>JASDDO010000004.1:346482097-347887902 GCA_030015575.1 Agapanthus africanus
TCTCGCACCGGCTCACTCCATGCGACCACTATAAACACCCATGTTCCAGACGACTCAGATAATGCAATTTTGATTCTAAGAAGCCACTACTCTGCCAATATTCCTCGGCTCTAACTTAATCGTCGGAGAGTCCTACGGTGGTCACCCACCCGGGACTTACTTGCAGGTAGCTCAGCTTCCACCTCAAACTCAACCCATTGAGATCCATACACCTAGGAGACAACTTTCAACTCAAATCTCAACCGTTCAACAACATTCGCTACAGATCAACGGAAGACAGCATCTGAAGGAGATCATACCCTCTATCAGTTGGCGCCGTCTGTGGAAACGAAATACCTTTTTGTTCCACCTCTAAAGTTGATCTTCCGCCCTTGATCCAATGACGAGCGACAACCGCGGCGATCCGAATACAAGCCGCCACAACGGAAGCGAGAGCGGCTCGTCTCCCCTCCTAACGTGATCAACACCCTATCTGTTCGGATAGACAGGCTCGTATCGCTGGTGGACACCCTCGTCCGCGTTCAAGCAGCGGGCCCTACCCGCCAGACCGCCGTTTTCCCTACCCAGGATAACGACGTCCGCAGAAGGACGGATAGGCACGCTCAAGCCCTCGATCTCACTCGTGCCCGTCCCGGCGTCACCGAGAGCCGGCGTGTCGACTCCGTCCACCGTGACGCGCATGCGGCGATTGATTCCATGACTCTTGGGCGCCGGACAGCTCCATGCCCCGATCCCGAGGAAGACTGGGTCGTTGCTCCGACGCCCACCGCACGTTCTCTCCCTCTGAGGAGGTGTTGGTCAGCTCGCCTGCTTCCAGGCATGACCGACGCCCCCACACTCGCTGGGGCTGCATGAACAGCGAGCACTGGGACTACTCGAGAAGGGCCTCGCCCGAGGATCTAAGGAATTTGATAGCGCAAAATCGGAACCGCACCATCGTACAGACCCGGAGCGGGAGTAGCCACCACTTCGAATGCGCAGAATCCTCGGGGTACCACCACCGACTTGAGACCCTCAAAAGAAAATTGAAAGCATACGACGGGATGGCCATGAGTCCGGCAAAAGGGCCTGGTACTCTGCCGACTCACCGACAAAGCCCTTTAAAGAAAAGTTGATGGCTGAGCACGTCTCGTCCAGAACAAACCGCCAAAAGTGGCCCTCTTCGACGGGAAATCCGACTCGAAGGACCACCTAGACGCATTTACGGCGGGCATGAGCTTCCAGGATAACTCGGACGCAGCTCAATGCCGAGCTTTTACCCCACCTTGATCCGAGCTGGTCGGGACTGGTTCCGGAGGCTTCCACCGCGCTCTATCTCTACCTTTGAGGAGCTGGCTACCGAATTCCTCAGCCATTTCGTCGATAACCGACGACAAAAGAAGACAACCGACTACTTATTCACTGTCAAGAGCAGCTATAAGGAATCCTTTAAAGGGTATGTCACCCGCTTCTATAATGCCTTCCTGGAAGCACCGCAACGAAACGGTCATCACCGCGCTGAGGTCGGGTCTTAGGCACAAAGAGTGGCTCCGCTCTTTTTTATTAGCGCAACCTAGGACCATGGTCGATGTAAAAGCGTGGATCCGAGCGAGAAATCCAACTCGAATCCGAGGTGAACTCCAACATGCCCGGAGGCGACCAAGCAGGTCGGAAGAAGAGGGACAGGGAAGAGAAAGGAAAGACGATCGTCCGAAACCTTACTCCCCGAGGTTCCAGGAATACACTCCTCTAACATTTCCCAGACCGAGCTGCTGGAGGAAGCTAAGGGAGAAGAATTCTTCAGGCTCCCGCCAGCTACCCGATGGACGGGCAAACGGCTTCGAAGCCCGTATTGCGCCTATCATCGGAGGCAAGGGACATCCGACCGAGGATTGTAAATAGCTACAAGATTACATTGAGGAGATGATCCTCTCCGATCACTTGGAAAAGTACCTGCGAGATAAACGTCAAGCAGATAAGGGGCAAGTCAATCAAATTAAAGACGGGGAGCTGACAATCGGACAGATCATGGTCGTCGCCGACTGACCCAAGTCCGAGCAATAAGGACACCTACTGAAACCGGTCATTCAATGCAGGAGAATTTAAACTGAATCACTTAATCTGTATTTATTTAATAATAAAAATTCTTGTTTCCCTACAATCAGAGCTACTTCTCTTTGTTTCCATGCTAAAACTCCTGCAGGGCCGACGAATGTCTTCTTGCTCGGTCATCCGCATGGGTAGCTTTCTGCCCAACAACGCCGTGGATCGAAAGCCCTCATCGCGAGACGGCCGAGTAGCTTCCTTCTCGGACCATCCCTAGCGGGTAGCTTCCTGCCCAACAACGCTAAAGATCTAAAGCCCTCCTAACGAGGCCACCGAGCAGCTTCCTGCTCGGTTCATCCGCAGTGGGTAGCTTCCTGCCCAACGCTGTAGATCAAAGCCCTCATCACGAGGCCGCCGAGCAATTTCCTGCTGGCCCATCCGCAGTGGGTAGCTTCCTGCCTCATAACACTGTGGATCGAAAGCCTTCCTTACGAAGCGACCGAGTAGCTTCCTGCTCGATTCATCCACAGTGGGTAGCTTCCTGCCCAACAACGCTGTGGATCAAAAGCCCTCATCATGAGGCCGCCGAGCAATTTCCTGCTGGCCCATCCGCAGTGGGTAGCTTCCTGCCCCACAATGCTGTGGATCGAAAGCCCTCTTCACGAGGTGACCGAGTAGCTTCATGCTCGGTTAATCCACAGTGGGTAGCTTCCTGCCCAACAACGTTGTGGATCAAAAGCCCTAATCATGAGGCCACCGAGCAATTTCCTGTTGTCCCATCCGCAGTGGGTAGCTTCCTGCCCCATAACGCTGTGGATCGAAAGCCCTCCTCACGAGGTGACCGAGTAGCTTCCTGCTCGGTTCATCCACAGTGGGTAGCTTCCTGCCCAACAGCGTTGTGGATCTAAGCCTTCATCATGAGGCCGCCGAGCAAGTTCCTGCTGGCCCATCCACAGTGGGTAGCTTCCTGCCCCACAACGCTGTGGATCGAAAGCCCTCCCCACGAGGTGACCGAGTAGCTTCCTGCTCGGTTCATCCGCAGCGGGTAGCCTCCGGCCCAACTTACGTTTTGGATCGAAAGCCCTCCTCGTGAGGCGGCCGACTAGCTTCCTGCTCGGACCATCCACAGTGGGTAGCTTCCTGTCCAACAACGCTGTGGATCAAAGCCCTCCTCGCGAGGCGGACGACTAGCTTCCTGCTCGGATCATCCCTAGCGGGTAGCTTCCTTCCTAACAAGCTAAGGATCAAAAGACTTCATCACGAGACCGCCGAGCAATTTCCTGCTGGCCCATCCACGGTGAGTAGCTTCCTGCCCCACAATGCTGTGGATCGAAAACCCTCCTCACGAGGCGACCGAGTAGCGTCCTGCTCGGTTCATCCACAGCGGGGTAGCCTCCTGCCCAACTTACGTTGTGGATCGAAAGCCCTCCTCGTGAGGCGATCGAGCTTCTTCCTGCTCGGTTCATCCGCAATGGGTAGCTTCCTGCCCAATAACGCTGTGGATCGAAGCCCTCATCATGAGGCCGCCGAGCAATTTCCCACTGGCCCATCCGCAGTGGGTAGCTTCCTACTCCACAACGATATGGATCGAAGCCCTCATCATGAGGCCGCCGAGCAATTTCCTGCTGGCCCATCCGCACTGCTCGGTTCATCCGCAGCGGGTAGCCTCCTGCCCAACTTACGCTGTGGATCGAAAACCCTCCTCGCGAGGCTGCCGAGTGGCTTCTTACTCGAACCATCCATAACGGGTAGCCTCTTGCCAACAACGATGTGGATCAAAAGCCCTCATCACGAGGCCGCGGAGCATTTCCTACTGACCCATCTACAGTGGGTAGTTTCCTACCCAACTACGCTAAAGATCCAAAGCCCTCCTCACGAAGCAACCAAGCAGCATCCTGCTCGGTTCATCCATAGCGGGTAGCTTTCTGCCCAACTACGCTAAAGGGTCCAAAGCCCTCCTCAAGAGGTCACCGTGTAGCTTCCTGCTCGGTCCGATCACAACGGGGTAACTTCCTACCCATCTATGCTAAGGGTCCAAAGCCCCTCCTTACGCGGCCGTAGAATCAAGCAATGTCGACCTGTGCAAACTTACCTATCATTTGATCCATACTCGATGCGCGATCGCCACCTCAACTCCGGGAAAAGGGAGGATACCGACCTTCCTACACTTGACTATCGTCCGACTCTACCCTTACTACCTCTACAGACTCCTCGGATGAGGACATCTAACCTGATTCAAAGGAAGGGACTCACCGAAGAAAAATCAACAGAGGTTTCAATCTAAGAAGTGGAGCACCGGGCAATCGTCAACAATGAAAGAGAATTAGAGTAAAGTGTTGGCCCTAGGATGGTCCCCTCCTATTTATACACCCCAAAAGAGAACATCCTACGGCCCATATTGGTTCCCGCCAAAACGAAACGTCGCACCTAGCGGTCGTCGGGGGTCCACGTGGCGATCGACCATTGGGGACGTATCTTCGATTGCAGAGGAGTCAGAGACAGCATGTCGCGTCCGCCAACCAACGTCAGACACGTGGCCCATAGCCCAACTGACAACCGAGCGAAGTGGCACCCCTTCTTTAAAGCGCAATTATTTCACTGATCCGCTGACGCCATCGGGATACGCGCGAAAACTTAGGCGCACGATGAGACGACATGTGGACTTGAGGATCGAAACGACGCAACCGCCAAAAGCTGTGTCGTTCCCCGACAATCCACACTATGATTCTCGGCACCAAACTAAGCAGAAGAAAACCGAACAGGCCACTCTCGACCCGACCCATAAATAGGTCGGAACGAGAGTGGGGGGCTAATGATGATGCTCAGAAGTATGAATTCCCCAGATCATGACACGTAGTAGATGACGTGTCCCGAAGGTTATGGAGCTGGAGTAAATATGATGCTTTGGGGACGTACCTCAGTACCTCGTCTCCGAGGACACACCCAGCCTATCAGAGACCTCCCTGAGTACCTTCCATACTCATCTAACAAGCGGCCAACAGCTCGCCTCCGAGCAGTCCAGCAAGCTTCCTCGGCCCCCGGGCTCGTCTCCGAGCCTCCTGACATGCCGAGCTTCCTCAGCCCCCTGGCTCGTCTCCGAGCCTCCTGACATGCCGAGCATTATCGGCTCCCGATCAACCGAGAACGCGGAGCCCAAATGCCTCCACAACGACTCCGCGTATCTCGCCAAGGCGAGATATCCGCCGCCCCACACTCCGCGTCCCACGCAGGCTCGTTCCTCCATTAATGAGCGGATCCCGCCATTAACGCGGGCGTAACGTAAGGACGTAACTGACGGCGAGGATCTCGCACCGGCTCGCTCCATGCAACCACTATAAAAAAACCCTCTTCCAGACGACTCGGGTAACACGATTTTTATTCCAAGAAGCCACTACTCTGCCAATATTCCTCGGCTCTAACTTGATCGTCGGAGGATCCTACGGTGGTCACCCATCCCGGGACTTACTTGCAAGTAGCTCGGCTTCCACCTCAAACTCAACCCATTGAGATCCACACACTCTAGAATACAACCTTCAACTCAAATCTCAACCGTTCAACAACGCTCGCTACAGATCGACGGAAGACAGCATCTGAAGGAAAAGGAGATCATAACCTCCATCAAGTCCAAATGAAAAGTCCTGGGGTTTACTGCTTGCTACCTGCATGTGTCAAGACACATCATTATCATCCATCGTAAATCAATTCATGGGGTTTTCACCATGGGATGATTCTAAAATTATATGCACAAATTAAACCCAAAAGAAAATTTTGAAATTGAATTGAAATTGAAAATACCAAGGAATGGGGTTCTCAATTAGGGTTTACTGACACAAATTAATTCTCTTCATCTCCATTTGTAAAAGAGTTTTGGGTTCTCTCTAAAACCCAACTCTATCAATAAAACAATTCCAAACTTCACAATTCCTTGTTCTTCTTATAATTCTTTTGTAATGGAGAATGGTTATTTGGAAAAGATGAGAGAATCACACCCCCATATCTCTATTATTCAAAGATGCGAGCCTCATGGATGAAGTCGTTAGAAGATCGGGGTGCAACAGGTGATTGATGATGTTGTCGGGGACTTTCTTGTTGAGATCCCTCAAGATCTCGGCAAGGGGCCGAGCGATCACAGAGGTGGCCTTGTCCAATGGCACCACATACTTTGAATTCTCCAAAGCCACTACGTTGCCGCCGTCGCCGGAGGTCTTGCCATAAGACTTGATCCACGCACGATGCACGTGCTCCTGTTCTTGTTCTTCTTCCTCTTCAAGAGTGAGAGTGAGATTGAGATTGATTTGGGTATGAAGGTGGATGCAGCTGCTCTAGTTGCCGTGACTAGATATGAAAGGAGAGTGAGTTGAAGTTGAGTTTTTTATACTTTTGATTTGGGTTTAAATTGCTGCCGCTGCTGTTGCTTGACAACCCACCCACCTCCCTTATCCACATACCAAACACCAATAAGCTTAAATTCCACTCCCACCAACTTTGCTTCTGATCCAATTCTGTTGGCCTTTTTTTTGTTGGTGATGTGGACGCTAAATCTTTCTAATTTGAAAAAAGCCCGCCAATTCTGTTTCGTTACGAGTAAAGCCCTTCTGTACTTGGGTTAACTTGACCAGAGGGTCATGAATTCTCTCATCATGTACCCTCTCTAATATCTGTTCTAAGGCACTTTAGGCACAAAACCATGAAAAAAACTTACCCTTCTCTCTTCTTGATCCTCTCTATGATCATTTCTCTCTTGATTGTCTCTCTCTCATCATATCTTTCTCTATCCCCCCAACTAAGCAAGTCATTTTAAAGCCATATTTTCACTAAAATCTTATTGTTTGTTGTTTTTGGTGCTCGAGACAACTCTTCTTGACAAGAAGCTTGATAGGAGTTGAAACTTGCAAGAAACCCTCACCAAAATTGTCCTGGGTCGGTGAAGAGTTTCGAGTCTTAAAATAAGAATATAGTATAGAGGTAAAAGAGTAAATTAATACCCTATAACGGTCTTTTTTTAATAGTGTTAGCATGTTGGATAACATGTATTTTTAGCTAAGTTAGCAGATTTGAAGTTATTTTCAAATGAGGAAGATTTGAGAGGATTTTCTCAAATAACTAAGATTTAGGGGGCACATACCAAAAACCTTTGTTTTAAAGTTTTTTCTTGTATTGACCATGAAACTTATCAATTTCTAATTCCAAATACAGCTCCTAGGACTTTTCTAATTAATCCGACTATATGACAAGTTAACTCTAACCATGGTTAGATATTAAAAAATATTACTTCATATACTTCTAGACCATTTTTATACAGCTAAAAATTTCACTCCATACACCCACAAGCAGAAAGTCGCCATCTCTTCTCTCAATTTGTTGATGATCTTTGTTCCCATAAAGATTTTCAGCACGTGGATGCATCATTGAAGCCATCTTAACCATGCAAGTCCATTCAATAGTCAAAGAAGATGAACCGTTGCTATTCATTATCATAGGAGCTGTAGAAAACCAAAGAAGCTTGGTTGCTAACTTGCTGGGCCGATTAAGCTGATGTAAACGAGGGATGAAGAAAATTCCAGAAAAACGAGGGAGGAAGATGAGAAGGCTGCAAATGAAGGTTAAAATGCATCGATTAGAGTGTTATATCGGTCAAATTGACCCTTTAGTGGCTAGATATAACACTTGAATGGATAGTACCTGACCATGAGGAACTATTTTTCTCTTGTTCTTTTTTAGTTAGAAATATTATTTTATTCACATGAAGCATTCCAAGCGCGATAATTTCAGATCAATTTATATAAATGGACGCAGGTATTATTTCCTCTCTCCAACTGAAACATTTGACACAAAATGAGCATTGACTTTTATGAGCAAGCAACACAATAATAGGTCAGATGAATAATTCCCATCAAATTCATCTTAATATTCACCGGGCATTCATTTATAAAAGGATGGCAAATTAGTGCAGGGATGTCTCTACTAAGATTTTTAAAGTTGTTCCAAAACAAAATTCAACTCTCCAATACAATGTCACTAATTTGCATCTTGTGACTTTCCTCCGAAAAAATTAAACACAGGTTGGAAGTATGTAAGAGTATCACACAAGAAATAATCACAGCATGACAATTACTAGAATACCGTATAAACCAAAAACTAGCTCCAACTCTTTCAGGGTAAATTTAAGGGTCCCTTGGATGCCCTTGGATGCCTGTGTGTTTTGTGTGTGAGTTATACGGGCCAGTTGGAAAAAAAAATGCCCAGCATCAATGTCAAGAAACACAGAGGGGATGTTTCCAAAAGTTTCAAAAATGTTGCATGATAGAATCACTGCTCCTGACATGATGAAGCATGTCGAAAAATAATTCACACCCTACACTAATACATTGAATTAATACATGCACATTCATGCATATACCTTTTTGCCCCATGGACCAAGGAGCAAAATACATAGGCCCAAGTATAAAAATCAGTAGTAAAGTTACGTAGGTACCCATGATCCCTGCCATGGACATAACGTCAGTGTTGGAAAAGACCCTAAGTTACCATCAAGACGGTACAGTATGCACCTTCTCCAGCTTCCTATGGAATATCATGTGTACTTCTTGTCGAAGGCCTTCAAGTTCTATAGCATAATCTTGTTCTTCCTCTACTTTCATCTTCTTCTCCAATTTATCCCTCATTTTATCCAAAACTTGATCAAGAGCACAAAAATCTTTGAAAACCGATGAGTCTGTGTAACTAAGTTGGAGTAGGCTTCTAATTGCTGTCAAGGCCTGCATGAATATATAATTCAAAGGAAACAATGGTTCATATATCTTGAGGGTTGATTTTTAAAACACAATTTCATAAAATGAGCATCTGCCATTGGTATGTCCCCTGTTATTCATAATCCATGGGGGATACAAAAGAATGAGCCATTGGTATGTCCCCTGCTCATTTGCATATTTCCTTTCTCTCTCTATTGTTCCTCTTCTTCTTCCTCAAGACCCTAACCCTTACATGTGTTGTGAACCCTAGGGCCCTTTGAGATAAAACACTCCAATTAACCCTCAACATCTCCTAATCTACCTAGTTTAGCGAACTAGGTACTTTGGTTACCTCGGTTTAGAGGTTGGAGCTTGAACCATAGACTCTCAGATGGATCGTCTTCGACATGAGCATGCCGGCAACCGAGCTAAATCCGCAACTTCGAAGAGCTCAAGCTAAGGAGAAGAAGAGCCGAAGGACTTGAATCAAGAAGATATAAAACTCTTCCATAGTAGTTTAGAACCTCCAAGTATTTAGCTAGTTAAGATTTCCGAAAAGATTATGTATGATAGGTCGGTGTTGCAAGTATAAAATCGTTTTTTGTAAATTCCGCCTCCACAAGTGTGTGGGGTGTGCGGCATCGACTTACAGTGGTATCAGAGCCTACTTAAACATTAACTAGCAGATTAAACGAAGTTTAAAGTTACGAAACCAAATAACCCTGAAACGATTAAAACGAAATCCAAGTTTCTGTCGATTTTAACAGAGCTTCTAATTTTTTTTTAAATAAGTGCAGAATGCTCCTCATAAAATAACTAGAACACCACAAAAAACCCAAGACCAAACTCCTACAGTAAACCGGCCATAGCGAGAAAAATAGCAATTCCGCCAGTCGAACCTTGGAGTTTGGACCTCATTTTTCTCTAGTGTTCTAATACTTTATGAGGAGCATTCTGCACTTATTTAAATAATTCTTAGAGGCTCTTTTAAAAACAACAGAAACTTAGATTTCGTTTTAGTCGCTTCGAAGTTATTTCGGTTTCGGAATTTTAACATCGTTTATTCGTTTTTGTCTGTATATGTGTTGCAAAACGTCTGCTAATTGCTATATGTCGATTAGTGGGGGTTGCACATATCTTGTATCTTGTTGATAGTTTGTGGGTATGAAGTATTGGATCGTCGTGAATGAATAGCCGGGGGAATGTGAGAAGAGTGTTCTTTTCTTTCATTCATGTATATTTGTAAATTGATGTAATATTCTTTTGCAGGACACATCCGGATTGAGGTTGTAACCACCGTTACATTATTTCATTTACTTTTTCTTGCACCTAAGATAGACCCAAGGAGGGGGTGCACAAACTACCGGGTTCTTGAAGTGCCGAGTGGCCTACCATTTCATTGAGAGAGGTTGCTTCACTTCGGGAATTTGGCGGGTAGTTTGCCGCACCCGTAGAGGTCTAGGGTAGGGTTTGGCTATTCATCTTGACCGTGGAATCCTTTTTTCGTTTTAGGCTAAAACGAAATACGGAAATCCTAATATATCGAATATATTCATCTGTGTTGCTGTGATCTGGAATGACTATTATTGCGTGAGACGAACGGCTATATATATATATATATAAAAACGTTGCTTATGTTTTGCACCCGCGCTAGTCCAGCCCCCGCTCTGCCGTTAATTAAGTAACCTAACGGTGCATGAGGAGCCCTGTGGCGAATGCGGATGGTATAAGCGTACGTTCTATTTTCGTTTCTTTCTGCAATGATAAGGTTAAATGATGGGACCACATTAATATTGTTTAATATAAAAGAAAACAAACCAAAATTAAATCGTTGGAACAATTTCAAAACCATTCGGTTTTCTTTAAAAACCACTTTTAAAAGCGGAGCCTAAACCACTCCTTTTAAAAGCTAGCATGGTTCCTTCGACTATATCAAGTTCATTACGTTCACGATTTTCGCCAAAACCAGCCGTAACCCTCCGTCATTTCAGATGGGTATTCAGTAGTATTCAAGCTATATATTTTGACATTCGCCAAGGCATAATGATTGGTAGCTGGGTATTAATCTGTAGCATAGATAGATGCGTTAATTTGGGACATGCGTGCAGCTATTTTGGCATTCGTCAAGGGTTTGTACGAATGGGTTTAAATTAACCTGGACAATGACGGGTAAAACTTGACTTGCGTCTTATGATATGTTGGCCTTCGTCAAGGTCATAAGCGCCTGGGGCAAAAATCCACATCGGGAGTTTCAAAAGAAAAGAAAACTTGCTAGTTTTGCATACCATCTGGAGTGTGATGATTTTGGTAGGATTCCTTCAAAGTTGTCACACAATGATAGTTGGATCCCGATCCCACCATGAGTTTTGTTACTCCTCAAGAGAGTTTTTCACTTTACAATCAATGCTATAAACCAAGTAGAAGTTTAGAACGGTATTAACGGGGCTACGCCTCCAGGAAAAAGAGGTTATGTAATTAAGAAACTTCACGAAGGCGTTGGAAAACCTCCCTCAAAATACCGACACTCGCCTGACCGAAAGGATAAACAAGAATTGTAAGGTGCGATTAATCTCGACTAATTCCCCTTTTATAGTTTGAAGGAGGATTTGAAGAAACAATGGGAGTCATCATGTTTAGATAAACTAATAACCAATCTAAACTTGCAAGAGCATCATGCTGAGTGTTTCTTCTCTCTCTCCTAACTGCTGCGACCAAAATGATCGGATTTAAAGTTGCTACTAGATAAAATATATTGACGGAGCCAAACTATAAAGATTGGCTAAGAAATGTCCAGATGGCCATTACATATGACAAGCTGGGCTGCCTCCTTACTACCAAAGCCCTCGTCGTCTCAGATCCAGATTCCACCGTCGCAGATATTAAGAAATGTAAGACATAGAAAATAGACTGTGCGAAAACCAAGTGTCTCGTGCTGGCCTTAATGGATAATGAACACCAGAGACGGCACGAGAAGATGGACTTAGCTTCCATTTTCCTCCACACCAAAGATTTATATAGAGCGCAATCTCGTATTGCAAGATATGAGACCTCGAAGAAATTGTTTCAGACAAGGTTGGCTATCGGGACATCTGTAGGGAACCACGTCCTTAAGATGATTAGTTATATTGAAGAGCTCGCGGACCTTGGGACCACGTTGGAGAACGAGTTATATACAGATCTGATTCTACAGTCCCTCCCTTCCACCTATGCCCAGTTTATCTTGAATTTCAATATTCAACATAAGGAAGTTACACTTTCAGAACTCCTCAACATGTTGAGGAGTGCAGAAGGCGCCCTAAAGAAAACAAGGGAGACACTCGCTCTGTTTATTGGGGAATTTTCCTCCTCTAGATCCAAGGCGAAAGCCAAGAGGAAGAAGAAGGCTCTTCCAAGCCGAAAAGGGGTGTCAATAAGGTACAGGGGAAGGGAAAGGCAAAAGTTTCGGGGCTGACAGTAGGGAAAGAGGAATACTTCTATTATCACAGGAAAGACCATTGGAAGAAAGACTGCAGGGCCTGGAAAGCCCAGAACCAGGATCCGAAGCAAGTTGTGGCTTCGGCTTCATGTGTGTATATGATTGAAAACTGTCTGTCAATCAACTCTACTTCCTGGGTATTGGATACCGGATTAGAATCTCATATCTGTAATTCATTGCAGGCACTAAGAAACCGTAGAGTTATAAAGGCAGGTGATATGACTCTCAGGGTTGCTAACAGAGCGAGCGTTGATGCTGTGTCCGTAGGGGAATATCACATAGGATTGACAAGTGGACACATTTTGGTTTTGCGTAACTGTTTTTGTGTACATAGTTTAACATGTAATATCATCTCTGTATCTTTACTTTCTAAACAAGGTTATGATTTTACATTTGTAAGCGATGTTGTAAACATCCACCTTAATCAAGATTTGATTGGGTCCGGTACACGAGACAACCGTATATACATATTAATTCAACACCAAGTTTTCAATGTTCAGAACACACTTAAAAGAAAGTCTCTGGAATTAAATCAAGCTTTCTTATGGCATTGTAGATTATGTCACATCAATGAAACACGGTTGACGAAGTTACATAAAGAGGGATATTTAGATCCGTTTGAATATCTGTTTTATGCAACTTGCCAATCATGTCTCAGAGGAAAAATGACAAAAAATCCGTTCACTGGATACGGAGTAAAGCCACCGAGCTCTTGAGACTCATACATAGCGACGTGTGTGGTCCAATGTCTACACATGCAAGAAGTGGTTATTCCTACTTTATTACTTTTATAGATGACTTCTCAAGGTATGGACATGTATTCTTGATGAAATATAAATCCGAAGCCTTTGAAGAATTCCAAGAATACAAGAATGAACTGGAAAAACAAACAAGCAAAAGTATCAAGACATTTCGATCTGATCGACATGGTGAATACTTAAATGCCGAGTTCCTGAATTATTTTAAAAAGAACGGAATTCTCTCTCAGCTTAATCCTCCATACACGCCTCAACATAACGGTGTATCGAAAAGGCGGAACCGCACCTTATTGGATATGGTACGTTCCATGATGAGTAACGCTGAGTTACCGCGATCCTTCTGAGGTTATGCACTGGAATATGCTGCATATCTTTTGAACAAGGTTTCTACTAAGTCTGTGCCTACCATACCATATGAAATATGGAGTAGGAAGAAACCCTATCTTAAATATCTAAAGATATGGGGATGTCCAGTTTTTGTCAAAAAGTACCATGTGGACAAGCTCGAGGCACAATCAGTACCGTGTAAGTTTATGGGATACCCAAGGAACTCCAGGGATATCTTTTCAATTACGCAGAGGGAAAAAAAGATTTTTGTTTCTCGGCATGCTCACTTTCTGGAGACTCAATTTCTTGAAAAAGAAATAAGTGAGAGCGCAATAAAACTGGAAGAAATTCCAAAACCACAAACTATTATTGAAAGCATGGTGGAACCAGAAGTTTTAAAAGAACCGGACGTCCCTACGCCACTCCGCAGATCTAGTAGGTAGTCTTATCCGCCCGAGAGATACTACGGTTTTCTCATAGACGGGGATAGAGAGGATTGCATCATCAATGATAATGAGCCAACTAGTTTCCAGCAGGCCATTACGAGCAGAGACTCGATAAAGTGGTTGGATGCAATGCGGACCGAAATGGAATCCATGTACACCAACAGTATGGACTTCGGACATTGCACCTCAAGGGGTAAAACCCGTAGGCTGCAAATGGATCTTCAGAAAGAAGATTGGTGCAGATGGACAGGTTGAAACCTATAAAGCTAAACTTGTAGCAAAAGGTTTTCGTCAAAGACCTGGCTTGGACTATGATGAAACATTTTCTCCAGTGGCTATGCTTAAATCCATTCGGATCCTACTCGCCATTGCTGCCTTCCATGATTATGAAATTTGGCAAATGGACGTAAAGACAGCTTTTCTGAATGAAAATTTGGAAGAGTGTGTTTATATGAATCAGCTAGAGGGTTTCATAGAGAGTGGGAACAGCGGAAGAGTGCATGTTGCTTAAATCCATTTATGGATTAAAACAGGCATCGCGGAGTTCGAACATCTTCTTTGATGACACAGTCAAAGAATTTGACTTTATCAAAAATCCAGATGAACTATGCATTTATAGTAAGATTGTAGGAAGAACTATGGTATTCCTCGTATTGTACGTAGATGGCATTCTTCTGATAGGAAATGGCATTCCTATGCTACAATCAGTCAAAGGGTTCTTGTCATAGAAATTCTCCATGAAAGATCTGGGTGATGTCTCTTATATTTTGGAGATCCAGATCTATCGTGATAGATCTAAGAGGATGTTGGGACTTTCACGGTCCAGGTACATCGACACCATACCGAAAAGATTTAGTATGGAAGATTCTAAGCGCGGTAATCTACCGGCTTGTCACGGGATCACCCTCTCCAAAGAGATGTCTCACAAGACTAATTTGGAAAGAGATCGCATGAGTATTATACCCTACGCTTCTGCGGTAGGCTCTATAATGTATGCGACGTTGTGTACCAGACCAGTTATTGCTTACGCACTGAGCGTGGTAAGCAGGTATCAGTCAAACCCTGGGAAGAAGCAATGGATAGCAATTAAGAACATTCTCAAGTACCTGAGAAGGACTAAGAAGATGTTCTTGGTGTATGGCAGTAAAGACCTCTAGATCGAGGCCTTCGCTGACTCCAGCTTTCAGAGTGACAAGGATGACTCCAAATCCATGTTGGGTTATGTCTTTACCCTTAATGGAGGGGCGGTCTGTTGGAAGAGTTCCAAGCATGATACCGTTGCTGACTCGACGATGGAGGCAGAGTATATCGCTGTATGTGACGCCGCTATAGGGTATTTTTCGTCAACCCATTGAGATGGGAATGCGCGGTAGATTCTTGCTTCGAGCGTTCCAGCATTTGGACTTTCTTGATCAGCTCTTGAAACGTCTTGAGTCCTGCTGTACATAAGAATTGGACCATCCAATTGCTGAGGTTCCTAATAAGAAGGCTGACGGACCGGTCCTGCTCTAGCGGCGGTTCGCACTTGACAGTGAGGTTGCGCCGTCGGGCAATAAAATCCGTGTTGCTTTCGTTTTTCCCCGGCTTGGTTCTCACGATGTCAGCGATGGAGATTTTGTCACTAACACTCATGAATCTTTGCCGAAACAGAGACTCCATTTGGGCGAAAGTAGTGACGGACCCGTCTGGTATACTTGCATACCAATCGAAAGCGACACCGATCAGGCTGTTGACAAATTGACGAAGGAGTGCATCATTGCCCCCTGTGTTTCCACACGACGCTTTAAAGTGGGCGACGTGTTGATTTACGTTTCCCGTCCCGTCAAATATTCCGAACTTAGGAATGGCGTAGCCGCTCGGGAACTCGATCAGATCGTACTATGCGAGATATAGCCGTCCACTACTGCCGATTTCTTTCTGAGCTTTGGCTTCGGCTACCAATGTTTTAACCGTGCTAGTGACCAAATCCATTATCCGATCTTGTGTTAGCGGGATGGTGCTATCTGGGGCCAAGGCGTCCCAATAAGCGAAATGTGGACGGCTTTCATGTGGCTCGCCCAATCTCGGACCCAAAGGGACAGGCATCGGTTGCTTCGGGATGTCATCACCCGGCTCATGAGTAGAAACATGTGCTTGATTGGGAGGAGTCCGAGCAATTTGAGCCGTGAGCTGCATCACAACGTTCGTTAAGTCGCCAATTTTTTAATAAAGCTTGGTCATCTCTTTATCTTTGCTCCTAAGCTGTTTTCGAAGCTCTTGAAGCAGCTCTTGCTCTGCGGTCCTGAGACGGAAAGTCGGCTCTTCCTCGCTGTTCGAGCTTAACTCCACATGGACTGAGGGGTCTTTCTGCCTATCGGCCTCATCGAGAGAGTTTTCATCATCCAGCGGAGGCGGCTGATCTTAGGAAACGACAACCATATTCAAGCCAGATTGGGCTTGGGATGTGGTGATCCCATCCTTGCTTTTGATGCAAAGGTTGTCGCTGGGGCGCGTGCCCACTATATAGACAGTGTGGATAACATATCCGGTCGTCCTTTCATTATTGGTAGCCGATTTCATGGACCGTTGTCGAGGCACTTCTGTTTCGGTAACGGACAATCGATTGAAAACGGCTGGCCTGACCGGGTTCTTGAGTAGTGCTGGCGCTTTACTGGATTTGCTCCGCTGCTTTCGCACGACACAGAGCACCTGATAGACTCTTGAAGAGACGGTGTCATGCTTTCTTTTTTGGGGCTGGGACACGTCTCTTTGTAGCATTGTTTGGACCGATGTCTTCTTGATTCTAGTGGTCATGGCGTTTTTCTGAACCCACTTCAGAGGTTCGAAAGAATTGCTGACTTTTACGGCCGGCTCAGCCGTCATCGCGGGGTGACCCTGCTCTTGGAACCTCACAAGATTCCACCTAGCCGGAGTCTTAAAAAAAATAGGGTTTGTATCGAATAAAGTATATACTTCGACTTTCGTGTGCTAGAAGGCCCTCTTGTTAGCCCGATACCTGAGTCGCTTCTGTCTCAACCTTTCTGTTTTGAGCACTTGGCTGGCTACGGCTCTTTGGAAAGCCGCCGTAGACCGGATGATGGAGGGCTTTGGAAATACGCCTGATTGTGCACTTGTTGGAGTAGTCGCCTGAGCTCATCCGCAACGTTTAATGATGCCCTTTGTACCGGAAGTCTTGCCCCCAGCTGGAGCACCAGAGAGTCGTTCGGACACTATCTTAAGTTTGGGTTATGGTGACTTAGCGATTACAATGTTCGGCCTCTTGCCCCTTGAGACCGGCTTGGCCACTTGATTTGCCGGGATTTCTGCTAGATGAGCGCTTCCGGCAGGGTAGATGATGACGGAACCAAATTGACGGGGTGGCTCCTCCCATTGCCGGCTGAGACTTGCAGGGAGAACCACTAGGGCATTGATCCTGACCACGTACTAGATCGTGGTCGTGTCGGAAGCTGAATTCATTTTAGAAGATATCGTCGTTGAAAGTTGATTGTTGCATGAAAAAAAACATTATTTCAGTAAAAACATTAGTATATATGTTAAATGAGTTCGCATGAACGCTTGACCCGAGGTATGGGAGGAGATAAATGTCTTACCGGACGTGCCGGGGTCTGTAGCGTGTTTTTCGTCACCCTATTGAGATGGGAATGCGCGCGCTTGTCCGGCATGTACAGATTCCCCCTGCCTGGGGCAGGCCGGGATTTATTGATTGTGGGAATGCGAATTTCCGGCAGCCGCGGACTAAGCTGCCGTTAATTACCCCTCGTCTTTGAAGCGAGAGAACATTCGATTGACGGGTCAAACTGCTCATGCGAACTCAATGTGCAGAGTGCGTGTGTTGTATTTTGAGAGGTCTTGGGTATATCGGGAACCTCACAGAGTTTACGAGGGTCCCGCTACCCGGATAGCGGGCTCGGGGTCAAGAGGGCTAGCAGCCCCCTTGTGGGGTGCAGGACAGCATCTCGTTAGAAATTTTTCTAACGGGGGACGTGTTTTGAATATGGAGTGTGTAAAAAAATAATAATAAAAATAAAAAAGGGTGAGTGGCGTCCTAAGGGTGCGCGGGCGCCAGCAGAAAAAGGGGTTTAGCCCCTGTACTGGGAGTTGTACTCCCGATTGACTTTTGAAGTTAAACTCCTTTAAAAAGGGGAAGAGGAGCTTAGCCCGCATAGGGAGTTGTACTCCCCAGTTGACTTTTGGATTTAAACTCCTAAAAAAATGGAAGCACAGGAAGTTGTACTCCCCAGTTGATTTTTGGAGTTAAACTCCTAAAAAAAGGATTTATTATTTTTTCTGGAGTTAAACTCCTAAGAGATTTTCGGAGATGGTGAAAGGGAGGCCCTTTCTTCTCTTTTCAGCCCTGGGTTTTCTCTTGAGCCTTGGATCTTCCCAAAGTGGGATTTTTGGAGATGGGTCTCTTCTTCCTTCTCTCTGTTGGCTGGATCTTGGAGAAAAAAAGGAAGGTGGGATTTAAAAATTTCCCCTTTTAGAGATCTGATGGGAGATCTGAACTCCCATTTGTGGGTTGATTTTTTCATCATGTTTGTCTTTATAGGCTACACACTTTACATATAGCCCCTTGGGCTTTACTAAATGGCACTTGTGACACCCCATGCCTTATGTGCTTATTTCTTTTTGCACATAAACCATAAGGTTTACAAAATCTTGGCTTTCTATCCATTTTTCATACATTTATTTCTAAAAATAAATTACATTAAACTAATTTATGGCTTCATTCTTTTTGTCATGGGGCCGGTCCCTTCCATGCTCGGTCTTGACCTAGGGTGGCCCACTTGGCTTGGGTTGAATTTGATCTTGACTTGGTCAACCGGGATGTAATTTTTTACCCCAACAGCCGCGAAATAAACAATATAGATGAAAAAGTTCATTACAGAACTTCAAACGGTTTCGTCCATTGTTGATCCAATACCTTTGTATCGTGACAATAACGGGGTTATAGCTTTAGCGAAGGAACCAAGATCCCATCAGAAGTCCAGACATATCTTGAGGCAGTATCACCTGATCAGGGAGATCGTGGATCGCCGGAAGATCGAGGTGCGGAAAGTAGACACGGAGAACAACACAGCAGATCCACCCACAAAGGCCATCCCTCAGACAAAGTTCGAGAGGCTATTCGAGATGATAGGTCTGCGATATACCAATACGTGGCCTTAGTGTAAGTGGGAGATTGTTAGTGATATATGCCCTAGATGCCATTATTGTATAGTACTGGATTGTATATTACGTTTTGGAAGCTTGAGATATACACAGATATAATAACAGTCTTGCTCAATATGATAGTATGCTATCTGGTTTGATTCTATCTTAATATGTGTATGTTTCTTTTAGCATATCGCTAATACATATTGATAGAGCCCTTATGATGTTTGCTTGACTACCAGTGTTGTGATGGCAGTCACACCAGTGGGGAGTGGGTGGTCTATAAGCACATTCTTAAGCTTGTCCCTAGTCGTAGGATTATCGAGACCGGACATCGATACTCCAGAGTAGACTAGTGTATACGCTTCTCATCCCAGTCAGGAGAGATGACCTGTCCCGCAGCCATTGGTATGCGGTACCAGAGATAGTATACATGTGCTCATTGGGTTATAAGTTACACTGGACGGACTCGATGGGAACTGCCGGTTGGTATTATACCTATCGTCAGTTGGCAGTTCCCGGATGATATTAGTACAGGTTAGTCCGTTGACTTGACATCACTATTCGTCTCGAATGTGTTCACACTGCACTTAGATTATTACCCTACCACGGCTCAAATGAGTCGTGAAAACAGGTAGTGGTTGGGTGCAGTCTCGAAGCACTTGGAGGCAGTAGTGAATAGAAAGGATTCGTCTCTCCCGGTATTGGGAGTTGATATTTCACTATGTTCGGATAGCGAATACACAAAGTCCCTGGCCAGGGCAAGTGAGATTAACTGGTAGGTACATCAGTAGTTTAGACGGGTATTGAGCTCTACACCGACACGACTTATTACGTTATTAGGGGTCTGACGTTTACCACCCCTTAGGCCCCATATGCGATACTCTTAGACGAACAGACCGAACTGTACGGAGATTGTCACGGATAGGCTCAGTAGAGGTTCAGATGAGTTCGTTCATTGGCCTTCTTTTCGACAGCTAGTACCGCTGACGGACTTGTGATTAAACTCACTGCCAGCGTACTGTCGAGTCTTTAGAGTCCCACACCGAAAGTTTTCTTGGTTCAGACGAAACGATGTAGAGACCGTATGATTTTACATGCAAGGTTTCGATCATATACACGTACTGGCTACACGGATGTTGTTCGGACGGATAATACTAATGGGCTTTGGTTTAAGCCGGATTCTAATATTATATTATTGGATTATTATTATCTCATCGTATTCGTATTTTTGTAGTACGAATATGTAAGTCTACGGTAGCGCTCCGGCCGTCAATCCGAGGCCAAACGCGGAAACAAAATTTTTTTATAAAACCGGCGCTATCGTAGGCTTTCATCCGGATCGTACCATTAACGCTAAACTAGCTAACTACTAAAATGATAGAATGTCTATACCGATCGATCCGTGTCCTTCGGTCTTTAGCCATCATCCCTAGCTCCTCGCGGCATCTCCGATCTCCGGTCTCCTCGTCGGAAGGGCACCACGTCAACAAGTCTTTTTACGGGCTCCCGCTTCAAACCGAAGCAACTCGAACATGAAATTTGCTAGCCGACATGTCCAAGGTGATGTAGAGAATGTGTGATAATTTTGTCTCAAGTATCTATTGATTCTCAACACATGAGAGTGTATGGATGGAGGTTGAAGATGATGCCATGATGGAAGTAGTGAGCTAGAAGAAGAAGAGGATGATTTTCTTTTCTATTGTGTTGGAATGAATTGTGAGAGCCTAGAGAATAATCTCAAGAGTTATCCCAAGGGTTAGTGGCTGTCCACTCTCTCTCCACCTCTCATTTCAACACAATAAACAATCACTAATGTGACATTTGCACAAGAAATAAGACCATGAGTCACCAATGAAGTACATGTCTCATTTAATGCACAAAATCATCATTCCCACTTACAATTTCCACCATCTAAACATTAACCCAAATGTTTATTCCAACAAAAAGATATGGCAACATCTAAAGTAACTCGTGACGGATCACAAGGAAACTCCTTACCTGTATATACATACCTGCATCTGCATTCCGACTGAACGCAAATGCGATGAGACTAAAGTAATCCAACAAATCTAATACTAGGATACGGCTTAAACCAAAGCCCACTAGTATGATCCGTCCGATCATGATCCGTGCATAAGTGCACGTATATGATCGAACCCTGCTATAATACCATACGGCCTCTACAACGTTTCGCCCAAAACTTGAGAAACTTTCTGTGGGGGACTCTAAAGACTCGTCAATACGCTGGCAGTGGGTTTAACCACAAGCACGTCAGAGATACTAGTTATACATAACGGCTACCCATGTATTGACCAAAAGGGAGACTGATGAGCGAACTCATCCTGAAACCCTACAGAGCCTGTTTGTGACAATATCCTTACAGTCCGGTCCGTTCGTCTATGAGTATCGCATATCGGGCCTAAAGGGCTGGTAAACGTCAGACCCCCAATAGCGATATAAGTGGTATCGGAGTGTAGCCCAGAACACCCTGAGATACTACTGGAATACCTATCAGTAAATCTCCTGCCTTGGCCAAGGAATTCGTGTAATGGCTCTCCTGACACAGCGCGATCTCACCCCCAATACCGGGAGAGACGAAACCCCTGCCGATCCGCTCACTGCCTCCATGTGGCTAGGGACTGTACCTAACTAAAACCTATTTGCACGACTCTTTGAGCCGTGGTAGGATAGTAATCAAAGCACAGTAGGAACTCACACGAGTAAAATGACGATCTCAGGTCGATAGACTAATCTGTACACATGTCACCAAGGAACTGCTATCTGACGCTATGTATAAAACCAATTAGCATGTTCCCGGCGAGTCCTGTCCGGTGTACTCATAACCCAATGAGCACATGTATGCGTCTTAGGTGAACCAGCTGACACCAATAGCTTGTGAGACCGGCCATCGCCCCTCGTCGGGATCTCGATCCGTATACACTAGTCTACTCATGAAGTACCGATGACCAGTCTCGAAAACTCCCACGACTAGGGACACTTTAAGGATGTGCTTATAGACTACCCAACTCTCACGTATATGATCGCCATCATATTGCTGGTAGTCAAGCAAGAATCCTAAGGGCTCTATCAACAAGTAATGGTGATCTGTAATGTCACCTAAAATATGTACACGATGATAAAGGTAAACCAGATAGCATACTATCATCTCGAGTAAGACTGTCCTACCGGTATAGGTTCTCTCTCAATCATTGCAATCACGTGCTTGCGATCCAATAATTGACTTTGAGGGCACTATATCCAACAGAATACTGGTATGTATATACGGTGAGGGCATTCTTGTAATTTTACAAGAGATGCTTCTAGAAGGGAACACCTCATTATTGGATTTATCTATTTTGGAAAATAGATTAATGAGGTGGAAAATGGAGATATTTGAGGCATGGGTGAAGCATGGCGAATTCTTTGTTTATTGGTTTGGACTTTACTATTGAAGCATGATTGATATTTTCTTTTGAAAATAATCCATGCTTCATGTGAGAAAAGAATGAGCCATTCTTCACTAGCCTCAAGACTTAACTCATTTGCATTTTTCCTTTCTCTCTCCATTGTTCCTCTCCTTCTTCCACAAGACCTTAACCCTCACATGTGTTGTGAACCCTAGGGTCCTTTGAGATAAAACACTCCAATTAACTCTACGTCTTCTAAGCTACATAGTTTAGCGAACTAGGTACTTTAGTTATCTCGGTTTAGAGGTGGAGCTTGAACCATAGACTGTCGGGCGGATCGTCTTCGACACGAGGAGGCCGGCGACCGAGCTAGATCCGCAACTTCGAGGAGCTCAAACTAAGAAGAAGAAAACCCGAAGGACTTGAATCAAGAAGGTATAAAACTCTTCCATAGTAGTTTAGAACCTCCAAGTATTTAGCTAGTTAAGGTTTCCGAAAAGATCATGTATGATAGGTCGGTGCTGCAAGTATAAAAAAAAAATTTGTAAATTCCGCCTCCCCACAAGTGCGTGGGGTGTGCGACATCAACTTACAGATACAACATAAAATTATGCTGTAACAGTGTCGGCAACACTTTATTTTCAAATGTGTCAAACTGATTAGCTTGCCAGTATCAGCAAGACAAAATAATTACATGGTAATTATCTTCTTAACATCACCTTGTTGCATGCATATTCTAATGCAACCCAGAAAAGCCAGAGGCATACCTTTTCCTGAAGACCAAGATCTGCAGACAACGCTAAATCAACTACTGATTTCAAGAAGAAGTGATTGCTAAGAAAAGAAAGCTTTGTATTCTCCGCATTGTGTAACTGATAATCTGCTAAATCTGCTACTAGAAAAGAAGCCTTCTTTTGAAGCCTAATATCAATGCTAGAGTTGTTCATTATGTCCTGCAAAACAGTATCAATAGTTAGAATTTCTTTATAACAGATGCCACGTTTGCATTCCATGTATTCTTCTCCTCTATTATTTACCTGCAACATCATATTTCCATTTGCTATACAGAATAATTCTTGGCCATGCTCATTATTTCTGATTAAAGCTGAAACAGCATACAATGCCTTTATGGCTTCTTCTGTAGAACTGGACGCTATCATCTTGATTAATGTTTTTAACACTCCAAGCTCAAGGATCTAATCAATGTCACATATGACATTTGGTTAGTGGGAGATGAATAAGATACATTATCTCACAAAAAATTAGCAAGTAAGAAATTAGAACAGTTAAAGAAATTTTTTTATAAAAAATATAAGACTTTAAAATAGAGAAATGTTAAAGATATAATAGAATCTGTTTATCTAATATCAGAGTAGCAGGAGTGAATTGCAATAATGTTAGCTACATAGAAATATCAGTCGAACACAAGAACTCGAATATCAAGGCAGTTCACACTTCATCAGTCAGCATGGCTTGTGTATAAACTAAAAGAGCAAGTTTCAGAAAAATCTAAACCACAATACTGATAGAAAGAGAAAAATTCCACATCATACAGCTTAATAAAGTGCCTAGAGTTTACCTGGTTTTGCACAAGGGGATTATTTTGACTGGCTTTGCCAAGAATCCATGCAGATGTTTTCCGTATCTCTTGGTCAGGGTTATGAAGTTCTCGAACAATCGCAACAAGGCCTCCATATTTGTTCAGATCTGGTTGTTTTATTGTAAAGAACCATTTAGAAAAGCACCAATTAGAATAAATGAGGAAAGCTAGATTTTTATAGGAACAGTGTTTTTGTTTATCTACAACTACTCATCTTCACTTATTCTTCTCCACCCATGCTATTATAATTCTATATTCTCTCTGGTACAGATCCAAGCAGCAACTACCCTAGTCTAAAACCCTAACTGTTTTAGCACAAAATCATGCCTAAAATATTCCTATTCCAGCTCTCTGCATCATTTGCATATAGCAAAAGCTAATATAAGTTCTTGCAGTGACGAAGGTAAACACATTAAGTAATCAAAATCACTGGACTTTGCCAAAAGGAAAAGACGTAACAGAAACTTCAGTTACTCAGAACTCCTCAATATAGAATAATACAGAATCATTTTGCGTAAGCCAAATCAACGCGAGTTTGAATAGAAAGCTTTTAGCAAATCTTGCACCATAACCCTAAATGCACCTTTATTTCAAGTAGCACAAGTAGAAATTCAGGAGTCAATTGATTAATAATTAATGTTCAGAAAATATAATAAAACTTTACAAAGAAACAAACTTAACAGCCACCCCTTCCTGTAGCTATTTTTTTTCCTTATTTGGACTAAATTTAGTGGTAACATTATGTCTGTGGTAACCAAGACAAAACAAAAAATAATAAAGCAATGTGTAAATCCTCATCAGAAAACCAGAATATACTAAACCAGTTCATACAAATGCATAAAAGAGTGCTTCTGAAATTACCATTTGCATTATTGATGGGCTCTACAAGAATTAAAAGCTCATCCAATGCTCGCTGCCTATCTTCCAAAAACGTGGAGGAATTATTCAGATCAGCGATAGCAATTTGCATCAACTCGACATCTGATGGTGTTTTTAGTTTCTCCATCAACTCCTGCAGATATATTTATAAAGTTTAATTTCTAAAGTGTGGGTGTCCTGATAAATGTTATTTACAGCATAACGTTCATCATGTCATTAAATAATAATATGTTATAACATCTAAAAACATATATTAACAATCATTATACTGCACAACCCAATAATATTATGCGAATCGAGAAGCTCCCGAACTAAAACTACACCAGCGCCCACTATGCTTATCATCAATATATGAATAAACAAAATAAAAAGAGATGGGAAAATTTTGCCGTAAATTTTAGACTGTAAATGCACGCTACATCTTTCATCACTAAAATATATTTTGTAGTCAGAACAGAGACTTCATTGAATAGTTATACATAAGGCCAGGAAACCTACATTCATCATATATAACGCAAGCACAAGATACATCTGTGAATGCAGTATACACTCAAAAGTAGATAGTTAAAGCAGATAGTTTTTGTTACCCATTCCGGAAAATAAAATCTCTTTTTTAGTAGCAAGCAGGAAAAAAATGTGCTTCGTAGAGCACAAGATTCAGGGCATTTTATTTTCTTTTGTTGCACGAAACCACAAAAAGAGCTCCCTGTTGAAATTTATGACAAGAAGAGGAAGAAGAAGAAAAGTAAGCACACACCCTAACTCGTGGCAACGGATGAAACGTAGTGGTTACCAACATAAAGCTTTACAAGGTAATGGAATTGAACGACACTATAACCAGGAAAAATAGTTCATGCTCTTCCATGTAAAAGGGGTTTCAGTGTCATCCTTGCAAATGTTGTGTACTTGCCCTTGTGCTCACTTCTGATGGGTTCATGGGAGTTCGGTTCACTTGACATACATTGCATTAAAGTGTAAGGTGATTAGATGTAGTTAGCCTTCATGTTATACAGGTATCATGTTTTCTACCTCTTGAATTTGCTGATAATTCTTCGTTTATATATCATCAATTCAAACTAAAAACTAAGCATTTTATTCCAGTACTCCACATAAGACGAGTTCTAATCTTGAAGATGTCACATTACTTCTATATGACTGAAGAATGATGTGGAATTATCAAAATATAAGCACCTATTTTTGGTGGCGATGGTTACATATGGCACCTCATAAAATGCAAATCATCATTAACAAAGTTGCCAAGGAAAAATTAAAGTAAATCTCAATCTGTTTTGATCCCTCCCCACCAATATAAGAAGCCAATCCTCTAAAAGAGCTCGACAGCGGACTATTAGTCGTCCCAACTTCGAACATGAGAGTTAAGCATCGTCTTATCTTTTCCAAGATTTTTTAACCTAAAATCCAGAATATGGTTTGCACTGTTCGAAAATCGTCAAACTCGCAGGAAACAGATCAAGACCATCGAAATCAAGTCGAAATTGTCAACACATAAAAATAGTCCAAATGGTCAACTATATACCACAGGTTTGGATATGGATACAGGATACGATACGGATTCGCGGATTCACAAATTTCCAAAAATCTAGGATACGTGATACGTTTTTATATCGGTTTTTAATTAGATAAATATAAATATATATTAAATACATATAAATTTATATCGGTTATTAATTAGATAAATATAAATACATATAAATTTATTAATATAATTGAATAATGGCATTATTTAGATATTCAATGCACTTTGAAATTTTTCGAGAGCATAAATTTTTTTGAGAACGAGAAAAGGCATCGATTTGAGAGAGATTGGTAAGACATTTACAAGTCCGAGCGAATATGAAAGAATCCGAGAGTTTCGGACTTCGATACGCGATCGGGGATGATTCGTGAGGCATATACAAGTATCCGTGCCTCATAGGTGGCCAGAATATGTTCAAATCACAAATTTTGGTTTGTGGTGTTGAACTTCATTTGAGATCATAGGTTTCGATTGAGATAGCCAGATTTCATCAAGGTATTGTATCCTTGTCAATATTTTCTTACTTTGTTTGAGGATTATTATGCCCATGCATCAAGTGGAATTCATGGTATTTTATTCACATATGTTGCCATTTCTCAGAATTCTTAATTTTTTCAAAAATATATGATTTTTGTTGATTTTTTAGTCCCTTTATAACCGGTTGAAGGGCAATGATCGTAACTTGTTCAAGAAAATGCCAATAATACTATCTTAACTTGTTCATTTCTTGTTGGGTTTTATGTCAATGTTCTTAACTTATTTTTTTCAAGTGCCAAATATATTCTTGGCTTGTCTGAGCAAATGCCAATTTAAGTTTTCATTGTGAAAACCATGTCCTTACTTGTTTTGGGATATGCAAACTTGATTTCCAAGCTATTATGGCAAACTGTTTAAAATTTCTAAATAATAATTTATAAATCAAACTATCCTTCATAACCTTTTTATTCTTTAATTTTTGTTGTTCTTAATTTTCATTGTCCTTTTTCCTTTCCTTTTGTATTTCCCTTTAATTTTCATTTTCTTTTACTTTTCTTCAGATCAAGCAAAACCTAAGTTAAAGGAAGGGAATGGGGGAAAAAAGACTACAAAAACAGACCAAAAAGACAACATAACAGAGGAATATACAAATGAAATTAGATTCTCACCTTTATTTCTTGTTGACGTTTATTCAGTTCGTTTGCAGATAGTCTCTGAACATCACTTGCTTTTTCCTTCAACTTTTCAGGATCCGAATGACCTAATCAATGAAATAATGATCAATAGAATAAACAACATGAAAATGAGTTTCTAATTCCCAATTAATAGATTAGATGAAACAAAACATGTTAAATTATTACTTGGCATGCTCCTAATGTCTATAGTTAAGGTTAGTGCCAAAGCATCTTAATAAATTTTGCAGAGATTTTATTATGATAAATGCATTTACCCGGGCAAATATGTGAAGCACTTAGCTTGTGTACCTAATATCCACAGTAGAAACTTGTTGGGGGTATAAAAAATGTATGTGTGCTCTTTTAAAAATACAAGTGATCCTTGCACCATAATAAAATCAATATGGTCCAATGAATTTATCAATCATTAAAGTGAGAAGCATGGATTCTTTCCACACAAAAAAGTGAGAAGCATGGAATATGGCCTAAGATGTTGAATGGACTGGCCAGTGGGATGCAAATGGAGAACTAGAAGAAGAAAATAACGACAAAAGCATTGGCTGTATTGCTAATTTGTTAAGGAAAAGCTTCTATTTCATATAAAGTGATGAAATTAACAATTAAATGAATACGAGATTAAGCAAATGGAGGCTACATCATCATAAGTCATGGAAGTTTTCACTTGTTATATTATTAAGCGGATAGGCCCATACTATTTCAGTAGTGACCAGCTGTAGCAGTGGTAGCAACCAATAAGTAAGAACGTGGAGGCCCCTTCATTTATGATCCAACATTTGATGACACGTTAGACTTTAGAAAGGAGGCCATAAGTTGGATCTACGAGGGCAAAATATGGGGAAACTGCTCAAAGCCTCAATATAAAGGGCGCTTTAGTAAGTTGGTATATCTCATAAATCTAAAGTCTAAAGATCGAAATGTTTAGAGTTGTTTAATCTGTTTAATTATCAAATCACCACTCAACTTCCTTCCACTCCAACACAATGAATCCCTTTGCAAGATTCTTCCAAATAGGAAACAACCTAATAAGTGAATGCTACCAGTGTTTAACAAGCGGATGCTTCTCTGCTTTTACACCATTATTCGGGTAACTATACTCTATTTCTTATTGACTGTGACGCATTTAAGGGTTTATGGATGTGGTTTTAATACTTCTACTATCACCCCCTCTTTATTGATGTCGACGCCTTGATATGTGTTGCATTTGTTTTGATAATAACAACTAATTAACCCCTGATCCCCAATTCATTTCACATTGTTTTCTTTTTCTATCAAGCCGAGACTTTAAACTCGGGTTATGGAGACTTCGACTTCAACTTAAAGGCTACAATTTAGAGTTTGATTCTTTAACTTTGACTTGGAGGCTTCAAGGGTTCGACTTCGAGTAGCTAGGGTTTTCGAGTTGGAGTCTTCGACTTTAAGCAGCTAGCGTTTTCAACTCGGAGCTTCGACTTTGACTTCGAAGCAAGGGACTGAGCAGCTACGATGTTAATTATTTATTTTGATTTCAAAGCTAGGGCTTTCGAGCAGCTTTGACTTAGAATTTTTTATTTTGACATTGAGTGCTATCAATTTTGACTTTAAAACTCAACTCGGGAGGGTCTTGATATTTAAAAATAGGTAAATTCCATGAGAATCGATGTTTAATAAACAAACAAATTTCTCCACAGGCCACTCCATCCCCCCCCCCCCCCCCCGCTCCTTTTAAACAAATTTCTCCATGTCCACGTGAATCCTTTGTTCGATATCAGAATATTAGTAAACCCTTTTGCACCATAACTAAGCACCAATCAATTACTGCCAAATCCCAAAGAAGCCTTGGCACAACTTCTATCCCCCTAGTGAGTAGCAACATATAAAGGCATAAGCTATGTGAAACCCTAGAAACACACCCAAGCTGAAAACTTTCCCCTATCAAAACCATATGACCCAATCAACCTACCTACCTCTTACTAAATTGCATTCATAAACTAAGCAAACATGATATAACATATGTTCAAAATTTTCAGGGATTCAATAGGGCTTACTCCCCTAGAACCAAACACAATCAATTGACATATGATTCGAAGAATTACCAAGATTTTACAAAAATTAACAAGTACCTATAGCCCATTGGAGCATGCTATCAAGCGAAGAGAAATCACCGGCGAACTCATCGGATTCATCTTCGACGGTGGACGAGTCATCGGAATCCAGAGTGGAAAGGAAATCGCTCTCGTCTTTTCCTGTGGCCCAAAATATCCCGCCCGGCGTCGTCTTGTTCGCTTTCTCCTCCGCCGCCGCCGCAACCGCCGGAGACCGAGACGGCGGCGGTGATAGGAGAAGCAGAGCTAGGGCTATTGCGATGCAAAAGCTGAGGGCTTTGCCCATCGATAAATTGAGAGGAGAGTGGATCGACTTCTGCCCGCTTTTCGAGTTCAAAAAAAATTAGAGGAAGTGATGAGAAAAATCGAGAAAGGGGTAATTATGCAAGTGAAATTGACGTGGGAGACCAATAGGTTGTCGCCACCTGTCCTAAACAAAATTTTGTTTGATTGTGGATTTAATAGTTGAAAAAGTCGCTGAAACTGTCTTCCCTGTGATGCATGCGTGTATTCTGAACAGTATTAAAATATTTTATTCTTCATATTACATAAAAAAAAAATTAAAAGCCACTGTTTTTTCTAAATTTAAATTAAGTTAATGTGGTTATTAGAATTGAGAAATTTATGAGTTATACAAAATAATAAAAAGATAAGGGCTTATATATAAATTTGTTAGGCATGTTTTTCTAGGGTTATATATAAATTTGTTAGGCATATTTTTCTTTTGGGCTTTTAAGCATGAGAAAAAATGTGTAATGAATGTAAGAGAGAGGAGTTTGTTAACTCTTCATTTTTTAATTATTTTTCTTTTGTGATGGATGAGATGGACATCTCCCATTCTTAATTTTGGCTATTGGAATTTTCTCATTTTTTTTATTTTTTATTTGTTTTGATTAATTATAGCATCCAAAGACTCCAGTTATAATTGTAAAAATGTTTCTCCCTGCTTAAGCTTGACCTATCACATGTCCTGAACCAGGCCAGGCATTGCACGAAATTGCCATAAATTTCATCTAAGAAATCAAAATCATGCAAGTAACTCTTATTATGGCATATAAAGCAAATGCTGGATTGAGTTTGTATATATGAATACATTAAATATGCTAGTATTTTGCTCATGCCGATGCCCGTGTGCATATTTTGAACAATATATATATTGAAGGCGTGTGTAAAAAAAATTATCTTGAACATTGCATGAAAATTTCTAAAGATGTTTATTGATTTCTAAATTTAATCTATATGAATGTGGTTAGTGGTAATATTAAAATTGAGAAATTTATGAGTTATATGAAATAATAAAGATATAAGAACTTACGTATAAATTTATAGAAATATCACTTTTGGGTTTTTAAGCTTGAGAGAGGATATTTAATGAATGAGAAATAGAAAGTGTATTGTTGACTTTTCATTTTCTTATTTTTGTTTTTTAAGCTTGATGAGACGGTCATCTCCAATTCTCAACTTTAGCTATTAAAATTTTGTTATTTTTTTATTTTTTTTTTGTTGATTAATGACATCATCACTTATGATACATCCTCAATAATGCAAACTTTTTCAATTTGCATCAACACAAATCCACTGATAAAATTTGTTTGCAAAGTTCCTAGGCACAAAAGTTTAAAGACTCCAAAATCGACCATCGCATTCATGTGAAAACGCTAATGAGCATCATCACTGTCTGACATTAAAAAATTGCTATCCGCACATAACATGGTCCAATAAGAATAACAATCAACTATTTCTTTTGATGATTATAGTTTGGTCGGAGTTTACAACAATAAGAAGTTTTTTAAAAAAAGAAAAAAGAATACACTATCTTGCAACAAACCAGTAAATACTAAATACACACCCATTTCTGAAATACAGCTTAATTACCCATATTGAAGCTGTCGACAAGGAAATATTACAAAAAATGCATAACCATTTATCTACAATCTCTCTCTCTCTCTTTTTCTCTTTCATCTTTTTTTCCCTTCTACAATCTGGATCAAGATGAGGAAGTCCGATCCATTCGTTGAGCGCCCAACTTCAAAGGGGCTGCTTTTGATCCTCGGCCTCGGCCTCGGCCCAAAGACAAGGGCTTCACTCTTGTAGTTGGTGGAGGGGCCGCTATGGCTGCCCACGGGTCGCTGTCATCGTTAGCAGATGTTTTCTTTGGAGGTTTTGGCACTGATCTTGGTGGTGGAACTGCGATAGTGCTCCAAGGATCATTATCGCTTGAGGATGATGTAGGCTTCATGGTCAGAGATTTTGCTGCAGTTTTAGGAGCCGGAGCAGCAATGGCACCCCATAAATCGCCGTCATCGTCTTCTTTCGGTGCCTTTATTGAAGGCTTTGGCCGTGAAGAACTTGATGTCACTGAAAAAGAGAGAAACGGTGAGCAGCCATGTTGTAATCCGAGGGAAATTTTCAAGTGGTAGAGAGTAGTGTGGCCCTTTGAGGCACAGGATCTCCGAAAAGGGGCAGTTTGCGAAAATTTATTCAAGGAAAAAAGACACCCCCCCCCCCCCTCAACCCCCCAAATTTTTTTTATAATAATAATAATAATAATAATAATAAAAGAAAGGAAGAGAGGGGGGGGGGGGGTCCCAAACAGCCTCTTTTCTGGAAAAAAACTCAAAACTTCTGAATAGCATGCGTAAAATTAATCTATTCTGCAGGAACTGCACAGGCATGTTTGTTAGGCGGGGTGCCATACATGTCTTGCATCAGTAAGATTTATACATTGCAACCTAGGATCGGACGTAGTGTGCTATATAGTTTTATATGTGGTTTAAGCTTTAAAGTTGAACATTATTTCTTATAGCAAAATATTAACATAGTTTTCCAGCATTTAACCATAGAAAGGTCATTTAAGACATGATTCCCACCTTGTTTATAGTTTACTATGTCATACATTTAGCACCAATTAAGAGAAGGTTGCCATTGGTCACAGCGATTTGTGAAACTTTATCAAAGAAATTTATTATGGAGACGTGTGCTATATATATAGTTGATCCTCTTTCAAACTTACATTAATCTTGTTCCTTTCTTCCACTAAAATTTTGTTAAAAATCATCCCCTCGAATAAATTTGTACCAAAATTTTCATTAAAAAAAAATCTCCTTGAATAAATTAACAGCTGGCATGTTTTTTTTAAAAATTTCACAGAGATCCAATTATATTCTAAGTAGTCAATATTGAATACTTTAACAATCCATTTTCTTTGTCATTGTCTGGGACCGACGGTGAAAGAACAAGATGTTTAGAATGCTTTGACAGAGTTGCTTGTGTTTTATGTGTTTGGATAATAGAAACTTCACTGCCGAAAGAAATAGATATCAACATATCAAACAATATGGTGATAAAAAAAGGACAAACCTTGAGACTGCGGGTGCGCCATTGGCTTTCTTTGAGCAGCTTGTATACTCGCAAGTGGACCTGGTTTCTGCTCCTCGATTGGGTCAACGTCATCCCAGCCTTCTTTATCGCTGTCATGATCTTCATGGAGAAGTCCATTATCAAGTTCACCCCAACCATCTGTCGATGTTGGAGATGAAGGTTGAGGTAGATCTGGAGTACTTACACTTGGACCAGCATGCACCAACACAGAATCCAAGGTGCTCATCACTGCAAAAATTGCAATAAGTTGCAAAACAAAAGCAAAAAATACATTAAAGGTTAGATCCGAAAAACGGAAAAAGGAAGAATAATTAATCAAAAGTACATCTTGTTTTGCTTAAAGATTTTGATAAACTGGTCAACCAACAAGTAGGAAAGGCGAAAAAATGCAATTAGGCGAACACTAACCATCAAGCAAAAAAAAACGCATACCTGAGCTAGCATTGGAAGTTGTCGAAGTCAGAGATATATTAGCATTTGCAGAAGCAAGTGGAGCATGTTCAGAAGGTTTCCCCTTCTGTGTCAAAGAGCTCATTGCCCATCTGTGTAATTTATTTTATAAGGTAGTTAGAATCGCTATTAATGAAAAAGATATTAGACAAAAAAAAGGGCAAAATGGATGCTCAAGTTAAGTAAGAAATGCATTGTCAAAAGTGGAACAACGTTCCTTTGTGACTCTAACCCTATATAAACTGATAACAAAAGAAAATGCATTGCCAACCTTATTCATAGTTAAAATATGGATGTAGAAAGCTAGTAGCATGTAAATTCAGGATGAACTTTTTCTTTCATGCTTTTGAAAGACATGATTGGCCAATTATATCATTAACTAGCACATGAATTACTTCAATACATTTCAAAACTAATAGTGTTCTGAGTATATCTAAGACAGATATATATGAAATAACAAATATTGATATCTAGGCCCAGTATATTCCAAAAGACTTTTCAAGCATGTATGATGAGAAACCGACTAGATCAGTTCACACTTCACAGAACGAGTATGACGCAAAAACTCACCCAAGCAAGCTAGCATTTCCAGGTTGTAATTGTGCTCCACTACTCATACCTCCATTAGCATCTCCTGTATTTAGCTACAACAAACCAGATACACACTTAAAAATAATTTCCATGAGTATTACCAGTCCATATAAGGATAAAAAATAAAAAATGTATTATTAGCTCATGTTGACATGGTAATCAATAGCTTTGTGCACATTAATAAGTAAAAAGCTGTCAATATTACAAAAGCGCATATGCACAAAACTATGTGGCATCAAATTGATAAGAGCTCACATTGCTTCTCAAAGAGGATGAGTATATAGATCACAAGTATATAAATATTGGAATTTATAGAAATAATGATGTTTAGAAAAATGCACACATGGATACGGAAAAAATTACTTAAAGAAACAAAAAAAAATCTTTGAGCATAGTGTTTCCATAACCAGATATTTTTTACTTTATGTTATAGGTCAGAATGCATTATATGAAAATTGTTGACTAACGAAATTCAATGAAATCAATACAGATGGGATACCTTTTCATGGTATTGTTTTGCCATAAGTAAAAAGTGATCTATGGCCTGAAATGCCTTTGCTCTTACATCTCTACAGACACAAAAAGGAAATCTTACAACACTTGTTAAGTAAATAAATACAAATTCCTCAAAAAAAAAGTAAATAAAATACAAATATTTCATTTCATATTATAAAAACATACATAATGTACCCCCAAAAGAAATCACTGAATTACAAGTTCCTCTAAATTCAGAATATGCTATACGGCCTCTGTAAGAGTCATATAGTAACTTCATAAATGATAAATATTTTCATTTTGGACAATATGTAAGATTATTATTTGTTAGTTTGCCTATACCAAACATGTAAAAACCATCGATGCACTATGAATATCAGACCGTAAACAAAACAATTAAAATTTGATATGCAAGTGGTTAAGCAGCAACTGTCATTTGGGAACTAGATATTTGATGAATACAAGCTTATATTACAAATCCTTATAGCCTGAAGTCAGTGGCGGGGCCAAAAAAATTAGAAAAACTCAATCTAATATAAAAATTTATTCTCATACATTAAAAAGACTGCTAACTTCATTTCTAAGTCATAATACTATTATGAATGTACTTATCTTTTTTTTAGTTCTACAATATACATACAATTTTAAATATTTAAATCAAAACAAGCCAATTATTTTAATTTTCATTTTTATAGATAAATGATCTTTCAATTAATAAGCGAATTAGTTGGATCCAAATTATATGCCAAATTGAATTAATATTTTGTTAAGGTACCTAACAAGTGGACTCAACAATTAAAAAACAAAAATAAATACAATTGGGATGTGAACCCAAGATAACTTTAAATCTTGAAAAGTTATGTGTGTGTATAGTAATTATATTGAAACCCGAAGACTAATATGTATGTGTGTGTGTGTGGTATTACTTTACAGAGCCAGGGCCAAGGCCCTGTCCCCCCCCCCCCGACACCCCACCAAAAAACCCAAAAAGAGAAGAAAAAAGAAAGAAAAAAGAAGAAGAAATCCCCCAAAGCTCCACCCCTGCCTACAGTGATAAAGGCAGTTAGGTCCTTAAGATAAGATTCTTGATAGTCGAATTCTATTTTTCTCTAAAGGCGCAAAAGCATCCCCTTTTGAAATCAGAGAGACTGAATTAATTAATTTTGTTTCTTTATATATTTTTATTTCCTTCCTTTCAACTATTCCTGCAATTTAATTTGGTTTGTAATATTTTCCCTTTCCATTCTCTATTAGACCTGCACTGATATATGGTAATGGGTTTTCATTATTTCTACAACCAGAATTCAAGTCCATAGGACCATAAATGATGAGAAAGTTGGGTATAGTACAAATCGCAATGATGAATTATGGTCAACAAATATATCACTGAAATTAATAAAGGGCAAGGAGAATAGGAGATCATGAAAATAATTTACTACATAAATAAGATAGAAAACCAAATATGCACAAGAATGATGACCCTACAAAATTCCTACTTAAAGTCATCTAAAATGGTTTTGTATAATGAAAAAGGTAGTATGTGAGGAGGTTCAAGGTAGAAATCTTAACTGTGGCCTAATGTCCGGTAAAAACCAAAGATACGAGTTCTCACTTTTTGACCGAAAAAAGAAGCAGCGGTAGGTTAAAACTTCAACAGGTTAATTGCAAAACTCACCCCTGTAGGCTAGCCCTTATAACAGTTAGACCCCCTCAAGTAATGTATTAGCGCAAACATCCCCTCTGTTCATTGACCAAAACACCAAAAGAACATTTAAATTCTACTCTACACAACTGAAAGGGGGGGGGGGGGGAGCTATAGAGTTGAAGTAGACAACTCAACTCTAGAGTTTGGAGTTGACTTTGAGTATTTCTAAGGGTCTGATCGACCAGCAAAGGGGTGTTTAGGGGGATATTTGCACCAATAAATCACTTAAACCCGAGAAGAAGGAAAAAAATATCTAAAAACGGGATATGTCATCCAATGCCTAACTGATGTACAAGTACAAATCAAGAATATAAGGAAACGATAGGTTATATGCATAGAAGCAATTCATATGTGCTATAGCAGTAGGTTATTGGCATCGGTAACAGCTTAATTGCTAAAGCAAAATGTTAAAAAACAAAAGTAGAAAATCATGATAAACAAAATAACAATAGATAAAGAATTTGTACTGTTGGTAACATCAGAATATTATAGGTAGAGAAAGAAGGGAGAGCAAGAGGATATAGTCTTAAGCATACCTACAAGCAAAGGAAGTTAACACAAAGAAGAGGAACACAAGAGTTAGACAAAGAAAGGAAACTGACTCATATATAAATACAAAGCATAGGGAGTTAGACAACGGATAGGAGCACAACGATAGAAAGGAGACCTGAATCGTAGTGTGCGGTTGTGTGTGTTCACACGCGCGCGCAGAGAGAGAGAGAGAGAGAGAGAGTTCAGGTCTTGAGAGAGGTGGACAGAGAATGCACTCAAAAACTTACCTAAAATATCATTTTGTCAGACGGTCTCTTTTTAACGCAGTTTTAAAGAAGCCTAATCCTAACTTCCCAAATAATCAGTCGACAAGTTAAATATTTTGTTAGGGGAACACTGTACAATGCAGCAAAGCTAGAAGGAAACCAACAGAGAACTACACTATACATTGTAAAATATAATTACCCATCCGGATCAACAGTGAGTACAACAACATTAGGTAGGATCCGTGTTGCAATCTCTGTCATGTCATAATATGAACTAGTGGCAGTTAAAGCCATAACTCCTGCCACAAGCAAACTATAGAGATTAGTCCCAGTAACCAACTATATTCTTGCAACTATTAAAGCTTTTTTTAAGGAGATATAGAAAATTATAAGATAAATGAAGCAGGAAGCCCCATGATAATATCGTACACCAGAAAAGAATTGAGCATAGATGCGACATAAACATATATTACGTAGATGTTAACTTACCTGCAGCACGGGCTGGAGAGAAAGTATCACGTAAGGCACGTACAGTAAATGCATTAATTAAAACTCTCTTCCTTGTCTGCACAACACATTCAAACCAACAATTTCCTTGGTGAACTTGATTCAAATATATAGTTTTAGCTAGTGTTAATGATAACGGTTAAACCTTAACCTTTATACGACTATTAGCAGAATATCATTCACTAGAGTTGGTAGTATTAACAGGATGCATATATTAATAACCATGGAATATCAGGAAAGGAAAGATACAAAATTAATATAATAATTCAGGACAGACCCCCTCATTAAGATAAGAGGCAATGTTCCCAAGCAGAATTGTAGTATTCGTTCTAATAGCAGGTTCTTCATCCACCTGCACAATATCAAGATGAAAATCACAGACCAAAAACAAAAGAGTTATTTAATCTGTAGCATGTCTCAACAAATGTTCGCACAAAGTAGCTGATTTTAAATGGAAAGATTAAACAGTACAAGTTGAATTTAATTTATTGATTTATTGATAATAACAAACCGTGATGTACCTGTAGCTTTGAAAGATACTTCAAGAGCGAACCAGAAATAGTACGTTGAGACAACTGCACTCACAATTCAGAAAATCCAAGTTGAATAATCATGTAGAGATGCTCATGAATAGAAACCTTAAAAGAAAGCATCCATGAATAGAAAATAATACGGAGTTCACTAAGCTTCCAAAGTCAATGACGCCAACTTTTACTAAATTATGTTTGATGGCATTACCAAGTAACACTGTAAACTTTCATCACAAAAAAAAAGCAACACTGTAAACTTTATTGCTTTACTTGTGGGATCTATTCACAGTATATGCAAATTCTGATTATTCTTACCGATGGGGCCTTTTCTTTTCTTTTTTTTCATTTTTCATTTTTTTGGGTGATCTCAGTATCCTTATTCCCCCCAATTCATGTCTGTTAGATCATCATCAACATGTCACACATTTGAATTTGGCATAATCTAGATCTTCCATGCACAGGCTCTTCAATAGCTAAAAACTCAACAGAGTACCTTGCTGCAAACACATCCAGATTCCTGAGGCATTCTCCTCTTATTTTAGGTTTAACTTGAATTAATATTTAGAACCCTGAGTCAATCCCAGAAAGCTTATCATAGCGAATCTGAATCTTGTAAAGCATGATCACACTACATCAACTGATCTTTCATCATTACCTTTTGCTTGTGGTTTCTACCTTGTGCCTTGTCTTAATCTGCATCTCTATGTACCTCTAAATATTCCATGCACTCAGAAACAAATCCTTCTATGTATATAGAATTCTACTCAATCACTAAAACTAACGTATAAAGTACTTTGACATGAATTTAAGGACCTTCTACCTATAGGCCTCAGGACCTTGACTACAAGGCCATTACTAGTGCATTTATTTATGTCATTCATTGGCCAAAAAGTAATAATGAATGAGTTTAATAATGTGATATATACATGCCACACTCGATTAGAGCATACATTTTTTGTGGTAATAATCTGGTGCTTTACATGAGTTCCTCTACTCCTGGTACTCTTCAACTTTGTGGTTGTTTGGCCCAAAAAAAACTGTGTTTGTGGATGTGACGATAGCATTGGAGGGAGTGAGAGGCTTGGAATTCATTAACTTTGATTCATATTTGGCTAAAAACGTTTTGAGTAGATCCAAAACAGCATATATGCAATGCAAATTTAGTAAACAGAGAAGTCGAGATCACGTATAACTCTTGATGGACAAGATATATCACCGAGCGATCAGTTTAGATATCTAGGTTCCATCATCCAAAAGGATGGAGAGATCGATAGCGATGTCAACCGGAGGATTCAGTCTGGCTAGTTGAAATGGAGTGCAACGGAGATTTTGTGCGATCATAACTTTCCGTTGTGGTTGAAAGGGAAGTTTTGTCGAAGCGCGATTCGGCTTGCCTTATTATATGATACGGCATGATGGCCCCTAAGAAACATCATGCACAGAAGATGCATATGCTTCATTGGATGTGTGGCAACACTAGAAAGGATAAGATGTGAAATGAGAAATATTAGTGCAAAGGTTGATGTAGCACCCGTGGAGGAGGAGATGCGGGAAAACCGTCTAACATGGTTTGGTCATGTACGACGTTTACCTACGGAAGCACCGGTTCGACGAATGGATATTCTGGATTTAGGCCAAGTCAAAAGAGCGAAAGGGAGACCGAAGAAAACGTGGATAGAGGCGATACAAAAAGATATGGATGCCAAAGGTCTTGATGAAAGTATATTGTTCGATAGGAGTGAGTGGAGGCGGGGGATTCATGTGCTCGACCCGGCGTGATTCTCATGTTGGTTCATGTAGCCTACCCCATATGCTTGGGATAAAAGGCTTTGTTGGCCTAAGAAAGGGCAGGTTCAACCATATTAACAATATATGCATCCTTTCTCTAATCCTAGGTGGAAATAATGCTTATCTACCTTACCTTTACAAGTTCAACTTAACATTTGTGCCTGTAAGCTGAATTAAACCTACAACCTTGACACATACTACGCACACATGTGCGTGTACGTGGCTAGAACTGGATAGATTGAAGGCTTATATGGCACCATCCCAGTGCAGTACATGTCATATTTAATGCTTGTCATTTGAGTAATAACCCTTTTTTGACAAAAGTTGGGTAATAACTTAATAACTTACATTTATATATGGTTATCTTTTCATTTTTGGTACAAATTATGCATGTGTAACGCAAACTAAGAATCGGTATACATGTGGTGAATATAATATCTTTTTTTAAGGAATATAAGCAAAAAAGGTATAGATTGATGAAGATGTGATCAAGAGTACTAAAATAAGATTGAATTTTCTTGCCTGTGGAGGGAAGCACACAAAAATAAACTAACCGTAAATCTTGCAGAGCGCACACATAAAGGGGTTTTTAAAAGCATAACATAGTAATGTTGAGTTCAAAAATGCAGATTTAATATTTTTTATAATTTTTATATGCACAAAGGTAACTGAGGTGAATGTAGTAGAGTATCACTAATTTTAAAAGGATTTATGTGCAAAGAAACAAATTTAAAGTATGTTCAGTGCTCATGGTTCTAGGGATCGTGCCAAAGAACAACGGTAACCTAAGCCATTGGTGATGGAAACTGATCCAGGTGCTAAACCTTCAGCCTTATAAGAGACGAATACCCACACTCATTCACACCCAACATCCACACGCAACAAACAACCCAACAGAGAGAGAGAGAGAGAAGGGGGGGTGAGAGAGAGAGAGAGAGATGTGGCTGGCCTGAGGATAAAAACCAGGAAAAGTATGTTATCAATTGTATTATGGTTTTAATCAACATATGAAAACTTTTCTGTCTCGATGTACCTAAGAGGTACATATCCAATGAAACAGGTCTATATAGAATAACAGTTATTCTCCATTTCAAATCAAGAGCTGGTGAACGTCATCTTTCAAGAACACAGAATGAAAGAAATTATGCTGTGTTAACTACGGTACAGGTAGAGAAGAAAATGCTACACGGTCAAATTTGTAAAAAAAAATCTAGAATATGAAACTTGCTAAACAAAAGGGGTCCACAAAGCAGTGTATGTGTAATGCCTTTAACTAATTTAGACATTTAAATCTTACGAGTATATTAAATCTAGACATTAAATGGATTATGTCAACTTATGTTGAACATAACTGATACAGACAATCACAGAGAAACTGCAGATAGAAAATAAAGTGAACTAGCAAGCAAATCTGAGAAGTAATTCAGAAAGTAGAAAACCCAATACTAATATGGAATATTGTACCTTCGGTGCCAAAATTAGCATGGACTTGAGTGTCAGTTCACGGAGAAAAGCAGAAGTATCAGAAAAACCAGTGGCAACATGAGGGAAAACCTAAAACAAAGGTGTACCCATGAGGGGAATCAGGAGCTAAAAGCAAATGATTCAAAAATTCAACCTAAAGATGATACTCAAAACACAAGCTATAGAATGACAACCAGTGACAAGTGGCAAACTAAGTGACATTAAAGGTTCACAACTTACTTGTTCATCAACTATTTGGGCCGATAATGTCTCTCCAAATTGATCAATATGTTGCAGAAGGCCCACACGAATTGCCCGGTCATTTGAGGCAAAAAGCTTAACTATAGTTGGCAATACCTAAAAAGTAAAATACTGTTAGTACAGCTTATGAAACTTGAATCCATAAGAGAAAAAAGATTGGGAAAAACAAGTCAGCCTCATCAAATTCAAGGATAAAACAGTTGAGCTTAGAGTGACCTTGACACTAAACTCCTCCACTGGAAGCCAGGAACCCATTTTCAACAACGCGGTCAATGCAGGAGCTGCAGCTGAACCAAATTCTAGGGCCGAAGATAACAAAGGAAGCAACTGCAAATTCAAACACATAAAATTTGTTCAACATTGCTAGTTCTGAACATAAATTGGGAATAATTTCTTTAAAGGGTTTTGGATATACACCCCCCAAAACGTAGGTAATTGTAAAAAAGCCCCTTTCTTCAATATAATTGTAAAAAAGCCCCCCAAAACAGCCAACTCAACTAAAAAAGCCCCTCTGGCTACTTTTGACGCTAACACCGTCAAATGTGGCCGTTAGGGGTTTAAAATTACTGTTTTACCCTATACCTAACCTCCCCGACCTCTCTCTCTCCTCCTCGACCTCCTCCTCTGCCGCCTCCGCCTCCATCATCATCACCATCATCTTCTTCTTCTTTCTTCTTTTTCATCATCTCACTGCACCACCATCACCACATCCCCGTGACCTCCTCCATCCCCCGATCACCACCACCTCACCACCATCACCTCGCCGGACCACCACCACTGTCATCACCATCACGTCGCCGGATAACTACCACTATCATCACCATCACCCCTCCTTCCATCATCACCACCATCAGCATCACCACCATCTTCCTCATTTCCCCACTCCCCTTCCCCGATCACGATCACCATCACCCCACCACCCCCTCCTCTCTTCTCCCGCCCACATCTCACTCGACCTCCCCCTTCCGCCCCCTCCCCCTTTGCCATCACCCCCCGATCACCACCACCTTCATCATCAAAATCATAACCACCACCACCATCTTCTTCATCCCCACCATCACCATCACACCCACCCCACCGCCTGCCCCCACCCCCTTCTGCCCCCATCACCACTACCTTCATCATCAGAATCATCACCTTTTTCATCACCCCCACCCCCTTCCGCCTGCCCCCATCACCACCATCTTTTTCACCACCACCCCCCCACTGGCCCATCTCCTTCCCCGATCCCCACCGGCCAACCACCTCCCCCTGGTCGCCGCCCCCACCACCACCGCCTAGTCGCCGCCGCCGCCCGGTCGAACTCAAGAGTAATTGCCCCTTGGTTAACTTAACTCAAGTCAAATTCGAGTTGACCTAACATAAGGGCTTTATCCATTAACGGAGGAGTTTTGGGAGGCTTTTTTACAATTAACTAAGTTTTGGAGGGTGTCTATCCAAAAAAAACCTTCTTTAAAATGAATATATGACTACTTGTGAAGAAGCTGGGAACCTTTTTCAGCACGATTTGGCGGGGAAGTTGTTCAACTAAGTTTGGCAGCTTCCTGAAAAAGGAGTCTTTCTCAACACTGTCTTTTAAATTCAGAATTTCCATAAACTGTATAGTTTCCACCAATTTATTATGAAAATATTCTGCCAAAATAGACTTCATATCAGTATGGGATGAAAACAGGTTCTAATAAGATGATAGGCTCATTTTACTAAAATATAATAGTCACCAGAAAGTAAGACGGTTTGATTGGCTAATATGAAACTTAGATTTGTATAGTAAAAGGAAAACAATATATATATATATATATATGGAAAAGAAAAAATAATTTAGCAATATACATAGAATAGCACTAATCTAATCGTGTTGCTCTGTTATAACACAGAAACAACTACTACAATGCAAAATTTAATGGCTCGATAACAGCTATGTGCAACCAAGTATGGATAATTTAATGTTACTATATGTTCAAAGTTGACAGAACATAACTTTAGGACTCCAGTCTTCTACAGAAAATTCACATACAAAATAAACTTATAGTTTTAAGATTCATACAGGGAAACTTTTGGAAGAAATTGAGCAAAACATTGTTAGGAGAAAAGAAAAAAACTAAGAATTGTATATAACTCGGAATATCACACTTTGGCCTTCTCTACAATAACATAGGAAAAGTCTTAGCATGCATTTGCAAAAATGTAAAATCAAGATTAAAAAGAAAAGTACATAATGTTAGGTAAGAACCTAAGAACATTCTTTAAGGAAAAAAGAAAAGAAGACAACGACTAAGAAACTAATAACAATTTCATATTTCATAAGAATCTATAATTTAAAAAAGTTACTGAGCCAGTAGATGTATTGTAATAGGAAACACGGATTCAATACAACAACAGAAAATAAAAGAATTTGGGATCTCATGTGTTCTGTGCGCCAGTTGGCATTCTGGGGCTCCTATGTCTAGTTGCAACGAAATTATAAGCTAATCAACATCGGCTGACTATCCAGCAACATATATTTCTGCTGTTAGGATAGTGGATGATCACGAAGGTGATGATTTAGTCATTGTTGAGCCATCCAATATTGAAAATTTTATTTGATATACTATATTTAATTGGATTTTGAAGTAGACAAATTAACAAGTACTTCTTGCAGCAGGGCTAATGTAATCATAAGAAGGTAGTAGGTACACAGTAAAAAATTGGAAAGTGTAAGATTGTATCAGCACACATCTGAACAATGGAACAGCTGATTACTACAAAAGAGTGGAGACATTTTGTAGAGACCTCTTCTCAAAAGTTATTATCTGATTATAAAAATCAAATCCTTTAGAATATTGGAATTTGCAATATTCTGGAACATTTTATAATGAACGAAAGAGTACATCAACCACTTGAGTTCTTAATATCATCAAAAGATGTTTTTATTAATGTCACTAGGATGTAATTTATTTGGATTATTCTGACAGCTCCTTTGATAGGCTAGGTTCTTGTGTCACATAGGGAAGGCACTATATAGGTTTCTGTTAGATTATTCTAATTTTTCCAAATTTTAAAGACACATAAGATGCTAGGCACGTGTCAGAAGTGAAACGATCCAGTAAGTATAGATGATCCGTAAAGACATTTACATAGAGGTAATTGTTTTTAGCTCCCTCCCAACTTCCTCTGCATGTGAGGATCCCACCATGAATGATAAGTGATAACCAGTCTCTAGAAAAACCAAAGCAGTAAATTCTTTCTGAAATCCACTTCATATGAAAGCTAAGCTGATGGGCAGTGGGACAGCAATGTCTAGCAAGTATTTTAGCACTCCTCTGTTGACGCTCGGTTCATGGGGATAAGCCTCCAAGAAAAAGACAACTTGGTTCGGAAGGCAGTGCAATAAGGGTGAAAAAAATTCCCCTATCCTTCTGTTAAATTTTTGCATCTTATGTTACTTGGTAAAATATTCATTTTAAATCCTCATTGATGAGGATTTGTTCAGTATTGCCAGATGCAGATATGCAATAAGCTCAATATACAAGATGGTTACAAGTTTAGAATCCAATTCCTTGGTCACGACAGAAATGAAGGTTTAAGGGGTATGGCCTTGAACTAAGCAGGCACATACTGAACAGTTTACATTAGTATAATTGGTTTATGACTGACGTTTCTACGTCCTCTAAATTTGAGTAAGATAATTTTAGATATTAGGCAATTTCGTAACTTTTTACATGTCAGTATCACAGAATAATATCAACAAAAAAAAGTTTCAAAAATGATCCAAAAGCTCGAGCAAAATCTGAGATGGATGGTAATAAGCAGCTAGGTGACAGAGTTGCTTGCTTATATAGTATGTACCAAGTGGGAAACAATGTCATAAGGCTTCACACTTATAAGATATCACTTTATTAGTTAAATTTATGGCATAGGAGATGGACTTGCCGCTGTTATCAATAAGCTTTGAAGGATTCAATCTGCGGGATGCAGCTGAACTCAAGAGTCTCTGGTAATCTGGAAGCAAAGACTTGACACAACAAAGTAAACATAAGCATTAGTTGTCGGGTAACAAGTGATGTAATGATTAATTGCATATAGAAACATGTATTATATCAAAAACATTCAATTGAGAGATGTGCTGTTCTTCCTAATAATTTAACATGCAAATTTTACTAGGACATAGATGAATTGAAAATTGAAATGCAACTCCAATAAGCTTTTAGCTTAGTTTCTATGTTGCATGCATTCGTCGCCAAGGAGAGCTATTCGGATCAGATTCGTATCCATATTGGATTTTTCCGGATTCACCGAGGATAATTATGGAATTCTTTTAGACAATATACTAAAATTTATATTGTATTCTAGATGTATGGAAAATGTATCAATGGCTAAGACACCAACAATCTACGCATCAAAACTAACAGATTATTTGCATTCTTAATTTATATTTTCTAGGATGATTTTTTTGTTTGTTATTATAAATATATACTTCAAACAACAATAAAGACTGTATCCAAGTAAATCGTAACCCATATTTTTCAGAAAGTTGTAAATCCATGACACCGACTTGCATTGTTTTCGTAACTAAGAGATGAGAGAACCGATTGAGATGATTTGGAGATGTACAATGGAGACCAATAAATTCCCTACTTAAAAGAAGTGATTAAATTAAAAAATTGTAATTAATGGCACGACGAGGGCTAGGGTAGACCTAATCGAACATGGATAGAAGTAATTAAAAATGATGTGCTAATTGTTAAATTTAAGGAGACAGCCGTTAACAGAGCGAAACTGAAGAAAAGAATTCATATAGGCGACCCCAAAGATTTGGATAAAGGCTTGTTGTTGCTGTAGTAGTATCCAAATCCGTGCTACATAGCTTAATTTGTATCTAGGAGTGAATGTGATTTCCTATTGCGATCTAAGATCGTGCCATCTAATGTCCGCGTTTAGGGTTTTTCTACATCGGAGAATTAAGAGGGTGGCTGAGCTTAAGCTGCATTGCAAAGAATGCCAAGCAAACCTAGACCAATTAACTGTCCATCATAGGTGGATGGAAGGGTGTATCTAGCTCATACTTGTGTCCAAGAATTTGGTACCAACACATTAAAGTTATGTCAAACTGAAATCTGGTCATAAAATCTCGGCCAATTCTTGCACGGAGCATTCTCAATTTGGAATCACGCTGAAAAGCCAACCCATCTTAATGGGAAAAGGGTTAGATCCTGACCAGAAGATGGATGTCTAAATCATTCTGACCATAAATTTAAGTTGAAATCATAAGACAGAAGAAAATTGTCTTAAATAAGATCAGTTCCCAAGAATCCAAAAGTACATTCCAGTAAGAAAAAAAAATCATGAATCACACTATTTCAAGTATAAACCTTTGGGATAGCACTGATGTTGCGCAGCTCCTCTGTTTTGGCCAGCCTCATTCCAGAAAATAGTTCATAAATCAAACACCCTGTCAAGAAAGATGATGTGGTCAAGTTTCCCCATTTAGGAATACACGGCTTATTAAGTTATATTTCCAATCACTATGAGAAAGATTACAACAAAAGTTTGCAATGCATGCATGTAAAATAGTAGAAATTAATATATTGATACTTGCAACAAGACAAAACACTGGACCTGGAGTTTAAAATAATCAGATAAGAACAACTATGCGTATAAAATGTCTTTAAGCCAGTCCAGGACAAAATCTGTAACAAATCGGCAATAATATCTCCCATGGTACCACCAGTATTTGCCCAGATAAGGTCCACACCAGTCAACAATATGTTTCGATTTGTGCGGGAGATATAGATCATAACATGATCATCCCCAATATTAGCATGGATGATACTTACATTGTGCTACTGTAGAACAGCAGTGGCATCCCATTGTGACAGTGCAAGAGGCTCGGATCAGGAGCCAGCTCATACCAATACTCCTGATTAAACACACTTGATCCATTTTTATTCATTCCTATTGTGAACTATATTTTTTAAGGATCCAAGGTTCAATATTGGCAATGATATTAAGGCGGAATTCCCTTTTAAGCACAGGTGAATGGGCGTGAGTCTCAGTTTGCACTGTCAAAGTAAAAATCTATAAATTAATTACTTTTTCTTAAAACTGTAGTACATACAATAAACTTTAATTACACAACAGTAGGAATATAAACAATGACCAATTACTAGAGGAAAACAGAATAAGCAGAGTTCAGGACATTGAAGCAGTAGCAATTTAGTTCTCAAATATATTGATCTAATCAAGCAAATAAGAAATATCAAGCTCACCCAATCCCCAGGAATCAATTGCCCAAGGAGGAGACTTCTTAACTGTCGCCCAGTCTGACTTTACTAACTCCATTGGTTTGTATTGTGAACCAATTAACCATTCATATTGCTGCAAGGTGTAGGTCAAACCACAACTATCAAATTTATCCATAAATAAAAATCTCACCAAATGTTTTGAAGTTATGAACCATGGATGGTAAACATTCAAGTATGCAACTACTGATCAGTAATTCTAATCAATAAGGAGAAATATCCAGTACTAAGATTCAAGTAATAATAAAATCGAAATTAGCTTTTGAGATAATTAAATAATGGAAAGTAACAAAAGTTGGAGATTTATATCTCCATATATATAACAGGAAATATAATTTAACTAAGATAATGAAGATGTGGCAAAGTTTTTGGCCCCTATCACTGACATAAAATCTGTACCACTTTTACTTGCATGTTAAATAAAACAACCAGAGAGAATGGAAAGTCTACAACTCTTGAACAACCTTCAGGCGATCATATTTTCCCATAGAAAAGGATGGTGGTGAAGGATTCAGGAGTTAAGCATGACAAAATAGAAGATAATTCTAAGAGTAGTTTGTATTGGTCTTTTAAGAAAGAAATAGGAACAAATGAATTGCTTTCATCTTTATTCTAAATGGTTTCAAATGTTGAGACTTGACAGATAGCTAGAGTTTTATTTTAGATTTACAGTGTGTGTGTGTGTGGTGGGGGGGGGGGGGGAGGGATAAGACTCCGATGTTGGGATTTTTCAAATGTGAAATCTAAATAAAGATAACAGATGTATTTCGGGTTCCTCAAAAATCACTGCAGGATGGAAAAGAGTGATTTATTTATTGTAAATGTAAATTGAATGTATGGGTGAGTCCTCTAAAACAGGAGTATGCAAGGGAAGTAGCTCTACCAAGAGTCTATAACTCTATATTAGGGCTAGCCAGCTCATCAATTTGCTTTGATCAAATGATGTGCAACAAAATATGATTCCAAACAGGAAAGACTTCATGGAAATGTTGAACAAAATGATGACTGTTAGCAAGCAACCCCAAACTTGCTTAATTAAGGATAAATGGCCAAGAAAACAGCAGTAAAGAGGGATGCAGGTTCCCTTAATTTAGTCATGATGTCTAAGATCTTGTCATCAAGCAACAAACAACCAAAATTTTACTAGAATTAACGAGGGGAAACACATATCAGGAGCGGATGAATATATTTTAAAAAAGAACTGGAGTTCATTCATTATCCAGACTCCAGGGTAGGTGAGTGAAAATTAATATTAATGATTTCAATTTGTTAGACATGACTTTTTTTTAAGAATGAGGGAGATAAATGCAAATGAAATTGAATTACTAATTTCTCCTGGTCACTGTCCATAAACAGCATCTTTAACATTTTATGAATTAAACCATTATAGCCATTTCTGTTTTACTTTCCTTCTCCAGCTTTTCCATTTCCTTTTGTCAATGAAATAAATCGTGTTGTGGATTATGATTTAGGAAGAAAGTTTTGCCGTTCAGCTTAAAGCTTGTATGAGAAATGAACCCAAGCCAACATATAATTAATTAGTTTTTTATCCTTGCAAAGAGTAAGAAGGTGAAAGCAGCATGATCAAGGAGAATGACACAGGAGATTGAGGTATCGACCAAGATAAGAAAAGAAACACGAAAAAGGTTGTCTACTATGTTTTCCATTTTACATATATTTGAAGGGTCAAATTATAAAGAGAAGACAAAAATGAGCTGAGAGAGCTATACCAAACCAAATTAAAGGAGAGCTATAGTAGTGACAGATGCAAACTTGTTGCAAAAAATGACAACAAAGAAATAAAAAATAACACGCCAATGCAGACAAAGGAAATGAGAATGCAGGGATGCCAAGGAAGCCCATCAAAAATAGCTTTATGTAATGGGACAAGCTCATACAGCATAACTAATGAGAATTTTCGCAGAGTATCATGTACATGGCAATTGTTGCAGACTAATGTGGTGGCAGTCATGACATATAAGTCAAACATAAACGTATAAATATAGTTTTATCAAGAAGCTCAAGAATTAACAGCCGGAGAATATAGTTATGGCTTTATTGCTAGGAAAAGTCCAATGAAGCTCATAGAACATTTTTTTTTAAATGAAAGTCTTATTGCGGGTGCTAGAAATTCCATACCACGGGTTCTTATACATGTTGTAGGTTTGAAGATATTTCTTTCCAAAATGTTTAGCAGACTAATGCTACCAAGCACAAACAACAAACAGCTACACTAACCATCAAGTATGAAATAACAATCTCAAAGCAATTTGGTTTCAAATTACAACTCACGGGTATTAATTGAAAATTTAACTTATACTCTAAGAGTAAAGATTTAATGATAGTTTATGGAAAGGAGAAGGAGAATGGCAAGTGCTTGCACAATCAGGAATAGAGGGGGAAAGAAGGTTACCAGCATGGGGCTACAAGAAGGATCGCTATTCGCAGTAAACTCTGATAAGACATCGAAGGCATGAAGCTTCCAGTCCAAGGTCTGTGTCACAACAACACTGGCCAAGCACACATTACCATGAACCTGGAAAATCAAGTTTATAGTAAGCAGTTATTCACAAATTTCCATTATACGCTAGACAAGATTCTTTCGGTGTCAGCACACTAACCAATATCCGCGCACGCGTGCATGAGAGAGAGAGAGAGACTCAGTATATCTATTGAATACCAAAAGTCAACAAAAATGTCTATCAAGCATGGTATTTACTCAACACTGGTTCCTAGAACTGTTTATCCAGTTTGATTCTTTCTCCCTTAATAGCAATCTATAGGGTACCAAAATCTATTATTCAAACATGGTTGAAGTCTTCTTAAGAAATCTCTCCATGTACACCGCGTGTTGCATCTGTTCCAGCTCTCAAAAATCTAAAATGTGCATCTAAAAGTGCCTTTCAGCACCACACTTAATAACTTCCAATGTTTCACAGATTGAAAATGCTAGGCAAGATGCAAGTGGATGCCTACCGCCAGCCCAGTCACCACGGGTGGGTATTGAAAGTATCTTTTTATCGAATAAAGTAAAAATTTTATTTAAAAAAAAGGACTCCCTTCTTTATTAAAAAACTAAAACCAGAGGAAGATGAGGGAAAGAAGGAAAATCAGGGGGGGAAAGAAGGAAAAATAGAATAATGTGTTCAATCAAGTCGCAAGCACAAGAACTTGGGCTTAATTTCACCATTTTTTATCGTTGTTGCTGATGTTCATTGTTGTTCATGGCTGTGGTTCAGCCTCCCCTCGCAACCCTACCCATGCCAAAAACTCACAGATGGCATGATGTACAGAGATTAGAGAGTTCTGCAAGAACAAATGTATTATTGTATCCATTTTAAATATGATCGGGCCCACTTGACTCACTTTTATTCAAACAGGTGTAAACGGGAGGGCTCGAGTTTAACTAGATTTATATGATAATAATTCTAACCTCCCTCTTTCTCTCTCATTCAGTCCTGTATACATTCGGACAGTGTATAATCCTGTGTGAAGACACATGGAGGCATCAGGAACAGAGGCAGTGAACAGAAAAATTCTATACCAGCAAACAGAAATTATCTACCATTATTATCTTTCTCTTTCTCTTGCTCTTTCTCTTTTTCCTTGTCTTTCTCTTCCTTTACCTCAGGTAATATGGCTACTGTAGGCCTAGGTGGTTGCCTCGTTTGCCTGTTACGCTGACAACTTTAGAAGCTAACATGGATTTTGTCTATATCCCAGTTAATGCATGCGTTCAGGTTCATTAATAATCTAAGGAAGGATATCTTAAAATTTTAGAGTGAATAGTAGATTTTATATGCCTTGGCTACAAGCCTGCAAGAAATAAGTGTTAACTGGATCAGAAGATCTTCTCATCCTACCCTGTCGTCTAGTATAGTTCTTAATAATAAGTGATTTCTCAGTGGTTCCTCCCAAGTTGCACAAGCTTAAGCAGCATGGTAAAAATGGCAGGTCTTAATACGTAAGTCCTAAGCTTTTAACTATCTTCGATGGTGGACCCCTCTCTTACCCACTGTCATCCATGCCGGGAATATAGAACAAATTCTTGTAGGGTAACAAGTAATTGTACTACTTCCACTCATATGCCCTCAGAACCTGATTGGACTTTTGATTCTCATCACCACATAAGACAAATCCATTATTGCAACAAAACTTCGATATTGCTGTTGCTGTTGTTGATGTAATTTTAAATTTTGTAACGAGTGTCAAATTCTTGTTTACTTTAGATGTTTACTTTCAATTCTAGTTTAATTTTAAATTTTGTAGCGAGTGACAATTCCATAATGTTTCGTTGTGTGGTTTATTTTTGAAAACTATACATAAACATACTACTCTCCTTTCTTCTTTTATAGTAAGTAGTGTTAAAGTTATTTTTTAAAGTAGAGTTTAAAGTTAGAGAAGAGTTAGAGTGATGGGGTTTTACACATGGGTTTTTAATGATAAGTGGGTTCCAATAATAAGACTCGAGCCTTGTTGAGGTGCCTTGTTGAGACGTGACTCATTTTATATTTTATACCCATGTGTTTCTTTTATTGTTTCCGATGTGGGACCATCTTTAAAGTCTAATCATTTGGTTTTTTTACTTTCAACAAATCTGAATGATCCCTTTCTAAGAAATTAGCTCCCTCGGCTTTTATATATACACATACAGAAGCGCTTCTTCAGGAACCTACGTAACAAGACAAAAACTATATTGATCGAATGAATGGTTCCCATGTTAAACACAAGGGAAATCAATAAGCAATTGCTAGATAGATTCCAGCTGAACTATAACATGAAACATGCAAAAACTCACTAGTATTCAAGTCAACTAATTATACGGTAGATTGATATGTGAAATTCAGATAAGGATGATAGTACATACAAGCTTGCAGTCGTTATTTAGAAAGCTCACGGCTTTAGATATCTGGTGGAGTCCCCATGCAAAATATTCATCCCTGCATTATAAATATAGTGTATTTCATTATTACAAAATTCATAAATGATCAAATATAGAAGTGAGAGAAAGTGGTCGAAAAACAAACAAGTACTTGAACTTAGAATCAATCAAATTGCTTAAGTATATACAAATTGTGCAATATGAAGAAAGTTATCACCACGCAGAACAATAAATTTCGGTAGATCAATTATAACAATAAAGATGATGCCTGTTAACACAGTAATTAAGCATATTATACAAATTAGCTTCTCTCAGCTTACTAACCTTCTAGCAGTAACCCTGAAAGGTGTTGATCATCAATAAATCATGTGATACAACACCCAAACTAACTCCTCAATTAACATCCATTGGCCTTCGATTACATGAATTATGGGTAGTGTAATAGTAGAAAGGTCATATATAAAACATAATTTGGACACATTAAATCCTGTGATGAAAATAACAGGCATACCAACAAGAAATTTATTTGTAATAATCCTCTAGATACCCATCTCAAAAAACAAAAGGAGACATTCTGGCATCAAGGATTGCATGGATGATCATTTGTTCCACCGAATGAATTTTAGTCTATCTTGGAACTTGCAAACTTTTTTGGGAATATGCCATAGTCACTTAGGTTGGACGGAAGTGGGTATGCAACGGACTCAATCAGAGCAGTATATACCTGCACAATTGAGTATGTCTATGGGTTGGAACTTGTAAAGTCATGGTCCCAATGGGGACAATGTGCATGTTAAGGTACAGTATACGGAAGTATTTGATCACAAGGGGTTAGCTTTTTGTTAAGGTATAATCAATGAAGATCATATTGATTGCTTTGCTGGTTGACTCTCTACTTCTATCTATGTGGTGTAAAGCTGAGTTCTTCATCAAGCATTTTATATGTTAGAAATAGGTAAATATAACCAATTTCACAACAATCGGGCTGGACCTTACATGATTGGTGACTGTTGCAACAAGTTGGGACCATGCTGGCCTAACCCAGAGCCAAACAGGTGTTCATATACACAGGGATATAAGGAGGGAGCCAAAACCATAGCACGTATATGCAAAATCTCTCACCCTCACCAAGCTATAGCTTGTCTCTACATATAAAGAGAGATTCCACAGTCTCCTTCCCGCCACCTTTCCCTCTTCCACTATCCGATTAGGGAGGGAAAAAGAAGAGAATAGGTATTCAAGAACATTAAGTGCAGTGGGCTAGCAAAAGAGGAAATGAGCAAATGAGAACAATTCCGAAGAATAGAATAGGCATAGAAACTTGTATTTATGATGTTTGCTATGATATTTTGCAAAATGGAAACCAGATTTAGTATGTGTGATGCAGATCTGGGTACAATCAGTTTAGTACTGTAATTTAATGGATTTTATCTTAATGAGCAATCATGTTGAGTGCATTTTTCTGGAGTAACTAACAGAGTAAATCATATCCTTCTGATCTCACATGTGGCTTACAATAGAACCTATCAAGACAAAGAAACCCACATTGATAAAGCATAAGAATAATATCACAGTAAACCACAGCTTAGAAGTATTTAAGGTTTCAAGAAGATGAAGGTACAACCATGTTTGAAATCTCGGCCAATCCCAATCCAAGATGGCCAATTCCGATCCCAAAAATGACCATCCGAGACCGATACCATCCGACACCAAGCAATATTGTGTTTACCATTTTATAATAGGGTTTTCATATTAAGTTTATTAATGGCTAGTGGGTTTACTAATGGGCAAATGGATTCATTGATGGTTTAATTAATGGGTTTATTATAGGTCATTAAGAATTATGATTAATTTTGACATCATTGATATGACTTTCGACATCATTAATTACAAAAAAAAACTAACAAATTGTTTATAGTTACTTTAAATATTTAATTTTTTTTAAATTCATCTTTAAAAATTCATTTTCTCAAACAATATAAAATATGATATTCCGACCCGATGTGGCCGAGTTTACCGATTTCAATCCCAAAAGTCACCGTCTATATCGATCCCGATTCCAAGATTTTCAACCTTGGTATAACAATGCATCCGGCATATAGATGAGTCACAAGACCCATAAATCAGAGTCTCCCACAACAAGATATAAAGATAAACATGCAATAAAAATTTGTTCGTTCATTGATGATCAAATGCTTGTATTTAGTAACCATCAAAAGATAATGAATGCTATTTGTATGCATTAACATAATTACTTTAGCAAAAAGAAGGTGTTTATACCTCTGAGTACCTTCCAAACATAGTTCCTTTATCTTCTCTGAAAGAGGTGTAACCGGCTCCGTTACAACATAAATTGTAATCTTGGAAGTGGTTCCATCAATAATTTCAGCCTCAGTACTGTGGAGAAAAGATAAGATATTTGGATGCCTGACCTGAAAAAAATATGGATAAAACTTCTGAACTTGCATACTGTGTTCAGCGAGGACAGAGACAAGCACTGTGTGCTATGATTGCAATGAAGTGTAAAGCCGAGGTGCAAAAAAAATTCCAAACTCCAAAGACTCAGCTTTTCTACAAAGTCAAGAGATCACAAAAATGTTAAAGATCAGTGCAACAAAATTTTGAAACTAACGACTAGAAGCCTTTATCCCGCAATTTTGGGGTTGGTTATATGACTCTGTTTCTTCCCTTCTTGCTCGGTTAAGGGCCATCTCCTCGGTTAAAATTTTAGAAACTACACGATACTAAATAACATAAATAAAATCACGAGTTCAATGTTCATACTCGACCTCATGAGTTCTAGACATCTACCTGTGGTTTAATTTGGTCTGTTCTTGTCATCCCCAGTTAGAATATTCTCCATTAGTTCATTGCTTTTGTCCATTAGTTTGAACTACCATTCTATGCTTCCATCATCTACCCAAATCCCCCAACCTGTATCCTCCTGACGCATGCGGAGGTTGGTGATGGGTGGGTCAACATCACCGAGATGATCGTCGATGAGGTAAAGAGTCACTCAAATCCACGAGCCTTCCTCGAATCCACGAGGCTATCTCGAATCCACGAACGATAATCGGAATCCACCGAGTTGAAGAAAACTTCAATTTTATTAATTATCAAAAGATTAAGAAAACTATAACACCAATTCCCCCTCCCTCTCTCTTATATAGGGTTACAAAAGACTGGTTCTTGGAAAGAAAAGACTAGGAAAAGACCTATTCCTTATCCAAGTAGGAACCTTATTACAAAAGAAATTACCATAGCTCTTGAAAGAAAAATACGGCCTAAAATAATTACCGTACTCCTAGTCTAAAAAGGAAACCTTTATTAGGAAATTAAACTAAATAACTCGGTTTAGGCCTTTTGATGGAGACCTTCCTAGATCATCTCCATAAACAAAGGTTAGGTACGCCTCTGAACCAACTATCTCGTAAATTGGGAAATTAATATTAAGAATGCAGGAGAGGCAGCACACGAGTCGAGGCTTTCACTCTATGACCCCTGCTAAGGACTCACGTCATATAGAGAGCTTAAAGCCACTTGTTGATACATTTTTTAGAATGAAAAAATATGCAATATCATATCAGAAAGCTGAAAACTAATACATCTGGATATGAAGGAAGTAGGCACTTAGGGAAGGTATGACCTTCTCATGGGTAATCCAGTACATCCTACTATAGTAATCGAATATGGACAAGTCATCAAGTAAAAACAAACACTAAATACCGTTGAAAAAATTAGTAGGTAGTTTAAGCCCCTTTTAAAAAGGAAAAAACAACATTAGCAGAAGAATTACCAAGTCAAAAAGTTTATCGAGTTATACACAGAAGACAGTTTTATGAGACAGACTGCTGGCAAGATGCTGGCAGATATTCAGGAGGTCTAAAGTGCCAAAAATCTACTATTCTACCCATTAAAGCAAATTGGTCAAAAAATTTCATCCATCTTATGTCAAATAATTCCCTATCTCAACTAAAATTATTTTTAAAAAAGACTTTGCAATCGGTTAGAAATAATCATATGTTACCTATCATATCAAACGGTTCAATTTAAAATTCAAAACCAAACTCTATTTTTGTAAAGTGATGTTTAAATATTAATTTAGTTAGTTGGGATTTTTATTTATTACTTTTCTTATGTATATAAAAAGTAAGCAAAGATTTACTAACGAATTTTCATTGTTTGGCACTTGAAAGTTGAAACGGTATTTTTGATGTTTTTAATGATTGATATTGCAGTGGAGATTAAAATTAGTGGAGATACTTTTTTGAGATTCAGGAGGTTAAAGGTTCTGCTTTAGGCGGGAGATCTATACTGCCGAAGCACGGACGTGCCACGATAGACACTATACGATCTTACTATGGTATTGCAGTCGACAATCTAAGAGAGCCATGATCAAATTTTTTTTCCCAAAAAATAAGTAGGGGGTGCACGATACTATAATCACGGACCTGAAAAGAACTAAAACTAAAAACGCTGATTATAGAGCATACTTTATAGGTATAAGCACAAGTCACAAATGATAAAATAAAACTTCATAATTTTTAACAATTCCCAGAAGCGAAAAGGAATTATTTGAGGAAACAAAATAGCTACCGGTTACCAGTAATAATGATCAGCACAAGGGAATATGAAAGCTTTACAAAGGAAAAGAAGATGCATAGATGTACCAGTTTCTTATGCCAACATAGGGAAGTACAATCAATGTCTATGAAGCAACAATCTTAGTAACTTACTGTCCGCAAGCGCTTAACACCATTGCGACCAGCAACCAAGTGCCCATCTTGACTGTTACTTGATGAAAGAGAAAATATGGAAACAGATGACCCGTCATCCTGGAAAAACAGACAGCAAGAACTGAGAGATCTAATGAAAGAATAGATAAAACAAATTTATTAAGCAGCATCATGTCTTTTTTCCGATATAAAAAATGTCTTCTTCTGTGATAAATCGTGCAAGGAATTGAAACAGAAAATTGACAAGGTTAGAAAAATCTGTCAGAATGCATAGTCAAAACCTAAATAGATGGAGGTTAATCAGAGGTATGCACTCAACTCTGTTAGCTGTAATCTAAATACTTAAAAAGAACCGTATAGATCTTACTATAAATGGGTAAAATAAAATTTCATCTGAGTAAGTTGTGTAGGATGTTTTTCGTCACCCCATTTAGATGGGAATGCACGCGCTTCTCAAGCATGTAAAGATTCCTCCTGCCTAGGGTAAACCGGGGTTTATTGATTGTGGGGATCCGAATCTCCGGCAGCCGTCGAATAAACTGCCGTTAATTACCCCTCGCTTTTGGAGCGAGAGAATCTCCGATTGACGAGTAAAACTGGTCATGCGAACTCAATATGCAATGTGTGTTGTGTTTTGAAACGGGTCTTGGACGTATTGAGGGCCTCGCAAAATTTACAGATGTCCCGCTATCCGGATAGCGGGCTAGGGATCAAGGGGGCTAGCAGCCCCCTTGCAGGATGCGAGGCAGCGTCCCGTTAGAATTTTTTTCTAACAGGAGACGTGTTTTGAGTGTGGAGCGTAAGGGAAAAAGAGGGGTGGGGAGCGTCCTTAGGACGCGTAAGTGGCGCGCGGGCTCTGGGCGCCCGCGCGTCATGTGCCCGGCACGGGTGCTGGAGGCCCGTGGGTCACGTGCGCGGCACGCAACGGCTGGACGCCGGCAGAGAAAAGGGCTTAGCCCCTAGGCTGGGAGTTGAACTCCCGAGGGGCTTTGGAGTTAAACTCCTAAACGGGAATTAGGTATAGATTTAGAGTTAAACTTCCAAAATATTTGTATTTGGAGTTAAACTTCTATGTAATAAATTGGATGTGGATTTAGAGTTAAACTCCTAAAAGGCTTGTATTTGGAGTTAAACTCCTAAAAGGTCTAGATGAGGAGTTAAACTCCTTTGAGAATTTGGATTTTGGAGTTGAACTCCTCGAAGATCTTCGGGGATGATCAAAGGGGACCCATTTCTTCTTCCTGGAGCCTCAGATCCTCCCGAAGTGGGATTTTTGGAGATGGGTCTTCTTCCCCCTCTCCTTTTGCTGGATCTTGGAGAAAAAGAAAGGTGAGATCAAAAATCCCCCTTTTAGAGATTTGATGGGAGATTTGAACTCACTTTCGAGGGTTTTATAGTGAAAAACTATTTCTTTTTGGAAAAAAAAATTAAACTCTTGATTTAATTAGAAAAGAAAAGGAAGGGGAGAACTTGAAAGAAAGATGGAGGCACAAACCCGAGAATTTTTTTAAGAGAATGAAAAGTTGTGTTGATTTTTTAATCATGTTTGTCTTTATAGGCTACACACTTTACATATAGCCCCTTAGGCTTTGCCAAATGGCACTTGTGCCATCTCATGCCTTATGTGCTTATTTCCTTTTGCACATAAGCCATGAGGTTTACAAAATTTTAGCTTTCTGTCCATTTTTCATACATTTATTTCTAAAAAAAATTGTATTAAACTAATTTATTGCTTCGTTCTTGGCATGGAGCTGGCCCCTTCCATGCTTGGTCTTGACTTGGGCTTGGGCCCACTTGGGTTGGAGGTTGATTGACTTTGACTTGTTCGATTGGGGTGTAGCTTTTGACCCCAACAAGTTGCACAAGTGCTATCGAAAATTTCTTCACAGTATTCCAACTGATAATGGAACTATTTCATCAAAAGCTGCATAAGCATCGTATAGAAGCCATTTTACATTGAGGGGATATGGACTTTATGGTTCGTGAATATTTCTTTGTCTAAATGCTCCAACCAGGAAGATCCAAGACCACAGGCTACTTATATCCAAACCATAGAATTTTTTACAAACTACTAACCCAATTACAGGTTCCTGATCAAGTTCTCTGTACACACGGAATGAAGGGAATAAAGAAGACCAACAAGACACTGCATATCCCCAGCCGAATTGTTAGAACCTATCACTCCAAGCCATTCAACTTTGACTTCGTTTCTAGGTAGACTTCAAAGTCCAAAATCACTCAAAGTACTTGCTCTTCTCTTCTTAATTTACCTAGACTAACACTAGTAACACCATTGACACCAATGAGGAACAAAGCTTGAACCTCAGCCTCCTAATAGAACCCACAGACACCACCAAAATATCTCTTTAACCTATGTAGCACGGGTTCGGATACGGGATACGATACGAAACGGATTTTCGGATTCGCAATTTCCCAAAAACTTAGGATACGAGATACGTTTTTATATCGATTTTTGATTAAATAAATAGAAATATATAATAAGGTAGGTACACACACAATAATATAAATAAATAATGACATTATGTTAGATATGCAATGCACTTTCAAATTATCAAGAGTCATAATATTCGAGAGAACGAGGAGAGGCATCGATTCGAGAGAAGTTGGTAAGACATTTACAGGTCCGAGCGAATCAAAAAGAATCCGAGAGTTTCCAAGAGGTTTGGACTCTGATACTCGATCGGGGATGATTCGTGAGGCATTTACAAGTATCCATGCTTCATAGTCATTAACTACTAGACAGATTCTGGAATCATGTTCTGATACCAGATCCCTGCATCAAAAGTCCTGCTGCAACCCATGATAAATGGTGGTTTCATCCTAAACAACAGTCAAACATAAACAAGCAAGTATGCCCTATTGGATGAGGTCCATAAATATCAGAATGAAACATCACAGAACCGGGCACATCAATGGTTTTGAGGAAAACTCCAAATCATACGCCCAAGAACAGCATTTAGTTCAGTTAAGCCTCCATCCATGATTTCAGTGAGAGTTGCAAAAATAAAATATAGAAATGATGATGATAATGAGCAAACCCCTTCACACACAATTTACAAACTCAAAATAGTTGTATGTATAATCTGCAAGATATGTTGCAAGGACATGGATACAGAACGCCACGGATACAGCAACATGGTAAATAGGACACAGGTATACGGCAATATAATAATTTTAATGTGTGTGTGTTGTGGTAAAAATAAAAAAAAATATCAATTATAAAAGTATGAGCATGATTCACATTTACTTGTAAGGATTAAGTGATTAACATGTAAACATTATGTAAAAATGTAGGGCTGTGCAACTAATATCATATATTGATACTTATAATACATGAACGTAAGAAATCACCTAATTGAAGAAAAGTTAAAGATATATGTTCATAGAAAGAAAAAAAAAATTAATGTCCTTACAAGGACGAGAATGCTATTAAAATAACAAGTTGAAAATAACGACGGACTAAAATCTAATTTGCCAAAATCAAGTTTATCATCTAGATGCTTGTTTGAATAAAGTAAGAAAGATCAACTAGATTTATATATGGATCAAGCTCTAAGATTTAATATATGGAATATGATGTGAACATGTTTTTTTTACCAGAGAACAACATGACATGCATATAACACACATACGACACATATAAGACAATATATACAGCACGTATATGGTGCATCTGGCACATATACTTGTCTGGTACGTGTCAGGTAAGTGTCGGTGTATGATACATGCCACGTGCCAGACACAACCATGACAGGTTAAAACTTGGAAATGCCCTACAAGGAACCAGCAAATCTACACAGACTACACATCCAAATAAGAGCACAATACTGGTCATATAGTACATGTATCAATTTGAAAGGAGCACTCCATGGTGCATCGACTCTATGTAATACAAACCGTCCCCCATGGGCTAAAATTCACAAATCAAACTGTGTGTGTGTGTGTTATATATAAAATACATTGGAGCAGATTTGGTAAATGCATTATCCAGCAGCTGTACTGAGACACAAAAACATCCAAGTGTTTAGTATTGTCGTTTTAACCCCTCTCCCAACATGTAGTTTATGTTTACCTTCACAAAAAGGATGATAGTGAGACAGCGATCCATTGGAATCACTTGAAGATTGCATTTGATCTATATATATTTACTAATATAATGTGAACCCCTCGTGTGTTTGCTTTAAATCAAGACGGAAGGCCCTCTTGTCAGGAATGTGTGTGAACTTTATATATCGGTCCTCCAACCCTCCTCATTTATAAATAGACCGTTAAAGGTAGGGTCTAGCTCCATCTAATGAACAAGGTCACACCGAATTACAAACATCCAAACGACAAAACTAAGCACTATAATCCCTTTGGGGGGGCTTCGATTGAAAAAATAAAATCAGCAGGATTATCACCGAATTCCCACAGTCCCCGTAATATCGAGTACATGCACGACCCTGTCCATTTAACACCCCCACCCCACCCCCACCCCCACCCAGCCCCACACCCCCGCACACACACACAAAGTTAGTGCAGCCTAGTGTTCAGGTATCGAAATTTCGGTCAAAACAACGAAGATGGCAAATCATTGAATAAAATTGAAAGAGATGAAAAGGTGAGAAGAACCTTGTTGGTGCCTCGGTGGTGAGTCCAAGAGCCCCAGGCGGAGGAGTAGGGCTCGCCGATGGTGTAGGGGAAATCCTTGATGCCAGCTCCAGATCCAGCAACGACTCCCTTTAGAAATTTCAACATCTTTGAGATCTCCTTCTAGTTCTTCTCTTTCTGTGATCTGAAGAGAAGAAAGGAGAAGAAAGGGAGAAAGCGAGATCTCAGAGGGGGGAGGGGGTAAGAAAAGCGAGGTGCTTACGGTTGGGTTCCTTCCTGAGATTGGATCTGGAAATGCTCAACCAGGTCGAGTTGGGTGAGGCCATTAGTTCAAGTTGGGTCAGGAACACCTTTCATGTTAAAGGACGGGTGCAAGTCTTTTGATCATAACTGGATTTCTTTTTGGGTAAATCACCAAAAAAAAAAACACCCCCTGGAAATTTTTCTATCAATATCTACATAATAGCATGTTATATCTAACCAATTCATACAAACTATTTAAATATCACAGTAAACGGTCTAAATATCACATGCAACTGCTTACATATCGCTGGCTACGGCTTAGATATCACAGGAAACAACTAGATACCACAGGTAAAGATTTTTTTGATAACTAAAAACTTTTTTGTGGGGGTTTTGGCTGCATTTTTTAGGCCAGGGTTTTTTTGGCAACATAAAAATGCTTGGTGTTTTTTAACAATTAACCCTTTCTTTTTAAGGTTTTATGGCATTTTATAACTGATTGTTGTGCTGATTTAATAAAAAAAATAACAAACCGGAGCGGATATAACCATCAAACCTGAAAACGGTCCAAGTTGGGTCATCGTTATACAAACCCGACCCTATCTTATATGTTCCTTTTTTGTTAGTCTTGAATCAGAATTGATTGGATGGGTACGAGTTTGCTTATTGATTATTTAAGGCCAGGCATGTACTTTGACAATATGCATTCGTCTGAGCTTTGTTTTGGTATCTATTTGTATCATAATTTGGTTGGTGGAATCATGTGATCTTGAGGGACCTATAATTTTGTTTTAGATGTGGTTTTCATGTACAGTTTCATCTTTTATATTCGTTGATGTTATAAGCCCGTTACACTCACACTTTTTGTTTGTACCGGTTATATGTTTTGATTGTGAACATAGAACTTATAGATCGGTATTTACAATACATTCTAAGTAGCGAAATAGGTTGAGTTTGTATTCATGATGTGGTCTTGTGGAAATTCATTTGTCTCACATCGATTTGCAGCAACAATTGCAAATTTAGATTTGCAAATAAATAAAATTTAATAATTTATATATCTATCTTTAACCTTGTAAGAATGCAACAAATTTTTAAAACGTGCTGATGGAGGTTGGAATCTCCCTCAGATGGTGTCCTTTGTCGATCTTGTAGCAAGCGTTTTTAGACGGTTAAGATTGAGAGTAGAAATTGAACGTGTGGAACTCAATGGGTTGTGGTTGACGCCGAGCTACCTACAAAGAAAGTCCCGGGATGGGTGACCACCGTAGAACACTCCGACGATCAAGTAAGTACCGAGATATAAAGGCAGGGTAGCGGCGTATTGAGATCGAATTTGACTTATCTGAATCGTCTGGAAGATGGGGTTTATATAGCGGTCGCGTGGGGGCGATCCGGCACGAGATTCCCGCCGTCCGTTAAGCTCTTACGGCACATTCGCGTTGATGGCGGGAGACGCTTATTAATGGCGAGGTACGCTCATTAACGGAGAAACGTGCTAGCGTGGGATGCGGAACGTGGAGCGGCGGAAATCTCGTTCTGACGAGATATGCGGAGCCGTTACAGAGGCGCTTGGGCTCCGTGCTCCTGGTTGGACAGGGAAGCCGAGAAATCTCAGCTCAGTGGGTAGCTCGGAGTTGAGCGGGGAGGCCGAGGATGCTCAGCTTTGTATCTGCTCGGAGTCGAGCGAAGAGGCCGAGGAGTCTCGCTGCCTGAGCGCATATGGTGGGTACTCTGGGGAGGCTCTTCCGAAAGATCGGATACCACCTTGTCACGTGGTCCCGAGGAAGACTCGTAATGTGTCGCATTGATTCCACGTCGTATCCCCCCAGGGGTCCAGAGGGTATGCGCTGACGACACGTCATCTTCCACGTGTCGCAATCTGGGGTGTTCCCATTCATGAGCCTCATCATCAGCCCCCCCACTCCCGCCCTGATCTATTTATTGTTCAGGGTTGGGAGTGGTAAGCCTTGCTTTCCACTATTCAGCCGAAGATTCCCCCGCGATGGGATGTCCGATGACGACGTGACATTTGGCGGCGCTCCTCTCGGGTTGCTGGATCCACATGGCGGTTTACGAGGCGCCTCAGTCCCTGCGCGTATCTTTGGTGATGTCAGCGGATCAGCGAAATGATTGCGCTTTTAAAGAGGGGGCGCCGTTTCGTTCGCTCGCCGGTTGGATTACGCGCCATGTGCCCGTCGTTGGGTGCCTGGTGCGTGAGGAGCTATCACCAAACCCTGCCATGAGAAGACGTCCGATGGCAGGTCGCCACATGGAGTCTTAATGTCTGCTAGGCGCGACGCTTCGTTTTGGCGGAAACAGATTTGGGCCGTTGGATGCCTTCTCATGGAGTGTATAAATAGGAGGGGCTCTTTTATGGCCGACACTTTTCCCTAATTGACTCACATTGCCTGAAGATTGCTTGGCACCCCTCTGCTTAGGTCGGAACCTCAACCAAAATTTTCCTCGGCGAGTCCTTTCTTTAATCAGGTTAGATGTCATCTTCCGAAGTATCTGTTGATGTAATAGGGATCGAGTCGGGCGATGAGGTTTCAGTTTCTGGAGCCGGATCCAATGGGTCTTCTTTCTCTTCGGCTTCCGATAGCTAAGAGAGTTCCTCCTCCTCTTCTTCTTCTTCATCTTCTAAGGGGGTGTTACCCTTGTCTCACGTCGCCAGGGAACGACAAGGGCCCCAAAGGCGCGCATCGGGAACATCCGTGATGCGCCCTCGGTCTTGAACCATCTGGATGAGCTTTCTGACATCCAGATTTGATTTCATATCCCCTCCGGCTATTCACTTCGTTTGGCCAGGGAGGGTGAACGGGCAGACCGAGTACAGGGTAAAGAGATTGCTCTGTACCTGGAAGCATTCCGGGCAGGGATACGTCTGCCCTTCCCGCCTGAAGTTTGCGCCGTGCTTCATTGTTTCCACCTTGCCCCGGGCCAGCAAGCGCCAAATTCGTGGAGAATCCTTCTAGATTTCTGGTCCGGCTGATAATTGATCGTATCCTCTTTGATTTGAGCATCCTTCTTTCCTTTCTTTGTTATGAAAACCACCTCGGCACCAGTAAGGGAGAACCGAGCTGGGTCTATCTTTCGTTTAAAAAGCATAAGGGTAGGGCGGCCGGGTCGGGGGTACTGATTGTCCCTTCCTCCATCCACGAATGGAAGGAAAAATTCGTCTTCTTCGGGCCACTGGAAGGTGAGGATTGGCCGGTGCTCATCCAGTGGCACAGGGCCGATTGTCCTAGGGTTAGGCAGTCGAACACCCCTAAGGTAAGGGTGGTGTCGCAGTGGGAACCGATCCAGCGGGCTGATGTCCTGCTCTGAGCTGGGCTGGGCTCAGTCCCGCGTGCTTTGTGGGTAAGTTAGGGCCTTCGTCGATCTGTTTAGACTTTGCTTGCTAAAATTTCGTTTTTGATCTTTTTCTTTATGTGTTCCTCGCAGAGCCTATGGATCGTCGGAAGATTATGGCTGCCAAAGCCCAGGGGAGGAAGAGAGGTGGCTCCAGGTCGGCTCGGCCATCTCCAAGTACGGCTCCTCGACATGCTCCTCCTGCCAAGGCTCCTGCAGCGCCCACAGTTCGGGAGGAGCGTCGTGGGGGAGGTCACAAGCATGCGTGGGATGCGGTACCCCGAGCTAGGATGGAGGCGCCGTCTGCACTTAAATCCCCCCTCAAGAGGCAGAAGAGGGTGGTTTCTCGGTCGCATTCGACCAGGATTCAGGTGCAGGAAGGCGAGTTCTGTATCGAGGTGCCCTCGGGGCTCTCCATGGCCGACAGTTTACTAGCGGACATGGAAAAGACGGTGGGGACCAAGATTCCCCTATGCACGATGAAGGCCCAGGTGGCCACGATAGCTCAGGAGTCTGTTCTGGTCGGTAGCCCCTTTTTTTAGAATTTCTCAAGTGTTTTTTGCTCAGTCTTCAGATTTTTAACACGGTTCATGTTTTCCTCAGATACTCCAGCACTGCGCCCTCCTCGCTGCCATGGAATCCAAGGAGGTGGCCCCGGCGATGAAGAAGGCGGGCGAATCTTCTTCGTGAGAAGAAGAGCTTCCCGTTCAGCTGCAGCAAGCGGAAGAAAAGGCGGTCCTCCATGACTTAAGATTGGTCGACGAGAGCCCGACGGTTTCTAAGCCGAAGAAGTCCCATCGGCTCCTGACTGAATCTAACCGGGCTATCCAAACTCAGATGGAAGAGGCGAACGGGCTCTTCAACGCCATGAAAAGGCAGAGGGACGCTCTCAAAAAGGACGTTCGGGCGGCTTGCAAGGCGGCGAAGCTCGCGGAGAGCAGGGCGGAGAGGGCCGTGGAGGAGTACAAGGCGTCCAATCAGTTTTATGTCGACCTTGCCGACTCCGCGGCCGTTGGGTGGCACAATGCCCTTGACGCCGCCAAGGAAGCTATGCCCGAGTTCAACGATCGAGAGCTTCGCGCCCGGTATCCCCTAGCCGAGGAAGCGCTACAGGGTGAGGTTGCCGGACCGGCTGGAGGGCAAGTGGCGGCGGTCGTAGACGCCGGGCCGGAGGTCGCTATTATAGCCCCCGATGGAAGCGCCGAGCCAGGAGAGGACCGGCCGAGCAGGCGACCTGAGCTATCTCGATTTTAGTTATCAATTTTGTACGCCTCCGGTCATTTTTTGTAAGGCTGATCCTCCCATAATACCATGTACATAATTTTTGAATGTGAATAAAGAAATTTTAGCTCGTCAGTGTTTTTGCCTTTGAGTCACCTTTTCTCTCGCATGCCTTTTTATTTCGCAAGCATTTTATCTCGCACGTGTTTTTAGCTCTGAAGCCTTTTTCTCCCGCAAGCCTTAAGTGTTTTTAGCTTTGAAGCCTTTTTCTCCCGCAAGCCTTTTTACCTTGCAAGTGTTTTTTAACTCGCTTTCGGAGTGCTTCAATTTTCATAAGCGTTGGGCGAGCGCGTCATGAGAGTTAAGCCAAGCATAAGCAGACCGGTGTCCATCCTTTCCCCGGAGTCGAAGCGGCGATCGTGCATCGACTAAGAATCGAACGATAGCCAAGGGTAGGCAGATCGGCGTCCATCCTTTCCCTAGAGTTGAGGTGGCGATCGTGCATCGAGTATGGATCGAGCGATAGCCAAGCGCAGGAAGACCGGTGCCCCCTATATTTAGGTTTTGATCGGGATGAACATGGAACTAATCGGCCACCTCTTGATGAAGGATTTGGATCCGTGGATTGACTGGGCAGGAAGCTGCCCTCCGCGAATGAGTCGAGCAGGAAGCTAGTCGACCGCCTCTTGACGAGGGATTTGGATCCGCGGATTGACCGGGCAGGAAGCTGCCCTCAGCAGATGAGCCGAGCAGGAAGCTACTCGGCTGTCTTTTGTCGAGGGCTTTGGATCCGCGGATTGACTGGGCAGGAAACTGCCTTCAGCGGATGAGCCGAGCAGGAAGCTACTCGGCCGCCTCTTGTCGAGGGCTTTGGATCTGTGGATTGACCGGGCAGGAAGCTGCCTTCAGCGGATGAGCCGAGCAGGAAGCTACTTGGCTGCCTCTTGTCGAGGGCTTTGGATCCTCGGATTGACCGGGCAGGAAGCTGCTTTCAGCGGATGAGCCGAGCAGGAAGCTACTTGGCTGCCTCTTGTCGAGGGCTTTGGATCCACGGATTGACCGGGCAGGAAGCTGCCTTCAGCAGATGAGTTGAGCAGGAAGCTACTTGGCCACCTCTTGTCGAAGGCTTTAGATCCGCGGATTGACCGGGCAGGAAGCTGCACTCAGCGGATGAGCCGAGCAGGAAGCTACTCGGCTGCCTCTTGTCGAAGGCTTTGGATCCGCGGATTGACCGGGCAGGAAGCTGCCCTCAGCAGATGAGCCGAGCAGGAAGCTACTCGGCTGCCTCTAGTCGAGGGCTTTGGATCCGCAGATTGATCAGGCAGGAAGCTGCCCTCGGCGGATGAACCAAACAGGAAGCTACTCGGCTGCCTCTAGTCAAGGGCTTTGGATCCGCAAATTGATCAGGTAAGAAGCTGCCCTCAGCGGATGAGCCGAGCAGGAAGCTACTCGGATGCCTCTAGTCGAGGGCTTTGGATCTGCAGATTGATCAGGCAGGAAGCTGCCCTCAGCGGATGAACCGAACAGGAAGCTACTCGGCTGCCTCTAGTCGAGGGCTTTGGATCCGCAGATTGATCAGGCTGCTCGGCTGCCTCTTGTTGAGAGCTTTAGATCTGCAGATTGACCAGGCAGGAAGCTGCCCTCAGCGGATGAGCCGAGCAAGAAAATGCTCGGCTGCCTCTAGTCGAGGGTTTGGATTCGCAGATTGATCAGGCAGGAAGCTGCCATCAGCGGATGAGCCGAGCAGGAAGCTAGTCGGCTGCATCTTGTCGAGGGCTTTGGATCCGCAGATTGACCAGGCAGGAAGCTTCCCTCAGCGGATGAGCCGAGCAGGAAGCTACTCGGCTGCCTCTTTTCGAGGGCTTTCTGAATTCAATAGTTTTTCTTTGGGATGTCGTTCAACCTTCCGTGACCCATATAGGGGAATGCGACCGTCATGAATGACACGTGAGGGTACCTTATCAGGAAAGTGTGATATTCCGTGTTTTGCGTGGTTATATGAGTAGATCTCGGCCGTTGGAAGATATTTGTTGAGGCTATAAATATCGAAGGTATGCTCTCACCTTTGAATTATCATATCATTTTCTTCCTAATCTTGTGTTTCTCGAAGATGACCGGTCGCGTATAAACTATCAAGGAGATTGTTTCTCGGGACGATGTGTATTTTTATAATCTCGATCGTTCTAAAGAGACGTATGAGACGGTGATAGGCCGCTTGGAGGGATACTGTAGGCGCTTACTTCCCCGACGATCTCCTATCCTTTAAGTGCTAATCTACGTGATATGGATGACTTCCTCGGGTCTGTACAACACCCTATCTCCATAATTGATGGACGAGGTGTTTGATAAAATGTATACTGTTTATAGGCTTGGTCTGATCTCGAAGAGCAGGCGGGACCGCTTGGCAGACCTTCTTCTCGAGTGTTTCCAGCAAAAGTTGGTCGTTGCATCTTGCTCGGCGGATGGGGACCCGGCGAGTCCGTGTTAGTGATATGTATGCCCTAGAGGCCATTACTGTACATACGATGTATATTGTAGTGGATGCTTGGACATATATATGGAGGACTTTCTTGCTCGATATGATAGTATGCTATCCGGTTGCTCTTTATCTTAACATGTACTCTGATTGTCTCTATGTTACATGTTGATAAAGTCCTTAGGATGAGTACTTGACTACCAGGACTATGATGCAGATCATACTAGTGGGGACAGAGTAGTCACCAAGTACATCCTTCAAATGTTCCTAGTCGTGGGAGTACCGAGACAGGGCATCGATACTCCAGAGTAAACTAGCGTATAGCTTCTCGACCCATGTAGATGGGCGATGAATGATCCCATATCCATTGGTGTTTGACATCAGAGATGGTATAGGGTGCTCAGTAGAGACTGGGTACACTGGACGGACTCGCCGAGAACTCCCAGATGGTATTATACCTTACGTAAGATGGCAGTTCTCTGGTGACACTGGTACAGGTTAGTCTGTAGACCCGAGATCATCCTAGAGTCTTGTGTGATTCCCACTGTGCTTTGATTTCCACCTTACCACGTTCAAGAGAACTTATAAAACGGTGGCTTTTGGGTACAGTCCCGAATCACATGGAGGCAATGAGCGATAGGAGGGGTTTCGTCTCTCCCGGTATTGGGAGTTGATGTTGCGCTGTGTTCGATTGGCTATAACTGGAAATCCCTGGCCAAGGTTGCTGAGATTTACTGGTAAGTGTTATCAGTACTTTCTCGAACTGTTATGGACCTCATATCGACACGACTTATCGGTTACTGGGGTCTGACGTTTACCATCTCTAGACTGGATATGCGACATATCAGACGAAGAGACCGGACTGTACGGTAGTGTTACTGATTGGATTCACAGGAGGATGTATAGGTTTGCTTGTTGATCTTCTGATCGCTCAATACCTGGGTGGCTGTTACGTTTAGCTGACCGCTTGCAGCTTGTGGGTGTTTGATATGATCATCGCCTACTGCCGGCGTATTGACGATTCTTTAGAGTCCTACACAGAGGTTTCCTGGCTCAGGTAAAACGGAGTAGGAGCACATATGTGATATGTGCGGGACCGAGAATAATACGTGTATGTGATACCGTATTCGATTCTCGCGATATGTGATATCGGCCGGGTATATGTGATATAGCCGGGCCATCGGATCAAGTGTTGATTCGATGAAAGGTTACATGTTATATTAGTCGGTTATATGTAATATAGCTGGATTATCGGATCAAGTGTTGATTCAATAATCTAATGTATAATTATATATGAGATATATTACGTTACATTAACTAATATAAGCTCGCTTTATTGATTAATTTTCTCACTGGACAATACATTGATGTATATGCGATATATGTTAATTGTATTATTTTCTTTTGTTACAAAATATATTGTATATGTGATATATAATATTGTAACATATTAGGGTTATAGATGAAACATGGTTTTAGAGTTTAAACCAAGTTAGGGTTTGGATTAGGCTTAGCTTTTGGGTTAGCTTTTGGATGAAGCTTTCATGAAGCTTCATGAAGCTTTGACTTTTGTTATCTAGCTTGATATTTTGTGTAGATATTCTTTAACCCAACCCAAACTCTTAACCTATGGTTTATTCTCTACAAGGGTTAAGCCTTTCATTCTTAACCCATGGTTACAATTGTAACCACTGTAGGGTTACTAGGCACTGTCACAAGGGTCTATAAGGCATCAACCATGCCCGATTTAAAATTTAGACGTGCCGAACAACCTAAAACAAGGATCTTTGCTAGATAATTAGGGTTAAACATGCAAGTAAACAACTTTACTTCTAAGAGTTAGGGATTACAACCTTTGTAGTCCGTTCCTTCAATTCTAAAGCTCCGTGTTGAGGTCCCTTCGCTGCGATCATCGAGTATCCAGACTCAAGAGAGGCTCCATGAAGAGAAAGATGCAAGCTTGTTTCCGATCTTCAATAACAAAGATGATCTACCTTGAAGAAACTCAAACCCAAGCTCTTGCTTTGCTAATCAAGTATTAGCAAAGCAAACACCCTAATCTAAGCGGCTAGAATAAATGAGGATGATGAAGTAGGAATTTAACTCTCATTTATTTTCGATTTCTCACTCATTATCATCACTTTGCAAAAATCTAGAAAGCTTTTTATCAAAAAGGAAGAAGAAGCAAATCTCTTTGTGATGAATAATGAATCAAGTGTGTGGTTAGAAATGCAACCATTGGTTAAGTATGAAGACTTAACCCATGTAGAGAATCGACTATGGTTAAAGGGTTGGGTTGGGTTAAAGAAATATCTATGCAAAATATCAAGGTCAAAGTCAAAGCTTCAAGAAGCTTCTTGAAAGCTTCATGAAAGCTTAACCCTAATCCAAACCCTAACCATATTTAAACTCCACAAATCATGTTGTATTTATAACCATAACATGTTACAGTATTATATATCACATATACAATATTTATTGTAACAAAATAAAATAATACAATTAACATATATCATATATATATCAATGTATTATCCGAGTGAGAAAAAGAATCTTTAACTGAGCTAATATTAGTTAATGTAATATAATATATCAAATATATAATTATACATTAAATTATCGAATCAACACTTGATCCGATAATCCGGGTATTTCGCAAATAACCAACTAATATAATCTGTATCAGTTCATCGAATTAATACTTGATCCGATGACCCGGCTATATCATATATACCCGGCCGATATCTCATATCGCGAGAATCCAATACGGTATCGCATACACGTATTATTCCCGGTCCTGCACATATCATATATGTGCTCCTACTCCATTTTGCCTGAGCCAGGAAACCTCTGTGTAGGACTCTAAAGAATCGTCAATACGCCGGCAGTAGGTGATGATCATATCAAACACCCACAAGCTGCTAGTGGTCAGCTAAACGTAACAGCCATCTAGGTATTGAGCAATCAGAAGATCAACAAGCAAGCCTGTACATTCTCCCATGAATCTAACCAGTAACACTCCCATACAGTCCGGTCTTTTCGTCTGATATGTCGCATATCTCGCCTATGGGTGGTAAACGTCAGACCCTAGTGGCTTGATAAGTCGTGTCGATATGAGATCCATAACAGTTTGAGAAACTACTGATAACACTTACCAGTAAATCTCAGCAACCCTGGCCAAGGATTTCTAGTTATAGCCAATCGAACACAGCGCAACATCAACTCTCTATACCGGGAAAGACGAAACCCCTCCTATCGCTCATTACCTCCATGTGATTCGGGACTGTACCCAAAAGCCACCTTTTTGCACGCCCACTTGGATGTGGTATGATGAAAATCAAAGCACAGTAGGAATCACACAAGACTCTATGACGATCTCGGGTCTACAGACTAACCTGTACCAGTGTCACCAGAGAACTGCCATCTGACGTGAGGTATGATACCATCTGGGAGTTCTCGGTGAGTCCGTCTAGTGTACCCAGTCTCCACTGAGCACCCGTATACCTTCTCTGATGTTAAACACCAATGGATATGGGATCATCCATTGCCAATCATATGGGTCAAGAAGCGCATACGCTAGTTTACTCTGGAGTATCGATGCCCTGTCTCGGTACTCCCACGACTAGGAACATTTGAAGGATGTACTTGGTGACTACTCTGTCCCCACTAGTATGATCTGCATCATAGTCCTGGTAGTCAAGTACTCATCCTAAGGACTTTATCAACATGTAACATAGAGACAATCAGAGTACATGTTAAGATAAAGAGTAACCAGATAGCATACTATCATGTCGAGCAAGAAAGTTCTCCCTATATATGTCCAAGCATCCACTACAATATACAATGTATGTACAGTAATGGCCTCTAGGGCATACATATAACTAACAACCACAACAATAATTCATTATTCGTCACAATTTCTTCTTCTTCTTCTTCCTCTCCTGAAAGCTTTCTAGCTTTTTATTTGTGATGGATATTTTGTGAGAAACTGAAAACAAAAGAGAGCAAAATTCCTACTTCATCATCTTCATCTATTCTAGCCATTTAGATTAGGGTGTTTGCTTTACTAATTCTTGATTAGTGAAGCAAGAGCTTGGGTTTGAGATTCTTCAAGGTAGATCATCTCAGTTTTTGAAGATTGGAAGCAAGGTTGTATCTTTCTCTTCATAGAGCCTCTCTAGAGTCCGGGTACTTGATGATCGCAGCGAAGGGACCTCAACACGGAGCTTATGAAGCAAAGGAATGGACTACAAAGGTTGTAATCCCTAACTCTTAGATGTTAAAGTGTTAACATGCTAGTTTTGTTTGATTCTCTAGTTAAAGTTCCTAGTTTTAGGGTAATCTTCAATGGCAAAATTTTAACTTGGTATGGATGATGCCTCCTGAAACCTTGCTGCCGTTGTAGATAACCCAACAGTCCGTGGCTTCTGGGGTCTACGGGTATCGTCAGAAGGAGAGGGCGGAGGCTGCCTGGGTTCGATTGGAGGTGCTTTCTTCTGAGTATCACCGGCAATGTTTTTTTAATCCTCGCCCTCCTCTGCTGTAATAGTTGTAAGGCTGGGGAGCCCGTAATACCTCCGAATAAATAAATTTGTCTTTGGTTATGGTGTATTGTCTCTTTTCTCCTTTCCGTACCCCTTTTTTTAACCCCGGAGTCTGGGGGCCGGGGAAAGTAACAAAGGGCTGGAGCCCCGGGGTGGTGCAGAAGTCTCTTCTGTGAGAGGACTTAGTTCGAAAAACTTAGTCTATACGGAAAGAAAATGCATTATTCAAAAAAAAGATGGTACATGTTTATTTATACAACTTGAGCTTCTCGGCGTTATATGGCCGGGCAAAATTATGCCCTCCATAGTCCATGAGACGGTAGGCTCTACCGGGCAATGCTTCCGTTACGTGAAATGACCCGTCCCATTTCAGGAAGAACTTATGTAGCCTCCCTTGGTCTACGAACTCGTTTCTTCGCAAGACCAGGTCTCCTGTCTTGAAGACTCGATACTTAACCCGGGCATTATAGTAGCGAGCAGTTTGCTGCTGATAGGCGGTTGCTCTGATTTGCGCTCGATCTCATTTTTCTAACAAGATGTCCAAGTTGCTTCGCAGTGCCAAAGTGTTAGCTTCATCGTCAACGTGCTCGACCTTATAATTGGGCAATCCAATTTCAGCGGGACCATTGCTTCGATACCGTAGCAGAGACTAAACGGGGTTTCTCCCGTCGACGTTTTCCTTGATGTCCATAGTGCCCAGAGCACACAAGGCAATTCCTCGACTCAGACGTCTTTTCTCCCTTCCAGGCGAGCCTGGAGTCCACGAATGACGCTACGGTTTGCTACTTCGGCTTGCCCGTTGCATTGGGGGTGTGCTACCGCAGCGAACTTCATCAATATGTGGCGGACACTGCAAAACTCCTTGACTTTGTCGTTCTCGAACTTGATCACATGGTCGGTGATGATGCACCTCGGGATTCCGAACTGAGAGATTATATTGTTATGAAGGAATTTTATCGTAGAGGCAGCGTCCGGTTTCCTGATGGGCATAGTCTCTATCCACTTCGTGAAGTAGTCCACAGTGATAAGGATGTATCTATGTCCGCCCGTGCCGGTGAGGAGTTGGCCCACCATATCCATCCCCCATTCGCAAACGGCCAAGGGAAACTTAACGGCGTTAGTTCGGTGGCGGGGAGGCGAGGAATGCTGCCGAAGAGTTGGCGGTTTTTGCATCTTCTAACCAGTTTCTCGGCATCTTAATGTATTCTCAGCCAATAGTACCCCTCGAGCAATGTCTTTTGGACCAGTCTGCGGGATCCTTAATGTGCTCCTTCGACTCTTTCATGGATCTCCCGTAGGACGTAATTCGCTTCGTAGGGGTCGACGCACCGGAGCAGAGGCTGAGTGTATGTCTTCTTGTACAACTTTTTTTTGCTCCAGATGAAATGGCGTGCTTTTGCCCGAAGCCGGAGAGCCTCTCCCTGGTCTTCCGAAAGTACACCACCCTTCAGGAATTCCACGAGGGGCTTTCGCCAATCTTTGCCTCCTTCCTGAGTTCTGTAGATTTAGAGTGTTACTTCGCCATCTTCCACGCCGGGTCGTGGTAAGACTTCGAAGAGGATATTTCTTTTATGATTGGCCGAATAGGAAGAAGCGAGCTTGCTCAAGGCGTCGACCTGGGTGTTCAAGTTCCTGAATCTGCACCACTTGGACTTCGTCCAAATTTTTCCGAAGCCTTTTTACCTCAGCCGAGTATTTTATCATAAGTGGCTCTTGGGCCTCAAAATGCCCGATTACTTGGCCGACGACTAGTGCGGAGTCGCTGCGTACCCTAATGGTCTTCAGGCCTATCTCAGAGGTGATTCGTAGCCCTGCCAACAAAGCCTCGTATTCTGCGGCGTTTTTCGACGCCCTAAAACCGAGCTTTAGAGAGCACTCCATTTCCGTCTCATCTGGGCCGCGGATGATCAGGCCAGCCTCGCTCCCTTCCTCTGTGGAGGATCCGTCTTCAGGGTTACCTAAGACGGCAACAAGGTTTCGGGAGGTATCGTCCATGCCAAATTCAAAAATTTGCCGTTTTAGCTAACCCTAACAAAGAATCGTTAACTAGAAATCGACGGAAATAAAATTGCAAATACTTTGCAAGTCTAGTGAGCAAGGAATACAACCTTTGTAGACCGGTCCTTCCCTTCAATAGCTTCGTGTAGTAGTCCCCTTCGCTGCGATCGTGAACTCCGGACTCTAGAGAGGCTCCCTTGAAGAAACGGACATACTTGCTTCGAAGACTTCGAAGCCGAAGACGATCTACGTCGAGGAGACACTAACCCAAGCTATCTCTTCACTAATCATGGAATTAGTGAAGCAAACACCGTATACTAAATGGCAAGTAGTATAGGATGATGAAGTAGGAAGTTTGCTCACTTTAGATTTTATTTTCTCACTCATTTTCTCACATCTCCATTGAAGCAAGAAAGCTTTGAGGAGGAAGAAGAAGAATATGAACTCATATAAATAATTCATCCAAATGAATTATTGCAACCATGAGTGAGTTAAGCCCTCATGCTTAACTCATGTAGAGAATTAACCATGAGATAAGGTTAAGGGTTGGGTTAACAAATATCCTAAGGAATGACAAAAGAGTGGACTTTGTCAATGCTTCTACAAGCTTCATCCAAGCTTGACAACATTAACCAAGTTCTTCTATTTTGTTATAACTTAAGCAATAAATAAAAACCCTAAGTTAATCCTGGCATGGTATAAGTCTCATACACCCATCTTGCATGTATCATCAAGCATGACACAAAACATGTACACAAATATACATATCACATATATACAATGTGCACATCAAGTGAGAAAAGAATCATAAGCGAGCTAATACTAGTTAATGTAATATAATATATCTAATATATAATTATACATTAGATTATCAAATCAACTATTGATTTAATAATCCGGCTATATCACATATAACCGACTAATATCATGTGTAACAACTTATCGAATCAACACTTGATTCGATAACCCGGCTATATCCCATACAACCGACTAATGTCACAATTCACGAGAATAGAATACGGTATCTCATATCGTATTAATCTCGGTCCCGCACATATCACATATGTGCTCCTACTCCGTTTCACTTGAGCCAGAAAACCCTTGTGTAGGACTCTAAAGACTTGTCAATACGCCGGCAGTAGGTGATGATCATATAAAACACCCACAAGCCGCAAGCGGTCTTCCAAACGTAACGGCCACCCGGGTATTGAGCGATCAGAAGATCAACAAGCAAGCCTGTTCACTCTCCTGCGAATCCAATCAGTAACACTACCGTACAGTCCGGTCTTTTCGTCTGATATGTCGCATATCTCGTCTAGGGGTGGTAAACGTCAGACCCTAGTAATCGATAAGTCATGCCGATATGAGGCTCATAACTGGTCGAGAAACTACCGATAACACTTACCAGTATATCTCTGAAGCAGCCCTGGACAGAAACTTCCTGTTATAGCCAATCAAGCACATCGCAATATCAACTCCCAATACAGGGAGAGACGAAACCACTCCTACCGCTCATTGCCTCCATGTGATTCGGGACTGTACCCAAAAGCCACCGTTTTGCATGTTCTCTTGAACGTGGTAAGGTGGAAATCAAAGCACGGTGGGAATCACACAAGACTCTATGATGATCTCGGGTTTACAAACTAACATGTACTAGTGTCACCAGAGAACTGCCATCTGACGTGAGGTATAATACCATCTGGGAGTTCTCGGCGAGTCCGTCCAGTGTACCCAGTCTCTATCGTATACTGTCTCTGATGTCAAACACCAATGGATATGGGATCATCCATCGCCCATCTACATAGGTCGAGAAGCTATACGCTAGTCTACTCTGGTATATCGATGCCCTGTCTCGATACACCCTCGACTAGGAACATTTGAAGGATGTACTTAGCGACTACACTGTCCCCACTAGTATGATCTGCATCACAGTCCTGGTAGTCAAGTACCCATCCTAAGGGCTTTATCAACATGTAACATAGAGACAATCAGAGTACATGTTAAGATAAAGAGCAACCAGATAGTATACTATCATGTCGAGCAAGAAAGTCCTCCATATATATGTCCAAGCATCCACTACAATATACATCGTATATACAGTAATGGCCTCTAGGGCATACATATCACTAACAATCTCCCACTTGCACCGGGGCCATCTGTTGTAGTATCTCATACCCAACAATCAGCAGTGGTTGAAGTATCTCATATTCAACCATCCCATAAAAGTCTCTCCTGGGAATAGGCCTTTGTGAGTGGATCTGCCCTGTTTTCCTCCGTGTCTACTCTCCTATCCTCGATCTCCGTGGAGATCATCCATCTCCATGATCAGGTAATGCTGCCTAAGAATATGTCTGGATCATAGATGGGACGGGGGTTCCTAGGCCTAAGCTACAACTCCATTATCACACAATGGTAGGAACGAAGTTCATCTTATGAACAAAAATATATATCTAGACTGCCTCTTTGGTAGCATCCTTGGTAGCAATGTATCCAGCATTTATCGTCTAGTATACCACGGTATCTAGCTTAGAACTCTTCCAACATACCGTCCCTCTACTGAGGGTAAAGGCAATGCCTGTGACTGACATTCAGTCGACCTTATCATCCTGGAAGCTATCCAGTGATTCTCCTCAGGATCGATTGATACCATCTCACTACACCTAGTGAGAATCCTAATATCCTTTTAGATCTATCTCATAGATCCAAAACCCAGGATTTAGGAGGTATCACCTTGATCCTATATGGAGAATCCTTGTGATAAGATGAGATTGACCGAGCGTAGCATAGGAAACATCTTTCCTATCAAGAGTATGTTATCCACGTACAATATGAGGATCACCACTATACTCCCTACTACCTTTTTGTATATACAAGGTTCATCTACCATTTTGATGAAGTTAAACGTTTTGACTACTACATCAAAACAGATGTTCCAACTCCGCGATACCTGCTTTAATCCATAAAGCAATTTGCACACGTTTCCGCTGCTCCCACTGTCTACGAAGCCCTCTGGCTGTGTACTTATAGACGCTCCCTTCTAAATCACTATTTAGAAAAGCTATCATGACACCGAACCGCCAGATATCATAGTCATGGTATGTAGCAATGGCAAGTAGGATCTGGATGGACTTAAGCATAGGGACTAGAAAATGTTTCATCATTATCCACATCTGGTCGATGACGAGAACCTTTTGCAACAAGTCTTAGCTTTGAAAGTCACAACTTTTCCATGTACACCAAGTAATCTTCTCAAGGTATACTTGCTCCTGATGGGGATTTAACCCTTCAGATAAAGCAACCAAAGTCCATACTTTGTTGGTGTATATGGATTCTATCTCAGATCACTTAGCATCCAACCATTCTTACAGAGTCCCCACTCATGATGGCCTGCTCGAAACTAGTTGGGTCATCATCTTATGATGCAATCCTCACTCCCACTGTCATAGAGAAAACCGAAGTATCTCTCAGGTGGGTGAAGAACCTTACTAGATCGGCGGAGAGGCTGAGGTTCGTCGGGAACTATTGAATCCTCCGGTTCTACCAAATCATCAGCTGCAGTTTGTATAGCTGAAACTCCTTCCAATTTTACCTCATGACCACTAATTTCTTCACAAGAAATTCCATTTCCCAAAGGTGGCATGCTGAGAAATAAAACACTTTTTTCTTCTCAATGGGGTAGAAGATATTCCCTTGCGAATGCTTGAGATATCCAACAAACTTCCACAGAACTGACCTTGCCTCGAGCTTGTCCGGATTTTGCTTTTAGACATATGCCGGACAACCCCAAATCTTAACTTACTTAAGAGATGGGCTCTTCCCATACCATATCGCATATGGAGTAGCAGGCACCTGATTTGATAGGAACCCTATTCAATAGGTATGCAGCTTCTCAAGTGCATAACCCCCAAAAAGCAATAGGCAACTCAGTAGTACTCATCATAGAGCACACCTTATCACATAGGGTGCGATTGCTTTGCCCTGATATACCAGCGTACTATGGTGTATACGGAGGAGTAATGCTGAGAGAGAATCTCATTCTCCTTTAGAATAGTCCAAGAATTCCGTGCTTAAGTATTCTCCTCCCTGATCACATCAAAGGACATAATACTTATACCCATTTTGGTTCTCTACTTCTAACTTATATTCTTTGAATATCTCAAAAGGTTCAGACTTGTGTTTCAACAGGAACATATGTCCGAACCTTGAGAGATCATCAGTGAATGTAATGAAGTACAAAGAACCAGTCCTGGCATGTGTAGACAGGAGACCTTACATCATCATGTATCAATCCTAAGAGTTCACTAACTTTTTCTCTGTTTCCAATAAACGGAGCTATGGTCATCTTATCTTTGTGACATGACTGGTAAGTTTCACAAGTTGTAAGTTCAAACTGATTTAAATATGCATCTTAATGTAACTTAGCTAGTCGGGTCGCATTGATATGACCTAGTCTACAATGCCTCAAGAAGGATTCGTTCATTTCTGAACTCTTCCTCTATTGTGTGTTTTGTACATTAAGAACTGTGGTTTGATTTAGAACGTATATACTTTTAGATAACGTGCCTGAACCGATCAACTCTTGATTTAGGAAATGTTCAAAACATTATCCAACAATACAAAATTATATCCTTCTTTACTAAATAAAGAGACTGATATGATATTGTATATCGGGTTCGGTATCTAATAACATTCGTTCAGAATCAATGTATTTGGTAATACAGGGTGATAACTGCCAATAGACTTGGCTGCAACAATTGCATCGTTTCTAACTCTTAAAACTTATCACCATTATCAGTTCTCTACTTATCTGTAGCCCATGTAACAGATTACATATGTGGGATCCTGATCCGGTATCTCATACCCAGGACGTAAAGGAAACTGAAAAACGATTCTCGGTAATGATCACACCCGAAGAAGATACATCATCATGCACTTTCTGTAAAAACCCCAAATTTCCTATACAACTTTTGTACAAAAAAATTTCAAAAAATCCATAAAGGGGTATTTATTGCCTGAGCACAAGAGTTAAGTAATTAATTAGCACTTTAATTACTAGAAGGAGCTTGTAGCTCATTGGTAATACCTTGCACTGCTGAACCAAGCCACCAGAGTTCAAACCCCATACCCCCACATTATTTTTAATATTATTTTGTTTTGAAACCTTTAGAATACCAAGGGTTTACACGTGCATATCTCACAAAAACCCCACTACACCCAAAAATGTAACATTGCCGAAGGTTAGATGAACTGTCAGGGGGGATCCCGGCAGCCTGACTCGGCCGGGAATCGGCCAAATCGGCCTCGACTCGGCCGACTCGGTCCTCCGACCGAGTCACGGCCGAGTCACCCCCGAGTCGGCCGATTCCGGCAACGACCCTAACATGAAAATTGTGTCTTTTCACATTCCCTATGCACATGAAAATTTTTAGCCCCAGACTATTTCCAGAGCTCTTTTACAACCCCATGTTTCCTGATTTAAAATCAGGAAAGCCTACGGAAGAGGCTTCAGAAAAGGTCACGTGCGCACACGTGACCAGCAGTCACGTGTTAGCACGTGACATTTAAAAGCAGCGGCGAAGGCACATCAGTTCCCTGATCAAATCAAGAAAAATGATTCAGAAAAGGTCACATGCTCACACGTGACCAGGGGTCACGTGTTGGCACGTGATGGCTGAGCAACGGCTAGAAGACAAAGCGCAGAAAGCAGAGGAAAGCTCGTTCCAAGGGGTCACGTGACCAGGGGTCACGTGGCCACACGTGACCAGGGGTCACGTGGCCACACGTGACCGGCTTTCAAAGCCTATCTATTTAACAGAATTAAATTCTGAAAATGATTCAAATCTCTCCAATGGGAAATGATTATTTGAAACCGATTGGATTAAAGATTTAAAGGTGATTAAATATCACCTATCTATGGAAAAATCTTGAACTTGGAAAGATTTCCCCTTTAAATCTAACCGAAACAACAGAAGAATATCTTTGGATTTAAAATCCAATGGTGAATAAAATTCACCTAATAATCCAAAGGTCCAAACGAATGGTGAATACAAATCAAATCTCTCAATGAATGATTCATCGAAAACTAATTGATTCTGCTCCTTCTCCTATATATAGGAGCCCAGAGACATACAGAAGGAGAGAGACATAGAGAGACACATAGAGAGAGAGAAAAAATAGAGCCTTGAGACTTTGGAGGAATTTGGATCTTCTGCAAAAGAAAACCTTAGGTAAGAAGGGGGAGGCTTTTAAGAAAAAAGAGAATTTAATTCTCGAAAGAGTTTAACTCTGAGATTAAAAAGAAGAACTTAGTTCTCTCTTTAGTAGAGGATCTGCAAAGTGCACATCTCCCCATGAATTGAGAATTTAATTCTCATTGGGTTGAGATTCTGCCATGCAGATCCAAAGCATAGAGAGGGAATGGATGTTTGAGAATTTAATTCTCATAGAATTATAGGAATTTAATTCCTTCGATTTAAAATTAGGGTTTAACCCTATGTCATAGGAATTTAATTCCTTCAAAATGAATAGAACCAGGGCTAACCCTAGTTAAGAACTCAAATCTGTCAAAATAACAGGAATTTAATTCCTCTAAAGTTTATTGCTAGGGTTTAACCGTATGAAGAATTTGATTCTTAAAAAGATAAACACATCTTCAAACAAGCAGGGCCACGTGCTACCACATGACCCCTGTAAAGAGCCACCGCTAAAACTTTGAGGCAACGCCTCACGTGCTTCACGTGACCCCCAAAGCGCGCAAAGAAAAAGCAAAGGAAAAGAAGCTCTGGGGCGTCCTCACGTGTCACCACGTGACCCCTAATGAATATTCTAACAGATCGAAGTGCAAGCCCCCATCACGTGCCCACACGTGATGGCTTTTAGAATTAAAAATGTTAAACACTTATCTGTAGAACAAAATAAAGGGAAATAAGGCGCTATCACGTGCTACTACGTGACTCCTTGGCTGAAGCTTTAACGGACAAGCACCAAGATGCCCATCACGTGACAGCACGTGATGCTCCAAAGTATTCAATACTTTTGACAGAATAAAATAAAGGGAGGGCGCCCTCACGTGCTACCACGTGACCCCTCTTGCCTTAGTGTTTAACACTAAATTGGAACCCCTGAATCCAGTGTTTAACACTGTTTTGCCTTGGTGTTCAACATTAATTAAAGAGCTTTCTTGCAGTGTTTAACACTGAATTTCTTAGTGTTTAACACTAAATTAAATCTCTGTTAACAGAGTTTAACATTAATTTTCTTAGTGTTCGACACTAAATTAAAATCTCTGTCACCAGTGTTTAACACTGATTATCTTAGTGTTTGACATTAATTTGAGATCTCTGTTGCTAGTGTTTAACACCGATTTGTTTTAGTGTTTAACACTAATTTGAACCCCTTGTTGCTGGTGTTTAACACTAAGTTTAGCCCAATTGGCTAAGTGTCTAGAGGCAAAGCCTCTCCTCTAATAGACCGACAGAGGGCCAATGTCCTAAACCTGATTGGACTTAGCCCAAGTTGGCCATAAGTCCTCAATTCAAATTCAACTGAGCCAATGGGCTTGTTCCCGCCAAAAATTTCTGCGCAAAAGAGTCCAAGGTATCAAATGGCAGCGATACGCTTAAGGAAATACGAACCAGTATCTTCCGGACTGTTTTTTGACAAACTCCCGAAGGAGAAACGGATAAATTCTGATTGTATTGAAAGCGTCTCGAAAAACCCTTCGATTTGATATATTATGGGCTTCATAATTCATCCGGGATCAAAAGTTATGAGCAAATGTCTATGCACATGTGATTTAAGGAAGAAGATGCGAACCAGTATTTTCCGAGCTGTATTTTGACAAACTCCGGAACGAAAAACAGCTAAATTCTGATGATATTGAAAGCATCTCGAAAAGACCTTCGATTTGATATATTATGGGCCTCATAATTCATCCGAGATCAAAAGTTATGAGCAAATGTATTATACACGTGTAATCTAAAGTAATGCTCTACTACATGGGGAATGCATTTTTTAGTCCCACATCGGGAAAAGGAGAGATGGCTTCTCTACCACTCCCATATAAATAAGAGGGCATACCTCTTAGAAAGGTAGAGTTAAAAATCCTCAAAGGATTCAATACTCAAAGGAGCTTAGTTCTCCAAGATAGGAGCATGCTCCTCCATAATGCGTATATGCGCAAACGCCATGTGTGCTACGTGCAACGCACGTGTGCCCGCCATGCGGCACCACGTGCAACGCACGTGCGCACCACATGAGAATATTTAATAATATTAAAAGGAGCTTGTTCTCCATATATTGAAGCTTTGCTTCTCCTCATAATACGCATGTGCGCCACGTGCAACGCACGTGTGCCCGCCATGCGGCACCACGTGCAACGCACGTGCGCACCATATATGAACATCTTGCTAAAAAAAAAAGGAGAAGAGAACTCTTGAAGAATAAAGAAAAAAGGTAAAAACCTTTTAAAGAAGAGAAAATTCTCTTATGAACAAGATCATAGATCTTTAACGATAAATAAATAAATAAGTAAAAATAGTGCCTTGCACTTGTTTTATGAACCATCGGTTCTTGAACCTAAAAGGTTATTAAATTAATAGTGCCTTGCACTTGCTATGAACCTTTGGTTCTCTGATATAAGAAAAACTTGTTTTTTCTTAGATCTAAATCAAATAGTGCCTTGCACTTGTTTTATGAACCATCGGTTCTTGAATCTAAAACATTCTCAAATTAACAGTATTTTGCACAAATGCAATGCATTAATTAAAGGGCCAGGCCCAAATCAAAATGACCTGACAGGCCAAAATAAATTGCAAGGCAATAAATGGGCAGAGCCCAAATAAATTGATGCGTTGCATCCTTTATACAAGGGCAGAGCCCAAATAAAATTGATGCCTTGCATCATTTCTAAAAGGGCAGAGCCCAAAACAAATTGATGCTCTACATCCTTTCTGGGCAAGGCCCAAATAAAAATAAAAAAAAGAAACGCAATGCAAAAGCAAATAAAATGTTGAACATTTCAAGTGGACTTAGCCCAATTTTGGCCATAAGTCCTTAAATTAAATTGACTGAGCAAAATTACTCTTCTAAATCAATTTACATCCGGTTCGAGGGTACATCTCCGAACTCCTTTGACATCCGTCGTTGTAATTCCTCAACGACGTCAAAGAGGTGACGGGTCCCAACGACCATACATCGATATGGACTGCGAGGTCCTTAAACTCGTGGACCGAAACGTCCTTAAACTAATATCGGACCGAAACGTCCCTAAACTAATATCGGACCGAAACGTCCCTAAACTAATATCGGACCGAAACGTCCCCAAACTGGCGATGGACCACCACGTCCCCAAACTGGCGATGGACCACCACGTCCTTAAACTGGCATAATAGAGTCCGAACGCTCTTTTGCCGGATCTAAACGGTCCCGTCTAAGTTGATCTTAACCCCAAATACGGTTAATGCGTCCTTAGATCTTTAAATAAACAATAAAACTCCAAATCAACTTTGGTTCAAGGGTACATTTCTGAACTCCTCTGACACCTGTCGTTGTAATCCCTCAGCGACGTCAGAGAGGTGACGAGTCCCGACAGCCAGATAATTAAATCAATCACTACGTTAAGTTGATCTTAGTCTAAAACGGGACTAATGTCTCCTTAACGAACGTTTAAGTTGATCTTAGCTGCAACGCGACTAATGCATCCTTAAACTAAAAACACCAAACCCAAATCTAACTAAATACGGATTTGGACTAATCCACGTCCTACGGGTGACGACATCACTCAGTCTCCGTATACAATCCACGGGCAACCACGAACAAAACAAACACACACGACACGAAGTGAAATTCTGGAGAAGGAGAAAGTTGTTACCGCGATGCGGTAGCGTAATTAACTGCAGGGGCTTGCGCCTGCAGGGAAGAGCGTCCCCACAATCAAAAACCCCTCACCCTGAGGGGGAATCTGACGAAGTCTGCTATATCGGCCGCATCCGTCTAAACCTCCGATACACGGTGCCATAAATCAACTTGGCATCTTCGGAGAGGTGGACGGATAGAACCAAATAGCATCTGCCCCGAACCTCAGGCAACGGACGCGAAGTCCGGGCCGCCGTTCGGAGGGGAACAGATTCTGGCACGCCCGGTGGGACCTTTTCCTCTTTCCACTCCACACTTCGTGTGTCGTCTTCGCGAACCAATCGCGGTTTGTCAAATGATTGCCTTCGGATTTCAAGTTGCTAAGATTTGGTCTTTTGCCTGGTACAGAACTCAAGCATTCAATGGCCACCAACTGCTCGAAATGCCACTGCAACGGTCGTTCCACCTCACCGAGAGGTGTAGCATATGGGTCCCAGGCGGCTTCCTTCCTGACTCTGCCGGTAGGCCAGGTGACTCAGGCCACCACCGGCTTGTTCTTCGGGACCATGGTCCCACCTATAAGCTTCTCTGCGCCGATATCCGCACCCGAAGCGAACAAGAAGTCGGTATTCGACCGACTCACTGCTACCACGACCCCTGTCAACGGGTCACCCTCTACTAAGCTGACAGCCTCTGTTTTCACCAGGCTGGGTCAGAACTATAAAGTGGCTGTCCCAAAGAGGGCAACGGCCGCTGCTTCGGAAGCCGTTGAAGCGGCTTCTCCTATTAGAGAGCCGGTCTTCACAAGATTGACGGTTCCTACTCCTCCCCCAACTGGTCAAAAAGCATCGGTCTTCAATAGGCTGACGACAGCAGTTACCCCACACCCAAACAGGGGGCAGCAGGAAACCATCTCGATTTCCGAGCCAGTCCCAACGGCTCGTCGTGCGCGACGTCGCCATTGGCAGCGAGTAAGGAAAGCAGGGGGCAACTCCCCCTCAGGGCTAACCCCACCTGCTCCGGCGGTGGAGGTCAATGCTGCTGTTCCAACTGGGAACAACTTTGAATTGCTGAGGAAGGTGAGAAAGAACTCCCCGGTTGCTACGTTGAAAAGGTCTCCTCCACCCATGGAAAAAGCTCCGGAGACGAAACAGGAACAGCCCCCTCAACGGCTGTCGTCGAAAATTTATAAAGTTTGGCGGAGGGTTCAAGACTCCGTAATTGACTCAGACCACTTCCGTCGCCAGAAAAGGGCAAAGGGGGAAAAAGACAAGGACCGCCCCATTAAACAGCAGGGGGCAACAAATGCTAGAATGCCCGCTTCAACGGCTCCTTCAACCTCAAGGGTGCATAAAAGGAAGAGGCCAGAAAAAGCTCCCGCGACACTGACAAAGTCTAAGAGCGATGAACCTAAACGCCCCAAGTCAGGGAGCATAACAGTTCATACGGTCTATATGGCTTCGGGGAAGGAAGAAAGTCGTACTTCTACAGGACACCGACCGCTTACTCGGTCAGTGACCAAGTCTCAGGAGCAACAACAAAAGCTTCAGGAGATGATGACTACAATGGCTGCACTCACGGGGCCAAAAGAGAATCCTGAGACATCCTTAGATGAACGTCAAGAGGAAGAGACCGACGCCGAGTTCCTTCGAAGAGTACTGGAAAAGAGGGACAAAGAGGCTGCTGAACAAGCAGCCAATATACAACGTATGGGCCTTCTCTTCCAGGACATGATAAGGATGATGATACAACCAGAGCCCCCGACTGAAGAACCCCCGATCGTCCTTGGGGATGATAGGGGAGAAACATCAAACCCTCAGCCCGTTCTATCAACAGCTAAAGAGGATACAATCTCTAAAACTGATCTGGACGAATATATAGCCCAGCAGATAAAGGTTCATCATGCGGCCGAAGCAGCCGGCCACGTCGTAAAAACGGGGCGACCGTATCCGGGCTGGTATGACCAAATCAAGTACCCGCCGGGTTATACAATTCCCAAGTTTCATGTCTACAAAGGGACCGGCAATCCCCATCAACATGTCGCCCAGTTCAGGGCGCTTTGCGGTAACACTGGCGGCGACGACAAGCTTCTGCTTCGCCAGTTCGTTGGAAGCCTATCAGATACGGCGTTCGAATGGTATTCCGAGCTCCCCAACGACTCTATTAAAACCTTTGCAGAGATGGAGCTGCTCTTCACCCAACGCTTTGCAAGTGCCAGTGAGCGTACTCCAATGACGACGCTGATTAACGCCAGGGTAAAGCCCGGCGAGACGTGGGTCCAGTACGCTATACGGTGGCGTAATCTATGGTCTAAGTGTGAACAGCGTATAGAAGAAGCCCCTGCGGTGGGAATGTTTGTTGGAACCCTTGATCCACAAGCAACCATTTCGCAGTTTATGATGTTCTTCAAGCCGACTTCTTTCCAGGCTTTGATCGATAAATTGGCGCAGATGGACCAGATGGGCCATAAACCCCCTCTCCCGAAGCCGGACTCTCGAAACGATAAAGGAAAGGGAAAAGCGATCATCGTCGCTAATGCCCAACAACAACCGAACGACTCGAAGCCGGTTGCTCGTCCAAATAATACGCGCCCATACGTACCCCTCGAGGACAGGATGGGACGCGCTTACTCCTTCCCCCGTGATAAAACGAGGAGGCTATTCGAGCTGGCATTGCGCAACAGGCTCATAAATCTGCCAGATCCAAAACGTCCGTCGCAACCAAGTGACGTCAATGAGCCTAATTACTGCCCTTATCATCGAGTGCTAGGGCATCCGATCGAAGACTGTTACGTTTTCAAAAATTGGCTTGAAAACCAGTACCGCCAGGGCAAATTCGCGCTATCCGACAAATGGAAGGTAAATCCCCCGCAGCCCCACACCTCTAAGGGGACAAATACGCCGGGGGCAACATGCTCCGTCGTTGAAGAAACTCCCTGGGAAGTCGTATTATCGGCCAAAACGAGGAGAATGCTAAATGATCTTCAGACCTGTCCAGCGGTCAAGTGGAAGAACCCCTTGGAGCCGCAGGTTATAGAGGGGATGTTGAAGCCACGTCCAACTCCAAAGACCGATGGTGGTAGTTCAAGCGTTCATAACCAGCCGTCAAAATCTTCGAAAAAGAAGAAGAAGAAATCTAAGAAGCCCATGAAGCCTGGCGACAAGCGCACCGACTTATAAAAGCAAATCGACGCGTTGGATGAATATAACCAGAAGGCGCGGACTCCCGTTACGCTCCAAGATTTCCTTGATCACGTCTTTCAAAAAGAAGATGAGGAGGAAAGTTCGTCAGATGAATCCAAGGAATACGTGGCGAGTTGTCATGTGATCTCTCACTCGACCTCGAACGATGAAGGGACTTCTGGCACCAAAACGCCGGGGGCAAACACTGAGTCAAGGGTTCCGGAATTATCAATAGGAATGATTGACGCGTTTCTTAGTGAAGCTCGATTGAAAAGTAAAGCTGATCAAGAACGCGAGACGGCTATATTCGAAACGGCCAAGCGCCAGCAACTTGAGAGAGGAGCTGAGATGATCCCACTGGAGCAAAATGCCTCCACCGCTGACAAAAGCCAATTCAAGATAAAAAAGAAGTTCGCTAAGGCCATATCGATGGGCATGAAGCTACCACCTTCAGAAGAAAAAGTTACTAGCATAGTAGAAATGCACCCCTCTTATTGCTTATATCATCAGAAGGTCTCACATTCTACCCAAGAGTGCAAAGCGTTCGATAGATGGTGGCAAGGATACGTCGCTAATCAACAACGCTTTAAACGGGAAAAGCGTAAGATTCGTCGGGAGCAAAGAAACACGACCAAAGTGTTTGAAAGGACTGCCGGCAACTGTCACATGGTTAACACTACCAGGTCACAAGTGCCTACATTTGTGAGCGACTCTGATGAGGAGCTAGAGCTTACCCCTCTCTTTAAAGAGTCAACTTCGGGAAAAGAAGAGGAGCCAGTGGTTTGCGAGAATATCCGGCTGCGGAATCAGACACTGCCTGAAAAGAACCTCGGACCCTCGAACAGAAAAGATAAAGGAAAAGAAAAGGTCTCTGAAGACATCGTTTTAGATGACCAAGTTCTGGAAGAGCTAAACGCCAAGAACCCGCCGAAGAGAAGTAAGGTGGATAACAACGTTCTGGAACATCTGAGGAAACTGCCCTCTCAGCTCAGTATCCTCGATGCCTTGTTACTATCAAAGGAAGCCAGAGACTCTTTGATTAAGGCGCTACAAGACCCGGACCAGTTTCAAGCCTTCTTAGCCGAAGAAAAGATGAAAGACGAATTAGAAGAAGTGCACACAGCCGACGTTGCTTTTGGTGATGAAGACCTTCTCCTCGGGACGTGTGAACACAATCGCCCCCTTTATGTCTCAGGATATTGCCATGACATAAAGATAGGTAAAATCTTGGTCGATAACAGATCGTCAGTCAATTTACTCAACGTACGGGTGTTAAAAGAAATTTGCATGAGCATACAACACCTCGCCCGAGACAAGATCACTATCTCCGGTTTCGACTCTCAATCCTCACAGACTCTTGGATCTGTGATATTGACGCTACGCTTCGGGTTGCTCGTCACAGACATCAAATTCCATGTTATAGACGCCAAGACGTGCTACAATGCTCTGCTTGGCCGACCATGGCTACACGAGTACAATATCATCCCTTCTACACAGCATCAGTGCATGAAGTATTCCAGGGATGGCCTCGAGTACACTGTGGCCGGAGAGTTGAATCCGTTTTCCGTGAACGAAGTTCGCAAGTATGAAGATGCCAAATACTTCTTGCCGAGCTTCGAAGACACGGAAAGGTGTCACAAACCGGAGAACAAAACTAATGCCACCATCCCTGTCTTTGGCAGTGACACCGAGGAGGAGGATATAATTTATTCAGGTCCATCCCAATCTGCCAGGCCAGGACCATCCGTTCCTTCGCTGATCTTCGGTAGTGATTCAGAGGATGAAGTTCATGCTGTATTCCCTGCTCGACTGTCAATACAAACTTCTGCTGATGAAGAGCGAAGTCTACAAATAGCCATGGTGCCGCCTAGACACCATAAAGAACTGGATGCACTTAATATCTACAGTGTAGAAGAGTTGCGGACATTCTATATCCCTCCCAGAAGAAAGAGAGAGAAAGCAATTCTGCTTTACCGCTCTGAAGAAAATAAAGCGGAGAAAGAAATCTGGTATGGAGCAGATCCAACGCTGGACGGGCTTCAACCCATTCGTCTACCTAGGTATTATACGGAAGGCTTGAAACGACTGTTAAAGCGCCAAGGGATACCCTTCGAACAGACCATTAGAAAAGCCAAATTCTATGACAAGGTCTGGAACATTCCCGGGACCCAATGCAAACTGCCTAACGGGAAAGTAGAAACCAAAGGGCTTGGGTACATCCGGCCAAAGAAGCGGGAGCTAGTAAACAGCTGTTATGCCATGTATGACTTCGATGAAGAGGCGGACGCTCAATGGGAGGATGCTAATCCTGAACCAGCAAAAGTCCCTGATACAAAACCGCCCAGTCCATCGTCCGAAAACCAGATGAGCAAACTTATAAGGGATACGAGTCAAAAAGCCCGAGATGATCACGATCGTGAAATGGCAATCTATGAGAAAGCTAAGACACAGCGTCTCCTTCAACAGACAGTAAAAAATGAAGATGCCGCTCCTTGTCAACCCGCTACAAAAAAGGTTCGACACGAAAACAAAAACAAGTCGAAAGGCAAGAGAGGCGCTCGACAACTACAAAGCAGAGCTAAGAAGCCACGCATCCGAGAATCGAGCGTTATTGACTTAGCCCTCAGGAAGAAAATGGGTCGAGCATACTCATTTCCTCGGAACAAAACAAGGAAAATATTCGATCTCGCTCTAAAACATCAAATGCTTACGTTGCCAGAGTCTAAACACCCTGAACAAGCAGGCGAAGTCTCCAACCCAAAGTATTGCTTTTACCATCGAGTAGTAGGGCATCCGCTTGAAGATTGCTTCACCTTCAAGAATTGGGTTGAAGATCAATATCAGCTTGGCAAATTCACGTTGTCTGATAGCTGGAGGGTAGCGCCACCACAGGAGCACGAGCCCGAAGCCGCGAAAGAAAAACCAGTTCCACATTGGGGTTGGCAGAAAATTCACACCTGTCGTATGATAACGACATTGAGAGAAAAGCCCGAAAACCTGGACAGCCTCCCTTGGTGCCTCGAAAACAGCGGTGAGGAGGTAATCTCAGAATTTCCCCCAGCGCCAAAAGAGCTGGAAGATGGAATACATACCACTGCAGATAATCTCAAGAAAATTGAGTTGGGGACGGAAAATGACCCGCGACCGACATTCATCAGCGAGCTGCTATCTGAAGAAAGGGTGGCTGCGTTAAAGGATGTGCTTCTACAGCACAAAGATTGCTTTGCGTGGAACTATTCCAAAATGCCGGGACTAGATCCAGAAATTGCTGTACACAAGTTAGCGATATCCCCGGACATCAAGCCAGTCAAACAAGCGCCGAGAAGAATGCGACTCGAGCTTGAGATGAGCATCAACGCCGAAGTCAAAAAGATGATAGACTCTGGCTTCATCCAGGAAGTCCAATACCCTGAATGGATCGCCAACATCGTCCCAGTGATGAAGAAAAATGGGACAGTGCGCATATGCGTAGACTTCCGGGATCTTAATTAAGCTTGCCCGAAGGATGATTTCCCAGTGCCAGTCACTGAACTGATGATAGACAATACATCCACTCATGAGGTTTTCTCCTTCATGGACGGCTCGTCAGGGTATAATCAAATAAAAATGCATCCAGAAGACCAGAAGCATACAGCCTTCAGGACTCCTCTTGGTATATTTTGTTATAAAGTGATGCCCTTCGGTTTGAAGAACGCCGGTGCCACCTATCAAAGGGCCATGACAAAGATCTTCGACGACCTTATACACGAAATCGTTGAATGCTATATCGACGATCTCGTGGTTAAAAGCAAATCATACGAGGAACATCTCGAACATCTGAAAACTGTATTTCAACGCCTTCGGCAATACAATTTGAAGATGAACCCTCTTAAGTGTGCGTTCGGGGTTTCCTTGGGCAAATTCCTGGGATTCGTTGTTCGACACCGAGGTATTGAAATAGATCCGTCAAAGATTAAAGCGATCATGGAAATGCCTCCGCCGAGGACTCTCAAACAGCTGCGATCTCTCCAAGGGAAACTCGCATACATACGGCGATTTATAGCCAACCTTTCAGGAAAGTGCCGTCCTTATAGTCACCTGATGAAGAAGGGAACCCCATTCGTTTGGGATCAAAAATGCCAAGGCGCACTGGACGAGATCAAGCAATACCTGCAGAACCCGCCGGTGTTGGCTGCTCCGGTTAAGGGGAAGCCTCTCATTCTTTATACAACCGCCCTCGAAGGTTCCTTAGGCGCATTATGGGCACAAGAGAACGATCAGGGGAAAGAAAGAGCGCTCTACTACTTAAGTCGAGTCCTGCTGGGGGCAGAAAGCAACTACTCTCCCATTGAGAAACACTGCCTGGCGTTGATCTTCGCAATAACAAAGCTTAGGCACTATGCGTTGGCGCACGAGGTCCGTCTTATTTCAAAAGTGGACCCTCTCAAATATCTAATGTCAAAAGCCATATTGACAGGACGACTCGCTAAATGGGCTCTGCTATTGATGGAATTTTCGATAACATATCAACCTCTCAGGGCGGTAAAAGGCCAGGCCATCGCCGACTTCCTTGCTGAGCATCCCATACCTGCCGATTCTCCTTTAAATTGCGATTTGCCAGACAGATATGCATTTGACGCAATCGACAGTGGTGATACCCGTTGGGAGCTTTATTTCGATGGAGCATCTTCCATGAAAAAGCACAAATAAAGTACGCCAATGATCAAATCGGGGGTAGGGCTCATCTTTGTGACTCCGCAAGGAGGAATAATGCGCTTCGCCTTCTCTTTGACAGAGCCGAGAACGAATAATGAAGCTGAATATGAGGCTCTGATAGCAGGCCTCGAGATCGCCATTGATATGGGAATTGAAAGCCTCCTCATATATGGGGACTCCCAGCTAGTCGTCAGTCAAGTGAATGGCGATTACCAGACATGCAAACCGGAATTGGTAAAATACGGTGAAAAAGTACAGCAACTGCTAACCCAAATTCCCTCCTACACGTTGGAAAGCATACCGCGCGCAGAAAACAGCAAAGCAGACGCACTAGCCAAACTTGCTAAAGAACTGGCTGACGAGAACTTTGACGACGTTAGAATCGTGGTACAAAGCCGTCGAGTGCTTGCCCCAACAGAAATATCTCCTGAATCGTCTGAAGAAAAAGGAGCGAAAGAGGAGACAACCCTACAAATAAAAGACCATGAGGAGACCGAAGACTGGAGAGAAGTCTTCATAGATTACTTCAAGTTCCACCGAATGCCTGAAGAAGCGTCCATAAGACATCAGCTCGCAAAACGAGCTCTGTCTTTCGCTTTCGTCAACGATACTCTATACAAGAGGTCATTCGATTCTCTATGGCTAAGATGCTTAGGACCTGACGAAGCAAAAAGGTTGTCCAAGAAGTTCACGATGGACTCTGCGGTTCTCACCAAGCAGGCCCAAAGATGAAATTGAAGATCAAGCGGATGGGCTACTACTGGCCCATGATGATGCAGGATTGCCTGGAATACGCGAGGCAATGTCATTCATGCCAAATTCATGGGGACTTTATCCATCAGCATCCCAATCCACTGCATCCAACAGTGGCTAGTTGGCCGTTCGAAATGTGGGGGACTGACATAGTCGGCCCCATCGAACCAGCATCGTCAAAGGGACATCGTTTCATCTTGGCGACGACTGATTACTTCTCTAAATGGGCAGAGGCGGTACCGTTGAGGGAAGTAAAGACGGAGAACATCCTCCATTTCTTCAAAACGCATGTCATATACCGGTTTGGAACCCCAAGAAGGATCATCTCTGATAATGGGCCAGCCTACCGAAGTCATAAAATTAGCCGCTTCGCACAGCAGCACAATATAGACTGGAGATATTCCTCAGTTTATAATCCACGAGCTAATGTCTAGCTGAGGCCTTCAACAAGACCTTGACGAAGATCATGAAGAAAACAGTGTCCCGAAATAAGAGAGACTGGCACGAAAGGCTGCAAGAAGCTCTCTGGGCATATCGAACTACGTTCAAGACGGCCACAAACACAACGCCATACGCGTTGGTATTTGGGACGGAAGCAGTACTCCCTCTCGAGATAGAATTACCCTCTCTACGAGTGGCAGTCCACTACGAGCTGACGGACGAAGAAAATGCTCACCTTCGGTTTGAAGAGCTTGACGCCCTTGATGAAATCCGGCTTCTAGCACAACAAAATCTGGAAGCCTATAAAGCAAAGATGACGCGCTCATATGAAAGATTGAGCCGCCCGAGGACATTCCACCAAGGCGAACTCGTGCTGGTGGTCAAAAGGCCCATGATCCCCAATCACGCCAAGCGGGGAAAGTTTGAGCCAAACTATGAAGGACCGTACATCGTTGATAAGGTCTACCAAGGTAGAGCCTATCTACTTATGGACATGCACGGTGAAAGGCCTTTCAGGCCAATAAACGGCCGCTTCTTAAAGAAATATTATGCTTAATAAGCCACGGCTTAGGTCAATGATAGATGACGACGACTATGTCCGCTCGCTATCTTCCTAAGCTCAAGCTCTATAAGCAGTGGCCAGCCTTCTCCATGACGGACCGAAACGTCCTTAAACTAACGGCGGACCGAAATGTCTTTAAACTAATAGCAGACCGAAACGTCTTTAAACTAATACTGCAGCATCCTTGGGCTGACGAGATAAAAAAAAAAAAGCGGTATGTCCATAAGCAAAATGGGCGCGGATGAAGACCCGAAGGGGCTCCGTGAGTAAAAACAGCAGGACTACCGGCGAGTGTTTGTGAAAACCTGAAAGGGCGCAACCTCGTTGAAAACACTTATAGGGTCCTCTCAACCTTGTAAGGAGAAACCACCTGCGTGAGATCCTTACGACTCACAAAGGAGCAACACACTTAGGGATCCCCATGATTCCTGAGGAGAAAATACACTTGCGAGATCCTCACGACTCGTAAGGAGAACTCTCTTATGGGACCCTCACGGCTCATAGGATTTGAAAGTCTTAAGTCACAGAGACCTAAACCCGTGCTTAAGCAAACCCCCACAAACTTTCGATATTGCCCTACAAGTGGTTCAATATTGACCCTTGTATACAATCCACGGGCGCGAATAAACATTTCCCTAACTAAGTCCCATCTGAAGCTAGGGATATGTTGGCATGGCAAACAACCCTTGTAAATCCTCTCGACTTACAAGGAGAAAGCCCTCCTGTAGGATCCTTACGACTTACAGAGAAACAAACACTTAGGGATCCTCACGACTCCTAAGGAGGAAATACACCTACGAGATCCCCACGACTTGTAGGGAGAAATACCTTCACGAGACCCTTATGGCTCATGAAGCCAAAAGCCTTAGCCGACAGGACCCTAACCCTGGTCGCTAAGCCTCCTTTGTTCGACAACGACAGAGGCAAATGATGATTCGCTCTTGGTAATATCCCAGTTGCAGCGGTGCTGATGCCGAAATCGGTGTCCAATTTCAGGTTTACGGCGAAAGCCAGTAGGCCGCTCATGCATACGAAATAGCCGAAATGATAGGGCAACTTGCAATAAAAAGCAGCAAGTAAAATGTATGCATGCAAAATAGCCGAAATGATTGGGCGACTCGTAATAAAAAAGCAACGAGTAAAAATAAAAAAAAATAACCGAAATGATTGGGCACCGCGAAAAATAGCCGAAATGTTTGGGCAATCGCGACCTTCGCGATATAAAAGCTGAAATGATAGAGCATCGCGGAAATACAACAAAAAAAATATAATAATAATGATAAAATTCTGGCCCTACAGTTAAGATCACATCGATCCCTGTATACAATCCAAGGGCATAAACAAAGAAGGAACTATACTTCCCCAACGGATTCCGTCAAACGACGAAGCCAAACCCCAACGGTTCATTTCAACCGAAGAAGCCAACGATTTCAGCAAAACTTCTCAACTCACGGATACAAACACTCCTTGACGAGAGCCTTCTGATCCGCGTCGACTCGCAGAGCCTCCAGCGCCTCCGTGGGAACCATCGACTCGTTTCAAACCCCAAGGACACAAATAATCCTTGGTGCTTGGGAAACAAATGATCCCTCGCAAAACTTCTCAACTCACGGATACAAACACTCCTTGACGAGAGCCTTCTGATCCGCGTCGACTCGCAGAGCCACCAGCGCCTCCGTGGGAACCATCGACTCGTTTCAAACCCCAAGGACACAAATAATCCTTGGCGCTTGGGAAACAAATGATCCCTCGTAAAACTTCTCAACTCACGGATACAAACACTCCTTGACGAGAGCCTTCTGATCCGCGTCGACTCGCAGAGCCACCAGCGCCTCCGTGGGAACCATCGACTCGTTTCAAATCCTAAGGACACAAATAATCCTTGGCGCTTGGGAAACAAATAATCCCTCGCAAAACTTCTCAACTCACGGATACAAACACTCCTTGACGAGAGCCTTCTGATCCGCGTCGACTCGCAGAGCCACCAGCGCCTCCGTGGGAACCATCGACTCGTTTCAAACCCCAAGGACACAAATAATCCTTGGCGCTTGGGAAACAAATAATCCCTCGCAAAACTTCTCAACTCACGGATACAAACACTCCTTGACGAGAGCCTTCTGATCTGCGTCGACTCGCAGAGCCACCAGCGCCTCCGTGGGAACCATCGACTCGTTTCAAACCCCAAGGACACAAATAATCCTTGGCGCTTGGGAACAAATAATCCCTCGCAAAACTTCTCAACTCACGGATACAAACACTCCTTGACGAGAGCCTTCTGATCCGCGTCGACTCGCAGAGCCACCAGCGCCTCCGTGGGAACCATCGACTCGTTTCAAACCCCAAGGACACAAATAATCCTTGGCGCTTGGGAGACAAATAATCCCTCGCAAAACTTCTCAACTCACGGATACAAACACTCCGTGACGAGAGCTTCTTTGATTCACATCTCGGGCAGTAAGAATTCAAAAAAAAAAAAACTTGCTTCCTGAACAATGGGACCCTGCAAGTCAATCCTAAATGGTTTCTTGCATACTATCCACGGGTCTCACTCTCTGGAGTCGATTCTCGACAAAGAGGGAAACAACCGCTTACGAGCCCTCTCGACTCGTAAGAGGGAGAAATTCTCTCATAAGATCCTTTCGACCTATGAGAGAAAACCACACTTGGGAATCCTCACGATGCCTGAGGAGAAAATCCACTTACGAGATCCTCTCGATCCGTAGGGAGAAAAATCTCTATGAGACCCTCACGGCTCATAGAGTTGAAAAGTCTTAGGCAGCAGATCCGAACCTGCGGCCTAAGCCATCGTTATATCTTGAAGAAACCAAAATGCTTACTTTGTTACCTGTCAATCATGTTTATCAAGACAGCATGCTGATAATAAGAGAAGGGAGAAAGCAAAGAAATGATACAAGACATTGCAAAAAAATGTGTATCTTTATTTATCAATTCAATCAAGTACATGGAGAATCGTATAAAAGAATAAAGAATGCATACATCTTATTCAAAAAAGAAAATTACAAGTATATTGATACAAGGGCAGCTACTCGGAAGGGAGCGTCTTGCACAAATCTAGCAATCGCTCGCATATCTCCTTCCACGCCTTCTCCTGCTCGGCCACCACCGTCAACTCTGCCTCCACTTGGGCTCGTTGCCGCAAGACCAATGCAAGCTGCTCCCTCACGGCTTGATAAGCAGCCTCCCGACTTGGGATATTGCGCTCAGCCACGTCAAGCTTCCGCTTTAAGTTTAGCCCATGGGAGATGCGCTCCAAGAGACCCTCAAAGATAGTCTTCACTTGGGCAGCATTTGCCTCAACCTCAGCGCGCAGATGGGCCATTTCGTTTGAGGTCTTTTGGCATTCCCTTAGTCTTTGAGCTGCTTCTTGCTCCAAGTGGCGGGAGTGCGAAGTGCTTTGCTCGAGCCAAGTTGTGCGTTGGGTGCTCAGAGCTAAAACTTCGGGAGAAGGGCGCGTCAACTCCAGCCGGTATAGACAGGCCTCGATCTCCCTGCAGTGGTTAACCCAAGATTCAACGACGCCTTCGTCGTGAAAAGTTACGAGCGCCGCTAACATTGGGTTAACATCCACAGCGAAATCGACAGCAGAAGGGAGAGCGTCCATGCTGAGCTCTTCGATATACCCGCTCAGCATGCCTAGACTCATCACAGCACCCTTTGAAGACGGACGTCTCAAAAAGGGGCCTGCCGGTGAAAGAACGCGAGCCTCGAAAGGGACCGGAGCCGGAACAATAGCTGCAAAACAAAACAGAGTTAAACGATGGTTCAAAAGATGTTGCAGGGTTACCAAAAGGAAATTTACTATACCAGGTACAGCGGACGGCAAAGCCGGAGGGGCCGGTAGCGCGGCAGGTCTTGCATCCCCTCCTTCGATTTGTGGCACTGCAACAAAGAAAAGGAAAAGTCAGAAATTATCCCATTGCTAGAAAAAGGGGGTAAATAAAGATATTATGGTGAAAGTATACTCACCGGCGCCACTAGAGGGAGAAGCGAGTTCGGATGGGAAAGAGAAGTGCGGGAGCAACACTTGACATAAGTGATCAAAAAGCACTCCTGCAAAGGCACAATGGTGTAACGTTAGTACAAAAGCCGTATTTTTGAAAGATTAATGCATGAGTCGTGAATCCATACCTTCCAACATCCATGATGGTACAAGGGAAGGCGGGGAGGTGACTACTGCCAAAGCAGTAGTTGACGGTGCCCCCTCGAGCAATGGAGCATCGGTACTGGCCGCACCTGCAAGAACAAGCTTGTTAGAAGAGATCGCAAGATATATAAAAAAAGGGGAAACGCTGGTGACTAAAAAAAAATTTTACCTGACGAGCTGCCAGCAGAAACTGAGGCAGTTCCTTCCTCCACTGACGGAAGACCACCGCCTGTAGCTTCATCACCCGACTCAAGGGGAACCGTTGTTATGCTCTCAAGCTCTACAGGCGGCGGGGGACCATAGACAGGGAGGGCCAAGATAGGAACATTGTCAGATTCCTGAGAAGGAGCGCCTAGCTCGTCTTCTTCAGGAATCATGGCCGCCTCACCTGCTGCTCCCTCAGGATCAGCGATTACAGCTATCCCGTCCATCGGCACCAAGAGGTCCCCAGCCTCAAGTACCTTGCCCTCTACCGCCTTCGGCTCGGTTGAGACAATCATCTCATCTGCCGCCACTTCGGGTGCGGCATCAATGACCCTCTCCGCGGTAGGTTCCTCAATCTCGGCTCCAGGTCCTATGACCCCGACAAAGTTGTCCACTGTCGGTTCGGGTTCAGCAAGTACCGCTTCCTCCGCTCCTCTGGGTTCGACGGTCGTCTCCGCCTCCCCCTCAGTCGGACTTGGCCCTGCGAAAAGGAGTGCGTATGAGTCAACGATTTGATAATTCTTACAACAGAGTTCTGAAAGAAAAGTTACCTGAAGAGGATTTATCGTTCGCATCCCGGACCGTGTGCGCCACCCGCCTATGAGCAGTAGACAGGGCGGCAGGGGCCTCTTCAGAAGGAGTGTCGGCACGAGGAATAGTGCTAGGGCCCGCTCCTGCGGCCAGAGCAGCTCTGCGCGCCTTAGCTTCGCGTCTTGACCGCTTCCGCTCCTCTCGAGCCAATGAGACAGATGCCACCAGAGCCTCCTTAAGGGAGGCTTCTTCGCCCGTATACAGGGATGCCTCTAGATTCTTCAAGGCGTCCCTCGTCGCTCTATCAAGCTGAGGCTCTTGTGGCAACTGCAGCGAAGCCGGGACTTCGACGACGGGCTTGGGAAGGACCCTCGCGTCGATTAATACAACCCCTGCAAAGAAACAAAAGAAGATCAGGTTGACTATCATAAAAAGACAACAAACTTTCCTTATAAAAGAGAACGGGGTAAAACATACCGACGCTTGCTAGGGCACGCTTCTTCTCCTCCTCCTGGAAGGTCTTTAGAGAGGCAGCAATGGCCTCTTCAGTAGAAACACCTGTTGAAAATGAGGCAAATATTAGCTAAAGATAATAATAAAAAATGGGATAAAATGACAAATAAGGAGGCTGATGATTACCTGACTCAGCGAGTCTGCTTAACATTGCTTCGAGCCTCGCCGATCGCTCCGAAGCTGCAATGGCGGCGGCTAGATTGGTGTCCTCAGGGTCCACCACGAAACCCTCATTGCTGCCGTACTCGCATATAGTCTCGGCAGGATGAGCCGCGGGTTCTAAGTTAAGGACCGCGTCGAGGGATAAGGTGGACTTCTTCTTCTTCTGTCCACCAGCCTTGGATCCACTCGGAGCAGCTTTGCGCTTGCCAGTTTTGGCAGTCACTTTCGGGCGGCTAATCCCGATGTCCGCTCCTGCACCCGACTCCGGCGATGCCGCTTTAACCGTCTTTGTCGGAGCACGGGGCGCCGTTGGGGCATCCGCCGTAGTAGGCAGTGGCAGTCCACGCGGAGGGGCCAACACGCGTGGTCGATCAGCTCCGGCCTCTTTCGTCGGAGGGATAACTTGAACCCTGGGTTGCAATGGAGCCTTGCGATCGCCGCCGGGAGGTGCAGCCCTATGATCAACCAGTAGGCGTTTCTCCATCAAGATGATTGGGCCCATCGCGTGCGCGTACCAGGCCACATACGAATTGAGTATCTTAGGGGTACAGCTGGGCTCACTGATAAAAAAGTAGGAGCCTGTATTGAGCCGGATGAAGTGATGCATTGCATTCCGTACCCCCTCTGGACCGACTGCAGGTGTTCCCAAGAAGGCTTCCAACGGGACCCCTTGGTTATAACTCGATTGCCGGGCAAATCGATGCGGGTTATACCTCATGAAGAGGGCCGTTTCATTCTGCCTAAATACCAAGTAGCCCGGCCGAATGGAATAAAGGTGAAGGATTTCCCGAGCCTTCAACACGGAAACACCGCCTTTAAAGTCATTACGCAGCGGCACCACCGACTTAGTGGTCTCGGAACCCATGGTGATGACCTTATCCACAAAAGAGGTCTTCGCCCCGACTAAATGCGAACGCAGAAGCAGTCCCCTAGACTCCCGCGGAGGTGCAAACACGATGGAAGCCCCAACCAATCGCATGATTCTTGGAAGTTTGAATCTCTCAAAGAATGGAGGAGTTTTGTGGGCACCAAACACTCCTCGAACATGCAACTCCATCCAAGAAGTGAAGTAGTGCATCGGGAAGTTAGAAGGCTGTACCCCAGGCTCATTAGCGTCCGCCGCTACGCTAAGTCCATTGTAGAGGTAAGCCAACCCGGCGATCCCCACTGATAACTGTAGACCGGCCACCATTCGATGTGCCGGGTAAAACACAGAAGACCGCATGAGGCGTGGGTGCATGGGGAGCGCGAAGCTGCACAGCCACAGACCTAAGAACCCTATGAAGAAGGTCTCCTCATCCATGCTAGGAACGGCGATCTCCGAGAAAGGGACGCTAGCAGTGCCGGGAAGGTAAAAACTTCGCTGATCAATTTCTGATGAAGGTCGGCGGTCCAGGCCGAAACCAAAAGGGTCAGCAAGTTGGGCGAACTTATCACCTTGCTCTGATAAAAATTCCGGGCGGATAAAACGAGCAATGAAGTCCTCGAAACTAACGCCTCGGTCGCCCAATTCCAAATGAAGCTCCTCGTAAATCTCCAACACCCTCACCAGGCCCGGATGCTGATGCTGGATGGCATTTTCCGGAGTTAAATCGAGTACCACCTGCTTGGTGGCAAAGACGTACTCGTCAGGAGGAAGCAGCTCCTCGTAATGCTCCCCCCTCGCCGGTAAACCCGAAAGCTCAACGAATTCCTCTAGAGAAATGGAAACTTCCCTATCCGCTGTCAGGAAAGTATGCGTGGGGATATTCCATTGTTCGATGAAGGCCTTTGTCCACCACGTTGGAAGAGTAGGATACTCGAAAAGCGAGACGTAGACGGCGGAGTATAAACCAATCTTCGTTAGGTGAGCTCTTTTCGCCGCTAAAATGTACCGGGCCCATGGCAGGTATCCAGCAAGCGGTCGCGGATTCAATCCAATGTTGTAAGCCTGTCCCCAAGGGCGTGCTTCACCCTGACAGATTCGCCTTCCCAAGATATCTATGGCGGGCGGCGGCTGCACCGGAATAGCGCCGATTGCAGGCTGGAGGAGGTCGTCTGAATTCCAATTTTTAACCTCCACGGCATACTCCACCGGGGGTTTGTCCGCATAGGGGATCGTAACTATAGGTTCGGAAGGCGAGGCGGAACTAAAACTGCGGCGGCCTTGGATAATCTGGCTGTACCACCTTCCCCATAGGTGAAGTCTCTTGCACTCAGGATCGTGATCTTTAATCAAGGCGAACACTACCCGGTCCACTGATGCGTGTGGGAACCCTCCTTCTGAGCGAACGAAGGGAAAAGACAAGTCGTCAGACATCTTTCCTGCATAAAATATATATATATCATTAGTGGCCTGACGCTTAACATTTAATAAAAATAATATATATAATAAAAAATAATAATAAATAAAAATCTGGCTCCACACTGTGATGCAGTGGGTAGGGGACCAAAGGGGGACCCACAAAATCAAGATGACGGCGCATCATTTGATGAGACAATCCCACATGAGACTATCAGTCAATAAAAAAGACCCCCAAGAGAATATCCTCATTGGGGGGGACCCCTAGAGACAAGGAGAAGATCTCCTCTTTTCAGAGCAAAGCTCTGCCACAGAGTGACATTTGTCAAACTCCTGTTTCAAAGGAATAAAACTTCTTAAAAAAGAGCCTAGCTCTGCAGTAGTAATAAAAATTTATAACTCCTAAGAATTAAAATTTTGGGATCTTAAAGATCCATGGAAACTTTTAAAAAGTTTTCTAGTTGATCTATGAAGTAGGGCTCCGTTCATGGGTTAAAACCTAAGAACAGAGTCTCTGTAAATTTTGAGAGCAAGGCTCTGTGAATAAAAACCCCAAAGGGGTTTCCTTTAGATCAAAGATCTATAAGAGCAAGGCTCTGTTGAAGAAACCCCAAAGGGGTTTCCTTTAGATCAAAGATCTATAAGAGCAAGGCTCTGATTAATTAAATTTAATTTAAATTAAATTAATTTAATTTACCTAGAATGGTTCTAAGGATAGAACTTGGAAGTTCTTAAGGAATCGCAAGAGCAAGGCTCTGGAAGTTCTCAAGTAAGAGCAAGGCTCTAAAATTCAATTTCTTGAGAATGGTAAAGAATTACCAAGGACCAAGGGTCCTATTTATAGGCGCCTGCGCCTGTTCACTTGACCCCTCGATCCGACGGTCAGGATCTTGCCACCGCTGCACTCACGCGCGCGCCACGTGAGCGCAACGGTGGGGGGGCATCTGTTTCCCCCAATCAGAGCAAGGCTCTACTTAAATTTTGAAAATTCAAAATTCGAAGCAACGCTTCGGTTCTCGTGCGCAGCGCGCAATTTGCCACATGGCAGAAGCTGATTCGGCAGCGTAACGCCCGAGATAGTGCGTCCCATCAGAGCAAGGCTCTTCAGAAAACATAATTAAGACTTAACTGCGCAAGCGCACGGCAGCGCGACATGTGTCTGCGCAGTTGCGCAATCGCACGGATGCGCGACACGTGTCACGCGCTGGTGAGTTGCGCAGCAACTGAATGAAAATTTAAGTAAATCTTTTCTGTTCTCCTGTAAAACAGGGACCCTTGGATCAGAGATCCAATGGTGGGAAAATTCCCAAAATCATTCAGGAAAGATTTTGTTAACAAATCCAACAAATTTGTGAGCACTATAAATAAGACCTCAGGCCTCATTCAAATCATGATCAAGAGAAGAATTAACTTCTGAAAAAAAAAGAGAAGAGAAAGAACTCTTGAAGATTATTCAAGAACAAAAAAAAAGAGGTAAAATCTTCTTTTTGAAGAATAGAAAGAGAAAAATCTCTGAAGAACAAAGGATAAAAAAATGAACAATTAAATAAAAAAAAAGATAAATAGTGCCTTGCACTTGATATGAACGCTTGGTTCTGTAAAATCAGGGAAAACAAGAAGAACTTGTTTTCCTTTGATCCAAATTTAGATCAAAAGTGCTATGCACTTTTGTTCTTAAATCTGAAAAATTCTTGAGTTTCTGCAACTCATTATTTAAAAGGGCCTGGCCCAAATTAAATTGCAATAATAAAATGGCAAAGCCCTGTTTGAAAATTCTTGAGTTTCTGCAACTCATTATTTAAAAGGGCCTGGCCCAAATTAAATTGCAAAAATAAAAGTGCAAAGCCCTGTTTGAAAATTTCTTGAGTTTCTGCAACTCATTATTTAAAAGGGCCTGGCCCAAATCAAATTGCAAAATAATAAAGGTGCAGAGCCCTGTTTGGACTGATTCTTTTAGTCAGGCAAAGCCTAAAATAAATAAAAATTTTGGACTTAACCCAATCCTGGCTGTAAGTCCTTAAATTAAATTGATTGAGCAAAATGGCTCTCCCAAACCAATTCACGACTGGTTCGAGGGTACATCTCTGAACTCCTTTGACATTTGTCGTTGTAATCCCTCAGCGACGTCAGAGAGGTGACGGGTCCCAGCGACCACTAAACTAATGACGGACCGAAACGTCCCTAAACTAATATCGGACCGAAACGTCCCTAAACTAATATCGGACCGAAACATCCCTAAACTAATATCGGACCGAAACGTCTCTAAACTAATGTTGGACCACCACGTCCCTAAACTGGCGATGGACCATCACGTCCCTAAACTGGCGATGGACCACTACGTCCTTAAACTGGCGATGGACCGCCACGTCCCCTAAACTGGCACAATAGGGCCCAAACGCTCTTTTGTTGGATCTAAACGGTCCCGTCTAAGTTCATCTTAACCCCAAATACGGTTAACGTGTCCTTAGATATTCAAATAAACGATAAAACTCTGAATCAACTTTGGTTCGAGGGTACATCTCTGAACTCCTTTGACATTTGTCGCTGTAATTCCTCAACGACGTCAGAGAGGTGACGAGTCCCGACAACCAGATAATTAAATCAATCACTACGTCAGGTCGATCGTAGTCTAAAACAGGACTAACGTATCCTTGACGAACGTTTAAGTTGGTCTTAGCCGCAACGCGGCTAATGCATCCTTAAACTAAAAACACCAAACCCAAATCTAACTAAATACGGATTTGGACTAATCCACGTCCTACGGGTGACGACATCACTCAGTCTCCGTATACAATCCACGGGCAACCACAAACAAAACAAACACACACGACACGAAGTGAAATTCTGGAGTAGGAGAAAGTTGTTACCGCGATGCGGTAGCGTAATTAACTGCAGGGGCTTGCGCCTGCAGGGAAGAGCGTCCCCACAATCAAAAACCCCTCACCCTGAGGGGGAATCTGACGAAGTCTGCTACATCGGCCGCATCCGTCTAAACCTCCGATACGAGGTGCCATAAATCAACTTGGTATCTTCGGAGAGATAGACGGATAAAACCAAATAGCATCTGTCCCGAACCTCAGGCAACGGACGCGAAGTCCGGGCCGCCGTTCGGAGGGGAACAGATTCTAGGACGTCATTACTCGTTTCCTCAGAATAAAACGAGAAGACTGTTCGAGCTGGCAGTGCGCAACAGACTCATTAATCTGCCGAATTCAAAACGTCCGTTGCAGACAGGCGATCTTGATAATCCCAATTATTGCCCTTACCACCAAACGGTAAGTCACCCGATTGAGGATTGTTTCGTCTTTAAGGGATGGATCGAGGATCAATACCTGCAAGGCAAGTTCACGCTGTCTGAAAGCTGGAAGGTAAACCCTCCACAGCCGCACTCTCCAAAGAAGACAGACACGCCGGGGGCAACTTGTTCTTTCATCGATGATGAAAACGATGGAGAAAACTTATCGGATGAATCCGAAGACTACGTAGCGACTTGTCATGTGATTTCTCATTCACTGACGGATGATGAGGAGGCTCCTTGCGCTGAGAAATCAATGGCAAACCCTGAGCCGGAGATTCTACAGCCATCAGACGAGTTGATCGATGTCTTCCTAAATGAAATTCGTCTGAAAGCAAAAGCCAATCAAGAGCATGAAATGGCCATACTGGAAAGAACCAAGGTATTCCCGTCAAATCAAAAGCCATACACTGCGGGTAAAAACAAATTCAAGACGAGGAAACGGTTCGCCAAAGCTTTATCAGTAGGAATGAAGCTACCGCCCTCCGAAGAAAATTCTTTCTCTGAGGTAGAGATGCACCCTAACTTCTGTTTATATCATCAGAAGATCATACATCCTACCGAAGACTGCGAATCCTTTAACTGTTGGTGGCAAGGGTATGTCGCTCAAAAGCGACACTTCGACAGGACAAAGTGTGAAGCTTGTGGACATCGGAAAAATGCGATAGATGAGCGCAAAAGAGCCACCGCCGACTGTCATATAGCCGACTTCAAGGGATCACAAATTATCACCTTTGGAAGCGATTCTGACGAAGAAGCTCCCCCCAACTCTTCCCTCGGGGAATCTATTTCAAAAATAAAGGAATTGAGAAGCTGCGAGAACGTTCAGCCGTGCAATCACATGCTACTCGGAAAAAATCTCGGCCCCGTAAACAAGGGACCGAGCAAAAAGAATAAAGGAAAAGGAAAAAAGGCCCTCGTCGCCAGCGCTCAACAACAATCAGGTGACCCTAGACCGGTTGCTTGCCAAAGCAACAAGCGGCAATCCCTCCAGGAAAAGTTGAAACGTCCTTACTCGTTTCCGCAAGATAAAACAAGGGGACTGTTCGAGCTGGCAGTGTGCAATAGACTCATTAATCTGCCGAGTCCAAAACGTCCATTGCGGCCAGGCGATATTAATAATCCTAATTATTGCCCTTACCACCAAACGGTAGGTCATCTGATCGAGGATTGCTACATCTTCAAGAACTAGGTTGAAGACCAATACCAACAGGGCAAGTTCGTGTTGTCCGAAATTTGGAAGGTGAACCCGCCACAACCGCATGCTCTGAAAAATATGGACACGCCGGGGGCATCATGCTCATTCATGGGGAAAGCCTAACGGACCACTACGTCCTAAAACTGGATAACGGACCGAAACGTCCTTAAACTAACAACGGACCGAAACGTCCTTAAACTAATGACGGACCGCAATGTCCTAAAACTTGCAAATGACCGAAATGTCGTTAAACTACTCCCAACCCGCAGCATCTTTAGGCTGACGTGTAAAAAAAAAAACGGTATGTCCATAAGCAAATTGGGCACGGATGAAAACCCGAAAGGGCTCCGTGAGTAAAAACAGCAGGGCTACCGACGAGTGTTCGTGAAAACCCGAAAGGGCGTGACCTCGTAAAAATAAAAATAAAAATAAAAATAAAAATAAAAATAAAAATAAAAAGAATAAAAAAAAACGGTATGTCCATAAGCAAAATGGGCATGGATGAAAACCCGAAAGGGCTCCGTGAGTAAAAACAGCAGGACTACCGGCGAGTGTTTGTGAAAACCCGAAAGGGCGCAACCTCGTTGAGAAACACTTATAGGGTCCTCTCGACCCTGTAAGGAGAAACCACCTGCGTGAGATCCTTACGACTCACAAAGGAACAACACACTTAGGAATCCCCACGATTCCTAAGGAGAAAATACACTTGCGAGATCCTCACGACTCGTAAGGAGAACTCTCTTGTGGGACCCTTACGGCTCATAAGATTTGAAAGTCTTAAGTTACAGAGGCCTAAATCTGTGCTTAAGCAACCCCCACAACTTTTGACATTGCCCTACAAGGGACTCAATACTGACCCTTGTATACAATCCACGGGCGCGAATAAACATTTCCCTAACCAAGTCCCATCCGTGACTAGGGATATGCTTGTACAGCAAACAACCCTTGTAAGTCCTCTCGACTTATAAGGAGGAAACCCTTTTGTAAGATCCTTACGACTTACAGGGGAACGTACACTTAGGAATCCCCACGATTCCTAAGGAGAAAACACACCTACAAGATCCTCACGACTTGTAGGGAGAAACACCTTTGTGGGACCCTTACGGCCCATAAAGTCAAAAGCCTTAGCCGACAGGACCCTTAACCCTGTTTACTAAGCCACCTTTGCTCGACATCGACAGAGGCAAATGATGATTCGCTCCTGGCAATATCCCAGTTGTAGCGATGCTGATGCCTAAACCGGTATCAAATTCCAAGCCCTTTCAAGGCAAATGATGATTCGCTCCTGGCAATATCCCAGTTGTAGCGATACTGATGCCTAGACCGGTATCAAATTCCAAGTCCTTTTACGGCAAATGATGATTCGCTCCTAGAAATATTCCAGTCGCAGCGATGCTGATGCCAAGATTGGTATCAGATCCCAAATCCCCTACTCGCAAAAAAAAAAAATCAGTGAGCCAAAAAAAAATGTATACGAAATAGCCGAAATGATGGGGCAACTTGCAAAAAAAATCAGCAAGTAAAAATGTATGCATGAAAAATAGCCGAAATGATTGGGCAACTCGCAATAAAAAGCAGCGAGTAAAAAGAAAAATAGCCGAAATGATTGGGCACCGCGAAAAATAGCCGAAATGATTGGGCAATCGTGATTTTCGCGATATAAAAAGCTGAAATGATAGAGCATCGCGGAAAGAATAAAAAAATGAAACTTTTTGCCCTACAGGTGAAATCACATCGATCCCTGTATACAATCCAGGGGCACAGATAAAAAGGGAACCATACCTTCCCAACAGGCTCCATCAGAAAGCGGAGCCAAATCTCGACGGTTAATAGACAACCTAGAGACAATCTCGACATTTATCGCAATATTGCAGACATAATGTCAACAAACGAAGCAAAAAGAAGATCCTGAGCTTCAGGGTCTCGACGTCAACATCGACAACTTAGAGATCACCAACGGCGTTTCTCCTCACTCCAGCCAGATGTAGACCTGACGTCAACAATCGACTTCAGAGTCGCAACGAAACGGAACCATGGCAAAGTCCTTAGTTCCAAATCTCAATGGCCACATCTACAGCCTGGAGACCAACAACGGCGTGCCTCCTCATTCCAGCAGGACACAGATGTTACACCATCAAGCAGAGTGATGGCAAAATCCCAACTTCGCCTTAGCATTCGTCTCATTACAGCAGACACAATGTTAACAACGGCGTTCCTTCGCAGTCCAGCGGGGTGTACATGCAAAGTTAACAAAAGACCCCATGGTCGAAACAAAGCGGAGTGATGGCAAAATCCCAGATCCACCTCAGCATTCGTCTCAATATACCAGACGCAGTGTAAGCAAACGAAGCGAAGGCCACATTCCTAGCTTCAACGTCTTTACGGTAACTCACATAAAACCGGAAAGATAATCGGAGACCATCTCACAGAAAGTGGTCACCTCCTTGACGTTCGTCTCGATACAGTAGACGAAATATCAACCCCAGCGTTCTTCCTCCAACAGGATTTGGACACACCAAAGCAAACGAAGCGAAGGCCACATTCCTAACTTCGACGTCTTAACGGTAACTCACATAAAACCGGAAAGACAATCGGAGACCATCTCACATGAAGTGGTCACCTCCATGACGTTCGTCTCGATACAGTAGACGAAATGTCAACCTCAGCGTTCTTCCTCCAGCAGGGATTCAGACATGACAAAGCAAATGAAGCAAAGGCCACATTCCTAGCTTCAACGTCTTTACGGTAACTCACATAAAACCGGAAAGACAATCGGAGATCATCTCACATCAGCACAGAGTGGTCACCACTTCGACGTCCGTCTCGATACAGCAGACGAGATGTCACCCCAACGTTCGTCTCGACACAGCAGACGTAACGTCATCAAACAAACGGAGCCACGGCAAAATCCCTAGTTCCAAACCTCGGCGGTTCACCAGTAACCTAGAGACAACCACGACATTCGTCTCGATACAGAGGACGCAATGCCAGCAAACGAAGCGAAGGCTAAATTCCTAGCTTCAGGGTCTTAACGGCAAGTCATATAAAACCGGAAAGACAATCGGAGATCATCTCGCACCAGTGTGGAGTGGTCACCACTTCGACGTCCGTCTCGATACAGCAGACGAGATGTCACCCCAACGTTCGTCTCGACACAGCAGACGTAACGTCATCAAACAAACGGAGCCACGGCAAAATCCCTAGTTCCCACCGCAACATTCGTCTCGATACAGCAGACGCAATGCCAGCAAACGAAGCAAAGGCCAAATTCCTAGCTTCAGGGTCTTAACGGCAACTCATATAAAGCCCGAAAGACTATCGGAGATCATCCCCACACCAGCGCGGAGTGGTTATGACTCATCGGGGCTCTCCAAAATGAGCCTAACCTCAAGTAAAAAGCTGCATGGCAAATTCCTAGCGCTTGCTCTTCTGACGGTCAAACTGCCAAGGAGGATTGCTTGAAGACGTCTTGTCCAGCCCCCGAAGGGATCAGAGACACGGCAGTCGCAGGGCTACTCGAACAGCACGATTGCCTATCGAGGACTATATCAGCTTATGCGACGGTACGATGGCCAAAACCCTAAGTACCACCAACCTTAACGGGCTTCTGTCGTAAAGAGCAGAGGTTAAATGCGACGTTAAGATGTTCTTGCGAGATCTGCTCGATCCGTTTCGACTCGTGAGGAAATTGATGTCTTTGCGAGATTTTCTCGATGCGTCTCGACTCGTGAGATAAAGTCTTAGGCAGTAGGGATTAAAAAACCTGTTTCCTAAGCACTGGGACCCTGCAAGTCGGCCCAAAACGGTCTCTTGCATACTATCCACGGGTCACACTCTCCAAAGTCGAATCTCGATAAGGAGGGAAACAACCGCTTACGGGTCCTCTCGACTCGTAAGAGGGAAAACTCTCTTATAGGATCCTTACGACTTATAAGAGAAAACACACTTAAGAATCCTCACGATTCCCAAGGAGAAAATACACCTACGAGATCCTCACGACTCGTAGGGAGAAAAGTCTTTATGAGACCCTCACGGCTCGTAAAGTTGAAAAGCCTTAGGTGGCAGATCCTATCCCTATCTCCTAAGCCATCACTGCCCTGCAAAGAAGTCAAGATGGGCCGACCATCTATGGGCCACACTTGCCAAAGCTACATGCCACTGAAATGGAGAACTTACTCATAAGCGTGTGAACTACTCCACGCCAGAGTGAGACAAAAAAAGAAATAGAAGGATGCGGCTCATGGAGTTAAGGGTTGGAACTATATCCCTTAAGAGTTGAGATTTGAGTCAATGATAAATGACGACGCTTGTGTCCGCTCGTTATCTTCTCAGATCAAGATTCTGAAAGTGATACATCAATCCAAAACTGGTCATACGCCATGCATAACTCTGCATAACTCTGCACTACTTCACCCACGTACATACTTACGTTGGCAAAGTAGTGGGGGGCATTTGTTCCCGCCAAAAATTTCTGCGCAAAAGAGTCCAAGGTATCAAATGGCAGCGATACGCTTAAGGAAATACGAACCAGTATCTTCCGGACTGTTTTTTGACAAACTCCCGAAGGAGAAACGGATAAATTCTGATTGTATTGAAAGCGTCTTGAAAAACCCTTCGATTTGATATATTATGGGCTTCATAATTCATCCGGGATCAAAAGTTATGAGCAAATGTCTATGCACATGTGATTTAAGGAAGAAGATGCGAACCAGTATTTTCCGAGCTGTATTTTGACAAACTCCGGAACGAAAAACAGATAAATTTTGATGATATTGAAAGCATCTCGAAAAGACCTTCGATTTGATATATTATGGGCCTCATAATTCATCCAAGATCAAAAGTTATGAGCAAATGTATTATACACGTGTAATCTAAAGTAATGCTCTACTACATGGGGAATGCATTTTTTAGTCCCACATCGGGAAAAGGAGAGATGGCTTCTCTACCACTCCCATATAAATAAGAGGGCATACCTCTTAGAAAGATAGAGTTAAAAATCCTCAAAGGATTCAATACTCAAAGGAGCTTAGTTCTCCAAGATAGGAGCATGCTCCTCCATAATGCGCATATGCGCAAGCGCCATGTGCGCTACGTGCAACGCACGTGTGCCCGCCATGCGGCACCACGTGCAACGCACGTGCGCACCACATGGGAATATTTAATAATATTAAAAGGAGCTTGTTCTCCATATATAGAAGCTTTGCTTCTCCTCATAATGCGCATGTGCGCCACGTGCAACGCACGTGTGCCCGCCATGCGGCACCACGTGCAACGCACGTGCGCACCACATATGAACATCTTGCTAAAAACAAGGAGAAGAGAACTCTTGAAGAATAAAGAAAAAAGGTAAAAACCTTTTAAAGAATAGAAAATTCTCTTATAAACAAGATCATAGATCTTTAACGATAAATAAATAAATAAGTAAAAATAGTGCCTTGCACTTGTTTTATGAACCATCGGTTCTTGAACCTAAAAGGTTATTAAATTAATAGTGCCTTGCACTTGCTATGAACCTTTGGTTTTCTGATATAAGAAAAACTTGTTTTTTCTTAGATCTAAATCAAATAGTGCCTTGCACTTGTTTTATGAACCATCGGTTCTTGAATCTAAAACATTCTCAAATTAACAGTATTTTGCACAAATGCAATGCATTAATTAAAGGGCCAGGCCCAAATCAAAATGACCTGACAGGCCAAAATAAATTGCAAGGCAATAAATTGGCAGAGCCCAAATAAATTGATGCTTTGCATCCTTTATACAAGGGCAGAGCCCAAATAAAATTGATGCCTTGCATCATTTCTAAAAGGGCAGAGCCCAAAACAAATTGATGCTCTGCATCCTTTCTGGGCAAGGCCCAAATAAAAATAAAAAAAAGAAACGCAATGCAAAAGCAAATAAAATGTTGAACATTTCAACTGGACTTAGCCCAATTTTGGCCATAAGTCCTTAAATTAAATTGACTGAGCAAAATTGCTCTTCTAAATCAATTTACATCCGGTTCGAGGGTACATCTCCGAACTCCTTTGACATCCGTCGTTGTAATTCCTCAACGACGTCAAAGAGGTGACGGGTCCCAACGACCATACATCGATATGGACTGCGAGGTCCTTAAACTCGTGGACCGAAACGTCCTTAAACTAATATTGGACCGAAACGTCCTTAAACTAATATCGGACCGAAACGTCCCTAAACTAATATCGGACCGAAACGTCCCCAAACTAATATCGGACCACCACGTCCCCAAACTGGCGATGGACCACCACGTCCCCAAACTGGCGATGGACCACCACGTCCTTAAACTGGCATAATAGAGTCCGAACGCTCTTTTGCCGGATCTAAACGGTCCCGTCTAAGTTGATCTTAACCCCAAATACGGTTAATGCGTCCTTAGATCTTTAAATAAACAATAAAACTCCAAATCAACTTTGGTTCAAGGGTACATCTCTGAACTCCTCTGACACCTGTCGTTGTAATCCCTCAGCGACGTCAGAGAGGTGACGAGTCCCGACAGCCAGATAATTAAATCAATCACTACGTTAAGTTGATCTTAGTCTAAAACGGGACTAATGTCTCCTTAACGAACGTTTAAGTTGATCTTAGCTGCAACGCGACTAATGCATCCTTAAACTAAAAACACCAAACCCAAATCTAACTAAATACGGATTTGGACTAATCCACGTCCTACGGGTGACGACATCACTCAGTCTCCGTATACAATCTACGGGCAACCACGAACAAAACAAACACACACGACACGAAGTGAAATTCTGGAGAAGGAGAAAGTTGTTACCGCGATGCGGTAGCGTAATTAACTGCAGGGGCTTGCGCCTGCAGGGAAGAGCGTCCCCACAATCAAAAACCCCTCACCCTGAGGGGGAATCTGACGAAGTCTGCTACATCGGCCGCATCCGTCTAAACCTCCGATACACGGTGCCATAAATCAACTTGGCATCTTCGGAGAGGTGGACGGATAGAACCAAATAGCATCTGCCCCGAACCTCAGGCAACGGACGCGAAGTCCGGGCCGCCGTTCGGAGGGGAACAGATTCTGGCACGCCCGGTGGGACCTTTTTCTCTTTCCACTCCACACTTCGTGTGTCGTCTTCGCGAACCAATCGCGGTTTGTCAAATGATTGCCTTCGGATTTCAAGTTGCTAAGATTTGGTCTTTTGTCTGGTACAGAACTCAAGCATTCAATAGCCACCAACTGCACCAACTGCTCGAAATGCCACTGCAACGGTCGTTCCACCTCACCGAGAGGTGTAGCATATGGGTCCCAGGCGGCTTCCTTCCTGACTCTGCCGGTAGGCCAGGTGACTCAGGCCACCACCGGCTTGTTCTTCGGGACCATGGTCCCACCTATAAGCTTCTCTGCGCCGATATCCGCACCCGAAGCGAACAAGAAGTCGGTATTCGACCGACTCACTGCTACCACGACCCCTGTCAACGGGTCACCCTCTACTAAGCTGACAGCCTCTGTTTTCACCAGGCTGGGTCAGAACTATAAAGTGGCTGTCCCAAAGAGGGCAACGGCCGCTGCTTCGGAAGCCGTTGAAGCGGCTTCTCCTATTAGAGAGCCGGTCTTCACAAGATTGACGGTTCCTACTCCTCCCCCAACTGGTCAAAAAGCATCGGTCTTCAATAGGCTGACGACAGCAGTTACCCCACACCCAAACAGGGGGCAGCAGGAAACCATCTCGATTTCCGAGCCAGTCCCAACGGCTCGTCGTGCGCGACGTCGCCATTGGCAGCGAGTAAGGAAAGCAGGGGGCAACTCCCCCTCAGGGCTAACCCCACCTGCTCCGGCGGTGGAGGTCAATGCTGCTGTTCCAACTGGGAACAGCTTTGAATTGCTGAGGAAGGTGAGAAAGAACTCCCCGGTTGCTACGTTGAAAAGGTCTCCTCCACCCATGGAAAAAGCTCCGGAGACGAAACAGGAACAGCCCCCTCAACGGCTGTCGTCGAAAATTTATAAAGTTTAGCGGAGGGTTCAAGACTCCGTGATTGACTCAGACCACTTCCGTCGCCAGAAAAGGGCAAAGGGGGAAAAAGACAAGAACCGCCCAATTAAACAGCAGGGGGCAACAAATGCTAGAATGCCCGCTTCAACGGCTCCTTCAACCTCAAGGGTCCATAAAAGGAAGAGGCCAGAAAAAGTTCCCGCGACACTGACAAAGTCTAAGAGCGATGAACCTAAACGCCCCAAGTCAGGGAGCATAACAGTTCATACGGTCTATATGGCTTCGGGGAAGGAAGAAAGTCGTACTTCTACAGGACACCGACCGCTTACTCGGTCAGTGACCAAGTCTCAGGAGCAACAACAAAAGCTTCAGGAGATGATGACTACAATGGCTGCACTCACGGGGCCAAAAGAGAATCCTGAGACATCCTTAGATGAACGTCAAGAGGAAGAGACCGACGCCGAGTTCCTTCGAAGAGTACTGGAAAAGAGGGACAAAGAGGCTGCTGAACAAGCAGCCAATTTACAACGTATGGGCCTTCTCTTCCAGGACATGATAAGGATGATGATACAACCAGAGCCCCCGACTGAAGAACCCCCGATCGTCCTTGGGGATGATAGGGGAGAAACATCAAACCCTCAGCCCGTTCTATCAACAGCTAAAGAGGATACAATCTCTAAAACTGATCTGGACGAATATATAGCCCAGCAGATAAAGGTTCATCATGCGGCCGAAGCAGCCGGCCACGTCGTAAAAACGGGGCGACCGTATCCGGGCTGGTATGACCAAATCAAGTACCCGCCGGGTTATACAATTCCCAAGTTTCATGTCTACAAAGGGACCGGCAATCCCCATCAACATGTCGCCCAGTTCAGGGCGCTTTGCGGTAACACTGGCGGCGACGACAAGCTTCTGCTTCGCCAGTTCGTTGGAAGCCTATCAGATACGGCGTTCGAATGGTATTCCGAGCTCCCCAACGACTCTATTAAAACCTTTGCAGAGATGGAGCTGCTCTTCACCCAACGCTTTGCAAGTGCCAGTGAGCGTACTCCAATGACGGCGCTGATTAACGCCAGGGTAAAGCCCGGCGAGACGTGGGTCCAGTACGCTATACGGTGGCGTAATCTATGGTCTAAGTGTGAACAGCGTATAGAAGAAGCCCCTGCGGTGGGAATGTTTGTTGGAACCCTTGATCCACAAGCAACCATTTCGCAGTTTATGATATTCTTCAAGCCGACTTCTTTCCAGGCTTTGATCGATAAATTGGCGCAGATGGACCAGATGGGCCATAAACCCCCTCTCCCGAAGCCGGACTCTCGAAACGATAAAGGAAAGGGAAAAGCGATCATCGTCGCTAATGCCCAACAACAACCGAACGACTCGAAGCCGGTTGCTCGTCCAAATAATACGCGCCCATACGTACCCCTCGAGGACAGGATGGGACGCGCTTACTCCTTCCCCCGTGATAAAACGAGGAGGCTATTCGAGCTGGCATTGCGCAACAGGCTCATAAATCTGCCAGATCCAAAACGTCCGTCGCAACCGAGTGACGTCAATGAGCCTAATTACTGCCCTTATCATCGAGTGCTAGGGCATCCGATCGAAGACTGTTACGTTTTCAAAAATTGGCTTGAAAACCAGTACCGCCAGGGCAAATTCGCGCTATCCGACAAATGGAAGGTAAATCCCCCGCAGCCCCACACCTCTAAGGGGACAAATACGCCGGGGGCAACATGCTCCGTCGTTGAAGAAACTCCCTGGGAAGTCGTATTATCGGCCAAAACGAGGAGAATGCTAAATGATCTTCAGACCTGTCCAGCGGTCAAGTGGAAGAACCCCTTGGAGCCGCAGGTTATAGAGGGGATGTTGAAGCCACGTCCAACTCCAAAGACCGATGGTGGTAGTTCAAGCGTTCATAACCAGCCGTCAAAATCTTCGAAAAAGAAGAAGAAGAAATCTAAGAAGCCCATGAAGCCTGGCGACAAGCGCACCGACTTACAAAAGCAAATCGACGCGTTGGATGAATATAACCAGAAGGCGCGGACTCCCGTTACGCTCCAAGATTTCCTTGATCACGTCTTTCAAAAAGAAGATGAGGAGGAAAGTTCGTCAGATGAATCCAAGGAATACGTGGCGAGTTGTCATGTGATCTCTCACTCGACCTCGAACGATGAAGGGACTTCTGGCACCAAAACGCCGGGGGCAAACACTGAGTCAAGGGTTCCGGAATTATCAATAGGAATGATTGACGCGTTTCTTAGTGAAGATCGATTGAAAAGTAAAGCTGATCAAGAACGCGAGACGGCTATATTCGAAACGGCCAAGCGCCAGCGACTTGAGAGAGGAGCTGAGATGATCCCACTGGAGCAAAATGCCTCCACCGCTGACAAAAGCCAATTCAAGATAAAAAAGAAGTTCGCTAAGGCCATATCGATGGGCATGAAGCTACCACCCTCAGAAGAAAAAGTTACTAGCATAGCAGAAATGCACCCCTCTTATTGCTTATATCATCAGAAGGTCTCACATTCTACCCAAGAGTGCAAAGCGTTCGATAGATGGTGGCAAGGATACGTCGCTAATCAACAACGCTTTAAACGGGAAAAGCGTAAGATTCGTCGGGAGCAAAGAAACACGACCAAAGTGTTTGAAAGGACTGCCGGCAACTGTCACATGGTTAACACTACCAGGTCACAAGTGCCTACATTTGGGAGCGACTCTGATGAGGAGCTAGAGCTTGCCCCTCTCTTTAAAGAGTCAACTTCGGGAAAAGAAGAGGAGCCAGTAGTTTGCGAGAATATCCGGCTGCGGAATCGGACACTGCCTGAAAAGAACCTCGGACCCTCGAACAGAAAAGATAAAGGGAAAGAAAAGGTCTCTGAAGACATCGTTTTAGATGACCAAGTTCTGGAAGAGCTAAACGCCAAGAACCCGCCGAAGAGAAGTAAGGTGGATAACAACGTTCTGGAACATCTGAGGAAACTGCCCTCTCAGCTCAGTATCCTCGATGCCTTGTTACTATCAAAGGAAGCCAGAGACTCTTTGATTAAGGCGCTACAAGACCCGGACCAGTTTCAAGCCTTCTTAGCCGAAGAAAAGATGAAAGACGAATTAGAAGAAGTGCACACAGCCGACGTTGCTTTTGGTGATGAAGACCTTCTCCTCGGGACGTGTGAACACAATCGCCCCCTTTATGTCTCAGGATATTGCCATGACATAAAGATAGGTAAAATCTTGGTCGATAACAGATCGTCAGTCAATTTACTCAACGTACGGGTGTTAAAAGAAATTTGCATGAGCATACAACACCTCGCCCGAGACAAGATCACTATCTCCGGTTTCGACTCTCAATCCTCACAGACTCTTGGATCTGTGATATTGACGCTACGCTTCGGGTTGCTCGTCACAGACATCAAATTCCATGTTATAGACGCCAAGACGTGCTACAATGCTCTGCTTGGCCGACCATGGCTACACGAGTACAATATCATCCCTTCTACACAGCATCAGTGCATGAAGTATTCCAGGGAAGGCCTCGAGTACACTGTGGCCGGAGAGTTGAATCCGTTTTCCGTGAACGAAATTCGCAAGTATGAAGATGCCAAATACTTCTTGCCGAGCTTCGAAGACACGGAAAGGTGTCACAAACCGGAGAACAAAACTAATGCCACCATCCCTGTCTTTGGCAGTGACACCGAGGAGGAGGATATAATTTATTCAGGTCCATCCCAATCTGCCAGGCCAGGACCATTCGTTCCTTCACTGATCTTCGGTAGTGATTCAGAGGATGAAGTTCATGCTGTATTCCCTGCTCGACTGTCAATACAAACTTCTGCTGATGAAGAGCGAAGTCTACAAATAGCCATAGTGCCACCTAGACACCATAAAGAACTGGATGCACTTAATATCTACAGTGTAGAAGAGTTGCGGACATTCTATATCCCTCCCAGAAGAAAGAGAGAGAAAGCAATTCTGCTTTACCGCTCTGAAGAAAATAAAGCGGAGAAAGAAATCTGGTATGGAGCAGATCCAACGCTGGACGGGCTTCAACCCATTCGTCTACCTAGGTATTATACGGAAGGCTTGAAACGACTGTTAAAGCACCAAGGGATACCCTTCGAACAGACCATTAGAAAAGCCAAATTCTATGACAAGGTTTGGAACATTCCCGGGACCCAATGCAAACTGCCTAACGGGAAAGTAGAAACCAAAGGGCTTGGGTACATCCGGCCAAAGAAGCGGGAGCTAGTAAACAGCTGTTATGCCATGTATGACTTCGATGAAGAGGCGGACGCTCAATGGGAGGATGCTAATCCTGAACCAGCAAAAGTCCCTGATACAAAACCGCCCAGTCCATCGTCCGAAGACCAGATGAGCAAACTTATAAGGGATACGAGTCAAAAAGCCCGAGATGATCACGATCGTGAAATGGCAATCTATGAGAAAGCTAAGACACAGCGTCTCCTTCAACAGGCAGTAAAAAATGAAGATGCCGCTCCTTGTCAACCCGCTACAAAAAAGGTTCGACACGAAAACAAAAACAAGTCGAAAGGCAAGAGAGGCGCTCGACAACTACAAAGCAGAGCTAAGAAGCCACGCATCCGAGAATCGAGCGTTATTGACTTAGCCCTCAGGAAGAAAATGGGTCGAGCATACTCATTTCCTCGGAACAAAACAAGGAAAATATTCGATCTCGCTCTAAAACATCAAATGCTTACGTTGCCAGAGTCTAAACACCCTGAACAAGCAGGCGAAGTCTCCAACCCAAAGTATTGCTTTTACCATCGAGTAGTAGGGCATCCGCTTGAAGATTGCTTCACCTTCAAGAATTGGGTTGAAGATCAATATCAGCTTGGCAAATTCACGTTGTCTGATAGCTGGAGGGTAGCGCCACCACAGGAGCACGAGCCCGAAGCCGCGAAAGAAAAACCAGTTCCACATTGGGGTTGGCAGAAAATTCACACCTGTCGTATGATAACGACATTGAGAGAAAAGCCCGAAAACCTGGACAGCCTCCCTTGGTGCCTCGAAAACAGCGGTGAGGAGGTAATCTCAGAATTTCCCCCAGCGCCAAAAGAGCTGGAAGATGGAATACATACCACTGCAGATAATCTCAAGAAAATTGAGTTGGGGACGGAAAATGACCCGCGACCGACATTCATCAGCGAGCTGCTATCTGAAGAAAGGGTGGCTGCGTTAAAGGATGTGCTTCTACAGCACAAAGATTGCTTTGCGTGGAACTATTCCAAAATGCCGGGACTAGATCCAGAAATTGCTGTACACAAGTTAGCGATATCCCCGGACATCAAGCCAGTCAAACAAGCGCCGAGAAGAATGCGACTCGAGCTTGAGATGAGCATCAACGCCGAAGTCAAAAAGATGATAGACTCTGGCTTCATCCAGGAAGTCCAATACCCTGAATGGATCGCCAACATCGTCCCAGTGATGAAGAAAAATGGGACAGTGCGCATATGCGTAGACTTCCGGGATCTTAATTAAGCTTGCCCGAAGGATGATTTCCCAGTGCCAGTCACTGAACTGATGATAGACAATACATCCACTCATGAGGTTTTCTCCTTCATGGACGGCTCGTCAGGGTATAATCAAATAAAAATGCATCCAGAAGACCAGAAGCATACAGCCTTCAGGACTCCTCTTGGTATATTTTGTTATAAAGTGATGCCCTTCGGTTTGAAGAACGCCGGTGCCACCTATCAAAGGGCCATGACAAAGATCTTCGACGACCTTATACACGAAATCGTTGAATGCTATATCGACGATCTCGTGGTTAAAAGCAAATCATACGAGGAACATCTCGAACATCTGAAAACTGTATTTCAACGCCTTCGGCAATACAATTTGAAGATGAACCCTCTTAAGTGTGCGTTCGGGGTTTCCTTGGGCAAATTCCTGGGATTCGTTGTTCGACACCGAGGTATTGAAATAGATCCGTCAAAGATTAAAGCGATCATGGAAATGCCTCCGCCGAGGACTCTCAAACAGCTGCGATCTCTCCAAGGGAAACTCGCATACATACGGCGATTTATAGCCAACCTTTCAGGAAAGTGCCGTCCTTATAGTCACCTGATGAAGAAGGGAACCCCATTCGTTTGGGATCAAAAATGCCAAGGCGCACTGGACGAGATCAAGCAATACCTGCAGAACCCGCCGGTGTTGGCTGCTCCGGTTAAGGGGAAGCCTCTCATTCTTTATACAACCGCCCTCGAAGGTTCCTTAGGCGCATTATGGGCACAAGAGAACGATCAGGGGAAAGAAAGAGCGCTCTACTACTTAAGTCGAGTCCTGCTGGGGGCAGAAAGCAACTACTCTCCCATTGAGAAACACTGCCTGGCGTTGATCTTCGCAATAACAAAGCTTAGGCACTATGCGTTGGCGCACGAGGTCCGTCTTATTTCAAAAGTGGACCCTCTCAAATATCTAATGTCAAAAGCCATATTGACAGGACGACTCGCTAAATGGGCTCTGCTATTGATGGAATTTTCGATAACATATCAACCTCTCAGGGCGGTAAAAGGCCAGGCCATCGCCGACTTCCTTGCTGAGCATCCCATACCTGCCGATTCTCCTTTAAATTGCGATTTGCCAGACAGATATGCATTTGACGCAATCGACAGTGGTGATACCCGTTGGGAGCTTTATTTCGATGGAGCATCTTCCATGAAAAAGCACAAACAAAGTACGCCAATGATCAAATCGGGGGTAGGGCTCATCTTTGTGACTCCGCAAGGAGGAATAATGCGCTTCGCCTTCTCTTTGACAGAGCCGAGAACGAATAATGAAGCTGAATATGAGGCTCTGATAGCAGGCCTCGAGATCGCCATTGATATGGGAATTGAAAGCCTCCTCATATATGGGGACTCCCAGCTAGTCGTCAGTCAAGTGAATGGCGATTACCAGACATGCAAACCGGAATTGGTAAAATACGGTGAAAAAGTACAGCAACTGCTAACCCAAATTCCCTCCTACACGTTGGAAAGCATACCGCGCGCAGAAAACAGCAAAGCAGACGCACTAGCCAAACTTGCTAAAGAACTGGCTGACGAGAACTTTGACGACGTTAGAATCGTGGTACAAAGCCGTCGAGTGCTTGCCCCAACAGAAATATCTCCTGAATCGTCTGAAGAAAAAGGAGCGAAAGAGGAGACAACCCTACAAATAAAAGACCATGAGGAGACCGAAGACTGGAGAGAAGTCTTCATAGATTACTTCAAGTTCCACCGAATGCCTGAAGAAGCGTCCATAAGACATCAGCTCGCAAAACGAGCTCTGTCTTTCGCTTTCGTCAACGATACTCTATACAAGAGGTCATTCGATTCTCTATGGCTAAGATGCTTAGGACCTGACGAAGCAAAAAGGTTGTCCAAGAAGTTCACGATGGACTCTGCGGTTCTCACCAAGCAGGCCCAAAGATGAAATTGAAGATCAAGCGGATGGGCTACTACTGGCCCATGATGATGCAGGATTGCCTGGAATACGCGAGGCAATGTCATTCATGCCAAATTCATGGGGACTTTATCCATCAGCATCCCAATCCACTGCATCCAACAGTGGCTAGTTGGCCGTTCGAAATGTGGGGGACTGACATAGTCGGCCCCATCGAACCAGCATCGTCAAAGGGACATCGTTTCATCTTGGCGACGACTGATTACTTCTCCAAATGGGCAGAGGCGGTACCGTTGAGGGAAGTAAAGACGGAGAACATCCTCCATTTCTTCAAAACGCATGTCATATACCGGTTTGGAACCCCAAGAAGGATCATCTCTGATAATGGGCCAGCCTACCGAAGTCATAAAATTAGCCGCTTCGCACAGCAGCACAATATAGACTGGAGATATTCCTCAGTTTATAATCCACGAGCTAATGGTCTAGCTGAGGCCTTCAACAAGACCTTGACGAAGATCATGAAGAAAACAGTGTCCCGAAATAAGAGAGACTGGCACGAAAGGCTGCAAGAAGCTCTCTGGGCATATCGAACTACGTTCAAGACGGCCACAAACACAACGCCATACGCGTTGGTATTTGGGACGGAAGCAGTACTCCCTCTCGAGATAGAATTACCCTCTCTACGAGTGGCAGTCCACTACGAGCTGACGGACGAAGAAAATGCTCACCTTCGGTTTGAAGAGCTTGACGCCCTTGATGAAATCCGGCTTCTAGCACAACAAAATCTGGAAGCCTATAAAGCAAAGATGACGCGCTCATATGAAAGATTGAGCCGCCCGAGGACATTCCACCAAGGCGAACTCGTGCTGGTGGTCAAAAGGCCCATGATCCCCAATCGCGCCAAGCGGGGAAAGTTTGAGCCAAACTATGAAGGACCGTACATCGTTGATAAGGTCTACCAAGGTGGAGCCTATCTACTTATGGACATGCACGGTGAAAGGCCTTTCAGGCCAATAAACGGCCGCTTCCTAAAGAAATATTATGCTTAATAAGCCACGGCTTAGGTCAATGATAGATGACGACGACTATGTCCGCTCGCTATCTTCCTAAGCTCAAGCTCTATAAGCAGTGACCAGCCTTCTCCATGACGGACCGAAACGTTCTTAAACTAACGGCGGACCGAAATGTCTTTAAACTAATAGCAGACCGAAACGTCTTTAAACTAATACTGCAGCATCCTTGGGCTGACGAGATAAAAAAAAAAAGCGGTATGTCCATAAGCAAAATGGGCGCGGATGAAGACCCGAAGGGGCTCCGTGAGTAAAAACAGCAGGACTACCGGCGAGTGTTTGTGAAAACCTGAAAGGGCGCAACCTCGTTGAAAACACTTATAGGGTCCTCTCAACCTTGTAAGGAGAAACCACCTGCGTGAGATCCTTACGACTCACAAAGGAGCAACACACTTAGGGATCCCCATGATTCCTGAGGAGAAAATACACTTGCGAGATCCTCACGACTCGTAAGGAGAACTCTCTTATGGGACCCTCACGGCTCATAGGATTTGAAAGTCTTAAGTCACAGAGACCTAAACCTGTGCTTAAGCAAACCCCCACAAACTTTCGATATTGCCCTACAAGTGGTTCAATATTGACCCTTGTATACAATCCACGGGCGCGAATAAACATTTCCCTAACTAAGTCCCATTTGAAGCTAGGGATATGTTGGCATGGCAAACAACCCTTGTAAATCCTCTCGACTTACAAGGAGAAAGCCCTCCTGTAGGATCCTTACGACTTACAGAGAAACAAACACTTAGGGATCCTCACGACTCCTAAGGAGGAAATACACCTACGAGATCCCCACGACTTGTAGGGAGAAATACCTTCACGAGACCCTTATGGCTCATGAAGCCAAAAGCCTTAGCCGACAGGACCCTAACCCTGGTCGCTAAGCCTCCTTTGTTCGACAACGACAGAGGCAAATGATGATTCGCTCCTGGTAATATCCCAGTTGCAGCGGTGCTGATGCCGAAATCGGTGTCCAATTTCAGGTTTACGGCGAAAGCCAGTAGGCCGCTCATGCATACGAAATAGCCGAAATGATAGGGCAACTTGCAATAAAAAGCAGCAAGTAAAATGTATGCATGCAAAATAGCCGAAATGATTGGGCGACTCGTAATAAAAAAGCAACGAGTAAAAATAAAAAAAAATAGCCGAAATGATTGGGCACCGCGAAAAATAGCCGAAATGTTTGGGCAATCGCGACCTTCGCGATATAAAAGCTGAAATGATAGAGCATCGCGGAAATACAACAAAAAAAAATATAATAATAATGATAAAATTCTGGCCCTACAGTTAAGATCACATCGATCCCTGTATACAATCCAAGGGCATAAACAAAGAAGGAACTATAGTTCCCCAACGGATTCCGTCAAACGACGAAGCCAAACCCCAACGGTTCATTTCAACCGAAGAAGCCAACGATTTCAGCAAAACTTCTCAACTCACGGATACAAACACTCCTTGACGAGAGCCTTCTGATCCGCGTCGACTCGTAGAGCCTCCAGCGCCTCCGTGGGAACCATCGACTCGTTTCAAACCCCAAGGACACAAATAATCCTTGGCGCTTGGGAAACAAATGATCCCTCGCAAAACTTCTCAACTCACGGATACAAACACTCCTTGACGAGAGCCTTCTGATCCGCGTCGACTCGCAGAGCCACCAGCGCCTCCGTGGGAACCATCGACTCGTTTCAAACCCCAAGGACACAAATAATCCTTGGCGCTTGGGAAACAAATGATCCCTCGCAAAACTTCTCAACTCACGGATACAAACACTCCTTGACGAGAGCCTTCTGATCCGCGTCGACTCGCAGAGCCACCAGCGCCTCCGTGGGAACCATCGACTCGTTTCAAATCCCAAGGACACAAATAATCCTTGGCGCTTGGGAAAAAAATAATCCCTCGCAAAACTTCTCAACTCACGGATACAAACACTCCTTGACGAGAGCCTTCTGATCCGCGTCGACTCGCAGAGCCACCAGCGCCTCCGTGGGAACCATCGACTCGTTTCAAACCCCAAGGACACAAATAATCCTTGGCGCTTGGGAAACAAATAATCCCTCGCAAAACTTCTCAACTGTAACATTTTCAAAAATATAAAATATTAATTTTGGGAATTTTTATAATTTAATATTATTTTATTGATTATTTTAATATTAAATGCAAATAAATAGGAAAAATGTTAGAAAAATTATGAAAAATTATGGAAAATTCTAAAATAGGGTAAATTAGTGAATTATGACATTTTTAAGTTTTTGTGATTAATTTGACACTAATTTAGTGCTAATCGCGATTAAAATCAATAATCGGGTTTTTTGGCAATTTTGTGCAAAACATGCACATATCACATTTTCTACACTTGTGCATTTTTCTTGCCATGATTTATCATTTGGGTTTACTATTTAAGGGAGAAGGATTTGTTTTAGGAGAAAAAGAAAAGGGAAAGAAATAGAAAAGAAGTGAGGGTAGGTGAGAGAGTGAGGTGAACTTTGACTTAGCACCCTTGGCCATTCCTCTCCCTCTCATTTCTCTCCCTCTTCCTCTATAGTTGCTGCTGCTGCTGCCCTAGCCCTTTCTCCCCCTCTTCAATCCCTCTTTTCATCTCAAAAACTGCACCAAAATCCAATGTCCCTTTCATTAAAAAGACGCACAAGCTCGAGATCTACGCAATGGACCAAGAAAGCGTGGATTTGGCTACTAGAGGGCAACTCAAGAAAGTTATTGAGTTGCCAATTGAGGTAATTTCTGAACCATTAGCTAAATTGTAGCATTTCCTATAACCCCATGTTAAGATTATATCGATATTGTGTGATATTATGGACTTGATGAAAACCTAGTTAGGGTTTGAGAGAAACTTGAGTTGTAATGTGAAATTGAGCTCAGTAGAGGACTTGTAAACACCCTAGTGCATGAATTGGAACCCAAAACCTGAAGCTAGAACCAAAAATACGAATTTTAGAAACCGATATCGGGGAAATTGTGTAATCTGTGCAGGTTAATTTGAATCTGCTATCACCCCGAGGACCCTAAAATGATATTGAGTGGAAATTGAGATGTGCAGGCACCATAGAGGCAACACCCCAAACCCTAGCCCCCAACTCCCTTTCCCGGCCGCCAATTCTCCCCTTTTGGCCGCCAATTGCGGCCTGGGTCCCACCTCCTTGGCTCGTATTGGTTCTGTAGCTCCTACATTGTTAGTTTAGGCCCCTGGTATATATAGATTTGTATAAAGTGACCTGGGGTAAAATCTGGGACATATTTCATGAGTTGCTGTTTTGGACTTTAGTTTCCGTATTCCGTATTTTCATTTCTGCATTGGTGTGTTTCGTTTTACCTCGACTATTTGGCGTTTATACGACGATATAGAGGATTTATTGATGGTTTTGAAGGCGTGCCATAGGTTCTCACCTATAGGCCCTCTTATCGTATCGCTTTGGATTTCATGCGCCGTTTTAGCTTGGATTTGGTTTAATGCGCATATACGATATTTTGATGTGTAGGTACCCATGAAGACCTCGGACGACAAGCGAATACGTGGTGACGTCCGCAAATGATGATGCAGGTGAGTAGATTATATCTACAGGGGGAAGTCGGGTGGATGGCGTATAGCACCCCCGCAGTCCGTAGTTAGTATACTATATATATAGTAGATGTGTGATAGTTATAGTGTGTTGTAGATTTGTGATAGGTGTTTTATGGATAGTTAGGGTTAGAAGTGATTAGTGTAGTTCCTAGTTGCGAACCCTAGGATAGAATTACACCTACACACACACCCTTGCATATTACTTGTACTTACACGGTGTTTGAGGATATGGTTTGACCTTGGAGATGAGTCGATGATGTGGGCTTGATGACGTGAGATCGGTGATTGCATACGATTCATATGTGGGATATGACTTGGGATTTCTTGCGGGCTTGGGATATGTGTTTACCCCCGCATGCATACTTCACTGATGGTATCGTTTGGTGTTAGACATAGAGTAGTACCCCAGACTATGTGATCTGATGATAGTGATACCTGTTATGTGATGAGATAGTGTGACACGGACCCCTACCCAGCTATTGGGATGCCGTACGATGATTACCGTACGAGCCGATGTTAATGATAGATCCGCACTCACAACTCGAGGATATCTTATGATATGACATTGAGGCGAGATCACCGACTATATACCTTGATATATGTATCGACTCAGATTTAGGCGGTTTCCACACCCCTCCAGACTTGCATGATACTTAGATCAGTAGTTGCATAGTAGATGTTAGATTAGACCAGAGTCATACCTATTTCAAAACTAACGAATCGGGAATATTGCAAGATAGGAAAAAGGGGATTCTACGGATATTTTCAAATGTGTAGAGTCTATTTTCTAAACACCGTAGCCCTTGTTTTACCAAGACCCCGATTCGTCTTATTTCAAAAGGCAAGGTTGCATGATATAGCTTTCGAGTTAGATTCTTCACTATTGCGTTGATTATTCGATTGCACCTGTTCATACTATTTGCATGGCATTACTTATGCTTATTGTTATATTGCCATCATGCTGTTAGGACACCAGCACCATTATCGATGATGCGTATATTCCACGCACACTGATTGCCGGCTCACACACTTCATCATCGATAATTGCTATGCCACTACACTGTAGTACTGCTGCATTCATGGTATGATTCCCGCATAGCATATTGTACACATAGACCTGATCATTATATTGTAGCTCATTTATATGTGATATGACTTGATACTCACATTGATGCATATGTCACATCTGATCATCATATTGTAGCTCATTTATATGTGACATGACTTGATACTCACATTGATGCTTATATCACATCTGATCATCATATTGTAGCTCATTTATATGTGACATGACTTGATACTCACATTGATGCTTATATCACATCTGATCATCATATTGTAGCTCATTTATATATGACATGACTTGATACTCACATTGATGCTTATATCACATCTGATCATCATATTGTAGCTCATTTATATGTGACATGACTTGATACTCACATTGATGCTTATATCACACCTGATCATTACATTGTAGCTCATCTATATGTGACTTGACATGATATTTATGTTTGACGCACATATCATATCAGATTAGTGACTTATATTTTGGTTTGGATTATATGTGTATTGATATCATTGATACTGCATCATATTTACTTCTTGCAGACATACCTTATACTGATGACATGTTATTACCTGAGTACCTGGCACCACATACCTATTTAGATGTTACCTTGCCACCTTATCACACTCAGATGTACTCTTGTGGATTATTACTGATTGTTGACTTAGGTTTATGTCTTGCATTCGGTTTCTGCTTGTAGATGTTTCTATTCACGAGTTGGCAACTCACCCCCGTTGTGCCACAGTTCTTGCAGGTTCTGCCGTACAGGTTCTATTGCGGCACTTCTGGCACACTACTTTCTTGCGGGTGGTTTTGCTTTTGGTAGGTGGATTCTTTTGCATCAAGAACCACCCTTGTATTTATTTATTTCATTGTATCTAGAAATTGTCCATCAACCAAAACTTGTATATTGTTCAGACCTAGACTTTAGTGATGTATTATTCGACCTTAGAGTCGCGCTTAGTAGTATTGCTGTTTCTTGTTGCTTGAGCTTTCTTTTGGGTTTGATCCTCGCCACTTGGCGTTGTATATTTGCTGCATGTGTGGTTGTGACCGTCTATTGACGAAGAGCTAGCTCCCGCTTGGGGATGCCTTTATCATTGCATATATATTGTTATTCTTGTTTTACCCCATACGGGGCCATTTTTACAAAAGAAACTCTGCCGAAATTTCTGGAAAAGATTGTACTGTTTTTAAAATGCACATTCGGCTTAGTTATTTAAAAACCTTGATTTTTTAAACATGTAGTTCTTTACTTATTCTTAAAAAGGGTTTTAGATTTCTGGGTTTTCGGCTTACTTAGTCGCGTTACGCCTGTAGGCGTTACGTGGTTAAGTGCCGGTCATGGGCCAAACTTTGGGTCGTGACAAAGTTGGTATCAGAGCGCTAGGTTGACCTTGGTTCGAGTCTGAGTTTGACTATGTGGAGCCTAGGGCGTTTATTTATATACGGAACTTAGGCTTGACCTTACGGAACTTAGACTTGGTCGAGGGGGTATTAGACCCGAACTTTCGTTGTATTAGGATGACCCTTGGTTGATGGAATAGGTGACTAAAGTAGAGTGACGTACCGTTGGTATGTTCCGCGGCATACTTACGACACGCCACTCCGCTTAAGGAATCTTAGGATGTGCATACTTTTGAGATCAGTGATTCTCTTTATATCCAGGATTATACATCCATTTGAGATCCCCGATTCGATTAGTTTCATGATCATACCTTCATTGATGTTGTTCCTTCCTATGATCATGTATCCACTCTGGATCTGTTGTTTCCTTCTTGTCACTGATGTGCTCTCTTTAATACTCGATTGAGATTCATGTCACCATGTTTGAGCGCAGTTTGGGCTGCTGCTAGGGTTACGGCCGGTGTGAGCTCGTTTGGTACGAGGGCCGACCTTTGTGTTTTCTGGTGACATGGGAATGTCTCGAGTTAGTATTGGTGATTGTGACCTCTAGTGGAGGCGAGTGCTTGGATGTGCACCGGATGATCGGGCCATTGTTAGAACTGCCAGTAGAGAGAGGACTGTTGATGTACAGCATACCTCAGAGATTGTGATGTCGCCTACTGTGCAGACAGATGGACCAGCTGTTGCTGAGATCGACAGGATGTTGCTTTCGGAACTTACGAGCTGAGATTGCCGGAGCTTTCAGGCAGATATGTGACAGATGATAGCTAGTCTAACCGATTTGAGAGACGAAGGTGATTCGTCCGATTTTGCGCCAGAGCGGGCCCAGTTGAGTTGAAGAATTCCAGTGTGGAGAATCTTACTCAGATCTAGAGCAGACCGATTCAGAGATGACCGCCTATGTATTGCCCTTCCTGGAGGATTGAGGCATTGTTCGGCGTACAGGCGTATGAGCCAGTTGTTGCTGCAAATGATGAGATGTCGCCCAGATGGTTGGAGCCATTGCAGCGTGAGCATATACCCAGAGAGATGATAGCGAGTCGCTAGTCACCTGAGGATGAATGACTAGGACATGTGGTTCGTTCGTTACCGATGCGAGGTCATCAGATAGATTGTTTCCAGCTAGAGACGATTTCACGCAGGTTCGTTGAGAGTCGATTGAGACGATCGAATGTCAGGAGTCCATTTTCCAAGTTTAAAGTATACGGAAAGACATTCAGGTGATTCTATGGACCCTCTAGAAGAATGAAACCCTAACTCGACTTAATGACCGTGTGAAAGCCTTTGAACCTTCGGGTTTGCGGCGGTTCCGCGGCACCATTAGTGAGGCTTGGGTTTGCCCTTCTACGGCTGGACCACCGACGCTGTGGCATGTACTCGATACTATTAAACTGTACCCAAGATGTGAGCTCTTGGGGGATTATGAGGATCTGACGAGTCGATCGGATGGTTCGACATCCTTCGGATATCGTGATGGGACACTGCTTGGGAGACTCCAGATGCGAGCATAGCCGTTGGAGCACAGTACATGCAGCCAGGATGAGACGAGTCCGAATCAGTCGACATTGACGCAGAGCGAAGAAACGAGTTCGCAAGATATTTCGACGAGATGGCGTCCCACTCCGCTGACATCAGAGATGTGATACGCACCTCGAGGCGTGGTATGTGGATAGATCTCCCAGAAAGAAGCGCGATGAGTATGCAGCCATTCCGGAATAAGCTTTAGCTTCAGCATTGGATGACGACTTCCGGGCATTTCGGCAGGAATGAGATTTGAGAAAGGGACCTCGACAGGACCTTTCTGGAGTACGATATAAGAAGACCTAGACCAGGAGTGGTCGTATTGCGCACACCCAGCAGGACAGAGTTCGGCATTATCGACGAGGTAGTTGACCAGGATCGAATAAAGGGACTTACCCAGATGCGTTGCGAATTGATCAAGGGCGGACGAGTGACGAGTATTCCTCCGATGTTTGGAACGTGTTCCCGAGGATCTGTTCGGCCTGACATCTTCTACAGAATGGTGAAGCTACAGAGTACGCAATTTCGAGTCCGTGCGAGAGACTTCAGATTGGCCGTGGCCGAGAACAGTGCAGTGCAAGGTGGCTTGGCATGACGTCATGGTGGACGATGATAGAGACATGTGGAACCAGAGGTTCGTGTGAGACACTGACGAGCTGTCATTGCTTCCCGTCGAGACTAGAGACCTGATTTGCTTACAGAGACGTTGGAATGTGACCAATTTCCGAGAAAAGGTTGTGCTGAGGACACAGATGTCTATCAAGCGAGAAGAGGTTGTGCAGGAAAGCCAGCCTCTGTGCAGATCGGCATAGGCATGATTGGAAAAGACCTTGAGCAGGATTCCTTCCAGGGCATTGCTGCAATGATGTTTGCACCCAGGATCAGATGTGTGACGTGCAGTCAGAGAGCCAGAGGCCGACGCCAGTGATGTGCTGCCTTACGAGTGGTCATGAGGATTGACCGAGAGGTAACCAGAGAAGTGCCAGAACGGAATCGTCCCCGTTAGCACACCTGACAGGGCCGATGAGCCGATTGACTGCGAGATAGGAAATCCGCAGAGAAGATAAGGACCCAGAGTCAGAAGACGCCAGACCGCGAGCAAGAGGCACGTAGATATCCTGCGCTGCTAGCAGTGGATTGCACCGACTCCTTCTCGACCTCGAAGGAGGAACTACCGACGACGGTATTTATGATTTGTGATTTTGTGATTCGATTATCACGTATCCGTCACTTTGGGATTTCGGTATTTTGTGCGTTCTGTTTGCATGATTTAGTTTTGATGATTGAGTTTCATGATATTGTTTCATGAACCCACTGGATATTTATATATTTTGCGCTGAGTTATTACATTTGAGATATTGATTGAGATTTCATGCCTATCGTATTCAGTGATTTGATTTGCACTTCCAGCATAGTTTTCATGCACCTTCAGTGTTTTGATATACGATTTTGGTGCACGCCAGATGCACTAAATCGGAATTCTTCGTGCATTTCATATGCACCTGATTTTTCTGTCAGGCACATACGTTGCCTATGACAGATGTTTCGTGCACACCCGTTGCACTTAGATGTTGTTTTCTATACCTGTTTGACACATATATGAATTTTGATTCCTTGCGCACCAGACGCATAGGATATTCTTATATATGCATTTTGGGGATTGATTCTAGTAGAGTAGTACTTTTTTTTTATGATATTCTCTATGTGTTGATGTTTTCGGAACCCCGACAAATGGATTATTACTGAAATTGTTTTAGTAGTGGGGGTTTAAATTTAAATTCGGGGACCGAATTTCTTTAAGGGGGGTAGATTGTAACATTTTCAAAAATATAAAATATTAATTTTAGGAATTTTTATAATTTAATATTATTTTATTGATTATTTTAATATTAAATGCAAATAAATAGGAAAAATGTTAGAAAAATTATGAAAAATTATGGAAAATTCTAAAATAGGGTAAATTAGTGAATTATGACATTTTTAAGTTTTTGTGATTAATTTGACACTAATTTAGTGCTAATCGCGATTAAAATCAATAATCGGGTTTTTTGGCAATTTTGTGCAAAACATGCATATATCACATTTTCTACACTTGTGCATTTTTCTTGCCATGATTTATCATTTGGATTTACTATTTAAGTGAGAAGGATTTGTTTTAGGAGAAAAAGAAAAGGGAAAGAAATAGAAAAGAAGTGAGGGTAGGTGAGAGAGTGAGGTGAACTTTGACTTAGCACCCTTGGCCATTCCTCTCCCTCTCATTTCTCTCCCTCTTCCTCTATAGTTGCTGCTGCTGCTGCCCTAGCCCTTTCTCCCCCTCTTCAATCCCTCTTTTCATCTCAAAAACTACACCAAAATCCAATGTCCCTTTCATTAAAAAGATGCACAAGCTCGAGATCTACGCAATGGACCAAGAAAGCGTGGATTTGGCCACTAGAGGGCAACTCAAGAAAGTTATTGAGTTGCCAATTGAGGTAATTTCTGAACCATTAGCTAAATTGTAGCATTTCCTATAACCCCATGTTAAGATTATATCGATATTGTGTGATATTATGGACTTGATGAAAACCTAGTTAGGGTTTGAGAGAAACTTGAGTTGTAATGTGAAATTGAGCTCAGTAGAGGACTTGTAAACACCCTAGTGCATGAATTGGAACCCAAAACCTGAAGCTAGAACCAGAAATACGGATTTTAGAAACCGATATCGGGGAAATTGTGTAATCTGTGCAGGTTAATTTGAATCTGCTATCACCCCGAGGACCCTAAAATGATATTGAGTGGAAATTGAGATGTGCAGGCACCATAGAGGCAACACCCCAAACCCTAGCCCCCAACTCCCTTTCCCGGCCGCCAATTCTCCCCTTTTGGCCGCCAATTGCGGCCTGGGTCCCACCTCCTTGGCTCGTATTGGTTCTGTAGCTCCTACATTGTTAGTTTAGGCCCCTGGTATATATAGATTTGTATAAAGTGACCTGGGGTAAAATCTGGGACATATTTCATGAGTTGCTGTTTTGGACTTTAGTTTCCGTATTCCGTATTTTCATTTCTGCATTGGTGTGTTTCGTTTTACCTCGACTATTTGGCGTTTATACGACGATATAGAGGATTTATTGATGGTTTTGAAGGCGTGCCATAGGTTCTCACCTATAGGCCCCCTTATCGTATCGCTTTGGATTTCATGCGCCGTTTTAGCTTGGATTTGGTTTAATGCGCATATACGATATTTTGATGTGTAGGTACCCATGAAGACCTCGGACGACAAGCGAATACGTGGTGACGTCCGCAAATGATGATGCAGGTGAGTAGATTATATCTACAGGGGGAAGTCGGGTGGATGGCGTATAGCACCCCCGCAGTCCGTAGTTAGTATACTATATATATAGTAGATGTGTGATAGTTATAGTGTGTTGTAGATTTGTGATAGGTGTTTTATGGATAGTTAGGGTTAGAAGTGATTAGTGTAGTTCCTAGTTGCGAACCCTAGGATAGAATTACACCTACACACACACCCTTGCATATTACTTGTACTTACACGGTGTTTGAGGATATGGTTTGACCTTGGAGATGAGTCGATGATGTGGGCTTGATGACGTGAGATCGGTGATTGCATACGATTCATATGTGGGATATGACTTGGGATTTCTTGCGGGCTTGGGATATGTGTTTACCCCCGCATGCATACTTCACTGATGGTATCGTTTGGTGTTAGACATAGAGTAGTACCCCAGACTATGTGATCTGATGATAGTGATACCTGTTATGTGATGAGATAGTGTGACACGGACCCCTACCCAGCTATTGGGATGCCGTACGATGATTACCGTACGAGCCGATGTTGATGATAGATCCGCACTCACAACTCGAGGATATCTTATGATATGACATTGAGGCGAGATCACCGACTATATACCTTGATATATGTATCGACTCAGATTTAGGCGGTTTCCATACCCCTCCAGACTTGCATGATACTTAGATCAGTAGTTGCATAGTAGATGTTAGATTAGACCAGAGTCATACCTATTTCAAAACTAACGAATCGGGAATATTGCAAGATAGGAAAAAGGGGATTCTACGGATATTTTCAAATGTGTAGAGTCTATTTTCTAAACACCGTAGCCCTTGTTTTACCAAGACCCCGATTCGTCTTATTTCAAAAGGCAAGGTTGCATGATATAGCTTTCGAGTTAGATTCTTCACTATTGCGTTGATTATTCGATTGCACCTGTTCATACTATTTGCATGGCATTACTTATGCTTATTGTTATATTGCCATCATGCTGTTAGGACACCAGCACCATTATCGATGATGCGTATATTCCACGCACACTGATTGCCGGCTCACACACTTCATCATCGATAATTGCTATGCCACTACACTGTAGTACTGCTGCATTCATGGTATGATTCCCGCATAGCATATTATACACATAGACCTGATCATTATATTGTAGCTCATTTATATGTGATATGACTTGATACTCACATTGATGCATATGTCACATCTGATCATCATATTGTAGCTCATTTATATGTGACATGACTTGATACTCACATTGATGCTTATATCACATCTGATCATCATATTGTAGCTCATTTATATGTGACATGACTTGATACTCACATTGATGCTTATATCACATCTGATCATCATATTGTAGCTCATTTATATGTGACATGACTTGATACTCACATTGATGCTTATATCACATCTGATCATCATATTGTAGCTCATTTATATGTGACATGACTTGATACTCACATTGATGCTTATATCACACCTGATCATTACATTGTAGCTCATCTATATGTGACTTGACATGATATTTATGTTTGACGCACATATCATATCAGATTAGTGACTTACATTTTGGTTTGGATTATATGTGTATTGATATCATTGATACTGCATCATATTTACTTCTTGCAGACATACCTTATACTGATGACATGTTATTACCTGAGTACCTGGCACCACATACCTATTTAGATGTTACCTTGCCACCTTATCACACTCAGATGTACTCTTGTGGATTATTACTGATTGTTGACTTAGGTTTATGTCTTGCATTCGGTTTCTGCTTGTAGATGTTTCTATTCACGAGTTGGCAACTCACCCCCGTTGTGCCACAGTTCTTGCAGGTTCTGCCGTACAGGTTCTATTGCGGCACTTCTGGCACACTACTTTCTTGCGGGTGGTTTTGCTTTTGGTAGGTGGATTCTTTTGCATCAAGAACCACCCTTGTATTTATTTATTTCATTGTATCTAGAAATTGTCCATCAACCAAAACTTGTATATTGTTCAGACCTAGACTTTAGTGATGTATTATTCGACCTTAGAGTCGCGCTTAGTAGTATTGCTGTTTCTTATTGCTTGAGCTTTCTTTTGGGTTTGATCCTCGCCACTTGGCGTTGTATATTTGTTGCATGTGTGGTTGTGACCGTCTATTGACGAAGAGCTAGCTCCCGCTTGGGGATGCCTTTATCATTGCATATATATTGTTATTCTTGTTTTACCCCATACGGGGCCATTTTTACAAAAGAAACTCTGCCGAAATTTCTGGAAAAGATTGTACTGTTTTTAAAATGCACATTCGGCTTAGTTATTTAAAAACCTTGATTTTTTAAACATGTAGTTCTTTACTTATTCTTAAAAAGGGTTTTAGATTTCTGGGTTTTCGGCTTACTTAGTCGCGTTACGCCTGTAGGCGTTACGTGGTTAAGTGCCGGTCACGGGCCAAACTTTGGGTCGTGACATCAACTCACGGATACAAACACTCCTTGACGAGAGCCTTCTGATCTGCGTCGACTCGCAGAGCCACCAGCGCCTCCGTGGGAACCATCGACTCGTTTCAAACCCCAAGGACACAAATAATCCTTAGCGCTTGGGAACAAATAATCCCTCGCAAAACTTCTCAACTCACGGATACAAACACTCCTTGACGAGAGCCTTCTGATCCGCGTCGACTCGCAGAGCCACCAGCGCCTCCGTGGGAACCATCGACTCGTTTCAAACCCCAAGGACACAAATAATCCTTGGCGCTTGGGAGACAAATAATCCCTCGCAAAACTTCTCAACTCACGGATACAAACACTCCGTGACGAGAGCTTCTTTGATTCACATCTCGGGCAGTAAGAATTCAAAAAAAAAAAAACTTGCTTCCTGAACAATGGGACCCTGCAAGTCAATCCTAAATGGTTTCTTGCATACTATCCACGGGTCTCACTCTCTGGAGTCGATTCTCGACAAAGAGGGAAACAACCGCTTACGAGCCCTCTCGACTCGTAAGAGGGAGAAATTCTCTCATAAGATCCTTTCGACCTATGAGAGAAAACCACACTTGGGAATCCTCACGATGCCTGAGGAGAAAATCCACTTACGAGATCCTCTCGATCCGTAGGGAGAAAAATCTCTATGAGACCCTCACGGCTCATAGAGTTGAAAAGTCTTAGGCAGCAGATCCGAACCTGCGGCCTAAGCCATCGTTATATCTTGAAGAAACCAAAATGCTTACTCTGTTACCTGTCAATCATGTTTATCAAGACAGCATGCTGATAATAAGAGAAGGGAGAAAGCAAAGAAATGATACAAGACATTGCAAAAAAATGTGTATCTTTATTTATCAATTCAATCAAGTACATGGAGAATCGTATAAAAGAATAAAGAATGCATACATCTTATTCAAAAAAGAAAATTACAAGTATATTGATACAAGGGCAGCTACTCGGAAGGGAGCGTCTTGCACAAATCTAGCAATCGCTCGCATATCTCCTTCCACGCCTTCTCCTGCTCGGCCACCACCGTCAACTCTGCCTCCACTTGGGCTCGTTGCCGCAAGACCAATGCAAGCTGCTCCCTCACGGCTTGATAAGCAGTCTCCCGACTTGGGATATTGCGCTCAGCCACGTCAAGCTTCCGCTTTAAGTTTAGCCCATGGGAGATGCGCTCTAAGAGACCCTCAAAGATAGTCTTCACTTGGGCAGCATTTGCCTCAACCTCAGCGCGCAGATGGGCCGTTTCGTTTGAGGTCTTTTGGCATTCCCTTAGTCTTTGAGCTGCTTCTTGCTCCAAGTGGCGGGAGTGCGAAGTGCTTTGCTCGAGCCAAGTTGTGCGTTGGGTGCTCAGAGCTAAAACTTCGGGAGAAGGGCGCGTCAACTCCAGCCGGTATAGACAGGCCTCGATCTCCCTGCAGTGGTTAACCCAAGATTCAACGACGCCTTCGTCGTGAAAAGTTACGAGCGCCGCTAACATTGGGTTAACATCCACAGCGAAATCGACAGCAGAAGGGAGAGCGTCCATGCTGAGCTCTTCGATATACCCGCTCAGCATGCCTAGACTCATCACAGCACCCTTTGAAGACGGACGTCTCAAAAAGGGGCCTGCCGGTGAAAGAACGCGAGCCTCGAAAGGGACCGGAGCCGGAACAATAGCTGCAAACAAAACAGAGTTAAACGATGGTTCAAAAGATGTTGCAGGGTTACCAAAAGGAAATTTACTATACCAGGTACAGCGGACGGCAAAGCCGGAGGGGCCGGTAGCGCGGCAGGTCTTGCATCCCCTCCTTCGATTTGTGGCACTGCAACAAAGAAAAGGAAAAGTCAGAAATTATCCCATTGCTAGAAAAAGGGGGTAAATAAAGATATTATGGTGAAAGTATACTCACCGGCGCCACTAGAGGGAGAAGCGAGTTCGGATGGGAAAGAGAAGTGCGGGAGCAACACTTGACATAAGTGATCAAAAAGCACTCCTGCAAAGGCACAATGGTGTAACGTTAGTACAAAAGCCGTATTTTTGAAAGATTAATGCATGAGTCGTGAATCCATACCTTCCAACATCCATGATGGTATAAGGGAAGGCGGGGAGGTGACTACTGCCAAAGCAGTAGTTGACGGTGCCCCCTCGAGCAATGGAGCATCGGTACTGGCCGCACCTGCAAGAACAAGCTTGTTAGAAGAGATCGCAAGATATATAAAAAAAGGGGAAACGCTGGTGACTAAAAAAAAATTTTACCTGACGAGCTGCCAGCAGAAACTGAGGCAGTTCCTTCCTCCACTGACGGAAGACCACCGCCTGTAGCTTCATCACCCGACTCAAGGGGAACCGTTGTTATGCTCTCAAGCTCTACAGGCGGCGGGGGACCATAGACAGGGAGGGCCAAGATAGGAACATTGCCAGATTCCTGAGAAGGAGCGCCTAGCTCGTCTTCTTCAGGAATCATGGCCGCCTCACCTGCTGCTCCCTCAGGATCAGCGATTACAGCTATGCCGTCCATCGGCACCAAGAGGTCCCCAGCCTCAAGTACCTCGCCCTCTACCGCCTTCGGCTCGGTTGAGACAATCATCTCATCTGCCGCCACATCGGGTGCGGCATCAATGACCCTCTCCGCGGTAGGTTCCTCAATCTCGGCTCCAGGTCCTATGACCCCGACAAAGTTGTCCACTGTCGGTTCGGGTTCAGCAAGTACCGCTTCCTCCGCTCCCCTGGGTTCGACGGTTGTCTCCGCCTCCCCCTCAGTCGGACTTGGCCCTGCGAAAAGGAGTGCGTATGAGTCAACGATTTGATAATTCTTACAACAGAGTTCTGAAAGAAAAGTTACCTGAAGAGGATTTATCGTTCGCATCCCGGACAGTGCGCGCCACCCGCCTATGAGCAGTAGACAGGGCGGCAGGGGCCTCTTCAGAAGGAGTGTCGGCATGAGGAATAGTGCTAGGGCCCGCTCCTGCGGCCAGAGCAGCTCTGCGTGCCTTAGCTTCGCGTCTTGACCGCTTCCGCTCCTCTCGAGCCGATGAGACAGATGCCACCAGAGCCTCCTTAAGGGAGGCTTCTTCGCCCGTATACAGGGATGCCTCTAGATTCTTCAAGGCGTCCCTCGTCGCTCTATCAAGCTGAGGCTCTTGTGGCAACTGCAGCGAAGCCGGGACTTCGACGACGGGCTTGGGAAGGACCCTTGCGTCGATTAATACAACCCCTGCAAAGAAACAAAAGAAGATCAGGTTGACTATCATAAAAAGACAACAAACTTTCCTTATAAAAGAGAACGGGGTAAAACATACCGACGCTTGCTAGGGCACGCTTCTTCTCCTCCTCCTGGAAGGTCGTCAGAGAGGCAGCAATGGCCTCTTCAGTAGAAACACCTGTTGAAAATGAGGCAAATATTAGCTAAAGATAATAATAAAAAATGGGATAAAATGACAAATAAGGAGGCTGATGATTACCTGACTCAGCGAGTCTGCTTAACATTGCTTCGAGCCTCGCCGATCGCTCCGAAGCTGCAATGGCGGCGGCTAGATTGGTGTCCTCAGGGTCCACCACGAAACCCTCATTGCTGCCGTACTCGCATATAGTCTCGGCAGGATGAGCCGCGGGTTCTAAGTTAAGGACCGCGTCGAGGGATAAGGTGGACTTCTTCTTCTTCTGTCCACCAGCCTTGGATCCACTCGGAGCAGCTTTGCGCTTGCCAGTTTTAGCAGTCACTTTCGGGCGGCGAATCCCGATGTCCGCTCCTGCACCCGACTCCGGCGATGCCGCTTTAACCGTCTTTGTCGGAGCACGGGGCGCCGTTAGGGCATCCGCCGTAGTAGGCAGTGGCAGTCTACGCGGAGGGGCCAACACGCGTGGTCGATCAGCTCCGGCCTCTTTCGTCGGAGGGATAACTTGAACCCTGGGTTGCAATGGAGCCTTGCGATCGCCGCCGGGAGGTGCAGCCCTACGATCAACCAGTAGGCGTTTCTCCATCAAGATGATTGGGCCCATCGCGTGCGCGTACCAGGCCACATACGAATTGAGTATCTTAGGGGTACAGCTGGGCTCACTGATAAAAAAGTAGGAGCCTGTATTGAGCTGGATGAAGTGATGCGTTGCATTCCGTACCCCCTCTGGACCGACTGCAGGTGTTCCCAAGAAGGCTTCCAACGGGACCCCTTGGTTGTAACTCGATTGCCGGGCAAATCGATGCGGGTTATACCTCATGAAGAGGGCCGTTTCATTCTGCCTAAATACCAAGTAGCCCGGCCGAATGGAATAAAGGTGAAGGATTTCCCGAGCCTTCAACACGGAAACACCGCCTTTAAAGTCATCACGCAGCGGCACCACCGACTTAGTGGTCTCGGAACCCATGGTGATGACCTTATCCACAAAAGAGGTCTTCGCCCCGACTAAATGCGAACGCAGAAGCAGTCCCCTAGACTCCCGCGGAGGTGCAAACACGATGGAAGCCCCAACCAATCGCATGATTCTTGGAAGTTTGAATCTCTCAAAGAATGGAGGAGTTTTGTGGGCACCAAACACTCCTCGAACATGCAGCTTCATCCAAGAAGTGAAGTAGTGCATCGGGAAGTTAGAAGGCTGTACCCCAGGCTCATTAGCGTCCGCCGCTACGCTAAGTCCATTGTAGAGGTAAGCCAACCCGGCGATCCCCACTGATAACTGCAGACCGGCCACCATTCGATGCGCCGGGTAAAACACAGAAGACCGCATGAGGCGTGGGTGCATGGGGAGCGCGAAGCTGCACAGCCACAGACCTAAGAACCCTATGAAGAAGGTCTCCTCATCCATGCCAGGAACGGCGATCTACGAGAAAGGGACGCTAGCAGTGCCGGGAAGGTAAAAACTTTGCTGATCAATTTCTGATGAAGGTCGGCGGTCCAGGCCGAAACCAAAAGGGTCAGCAAGTTGGGCGAACTTATCACCTTGCTCTGATAAAAATTCCGGGCGGATAAAACGAGCAATGAAGTCCGCGAAACTAACGCCTCGGTCGCCCAATTCCAAATGAAGCTCCTCGTAAATCTCCAACACCCTCACCAGGCCCGGATGCTGATGCTGGATGGCATTTTCCGGAGTTAAGTCGAGTACCACCTGCTTGGTGGCAAAGACGTACTCGTTAGGAGGAAGCAGCTCCTCGTAATGCTCCCCCATCGCCGGTAAACCCGAAAGCTCAACGAATTCCTCTAGAGAAATGGAAACTTCCCTATCCGCTGTCAGGAAAGTATGCGCGGGGATATTCCATTGTTCGATGAAGGCCTTTGTCCACCATGTTGGAGGAGTAGGATACTCGAAAAGCGAGACGTAGACGGCGGAGTATAAACCAATCTTCGTCAGGTGAGCTCTTTTCGCCGCTAAAATGTACCGGGCCCATGGCAGGTATCCAGCAAGCGGTCGCGGATTTAATCCAATGTTGTAAGCCTGTCCCCAAGGGCGTGCTTCACCCTGACAGATTCGCCTTCCCAAGATATCTATGGCGGGCGGCGGCTGCACCGGAATAGCGCCGATTGCAGGCTGGAGGAGGTCGTCTGAATTCCAATTTTTAACCTCCACGGCATACTCCACCGGGGGTTTGTCCGCATAGGGGATCGTAACTATAGGTTCGGAAGGCGAGGCGGAACTAAAACTGCGGCGGCCTTGGATAATCTGGCTGTACCACCTTCCCCATAGGTGAAGTCTCTTGCACTCAGGATCGTGATCTTTAATCAAGGCGAACACTACCCGGTCCACTGGTGCGTGTGGGAACCCTCCTTCTGAGCGAACGAAGGGAAAAGACAAGTCGTCAGACATCTTTCCTGCATAAAATATATATATATATATCATTAGTGGCCTGACGCTTAACATTTAATAAAAATAATATATATAATAAAAAAATAATAATAAATAAAAATCTGGCTCCACACTGTGATGCAGTGGGTAGGGGACCAAAGGGGGACCCACAAAATCAAGATGACGGCGCATCATTTGATGAGACAATCCCACATGAGACTATCAGTCAATAAAAAAGACCCCCAAGAGAATATCCTCATTGGGGGGGACCCCTAGAGACAAGGAGAAGATCTCCTCTTTTTAGAGCAAAGCTCTGCCACAGAGTGACATTTGTCAAACTCCTGTTTCAAAGGAATAAAACTTCTTAAAAAAGAGCCTAGCTCTGCAGTAGTAATAAAAATTTATAACTCCTAAGAATTAAAATTTTGGGATCTTAAAGATCCATGGAAACTTTTAAAAAGTTTTCTAGTTGATCTATGAAGTAGGGCTCCGTTCATGGGTTAAAACCTAAGAACAGAGTCTCTGTAAATTTTGAGAGCAAGGCTCTGTGAATAAAAACCCCAAAGGGGTTTCCTTTAGATCAAAGATCTATAAGAGCAAGGCTCTGTTGAAGAAACCCCAAAGGGGTTTCCTTTAGATCAAAGATCTATAAGAGCAAGGCTCTGATTAATTAAATTTAATTTAAATTAAATTAATTTAATTTACCTAGAATGGTTCTAAGGATAGAACTTGGAAGTTCTTAAGGAATCGCAAGAGCAAGGCTCTGGAAGTTCTCAAGTAAGAGCAAGGCTCTAAAATTCAATTTCTTGAGAATGGTAAAGAATTACCAAGGACCAAGGGTCCTATTTATAGGCGCCTGCGCCTGTTCACTTGACCCCTCGATCCGACGGTCAGGATCTTGCCACCGCTGCACTCACGCGCGCGCCACGTGAGCGCAACGGTGGGGGGGCATCTGTTTCCCCCAATCAGAGCAAGGCTCTACTTAAATTTTGAAAATTCAAAATTCGAAGCAACGCTTCGGTTCCCGTGCGCAGCGCGCAATTTGCCACATGGCAGAAGCTGATTCGGCAGCGTAACGCCCGAGATAGTGCGTCCCATCAGAGCAAGGCTCTTCAGAAAACATAATTAAGACTTAACTGCGCAAGCGCATGGCAGCACGACACGTGTCTGCGCAGTTGCGCAATCGCAACTGCGCAAGCGCACGGATGCGCGACACGTGTCTGCGCAGTTGCGCAATCGCAACTGCGCAAGCGCACGGATGCGCGACACGTGTCACGCGCTGGTGAGTTGCGCAGCAACTGAATGAAAATTTAAGTAAATCTTTTCTGTTCTCCTGTAAAACAGGGACCCTTGGATCAGAGATCCAATGGTGGGAAAATTCCCAAAATCATTCAGGAAAGATTTTGTTAACAAATCCAACAAATTTGTGAGCACTATAAATAAGACCTCAGGCCTCATTCAAATCATGATCAAGAGAAGAATTAACTTCTGAAAAAAAAAGAGAAGAGAAAGAACTCTTGAAGATTATTCAAGAACAAAAAAAAAAGAGGTAAAATCTTCTTTTTGAAGAATAGAAAGAGAAAAATCTCTGAAGAACAAAGGATAAAAAAATGAACAATTAAATAAAAAAAAAGATAAATAGTGCCTTGCACTTGATATGAACGCTTGGTTCTGTAAAATCAGGGAAAACAAGAAGAACTTGTTTTCCTTTGATCCAAATTTAGATCAAAAGTGCTATGCACTTTTGTTCTTAAATCTGGAAAATTCTTGAGTTTCTGCAACTCATTATTTAAAAGGGCCTGGCCCAAATTAAATTGCAATAATAAAAGGGCAAAGCCCTGTTTGAAAATTCTTGAGTTTCTGCAACTCATTATTTAAAAGGGCCTGACCCAAATTAAATTGCAAAAATAAAAGGGCAAAGCCCTGTTTGAAAATTTCTTGAGTTTCTGCAACTCATTATTTAAAAGGGCCTGGCCCAAATCAAATTGCAAAATAATAAAGGGGCAGAGCCCTGTTTGGACTGATTCTTTTAGTCAGGCAAAGCCTAAAATAAATAAAATTTTTGGACTTAACCCAATCCTGGCTGTAAGTCCTTAAATTAAATTGATTGAGCAAAATGGCTCTCCCAAACCAATTCACGACTGGTTCGAGGGTACATCTCTGAACTCCTTTGACATTTGTCGTTGTAATCCCTCAGCGACGTCAGAGAGGTGACGGGTCCCAGCGACCACTAAACTAATGACGGACCGAAACGTCCCTAAACTAATATCGGACCGAAACGTCCCTAAACTAATGTTGGACCACCACGTCCCTAAACTGGCGATGGACCATCACGTCCCTAAACTGGCGATGGACCACTACGTCCTTAAACTGGCGATGGACCACTACGTCCTTAAATTGGCAATGGACTGCCACGTCCCCTAAACTGGTACAATAGGGCCCAAACGCTCTTTTGTTGGATCTAAACGGTCCCGTCTAAGTTCATCTTAACCCCAAATACGGTTAACGTGTCCTTAGATATTCAAATAAACGATAAAACTCCGAATCAACTTTGGTTCGAGGGTACATCTCTGAACTCCTTTGACATTTGTCGCTGTAATTTCTCAACGACGTCAGAGAGGTGACGAGTCCCGACAACCAGATAATTAAATCAATCACTACGTCAGGTCGATCGTAGTGTAAAACAGGACTAACGTATCCTTGACGAACGTTTAAGTTGGTCTTAGCCGCAACGCGGCTAATGCATCCTTAAACTAAAAACACCAAACCCAAATCTAACTAAATACGGATTTGGACTAATCCACGTCCTACGGGTGACGACATCACTCAGTCTCCGTATACAATCCACGGGCAACCACAAACAAAACAAACACACACGACACGAAGTGAAATTCTGGAGTAGGAGAAAGTTGTTACCGCGATGCGGTAGCGTAATTAACTGCAGGGGCTTGCGCCTGCACGGAAGAGCGTCCCCACAATCAAAAACCCCTCACCCTGAGGGGGAATCTGACGAAGTCTGCTACATCGGCCGCATCCGTCTAAACCTCCGATACGAGGTGCCATAAATCAACTTGGTATCTTCGGAGAGATAGACGGATAAAACCAAATAGCATCTGCCCCGAACCTCAGGCAACGGACGCGAAGTCCGGTCCGCCGTTCGGAGGGGAACAGATTCTAGGACGTCATTACTCATTTCCTCAGAATAAAACGAGAAGACTGTTCGAGCTGGCAGTGCGCAACAGACTCATTAATCTGCCGAATTCAAAACGTCCGTTGCAGACAGGCGATCTTGATAATCCCAATTATTGCCCTTACCACCAAACGGTAAGTCACCCGATTGAGGATTGTTTCGTCTTTAAGGGATGGATCGAGGATCAATACCTGCAAGGCAAGTTCACGCTGTCTGAAAGCTGGAAGGTAAACCCCCCACAGCCGCACTCTCCAAAGAAGACAGACACGCCGGGGGCAACTTGTTCTTTCATCGATGATGAAAACGATGGAGAAAACTTATCGGATGAATCCGAAGACTACGTAGTGACTTGTCATGTGATTTCTCATTCACTGACGGATGATGAGGAGGCTCCTTGCTCTGAGAAATCAATGGCGAACCCTGAGCCGGAGATTCTACAGCCATCAGACGAGTTGATCGATGTCTTCCTAAATGAAATTCGTCTGAAAGTAAAAGCCAATCAAGAGCATGAAATGGCCATACTGGAAAGAACCAAGGTATTCCCGTCAAATCAAAAGCCATACACTGCGGGTAAAAACAAATTCAAGACGAGGAAACGGTTCGCCAAAGCTTTATCAGTAGGAATGAAGCTACCGCCCTCCGAAGAAAATTCTTTCTCTGAGGTAGAGATGCACCCTAACTTCTGTTTATATCATCAGAAGATCATACATCCTACCGAAGACTGCGAATCCTTTAACTGTTGGTGGCAAGGGTATGTCGCTCAAAAGCGACACTTCGACAGGACAAAGTGTGAAGCTTGTGGACATCGGAAAAATGCGATAGATGAGCGCAAAAGAGCCACCCCCGACTGTCATATAGCCGACTTCAAGGGATCACAAATTATCACCTTTGGAAGCGACTCTGACGAAGAAGCTACCCCCAACTCTTCCCTCGGGGAATCTATTTCAAAAATAAAGGAATTGAGAAGCTGCGAGAACGTTCAGCCGTGCAATCACATGCTACTCGGAAAAAATCTCGGCCCCGTAAACAAGGGACCGAGCAAAAAGAATAAAGGAAAAGGAAAAAAGGCCCTCGTCGCCAGCGCTCAACAACAATCAGGTGACCCTAGACCGGTTGCTTGCCAAAGCAACAAGCGGCAATCCCTTCAGGAAAAGTTGAAACGTCCTTACTCGTTTCCGCAAGATAAAACAAGGGGACTGTTCGAGCTGGCAGTGTGCAACAGACTCATCAATCTGCCGAGTCCAAAACATCCATTGCGGCCAGGCGATATTAATAATCCTAATTATTGCCCTTACCACCAAACGGTAGGTCATCTGATCGAGGATTGCTACATCTTCAAGAACTAGGTTGAAGACCAATACCAACATGGCAAGTTCGCGTTGTCCGAAATTTGGAAGGTGAACCCGCCACAACCGCATGCTCTGAAAAATATGGACACGCCGGGGGCATCATGCTCATTCATGGGAAAGCCTAACGGACCACTACGTCCTAAAACTAACAACGGACCGAAACGTCCTTAAACTAACAACGGACCGAAACGTCCTTAAACTAATGACGGACCGCAATGTCCTAAAACTTGCAAATGACCGAAATGTCGTTAAACTACTCCCAACCCGCAGCATCTTCAGGCTGACGTGTAAAAAAAAAACGGTATGTCCATAAGCAAAATGGGCACGGATGAAAACCCGAAAGGGCTCCGTGAGTAAAAACAGCAGGGCTACCGACGAGTGTTCGTGAAAACCCGAAAGGGCGCGACCTCGTAAAAATAAAAATAAAAATAAAAATAAAAATAAAAATAATAAAAAAAATGGTATGTCCATAAGCAAAATAGGCATGGATGAAAACCCGAAAGGGCTCCGTGAGTAAAAACAGCAGGACTACCGGCGAGTGTTTATGAAAACCCGAAAGGGCGCAACCTCGTTGAGAAACACTTATAGGGTCCTCTCGACCCTGTAAGGAGAAACCACCTGCGTGAGATCCTTACGACTCACAAAGGAACAACACACTTAGGGATCCCCACGATTCCTAAGGAGAAAATACACTTGCGAGATCCTCACGACTCGTAAGGAGAACTCTCTTGTGGGACCCTTACGGCTCATAAGATTTGAAAGTCTTAAGTTACAGAGGCCTAAATCTGTGCTTAAGCAACCCCCACAACTTTCGACATTGCCCTACAAGGGACTCAATACTGACCCTTGTATACAATCCACGGGCGCGAATAAACATTTCCCTAACCAAGTCCCATCCGTGACTAGGGATATGCTTGTACAGCAAACAACCCTTGTAAGTCCTCTCGACTTATAAGGAGGAAACCCTTTTGTAAGATCCTTACGACTTACAGGGGAACGTACACTTAGGAATCCCCATGATTCCTAAGGAGAAAACACACCTACAAGATCCTCACGACTTGTAGGGAGAAACACCTTTGTGGGACCCTTACGGCCCATAAAGTCAAAAGCCTTAGCCGACAGGACCCTTAACCCTGTTTACTAAGCCACCTTTGCTCGACATCGACAGAGGCAAATGATGATTCGCTCCTGGCAATATCCCAGTTGTAGCGATGCTGATGCCTAAACCGGTATCAAATTCCAAGCCCTTTCAAAGCAAATGATGATTCGCTCCTGGCAATATCCCAGTTGTAGCGATACTGATGCCTAGACCGGTATCAAATTCCAAGTCCTTTTACGGCAAATGATGATTCGCTCATAGAAATATTCCAGTCGCAGCGATGCTGATGCCAAGATTGGTATCAGATCCCAAATCCCCTACTCGCAAAAAAAAAAATCAGTGAGCCAAAAAAAAATGTATACGAAATAGCCGAAATGATGGGGCAACTTGCAAAAAAAATCAGCAAGTAAAAATGTATGCATGAAAAATAGCCGAAATGATTGGGCAACTCGCAATAAAAAGCAGCGAGTAAAAAGAAAAATAGCCGAAATGATTGGGCACCGCGAAAAATAGCCGAAATGATTGGGCAATCGTGATTTTCGCGATATAAAAAGCTGAAATGATAGAGCATCGCGGAAAGAATAAAAAAATGAAACTTTTTGCCCTACAGGTGAAATCACATCGATCCCTGTATACAATCCAGGGGCACAGATAAAAAGGGAACCATACCTTCCCAACAGGCTCCATCAGAAAGCGGAGCCAAATCTCGACGGTTAATAGACAACCTAGAGACAATCTCGACATTTATCGCAATATTGCAGACATAATGTCAACAAACGAAGCAAAAAGAAGATCCTGAGCTTCAGGGTCTCGACGTCAACATCGACAACTTAGAGATCACCAACGGCGTTTCTCCTCACTCCAGCCAGATGTAGACCTGACGTCAACAATCGACTTCAGAGTCGCAACGAAACGGAACCATGGCAAAGTCCTTAGTTCCAAATCTCAATGGCCACATCTACAGCCTGGAGACCAACAACGGCGTGCCTCCTCATTCCAGCAGGACACAGATGTTACACCATCAAGCAGAGTGATGGCAAAATCCCAACTTCGCCTTAGCATTCGTCTCATTACAGCAGACACAATGTTAACAACGGCGTTCCTTCGCAGTCCAGCGGGGTGTACATGCAAAGTTAACAAAAGACCCCATGGTCGAAACAAAGCGGAGTGATGGCAAAATCCCAGATCCACCTCAGCATTCGTCTCAATATACCAGACGCAGTGTAAGCAAACGAAGCGAAGGCCACATTCCTAGCTTCAACGTCTTTACGGTAACTCACATAAAACCGGAAAGATAATCGGAGACCATCTCACAGAAAGTGGTCACCTCCTTGACGTTCGTCTCGATACAGTAGACGAAATATCAACCCCAGCGTTCTTCCTCCAACAGGATTTGGACACACCAAAGCAAACGAAGCGAAGGCCACATTCCTAACTTCGACGTCTTAACGGTAACTCACATAAAACCGGAAAGACAATCGGAGACCATCTCACATGAAGTGGTCACCTCCATGACATTCGTCTCGATACAGTAGACGAAATGTCAACCTCAGCGTTCTTCCTCCAGCAGGGATTCAGACATGACAAAGCAAATGAAGCGAAGGCCACATTCCTAGCTTCAACGTCTTTACGGTAACTCACATAAAACCGGAAAGACAATCGGAGATCATCTCACATCAGCACAGAGTGGTCACCACTTCGACGTCCGTCTCGATACAGCAGACGAGATGTCACCCCAACGTTCGTCTCGACACAGCAGACGTAACTTCATCAAACAAACGGAGCCACGGCAAAATCCCTAGTTCCAAACCTCGGCGGTTCACCAGTAACCTAGAGACAACCACGACATTCGTCTCGATACAGAGGACGCAATGCCAGCAAACGAAGCGAAGGCTAAATTCCTAGCTTCAGGGTCTTAACGGCAAGTCATATAAAATCGGAAAGACAATCGGAGATCATCTCGCACCAGTGTGGAGTGGTCACCACTTCGACGTCCGTCTCGATACAGCAGACGAGATGTCACCCCAACGTTCGTCTCGACACAGCAGACGTAACGTCATCAAACAAACGGAGCCACGGCAAAATCCCTAGTTCCCACCGCAACATTCGTCTCGATACAGCAGACGCAATGCCAGCAAACGAAGCAAAGGCCAAATTCCTAGCTTCAGGGTCTTAACGGCAACTCATATAAAGCCCGAAAGACTATCGGAGATCATCCCCACACCAGCGCGGAGTGGTTATGACTCATCGGGGCTCTCCAAAATGAGCCTAACCTCAAGTAAAAAGCGGCATGGCAAATTCCTAGCGCTTGCTCTTCTGACGGTCAAACTGCCAAGGAGGATTGCTTGAAGACGTCTTGTCCAGCCCCCGAAGGGATCAGAGACACGGCAGTCGCAGGGCTACTCGAACAGCACGATTGCCTATCGAGGACTATATCAGCTTATGCGACGGTACGATGGCCAAAACCCTAAGTACCACCAACCTTAACGGGCTTCTGTCGTAAAGAGCAGAGGTTAAATGCGACGTTAAGATGTTCTTGCGAGATCTGCTCGATCCGTTTCGACTCGTGAGGAAATTGATGTCTTTGCGAGATTTTCTCGATGCGTCTCGACTCGTGAGATAAAGCCTTAGGCAGTAGGGATTAAAAAACCTGTTTCCTAAGCACTGGGACCCTGCAAGTCGGCCCAAAACGGTCTCTTGCATACTATCCACGGGTCACACTCTCCAAAGTCGAATCTCGATAAGGAGGGAAACAACCGCTTACGGGTCCTCTCGACTCGTAAGAGGGAAAACTCTCTTATAGGATCCTTACGACTTATAAGAGAAAACACACTTAGGAATCCTCACGATTCCCAAGGAGAAAATACACCTACGAGATCCTCACGACTCGTAGGGAGAAAAGTCTTTATGTGACCCTCACGGCTCGTAAAATTGAAAAGCCTTAGGTGGCAGATCCTACCCCTGTCTCCTAAGCCATCACTGCCCTGCAAAGAAGTCAAGATGGGCCGACCATCTATGGGCCACACTTGCCAAAGCTACATGCCACTGAAATGGAGAACTTACTCATAAGCGTGTGAACTACTCCACGCCAGAGTGAGACAAAAAAAGAAATAGAAGGATGCGGCTCATGGAGTTTAGGGTTAGAACTATATCCCTTAAGAGTTGAGATTTGAGTCAATGATAAATGACGACGCTTGTGTCCGCTCGTTATCTTCTCAGATCAAGATTCTGAAAGTGATACATCAACCCAAAACTGGTCATACGCCATGCATAACTCTGCATAACTCTGCACTACTTCACCCACGTACATACTTACGTTGGCAAAGTAGTGGGGGGCATTTGTTCCCGCCAAAAATTTCTGCGCAAAAGAGTCCAAGGTATCAAATGGCAGCGATACGCTTAAGGAAATACGAACCAGTATCTTCCGGACTGTTTTTTGACAAACTCCTGAAAGAGAAACGGATAAATTCTGATTGTATTGAAAGCGTCTCGAAAAACCCTTCGATTTGATATATTATGGGTTTCATAATTCATCCGGGATCAAAAGTTATGAGCAAATGTCTATGCACATGTGATTTAAGAAAGAAGATGCGAACCAGTATTTTCCGAGCTGTATTTTGACAAACTCCGGAACGAAAAATAGCTAAATTTTGATGATATTGAAAGCATCTCGAAAAGACCTTCGATTTGATATATTATGGGCCTCATAATTCATCCGAGATCAAAAGTTATGAGCAAATGTATTATACACGTGTAATCTAAAGTAATGCTTTACTATATGGGGAATGCATTTTTTAGTCCCACATCGGGAAAAGGAGAGATGGCTTCTCTACCACTCCCATATAAATAAGAGGGCATACCTCTTAGAAAGGTAGAGTTAAAAATCCTCAAAGGATTCAATACTCAAAGGAGCTTAGTTCTCCAAGATAGGAGCATGCTCCTCCATAATGCGCATATGCGCAAGCGCCATGTGCGCTACGTGCAACGCACGTGTGCCCGCCATACGGCACCACGTGCAACGCACGTGCGCACCACATGAGAATATTTAATAATATTAAAAGGAGCTTGTTCTCCATATATAGAAGCTTTGCTTCTCCTCATAATGCGCATGTGCGCCACGTGCAACGCACGTGTGCCCGCCATGCGGCACCACGTGCAACGCACGTGCACACCACATATGAACATCTTGCTAAAAAAAAAGGAGAAGAGAACTCTTGAAGAATAAAGAAAAAAGGAAAAACCTTTTAAAGAATAGAAAATTCTCTTATAAACAAGATCATAGATCTTTAACGATAAATAAATAAATAAGTAAAAATAGTGCCTTGCACTTGTTTTATGAACCATCGGTTCTTGAACCTAAAAGGTTATTAAATTAATAGTGCCTTGCACTTGCTATGAACCTTTGGTTCTCTGATATAAGAAAAACTTGTTTTTTCTTAGATCTAAATCAAATAGTGCCTTGCACTTGTTTTATGAACCATCGGTTCTTGAATCTAAAACATTCTCAAATTAACAGTATTTTGCACAAATGCAATGCATTAATTAAAGGGCCAGGCCCAAATCAAAATGACCTGACAGGCCAAAATAAATTGCAAGGCAATAAATGGGCAGAGCCCAAATAAATTGATGCTTTGCATCCTTTATACAAGGGCAGAGCCCAAATAAAATTGATGCCTTGCATCATTTCTAAAAGGGCAGAGCCCAAAACAAATTGATGCTCTGCATCCTTTCTGGGCAAGGCCCAAATAAAAATAAAAAAGAGAAACGCAATGCAAAAGCAAATAAAATGTTGAACATTTCAACTGGACTTAGCCCAATTTTGGCCATAAGTCCTTAAATTAAATTGACTGAGCAAAATTTCTCTTCTAAATCAATTTACATCCGGTTCGAGGGTACATCTCCGAACTCCTTTGACATCCGTCGTTGTAATTCCTCAACGACGTCAAAGAGGTGACGGGTCCCAACGACCATACATCGATATGGACTACGGGGTCCTTAAACTCGTGGACCGAAACGTCCTTAAACTAATATCGGACCGAAACGTCCCTAAACTAATATCGGACCGAAACGTCCCTAAACTAATATCGGACCACCACGTCCCCAAACTGGCGATGGACCACCACGTCCCCAAACTGGCGATGGACCACCGCGATGGACCACCACGTCCCCAAACTGGCGATGGACCACCACGTCCTTAAACTGGCGATGGACCACCACGTCCTTAAACTGGCATAATAGAGTCCGAACGCTCTTTTGCCGGATCTAAACGGTCCCGTCTAAGTTGATCTTAACCCCAAATACGGTTAATGCGTCCTTAGATCTTTAAATAAACAATAAAACTCCAAATCAACTTTGGTTCAAGGGTACATCTCTGAACTCCTCTGACACCTGTCGTTGTAATCCCTCAGCGACTTCAGAGAGGTGACGAGTCCCGACAGCCAGATAATTAAATCAATCACTATGTTAAGTTGATCTTAGTCTAAAACGGGACTAATGTCTCCTTAACGAACGTTTAAGTTGATCTTAGCTGCAACGCGACTAATGCATCCTTAAACTAAAAACACCAAACCCAAATCTAACTAAATACGGATTTGGACTAATCCATGTCCTACGGGTGACGACATCACTCAGTCTCCGTATACAATCCACGGGCAACCACGAACAAAACAAACACACACGACACGAAGTGAAATTCTGGAGAAGGAGAAAGTTGTTACCGCGATGCGGTAGCGTAATTAACTGCAGGGGCTTGCGCCTGCAGGGAAGAGCGTCCCCACAATCAAAAACCCCTCACCCTGAGGGGGAATCTGACGAAGTCTGCTACATCGGCCGCATCCGTCTAAACCTCCGATACACGGTGCCATAAATCAACTTGGCATCTTCGGAGAGGTGGACGGATAGAACCAAATAGCATCTGCCCCGAACCTCAGGCAACGGACGCGAAGTCCGGGCCGTCGTTCGGAGGGGAACAGGGCTCATAATATAATTAATTGGTCTTGGTTCCAAATTGGGCCAAAGATTATTTAATCTACCTCGGTTTAAGGGTACATCTCTTCGCTCCTTTGATACTTGGCGTTGTAATTCCTCAACGTCTTCAAAGAGGTGACAGGTCCCGATGACCACATATGGATACGGACTGTGGGGTCCTTAAACTCATGGACTATGAGGTCCTTAACCTTGATCGGGATGTCTTAAAACTAACGACGGACTGTGGGGTCCTTAAATCCACGGACTACGACGTCCTTAACCTTGACCGAGATGTCCTAAAACTAACTTCGGACTGTGGAGTCCTTAAATCCACGGACTATGACGTTCTTAACCTTGACCGCAACGTCTTAAAACTAACATTGGACCGTAATGTCCTTAAACTATTTATGGACCGCAATGTCCTTAAACTACCTATTGACCGCAATGTCACTAAACTAAACAACATGGCTCCCTTAATTGCTCTCTTGTTGGATCTAAACGATCCCGTTAAGTTGATCTTAGTCTAAAAGCTAGACTGATGTATCCTTAACAAACGTTTAAGTTGATCTTAGTCTCAAATGAGGCTAACGTATCCTTAAACCCAAACCCCCAAACCCAAATCTAAGATAAATACGGATTTGGACTAGTCCACGCTCTACGGGCGACGACATAACTCAGTCTCCGTATACAATCCACGGGCAACTAAACACAAAATAAACACACACGACACGAAGCAACCATCTGAAGAAGGAGAAAGTGGTTACCGCGATGCGGTAGCGTAATTAACTGCAGGGGCTTGCTCCTGCAGGGAAGAGCGTCCCCACAATCAAAAACCCCTCAAGCGAAGGGGAATCTGACGAAGTCTGCTACATCGGACGCATCCGTCTAAACCTTCGATACACGGTGCCATAAATCGACTTGGCATTTTCGGAGAGGTAGACGGATAGCACCAATTAGCATCTGCCCCGAATCTCAGGCAAGACGCCCATGTCTTAGCCACTATTCGGAGGGGAACATATTCTGGCACGCCTGGTGGGACCTTTTCCTCTTTCCACTCCACACTTCGTGTGTCGTGATTCGCGAACCAATTGCGGTTTGCTAATGGTTGCCCTTGGGTTTCGAAGTACTAAGACTTGGTGTTTCGTTTGCTGTAGAAAGCAAAAGGATTAATGGCTGACAACTGCTCCAACGGCAACTGCAACCAACGCTCTGCCTCGCCAGGAGGAATAGCCTACGGACCCCAAGCTGCTTCGCTATTCATAATGCCCGTGGAACAGGTCACTCGGGCCACCACAGGATTGTTTTTTGGGACCGTGCTCCCGCCAACAAGCTTCACCGCTCCGGTGCTGACAACGGAAGCTCCCAAGAAGTTGGTCTTTGATCGTCTTACCCCTGCCGCGGCCCCTCTCAATGGGTCGCCCCACACCAGTGCCTCGGTCTTTTCCAGACTGGGCTAGAGCTCCTGTGGAACCGCAATGGGGCCTGCAATCCCAGAGAAGGCTACTCCTGAGAAAATAACCAGTCCTGCTCCTGGAGTCGTCAAGGCGGCTTCGCCTGCCAAAAAGTCGGTCTTTACGAGGTTGACTGTTCCAGCTCCCGCTCCTGCTACCCAAAGAACATCAGTCTTTAACAGGTTGACACCAGCAGCGACCCCCCACCTACACAGGGGGCAGGACGAAGCCATCCTCACCGCTGAACCAACGCCGTCCGCTCGACACGCTCGACGTCGCCACTGGCGTCGAGTAAGGAAGGCTGGGGGCAACTCCCCCTCTGGGCTAACTCCTCCAGCCCCAATGGTGGAAGTCAATGCTGCTGTTCCAACTGGGAACAGCTTCGAGATGCTAAATAAGGTGCGAAGGAATTCTTCTACTGCGGTGCTAAAGAGGTCTCCCCATCCGCTGAAAACGGCTATAGAAGTAAAACTAGAACAGCCCCGATCCCCTCAACGGCTATCTTCCAAAATCTATAAAGTCTGGCGGTAGACCCGAGCCAAATTTCTCCCGCCAGCACAAGAAGCTGAAAATTCAACAGGAAATTAGTCATCACGCTAAGCCACGAAAAGCTGTCTGGGTGCCCACCTCAACGGCCCCCTCAACTTCCACTTCTCATAAAAAGAGGAGGGCGGAGAAGATCCCCGGGCCTGCAACGAGAGCTAAAAGCGCTGAACCCAGACGCCCTAAGGATGGGGGCAGGATGGTCTATACTTTATACACGGCGTCAGAAAAAGAAGACAGCCGCATATCAACAGGTCATAGACCGTACACGCGGTCAGTGACCAAAGCTCATGAGCAACAGCAAAAGCTCCAAGAGATGATGAACGCTATGGCCGCACTCACTGGGCCAAAAGAAACCTCTGAAACGTCCTTGGATCAGCAACAAGAACAGGAAACCGACGCCGAGTTCCTCCGGAGGATGTTGGAAAAGAAGGATAAAGAGGCTGCGGAACAAGCGGCCAATATAAAGCAAATAGCCCACCTATTTCAAGACATGGTTGGGATGATGATCCAACAAGATCCTCCCGCTGAAGATCCCCCGACCATACTTGAATACGATAGGGGAGAAACGTCGAATCCTCTGCCGACTCTCTCAACGGCCAAGGAGGAGACAATCTCTAAGGCTGAGTTGGATGACTATATAGCCCAGCAAATCCGGGTTCGTCATGCGACTGAGGCAGCTGGTCAAGTCGTAAAAACGGGGCTGCCGTATCCAAGCTGGTACGACCAAATCAAATATCCGCCGGGTTATACAATACCAAAATTCCACGTGTATAAGGGGACCGGCAATCTCTATCAACATGTTGCCCAGTTCAGGGCCCTTTGCGGTAACACCGGCGGTGATGATAAACTGCTGCTTCGCTAGTTCGTGGGCAGCTTATCAGAAACAGCGTTCGAATGGTATTCGGAACTCCCGAACGATTCTATCAAGACGTTCGCTGAAATGGAGTTGCTATTCACTCAGCGATTCGTAAGCGCCAGCGAACGCACTCCGATAACAGCGTTAATTAATGCCAGGGTGAAACCAGGCGAAACGTGGGTCCAGTACGCTATACGCTGGCGAAATTTGTGGTCGAAATGCGAACAACGCATTGAGGAAGCGCCCGCGGTGGGCATGTTCGTGGGAACCCTAGACCCTCACGCAAATATCTCCCAATTTATGATGTTCTTCAAGCCAACCACGTTCCAGGCTCTAATCGACAAGTTGGCCCAGATGGACCAGATGGGTCATAGACCGTCTCCCACGAAGCCCGAGCCTCGGAGTGACAAGGATAAAGGAAAGGCAACCTTCATCGCGAATGCCCAGCAGCAACCCAATGCCCCAAAGCTGGCGGATCAACTGGAAGAAAGACGCTGGTATTATAATGAGAAGATGAAGCGTCCCTACTCGTTCCCACGGGACAAGACGAAATGGTTATTCGAGCTGGCAGTACGCAACAGGCTTATAAACTTGCCAAATCCAAGATGACCGCCACAACCCACTGAGGTGAATAACCCCAACTATTGCCCTTACCATCAAATGGTAAGCAACCCGATTGAGGATTGCTTCGTCTTCAAAGGATGGATTGAAGATCAATACCTCCAGGGAAAGTTTGCGCTGTCCGAAAAGTGGAAGGTGAACCCGCTACAGCCGCATACTTCCAAGAAAGCGGATACACCGGGGGCAACCTGTTCCTTTATTGAAGAAGCTCTATGGGAGGTCTTGCTGTCAACTAAAACCAAAAGAATGCTGAAGGACCTTCATGCGTGCCCGGCGGTCGAATGGAAGGACCCGCTGGAACCCCAGATCATTGAAGGAATGCTGAGGCCGCGCCTAACTACAAAAAGCGGTGGTGATGGCCCAAGTACTCACGCCCTACCGTCAAAATCTTCGAAGAAAAAGAAGAAGAAATCTAAGAAGCCCGTGAAGCCTAATGACAAGCGCACGAACTTGCAGAAGCAAATCGACGCGCTGGAAGAGTACAATCAAAAGGCGCGGACTCCCGTCACGCTGCAAGAGTTCCCCAACCACATCTTTCAAGAGGAAGATGATTGGGAGAGTTCGTCGGATGAATCCGAGGGATATGTGGCGAGTTGTAACGTAATCTCCCACTCGTTTACCGACGATGAAAAAAATCCTGGCACTAAGAAACTGGGGGTAGAGCCTGAACCAGAGCTTGTGTGGCCGACAGAAGAAATGATCGACGCCTTTCTAGACGATATTCATTTGAAAAGTAAAGCTGACCAGGAGCGTGAGATAGCCGCATCAGAGGGAGCCAAGCGCAGGCGACTGGACGAAAGAGTCGAAGCGCTCCCGCCAGATCGAAAGATATCCGATGCGAATAAAAACATATTCAAGACAAGGAAACGGTTTGCCAAGGCCGTGTCAATGGAAATGAAACTACCACCCTCGGAAGAAAACACGCTCGATGGGGCGGAGATGCATCCTAATTACTGCTCATATCATCGGAAGATTTCACACCCTACAGAGGAGTGCGATGCTTTTAAGATGTGGTGGCGAGGATATGTTGCTCACCAGCAACATTTTAAGCGCATGAAACGCAAGACTCGTCAGGAACGAAGAAGTACTGCCGACGGGCACAACAGAACTGCTGGCAACTGTTACATGGTTAACGCCGGAGGGTCACAAGTTCTCACCTTTAGGAGCGACTCTGATGAAGAAATGGCTCTAGGCCCTCTCTTTAAAGAATCCGTTTTAGGGAAAGAGGAAGAACCAGAGGCCTACGAAAACATTCAACTGCGCAATCGCACGCTCCCGGAAAAGAATCTCGGACCCGCAAATAGAAAAGATAAGGGAAAGGAAAAGGTCACTGAGGATATCACCTTAGATGACCAAGTCATGAAACAATTGGCTGCCAAAGATCCTCCTAGGAAGGGTAAAGTGGACTACAACATCCTAGCGCACCTAAGAAAGCTACCTTCTCAGCTCAGCATTCTCGGCGCCCTCCTATTATCAAAAGAAGCGCGAGATTCATTAAACAAGGCGTTATAAGAACCCGAGCAATTCCAAGCCTTCCTCGCCGCGGAAAGAATGAAGAATGAACTGGAAGAAGTGCATACGGCCGACATCACTTTCGGTGACGAAGACCTCCTCCTCGGGATGTGCGACCACAACCGTCCCCTATATGTCTCTGGATACTGCCATGATATCAAGATAGGCAAGATCCTGGTGGATAATGGATCCTCCGTCAATCTCCTTAATGTTCGGGTGCTGAAGGAAATTTGCATGAGCGTGCAACACCTCGCTCGTGACAAAATTACCATCTCGGGTTTCGACTCCCAGTCATCACGGACTCTCGGATCTGTAATACTAACATTAAGCTTCGGACTGCTCGTCACGGACATCAAGTTTCACGTCATTGACGCCAAGACCTGCTACAACGCCTTGCTCGGTCGCCCTTGGTTACACGAGTACAACATCATCCCTTCTATATAGCATCAGTGTATGAAGTACTTCAAGGATGGTTTTGAATATACCGTAACAGGTGAGCTGAACCCATTTTCCGTGAACGAAGTCCGCAAGTACGAAGACGCGAAGTACTTTTTGCCAGACTTAGAGGATACAGAAAAGTGTCGCAAGCCGGAGAACAAAGCCGTCGCCACCATCCCTATTTTCGAGAGCGATACCGAAGAAGAAGAAGAGATAGTTTACGCTGGGCCATCTCGATGCAATAACCCGGGAACGTCCGCCCCCATGTTGATCTTCGGAAGTGACTCGGAAGATGAGGTTAACGCCGTGTTCTCCAATCGGCCGTCAATACAAGCATCCCCTAGCGATGACCAGAGTTTGCAAATCACCATGGTGCCGCGAAAACACTACAAGGATCTCGACGCACTTCAAGCTCACAATGTGCAGGACCTGCAGACGTTTTACGTCCCTCCCAGGCGAAAGGGCGAAAGGGTGATCCTGTTATACCAATCCACCGAAATGAGTGTGGAGAAAGAGATATGGCATGGCACGGATGCTACACTCGACAGGCTCCAACCCATCTGTTTGCCCAGATATTACATAAATGGACTAAAGAGGCTATTGAAGCGCCAAGGAGTACCCTTGAAACAAACTGTTCGACAAGCTCAGTTCTACAACAAGATTTGGAATGTCCCTGGACTCAGCGCAAACTGCCCAACGGGAGAATGGAAATGCTTGGGCTTGGATACGTGAGATCCGAGAAATGGGAGCGAGTCCACAGCGGCTATGCCATATATAACTTCGATGAGGAGGAGGACACCCTGTTAGGAGATGCTAACCCCTCGTCAAAACTGGATCTCGCGAGCGAAGTGCCGAGCCCGTCATTTGAAGAACAAATGGACAAGCTTATCAGGAAAGAGGGTCAAAAGGCTCGGGAAGACCACAATCGCGAGATGGCCATCTACGAGAAGGCCAGGATGCAACGTCTGTTTCAACAAGCTGCGAAAGACAAAGGTGCTCCTCCCTGTCAACCCGTTGTGAAAAAGGCCCGACGCAGAGGCAGAAGTAAGTCAAGAAGCGAAAAAGGGAGTCGACAACAACGAAGCCGGATTAGAGAGTCATGTGATCGGGAATTGCACGGTCCGGACTTGTCCCTCATGAAGAAGATGAGTCGAGCGTATTCCTTCCCTCGAGACAAGACGAAGAAGCTACTCGAGCTCGCTATAAGGCATCAAATGATCGTACTTCCGGAGTCTAAGCACCCTGAGCAAGTTAACGAGGTTTCACATCCGGGTTATTGCTCTTATCACCGAGCCATAGGACACCCTATCGAAGACTGCTTTACGTTCAAGAACTGGGTCGAAGACCAGTACCAACAAGGCAGATTTGCTTTATCCAGTAGCTGGAGGGTAACGCCGCCGCAAAAGCACGAACCCAAAGCTGCAAGAGCAGAGCCAGGTCTACATCGGTCTTGGAAGCGGATTCGCACCTGTTACACGATTACAATATTAAAAGAAGAGCACAAGAACATGGGTGACATTCCCTGGTGCTTTGAGAACAGCAATGACGAGGTTATATCAGAATTTCCGCCGGCTCCGAAAGAACTGGAAGATGGCATACATACTACTGCAGATAACCTCAAGAAGATTGAATTGGGGTCGACAGATGATCCGCGACCGACATTCGTCAGCGAGTTGCTCTCTGAGGAAAGGGTGGATGCGTTAAAAGACGTGCTTATCCAGCACAGAGATTGCTTCGCATGGAACTATTCCGAGATGCCAGGATTAGATCCAGAGATTGCTGTGCTTGCGCTTTCTAAAAGATAGATCAAAAATATTTGTAACCGTAATCAAGAACGGCGTCGCTTTGCAGCTAGCCGGTGAGTACGGGTCGGTCCACAGGGATGTTGTGAATTTCCTAATCGCGCTAACGAGTTAATTCCGAAGGGTGTTCGGATTGATTATTAAATCTAAAAATTGAAGTTGTATGATACTAGGATTAGAAACTTGCTAGGATTAGGTTTAGGGAAAATTTGGTAAACAAAGATCTACATCTCTTTCCATTGCCTTTAATTAAAGATATCATATTAGTGTTATGGTAAATCTTAACAAAGGGGATTAGGATGATTGGGAAGATTGATTCTTCCTCTAGATCCTTGTCCTTCCTTTCTTAATCTTTACCCTAACCTCCATGGAAAACCTTAAAATCCGGGCCTTTAGACTACGGAATCACCGTTACCTCGAGGGCAGAGTGCCGTAGGGAGCGGAATAAGAAGGTATGCATGGAATTCTAATGTTCATAAAAGTTTGGCAATGAAAAGAGATGAGAGATCTTCATCTCTCAAATCCTTCCCTATTCCTAACCCTAACAAGCAAGGAAACTACTCGCTCATTGAGGGGATGAAAAAAGACATGATTTTATTAAAGAGAGAAAACATCGATTGCATGTTAATAAAAGCTAAACTAAATTAAACTAAGGCGAGAAAATAATTTACCTAGAGCAGATATGAAAAACTACAACTACTGCAAGGAAAATAACCTACATACTGATGCATCTCTCCAATCATCAACGCAGGTTTGTCAGATCTGAATTCATGAATTGAAAAGAAACACCGATGCTCTCCAAAAGAATTCTAAAATTTATTAATGAAGGGAGGCATAAGAAATTACAATGATTAGAGTTCCTATTTATAGAGAATAGGAAACCCTAGGTTACATTTGATTCGCACATCTGCATTTACAAAATTGCCCTCTAAGAAAAGACCAAGTCAAAGATCTGCGCCGCCTCTGCATTATGGTAAAAATTAATTCTTCTCTGGGCTTCTTAAGGCCGCGGAACCGCGGCGGGAGTAGGGGTTGGGCCGCGGTTCCGCGGCCCAATAAGAGGCCTGACTGCTGAAAATTTCTAGTCTTTCTCTGGGCTTCCTGGGCTTCTATATTCTTCAATATTTTTCTCAATTGGGCTTCTACATTGGTTCCAGATCCTCAGTGAACATCTGTAGTGGATTTTTAACCGTTGCTTTGTGTTGACGTCTTGAACCTTGCTTTGTGAACTGTTTCTTATGTAGGCTTGATCAAGATCTTCTGTTCATTGGTTAAAATTCACTTTTTCATCATCTTTACCTCGTTTTCACTGTTTTCTGTCCAAGAACCTGTAACCTGCAACATGTAGCAGACATGGGTCAAAAGCACCTGTTTTCATTGTAAAATGCATAAGAATGGGGAATATAAAATACAATATTATGGTGTGAACAAATACCCCCAAACTTATCTTTTGCTCGTCCTCGAGCAAACTTATTGTTTTATTCACTACAAAAAACCTAACCGCACTTTCGCAGGGAAACACGATTGCACTGAGCTCGTGCAACAAGCCGTTAAACCTCTAGGTGTCCCTAGTAGGAGGAGTGTTGTCTCCTGAGGGTTTTCAGCGGATTACACCTACAAAATCCTATCAACTCGGCCCATTGACTTTTGTTCTTCATTTAGGTTTTCTAACAAGGAATTCTATTATCCTCGACCCATAAATTATCCACCCAAATTCTTCACACTTCCTCATTATTTAACTTAAGATTATATATATCCTGTGGATTTACTTAGCTTTCGGCATCTCTTAAGTTTTCCTTCTAGAGTTCCATCTCCACTTAGGAATTTCTATCAACTCTATTAAAGACACAAGTTCTATTCTTCATTCCTTTCTCTCATCTAAACTCCAATCACATATCCCCACGTGTGTGTAAATATTACCCCTACACTTGGAAATTCAAATCAAGCAATCGTACTCCCGTCCATTGTCCAAAGCACTTGTGAAATTTCGCTTTCACATCCTTCATGCGACTGTTAATACTTCTTGAGGTACCAACAACTGATTACAAGATGCGTTAGCGTTTTAAAGCGTACTTCCTAGTTTTGCAACACCCAAGGCTTTTAGCAGTGGCTCCCAAACCAGTTGGTCTAAGGCACTAGGTGATGAAGCACCCTCGCTAAATATTTTTCTATTTTTACAGCCTTAAGTAATCACAAAAACCAGTGTCCATTTTTTTCTTTATCCATTTTTTTTCTTTTTCATTGTGCTAAGGACTTTAGACAAGAGTATTTCAAGGTCTCTTCTACTAATCCAAGTTTCAAGGTGTGTGTTTGTGCAATTTTGTAGGGTATACATTTTCAGAATCTAGATTTAAGCTAGGAACTATTTTTCAAACTTATACTCTAATAAAAGTTTTAATACTTTTCCTTCGTCTCGACTTAGCCCAAGAAATGAACCCAAAATTTGCCTATTTCCAAATAAACTACAAGGCATATACTTTCTACTGTTAAACTTTAAGGAATGTTATTTTTAGGGTTTTTAATTCACTAAGTCGAAGATCTAGTTGTTCCTAGCCAGTTAACCTATTTGTCAAACTCAAGTCAAATATGGCCAAAATTGAATACAATAATTTTTATAATTTTTGAAATTTTTCAATTTTTATGGATTTTTCAAATAAGTATGCAAATGCAAAAATATGTACAAATGAATGCGAAGGAAGAAGACTTACCAAGCATACCCCCAAACTTGAACTTGACAGTGTCCTCACTGTCATGCTAAACCAAGAGGGTCAAAATGCCGATACTCCCCTGTTTATTTATTTACAATTTTTTTTATATTTTTAATGTTTTAAATTTTTTTTTAATTTTTTATAGAAAAAGAAAACAAAAATAAATATATACATATATACAAAGGTTCCCCCCAAACTTAAGCTTGGCCTTACACAAGCCAAAGGTTAGCACCAACCATTCAAAAATTCTATCGTGGTAATGGTTGAGTTGGTGAAAGAATGGAGTGGAAAGAAAAGAAATGAGAAGCACACGAGACCGTGTGGAGAGAAAGGGATAATATGGTCTCGGTGGAGGAGAATGGCGGAGGGGAAGAAGAAATGGTAGGGGTTCTACTTCTTCGAGTGGAGGTTGATTAATCACAAAATCCATATCATTTAAGAATGCGAGTTCGTCGGCGAAAATATCTTCGAAACTTTCTTCGAAGGTCCAATTGAAAATTATCGAACTCAAAATGTCGGATTGTGATTCATCAACACTCGATATCATTAAAGGAAGATTAGAAGAACCAAAGAAAGTGGGAATACGAATTTGAGGGTGTGGATGGAACGTATAGATTAGCACAATTTGTAATGACCGATGTGTAAAAAGCAATTGTGCTAATCTATCAACCCGCGAAAAAATGAGATTAAATCCCTCAAGAGTCGTGAGCAAACATGGGTACGTCGAACTAGGTATTGGAGATGAAAGCGTAACGGTCTCTTGCACAGTCGAAATGATAGGAAGGACGGAAGGAAGTGAGTGAGGAAGGGTATCAGTTAAGGATTTAGGAGGGTGTATTGGAAAATTCGACACATCAAACGAAAATGGTTCAACCTCAATATTATCCTCAGTACTATCCTCATAATTCTCCTCAATATTTTCCTTAAAAATTTGCTTATCCATGCCAATATCATCAAAATCAAAATGCATATGAGATTCGGGAGAAACATTTAATAACTCGGGATGATGATTTGAACATAAAATTTCAATTAAATCGACAGGTTCATCATCCGAAATATTCCCGGCGTCTATATCCTCAATCAAGTGAAAGTCAATTTCTTTAGACACCTCCTCAAAAGCATGGATGTTGATCAATGTAGGTTCTAGAGTGGAAGTGTAAAGGTCGAAAGGATTAGGTGCGGTTTCACTCGAAAGGGGTTCCTTACAATCTGGCAAATCAAACACTACAAAATCACACAACTCGCTTTTATTTTGAACTTGTGAATCATTTAGGACATCGATGGAAAACTGGAGTTGTAGGCTTCAATTGGGTAAGGGTAGGTTTGATTTGGAAATCCTCTCTCATTCTCACTCAGTCCAACCACCTCCTCATACATTGGAAAATTTGGAGCTAGTTGGAAACTAGCTACCGGTTCACTAGGTCGCATAAGGGTGGCCACGGACGCTTCCACATTCCTAACCATTTTGTTTGTTGCTGCGATATACGCCTCCAACGCCTCTTCCAAACTAGACTTTGGTGGTAAAGGGGTTTCGGCAAAAGATTCGAAATTGTTTGGATATGTGAAACTCCCAAAAGGCAGTGTAGAAGCAGTGTCTAGTGAAGGTGGAAAGGTCGGATAGGACTGGTAGGAAGTGGGTGGTTGGACAGGGATAGGGTCAACATGTGGATAAAAAGGTGAATAGTCTTGTTGATCCCTAGAACTAGATGTGTGGAGAGGGGTGAAAGATCGGCTACGAGATTGAGCAATATGCTCAGCAATGGACATCGGCTTAGGAGTGACAGAAGGACTTAAAGAAGTGGTGTCAACATATGTAGGTGGTGAAGGTTGACTTGGTTGACACAAAGTGGGTTGAAAAGTCAAACTATTTCTCCTAGACTCCTCTATGTGATCTTTCAAAGATTTTTTAGGCATGGAAGGATCGTCTTTAAATTGACCGAACACATTGACATATGACGCAAAATTAGGTTCGGGATACCAAAGTTCTTGGACTGGGGTAGGGTCAACATGTGGATAAAAAGGTGAATAGTCTTGTTGATCCCTAGAACTAGATGTGTGGAGAGGGGTGAAAGATCGGCTACGAGATTGAGCAATATGCTCAGCAATGGACATCGGCCTAGGAGTGACAGAAGGACTTAAAGAAGTGGTGTCAACATATGGAGGTGGTGAAGGTTGACTTGGTTGACACAAAGTGGGTTGAAAAGTCAAACTATTTCTCCTAGACGCTTCTATTTGATCTTTCAACGATATTTTAGGCAAGGAAGGATCGTCTTTAAATTGACAGAACAAATTGCCGAACGACGCAAAATTAGGTTCGGGATACCAAAGTTCGGCTAATGATTTTTTATGTGGGGTACCCATGTTAAAAGAAGAAAGGTGACAAAAAGGAAGGTTGGATGATGGTGCAAGGATTTATTTGCGGCAAAAGTTTGCAAGTTCTTGTAACAAAAATTTTCCTTTTCCTTTTTCTTTATTTGAAAATTGTTGCAAAAAGATTTTTAATTAAAGGTATGCAACCGAAAATATATTACCTGCAATCAGTTATTATCTTAAGCATATCACAAGAATCTTTATTTGGAAAAAATTGTTGCAAAAAGATATTTGAGAAAAGATATGCAACAAAAAAGATTACTTGCAATCAATTTCTATTTTGAGCGGGGCCCAAAAATCCTGCACAAGACTTGTTATATGGAAGGCAATATATTTTATAGCTCACAGAATCTTGCAGGAATTTTCAGAAAAGATATTTCAAAAATTACAGAGGAGAGAGACAGGAAACTTACAGTGCAAATTTCACACGAAGAGGCACCAGGCCCACCGCGTTTCCGCCGCACTATGACCCTTCAGACCGCGTTTCCGCGGTTGTTTCAGAAGCTCGGTTCCCCAAAATTTTTCCCGTGCGATGATTCGTCAAGAAGGCCGCGTTTCCGCGGCCTAATGTGGGTTTTGGCCGCGGAAACGCGGCGGGGTTGGGGATTTGGGGCTCCAAAATTTTTCTGCCTCTCTGTTTTGAAAATCCCCCTCTGTTCCAATCTTTGGATTTCTGTTTCTCTTTCTGGATTTTTCCAGATCCGTCTCGATTTTTCCTGCAAGATTCACACAACAAAGTACCCTTTCCAAAAAAATAACAATTGATATATTTTTATAATTTTTTTGATATTTTTAGATTTTTATGATTTTTTAAATTTTATGATTAACCCGAAATTACGAAAAGAAAATTCTACGCCATCCCCGGCAACGGCGCCATTTGATTGGTTGAGATTCAGCGTGCTTGCGCTTTCTAAAAGATAGATCAAAAATATTTGTAACCGCAATCAAGAACGGCGTCGCTTTGCAGCTAGCCGGTGAGTACGGGTCGGTCCACAGGGATGTTGTGAATTTCCTAATCGCGCTAACGAGTTAATTCCGAAGGGTGTTCGGATTGATTATTAAATCTAAAAATTGAAGTTGTATGATACTAGGATTAGAAACTTGCTAGGATTAGGTTTAGGGAAAATTTGGTAAACAAAGATCTACATCTCTTTCCATTGCCTTTAATTAAAGATATCATATTAGTGTTATGGTAAATCTTAACAAAGGGGATTAGGATGATTGGGAAGATTGATTCTTCCTCTAGATCCTTGTCCTTCCTTTCTTAATCTTTACCCTAACCTCCATGGAAAACCTTAAAATCCGGGCCTTTAGACTACGGAATCACCGTTACCTCGAGGGCAGAGTGCCGTAGGGAGCGGAATAAGAAGGTATGCATGGAATTCTAATGTTCATAAAAGTTTGGCAATGAAAAGAGATGAGAGATCTTCATCTCTCAAATCCTTCCCTATTCCTAACCCTAACAAGCAAGGAAACTACTCGCTCATTGAGGGGATGAAAAAAGACATGATTTTATTAAAGAGAGAAAACATCGATTGCATGTTAATAAAAGCTAAACTAAATTAAACTAAGGCGAGAAAATAATTTACCTAGAGCAGATATGAAAAACTACAACTACTGCAAGGAAAATAACCTACATACTGATGCATCTCTCCAATCATCAACGCAGGTTTGTCAGATCTGAATTCATGAATTGAAAAGAAACACCGATGCTCTCCAAAAGAATTCTAAAATTTATTAATGAAGGGAGGCATAAGAAATTACAATGATTAGAGTTCCTATTTATAGAGAATAGGAAACCCTAGGTTACATTTGATTCGCACATCTGCATTTACAAAATTGCCCTCTAAGAAAAGACCAAGTCAAAGATCCGCGCCGCCTCTGCATTATGGTAAAAATTAATTCTCCTCTGGGCTTCTTAAGGCCGCGGAACCGCGGCAGGAGTAGGGGTTGGGCCGCGGTTCCGCGGCCCAATAAGAGGCTTGGCTGCTGAAAATTTCTAGTCTTTCTCTGGGCTTCCTGAGCTTCTATATTCTTCAATATTTTTCTCAATTGGGCTTCTACATTGGTTCCAGATCCTCAGTGAACATTTGTAGTGGATTTTTAACCGTTGCTTTGTGTTGACGTCTTGAACCTTGCTTTGTGAACTGTTTCTTATGTAGGATTGATCAAGATCTTCTGTTCATTGGTTAAAATTCACTTTTTCATCGTCTTTACCTCATTTTCACTGTTTTCTGTCCAAGAACCTGTAACCTGTAACATGTAGCAGACATGGGTCAAAAGCACCTGTTTTCATTATAAAATGCATAAGAATGGGGAATATAAAATACAATATTATGGTGTGAACAACACCTACAAGCCGCAAGCGGTCAGCTAAACGTAACGGCCACCCGGGTATTGAGCGATCAGAATAAGAACAAGCGAACCTGTCAAAACTCCTGTCAATCCATCCGGCAACACTAACCGTACAGTCCGGTCTTTTCGTCAGATATGCTGCATATCGAGTCTAGGGATGGAATCGTCAACCCCAATAACTCAATAAGTCATGCCGGTATATGGTCTATAACAGATCGAGAAACTTACTGATAACACTTATCAGTAATATCTCAGCAGCCCTGGCCAGGGACTTCCCGTTATAGCAATCGTGCACAGCACAGCATCAACCCCCAATACCGGGAGAGACGAAACCCCTCCTACCGCTCACTGCCTCCACATGCCTCGAGACTATACCCAAAATCCACCTGTTTGTACGACTCAGTAGAGCCGCAGTAGGGTGGAGATCAAAGTACAGTGGGAGGACACACAAGACTCTATGACGATCTCGGGTCTACAGACTAACCTGTACCAGTGTCACCTGAGAACTGCTATCCGACGTATGATATAATACCATATAGGAGTTCTCGGTGAGTCCGTTCAGTGTACCCAGTCTCACTGAGCACCCGTATGCTATCTTCGGTGTCAACACACCAGACGGATATGGGATCATCCATCGCCCATCATATGGAACAAGAATGGTATACGCTAGTCTAAGCTGGAATATTGATGCCCTGTCTCGATATACCTACGACTAGGAACATTTCAAGGATATGCTTATAAACTACAGATGTCCCACTAGTATGATCTGCATCATAATTCCAGTAGTTAAGCCAATATCCTTAGGGCTTTATCAACATGCACCAAATGAATATAAACATGATCAAGTGAACATATGATAAAGTAAAACCAGATAGCATACTATCATATCGAGCAAGACTGTCCCCCGAATATATATATATATATATATATATATATATATATATATATACACATCAGTACATACACTATCTCATAATAGCCTCTAGGGCATACATATATCCAACAATCTCCCACTTGCACTAAGGCCAGTTATTGGCATATCTCATACCTAACATCTCAAAAAGTCGCTCATGCTGCAGCTGAGGGAGGGCCTTGGTGAATGGATCCGCAGCGTTGTTCTTTGTGTCTACTCTCTTAATCTCGATCTCGCGGCGATAAACTATCTCCCGGATCACATGATACCGCCTCAGGATGTGTCTGGACTTCTGATGGGACCTGGGCTCTTTGGCCAATGCCATAGCCCCATTATTGTCACAATACAGAGGTATTGGATCAATAATGGTTGGAACTACTCCTAGATCCGCGATGAACTTTCTCATCCAGACGGCTTCCTTGGCAGCATCATTTGCAGCAATATATTCAGCTTCCATCGTTGAGTCTGCAACGGTATCCTGTTTGGAACTCTTCCAACTCACCGTCCCTCCATTGAGGGTAAATGCAAACCCTGAGATAGACTTGCTGTCATCCTTGTCACTTTGGAAGCTCGAATCGGTAAAGGCCTCCATTTGGAGATCCCCATTACCATACACTAAGAACAATTCTTTAGTCCTTCGCAAGTACTTAAGAATGTTCTTTACAGCAATCCAGTGATTCTCCCCTGGGTTAGATTGATACCTGCTTACTACACTTAGTGCATAAGCAACATCAGGGCATGTACATAACATTGCATACATTATCGATCCTACTGCTGAAGCATAGGGAATAATGCTCATGCGAGCTCTCTCTATGTCAGACTTTGGGCAATCGTCTTTTGAGAGAGTGACTCCATGGCAAGCGGGTAAGGCACCCCGCTTGGAGTCTTCCATACTAAATCTCTTTAGGATGGTGTTTATGTACTTGGTTTGGGACAATCCCAATAACCGTTTGGATCTATCCCTATACCCAATATGTATGTGGCATCTCCCAGGTCCTTCATGGAAAACCTTTGTGATAAGAATGATTTGACCGACTGTAGCATAGGAATGCCATTTCCTATCAGAAGTATGTCATCTACGTACAATACGAGGATTGCGACATTTCTTCCTACAGTCTTCTTATAAACACAAGGTTCATCTGGATTTTTGATGAAATCAAACTCTTTGATAACATCATCAAAATAGATGTTCCAACTCCGTGATGCCTGCTTTAATCCATAAATGGATTTAAGTAGCTTACATGCTTTACCGCTGCTCCCACTATCAATGAATCCCTCTGGCTGATCCACATAAACGCATTCCTCTAAATCACCATTTAGGAATGCAGTTTTAACGTCCATCTGCCAGATTTCATAGTCGTAGTGAGCAGCAATAGCAAGTAGGATCCGAATGGATTTAAGCATGGCTATCGGAGAGAAAGTCTCGTCATAGTCCAAACCTGGTCTTTGACGAAAACCTTTCGCTACCAACCTTGCCTTATAGGTCTCTACCTGTCCATCTACACCGATCTTTCTTTTAAAGATCCATTTGCATCCCACAGGTTTTATCCCGGAGGGTACATCTTCCAAAGTTCATACTTTGTTGGTGTACATGGACTCCATTTCGGATCTCATGGCATCCAGCCAATTCACAGAGTCACCACTCGTGATAGCCTGATGAAAGCCGGAAGGATCATCATCATCCATGATGCAATCTTCTCTATCACCATCAACGAGAAAACCGTAGTATCTCTCCGGTGGGCGAGAAATCCTGCCAGATCTACGGAGTGGCTGAGGTTCATTAGATTCTGTTATAATTTCAGGTTCAGCCAAGTTGTCATTTGTAACTTGTGTTTCTAGAACTTCTTCTAGATTTACCACATTACCATTTGTATTGTTTGAAAAAATCTCATCTTCTAAAAAGGTAGCATACTGAGAAACAAACACTTTTTGTTCCTCTTTGTGGTAAAAAAGATACCCAAACGAATGTTTAGGATATCCTACAAATATACATTTGACCGATCGTGTCTCGAGTTTGTCTGGATTCTGCTTTTTAACAAAAGCCGGACAACCCCAAATCTTAACTCTTTTAAGAGATGGTTTCTTCCCATGCCATATCTCATATGGAGTGATAGACACGGTCTTGGTTGGAACTTTGTTTAACAGAAAAGCTGCTGTTTCCAATGCATGCCCCCAAAACGAGAGAGGTAACTCAGCATCACTCATCATGGATCGTACCATATCTAATAGGGTACGGTTCCTTCGTTCTGACACACCGTTGTGCTGTGGTGTGTAAGGTGGAGTAAGCTGAGAGAGAATCCTATTCTCTTTTAGGAAGTCTAAGAACTCAGTACTTAAGTACTCTCCACCTCGATCTGATCGAAGTATCTTGATACTCTTTCCTGTTTGGTTTTCTACTTCATGTTTATACTCCTTGAATTTCTCGAAAGCTTCAGATTTATGTTTTATCAAATATACATGACCAAATCTTGAGAAATCATCAGTAAAAGTTATGAAGTATGAAAAACCGCCTCTTGCATGTGTAGACATTGGTCCGCATACATCACTATGTAAGAGGCCTAGGAGCTCAGTAGCTCTTTCTCCGTGTCCTGTAAACGAGGTTTTGGTCATTTTACCTTTGATACAAGACTGGCAAGTTGCATAAGATTTATACTCAAAAGAATTTAAATATCCATCTTTATGAAGCTTGTTTAGTCTTATTTCATTAATATGACCAAGTCTACAATGCCAAAGAAAAGCTTCATTTATCTCTGAAAATTTTCTTTTATTTTTGTGTTGTACGTTGAAAACTGTGTGTTGATTAAGGACGTATATCCCGTTATTTAATGTACCACAACCAATCAACTCTTGATTCAGTCTAATGTTCATAACATTGTGTTGTACAACAAAATGATACCCTTCATTGTCTAACAAGGAAACAAATATAATATTACAAAGCATACTTGGTACAAAATAACACGGGTTCAAAACCAATATACAACCCGAAGGCAAACCTAGGTGATACTCTCCTACTGAAACTGCATTTACACTGGAACCATTTCCAACTTGGAGAGTATGATCACCTGTCTTCAGAACTCTGCTATTTCTCAACGCCTGCACAGAATTGCAAATATGAGAACCCGAACCGGTATCCAATACCAAGGAAGCAGAATTAATAGAAAAACAGTTTTCAATTACGAACACACCTGAAGCTGAAGCATCACCATGCTTCTTCTTGAGTGCTAGGTACTCAATACAGTTCCTCTTCCAGTGTCCCGTCTTCTTGCAATGGAAACATTCACCTTTCTCTGTTGCCCCAACCTTGGACTTGCCTTTTCCCTTTACCTTTACGACTCCACCCTTAGGTTTGGTGGGTTTCTTCTTCATCTTTCCTTTGGCCTTAGCCTTTGGGTAAGATGAGGAGGATTGCCCAACAGACATAACGGGAGTCTTCACTGACTTCAGTGTGCTCTCTGCACTCCTTAACATATTAAGGAGTTCAGGCAGTTCCTTCTCCATGTTGTGCATGTTGAAGTTAACGATGAACTGAGCAAAGGTGGAGGGGAGAGACTGTAGAATAATATCTGTATACTGTTCATTGTCCATTGTCCACCCAAGGTCCTCAAGCTCTTCTATGAGAGCTATCATTTTCAGAACATGGTCTCCTACTGCTGTGCCAGCGGTCATGCGCATCTGAAACAGTTTCTTAGACGCTTCGTATCGTAATACGCGGGATTGCTCTCCATACAACTCTTTTGTATGGAGGAATATGGCTTGTACGTCCATATTCTCGTGCTGCTTTTGATGTGTGTTATCTATCGATGCAAGCGCGAGGCATTTTGCCGTGGCACAGTCAGCGTCCCATGTTTTGTGGATTTCCATATCCGCAACTGAAGGTTTAGGACCTAGGGGAGGCAAGGCTGGAGCTGTAAGGACATATGATACTTTATCATAAGTTAGGCTATGTTTAAATTCCTCAGCCAGTCTTTATAGTTGGTCCCATTCAGCTTGTTTTTATCTAATAGAAGCTTAAGTCCTGTCATGGGTATCTGCCATTAAGAGAGAGAAAAGAATACACTTAGTGAATGCTCTTGCAAAGATCAGATTGGTTATTATCTTGTCTAATCGATGTCTCCCACTGTTTTTATCAAATTTTCTTTAAAACCTTTTAAAAAGAAAACTAGCCGGGATTAATTATATTCTACAACTTCGCCAACCTCTCAGCCAGGCCAGTGCCGGTACTTGAGGGAGGTTCCCCGTGCTTTCGCACGGACCTAATTAAAGTAAACCTCGTCTTCCCAGAGGCGTAGCCCCGTTTGGCACCTTTCTAGACACCTACCGAGTCAGCTAATTGTAAAGTGCAAAATTCTCCCGGGAGCAACATTTGCTCGCAGTGGGATCGGGATCCTATTATCATATAGTAGGTATACAATCTCATTGTAATTTTCAACTCTTGAAATTCCCGATATGATTTTTACCCCTAGTACTTATGACATTAACTAAAGTCAACATATCATAAGTACAAGTCAAGTTCTTCCCGTTATTTTGTGATTAACTAGACCCACTCATATGACCCTTAACTAAAGTCAACATAATCATATGAATGTCCTAACTAATCTGCATCATATGCAGGGTAGGAAGACATCACTTAGCTACCGTTCACTGCTCCTTAACTAAAGTCAAAATACGCAGCACGAATACTAAGTACTCTGCTTCCTAAAATGACGGAGGGTGGCGGATAGTTTTTAAGAAAACTTTTGACGCTTTGAACTTGATATCATTGTAGAATCTAATGGGTTTAAAAAGGAGTGGCTTAAGCTCCGCATTTTGAAACTTGCTTTTTATAAAAAAGGCCGAGTGTGTTTCAAATCTTGATTCTACAATATCCTTTTAGGTTCATTTATCTTTTACATTAATCTCATTAATGTAGTCCCATCATTTAAATCCTAAGCCATTACAGAGAGAAACGAAAATATAACGTACACTTATGCCACTCGCATTCGTCACAGTGTCCTGATATGCACCGTTAGGTTACTTAACTAACGGCATACCGGGACGGGGCTAGTGCGGGTGTAAAACATAAGTAACGTCTAATATATATCATATATAAAATTTCATTCGTCTCAGACATGTATTAAAAGATCACATCAGATAATGAAAACAGCAGAAGCACATAAAGGATATCTAGGAGGTCCGTATTTTATATTTAGCCAGCAATAAAAATACAGATTCCACGGTCGCAATAAATAGCCAAGCCCACACCCCTAGACCCCTACGAGAGCGGCAAGCGACCCTACCAATTCTGGAGTTTAGGAGACCCGGTCTCGACTCCTCGAGATGGCCTCCCATTGAACCCAAGAACCCGGTCACTTGTGCCCTCCACCTTGGGTCTGTCCTAATGCGGAAAAGTAAATAATATACAACACTGGTGACAACAACCTCACCCCGGAAGTGCCCCAAATAAAAGAATATTACATACAAATTAATATTACATGAATTAAAAGAATACTCTCATCTCACATAAAAAGAAAACCCCCGGCTATTCATTGCGACAATCCTGCATATCAAATCTCATCGACACGGAGAAATAAAATGGGAAAAATACAACAATTGGAATCTTTAACTGCCTTTAGACAACACAATTCCGGAATATCACATATACAAGATTTCATGCCTAAATAATGTAAAGCTCGCATTTGGGTCTCATTCAAGAAAACACCTTTTCAAAACAAACCGGATAATTCAACAAGATTTCCGTTTATCCCGAGACCGAACTGCTAGATTTACACGCAATAAACAAATTTGTAGATTTCAATTATTGTATCACATACTGTTAAACTAAGCGGCGTTGGAACATCCGATCAAACAAATTGAACAACCACAAACTGCTCTGAAAGCTCAACACCTGAGCAGATTATAAAAATACCAGTAACAACAGAGAACACATACGGGCCAGCACAAGAAAATACGGCCCATAAATCGACTATACGGCCGCGGAACCGCGGCCCAAGAGGCTTGTTGCGGCGGTTCCGCGGTGGTATAGTCGATTTAGGGGATCGTTTTTCTGGTGAGCCCATATATTTCCCTGCTTAATTTTTTACATATTTTTAATTTGAAAAATTCCAGGTTTTAAAAAAAATTTCCAGAGAGCACCCCCCGGGTATCGTTTTTCGTCCGTTCGATGTTTTCAACGTCGTTTAGGTTACCACAAAGCTCTAGCTTGGCTCTGATACCATGTAGGGTTTTCTTAACACCTCTATTAGGGTTTAGAAGCATCATACATGCTATAACAATAAAATTTTGAGGTGCTAAGCAAACTATACAAAGAATCGAACTAGAATATATGAAGTAACTATTAATAGTATCAACAATTAAGAGTTAAGTTATACTAAGTGATGAGACTACAACCTTTGTAGACCTCTTTAGAAGACTCCTTAGCTTTGAAAAGGTTCACTTGATCAACTCCTCGTCCACGACGATCCACCCGAAACACTTTGCTCTAAGCTTGATGCTTCCTTCGATCTTTGAAAAACTTGAAGCACAACACCCTACACAAGATAGCTAAGGTTGTGTATGATGATGAAGTGGTTGCTATTCTTATTTATTACCTTTTCTTTTCTTTTTCTAACTCTTTTTTAACATTTAAAAGAGAGCTAGGGTTTTTTGAGGAAGAAGATGGCTCTCTTTTCTTTTTGGAATGATAATGATCATGTTGTAAAAGAAAAATGAGAGAGAGAAAAAGATCTTATCATAACCACAACCATAGTTAAAATAATATCTAGATATTTTAATTAAGGTTAAAGGGCATAAGGAAAAGAAACCATGGTTGAGTTAAATTCAACCATGGAATTGTGTAGAAGAGTGTGGAAAGATGACTCATTATCTTTTTCTTTTGCCTTTAATCTTTATTGAAAATATCCATATATCATTTTATCTAAAATATGATTCTTATATTGCCATCCTCTTTGTATCATCAACCATGATACTTTTCATGTATGTATGTATGTATGCACATCATCATGTACATATACATGCATGTATCCATAAGAAGAAAAGGATTTAAATAAATAATATGAAAGCCAATATTAAATCAACACTTGATTTAATAAATTGGTCATATCTTATACAACCCGACTAATATTAAATGCCCGATTAAAATACAGTATCATATACTAGTATTTAATCGAGGCTCCGCGCATATCTCATATGTGCACCACTTCGTTTCGCCAGAGCCGAGAAACTTCTATGTGGGACTCTAAGACTCGTCAATACGCCAGCAGTAGATGATGATCATATCAAACACCTACAAGCCGCAAGCGGTCAGCTAAACATAACGGCCACCCGGGTATTGAGCGATCAGAATAAGAACAAGCGAACCTGTCAAAACTCCTGTCAATCCATCCGGCAACACTAACCGTACAGTCCGGTCTCTTCGTCAGATATGCTGCATATCGAGTCTAGGGATGGAATCGTCGACCCCAATAACTCAATAAGTCATGCCGGTATATGGTCTATAACAGATCGAGAAACTTACTGATAACACTTATCAGTAATATCTCAGCAGCCCTGGCCAGGGACTTCCCGTTATAGCCAATCGTGCACAGCACAGCATCAACCCCAAATACCGGGAGAGACGAAACCCCTCCTACCGCTCACTACCTCCACATTCCTCGAGACTATACCCAAAATCCACCTGTTTGTACGACTCAGTAGAGCCGCAGTAGGGTGGAGATCAAAGTACAGTGGGAGGACACACAAGACTCTATGACGATCTCGGGTCTATAGACTAACCTGTACCAATATCACCTGAGAACTGCTATCCAACGTATGATATAATACCATATAGGAGTTCTCGGTGAGTCCGTTCAGTGTACCCAGTCTCACTGAGCACCCGTATACTATCTTCGGTGTCAACATACCAGACGGATATCGGATCATCCATCGCCCATCATATGGAACAAGAATGGTATACGCTAGTCTAAGCTGGAATATCGATGCCCTGTCTCGATATACCTACGACTAGGAACATTTCAAGGATATGCTTATAAACTACAGATGTCCCACTAGTATGATCCGCATCATAATTCCAGTAGTCAAGCCAATATCCTTAGGGCTTTATCAACATGCACCAAATGAATATAAACATGATCAAGTGAACATATGATAAAGTAAAACCAGATAGCATACTATCATATCGAGCAAGACTGTCCCCCGAATATATATATATATACACACACATCAGTACATACACTATCTCATAATGGCCTCTAGGGCATATATATATCCAACAAACTGATGATAGACAATACGTCCACTCACGAGGTTTTCTCCTTTATGGACGGTTTATCAGGGTACAATCAGATAAAGATGCATCCCGACGACCAGAAGCATACCGCTTTCCGGACCCCTTTGGGTATATTCTGCTACAAGGTTATGCCCTTTGGTCTAAAGAACGCCGGTGCTACCTATCAAAGGGCCATGACAAAGATCTTCGATGATCTCATACATGAAATCGTCGAGTGCTATATTGATGACCTCGTAATAAAGAGCATGTCATACGAAGAGCATTTAGAGCATATGAAGACTGTATTTCAACGCCTTCGGCAATATAATTTGAAGATGAATCCCCTCAAATGCGCGTTCGGAGTCTCCTCGGGTAAATTCCTGGGATTCATCATCCGACACTGAGGTATCGAAATAGATCCATCTAAGATCACGGCGATCATGGAAATGCCACCGCCAAGGACTCTCAAACAGCTACGGTCTCTCCAAGGAAAGCTCGCGTACATCCGGCGGTTTATCGCCAATCTTTCAGGCAAGTGCCGTCCTTACAGCCACCTGATGAAGAAGGGAACTCCATTCGTCTGGGATCACAAATGCCAAGGCGTACTGGACGAGATCAAGTAGTACCTGCAGAACCCTCCAGTGTTGGCTGCGCCGGTTAAGGGAAAGCCTCTCATTCTTTATACAACTGCCCTAGAAGGTTCTTTAGGCGCATTATGGGCACAAGAAAACGACCGAAGGAAGGAGTGAGCGCTCTACTATTTAAGCCGAGTTCTTCTGGGGGCAGAAAGCAATTACTCCCCGATCGAAAAACATTGCTTGGCGTTAATCTTTGCGATAACAAAACTCAGGCACTATGCATTGGCACATGAAGTCCGTCTCATATCTGTTAGTTATATGTATGCCCTAGAGGCCATTACTGTACATTGGATGTATATTGTAGTGGATGCTGGGACATATATAGGGAGGACTTTCTTGCTCGACATGATAGTATGCTATCTGGTTACTCTTTACCTTAACGTGTACATTGATTGTCTCTCTGTTACATGTTGGTAAAGCCCTTAGGATGTGTACTTGACTACCTGGACTATGATGCAGATCATACTAGTGGGGACATGGTAGTCCATAAGTACATCCTTGAAAGTCCCTAGTCGTGGGTGTATCGAGATGGGGCATCGATATACCAGAGTAGACTAGCGTGTACCTTCTCGACCCATACAGATGGGCGATGGATGATCCCATATCCATCGGTGTTTGACATCAGAGATGATATACGGGTGCTCAGTAGAGACTGGGTACACTGGACGGACTCGCCGAGAACTCCCAGATGGTATTATACCTTACGTCAGATGGCAGTTCTCTGGTGACACCGGTACAGAGTAGTCTGTTGACCCGAGATCGTCATAGAGTCTTGTGTGGTTCCCACTGTGCTTTGATTTCCATCTTACCACGTCCAAGAGGGTATGCAAAACGGTGGTTTTTGGGTACAGTCCCGAGTTACATGGAGGCAATGAGCGATAGGAGGGGATTCGTCTCTCCAGGTATAGGGGGTTGATGTTGCGCTGTGTTCGATTGGCTATAACAGGAAATCCCTGGCCAGGGTTGCTGAGATTTACTGGTAAGTGTTACCAGTAGTTTCTCGAATTGTTATAGACCTCATATCGACACGACTTATCGAGCTATTGGTGTCTGACGTTTACCACTCCTAGGCGAGATATGCGACATATTGGATGAACAGACCGGACTGTACGGTAGTGTTACTGGTTGGATTCACTAGAGTGTGAGCGGGCTTGCTTGTCGATCTTCTGATCGCTCAATCCCCGGGTGGCCGTTACGTTTAGCAGACCGCTTGCGGCTTGTGGGTGCTTGATATGATCATCATCTGCTGCCGGCGTATTGACGAGTCTTTAGAGTCCTACACAGAGGTTTCCTGGCTCAAGTGAAACGAAATAGGAGCGCATATGAGATATGTGCGAGACCGAGAATGATACCAGTATGTGATACTGTATTCGTTTTTCGCGATTTATGACATTGATCGGTTATATGCGATATAGCCGGGATATCGGATCAAGTGTTGATTCGATAAGTTGTTACTGTTTATATTAGTCGGTTATATGCGATATGACCGGATCATTAAATCAAGTGTTGATTTAATGATTTAATGCATAATTAAATATTTGATATATTAGTTTGCATTAACTAGTATCGGTTCACTTTAAATGGATTTTCTCACTCGGGTGTACACATTGTATATGTGATATACTTTTGTGCACTCGATTGTATCATGTTTGATGATGCATACAAAATTGGTTTGTGTAAAGAATTAAACCTAGGTTAAGTAAATGGTTAAGGTTTCTATTTATTTGTCCATTCATTTATCTTTTTATTTTGGATGAAAATGAAATGACAAAAGACAACAAAATGGTTTCATTCTTTCTTTCTTTCTTTCATGAAGCTTGATGAAGCTTCATGAAGCTTTGACCATATGACCATTTTGTTTTCAAGCTTAACCCTAACCATTCTTTTAACCTTAGTCAATTCTCTACACCTAACTATAGTTAATGTTATGATAAGTATTCTTTTTCTTTATTATTCTAATTAACTTATCATATCATTATCTTCTTCTTCTTCATCTTCTTCACTTGAAGAAAACCTTTCTTCATCAATGGTGATTGATGAAAATGAGTGAGAAATCCAATTCTAAAGTCTACCCACTTCCTATTTCTTCATCCTCTACCTCTTGCCAAGTAGTAGAGTGTGTTTCCTTCACAAGTTTTCATGGCTTGGTGAAGGTGGAGCTTGATCTAGTGATGCTTCGACGTAGATCATCTTCGGCACGTCGTCGATGACCTAGCCTGCTTTTTCTCCGATGAAGCCGACGCTAGAGCCCGAGATTGCATTTGGACAGCGGAGAGGACTTCATCACGGAGCCGTGGAGGTGGAGGAACGGATCTACAAAGGTTGTATTTCCGTACTCTTAGTTAAGATGTTAACTAGCTCGTTTAGTCGCCTAAATTTCTAGCCAACGATCTTGTTAGGGTTTCTCGGCACCGTTAAAATTTGAAATTGGCATGGTTGATGCCTTGTGAGACCTCATTAGGGTGCCTAGGAACCTTTCACTGGTATCAGAGCCTAGCTAGAGCCTTAGGCGATGCGTAGACAAAGTTTGAAAGCCGAACGAACCGAAACCCTAACACAATCCATGCTCTCTGGACTTTTTCTAAAAACTGGGATTTTTCCAGATTAAAAATTCTTAAAAATATCAGCAGGAAGATATAAGAATTATGGTGCAAAACGAGCTCATGATGCATCTAAACCGCCACGGAAACGCGGCAGAAGCATGGCTTCTGCCGCGGTTCCGCCGCCTACTGTTCACAATGCGCAATATTTTTTGCACAGTAATTCCTCTTTTCTGGTGCTGGTTTTCCTGGGAATTTTTAATATTTTTTCAAGAGTTGAATTTTCTGGGTTGTTTTGGGGATTCGAATGTTCGATCGGATTATCAAATTTTGTCTGTGTGGCTTTCCGGGTATTTTTAGAATATGTTAAAAAGTTCGACCGGATATAAATACCCAATTTTTCCCCTGTCGGGAAATTTCCAAGTGTTGGATTTTTCCGTAGTTTAACGACGTTCTAAGTAGTGCAAGTAACGCGATGGACCCTCTAGAAGACAACAAACCTTAACTCGATTATGTGACCTTCTTGAACTGCCCTTTGAACCTTAGGGTTTGGGGCAGTACGGCGTGCCACATGTGAGGCGTTGGCTTGACCCTTCTACGGCTGGACCGTTGGTACTGAGGCATGAACTGAATGTTTTTAGACTTGTTTCATATGTTGATCTGTATCGGGAAAACTTGGGTGTTCGATTGTTAGATCGGAAAGTTTAACATTTTCTATTTATCCGGAATGTGATACAATAATTGGAATTCACAAGTTGTTATGAGATAACGGAATGAATATTATAAACATAGCAGTTTAGTCTCACTTGATCGGTTGCCACGGAATTTTGATGTGATCAAAAGTCCGTCGCAATCACGTAGCGTACGCGGATACTCGCCGGGTAAACTTAATAGACAGCCTCACTCCATAGCCCCAACCAAGTGACTGTAGGAGAACCCCGTCGCCGAAAGCATCCGTTCGGGTGCTCGCGGTGGCGGTGTTCCGCCTTGGTGCACTTCGTCGACGGTATCAGGGGTGCGACCGTCTACTGAAGTTTGCGACGAGCATTCGATCAGAATGTCGGGAATCCTGTTGAATTACCCGACTTGGTATTGAAAAGAGTTTTCGATTTTGAGAATAAAATGCGGGGTTTATAATTGTTAGGCATGCGATGTCTAAGTAATTCATTTGGTCAGGCATGCGATGTCTGAGGTGGTTGCGGATTCCAACTGTTGTAGTTTTACACTTTCTTTTCTGTGACCGTAAGTGTAATATGTGATATCGCCGGTTTTGTTGCTATATATTAACGACAATTGGGATGCACATATTTACTTACGTTGATGACATGTGATGTTATGTGTTGCTGGATATGTTATATTGGATCGTCGTGTTTGAATAGCCGGGTTTTTTTTATGTGAGATGAGTGTTTTTCATTTTCATTCATGTAAAAACTGTATGTAATATTATTTTTGTTTGGGGCACTTCCAGGTTGCGGAAGTTGTCACCTTTTGTATATTATTTACTTTTCCGCACTAGGATAGACCCAAGGAGGAGGGCACAAGTAACCGGGTTCTGGAGTCCAGTGGGAGACCAACTCGAGGAGTCGAGTCCGGGTCTCCTAACTCTAGAATTGGTAGGGTTGCTTGCTACTCTCGTAGGGGTCTAGGGGTGTGGATTTGGCTATTCATCACGACCGTGGAATCCGTGTTTTATACTGGCTCGTATTGAAAACACGGACGTCCTAGTATATCCAATATTTCATATGTTTCTTCTGCTGCGATATCTGTGATGTGATCATGTGATGCTCTGTGATAGATACAGTATATAGTATATATGATATATTATATAGGCGTTACTTATGTTTTACACCCGCACTAGCCCTGCCCCGCTCTGCAGTTAGTTACCTAACCTAACGGTGCACGAGGGGACATCGAGGCGAATGCGGATGGCATAAGTGTACGTCGTATTTATCTGTGATGTTTAGGTACTTAAATGATGGGACTTCATTAATATGATTAATGAAATAAAAGAAACCTAAGATGTTGTAGAATCGAATTTCAAAATAAAATAGGTAGCTACAGTTCTTGCTTTGCATAGCGGTATATGTGATATATCCTGCACCTTATTCGATAAGGAAAGGACCGAGATCCCTTCACCGGGAGTGACTCCTTTAGCAATAACTAGCAGATGCTACACACTCGGTTTGTCTTTTGCCTGCTTTTAAGTGTTTTTGCTTTGCACGGTGATATATATGATATATCCCGCACCTCATTCGACGAGGAAAGGACCGACGATCCCTTCATCGGGAGTGACTCCTTTAGCAAAACTAGAAAAGCCTCAAAAACACTCCATTTTAAAATCATTTGATTCTACAACGATATCAAGTTCATTACGCAATAGGTTTTCAGAAAAACCTGTCGTAGCCCTCCGTCATTTCAGATAAATCCTGTTTAGTATTCGTGCTGCGCTTGTTGACCTTGTCAAGGCGCAGTGTGCGGTAGCTAACCAGTATTTATCTGCTTATGCATATGATGCAGATTGGGTTAGGGTAGTCGTGCGGCCTTGTTGACCTTGTCAAGGGTCGTGCGAGTGGGTTTGATTCAATCAAGAAATGACGGGTTGAACTTGACTTGCGGTGTATGGTTTGTTGACCTTGTCAAGGTCATAGATCGTTCGGGGCAAAATATTATCGGGAATTTCAAGTGTTGAAATTTGCAATGAGATTGCATACCTTCTATGAGATAGTTGGATCCCGATACCCGCTGCGAGTAAGAGTTACTCCTGGGAGAGTTTTATACATTACAATTAGCCGATCAAGTAGGTGTCTAGAAAGGTGTTAACGAGGTTACGTCTCTGGGAAAACGAGGTTTACTTTAATTAGGTTCGTGCGAAAGCACGGGGGGACCTCCCTCAAAGTACCGACACTGGCCTGGCTGAAAGATTGGCGAACTTGTAGTGTGTAATTAATCCCGGCTAGTCTTTCCTTTTAGGGTTTGAAGGAAGATTTGATAAAAAGCAGTGGGAGCCATCCTGATTAGATAAAATAATAACCAATCTATTCTTGCAAGAGCGCACGTTGAGTGTTTTCTTCTCTCTCTCTCCTGGTAGCGACCATATCACGCCTTAATCAAGATAATAATACGGAATATTGACCGAACCCGCTTGTTATACTGAGCTGGGGAACGTTGGTCCCGCTCCAACTTATAATTATTGTAAGACAGAGCAGGAAATTGGGGAATACCAGATTTCCCATGCCGCCCAAACGAAGAGAGTGCATGCTGATGCATCATCTTCGGGTGTGTTCATTATACAGAACTGTTTCTCAGTATCCTCCGCATCCTTGGTATATGATACCGGATCAGGATCCCAGATATGTAATCTGTTACATAGGGCTACAAAGGGTAGAAAAACTGAGAACGGGTGATAAGTTTCATGAGGCAGAAAACGGGGCAAGTGTTGCAGCCAAGTCTGTTGGTCACTGTCACCCTGTATTGTAATACATTGTTTCTGAACGAATGTTATTAGATACCGAACCTGATATACAAAATCATATCAGTCTCTTTATTAGTAAAGAAATGATAAAATTCTGTATTGTTGGATAATGTTTTGAACATTTCCTATATCAAAAGTTGATCGGTTCAGGCACGTTATCTAAAAGCATTGATGTTCTAAATCAAACTACAGTTCTTAGTATATGGAACACATACAAGAGGAAGAGTTCAGAAATGAACGAATCCTTCTTGAGGTATTGTAGACTAGGTCAGATCAATGTGACCCGACTAGCTAGAGTTACATAAAGATGCATATTTAAATTAGTTTGAATTTACATCTTGTGAAACTCGCCAGTCATGTCACAAAGATAAGATGACCATAGCTCCGTTTACTGGAAACAGAGAAAGAGTTAATGAACTCTTGGGATGATACATGTTGATGTATGTAGGTCCCCTGTCTACACATACCAGGACCAGTTCTTTATACTTCATTACGTTCTCTGATGATCTTTCGAGATTCAGACCTATGTTCCTGTTGAAACACAAGTCCGAACCTTTTGAGATATTCACAGAATATAAGTTAGAAGTAGAGAACCAAAATACGGGTATAAGTATTATGTCCTTTGATGTGATCAAGGAGGAGAATACTTGAGCACGGAAATCCTGGACTATTCTAAAGGAGAATGAGATTCTCTCTCAGCATTACTCCTCCGTATACACCATAGCACGATGGTATATTGGGGCGGAGCAATCACACCCTATATGATAAGGTGTGCTCTATGATGAGTACTACTGAGTTACCTGTTTCCTTTTGGAAGTTATGCACTTGAGAATCTACATACCTATTGAATTGGGTTCTAATCAAATCAGTTGCCTACCGCTTCATATGAGATATGGAAAGGGAAGAGCCCATGTCTTAAGTTAGTTAAGATTTGGGGTTGTCCGGGCTATGTCTAAAAGCATAATCCGGACAAGCTCGAGGCAAATACTGTTATGTAGAACTGAAAATGTTCCAGCTATACAAACTGCAGCTGATGATTTGATAGAACCAAAGGATTCAATAGATTCCAACGAACCTCAGCCTCTCCACCGATCTAGTAGGGTTCCTCACCCATCCGAGAGATACTTCGGTTTCTCTATGACAGTGGGAGCGAGGATTGCATCATGAGATGATGACCTAACTAGATTCGAGCTGGCTATCAGGAGTAAGACTCTGTAAGAATGGCTGGATGCTTAGTGATCTGAGATGGAATCCTTATACACCAACAAAGTATGGACTTTAGTTGCTATATCTGGAGGGTTAAATCCCCATCAGGAGCAAGTATATCTTGAGAAGATTACTTGGTGTAGATGGAAAAGTTGAGACTTTCAAAGCTAGACTTGTTAAAAGTTTGCATCATTGACCAGGTGCGGATAATGATGAAACCTTTTCAAGTAGCTATGCTTAAGTCCATCCAGATCCTACTTGTCACGACTACATACTATGACTACGATATCTGGTGGTTGGGTGTCATGACTGCTTTTCTAAATGATGTTTTGGAAGAGAGCGTCTATAAGTACACAGCCAGAGGGCTTCGTAGACAGTGGGAGCAGCGGAAACGTGTGCAAGATGCTTTATAGGATTAAAGCAGGCATCGCGGAGTTGGAACATCTGTTTTAATGGATTAGTCAAAGAGTTTGACATCATCAAAATGGTAGATGAACCTTGTATAAACAAAAAGGTAGTAGGGAGTATGGTGGTGATCCTCGTAGAGTACGTGGATGACATACTCTTGATAAGAAAGGAGTTTCCTATGCTATGCTCGATCAATCTCCGCTTATCACAATGATTCTCCATATAGGATCAAAGTGATACCTACTATATCCTAAGCTTTGGATCTATGAGATAGATCTAAATAGATGTTAGGATACTCACTAGTTGTAGTGAGATGGTATCAGTTGATCCTGGGTAAAATCACTGGAAGTGTTCCAGGGTGATAAAGACGACTGAATGTCAGTCACAGGCATTGTCTTTACCCTCAGTGAAGGGACGGTATGTTGGAAGAGTTCCAAGCTAAATACCGTAACATACTAGACGATAAAGGCTAGATACATCGCTACTTAAGATGCTACCAAAGAGGCTGTTTGGGTGTATATTGGTTCATGAGATGAACTACGTTCCTCCCATTGTGTGGCAATGGAGTTGTAGCTTATGCCAAGGAACGCAGGTCCCATCAGTGATCCAGACATATTCTAAGGCAGTATCACTTGATCATGGAGATGGTTGATCTCTAAGGGATCGAGGTTAGGAGAGTAGACTCAGAGGACAACACGGCGGACCCACTCACGAAGGCCTATTCCCAGAGAGAGACTTTTATGGGATGGTTGAGTATGAGATACTACAACCACTGCTACAGATGGCCCTAGTGCAAGTGGGAGATTGTTAGTTATATGTATGCCCTAGAGGCCATTACTGTACATTGGATGTATATTGTAGTGGATGCTGGGACATATATAGGGAGGACTTTCTTGCTCGACATGATAGTATGCTATCTGGTTACTCTTTACCTTAACGTGTACATTGATTGTCTCTCTGTTACATGTTGGTAAAGCCCTTAGGATGTGTACTTGACTACCTGGACTATGATGCGGATCATACTAGTGGGGACATGGTAGTCCATAAGTACATCCTTGAAAGTCCCTAGTCGTGGGTGTATCGAGATGGGGCATCGATATACCAGAGTAGACTAGCGTGTACCTTCTCGACCCATACAGATGGGCGATGGATGATCCCATATCCATCAGTGTTTGACATCAGAGATGATATACGGGTGCTCAGTAGAGACCGGGTACACTGGACGGACTCGCCGAGAACTCCCAGATGGTATTATACCTTACGTCAGATGGCAGTTCTCTGGTGACACCGGTACAGAGTAGTCTGTTGACCCGAGATCGTCATAGAGTCTTGTGTGGTTCCCACTGTGCTTTGATTTCCATCTTACCACGTCCAAGAGGGCATGCAAAACGGTGGTTTTTGGGTACAGTCCCGAGTTACATGGAGGCAATGAGCGATAGGAGGGGATTCGTCTCTCCCGGTATAGGGGGTTGATGTTGCGCTGTGTTCGATTGGCTATAACAGGAAATCCCTGGCCAGGGTTGCTGAGATTTACTGGTAAGTGTTACCAGTAGTTTCTCGAATTGTTATAGACCTCATATCGACACGACTTATCGAGCTATTGGGGTCTGACGTTTACCACCCCTAGGCGAGATATGCGACATATTGGATGAACAGACCGGACTGTACGGTAGTGTTACTGGTTGGATTCACTGGAGTGTGAGCGGGCTTGCTTGTCGATCTTCTAATCGCTCAATACCCGGATGGCCATTACGTTTAGCAGACCGCTTGCAGCTTGTGGGTGCTTGATATGATCATCATCTGTTGCCGGTGTATTGACGAGTCTTTAGAGTCCTACACAGAGGTTTCCTGGCTCAAGCGAAACGAAATAGGAGCGCATATGAGATATGTGCGGGACCGAGAATGATACCAGTATGTGATACTGTATTCGTTTTTCGCGATTTGTGACATTGATCGGTTATATGCGATATAGCCGGGATATCGGATCAAGTGTTGATTCGATAAGTTGTTACTGTTTATATTAGTCGGTTATATGCGATATGACCGGATCATTAAATCAAGTGCTGATTTAATGATTTAATGCATAATTATATATTTGATATATTAGTTTGCATTAACTAGTATCGGTTCACTTTAAATGGATTTTCTCACTCGGGTGTACACATTGTATATGTGATATACTTTTGTGCACTCGATTGTATCATGTTTGATGATGCATACAAAATTGGTTTGTGTAAAGAATTAAACCTAGGTTAAGTAAATGGTTAAGGTTTCTATTTATTTGTCCATTCATTTATCCTTTTATTTTGGATGAAAATGAAATGACAAAAGAAAACAAAATGGTTTCATTCTTTCTTTCTTTCTTTCATGAAGCTTGATGAAGCTTCATGAAGCTTTGACCATATGATCATTTTGTCTTCAAGCTTAACCCTAACCATTCTTTTAACCTTAGTCAATTCTCTACACCTAACTATAGTTAATGTTATGATAAGTATTCTTTTTCTTTATTATTCTAATTAACTTATCATATCATTATCTTCTTCTTCTTCATCTTCTTCACTTGAAGAAAACCTTTCTTCATCAATGGTGATTGATGAAAATGAGTGAGAAATCCAATTCTAAAGTCTACCCACTTCCTATTTCTTCATCCTATACCTCTTGCCAAGTAGTAGAGTGTGTTTCCTTCACAAGTTTTCATGGCTTGGTGAAGGTGGAGCTTGATCTAGTGATGCTTCGACGTAGATCATCTTCGGCACGTCGTCGATGACCTAGCCCGCTTTTTCTCCGATGAAGCCGACGCTAGAGCCCGGGATTGCATTTGGATAGCGGAGAGGACTTCATCACGGAGCCGTGGAGGTGGAGGAACGGATCTACAAAGGTTGTATTTCCGTACTCTTAGTTAAGATGTTAACTAGCTCGTTTAGTCGCCTAAATTTCTAGCCAACGATCTTGTTAGGGTTTCTCGGCACCGTTAAAATTTGAAATTGGCATGGTTGATGCCTTGTGAGACCTCATTAGGGTGCCTAGGAACCTTTCAATATCAAAGGTGGATCCCCTAAAATATCTAATGTCAAAGGCCATATTGACAGGAAGACTCGCTAAATAGGCCCTGCTCCTGATGGAGTTTTCAATAACATATCGGCCTCTTAAGGCGGTGAAAGGTCAAGCCATCGCCGACTTCCTTGCTGAGCATCCGATACCTTCCGGTTCTCCTCTGAACTGCGATTTGCTGGACGAACATGCATTTGATGCGATCGGCGGCGGTGTTACCCGATGGGAGCTTTATTTCGATGGAGCGTCCTCCATAAGGAAGCACAAACAAAGTACCCCAATGATCAAATCGGGGGTAGGCCTCATCTTCGTAACTCCACAAGAAGGGATAGTGTGCTTTGCTTTCTCCTTAACGGAACCGAGGACGAATAATGAAGCTGAATACGAAGCTTTGATAGCGGGCCTCGAGATCGCCATTGACATGGGAATTGAAGACCTCCTTATATACGGGGATTCTCAACTGGTCGTTAGTCAAGTAAATGGGGACTACCAAACGTGCAAACCGGAGTTGGTGAAGTACGGCCAAAAGGTGCAACAACTGTTGACCCAAATTCCCTCCTATACTTTGGAAAGCATACCACGCGCGGAAAATAGCAAAGCGGACGCGTTAGCTAAGCTCGCCAAAGAATTGGCTGACGAGAACCTCGATGACGTTAAAATCATGGTACAAAGCCGTCGAGTGCTCGCCTCAGCAGAAATATCTCCGGAATCATACGAAGAAAAGGGAGCGACTGAGTAGACGACCCTACAAATAAAAGACCGTGAGAAGGTTGAGGACTGGAGGGAAGTCTTCATAGATTACTTTAAGTCCCACCGAATGCCCAAAGAAGCGTCCTCAAGATATCAGCTTATGAAACGAGCTCTATCTTTCGCTTTCGTCAATGATACTCTGTATAAGAGGTCGTTTGATTCTCCGTGGCTGAGATGTTTAGGACCTGACGAAGCAGAAAGAGTCGTTCAGGAAGTTCATGACAGAATCTGTGGTTCTCATCAAGCAGGCCCGAAGATGAAGTTAAAAATTAAACGGATGGGTTACTACTGGCCCACGATGATCCAAGACTGCCTCGAATATGCGAAGCAGTGCCACTCATGCCAAATCCATGGGGATTTCATCCACCAGCATCCGAATCCGCTACATCCAACGGTGGCTAGCTGGCCATTCGAAATGTGGGGAACTGACATAGTTGGCCCCATCGAACCGGCATCGTCCAGGGGACATCGTTTCATCCTGGCGACGATTGATTACTTCTCCAAATGGGCAGAAGCAGTACCATTGAGGGAAGTGAAGACGGAGAATATCCTCCACTTTTCAAGACGCACGTCATTTATCGGTTTGGAACTCCGCGGTGGATTATCTCCGATAATGGGCCGGCCTACAGAAGCCATAAGATCAGCCGCTTCGCGCAACAGCATAATATAGACTGGAGATACTCCTCAGTTTATAATCCACGAGCTAACGGTCTAGCTGAGGCCTTCAACAAGACCTTGACAAAGATCATGAAGAAGACGGTGTCCCGAAATAAGAAGGACTGGCACGAGAGACTGCAAGAATCTCTCTGGGCATATCGGACTACGTTCAAGACGGCCACGAACACGACGCCATACGCATTGGTATTCGGTACGGAAGCAGTCCTCCCCTTCGAGATAGAGCTACCTTCTCTACGAGTGGCAGTCCACCACGAGTTGACAGATGAAGAAAATGCTCATCTCCGGCTTGAGGAGCTTGACGCCCTCGATGAAACCCGGCTCATAGCGCAACAAAATCTGGAGGCCTACAAAGCAAAGATGACGCGCTCGTACGAAAGATTGACCAGGCAGAGGACATTCCGCCAAGGCGAACTCATACTAGTGGTCAAATGACCTATGATCCCCAATCATGCCAAGCGGGGAAAATTTGAGCCAAACTATGAAGGCCCGTACATCATAGACAAAGTCTACCAGGGTGGAGCCTATCTACTTATGGATATGCACGGTGAAAGGCCTTTCAGGCCAATAAACGGCCGCTTCCTAAAGAAATACTACGCTTAACGAGCCACAGCCTAGGTCAATGATAGATGACGACGACTATGTCCGCTCGCTATCTTCCTAAGCTAAGACTTTATAAGCAGTAGCCGGCCTTCCCCTGAATGGACCGAAACGTCCGTAAACTAACGATGGACCGAAACGTCCGTAAACTAACGACGGACCGAAGCGTCCTTAAACTAATGACGGACCGAAACGTCCTTAAACTAACGACGGATCGAAACGTCCTTAAACTAACGACGGACCGAAACGTCCTTAAACTAATACCGTAGCATCCTTAGGCTGACGAGATAAAAAAAGAAAGAAAGAAAAAAATATAATAAATAAAAACGGCATGTCCATCAGCAAAAAGGGCACGGATGAAAACCCGAAAGAGCTCCGTGAGTAAAAATAGCAGGGCTACCGGCGAGTGTTCGTGAAAACCCGAAAGGGCGCGACCTCGTAAAAAAAAAGGGAAAAAAATATAATAAAAAAATAGTATGTCCATAAGCGAAATGGGCACGGATGAAAACCCGAAAGGGCTCCGTGAGTAAAAACAGCAGGGCTACCGGCGAGTTTTTGTGGAAACCTGAAAGGGCACAACCTCGTTAAAGGACACTTGCAGGGTCCTCACGACCCTGTAAGGAGAAACCACCCGCGTGAGATCCTTATGACTCACAAGGGAGCAACACACTTAGGGATCCCCATGATTCCTAAGGAGAAAATACACTTGCGAGATCCCCACGACTCGCAAGGAGAACTCTCTTATGGGACCCTCATGGCTCATAAGATTTGAAGGTCTTAAGTTATAGAGACCTAAACCTGTGCTTAAGCAAAATCCCCCATACCCTTTGATAATGCCCTACAAGCGGCTCATACTGACCCTTGTATACAATCCACGGGCGCGAATAAACGTTTCCCCAATAAAGTCCCGCCCGCGACTAGGGATACGTCCATATGATGAACAACCCTTATAAGTCCTCTCGACCTATAAGGAGAAAGCCCTCTTGTAGGATCCTTACGACTAGTAGAGAAACATACATTTAGGAATCCTCACGATTCCTAGGGAGAAAATACACCTACAAGATCCTCACGACTTGTAGGGAGAAATACCTTTGTGAGACCCTTACGGCTCATGAAGTCAAAAGCCTTAGTCGATAGGACCCTAACCATGTTTGCTAAGCCACCTTTGTTCAACATCGACAGTGGCAAATGATGATTCGCTCCTGGCAATATCCCAGTAGTAGCGGTGCTGATGCCGAAATCGGTGTCTACTTTCAGATTCATGGCGAAAATCCAGTACGCCGCACGTGCATACGAAATAGCCGAAATGATGGGGCAACTTGCAATAAAAAGCAGCAAGTAAAAATGTATGCACGAAAAATAGCCGAAATGATGGGGCAACTCGCAATAAAAAGCAGCGAGTAAAAATGAAATAAATAGCCGAAATGATTGGGCACCGCGAAAAATAGCCGAAATGATAGGGCAATCGCGACCTTCGCGATATAAAAGCTGAAATGATAGAGCATCGCGGAAAAAGAAATAAAAAAAGGAGTTTTAATTTATGCCCTACAGGTGATGTTCCATCACACCCTGTATACAATCTAAGGGCGTAAACAAAAAAGGATCATCCTCCTCTCCAGGTTTCGTCAGAAGAAGAAACCAAATCTCGACGGGCCGAAGGAAACCTGGAGATCGTCTCAACACTTGTCTCGTAACAACGGACGCAACTTCAAGCGAAGCGGAACATCGGCAACTCCCAGTTCCATGTCTCGGCGATATACATATCACCAACAGTCAAACCTCTATTCCGTGAAATGCGGATACAATCAGCAAAATTCCTGGTTACGTGGAACGCGGATAACGTCACTCCTTGACCCCGTGGAAAATGTCCAGAGCAGATCTTGGTCCTCGCAGAGTACGACAGTGAACCCGTGTGAAGCATCCAGAGCGGAGCCTAGTCCTCGCCGAACACGGCAGTGAACCCGTATGAAGCATCCAGTGCAAAATTCCTGGTTACGTGGAACGCGGATAACGTCACTCATTGACCCCATAGAAAACGTCCAGAGCAGATCCTGGTCCTCGCAGAGCACGGCAGTGAACCCGTGTGAAGCATCCAGAGCGGAGCCTAGTCTTCACCGAGCGCAGCAGTGAACCCGTGTGAAGCATCTAGTGCAAAATTCCTGGTTACGTGGAATGCGGATAACGTCACTCTTTGACCCCGTAGAAAACATCCAGAGCGGATCTTGGTCCTCACAGAGCACGACAGTGAACCCATGTGAAGCATCCAGAGCGGAGCTTAGTCCCCGCCGAGCACGGCAGTGAACCCGTGTGAAGCATCTAGTGCAAAATTCCTGGTTATGTGGAACGCGGATAACGTCACTCTTTGACCCCGTGGAAAACGTCCAGAGCGGATCCTGGTCCTCGCAGAGCACGGCAGTGAACCCGTATGAAGCATCCAGAGCGGAGCCTAGTCCTCGCCAAGCACGGCATTAAACCCGTGTGAAGCATCTAGTGCAAAATTCCTGGTTACGTGGAACGCGGATAACGTCACTCTTTGACCCCGTGGAAAACGTCCAGAGCGGATCCTGGTCCTCGCAGAGTACGGCAGTGAACCCGTGTGAAGTATCCAGAGCGGAGTCTAGTCCTCGCCAAGCACGGCATTGAACCCGTGTGAAGCATCTAGTGCAAAATTCCTGGTTACGTGGAACGCGGATAATGTCACACCTTGACCCCGTGGAAAGCGTCCCGAGCGGATCCTGGTCCTCGCAGACCACGGCAGTGAACCCATGTGAAGCATCCAGAGTGGAGCCTAGTCCTCGCCGAGCATGGCAATGAACCCGTGTGAAGAATCTAGTGCAAAATTCTTGGTTACGTGGAACGCGGATAACGTCACTCTTTGACCCCGTGGAAAACATTCAGAGCGGATCCTGGTTCTCGCAGAACACGGCAGTGAACCCGTGTAAAGCATCTAGAGCGGAGCCTAGTCCTCGCCGAGCATGGCATTGAACCCGTGTGAAGCATCTAGTGCAAAATTCCTGGTTACGTGGAACGCGGATAACGTCACTCTTTGACCCTGCAGAAAACGCCTAGAGCGGAGCCTGGTCCTCGCCAAGCACGGCAGTGAACCCGTGTGAAGCATCCAGAGCAAACACCGGACTATGGAGTCCTTAAAATCCACAGACTATGATGTCCTTAACCTCGACCGTAATGTCTTAAAACTAACGATCAACCACCCTGATTCCAAACCGATTCTATCTTGGTTTAAGGGTACATCTCTTCACTCCTTTGATACCTGGCGTTGTAATTCCTCAACGTCTTCAAAGAGGTGACGGGTCCTCGCAACCAAACATTGGACTGTGGAGTCCTTAAATCCACGGACTATGAGGTCCTTAACCTTGACCGTGATGTCTTAAAACTAACATTGGACTGTGGAGTCCTTAAATCCACGGACTATGAGGTCCTTAACTTTGACCGTGATGTCTTAAAACTAACATTGGACTGTGGAGTCCTTAAATCCATGGACTATGAGGTCCTTAACCTTGACCGTGATGTCTTAAAACTAACGTCGGACTGTGGAGTCCTTAAATCCATGGACTATGATGTCCTTAACCTTGACCGCGACGTCTTTAAACTACGATGCCTTGAGCAACCCCTGACCCCATGAAACACGGATAAGGGTGATCACATCCAGCACTTGCAGGTCCTCACGACCTGTAAGGAAGAAAAACTCTCTTGTGAGATCCTTACGACTCTCAAGGGAAAACCCGCTTAAGAATCCTCACGATTCTTAAGAAGAACTTACACCTATGGGATCCTCTCGACCCATGGGGAGAAAAACTCTTTATGAGACCCTCGTGGCTCATAAAGCGCAAAAGTCTTAGGAAGGAGATCTTAACCCTGAACCCTAAGCCATCGCTTCCCTGCAAGTAGGCCAAGATAAATTGTCCGCAGAATACATTCAATAAAAGAGACACATCATTGAGAAGAAAAATGTATCTTTTATTCATAAACCAAAATGGATACAAAGTACAATTCATGAAAGAACAAAAGAAAATACTCCCATCTATGAGTATATACAAAAAGGAAGGAAAAGATACATGTCTTCTAGCCGGCGGGCGATGTAGCAATTTTACCAGCTCATCTTTCTGTTGCTGAGTCACGGCTTCATGATTCAGGATCGCCTGAAGACGAGCCTCCGCCTGAGCCTGCTGGGCCTGATACGAAGGAAGCCGAACTTCAAGATCTTTCTTGATGGCTTTATGGGCCTCGACCCTTTCACGAGTGAACGTGGCAGCTTTATCGAGAGCCACTACCTCTCTGATAGACTCTTGAAGCACCCGCCAAAGTTTGTATGCTTTGTTGGCTTTGGCGGTAAGAGTAGCGTGAAGCTCGCTCAGCGTCTTGGAAGCTAGCTCCCTCTCCGAGAATTTGCGTCCAAGCCTCTTCTCGCATGACGTCATATTTGCCGCGCACCGTGCTACCAGACCCCGCAATTCCACTTTTGCAGCCACGGGTTCCGAGGAAAGGCGAGAACATTCAAGGGCGTGCAAGCGAGCCTCCACCTGCCGACAGAACTCTACCCAGACTCGCACCACCTCTTCACTATGGTAGTTGGCAAGAAAAGGAAGAGAACCGTTAGCTTCGGCGGCAAACGCTTCAGCTGTGGTCGCGCTGCCAGCACGGAGCTCCTCAATCAAAGATGATAAGGAGACAAGGCTTAATTGGGCCAAGCGTTCTGAAGCCCGCAAAGCATAAGGGCCGGGCGGCATCACGATGCGCGATTACAACGCCGTGGAGACTGGCAAGGCTGTTCAAATTTGAAAGATGTCGGTAAAATTATTAAGCAAAGAACGAATGAGAGTATGATGAAATGTCGCTTACCGACAGTCATGCAAGTAGGAGCTGAAGGTTCCCCTGGCCCTTCAATGACCTCGACCTCGTCGTCAGCTTCCAAAACTATATAAGAGACATCGACGTCATTTTGCAAAGAAAAAATGGTGACAATGCTATAATAAAAAAATGGCGAATGACGCTAACCCTGCCCAGAGGAAAGGACAATGCGCTGAGGGGAGATCGCCTGTGGAGCTGCCATCTCCAATAAACGCTGAAACGATTGTCGAGGAGACAAATCAGCGATAGAAGCCGCCAAACCGTGCAATTCTGGGAAAGACAAAAGAGTTCAGACCATGGAAGGGTTGCTAATTTAAAATGCAGAGGATTACCTTCAACACTCCTCCTGTTCTGAGTCGGGGGAATAGCGGCTTCGACAGCCTCTGCCGGAACCACAGGCTCTAACAAAGGGAGGGTAGTTCTGACTACCTCCATCTCAGCCTCTGGGCCGCCTTCGGGAAGAGCCGTTGAAACGGTAACTTCCAAAGGAGCCTCCCTCAAAGGGGCAAGCACACCCTGATCAAGAACCTCCGCTGGAGGCTCTACCATAAGAGGAGCAGCCTCATCAGCCCCCTCCACATCGAGCAATGCTTCATCGGGGATTTCGGCAGGCTTTAGCTTCAATGAGCCCGTAGGGAGCCCCCCCAGCGTCGAAGATTCTGCACGATTCAAATAAGAATAAGGATACATATGCACGGGCATAAATAATCTGAAGAACTACAAAAAGAACCACAACGTACCGATGCGCAAAGAAGCCCTCAATGTGGCTTCTTCAAGCCGCTGCTCCTTCTCAAGGAGGTGTGCTCGCCGGGGTTCAAGGGTAGACTCATGGCCGCCGGTCCATAAAGAAAGTGCATCCGCTGCGTCTTCTGAAGCGGCCTGCTTCAGAGCCCTTTCCCCCCATTCCTACAAAGGACCGATAAATCGCCGCCGAATCCACGAAGGGTCTTCGTAAAAAATTTCAGCAGGATAGGACTTCTTCGGAACCCTGGCGTTATGAGACACATCTTTGGAGCGCCGTGTGGCCTCGGCCAACTGTGCGGCCTCCTCATCAGCCGAACTCGGGAAGAGAAGTCCAGCGTCTGAATTTTGTAGGGCCAATGGTTCGTCTTCAAGAATAGGCTCAGACTCCGCCAAGGAATCGAGCAGATTGGTGGCCGCTTTCCTCCGCCGCTTAGACCCAGAGCCAGTCACCGAGGATGACCGCTTCCTCCCCCACGAAGCCTTAGGGCGGCGCCGACCTACATCGCCCTCGACACCCTCATCCCTATTACTCTCGCTCGATGCTACAACTGAGGATGACACCGCCATTGCCGACGCCATGGGCGGCGGTGCTGCCACTGGCGGTGGTGCTACTACTGAGGCCCGTCTACCCCGCGATCGGGAACCCAAGGGCATACCAGCTGTTGGAGTAAGGTCTACCCCTGACTCCCCCGGAATGAGCGCGGTGCCAATCTCCCTCAGAGGGAAGCGGACCGGATCCCTCGGTCGCAGCTTAGCTCCCGGAGCCTGAGGAGGGGCATCATGACCAAGAAGCACCCTTCTTTCCTCAAGAATAATCGGGTTCATTCGATGGAGATACCATCCCGTAAATGCCCCCATGCACCGGGGCGTATGCTCAGCTTCAGGGATCATAAAATTAGAGCCGGTGTTCAACCTCACAAAATGATGTGCGGCATCGCGAACGGCATCAAGTGAAGGGACCAGTGCAATGATGAAAGCTTCAAAGGGAGCGCCCTGGTCGTATCCAAGCTGTCGGGCGAATTGATGCGGGTTGTACCGCATGAAAAGGGCTGCACTGTCCCGGCGAAACACCAAGTAGCCCGGTCTAATTGTATACAAGTACGCGGCCTCCCGGGGCTTCAAAGAAGGTGCGTTGTCTTTCGACTGGTCCCAGAGTTGTTGAACTGGACCTGAGGGAGTAGACAAGACCCGATCATTAAAAACCAGCCCGCCAGTGGCGGCGTGAGGAGAAATCAGCACCCGAATAGCCCCGAATTGAGTCGGGTCAGCGGCAGAAGCATCCACCAATCGCATAAGTCGCGGGAAGGGATAGGCGTCGTAAAACACGGGCCTCTGATGCATAGCAAAATCCCCCAATACGTGCATTTCGATCTAGGACGTGAAATAATGAAGCGAAAAGTTTACTACCTCCACGCCGGGAGTAGAGGTATTAGCTGCGGTGCCCAACCCATGATAAAGGTGCACCAAGGCCGGGATGCCGATGGCCAACCGTGTCCCCTCAGCAATACGATAAGCCGGGTAGATAACCGAAGCTCTCATAAAGCGACGATGCATGGGGATGACAAACCAACTGAGCCAGACACTAACAAACCCCACGAAGAACGTCTCCTCGTCCATGCCGGGAGCAGCAATGGATTGAAAAGACGTCGGCGACATAGTAGGGATGTAGTACTGGGGTAGATCCAATTCAGTGGTCGGCAACTTCTTCGGACCAAACCCAAAGGGGTCTCTAATGTTGGCGAACTTCGGAGCTGTCTTCGACAAGACGTCCTCGCGAAGGAAACAAGCAATGAAGCTCTTGAAAGTAACACCCTGCTCTTCGGATTCGGTGAACAATCGGTCGAAGATACCTAGCGCCTTGATCAAACTGGGATGCTTGTGGCGGACGGCATTCTCAGCAGACAGCCGTCAACCGGAGCAGGCTCGGGCTCAAAGATGTACTCGTCAGAGGGCAGCAACTCCTCATATAGACTACCTTTGATCGGCAACCCCGAGATGTCATAGAATTCTGCCAAAGAGATCGAGACCTCGCGGTCCTCTAAAAGGAAAGTGTTGGTGGGGAGGTTCCACTAGTTCAAGAACGCCTTAACCCACCAGACGTGCGGGGATTAGTAGTGAAAGAGCGACGCGTATATCGCCTGGTAAAGCCCTACTTTCTGTAGCCACGCACGATGGGCGGACAGGATGTAACGAGCCCAGAGAAGGTACCCCGTAGGGTGTCGAGGGGTGAGCCCTATCTTATAGATTTGCCCCCATGGTTGGGCCTCACCCTGGCAAATACGCCGCCCCAAGATATCTATAGCGGGGATCGGATGGTTCGGGATACCGGTCGTCGAAGGCTCGAGCTTCCCCGTTGGAGTCCAGTTGGGCATATCCACAGCAAAAACCATTCTCGGAGGGTCCATCGGCAAGAATGGGAAAGTAGGCTCTGTTGGTACTGCACAGAGGAAACTCCGGCGACCCCGGATAATATGATTGTACTAAGTGCCTCATAGGAGTATGTTGGTGCAGTTCGGGTCATGAGCCCGGATCATCGCCATCGCTTCCTCATCATATGGTGACTGAGGAAAAGCAGCCTCCGAGCGAGCAAAAGGAAAGCATGGAACGGAAGCCATCACACCTAAAACAAAATAAAGGAAAACTATTAAGAGTGGAGCCAGCAATATGTATATATATATATATATATATATATATATATATATATATATCTACACACACTTATGGGCATAGATATATGAAGACAGTTGAAGAAGGCGACAAAGGACTTGTTTGGTAGGACCATTGGCTACAAAACATATGGGCCCCATAGAATCAGGATGACGGCTCGCTAATAATGAGGCCAAGCAGTTATAATAAAACAAAGGGAATATCCCCATTTAATAAAAGAGCGGGTTTCAAGTAACCCTACACATTTCCCTTCCTTAGAGGACAAATTTGCCTTGGTCTCTACAACAGATCAAACGAGATCAGGGGAATTAAATTCCCACAGAAGACATCATTATAAACTTCTGTTCCATTAATTACAGAATGACAACCTAAGGGCAAAGAGACCCTAAGAAGCCTCCATGGGAAGAACTCAGTCCTTCATAGGAATTAAATTCCTTATTAAGAAAAGGGAATTAAATTCCCAAAAGCATTTTTTCTGTAAACGGAGTTAAAACTCCATGGATCATCGTCTAAGCCCTAAGAGATCTGCAGTTTGAAGGTTAGGTAGTTTTCTGTTCTTATGGAAAAACTTGAAGAAAAAATGGGGTCATACTCAGAAAGGGGTAAAAACCCTTGTTTTGGGTTCAAAATCCGGAGGAACGTGAAAGTCCACTGTTTGTCCAAGAACATTACCTGAGGAAAAGGGTCATTTGAACAGAGTTAAACTCTGAAGATAGCTTCAAGACAGAGAACTAAGCTCTGGAAGAAGAGAATTAAATTCTCAGAAAAAAAGTTTGCAAGGAGGAAGACAAGCAAAGTGGAGGCGTCTCTGAAATGACCCCAATATTTATAGGAGGTGATGGAAACGCTTCATCTCCCCAAATCCCTAGAGGAATCCAACGGTCACAAAAAGTGGCAGCATTGCACTCACGTGCAGACACGTGAGAACAACGCTGTGGGGGCATTTGTTTCCTGATTTAAAATCAGGAAAGCCTACGGAAGAGGTTTAGAAAAGGTCACGTGCTCACACGTGACCAGCAGTCACGTGTTGGCACGTGACATTTAAAAGCAGCGGCGAAGGCACATCAGTTCCCTGATCAAATAAAGAAAAAGGCTTCAGAAAAGGTCACGTGCTCACACGTGACCCGGGGTCACGTGTTGGCACGTGACGGCTGAGTAGCGGCTAGAAGACAAAGCGCAGAAAGCAGAGGAAAGCTCGTTCCAAGGGGTCACGTGGCCCCACGTGACCGGCTTTCAAAGCCTATCTATTTAACAGAATTAAATTCTGAAAATGATTTAAATCTCTCCAATGGGAAATGATTATTTGAAACCGATTGGATTAAAGATTTAAAGGTGATTAAATATAACCTATCTATGGAAAAATCTTGAACTTGGAAAGATTTCCCCTATAAATCTAACCGAAACAACAGAAGAATATCTTTGGATTTAAAATCCAATGGTGAATAAAATTCACCTAATAATCCAAAGGTCCAAACGAATGGTGAATACAAATCAAATCTCTCAATGAATGATTCATCGAAAACTAATTGATTCTGCTCCTTCTCCTATATATAGGAGCCCAGAGACATACAGAAGGAGAGAGACACAGAGAGACACATAGAGAGAGAGAGAGAGAAAATAGAGCCTTGAGACTTTAGAGGAATTTGGATCTTTTGCAAAAGAAAACCTTAGGTAAGAAGGGGGAGGCTTTTAAGAAAAAAGAGAATTTAATTCTCGAAAGAGTTTAACTCTGAGATTAAAAAGAAGAACTTAGTTCTCTCTTTAGCAGAGGATCTGCAAAGTGCACATCTCCCCATGAATTGAGAATTTAATTCTCATTGGGTTGAGATTCTGCCATATAGATCCAAAGCATAGAGAGGGAATGGATGTTTGAGAATTTAATTCTCATAGAATTATAGGAATTTAATCCCTTCGATTTAAAATTAGGGTTTAACCCTATGTCATAGGAATTTAATTCCTTCAAAATGAATAGAACCAGGGCTAACCCTAGTTAAGAACTCAAATCTGTCAAAATAACAGGAATTTAATTCCTCTAAAGTTTATTGCTATGGTTTAACCCTATGAAGAATTTGATTCTTAAAAAGATAAACACATCTTCAAACAAGCAGGGTCACGTGCTACCACGTGACCCCTGTAAAGAGCCACCGCTAAAACTTTGAGGCAACGCCTCACGTGCTTCACGTGACCCCCAAAGCGCGCAAAGAAAAAGCAAAGGAAAAGAAGCTCTGGGGCGCCCTCACGTGTCACCACGTGACCCCTAATGAATATTCTAACAGATCGAAGCGCAAGCCCCCATCACGTGCCCACACGTGATGGCTTTTAGAATTAAAAGTGTTAAACACTTATCTGTAGAACAAAATAAAGGGAAACAAGGCGCTATCACGTGCTACCATGTGACCCCTTGGCTGAAGCTTTAACGGACAAGCACCAAGATGCCCATCACGTGACAGCACGTGATGCTCCAAAATATTCAATACTTTTGACAGAATAAAATAAAGGGAGGGCGCCCTCACATGCTACCACGTGACCCCTTTTGCCTTAGTGTTTAACACTAAATTGGAACCCCTGAATCCAGTGTTTAACACTGTTTTGCCTTAGTGTTCAACATTAATTAAAGAGCTTTCTTGCAGCGTTTAACACTGAATTTCTTAGTGTTTAACACTAAATTAAATCTCTGTTAACAGAGTTTAACATTAATTTTCTTAGTGTTCGACACTAAATTATAATCTCTGTCACCAGTGTTTAACACTGATTATCTTAGTGTTTGACACTAATTTGAGATCTCTGTTGCTGGTGTTTAACACCGATTTGTTTTAGTGTTTAACACTAATTTGAACCCCTTGTTGCTGGTGTTTAACACTAACTTTAGCCCAATTGGCTAAGTGTCTAGAGGCAAAGCCTCTCCTCTAATAGACCGACAGAGGGCCAATGTCCTAAACATGATTGGACTTAGCCTAAGTTGGCCATAAGTCCTCAATTCAAATTCAACTGAGCCAATGGGCTCATAATATAATTAATTGGTCTTGGTTCCAAATTGGGCCAAAGATTATTTAATCTACCTCGGTTTAAGGGTACATCTCTTCACTCCTTTGATACTTAGCGTTGTAATTCCTCAACGTCTTCAAAGAGGTGACGGGTCCCGATGACCACATATTGATACGGACTGTGGGGTCCTTAAACTCATGGACTATGAGGTCCTTAACCTTGACCGGGATGTCTTAAAACTAATGACGGACTGTGGGGTCCTTAAATCCACGGACTACGACGTCCTTAACCTTGACCGAGATGTCTTAAAACTAACTTCGGACTGTGGAGTCCTTAAATCCACGGACTATGACGTCCTTAACCTTGACCGCAACGTCTTAAAACTAACATTGGACCGTAATGTCCTTAAACTATCTATGGACCGCAATGTCCATAAACTACCTATTGACCGCAATGTCACTAAACTAAACAACAGGGCTCCCTTAATTGCTCTCTTGTTGGATCTAAACGATCCCGTTAAGTTGATCTTAGTCTAAAAGCTAGACTGACGTATCCTTAACAAACGTTTAATTTGATCTTAGTTTGAAATGAGGCTAACGTATCCTTAAACCCAAACCCCCAAACCCAAATCTAAGATAAATACGGATTTGGACTAGTCCACGCCCTACGGGCGACGACATAACCCAGTCTCCATATACAATCCACGAGCAACTAAACACAAAATAAACACACACGACACGAAGCGACCATCTGGAGAAGGAGAAAGTGGTTACCGCGATGCGGTAGCATAATTAACTGCAGGGGCTTGCGCTTGCAGGGAAGAGCGTCCTCACAATCAAAAACCCCTCAAGCGAGGGGGAATCTGACGAAGTCTGCTACATCGGACGCATCCGTCTAAACCTTCGATACACGGTGCCATAAATCAAGTTGGCATTTTCGGAGAGGTAGACGGATAGCACCAATTAACATCTGCCCCGAATCTCAGGCAAGACGCCCATGTCTTGGCCGCCATTCGGAGGGGAACACCCCAATTACTCCACTTTTAATACATTTTTAATATATTTTATCACATTTTTCATTTTAACCTTTCACCTACCCTAACCCCAGCCTAACCCTATAAATACCACCCTACCCTCTACCCTCTCACCCCAAACTCTGAGCCAACTCTCAAAAATTTCCAACAAACCTTGTGTACTTTGAAATCGAGCACGAGGCGAAGCTACGGCGAATTTTCCGGCGAACTTCCGGCAATCGTTCTAGGAACTCCCGGCGACGACGCAACACATCGGTGATTCCACTACTTCTCTCTCACCCTCTTGTGTATCCTAAAACCGTAAGCCCCATTTTCTATCTCTCCTTTCTATTCAAAAAATACGAATTTACAAAACTCGACGGAATCGGAACAAATCCGATTTCCGATTCGGTTCTTATAAAACTTTACTTCTCGTAATACAATCATGCTTAAACTCTCTCATGTTGACTATTAAAAATTAATCAACCAAATTGATCAAGTTTTATTTCATAAAATGATGGCTATTTCAATTTATCGTATTTTTCACTTAAATACCACATTGTTTCAATTCTACATTTAATTCCATTTAACTTGCTATACCTTTAAGTAGATCACGAGGTAACGACCTACCTTTTCACACACTCATATGCAACATAACACGATATCCTCAAGAACTTAGAATACGGGAAAACAAACATTTTCATTTAAATACCATTTACTTAATAAAACTATTTCTAAAAGATTTAGTATTGATACATCTTTATAAATAAATACCACTTATTATGAAAATAGGATAAGGTTGTGGGCATCAGTCGTTTATCTAAACCTGACTTTGTGGTGTCTAGACTAGGCAAGTGAGAAAGGTAACTTTAAAAGGCCCGTCTCACGGTGATTCGTGAGCGGATCCCTCTTTTCTTCACTTGTACTTACCTGGCCACAATTGGCGGCGAAGAGGCGATTTGAGGTATCTCACAACTTGTCGCTTTGGACCAGTTAGGAGTAGTCTAGTTGACCTAGGAGACCCTAGAACATAGAATACGGGAAATTTGACAACTTTACAAATAAATACCATTTACTTCATAAAACCGTTTTCTAAAGGATTTAGTATTTATACAATCTTTGCAAAGCGCCGCTACAATCCATTTGGGGAACCCGTTCGGGATGGTGCAGATTATCACACATCCTCGGGCTTAGTAGTGCGAGATTCAGACCTCCGCAAAGAGCATTCAGTCTCGAAAGATTTAAAATACGACATCTTAAGAAAATGAGATTTCTAGAATATAATAAATATATTAAAATTTATTTTCATATAAATATATGTATATGTAATTCAAAAATAACTAATTGGAATTATTATAAATATTCTATCTTTTTCTAAAAATGTCACAAGAATCAGTTTACACTAAAATACCATGAATTCTATATAATCAATATTACAAATAAATACCATTTATTATGGAAATAGGATATTTTCACTAGAAATATCACAATATAAAATCTACATTCATTATAACTCTAAAGACGATTAATAAATACTTGGGGTGTATTTTGAAAATTATATAAAAGTATTTTTACATAAAACCTCTCAAGTTCTATAAATTACCCTAAGGACCCTAGTAAATATAGGTTTAAGCAGGACCAATCTCTTGAGCCTCAGGGAGCCGGAAAAGTGGGTGCTTGCCTATTTAAGGTAGACAACTTAATAATGATGTTATCAACACGGTAATCGTTTTTTAAAGAGACACAAATCCTGCCGTCCATGTGCAGCGGTTATCGATAACATCAAAACAATTAGGACTTCAATTTACTTTTCTAATTGTCCGACTCAATTTGAGTCTCATTATAATCTGACTTGAATATGATTCAAGTACAAGCTACAATCTACAATCTACAATTTACAATATTACAATTCAACATGAATCTATGAATCCATTATTCAATCTATCAACTTGACTGAACCGAACCATGGATATACATTCCATTTACATGATTATACCGTTACATCCATGATTCTACAATTACATACATGATTCTCCAGTTACATCCGTTTACTGATATCATGGTTTCGGTCAGTCATCCAATTATACAATCTATACAGTTTACATACAAGACAATACAACAATACAATCAAGATAACACTACGGGGTTTAAGGGGTAGACTGGTACGGAATATGTTAAAGGTGGCACGAGGTGGTCACTTAAGACGTAATTACATCCATGCCCTTGTTCCGTGGTATTATCGACGGAGCCTTATACTACGGGTTATCAAAGTCTCCGGTGTAAGTGGGACTCCTCTCGTATACACTGGCATCTTCTGTACCAAGCTACAAACAACAGCGTTAACACACCATCATAACAATATAATACAACTTTAAAAGCTATCTTCTTATTCTATCTATTCTATTTCTCCCTTCTCTTTGGGGCTTACCGAGCGATCTGTTCGCTGATGACATTCTTTTTCTTTCTTCTTTGAATGTCGTCAGGTGATCTGGACACGTCAGAGATCGAGCCTACTGCTGAAGACTTGGACCAGTTCAGTGAAGACCCCGAGCTATAGACATTGTACATTTTCCATTCAGTACTTTTCATTTCCTGTTATGCCATTGTTTAGGCATTGCTTTTATTTCAGTTGCATTTACTTTTCATGCATTGTAAAAAAGAATGTGAATAAATTAAGTTGTTGTTTTTATTATATCTTGTCTCTTGTGTTTTACTTTTATATTGCTTAGATACGTTTAGCGTGTTTACTTCACAGTAAATACGTAGCAGACCAGTCGCGTCCCCTTTGCCGCATACCGGGAAGCGGGGCATGACACTTTGTTCGTTTGGGTGGTACGAGAATCCTGGCAATCCCTTATTTTCTGCTCGGTCTTATAACAATTATAAGTTGTAGCGGGACCAACGTTCCTTAGCTCGGTATAACAAGCGGGTTCGGTCAATACATCCGTATTATTATCTTGATTAAGGCGTGACATGGTCGCTACCTGGAAAGAGAGAGAAGAAAACACTCAGTGTATGCTCTTGCAAGATTAGATTGGTTATTAATTTATCTAATCAAGATGGCTCCCACTGTTTTTGTCAAATCTACCTTCAAACCCTAAAGGGTAAGACTAGCCGGGATTAATTACATCCTACAAGTTCGCCAATCTTTCGGCCAGACCAGTGTCGGTACTTTGAGGGAGGCTCCCCGTGCTTTTGCATGGACCTAATTAAAATAAACCTCATTTTTCCAGGGGCGTAACCCCGTTAACACCTTTCTAGACACCTACTTGATCGGCTAATTGTAATGTGTAAAACTCTTCCAGGAGTAACTCTTATTCGCAGTGGGTATCGCGATCCAACTATCTCATAAGAGGTATGCAATCTCATTGCAAATTTCAACACTTGAAATTCCCGATAATATTTTGCCCCTAGCAACTTATGACCTAAAGATAGTCAACAAATCATAAGCGCTATCCAAGTTCAACCCATCATTTCCCGATTGAATTAAACCCACCCGCACGACCCTTAACATTGTCAACAAAGTCGTACGACTACCCTAATCCATTCACATCTCATGTTTTAGCAGATAAGCACTAATTAGCTACCGCACACTACGCCTTAACATAGTCAACAAACGTAGCACGAATACTAAGTAATACTTATCTGAAATGACGTAGGGCTACGACAGAGTTTTAAGAAAACCTTTTGCGTAATGAACTTGATATCGTCGTAGAACTGAGTGATTTAAAATGGAGTGTTGTTTAAGCTTTTACTAGTTTTGCTAAAGAGGTCACTCCCGGTGAAGGGATCTCCGCTCTTTCCTCGTCGAATGAGGTGCAGGATATTCACAATACCACTATACAAAGCAAAAACTAGAAAAGCAATCAAAAGACGAAACCGAGGGTTGTAGCATCTGCCAGTTATTGCTAAAGAGGTCACTCCCGGTGAAGGGGTCTTGGCTCTTTCCTTATCGAATAAGGTGTTGGATGTTCTACAAGGAACACCGCTATGCAAAGCAACAACTAGAGCTACCTATTTTTGAAAATTCGATTCCACAACATCTTTAGGTTTCTTTTATTTCATTAATCTCATTAATGAAGTCCCATCATTTTATGTTACCTAAACATCACAGATAAATACAACGTATGCTTATGCCATCCGCATTCGCCTCGATGTCCCTTTGTGCACCGTTCGGTTAGGTAACAAACGGCAGAGCGGGGCAGTGCTAGCGCGGGTGTAAAACATAAGCAACGTTTATATAATATATCACATATACTATATCCTGTATTCATCTCATCGATATATCAAATGATCACATCATAGATATCGCAGCAGAAAACAACTTATGAAATATTGGATATGCTAGGATTTCCGGGTTTTAAATTAAGCCTGTATAAAACACGGATTCCACGGTCGTGATGAATAGCCAATCCCACACCCCTAGACCCCTACGAGAGCGGCAAGCAACCCTTCCAATTCTAGAGTTAGGAGACCTGGTCTCGACTCCTCGAGATGGTCTCCCACTGGACCTTAGAACTTGGTTACTTGTGCTTCCCGCCTTGGGTCTATCCTAATGCGGAAAAGTAAATAATATACAATTATGACATCATCCTCAACCCGGAAGTGCCCCAATAAAAGAATATTACATACAATGAATTTTACATGAATGAAAATGAAAAACTCTCATCTCACATAAAACCCCCGGCTATTCAAAACACGACGATCTAATATAACATATCACAGTAACACATAATATCACATGTCATTAACGTAAGTAAATATGCGTATCCCAATTGTCGTTGACATATAGCACCGAAACCAGTGATACACCACATATTATATTTACGGTCGCAGAAAAGAAAGTGAAAAACCACAACAGTTGGAATCCGCAACCACCTTAGACATCATATGCCTAACCAAATGAATTCCTTAGACATCGCATGCCTAACAATTATAAACCACGCATTTTAGTCTCGATCTCGAAAACACTTTTCAATATCTAGTCGGGCAATTCAACAAGATTCCCGACATCCTGATCGAATGCTCGTCGGAAACTTTAGTAGACGGCCGCACCCCCCGATGCCGTCGACGAAGTGCACTAAAGCAGAACACCGCTGCCGCGAGCACCCGAACGGATACTTTTGGCGACGGGGTTCTCCTACAATAACTTGGTCGGGGCTACTGGGCATGGCTATCTATTAAGTTTATCCAGCGAGTATCCGCGTACGCTACGTGATTGCGATGGACTTTTGATCTCATCAAAATCCCGTGGTAACTGATCATCTTCGACTAAACTGCTAGATTTATAACATTCAAACTAGTTATCTCATAACTACTTTTGTGGATTCCAAATATTGTATCCTATTACATAATATCCGGACGATGTTAAACTTTTCGATCGATTGATCAAAGTCCCACAATTTCCCGACAACTCAACACTTGAGCACAGTTCAATAATACCCAGAATATGCCACCGTACCTATGTATCAGCCGTAAAAGGGCAAACCCAAGCCTCACTCATGTCGCCACGGAACTACGGCAAACCCTAGGGTTTGACCGCGGTTCCGCGATCCAAAAAGTCTAGTCAGGGTTTCATTCTTCTAGAGGGTTCATAAAATCACTTGCATGTTTTTCCGAATACGTTAAACTTGGAAAAATGGTTTTTTTACATTCGATCGAACTTTTTAACTTCGCCTAGACTCCATGCGAGAAAGCCAAGATACGACGTCTCATTCGGCAGGCCACGGAAGATGATGATGCCCTTTTCCGTCAGCCCGCTACGCATTCCCAAGATAAGAAAAAGGCTCGACGCAGAGGCAAAAACAAGTTGAAGAACGGAAAAAACGTTCGACAGCGGAAAAATGGATCCAAAAGGCCGCACGATCAAGAAAAGGTTAGCCGGAATCCGTCTCTAATGAAAAAAATAGACCGGGCATATTCTTTCCCCTGAGAAAAGAGAAGGAAAATCTTTTACCTCGTTATGAAACATCAAATGATGACACTCCCGGAGTCTTGGCATCCCGATCAACCAAAACGAAGTTCATAACCCAGATTATTGCTCCTATCACCGAGCAGTAGGTCATCCTCTTGAAGACTGCTTTACTTTCAAGAATTGGGTTGAAGACCAATATCAACTCGGCAGGTTCGCTCTATTCAACAGTTGGAAGGTGACCCCACCGCAAAAGCATATGCCAAAGGCAACATATATGGCGAGAGTAGAACTAGACCAACATCGGTTTTGAAAACGATATCGTACCTGTCATGCAATAATGCTGTCAGAAGAAGGAATGCGCGAGAACATGGATGACCTGTCCTGGTGCTTTGAAAACGATGATGACGAGGTGATCTCGGAGTTTCCACCGGCGCCAAAAGAATTGGAAGATGGAATACACACTACTGCGGACAACCTAAGGAAAATTGACTTAGGGACGACAGACGATCCGCGGCCTACGTTCGTCAGTGAGCTGCTTTCTAAAGAGCAGGTGGCTACGCTCAAGGACGTGCTCATGCAGTATAAAGACTGTTTTGCATAGAACTACTCCGAAATGCCGGGACTAGATCCAGAAATAGCTGCGCACAAATTAGCGATATCTTCGGACATCAAGCCAGTCAAACAAGCGCTGAGGAGAATGCGTCTCGAACTTGAAATGAGCATCAACGCCGATGTCAAGAAGCTAATCGACTCCGGCTTCGTCCAAGAAGTGCAATACCCTGACTAGATTGCCAACATCATCTCAGTGATGAAGAAGAACGGGATGGTGCACATCTGCGTAGACTTTCGGAACCTCAATAAAGCTTTTCCAAAAGATGACTTTCCCGTACCGGTTACCGAGCAGATGATAGATAACACGTCCACTCACGAAGTCTTCTCCTTCATGGACGGCTCATCAGGGTACAATCAAATAAAAATGCATCCCAAAGACCAGAAGCATACCGCTTTCCGGACTCCTCTGGGCATATCTGCTACAAAGTGATGCCCTTCGGTCTGAAGAACGCTGGCACCACCTATCAGAGGGCCATGACGAAGATTTTTGATGACCTTATACACGAGATTGTTGGATGTTATATCGACGACCTCATGGTGAAAAGCAAATCGCAAGAGGAACATTAGGAGCATCTGAAGATAATGTTCCAACGTCTTCGGAAATATAACCTGAAGATGAACCCTCTCAAATGCGCGTTCGAAGTTTCCTCAGGCAAGTTCCTAGGATTCATTGTACGACACCGGGGTATCGAAATAGACCCGTCAAAGATCAAGGCGATCATGGAAATGCCTCCGCCAAGAACCCTTAAGCAACCATGGTCTCTCCAAGGGAAGCTCGCGTATATTCGGCGGTTCATAACCAATCTCTCCGGCAAATCCCGCCCCTACAGCTATTTAATGAAGAAGGGGACCCCTTTCGTCTGGGATTGCAAATGTCAAAGCGCACTGGACGAAATCAAGCAATACTTGCAGAATCCGCTAGTACTGACAACTCCAGTCAAGGAAAAGCCTCTCATCCTGTACACAACAGCCCTTGAAGGTTCCTTAGACGCGCTATGGGCACAGGAAAATGACCAGGAGAAGGAGAGATCCCTCTATTATTTGAGTCGAGTTCTCTTAAGGGCAGAAAATAACTACTCCACTATCGAAAAACACCTCCTAGCATTGATCTTCGCGATAACGAAGCTCAGACACTATGCTTTGGCGCATGAGGTCCATCTCATATCAAAGGTGGATGCTCTCAAGTATTTGATGTCAAGAGCCATATTAACAGGACGACTTGCGAAATGGGCCCTCCTTTTGATGGAGTTCTCGATAACATACCGACCTCTCAAGACAGTGAAAGGCCAGGCCATCGCCGACTTCCTCACTGAGCACCCGATACCTGCCAATTCACCCCTAAATTGTGAACTGCCAGAAGAGCACGCATTTGACATGATCGACGGGAGGAGAAGAGAGAATGACACCCGTTGGGAACTCTACTTCGATGGGGCATCTTCAATGAAGAAGCGAAAGCACAGCTCCCCCACGATCAAATCTGGGGTAGGCCTCATCTTCGTGACTCCACAAGGAGGGATAATACGCTTTGCCTTTTTTCTTAACAGAGCCGAGGACGAACAATGAAGCCGAATATGAAGCTTTGATAGCAGGTCTTGAGATCGCTGTCGACATGGGAATCGAAAACCTCCTCATATACGGAGACTCCCAATTGGTCGTTAGCCAAGTAAACGACGACTATCAAACGTGCAAATCAGAGCTGGTAAAGTACAGTGAGAGAGTGCAGCAACTGCTGACTCAAATTCCCTCCTACACTTTGGAAAGTATTCCGCGTGCGGAAAATAGCAAGGCAGACGCATTAACCAAGCTTGCTAAAGAACTGGTTGACGAAAATCTCGATGACGTGAGGATCGTTGTGCAAAGCCGTCGGGTTCTTGCGCCAGCAGAAATATCTCCGGAGTCGTCCGAAGAAAAGGGAGCGACCAAGCAAATGGCCCTACAAATAAAAGACCAGGAAAAGGCTAAGGATTAGAGAGAAGTCTTTATAGACTACTTCAAATCCCGTCAAACACCTGAAGATGCGTCCTTGAGACTTCAACTCATGAAACGAGCTCTGTCTTTTGCCTTCGTCAATGATACGCTGTATAAGAGATCGTTCGACTCTCTGTGGCTAAGATGCCTGGGACCAAAAGAAGCGAGGAAAGTCGTCCAAGAAACTCACGACGGACTCTGCGGTTCTCATCAAGCCGGGCCAAAGATGAAGCTGAAGATCAAAAGGATGGGCTACTATTGGCCCACGATGATTCAGGATTGTCTCGAATACGCGAAACAATGCCACTTGTGCCAAATTCATGGGGACTTCATCCACCAGCATCCAAATCCGCTACACCCAACGGTGGCTAGCTGGCCGTTCGAAATGTGGGGAACTGATATAATTGGGCCCATCGAACCAGCATCATCCAAAGGATATCGGTTCATATTGGTGACAACCGATTACTTCTCTAAGTGGGCAGAAGCAGTACCACTGAGAGAAGTGAAGACGGAGAATATTCTCCATTTCTTCAAGACATACGCCATCTATCGGTTCGGCACTCCGCGACGGATTATCTCTGATAACGGGCCGGCCTACAGAAGTCACAAAATCAACCGCTTCGCACAACAGCATAACATAGACTGGAGATACTCTTCAGTCTATAATCCCCGAGCTAACGGTCTGGCTGAGGCTTTCAACAAAACCTTGACGAAGATCATAAAAAAGACGGTATCCAAAAATAAGAAGGACTGGTATGAGAGACTGCATGAAGCTCTCTGGGCTTACCGGATCACGTTCAAAACGGCCACAAATACAACACAGTATGCATTGGTATTCGGCGCTGAAGCGGTGCTCCCCTTGGAGATAGAGCTACCCTCTCTACGAGTGGCAGTTCATTATGAACTGATGGACGAAGAAAATGCTCATCTTCGGCTCGAGGAGCTTGATGCCCTCGATGAAACTCGTCTTATAGTGCAGCAAAACCTGGAAGCTTAAAAAGCAAGGATGACGCGCTCATACGAAAGGTTAACCAGGCCGAGAACATTCCGCCAAGGAGAGCTTATCCTAGTCGTCAAGAGACCTATGATCCCCAATCATGCCAAACGGGAGAAATTCGAGCCAAACTATGAGGGCCTGTATGTCATAGACAAACTCTACCAAGGTGGGGCTTACTTGCTCATGGATATGCATGGCGAAAAACCCTTCCGGCCAATAAACGACCGGTTCCTGAAAAAATACAACGCTTGACGAGTCACGACCAGGTTAATGATGTAAGTGCACGGCGGCGCCCCGGCCGTCAATCCGACGCCGGAAAGCGGAAACGGTGATAAACTTTAATTTTACGGACTTGGCAAAACCGCACCACCGCGCACTAAACCCGGATCGTGCCATTAAACTAAATCTAGCAAACAACAAGACGGGTTAGAGATGTACCGACTGATCCGAGTCCTCCGGTCTTCATCTCCACTCCGATCTTCTCGCGGGATCTCCGGTCGTCGCCTCCTCGCCGGAAGGGCACCACGTCGCCTGCATCTTTTACGGGCTCCCGCCTCTATACCGAGGCAACTCGGGCATGAAGCCGGCAACTCGACATGCTCAAGATGTGCTGTAGAAAGTGTAGAAGTGTATGTCTCACTTTGGGGTTGGTTGCCATAGATGGAGGAAATGAGATGAGAAAAATGGTGCTTGCATTTTTCTAGCGTGAATGAGATCAAGAAGATGAAACTCTCAAGAATGAAGAACTCTCTTCTTCTTCTTCTCTCTTTCTTTTTCTTCTTCTCTCTTTTCTAATGAATAATAATCTCTCATCCAAAAGAGAATGGTGGAGGAAAATCTATATGAAGCAAGAAGGGAGGTGAGTGTAGGAGATGTAGAAAGGGTGACCACATCAAGAGACAAAGAAACATACACCATGCTTCATACTATTGAACCCATACCCTCACTTTATCACAATCAAATCTCATAAAGCAAAAGCATGGTTGAAAAGAAATGAAAGCTATCATAATCAATCTTTTACAAGAAACCCCCTCCACAAAAGTTATTTGCACAATTGCAAATAACCCCCTCCATCGGAAAAGTCCGGCCGGGAAGAACAAAGGAAAACCGGCCGGAACGGAATGCAAACTGGCAACTCCAGAAAACTGGTCCCGTAATAAATTACAGGAAAACCCCAATACTGTGCATACACACCCACATCTGTATTCCGTCCGGATACAAATGCAAAAAGACAAAATCTACACTGTACTAAACTAGGACCGGCTTAAACCAAAGCCGGCTAGTAATATCCGTTCGATCCTGATCCGTGCAATACCGCACGTATCTGATCGAACCCTGCCATATATCTATACGGCTACTAGTACAAACCGTCCGATCCTGATCCGTGCAATACCGCACGTATCTGATCGGACCCTGCCATATCTCCATACGGCCTCTACAGCGTTTCGCCCGAAAGCTTGAGTAACTGAAAGTGTGGTGGACTCTAAAGACTCGTCAATACTATGGCTGTGGATTTAACCACTAGCACGTCAGAGGTATAAGCCAATACGTGACGGGCCACCAGCTATTGACTAAAAGGGACGTCGATGAGGAAGCTCACCCCGACACCCAACTGAGCCTGTCAGTGACAATATCCGTACAGTCCGGTCCGTTCGTCTATGAGCATCGCATGGCGGGCCTAGGGGGTTGGTAAAAGTCAGACCCCCAAAAGCGGTACAAGTCGTGTCGGAGTGTAGCCCAGAACACCCTGAGATACTACTGGAATACCTACCATTAAATCTCCTGCCTTGGCCAAGGTCTTTGTGTAATGGCTCTCCTAGACACAGCGCGACCTCACCCCCAATACCGGGAGAGACGAAACCCCCGAAGATCCGCTCACTGCCTCCATGTGGCTCGGGACTGTACCCAACTAAAACCTGTTTGCACGACTCCTTTGAGCCGTGGTAGGGTAGTAATCAAAGTACAGTGGGAACTCACACGAGACAAATGACGATCCCCAGGTCGATGAACTAACCTGTACACATGTCACCTGGGAACTGCTATCTGACGTCAGGTATAAGACCAACTAGCATGTTCCCGGCGAGTCCTGTCCGGTGTACTCATAACCCAATGAGCACCTGTATACATCTTAGGTGAACCAACTGACACCAGTGGCTTGTGAGACCGGCCACCGCCCCTCGTCGGGGTCTCGACTGTATACACTAGTCTACTCTGGAGTATCGATGCCCTGTCTCGAAACTCCCACGACTAGGGACCTTTTAAGGATGTGCTTATAGACTCCAGCTCTCACTTATATGATCGCCCTCATACTGCTGGCAGTCAAGCAAGAATCCAAGGGGCTCTATCAACGTGCAATAGCGACATGTCAGGTCACCTAAAGCAGTACACGATGATAAAGGTAAACCAGATAGCATACTATCATCTCGAGCAAGACTGTCCTCCCGGGATAGGTCCTCCCTCAATCACTGCAATCACGTGCCTGTGATCCAATAATTGACTCTGAGGGCACTATCTCCAACAATCTCCCACTTGCACTCAGGGCTAATTATTGCGATGCCGCATACTCACAGCCCGTGTGATACCGAACACCCAACTCCTCTACTAGTCAGTCTCACAAATCCCGTTTGTGAAACTATTGCGGTCGAGGAATAGCCTCAGTGAGTGGATCCGCCTAGAAGTTTCTTTCTATGTCTCTCTATATCTCAAGTTCGCGGAGAAAACTATCTCCCGAAATGAGCAATACCTGTCTTAGTATGTCTGGATGTCTGATGGGACCGAGCTCATAAATGAACTCGAAATCCAAACTTCTTAGACTGTATCGTCAACTGAACTTAATCAGTATCCTGCGCCATGCCACCCTCAGTATTGCCTTGGACCATCTGTCCAAAATACTGCCCTTCGTCAGAAGGAAAACTATAACTCTGACAACCTCCTTGTCGTCCATGTCACCTTGGAAGCCTGGAGTGATAACCGTCTCCTAAAGGAGGCAGCCGTTATCATATCCCTAGAACAGCCACTTATGTTCTAAAACTGCTTCCGACTGTTTCTCCAGGATTGGATCAATATCAACTTATTGCATCTAGTGCAAGAACAACATCTGGTGTGGTACTTGACATCTCATGATTGACTCAATTGCCTAAGCAAGTGATCTGCCAATCATGCACATCCCTCTCTACTTTAGTCTAAAAGACACCTTTAGAGAGGGCAACTCCATTACTTGCAGGTACACTACCGTGCCAGGAGTCGTCCATTCTAAATACTCATAGAATGCTGTCAAGGTACCCAGATTAGGAAACCACCCAAATCTAGATCTAAAACCATAGATCTAGTAACCAGTATGTCTGATATAATGTCCAAGTCCTTTGTGGAGAAACCACTGTGTGACGACCAAAGTATAACCGATCGTAGTAAAGGAATATCACTTCCTACTACCTTCTCAACAGATCCATCCCCTATTCTGATGACGTCAAACCTATGACTGTCACATCAGAAACAGATGATCTATCTCTGCTACATCTGCTTTAGTCTATAAATAGACATAAGCCTGATGTCCACCAATGCTTCCGCTGCTCCCACTGACTACGACAACCCTCTGGCAGAGTCATATACACGTACACTTCTGAAGCTAGTTCAGAACGACGCTATACTCATCCTCCTGCCGGGTCTCGCAGCCTGGAACAACAACAATGGCAAGTGTGGGTAAACAAGAACTTCCCTGTCACCGTCCTTGAGGCTACCGAAGTACCTCTCGGGTGCCTGAAGTTACCCACCTTATCTGCGGAGTGGCCAATGGAATGTCAAATCAGATTGAATCTTCAGGTTCCTTATCAAATCTTCAGTAATCGTTTGCGGTTCTGGAATCACTTCCAGTTCTACCATACTCCCACTGCTGTTTTTGAAAAAATCCATTTTTAATAAAACTGTGGCGAGTCTAGAACAATATTGCTATTGTTCATCCAGATGGTAGAAAATCAACCCGCGTCATAGCCTGGGTCAACCCACAAACAGCCATTACAGAAACGTGCCTTGAGTTGTCCAGTGTCTGGTTTTAAGCATAAGCCGGACAACTCCCCGTACCTTAACAACGTTAAGATATGAACTGTTCTACATCCAATATAGAACCAGAGGCACTGATTTAATTGAACCAGATTCAAATCATGCAGCTTTCTCCAGTGCATGTCAACTAAATGGAAGGAGGTCGATCAGCGTTACTCAACTTAGGAATACTTCCAATTATGAGTAACCTGAAAGAGAAGTAATTTCTCTTTATCATTACTATTAACTGAATACCACACACAAGTATCTACATCTTCGATCACTTTGAAGAATCCCGATACTTGCTATACCTGGTTCTCTACTCTATTCAAATACCTATAACTCCTCAAAACTTAGACCCTGTGTTTCTACGAAACACATGTCTAAGAACTAGAGAAGTCAAAAGTAAACAGAATACAGTACGAGGACCAACCCCTCTGTCCTGATGGACACTGGACAACATACAATACTCTGTATAAGTCCCTTGAGTCTAGTGACTCATTCACTGTGTGTCGTAGGTTGAAAACTGTACTTTTGGTTAAGAAGAATTACACCGCTGTTTAATGCTCCTTACCTAACCATCCACTGATATAGGTAAATGTCATCGACATAATATCAAAAGGTATATCTCACTCTATGAAAATAGACGTACAGATATATCAATTTGAAATTGGTGCATAACCGCGGATATTCAAAACCAAATAATTGCTAACTTGCAAATAACCCAGGTGACTTCCTCAAAAATGAGGATGATCACCCAATTCCCAATAACTCACTCCCACTCATCATCTGTAAAACCATACAGATGTGAGAATCATACCTGGTAAATACATACCCTGGAGTAAGTGTCTAATCGGGAAATCAGTTTTCCATTAACAGTACACAGTGAGACTGAAACATTGAAATGTTTCGATGGGGTATCCCGGTATTCCTAGTAATGCCTCTTCCAGATTCACGACTGTAACCGTATAGTTCTTTGCCACCTCTCCAAATCCCTTCATATGTCTTTAGTCTTTACCTTCTGTACACCCCTTTAGGCCAAATGGTTTTCTTCCTTCCCTACCGTTCGGCACCAGCCTATGGTTTGGAAGAAGACTATCCAAAAAGCATAAAGGGTGTACTGTCCTAATCCTAGGAGCACTCGCATCGCGAGAGAAGGTGAAGATAAAAGACACCTGAATGTACTTTATTCCTATTTCTCCTGAACCAGGATCCATCCCCGAACTGGAACGAGTTCCTTTCGAGTTCGTATATAACCATACGATGGATTATCCAATAAAATGGGATCTTCGTAATGATACGGAGTGTCCTGGAGAAATACAAAGGTGATTTAGGATTGGCGAAGGAATACATGGTTTGGTCGTGAATATCTGTTGCAATTTACTTTGCCCTCTTACTAATCCCTTACTTTGTCTTAACTTAATACCTTCTGTACACCGTTTAGGCTAATTGGCTTTCTTCATTCCCTACCGGTCGGCACCAGCCTATGGTTTGGAAGAAGACTATCCAATTTGCAGAATAGGTGTACTACTCCTAAACCAAGGAGTACTCGCAGCCTGAGAGAGGGTGAAAAGAAAAGACATCTGAATAATCCTATCCGTTTTCTCCAGAACCGGAAACCATCCTCGAATTCCTTCGAGTTCGTATCTAACCATACGATGGTTTTGTCCAATGGAAGTGGACGTTCGTAGTAATACGGGGTGTCCTGGAGAAAAGGGTAAAAGTAGGAGTGGCAATGAGGTCTGCAACTCTGACAATCCAAAAGCCAGTGTTAAGTAGGTTCGGTCAACTTGGTCACTGAGTCATAATCTAGGGTCGGGTCAATGGTCGCTGCCAGAGAGAGAGAGAAAAGAAACACTCAGCGTGCACTCTATCCTAGATCAGAATGGTTACCAATTTATCTAATCTGGAAACCTCCCACTGTACCTCAAATTCTCCTCCAAACCTGAAAGAAGAATTAGTCGGGGTCACCCGAGGAGTAAACCAACTCATCAGTGGGAATCGGGATCCAACTCTCATCGCATGATAACGTGACGGAATCCGCTCACGGTATCACACTCCAGAAGGTATGCGCATATCTGGCAAGTTTCAGTTCTTTTGAAACTCCCGATGTGGATTTCTGCCCCATGCTCTTATGACCTTGGCGTGAGGTCAAAATATCATAAGTCACATGTCAAGTTCTACCCATCATTATCCAGGTTAATTTGAATCCACCCGTACATACCCTTGACGTAGGCCAAAATAGTAGTACGACTGTCCCAAACCAACGCATCTATCTATGCAACAGATAAATACCCGGCAGCTACCAATCACTATGCCTTGGCGTGAGGTCAAAATACATAGCTTGAATACTACCGAATATTTAACTGAAATGACGGAGGGCTACGAATGGTTTCTGGCGAAAACCTTTAACGTAATGAACTTGATATCGTTGAAGGAACGGATAGCTTTTTATAAAATATAGTGACGAAAACCTTTACTAAAGAGGTCACTCCCGGTGAAGGGATCTCGGCTCTTTCCCCGTAGAATGGGGTGCAGGATATTCCAAATGAATACCACGATGCAAAGCAAAAGTAATCGGCTATAGTGAAGTTAATGCCCTGACGCAAACTTTTGTCCAAGGGGTCACTCCCGGTGAAGGGATCTCGGCCCTTGCCTCATCGACTGAGGAGCAGGATATTCCAACTGAATACCACGGTGCAAAACAAAAGTGAACGTCCTTGCAATAACAGCTTTTTGAAAAAGTGTTCCAACAACATCAGATTAGGTTTGTTTAACTTGCATTGATCCGAATCAACGCAGTCCCATCAATTGATCACACCAAAAAGAACGAAAATATACTGACGTACGTATATGCCATCCGCATTCGCCACTGGGTCCCGTCATTACCCGTTAGGTTAGCTAACTAACGACAGAGCGGGGACTGGACTAGCGCGGATGCAAAACATATACAACATCTACTAATATATATACCAATATATTATATTTCGCTCAAGGCGTGAAAAGAAATGCAACATCACAGAAATGTACAGCATCACAGAACAATACAGATATCTGGGATCCTCGGGTTTCACAGAGCCACTACTGAAACCCGACGTTCCCCTGATCGTGTGGATAGCCTGTGCAATGAAATCCTAGACCCCTACGGGCGCGGCAAGTTACCCGCCAAAACCTGAAGCGAGGCAGCCCCCTTCATCGCCGTGAATGGACCACCCAGCACTTCACGGAATCCGGTAACTTGGGCACCCCTCCTGGGTCAACCTGTACCCCCTACGAGTGCGGCGAATAGCCCGCCAATCCCAGAGTGAAGCCCCCTCCGTCTCAATGCCATGAGATGCGGGCTTGTTGCCCTCTAGAACCCGGCTATCCGTGCACCCCACCGCGGGGTAAACCTAGTACAGAATGTAAAATATACATACAACGGGTACATCGACCGCAACCAGGTCGTGCCCCAAAAGAATAATACAATCAGGCAGTGACGGCAGTCCACATGTCGGACGCTCGCCCCGCAATATCAAAAGTACATAATACCACCACAACTGTACTAGCATTGCATCCAGGCTATCCCCCACGACCGATCCGCAACATCACAGCATAAACATAGAACATCAACGTGAAAGTCACGTTCGCATATCCGTCTAACCGGGCTATAGCAGTTAGACAGGATTTACCGATCGAGTGACATTCACGGTCGCAGATATAATGTAAATACTGTGAAAAATGTGTTTTAAAATATTCCGATTGATCAAACAATTAACAACTGGGCCCCAAAGAAAACTGTAGCACACACAGAAATAATTGGCCCAACTTTAATATCCCAAAAGCCCTATTTTCAGCCCAGAAAACAACTGAAGAAAAACGACGAAGTGGACCCACCATAGTGCGGCGGAACCGCGGCCCAAAGGGGGTTTTGGCCGCGGTTCCGCGCTCCAAACAGGGAATCATTTTGTCGTTTTTCTACAGTGGCGTTATCTTTTCCTGCACATCATTTTTCTGCAACCTGAAAAATATTTAGAGACCAAAAAATTTCAACAGAAAACTGTCGTGCTTGAAATACGAGTTTTCGGGATTTTGTTCGATCGGAAACGTAAAACACATTACACCAAGCTAGACTATGTTAATGGCGAGGCTCTGATACCACTGTAAGTGCACGGCGGCGCCCCGGCCGTCAATCCGACGCCGGAAAGCGGAAACGGTGATAAACTTTAATTTTACGGACTTGGCAAAACCGCACCACCGCGCACTAAACCCGGATCGTGCCATTAAACTAAATCTAGCAAACAACAAGACGGGTTAGAGATGTACCGACTGATCCGAGTCCTCCGGTCTTCATCTCCACTCCGATCTTCTCGCGGGATCTCCGGTCGTCGCCTCCTCGCCGGAAGGGCACCACGTCGCCTGCATCTTTTACGGGCTCCCGCCTCTATACCGAGGCAACTCGGGCATGAAGCCGGCAACTCGACATGCTCAAGATGTGCTGTAGAAAGTGTAGAAGTGTATGTCTCACTTTGGGGTTGGTTGCCATAGATGGAGGAAATGAGATGAGAAAAATGGTGCTTGCATTTTTCTAGCGTGAATGAGATCAAGAAGATGAAACTCTCAAGAATGAAGAACTCTCTTCTTCTTCTTCTCTCTTTCTTTTTCTTCTTCTCTCTTTTCTAATGAATAATAATCTCTCATCCAAAAGAGAATGGTGGAGGAAAATCTATATGAAGCAAGAAGGGAGGTGAGTGTAGGAGATGTAGAAAGGGTGACCACATCAAGAGACAAAGAAACATACACCATGCTTCATACTATTGAACCCATACCCTCACTTTATCACAATCAAATCTCATAAAGCAAAAGCATGGTTGAAAAGAAATGAAAGCTATCATAATCAATCTTTTACAAGAAACCCCCTCCACAAAAGTTATTTGCACAATTGCAAATAACCCCCTCCATCGGAAAAGTCCGGCCGGGAAAGAACAAAGGAAAACCGGCCGGAACGGAATGCAAACTGGCAACTCCAGAAAACTGGTCCCGTAATAAATTACAGGAAAACCCCAATACTGTGCATACACACCCGCATCTGTATTCCGTCCGGATACAAATGCAAAAAGACAAAATCTACACTGTACTAAACTAGGACCGGCTTAAACCAAAGCCGGCTAGTAATATCCGTTCGATCCTGATCCGTGCAATACCGCACGTATCTGATCGAACCCTGCCATATATCTATACGGCTACTAGTACAAACCGTCCGATCCTGATCCGTGCAATACCGCACGTATCTGATCGGACCCTGCCATATCTCCATACGGCCTCTACAGCGTTTCGCCCGAAAGCTTGAGTAACTGAAAGTGTGGTGGACTCTAAAGACTCGTCAATACTATGGCTGTGGATTTAACCACTAGCACGTCAGAGGTATAAGCCAATACGTGACGGGCCACCAGCTATTGACTAAAAGGGACGTCGATGAGGAAGCTCACCCCGACACCCAACTGAGCCTGTCAGTGACAATATCCGTACAGTCCGGTCCGTTCGTCTATGAGCATCGCATGGCGGGCCTAGGGGGTTGGTAAAAGTCAGACCCCCAAAAGCGGTACAAGTCGTGTCGGAGTGTAGCCCAGAACACCCTGAGATACTACTGGAATACCTACCAGTAAATCTCCTGCCTTGGCCAAGGTCTTTGTGTAATGGCTCTCCTAGACACAGCGCGACCTCACCCCCAATACCGGGAGAGACGAAACCCCCGAAGATCCGCTCACTGCCTCCATGTGGCTCGGGACTGTACCCAACTAAAACCTGTTTGCACGACTCCTTTGAGCCGTGGTAGGGTAGTAATCAAAGTACAGTGGGAACTCACACGAGACAAATGACGATCCCCAGGTCGATGAACTAACCTGTACACATGTCACCTGGGAACTGCTATCTGACGTCAGGTATAAGACCAACTAGCATGTTCCCGGCGAGTCCTGTCCGGTGTACTCATAACCCAATGAGCACCTGTATACATCTTAGGTGAACCAACTGACACCAGTGGCTTGTGAGACCGGCCACCGCCCCTCGTCGGGGTCTCGACTGTATACACTAGTCTACTCTGGAGTATCGATGCCCTGTCTCGAAACTCCCACGACTAGGGACCTTTTAAGGATGTGCTTATAGACTCCAGCTCTCACTTATATGATCGCCCTCATACTGCTGGCAGTCAAGCAAGAATCCAAGGGGCTCTATCAACGTGCAATAGCGACATGTCAGGTCACCTAAAGCAGTACACGATGATAAAGGTAAACCAGATAGCATACTATCATCTCGAGCAAGACTGTCCTCCCGGGATAGGTCCTCCCTCAATCACTGCAATCACGTGCCTGTGATCCAATAATTGACTCTGAGGGCACTATCTCCAACAAATGATATATGACGACGCCTATGTCCGCTCGCTATCTTACTGAGTCCAAACTCTATAAGTAGTGCCCAGCGAAACCTCGCCTCCAAGGCTATGGACCGAGATGTCCTAAAACCTACAGTGAACCAAGATGTCCTACAACTAACTACGGACCGTAACGTCCTTAAATTACTACAAACCGTAGCATCTTAAGGCTGACACAAAAACAAAAAAAACGGTACGTCCATAAGCTAAATGGGCACGAATGAAAACCCGAAAGGGCTCCATGAGTAAAAACAGCAAGGCTACCGGCGAGTTTTTGAAAACCCGAAAGGGCGCAATCTCGTTAAAAGACACTTGTAAGTTCCTCTCGATCTTATAAGGAGAAAATACCTACGTGAGATCCTTACGATTCATAAGGGAGCAACAAACTTAGGGATCCTCATGATTCCTAAGGAGAAGTTACACTTATGAGATTCTCACGACTCGTAAGGAGAATTTCCCTATGAGACCCTCACGGCTCATAGGATTGAAAAGCCTTAAGCTACAAGGATCTAAACCTGTTCTTAAGCCATCATACACCCCGATATTGCCCTACAAACGGTTCAATATTTACCCTTGTATACAATCCACGGGCACAAATAAACTTCCCCCATCAAGTTCCACCCATGGTGTGAAATTCCCCTATTCGATGAACAAACACTTGTAAGTCCTCTCGACTTATAAGGAGAAAACACTCTTATAAGATCTTTACGACTCATAAGAGACCATACACTTAAGAATCCTCATGATTCTTAAGGAGAAAGCGCACTTACGAGATCCTCATGACTCGTAAGGAGAAACACCTTTATGAGACCCTTACGGCTCATGAAGTAAAAAGCCTTAGTTGACAGGATCTTAACCCTGTTTGCTAAGCCACCTTTGTTCGAACCGAAAAAGGCAAATGATGATTTGCTCTTGGCAATATCCTAGTTATAGCGATGCTGATGCCTAAAATCGGTATCAGATCCCAGGTCCCTTACTCGCGGCACAAAGCCAGCGAGCCATAAATGCATATAAAAATAGCCGAAATGATAGGGCAACTTGCAAAAAAATCTGCAAGTAAAATATATGTATACAAAAACAGCCAAAATGATTGGGCAACTCGCAATGAAAAGCAGCGAGTAAAAAGAAAAAATAGCCGAAATAATTGGCACCGCGAAAAATAGCCAAAAAGATTGGGCAATCGTGACTTTCGCGATACAAAAAGCTGAAATGATAGAGCATCGCGGAAAGAAAGCAAAAAAAAAATACATATAAAACGAAACTTTTGCTCTACAGGCGAGTCCATACTGACTCCTGTATACAATTCATGGGCATAAGCGAAAAGAGAACTACATTTCCCCATTAGGCTGCGTCAAAGGGATGTCAGATCTTGACAACCACATCTACAGCCTAAAAATCAACAACGACGTTTCTTCTCACTCCAACCGGATGCAGACGTGACGTCAACAACCGACCTCAAGGTCGCAATGAAGCGAAGCCATCGCAAAGTCCCCAGTTCCAAATCTCGATGGACCCCTCTACAGCCTAGAGACCAACAACGGTGTTCCTCCTCATGCCAGCAGAGCACAGATGCGACATCACCAATCGGAGCCACGACAAAGTCCTCAGTTCCAAGAATTTACGGTGCACAGACAACTTAGTGTCAACCCTTGACTTCATTGTCGTAAAGAAACGCTTTGATACGGATACATATCAACCTTTGACCTCCCTGTTGTCAAGCAACACTTCGACTCGGATACATGTCAACTCCTGACCTCCCTGTCGTCAAGCAACACTTCGACTCAGATACATGTCAATCCTTGACCTCCCTATCACCAAGCAACACTTCGACACGGATACATGTCAACCCCTGACATCGCTGTCGCCAAGCAATGCTTCGACACGGATACATGTCAACCCCCGACCTCCATGTCGTCAAGCAACTCTTCGACTCGGATACATGTCAACCCCTGACCTCCTTGTCGTAAAGCAATGCTTCGACACTGATACATGTCAACCCTTGACCTCCTTGTCGTCATGCAATGCTTCGACTCGGATACATGTCAACCCTTGACCTCCCTGTCGTCAAGAAACGCTTCGACTTGGATACATTTCAACCCTTGACCTCCCTGTCGTAAAGCAACGCTTCGACTCGGATACATGTCAACCCCTGACCTCCCTGTCGTCAAGCAACGCTTCGACTCGGATACATGTCAACCCCTGACCTCCTTGTCATAAAGCAACGCTTCGACTCGGATACATGTCAACCCTTGACCTCCTTGTCGTAAAGCAACGCTTCGACTCGGATACATGTCAACTCCTGACCTCCCTGTCGTCAAGCAACGCTTCGACTTGGATACATGTCAAACCCTTAACCTCCCTGTCGTAAAGCAACGCTTCGACTCGGATACATGTCAACTCCTGACCTCCCTGTCATCAAGCAACGCTTCGACTCGGATACATGTCAAACCCTTAACCTCCCTGTCGTAAAGCAATGCTTCGACTCGGATACATGTCAACTCCTAACCCCCATGCGGTGCAATGTTCCGTCTCGGAAATACATCAACCCATGATTCCCCTGTCGTAAAGCAATGCTTCGACTTAGAAAAAAATCAACACATAAACCTACCAACTCATAAAAAGAAAGTTCTCTTGTGAGATCCCTTACGACTCTCACAAGAAAAGGCACTTAGGAGTCCTCACGACCCCTAAGTAGAAATTGCACCTATGAGATCCTCTCGATTCATAGGGAGAAAAATGTTTATGAGACCCTCACGGCTCATAAAGTTAAAAAGTCTTAGGTGGCAAATCCTAACCCTATCGCCTAAGCCATCACTACCCTGCAAAAAGATCCAGATAAACTACATATGGACCACATCCATCAGAGCTACATACAAGCACGAGATAAAAAATATAATAATATATGTCTTTTATTCATGAATTCAAAGTGAATACAAGATACATATCGTAAAAAGAATCAAAATGAATACAAAATACCCTCTCATTCAGGAGTGGATACAAGAAAAGAAAATTTTTACAAAAATTCTTTAAGCCGGCGGACGGCACAATAAGCTCCTCAATTCATCGCTCTTTCGCTGGGTCTCGGCTTCAAGCTTGGTTATTGCCATGAGACGGGTCTTCGCGTGAGACTGTTGAACCTGATACGAGGCGGGCCGAATCTCAAGCTCCCCTCCAGCAACTTTGTGAGCTTCAACCATCTTCCGAGTAAAGATGATGGCTTTGTCAAGAGCGGCCACTTTCCCTGATAGCTTCTTGATGCACCTGCCAAAGTTCGTAAGCACGGGTGGTCTTAGCAGTGAGCTCAGCTTGAAGTTCCTCCAAAGCATTCGAGGCCAATTCCCTCTCCGAGAATTTCCGGTTAAGCCTCTTCTCACATGATTGAAGATTCGCGGCGCACCGTTCGATCAGCCTCCGCAAGCTCGTCTTTGCAGCCACAACCTCTGAGGGAAGCCGTGTGCACTAAAAAACAAGCCTCCACTCGACGACAAATCTCGACCAAGACATGCACCAATGTTTCATTGTGGCAGGCGGCAAGAAAGGGCAGAGAAATGTTGGCTTCAGCAACAAATTCTTCGCTGTGATCGAGCTTCCAGCATGAAGATCTTCGATGAGAGCCGACAGGGAGTGAAGGCTTTACTTCGCCATCCGTTCAGATGCGCGTAGGGCATAAGGGCCTAGTGGCATAATGATGCGGGACTCCAGTGGGATAAGAGCGGGTAAGGCTGTCAAGATCCATGAACAATCTATGAGATTTATGCCCAAAGAATATATAAAGCGACGCCAAAATCTTACTTACCCACGGTCATGCAAGGAGGATTGGACAGATCCCCATGCACGTTGAGGATCTCAACTTCGTCATCAGCTTCCAGAACTGCAGAAGACACATCAGTATTGTTATATGAAATAACAATAATACAATGAAGGGGTCAAATAACACCAACCTTTCCCAGAAGAGAGGACGATGCTTTGCGGGGATATTGCCTGTGGGGCAGCCATCTCAAGCAGATGCTGAAAGGACTTTCTACGAGATAAATTCACGATGGACGCCGCCAATCCTCGCAATTCTGAAAAGACAGAAAGAGTCAGATAATAGAAAGATCATTAAATCAAAATAAAAAGACTACCTTCGATACTCTTTCCGTCTTGAGCCGGAGGGATAGCAGCTTCGGCAGCCTCCTCCATTCCCTTAGGAACATCACCGGAGACATTTGCTGGTATGACAGCTTCCAGTTGAGGGGAAACGGCTGCCACTTTAAGCTCCAATGAAGGGACGGCGGTATTAATTACCCATTCTACAATCTCCAAGCTGTCACCGGAAAGGTCCATTAAATCTACGGCCGGTAAGGGTACCTCTTCCGGGAGAACGGACACCGGGGGAAAAGAGGCTACCAAAGGAAGCTCCGCGGCAGGAATATCAGCTGTAACGACCTCCTTCGCACCTACTGGTGTCTGATCGGGGATATTTACAGAGTCCACAATCAGGACGCGACTTGCGCATAGATTCTCTGCCATTGCTGAAGTCCTTACAAAGTTTTACAAAGATAAGAAGACATAAAAAGCGATACAAATTACTTGCCAAAGGAAAAATATAGAAAACATGCATACCAATATGCCAGGATGCCTCTAGTATGGCTTTTTCAAGCCGACGTTCCTTCCTGAGAAGGTGTGCTCATCGGGGTTCAAATGTAGATTCGTGGCCACCGGTCTTCAAAGACAGCTCATCTTCGGAAGCGGCTGAGATAGGCTGCTTGAGGGCTATCTCGCCTCCCTGTTCCAGGGGACCTATAAATATTCGCCGTATTGACGGGGGATCTTCATAAAATATGACGGAAGGATAAGGTTTCTTCGGGACACCCACATTCTCAGTTTCGTCCTGTGAGCGCCTTATAGCCTCAACCAATTGTGCGGCTTCCTCGGCAGACGAACCCGAAAAAAGAAGACCATCATCCGGCTCTTGCATGGATATGGGTTCGTCTTGAGCAACAACTTCAGGTTCAAGCAAGAGGTCGAGCAGACCGATAACCGTCTTCTTCCTCCTTTTCGAGCCAGAGTTGACACTGGAGGGGAGGATCATTTCTTCCCCTTTGGTGCTTTGATACGGCGCTGCCCAACCCCGCCTCTAGTATCCTCTTCTGGCAGTGCTATCGATGATGACACTGCCATTGATGACGGCGCAACTGATGAAACTACTACTGGCGCCTTATCAGAAGCCCTTGCCTGAGCTCTAGTGCGCATTGGCATACCAACTGTGGGAGGAATCACGTCCGCATCCACCGCCTCAGGAATAACTAAGGCACCAGTACCCCTCAAGGGAAGGAAAACCACTGTCCACGGTCGTGGCGGGACTCCCATAGCCTGGATCGGGACATGAGCTCTATGTCCGAAGAGTATCCTCTTCTCTTCGGCAATGATAGGACCAACTCGGTGGCGGCACCAACCCGTAAAAGCCCCCACACACCTTGGAATGTAGTCGGCCTCGGGGATCATGAAGCGAGAGCCGGTGTTCAGCCGCATGAAGTGATGGATGGCGTCACGAATAACTCCCAAAGACGATCTCGGCTCCACCATGAATGCCTCGAAGGGAACACCCTGTTTATAACCCAATTGCCGGGCAAAGCGGTGCAGATTATACCGCATAAAAAGAACCGTATCATTTCGACGGAACACCAAATAACCCGGCCTAATCGAATACAAGTGCATGGCTTCCTTAGGCTTTAAGGATGGTGCTCCCCCTTTCGATAAATCGAACAGCTATTGAGTAGGTCCCCAAGGAGCAGAGAGGACTCGGTCATTGAAGACCATCCCGCCTTCGTTGGCATAAGGGTTAAGCATCACACGAAGAGCCCCTAACTGAGTCGGATCAAGAGCAGAAGCGTCCACCAACCTCATGAGCCGCGGGAAGGTGTAAGCATCATAGAAATCCGGTCTCTGGTGCGCAGCGAATGCCCCTAATACGTGCATCTCAATCCACGACATAAAATATTGGAGAGAGAAACTCACCACATCCACACCCGGGGTCGAGGTATTGGTCGCAGTGCTCAGCCCATGGTACAAGTGTGATAACCCCGCATTGCCCACGGCCAGTCGTGTTCCTTCAGCCACGCAATGCGCAGGATAGATGGCCGAAGCTCTCATGAAGCGACGATGCGTTGGAACGGCAAACCAACTAAGCCAAAAGCTGATAAAACCGACGAAGAAAATCTCTTCATCCATGCCGGGAGCCGCAATCGAATCAAAAGATACGGCCGACAAGATTGGGATGTAAAGCTGTGGTAAATCTTCTTCTTTGGCCGGTAGATTATTTAGCCCAAACCCGAAGGGGTCGTTAATATTCGCAAATTTTGGAGCCTCCTTTGATAAGACATCTTCACGGAGGAAGCAGGCGATGAAGCTTTTAAAGGTGACGCCCTGTCCCTCTGACTCCGCGAACAGCTTCTCGAAAATACCCAGAGTCTTGATTAGGTTGGGGTACTTATGATGAACAACGTTTTTGGTTGTCAAGCCGTCAAGCGAAGACGGTACCGTCTCAAACACATACTCATCGGGAGACAGCAACTCTTCATAGTGTTCTCCCCTGATCGACAATCCAGAAATCTCGTGGAACTCTTCCAGGGAAATCGAGACCTCGCGATCCCCTGGCTAGAAAGTGTTGGTGGGAAGATTCCATTGATTTAGAAAAGTTTTAACCCACCAGACATGGGGAGACTGATAATGAAAGAGAGACGCGTACACCGCCTGATAAAGCCCAACCTTCTGCAATCGCGCTGTAACAACCTTAATTTTCCTATACAAATTTTTTTCAAATATTATTTTTCAAAATCCATAAAGGGGTATTTTAGCTTGAGCACAAGTTATAAGTAATTATTTTGCTTTTTAATTACAAGCTAAAAGAATGTAACAACTCCATTTTTAGTGTACAAAAATTTGCTTGAAAATTAATGTATACTCGGAGTATTTACATTTACTGTTATTACTTTAAGTAATTAATTAACTCCATAATTACAAGAAAGAGCTTGTAGCTCATTGGTAATACCTTACACTACTGAACCAAGCTACCAGAGTTCAAATCCCATACCCCACATTATTTTTAATTTTGATTTTTATTAAAACCTTTAAAAGACCAAGGGTTTACACATGCATATCTCACAAAAACCCCACTACACCAAAAAATGTAACATTGCCAGAGGTTAGATGAACCATCGAGAGGGATCCCGGGCACCTGACTCAGCCGGGAATCGGCCAAATCGGCCTCGACTCGGCCGACTCAGTCCTCAGACTGAGTCACGGCCGAGTCACGGCCGAGTCGGCCGACTCCGGCGACGACCCCAACATGAAAATTATGTCTTTTCACATTCCCTATGCACCTGGAAAATTTTAGCCTTAGACCATTTCCAGAGCTCTTTTAAAACTCCAATTACTCCACTTTTAATACATTTTATCATATTTTTCATTTTAACCTTTCACCTACCCTAACTCTAGCCTAACCCTATAAATACCACCCCTACCCTCTACCCTCTCACCCCAAACTCTGAGCCAACTCTTTAGAATTTTCAAGAAACTTTTATGTGCAATCGAAGTGAGCGAAAGGCGAAGCCCCGGCGAATTCTTCGGCGGATTTTCCGGCAACGTCCGTAGGAACTCCCGATGATGAAACGACGCACCGCCAACTCCTTCCGAACCATCTCCTTCTTCTAGTTGTCCAAAACCCGTAAGTCCCATTTTCTATCTCTCTTTTCTATTCTAAAAATACGGATTTACAAAACCCGACGGAATCGGAACAAATCCGATTTCCGATTCGGTTTCTTATAAAACTTCACTTCTCGTTAATACAATTATACTTAAACTCTCTCATGTTGACTTTAAACACTAATCAACCAAATTGATCAAGTTTCATTTCATAAAATGATAGCTATTTCAATTTATCGTATTTTTCACTTAAATACCACATTGTTCCAATTATACATTTAATTTCATTAAACTTGCTATACCTTTAAGTAAACCACGAGGTAATGACCTACCTCCTCCCACACTCATATGCAACATAACACGATACCCTCGAGAACTTAGAATACGGGAAAACAAACATTTTCATTTACAAACCCTTTACTTAATAAAACCATTTCTAAAAGATTTAGTATTGATAAATCTTTACAAATAAATAACCTTTGAGCTAGTAATAAAAATATCTAGACTCAGCCAATTAAGGACTGTCGCACTCATTAGGACAGAGAAAGGTTGTGGGTATTCACTCGTTTATCTAAACCTGACTTTGTGGTGCCTAAGCTAGACAAGTGAGAAAGGTAATTTTAAAAGGCCCGTCTCACGGTGATTCGTGAGCGGATCCCTCCTTTCTTCACTTGTACTTACCTGACCACAATTGGCGGTGAAGAGGCGATTTGAGAGATATCTCACAACTTGTCGCTTTGGACCAGTTAGGAGCAGTCTAGTTGACTTAGAAGACCCTAAAATATAGAATACGGGAAATTGACATCTTTACAAATAAATACCATTTACTTAATAAAAACCGTTTTCTAAAGGATTTAGTATTTATACAATCTTTGCAAAGCGCCGCTACAACCCATTTTGGGGAACCCGTTCGGGATGGCGCGGATTATCGCACATCCTCGGGCTTAGTAGTGCGAGATTCAGACCTCCGCAAGTAGCATTCGGTGTCGAAAGATTTAAAATACAACATCTTAAGGAAATGCGATTTTTAGAATATGAAATATATATTAAAATTATTTTTGAATAAATATATGTATATTTATCATTAAAATATCTATTTTTGTTATGATATAAATATTCCATTTTTTTCCTAAAATATCACAAGAATCAATTTACCTTAAAATACCATGAATTCCATACAAGTTTAATATTACACTTTAATACCATATAATATGAAAGTTAGGTTATTCTTATTAGAATTGTCACAAGTATAAAATCTAAAATTATTATAACTTTAAAGACGATTAATAAATACTTGGGGTGTATTTTAAAAACTATACAAAAGTATTTTACATAAAACCCCCTCAAGTTCTATAGATTATAATAAGGACCCTAGTAAATATAGGTTTAAGCAGGACCAATCTCTTGAGCCTCGGGGAGCCGGAGAAGTAGGTGCTTGCCTATCTAAGATAGACAACTTAACAATAGTGTTATGAGAAAGGTAATCGTCTTTGAAAAAGACACAAATCCTGCCGTCCATGTGCAGCGGTTACCGATAACATCAAAACAATCAGAACATCAATTTACTTTGAGTTTCATTATAATCTGACTTGAATATGATCTACAATCTACAATCTATAATCTACAATATACAATCTACAATATTTTGATTCAACATGAATCCATATATTCAATCTATTCAATACATTCAATATATATTGACCGAACGGAACCATGGATATACATCCATTTACATGATTCTCCAGATATTCCATTTACATGATTATACAGTTACATCTGTTTACTGATATCATAGTTTCGGTCAGTCATCCAAACATACAATCTATACAGTTTACAATACAATCAAGACATCGCGGGGTTTAAGGGGTAGATTGGTACGAAAGGTGTTAGAAGTGGCACGAGACTGCAACCATAAGACACCTAACCTATATTCCATTGCTGTTGTACCGTGGCATAACGGTTCCTTGAATTCCTGATACCTTAGTCTCCGGGGCAAGTGAGACTCCTCTCGTATACACTGGCATCCTTCTGTACCAAGTTACAAACAACAGCGTTAATACTAAATACAACAATATAACAATATAATACAACTGTAAAATCTACTCTCTCTCTCTTTCTTACTCTCTGTCTATTCTATTTCTCCTCTTATCTTTGGGACTTACCAAGTGATCTGTTCGCTGACGACATTCTCTTTCTTTCTACTTTGAATGTCGTCAGGTGATTTGGACCCGTCAGAGATCGAGCCCACTACTGAAGACTTGGACCAGTTCAGTGAAGACCCCGAGTTCTAGTCATTGTACACTTTCCATTCAGTACTTTCATTTCTGTTATACCATTGTTTAGGCATTGTTTTTTATTCAGTTGTATTTACTTTTCATGCACTGTACAAAAGAATGTTAATAAATAAAGTTGTTGTTATCTTATATTTTGTCTCTTGTGTATTTACTTTATATTGCTTAGATACGCTTAGCGTATTTACTTCACAGTAAATACGTAGAGGATCAGCCGCGTCCCCTTCGCCGTATACTGGGAAGCGGGGCGTGACAGATTTTGTTGGTGGCCCATGCAGATCAGAGTTGCATGGAACACCGCCATGCAATTCTGTTCTGCGTGAACAACCTAAGCAATATAACACAAGAACCGACAACTAAAACATTCTTTACAATCATGTTCCTTGAACCCCATCATTTATTATTCTTTGAATCATATATTTTGAATCTGTCCTAACCTAAATTTTTCATTCAAGGTTATGGATTCACCAAACAACACCAGCACCAATGTCAACAACACACCTCCACCACTACCACTCACACCTGCCATCCCTGCTCCGATCAACGAGCAGACGGTTCTACTTGAGGCAATCCAAAGCCTCCTAGAGGGACAGCAGCAGCAGACTGCTCTTTTAATGAACCGTCCCGAGGCAGAAGCACCTGAGGTGAAAAAATTCAGGGCTTTGCACCCCAAACAGTTCTCAGGAAAGGAGAGCCCATTGGAAGCTGAGGAATGGGCTCAGAGTATCGAAGATGATCTGGCCGCAGCACAAGTGCCAAAAATAGCTTGGGTTCGTGTTGCAAAATTACAGCTTACGGACAATACACAGGTCTGGTGGAAAGCGGAAGAAAGCCGTCTTGACCAACCTATCGAATGGAAGACTTTTCGAGACATGTTCGACACAAAGTACTTCCCTGAGACTGCCAGGTTTGACATGGAACAACAGTTCATACATATGCAACAAGGTTCAATATGGACCAAGTCGGTAGATGAGTATGACGCTGAGTTTACCATGCTCAGCAGGTAAGACATGTCTCAGTGTTCGATTTTAATATCACATACTATACAGCTAACACAAGACCGTAACAGGTTTGCGGCCCATCTCATACCGACTACTGAGATCAGGGCTAGAAGATTTCAGCAAGGGCTGGACCCGGAAATCCAAGCTGCTCGGGCTACAGGGGATTTCCCAACCCATGATTTGGCTTTGAAGGCTGCCCGATGATATGAGGCAGTAGTAAAGAGGAAGGGCATACCTTAATCTACCAGTTTGAAACGCCCTGCCACTCAAATGGCAGGAGGAGCCTCTTCCAGGCAAACGTTCGAACCCAGGAGAACTGAAGAACCTAATAACCAGCCAAGACCACATTTTTGTTTCCATTGCTAGAGAGATGGACATTTGATAAAGGACTGTAGGCGCGCAAAAGGCCTGTGCATAGTTTGTGGCGCGTCCAATCACAGAATTGAGACCTGTCCATATAGATACAGCTCAGCTCACACACCTACCAACTACCCGCAGTGGCCAGCTATTCAGGTTCCTGCAGCTCGTCCTATACTCCCAGCACCACCTCCACATAGAACTCCTGCACAGCCTACTCGCCAATTCCAACAGGCAATGAGGGACATGCCTCGAGGGCAGAGAAACAGGCCTCAAGGACAGAATGTGCCTCTAGCTAGAAGGAATGTACCACGACGACAAACATTCACCTTAGCAGCCATAGAACCTGAGACTGTGAACCAAGGTAACCCAAGTAACTCCCCCACAACTTTGACCAAATTTTTTTACAATCTTTAGTTCTGTCACCAAACTGTTACACTTTCCTTTTCCATATTTCGAGGACGAAATTTTTATAAGGAGGGTAGAAAGTAACAACCATAATTTTCCTATACAAATTTTTTTCAATAGTTTTTTTCAAAATCCATAAAGGGGTATTTTAGCTTGAGCACAAGTTATAAGTAATTATTTTGCTTTTTAATTACAAGTGAAAAGAATATAACAACTCCATTTTTAGTGTACAAAAATTTACTTGAAAATTAATGTATACTCGGAGTATTTACATTTGCTGTTATTATTTTAAGTAATTAATTAATTCCATAATTACAAGAAAGAGCTTGTAGCTCATTGGTAATACCTTACACTACTGAACCAAGCCACCAGGGTTCAAATCCCATACCCCACATTATTTTTAATATTGATTTTTGTTAAAACCTTTAAAAGACCAAGAGTTTACACGTGCATATCTCACAAAAACCCCCACTACACCCAAAAATGTAACATTGCCAGAGGTTAGATGAACCATCGAGGGGGATCCCGGCCACCTGACTCGGTTGGGAATCGGCCAAATCGGCCTCAACTCGGCCGACTCCGTCCTCAGACCGAGTCACGGCCGAGTCGGCCGATTCCGGCGATGACCCCAACATGAAAATTGCGTCTTTTCACACTCCCTATGCACCTGCAAAATTTTAGCCTTAGACCATTTCCAGAGCTCTTTTAAAACCCTAATTACTCCACTTTTAATACATTTTATCACATTTTTCATTTTAACCTTTCACATACCCTAACCCTAGCCGAACCCTATAAATACCACCCCTACCCTCTACCCTCTCACCCCAAACTCTGAGCCAACTCTCTAGAATTTTCAAGAAAATTTTGTGTGCAATCGAAGTGAGCGAAAGGTGAAGCTCCGGCGAATTCTTCGGCCGATTTTCCGGCAACGTCCGTAGGAACTCCCGGCGACACGCACCGCCGACTCCTTCCGAACCATCTCCCTCTTCTAGTTGTTCAAAACCTGTAAGTCCCATTTTCTATCTCTCTTTTCTATTCTAAAAATACGTATTTACAAAACCCGACGGAATCGGAACAAATCCGATTTCCGATTCGGTTTCTTATAAAACTTTACTTCTCGTTAATACAATTATGCTTAAACTCTCTCATGTTGACTATTAAACACTAATCAACCAAATTGATCAAGTTTCATTTCATAAAATGATAGCTATTTTAATTTATCGTATTTTTCACTTAAATACCACATTGTTTCAATTATATATTTAACTTCATTAAACTTGCTATACCTTTAAGTAGACCATGACGTAACGACCTACCTCCTTACATACTTATATGCAACATAACATGATACCCTCGAGAACTTAGAATAAGGGAAAACAAACATTTTCATTTAAAAACCCTTTACTTAATAAAAGCATTTCTAAAAGATTTAGTATTGATACATCTTTATAAATAAATAACCTTTGAGCTAATAATAAAAATATCTAGACTCAGCCAATTAAGGACTGTCGCACTCATTAGGACAGAGGAAGGTTGTGGGCATTCTCTCGTTTATCTAAACCTGACTTTGTGGTGCGTAGGCTAGACAAGTGAGAAAGGTAATTTTAAAAGGCCCGTCTTGCGGTGATTCGTGAGCGGATCCCTCCTTTCTTCACTTGTACTTACCTGGCCACAATTGGCGGTGAAGAGACGATTTGTGGGATATCTCACAACTTTTCGCTTTGGACCAGTTAGGAGCAGTCTAGTTGATTTAGGAGACCCTAGAACATTGAATACGGGAAATTGACATCTTTACAAATAAATACCATTTACTTAATAAAAACCGTTTTCTAATGGATTTAGTATTTATACAATCTTTGCAAAGCCCCGCTACAACCTATTTTGGGGATCCCGTTCGGGATGGTGCGGATTATCACACATCCTCGGGCTTAGTAGTGCGAGATTCAGACCTCCGCAAGGAGCATTCGGTCTCGAAAAATTTAAAATACGACATCTTAAGGAAATGCGATTTTTAGAATATGAAATATATATTAAAATTATTTTTGTATAAATATATGTATATTTATCATTAAAATACCTATTTTTGTTATGATATAAATATTCCATTTTTTTCTAAAATATCACAAGAATCAATTTACCTTAAAATACCATGAATTCCATACAAGTTTAATATTACACTTTAATATCATATAATATGAAAGTTAGGTTATTCTCATTAGAATTGTCACAAGTATAAAATCTCCAATTATTATAACTTTAAAGACGATTAATAAATACTTAGGGTGTATTTTAAAAACTATACAAAAGTATTTTACATAAAACCCCCTCAAGTTCTATAAATTACAATAAGGACCCTAGTAAATATAGGTTTAAGTGAGACCAATCTCTTGAGCCTCTGGGAGTCGGAGAAGTGGGTGCTTGCCTATCTAAGGTAGACAACTTAACAATAGTGCTATGAGAAAGGTAATCGTCTTTGAAAAAGACACAAATCCTACCGCCCATGTGCAGCGGTTACCGATAACATCAAAACAATCAGGACTTCAATTTACTTTGAGTTTCATTATAATCTGACTTGAATATGATCTACAATCTATAATCTATAATTTACAATTTACAATCTACAATATTCTGATTCAACATGAATCCCTATATTCAATCTAATCAATACATTCAATATATATTGACCGAATCGAACCATGGATATACATCCATTTACCTGATTCTCCAGATATTCCATTTACATGATTATACAGGCTTTCTACGTTCAGTCAATCTACGCGGAGTGAATCGGTCCTTAAGGAACCCCCGAAAGGGCTGCCGTCCGATAGGTACACGAAAGTGATGAAGTTTACATCCGTTTACTGATATCATGGTTTCGATCAGTCATCCAAACATACAATCTATATAGTTTACAATACAATCAAGATATCGCGGGGCTTAAGGGGTAGATTGGTATGGAAGGTGTTAGAAGTGGCACGAGACTGCAACCATAAGACACCTAACTTATATTCCGTTGCTGTTGTACCGTGGCATAACGGTTCCTTGAGTTCCTGATACTTTAATCTCCGGGGCAAGTGAGACTCCTCTCGTATACACTGGCATCTTTCTGTACTAAGCTACAAACAACAGCGTTAACACTAAATACAACAATATAACAATATAATACAACTGTAAAAGCTACTCTCTCTCTCTCTTACTCTCTGTCTATTCTATTTCTCCTCTTATCTTTAGGACTTACCGAGCGATCTGTTCGCTGACGACATTCTCTTTCTTTCTTCTTTGAATGTCGTCAGGTGATTTAGACCCATCAGAGATCGAGCCCACTACTGAAGACTTGGACCAGTTCAGTGAAGACCCCGAGCTCTAGTCATTGTACACTTTCCATTCAGTACTTTCATTTCTGTTATGCTATTGTTTAGGCATTGTTTTTTATTCAGTTGTATTTACCTTTCATGCACTGTACAAAAGAATGTTAATAAATAAAGTTGCTGTTATCTTATATTTTGTCTCTTATGTATTTACTTTATATTGCTTAGATACGCTTAGCGTATTTACTTTACAGTAAATATGTAGCGGACCAGTCGCGTCCCCTTCGCCGTATATTGGGAAGCGGGGCGTGACAGGTTTTGTTGGTGGCCCATGCAATGAGCGGACAAGATATAGCGAGCCCTGAGAAGATAGCCCGTTGGATGGCGAGGGGTAAGCCCTATCTTATAGACTTGTCCCCCGGGCTGGGTTTCACCTTGGCAAATACGATGCCCCAAGATGTCTAGGCTGGGAAAGGCTGGTTTGGTATCCTAGCTGTCGACGGCTCAAGCCGGCCTGTAGAAGTCAAATCCATCACCTCCACTGCAAAGGCAGTCTACGGACGCTCCATCGGCAAGACTGGGCGAAGAGGCCCTGTTGGCATTTCGCAAAGAAAGCTGTGGCGGCCCCGAATAATATGCCCATACCAGGTACCCCATAAGAGCAAATTAGTACAGTCTTTGTCATGGGCCCGAATCATCGCTATTGCTTCTTCGTCTGACAGCGATTGCGGAAAAGCAGCATCTGAGCGAGTAAAAGGAAAGTAAGGAAGAGAAGCTATTGGTCCTGAAACAGGGAAAAGGAAAAGACCATTAGTGAAGCCCCCCCACCACATATATGTGTGTGTGTGTGTGTGTGTAGTAACAAAAGAAGACGACAAAATGTCAGTTTTGCGGGACCACTGCCTACAAGACACACGAACTCCACAAAATCAATATAACGGTTCACCAATGATGAGACAAGGGAATCATTACAAGAATAAAAGAAGACCCTCATTAAACAAGCATTGGGATTCAAACAAATTCTTGGGAAGACAAGTCCTGTTAAGTACCAGCAAATTCAAATCTGTGCGAATAAGGGTAAAACCTTATGAAGAGATTTTCAGGAATACCAGGGAATAAAATTTCCGAAGGGTCCCATTGATCTTTCAGAGCTAAGCTCTTTGCCAGAGAAATTAAATTCCTTTATGTAATGGAATTAAATTCCAAGAATTCATAAAAATACATAAGAAACAAAAATCCCATGAATCCTCAAAATCAGAGGAAAATGTTCGAGATATGGAAGTTTATTACTCAAAGCTCACATCTTTGAAGGATGGGTTTTTGAGGAGAGCAAAGCTCTCATAATGGATTTAAAATCCAGAGGCTTTCTCAAAGAAGGAAAGTTTTCTGATGTACAAAGCGTTACCTGAAAAGGGTTTCTTTTGACAGAGTTTAACTCTGGATTTGCAATGGCAGAGAACTAAGCTCTGAGAAAGAGAATTAAATTCTCAAAGAAAATAAAAAAGGAAGGAGATGAAGAAACAGGCTGCCTAAGGAACTAAACCCTTGCATTTATAAGACATGACTAGGGCGGTTCGTCTTCCCGTTCCCCTAAATAATCCAACGGTTATAAAAGTGACAACGTTGCACTCATATGTAAACCACGTGAGAACAACGCTGTGGGGGCATTTGTTCCCTTACGGAAAATAAATAAATAAATAGAGCAATGGAGAAAGTCCCCAAGAGGAGAATCACGTGCCCACATGTGATAGGCGCTTCGCTTAATAAAAACTAAGCGAAAACTGAACCTCACGTGCAGACACATGACCTCTATAAGCAAAGTATACAGGCGCTTGAATAAAACAAACGAGTGGGACAAAAAGAAACTCACGTGATAACACGTGACACCCTTGGGTCGGCTTAATTTGGTGGGGTCACGTGCTACACGTGATAGACTCCTATGCCTTCTAGATTGATAAAAATAAATTCTAATTAAAAAGAATATTTGGAAAATACTTCCTTAGATCTTTCTAAATAAGAAAGATTACGCTCTGTAAAACAGAGCACCGTTGGATTAAAAATCCAATGGTGATTAAAAATCACCAATCTACAAAAAAATTCTGTGCAAGGAAATATCTTCCTAAATTTGTTAAGAACGACAAAAGAAATATCTTCTTTAAAACAGAAGTCCTTGGATTAAAAATCCAGCGGTGAATAAAATTCACCAAGTGATCAAAAAGATCATGTTGGTTGATTAGAAAATCAATCAAAATCTCTCAACGAGAGATTTGCTACACAAATTGATTCTCTTCTTTCTCCTATAAATAAAAGCAAAGAAACAAACAAAAAAAGAAGAGGATAGACAGAGAAAAGAGAAGATAAAAAAGAAAGAGAGAAACCCTTCGTAAGTTTAAAAGAAAAGAGAATTTAATTCTCCAGAGAGAAAAAGAAACTCTAGGTAAGAGAAGGATCAAAATACAGAGAATATCCCATCTCTTTTTCACCTCCATAAGAGTTTAACTCTTCGAAAAAAAACTTAGTTCTTCCTCTGGTTAGGATCTGCAGAAGCAGATCTCCCCACAAGCTGAGAATTTAATTTTCATCGGGGAGATTTTGCCATGCAGATCCAAAACCTAGAGTGAGATCTAAGTTCAGAGAATTTAATTCTCCCAAAATGTATATAGGAATTTAATTCCTCTGATGAAATAAGGGTTTAACCCTTCATATGAGAACTTAGTTCTCCCTTATGGTAAAAATCTGCAGAAGCAGATCTCCTCACAAGTTGAGAATTTAATTCTCATCGGGGAGATTCTGTCATACAGATCCCAAACCTAAGAGAAGAACTAAGTCTTAAGAATCCAATTGTCATAAAACAATGGGCTTGAAAGCCTCGAAACTCAGGATCTCCATGCACGTAAAAGGATTAGCACCCAACATGATAATAGCCGAGCACGTGCTCCCATATGAGCGCCTTTGATGAACAAAAGGGAATAATCGAAATTGGCTCACTTGATCACACGTGACCCCATACAAAATAAGAAAGGGGAATAAATCGGAGGCAGTTCCCACTTTTAGATTGCCTCACGTGATCTCACGTGACCCAAATAGCGCTTAGTGCTCAGAAGAGAACAAAAGGATAAACCGAAAGAAGCAGCGCTTCAAATTCTTGAAGTTTAATACTATTTCAAAGCGCCACATGTGCTTATACGTGACGGCCACAGGGCTAAAGTGTTTAACAATTATATGCATCACGTGCGACATGTGAGCATTCTCAAATTCCAGTGTTTAACACTGCCTCAGAGTATCACGTGGGAGCATATGAGCGCTGAATAAACATGTTAGTGTTGAACACTATGAAGGGCTAACATTAGCCAGAATCAGACCAAATGTTCCAAGGACCATCAATCGAGCCCTTCATGCTCAGGGTTTCCAAAGCCGATCTCAAGACAGCTAATAAGCTCCTAACAGATGACATCTAAACTTATGTTTATCCCACTTCCCCAAATCGGTACATTGGTTCAAGGGTACATCTCTTAATACCTCTGATACATGTCGTTGTAATCTTTCAACGTCTTCAGAGAGATGGAGGGTCCCAATAACCAATAACTTTTGGCACATTCCCAAACTGATTAAACCAGAACCCCACAGGCTATGACGTCTTTCAACTTTATGGACTATGATGTCCTTAAACTTTATGGACTATGAGGTCCTTAAACTCATAGACTATGATATCTTTAAACTTTACAGACTATGATGTCTCTAAACTGATATGGACTATGATGTCCTTAAATCCATTGGACCGCAATGTCCCTATATTAAAACAATAGAGTCCAAACGCTCTTTTGTTGGATCTAAATGATCCCAAAACCCTGTTAAGTAGATCTTAGTCGATGTATCCTTAACAAACGTTTAAGTTGATCTTAATTTCAATGAGATTAATAATCCTTAAACCCACTGGAGCGCAACGTCCTTAAACTAAGACGATAGAGCCCAAAATGCTCTGTCATCGGATCTAAATGATCCTAAACCCCGTTGAGTAGATCTTAGTCTAAAATTTGACTAACGCATCCTTAACAAACGCTTAAGTTGATCTTAATCTCAATGAGATTAACGATCCTTAAACCCAATCCAAACCCAAATCTAAGAAAATACAGATTTGGACTAATCCACGCCCTACGGGCGAAAACATAAATTAGTCTCCGTATACAATCCACGGGCAACCAAAAACAAAACAAACACACACGACACGAAGTGACCATCTGGAGAAGGAGAAAGTGGTTACCGTGATGCGGTAGCGTAATTAACTGCAGGGGCTTGCGTTTGTAGGGAAGTGCGTCCCCACAATAAAAAAACCCCTCACAATAAGGGGGAATCTGACGAAGTCGGCTACATCGGCCGCATCCGTCTAAACCTTCGATACATGGTGCCATAAATCAACTTGGCATCTTCGGAGAGGTGGACGGATAAATCCAAATAGCATCTGCCACCAAAATTCATGCCGGGCATCCTAACGCCCCGGTCGTTTCTTTCGGCGGAGAACATGGATGAGTGGCGCCGTGGTTAACCATATCTCATGATGAGCTGAGCACATGGGTGGTAGGGATGTAACTCGATCCCCTCTGTAAGGCTGCTATGACACGACCTTGTCCCAGAGTGAGTTCAGCTCATCCCTGCAGTAATCTAGACACTCACGGGGGAGGGGGTTTCCCCGTCCATGTGTGTGCACCTGCCCAATATACCCCAAGTAGGGACCTCCGCTCCTCAAGACCAGTCTAGACCCATCTATCTATGAAATGCATAATAGCAGGGCGTCCGACATGCTATCTCTCCCAAGCCCAAAGCTATATGAACAAAGAACATCCAGTCATTTGTGTTCTACCCTGTGACGCTTGACACTACCCACAATATAAGAAAGCAAGAACCGTGCTGCCCTAGCTGTATGCTCTTGCGCGCCCTTTGATCAAATGTGTAAGCAATAGTAAATACCAGAGCGGTACCGTGTCTCCGGCGGAGGTCGAGAATACGACACCCCCAAAAAGCGACAGAATATAAGCTCTCGCATAACACTCAACCTGATGCGCTATGAATGCTGGGTGATAGTGTTGAGAAACTGCGCACGCAACCAAGTGAACCATACACATGAACCCTGAATCACACCATCCGCTGGCACGACGCTCAAATACTCTACTAGCAAGGCTGGCCAATCGTGATGTGCTGCACCAGTCACTGCTCTGCCATCAACTGGAAGTCATGGTAGCATGATGATGTCCTGCAGTGTAGGCGTCATCCCACCAACTAGTAGATGGAATGTATGTGTCTCTGGCCTCCAGCACTCTATCAATGCCGTCAGGAGGGTATGGTCTAGATGAATACTCCCAATGAGGCTAACTCCATATAATCCGACCTCACTACTAGATACTGTGCATATTAGAGACCGTACTAAAACGGTCTCTAATACTTAGCTTATGGTCGCAAATAGGTATTAGCGACCGTCTAAATTTTATACAATCGCTAATACCCGGTCGCAAAAATAGTAGTCGCTAATAAACGTATAAGCGACCGTTTATACGGTCGCAAATACATTCGAAATAAATTTTAAAAAAAGTTAAAATAATAGCATTGGCGACCGTGTAAACAGTCGCCAATACTTGCATAATTTTTTTTTTAAAAACAGTTGTCATGTTCCATGGACCCATTCCCCTCATCATCCTCATCTCCTCTTCAATCCCATCGCCAGCACCAAACCCACCATCACCTTCATAACCCTCGGCCACAGCCGCTAAAACTTCAACATTTTCTCCCTCTCCCTCACTTCCTCCATCGATGGCGACCTCCAGCTCACCGACGACGACTCCGTCAACTTCACTAGCATCTACCTCACAACCTCCACTAAAAACAACCATTTCCCTTTCCACTTACAAGATTTTTCATTTTTGATCACTGCATCATTAATAGCATCTCAAAATATTAACTTCTCAAAAAAATCAAACAAAAATAGGCAAGAAATCAAAAAATCTAAAGCTTATATCTGATCTCCACGTCCAATCGCCTTCAAGAAAACAACATAAGCCCATCTAAACTTAATAAAAAGCCTCCTCCTTCCTGGAAAATTAGGAAGAAAAACAAATCAAGAAGTAAAAATTTTGAGAGAGAAAGGGAGCTGGTCACAGTTTGAAGGAGGAGAGTTTTTATGGGTTTAATTTCATGAAAATTTTGAGTATTCCCACTCCCGCGCGCTGGTTTATTTTTATAGGTATTAGAGACTGTTTATATGGTCTCTAATACCTAAACGGTCCCTGATACCTAGGGTTTAGAATGCATAAAGTATTAACGACCATATAAACGGTCGCTAATACCAAGACGGTCTCTAATACTTTATTAGAGACCATTCAAAAATTGACGGTCTCTAATACACGGGTTCTAATACTTAATTTTTTACTAGTGCCTCCACTAGCAACGGCCGTATCTGATCTATCATAGGCAGGAGGTGCTCATGAGAACGAAACTAAATATTTGTAACTGTCGTACCTTCCCAAACAGCCTCTAATGTATGTTATCTCTGTAGCGTGAGGAGTGTCCGATCAATAAGACTCGGATGCATCCTATGATGCCTACTTTACACTCCATCTGTGGGATGATCCTGACTACAACCATGTGTTGGGGTCAAAAATTACACCCCAGCAGACCAAGTCAAAACCAAGGTCAACCCCAAGTCAAGTAGGCCTGAGCCCAAGCCCAAGTCAAGACTAAGCATGGATGGGACCGGCTCCATACCAAAAAGGAGGCAATAAATTAATCTAAATGTAATTTTTAGAAATAAATATATGTAAAGTGGGCAGAAAGCCAAAATTTTGTAAACTCCATGGCTTATGTGCAAAAAAAAATAAATAAGCACATAAGGCATGGGGTGGCACAAGTGCTATTTGGCAAAGCCCAAGAGGCTATATGTAAAGTGTGTAGCCTATAAAGGCAACATGATGAAAAAATCAATAAGAACTTTTTCTCTCTCTCAAAAATTAGGATTTTGTACCTCCTTCTTCTTCCTCAAGGTTCTAAACCTTCTTCCTCTTTTTGAATTAAATCAAGTGTTTCACTCTTCCATTTCCAAAAATAAACAGTTTGCACCATCAAACCCTTGAAGGGGAACTCAGATCTTCCATCAGATCTCAAAAATGGGAGGTTTTTAAATCCCACCCCCATTTTCTCTAAGATCCGGCCAATAGAAGAGGAGGAAGAAGGAGACCCATATCCAAAAATCCCATCTTGGAAAGATCCAAGGCCTAAAAGGAGATCCAGGGTCAAAGGGGAGAAGAAAGGGGTCCCCTTTGATCATCCCCAAAGATTTCTAGGAGTTTAACTCCATTCAAGATCCATTGGAGTTTAACTTCATAAATCAAACCCCTTTTTATAGGAGTTCAACTCCATTCAACATCTGTTGGAGTTTAACTTCGTAAATATAAACCCTCTTTCAGAGTTTAACTCCTATTTCCGGGTCTAAAAGCCCATTTCTTTCCGCCGGCACCCAAGCGCCCAGCACCCACGTGCCAGGCACGTAAGGCGCTATCGGATCAAGCGCCCAGCGCCCACATGCCGGGCACGTGACCCGCTAGCGCCCAGCGCCCACGTGCCGAGCATGTGACCCGTTAGCGCCCAGCGCCCACATGCCGGGCACATGAGGCGCTCGTGCCCAAGCCCCAGCGCGCACGTGTCCGGTACATGAGGCGCTAGCGCTTAACTTCTTAGCGTCTTTAAGACGCTCTTCACCTTACTTTTTCCCACACTATCCCACACTCAAAATACACCCCCGTTAGGAAATTTTTTCTAATGGGACTGCTAGCCCCCTTGACCCCCAGCCAGCTATCCGGGTAGCGGGACCCCCGTAAAAACTCTACGGGGCCCCCGATATATCCAAACCCCCCTTCAAAACACAATACTACACATTGAGTTCGCATGACCTGTTTGACCCATCAATCGGAGGTTCTCTCGCTCCAAAGACGAGGGGTAATTAACGAAAGCTTAGTCCGCGGCTGCCGGAGATTCGGATCCCCACAATCAATAAACCCCCGCCTACCCTGGGCAGAGGGAATCTGTAGTACTCCTGACAAGCGACGTGTATTCCCATCTTAATAGGGTGACGAAAAACACCCTACAGACTCTGGCACACCCGGTGGGACGTTTCTCTCCTCCCATATCACGGGTCAAGTGTTCATACGAACTCATTAACATATATGCTGATATTTGTACTGAAATAATGTTTTTTCCATGCAGTAATCAACTTTCAACGACGATGTCTCCTAAGATGAATTCAGCTTCCAATGCGACCCCGATCTCATACGTGGTCAAGATCAATGCCCGCGTGGTTCTCCCTGCCAGTCTCAGCCGGCAATGGGATGAGCCACCTCGTCAATTTAGTTCCGTCTTCATCTACCCTGCTGGAAGCGCTCATCTGGCGGAGGTCCCGATAAACCAAGAGGCCAAACCGACCTCAAGGGCAGGAGGCCTAATGTTGTGGTCGCTAACGCATCCCACCCCAAATGCAAATCTATGTTCGAGCGGCTCTCCGCTATTCCGACTGGGGGCAAGGCCGTCAACACCAATGGAGCTACAAAGCATCTCCAGCAAGCTCAGATGACTCCAACAAGTGCACAATCAGGCGTATCTCCAAAGCCCTTCATCGCCCGGTCTACGGTGACTTCCCGAAGAGTCGTGGTCAGCCAAGTGCTCAAAATAGAAAGGCTGAGACATAAGCGACTCAGGTATCGAGCCAACAAGAGGGCCAGGATTTCGGCCAAGTGGAATCTTGTGAGGTTCCAAGAGCAGGGTTACTTCATGATGACGGCTATGTTAGCCGTAAAAGTCCGCAATTCCTTCAAACCTTTGAAGTGGGTTCAGAAAAATGCCATGACCGCCAGAATCAAGAAGACATCGGTCTGAACAATGCTACAAAGGGACGTGTCCCATCCCCAAAAAAGAAAGCATGACACCATCTCTTCAAGAGTCTATCAGACGCTTTGTGCCGCGCGAAAGCAGCGAGGCAGATCCAGAAAAGAGGCGCCAACACCACTTATGAATCCGGTCAGGTTAGCCATCTTCAATCGATTGTCAGCTACCGAAATAGAAGGGCCGAGACGGTGGTCCACAAAGTCAGCTACCAATAATGAAATGATGGCCGGATATGTAGTCCACACGGTCTATATGGCGGGCACGTGCCCCAGCGACAACCTTCACAGCAAAAGCAAGGATGGGGCCACCACATCCCAAGCCCAATCTGGCTTGAATGTGGTTGCAGCTTCCCAAGAACAACCGCCTCCGCTGGATGATGAAAACCCTCTCGATGAGGATGATAAGCAGAAAGACCCCTCGGTCCATGTAGAGTCAAGCTCAGACAGCGAGGAAGAGCCGAATTTCTGCCCCCGGACCATAGAGCAAGAGCTGCTTCAAGAGCTTCGAAAATAGCTTAGGAGTAAAAATAAAGAGATGGCCAAGCTCTATTCGAAAATTGACGACCTAACGAACGTTGTGATGCAGCACACGGCTCAAATTGCTCGGGCGCCTCCAAATCAAGCACAAGTCTCTACTCATGAGCCGGGTGATGACAACCTGAATCAACCGATGCCTGTCCCCTTGGGTCCATGATTGGGCGAGCCACACAAAAGTTGACCACATTCCGCTTCTGGGGACGCTTTGGCCCCAGATAGCACCATCCCTCTAACACAAGATCAGATAATGGATTTGGTCACCAGCAAGGTTAAAACATTGGTGGCCGAAGCCGAAGCTCAGAAAGAAATTAGCAGCAGTGGGCGGCCATATCCCGCACAGTACGATCTGATCGAGTTCCCCAGCGGCTACGTCATTCCTAAGTTCGGAAGATTTGACGCAACGGGAAACGCAAATCATCACGTCTCCCACTTTAAAGCATCATGCGGAAATATAGAGGGCAATGATGTGCTTCTTCTTCGTCAGTTTGTCAATAGCCTAATCGGTGTTTCTTTCGACTGGTACGCGAGCATACCAAACGGGCCCGTCATTACTTTTGCCCAAATGGAGTCTCTGTTTCGGCAAAGATTCATGAGTATCAGTGATAAAATCTCCATTGCTGACCTTGTGAGGACCAAGCCAGGGAAGAATGAAAGCAACACTGACTTTATCGCCCGATGGCATAATCTCACGGTTAAGTGTGAACCGCCGCTGGAGCAGGACCAGTCCGTCAGCCTTCTCATTAGGAACCTCAGCAATTGGATGGTCCCATTCTTATGTACAGCAAACTTCAAGATGTTTCGGGTTCTAACCAAGAAAGTCCAAATGCTGGAAAGCTCGAAGCAAGAGTCTACCCCGGACTCTCAGAGAGACAAGACTTGGAAAAGCAAGAGGGACGACAACCGTAGAAGCGGGAATTCCAGCAGTACCAATGTCTTCAATGCGTTCGACAATGAAAACAAGTGAAAGGCATGCGATTCCAAAACCAACCAGTCTCGAAAGCCATTGCTGGGAGGAGGAGGGCCTTTCCTAGAGGAGAAAAAGAACAAGGTTTACTCTTTCAGAAGGGACAAGGTCCGCAAGATATTCAAAGATGCCTTGAACAATGGTCTACAATTGCCGGAGTCGAAGAGACCCTAGGAAGCAAAAATGACCGACAATCCCCTGTATTGCTCGTACCACAGAGTAGTGAGCCATGCGATCGAGAATTGCTATATCTTCAAAGACTGGGTCGAGAAGCAGTACAAGACTGGAGAGATCGAGCTGTCTAAGAGTATGTTGGTGAACAATCAAGTTGCAACCACCAACTTTATATAGACAGAAACCGAAGCCTTCTGGGAGCAGACAGCTGAACTCGCTGCCCTGAGAAATGAAACTGACTCACCACAGCCTCCGTGGAGTACGCACATATCTAGTAAGACGAAGAAGATGCTAAAGTTACTTCGGAAAGAGCCCAGAACAGAATGGGAAGGGAAGAAGAAGCCCACCATTCCGGCTTAATCAGGCTCAAAAACCAAAAAGCTCAAGAAGAAGAAAAGTGTAGCTCGACGCAAAAAGGAGTCTGCAGGGAGATCGACCATTCAAAAATATATCGATTCCCTCGAAACCTATGAATAAAAGGAAATGACTTTAATTCAATTGAAGGGGTTCTTCCCTGTAGAAGCAGCTGAGATTCTGGAGGAGCTAGAAGAAGACTCCAATGAAGAGATCCCTATAGTTACGAGCTATGCCATCCATCTGGGCAATGACTCTGAGGAGGAGCTCTGTTTTCCCGAAGAAGATGAGGAGCTCGCCACAAAGGCCAACCAAATCCAGCTCAGAAGCGGCACGGCTCTACCACCAAATCAGGGCAACGCCCTAAAAGGAAAGGAAAAACATGTGGCTAATGAGGAAGATGGGAGAGAACCGGCTAATGGAAACTCAAGTCCTTCCTCAGTGGACTATAATGTCTTGGCTCATCTCCGGAAGCTTCCGTCTCTCCTGAGCATCTACGATGCCTTGGTCCTATCTAAAGAGCTTAGAGATGTTCTCATTCACGCTCTACAAAACCCCGAACGGTATGAGGCTCGCTTTGCGGAAATTAATATGAAAGAAGCCCAGTACGCTCTGCATGCTGCCGCAGTCACGTTTAAGGACAAAGACTTGCTACTGGGAACGACTGAGCATAATCGGCTGCTTTACGTGACAGAATACAACGACGAAGACCGGATTAATCGTATATTGATTGATCCAGGGTCTTCAGTGAACATCATGAACTTTTGAACTCTGAAGGGTTTGTTAATGGACGTCCGACACTTGTCAAGGGAAAGGATTGTCATTCAAGGTTTCAATCAAAATTTTCAGCAATTTCTGAGATCCATAGCTCTGCCAATCAAATTTGGGGATCTGCAGACCGAAGCTAAGATATACGTGATCGATGCTAACATGTCTTATAAAATTCTCTTGGGACGGCCGTAGCTCCACGATTATGGCATCGTTCCGTCAACTCTCCATCAATGTATGAAGTATACTAAAAATGGTGAAGAAAGACGCATTGACGGAGACATCCAGCCGTTCGGTGTGCATGAAGTCCGATGTGAGGATTCTCGGTACTTTATGAAGCCCCAAATTACTAAGCCACAACTGACCAAGGACAGAGCGACCTCGAAGCTCAAAAGCAGATCCGATCCAGCCGTCACTTTCAAAAGCAAAGACCCCCAAGTGCGTCAGCATTTCGACAGTGACACTGATGAGTCCGACTCTGAAAGTCCGTCCTTTCGTAAAACCCGTCATCATTTCGGTAGCAATACGGACGAATCTGATACCGAAGGCCTATCTGACAGCAAAATTCGCCCTCGTTTAGACATCGACACAGAAGAGTCAGAGGAAGAGAACCTTCCTTGCAATAGCTATACAAATTGGGCCCCCACGTAACAAGAAAAGCTGTGAGAGACTTTCGAAGTTGCAGAAGGGTCCCTAGCCGTCACAAGGGTGCCAGAGCAGATGTACAAAGAGCTCGATGCATTGTCAGTCTCCACCGTGGATCGGCTTAAAACTTTCTACGTTACCGGAAAAAAAAGTGGACAGAAGGGCATCCTGTTTTATGTGTCAAATCCCGTCGCGCACCCGGACGATTTGTTTATGACATGCCTTCCATACGAGAGAGGCATAAGGGCCGTCCTCAATCCCAGATATTATGCGCCTGAGATGCGGGAATACTTTAAAAAGGCGGGTGTCGACTATATCAAACGGACTCCGAAGCAAAGTTTTATGAAGGGCTATGGCATCCGCCTCAGGTTCGAGCACTCATCGATGGACGAATTCCAGATAGACGGGGCATAGGTTTCATTCAACCTGATTCCAAAGTATGCTACATGATCCATATTGGTGAAGCCGACGAAGAGTCAAATGATGAAGACGAGCTTGCCAAGCCAGAAGAAGCCCCTCAAGAGCTCGAAGATGGCGGCAACCTTCGATGAGCTAACCGAGATCGATTTAGGAACGCCTGATAATCCAAGACCGACCTACATCAGCTCACTCTTGTCAGAGGAAATGAAAGAGTAGATAATTGTCCTGCTGCATGAGTTCGCCGACTGCTTCGTATGGACGTACAAAGAAATGCCTGGCCTTTTCCCTGAAGTGGCCGTGCATAAGTTGGCTATATCTCATGATGCTAAGCCAGTCAAACAAGCTCCTTGAAGAATGAGAAGGGAACTGGAAGAAAAGGTCATCTAGGAAACTAAGAAACTCATCGATGCCGGCTTCATCAGGGAAGAGAAATACACGGACTGGATTGCGTGCATCGCCCCAGTGAAAAAGAAGAACAGGCAGATACGAGTTTGCGTCGATTTCAGGGATCTTAATAAGGCATGCCCTAAAGACGATTTCCCTGCTTCCGGTCATCGAAATGATGGTCAATGATACCTCAAATTATGAGCTGTTCACTTTCATGGATGGTTCATCAGGATATAATCAAATCAAGATGTCGCCCGAGGATGAGAAACACACAGCATTTCGAACCCCGATCGGGATATACTGCTATAAGGTGATGCCATTCAGATTAAAAAACGCAGGTGCTATATATTAAAGGGCAATGACTAATATCTTTGATGGCTTAATCCATAAAGTCGTCGAATGTTATGTTGATGATTTGGTCGTCAAGACTAAAACTAAGGCCGATCACATCCAAGATCTCAGAACCGTTTTCACTAGACTGAAGGAATACGATCTGAAGATGAATCCTCTAAAGTGCGCTTTTGGCGTGTCGTCGGGAAAATTCTTGGGCTTTATAGTCCGACATCGGGGGATCGAAGTTGACCCATCCAAAAGAACGACCATCATGGAGATGCCCCCTCCAAAGAGTCTGACGCAGCTAAGATCTTTTCAAGGCAAGCTTGCTTATATATGAAGGTTTACTCAAAATTATCGGGGAGATGTAGGCCTTTCTCAAAGCTCATGAAGAAAGGAGCGCCTTTTGTCTGAGATGCCGAATGTCAAGAAGCGATCGAAAGCATCAAACAGTACCTGTTGCACCCTCCAGTTCTTGTTGCCCATATTCTAAATAAATCGTTGATTCTCTATACTGCCGCGCTGGATGAGTCACTCAGTGCACTCCTTTCCCAGAACAACGAGGAGGGAAAAGAGAATGCCCTCTACTACCTCAGTCGAACTTTAGTCGGGGTGGAACATAACTATTCCCCGATTGTAAAGCAATGACTGGCTCTGATATTCGCTGTGAAGAAGCTTGTTCTCCGCCAAAAGACGCGACCGGGACGTTGGGACGTTTAGCCTGAGTTTTGGGGGCAAATGCTATTTGGTGCTATCCGTCCACCTTTCCGAAATGCCAAGTTAACTTATGGCACCATGTATCGAAGGTTTAGACGGATGCGGCCGATGTAGCGGACTTCGTCAGATTCCCCCTTATGATGAGGGGTTTTTTGATTGTGGGGACGCTCTTTCCTGCAGGCGCAAGCCCCTGCAGTTAATTACGCTACCGCATCACGGTAACCACTTTCTCCTTCTCCAGATGGTCATTTTGTGTCATGGGTGTTTGTTTTGTTTTTGGTTGCCCGTGGATTGTATACGGAGACTAATTTATGTTGTCGCCCGTAGGGCGTGGATTAGTCCAAATCCGTATTTTCTTAGATTTGGGTTTGGGTTGGGTTAAAGGATCGTTAATCTCATTTGAGATTAAAAACAACTTAAACATTTGTTAAGGATACGTTAGTCTGATTTTAGACTAAGATCTACTTAACGTGATCATTTAGATCTAACAAAAGAGCATTTGGGCTCTATTGTTTTAGTTTAGGAACATTGCGGTCCATAAGTTTAAGAACATCATAGTCCAGTTTAAATACGTCATAGTCTATGGGGGTTTAGTTTAGGGGCGTTGTGGTCCATAAGTTTAAGGACATCATAGTCCATGAGGTTAGAGACCTCATAGTCCGTGGTAGTTTAGAGAAATCATAGTTTGTAAAGTTTAAGGACATCATAGTCCGTGAGTTTAAGGACCCCACAGTCCGTAAAGTTTAAGGAAATCATAGTCCATGAGTTTAAGGACCCCACGGTCCGTGGTAGTTTAGAGACATCATAGTCTGTAAAGTTTAAGGACATCATAGTCCGTGAGTTTAAGAACCCCACAGTCCGTAAAGTTTAAGAACATCATAGTCCATGAGTTTAAGGATCCCACAGTCCGTGGAATGTCTAGTTGTCGGGACCCATCACCTCTCTGAAGACGTTGAAGGATTACAACGACAAATATCAGAGGAGTGAAGAGATGTACTGTTCCCCTCCGAAAGACGGCGCGACGTAGGGACGTCTCTCCTGGGATTCGGGGCAGATGCTAATTGATGCTATCCGTCTACTTCTCCGAAGATGCCAAGTTGATTTATGGCATCATGTATCGAAGGTTTAAACGGATGCGTCCGATGTAGCAGACTTCGTCAGATTCCCCCTCGCTTGAGGGGTTTTTGATTGTGGGGACGCTCTTCCCTGTAGGCGCAAACCCCTACAGTTAATTACGCTACCGCATTGCGGTAACCACTTTCTCCTTCTCTAGATGGTCGCTTCGCGTCGTGTGTGTTTATTTAGTGTTTGGTTTCCCGTGGATTATATACGGAGACTGAGTTATGTCGTCGCCCATAGGGCGTGGACTAGTCCAAATCCGTATTATCTTAGATTTGGGTTTGGGGGTTTGGGTTTAAGGATACGTTAGCCTCATTGGAGACTAAGATCGACTTAAACGTTTGTTAAGGATACGTTAGTCTAGTTTTAGACTAAGACCGACTTAAACGGGATCGTTTAGATCCAACAAGAGAGCAATTAAGGGAGCCATGTTATTTAGTTTAGTGACATCACGGTCAGTAGGTAGTTTAAGGACATTGCGATCCATAGGTAGTTTAAGGACATTGCGGTCCAATGTTAGTTTTAAGACATTGCGGTCAAGGTTAAGGACGTCATAGTACGTGGATTTAAGGACTCCACAGTCCGATGTTAGTTTTAAGACATCACGGTCAAGGTTAAGGACGTCATAGTCCGTTGTTAGTTTTAAGACATTCCGTTCAAGGTTAAGGACGTCATAGTCCATGGGTTTAAGGACCCCACAGTCCGGTGTTAGTTTTAAGACATCCCGGTCAAGGTTAAGGACGTCATAGTCCATGGATTTAAGGACCCCACAGTCTGGTGTTAGTTTTAAGACATCCCGGTCAAGGTTAAGGACGTCATAGTCCATGAGTTTAAGGACCCCACAGTCCGTATCAATGTGTGGTCATCGGGACCCGTCACCTCTTTGAAAACGTTGAGGAATTACAACGCCAAGTATCAAAGGAGCGAAGAGATGTACCCTTGAACCAAGGTAGATTAAATAGTCTTTAGCCCAATTTGGGACTAAGACCAATCAATTATGTTATGAGTCCATTGGCCCAGTTAAGTTTGGATTGAGGACTTATGGCCATCTTGGGCTAAGTCCAATCATGTCTGGAATATTGGCTCTCTGTTGGTCCATTGAAGGAGAGGCTTTGCCTCTAGAACTTAGCCAATTGGGCTGAAGCTAGTGTTAAACACTAAAGACCAATCAGTGTTGAACACTGGGAATGGGACTGACAAGTTAGTGTCTAACACTAAAAGATAGTTGGTGTTAAACACCAGCAACAGGGCTTTCAAATTAGTGTTGAACACTAAAACAAATCAGTGTTAGACACTCGCAACAGAGATCTCAAATTAGTGTTAAACACTAAGGTAATCAGTGTTGGACACTGGAGACAGAGATTTTAATTTAGTGTTGAACACTAAGAAAGTTAATATTAAACCCTGTTAACAGAGGTTTAATTTAATGTTAACACTAAGAAATTCAGTGTTAAACACTGCAAATAAAGTTCTTCAATTAGTGTTGAACACTAAGGCAAATCAGTGTTGAGCACTGGATTCAGAGATTCCAATTTAGTGTTAAACACTAAGGCAAGAGGGGTCACGTGGTAGCACGTGAGGGCGCCCTCCCCTTCGGAGTTTTTCAGGGGTCACGTGGTAGCACGTGACCTTGATCCTTAAAGCGCCGTTTAAGAATTAAATTCTTCATTAAATCCCCATTTTCTTCTGAAGAATTATATAGAGTTGAACTCTGTTTTTTCTGTAGGAATTAAATTCCTCATATATGTGAAGAACTGAGTTCTATCATAGGGTTAAACCCTAATAATAACTTTAGAGAAATTAAATTCCCCCTTTCTCTTAGAGAATTACTCTTAGATAGAGTTAAACCCTTAATTTATATTCTGAGGAATTGAATTCCCATATATGTGAGGAATTAGGTTCTGTCATAGGATGAAACCCTAATTTCTTCTTTCTTAAGGGAATTAAATTCCTGTTATTTTGACAGAATCAAGTTCTTAACTGGTTCCGTTCATTTCGAAGGAATTAAATTCTTATAACATAGGGTTAAACCCTAATTTTATTTCAAAGGAATTAAATTCCTATAGTTTCGTGAGAATTAAATTCTCAAACTTCCATTCCCTCTCTATGCCTTGGATCTGCATGGCAGGATCTCGACCCAATGAGAATTAAATTCTTAATTCATGGGGAGATGTGCACTTTGCAGATCCTCTACTAAAGAGAGAACTAAGTTCTTCTTTTTAATATAAGAGTCAAACTCTTTTGAGAATTAAATTCTCTTTTTTAAAGGCCTTCCCTTTCTTACCCAAGGTTTTCTTCTGCAGCAGATCAAATTCTTCCAAAGTCTCAAGGTTTTATTTCTTTTTCTCTCTATGTCTCTGTGTCTCTCTGTGTATCTCTTGGCTCCTATTTATAGGAGAAGGAGCAGAATCAATTAGTTTTAATGAATCGTTCATTGAGAGATTTGATTTGTATTCGTTAGAGATTTGATTTACATTCATCATTCATTTGGACCTTTGGATTATTAGGTGAATTTTATTCACCTTTGGATTTTAAATCCAAAGATATTCTTTTGTTATTTCTGTTAGATTTTAAGGAGAAATCTTTCCAAGTTCAAGATTTTTCCATAGATAGGAGATATTTAATCACCTTTAAATCTTTAATCCAACCGGTTCCAAATAATCATTCTCCTTTGGAAAGATTTGAATGCTGTTCAAAATTTAATTCTGTTAAATAGATAGGCTTTGAAAGCCTGGTCACGTGTGGCCACGTGACCCCTGGTCACGTGTGGCCACGTGACCCTATGGAACGAGCTTTCTTCTGCTTTCTGTGCTCTGTTCACTAGCTACTGTTCAACCGTCACGTGCCAACACGTGACCCCTGGTCACGTGTGAGCACGTGACCTTTTCTGGAGCCTTTTCTTTGATTTAATCAACGAGCTGAATCTGCCTTTGCCGCTGCTTTTACTTGTCACGTGCCAACACGTGACTGCTGGTCACGTGCTAGCATGTGATGCCTCTTCCGTAGGCTTTCCTGATTTTAAATCAGGAAACAAATGCCCCCGCAGCGTTGTTCTCACATGTCTGCACGTGAGTGCAACGCTGTCACTTTTGTGACCGTTGGATTCCTCTAGGGATTTGTGGAGATGAAGCGTTTCCATTACATCCTATAAATGCTCATGTCCCTTTAGAAGAGCCTTCACTTTGCTCATCTCCTTCCTTTGAGGACTTTTTCTGAGAATTTAATTCTCTTCTTCCAGAGCTTAGTTTTCTGCCTTGAAACATTTTCAGAGTTTAACTCTGTTTAAAAAAAACTCTCTTTCCTCAGGTAATGGTGATCGGTGCACCTTCATTTTGACAAAACTCGCTGGATTTTAAATCCACATCAAGGGCTTCACTCCTTTTTTAACAAAGAACCTATTTTTCTTCAAGTTCTTTAACCAAAATATGAGACCACTTAACCTTCAACAGTAGATCTCTTAGGGTTTAGATGACCTTTAGGGAAATAATGGTGGCGGTTAAAATTTATGGAATTTAATTCCATCCCAAGAAAGTTTCTGGGAATTTAATTCCCTTTTCTTAATAAGGAATTTAATTCTTATGAAGAACTTGGTTTCTTCACATGGAGGCTTCTTAGGGTCTCTTTGCCCGAGGTTGTCCTTCTGCGGCTAATGGAACAGAAGCTTGTAATGATATCTTCTGTGGGAATTTAATTCCCTTGATCCTGTTTGATTTGTTGTAGAATCCAAGGTAGATTTTTCTTCTAGGGGATATGTAGGGTCACCCGCAATCCACTTTTTATTTAATGATGGTATCTCCTTTGTCTTATTACACCTGCTTGGTCTCATTATTAACGAGCCGTCATCTTGATTCTGTGGGGCCCATGTGTTTTGTAGCCAGTGGTCCCAAAAAAGAGTCTGCTGTTGCTTTCTTCAACTAGTCTTCATGTTCATGCATGATATATATATTGCTGACTTTGCTTTTGACGGTCTTCTTTCATTCGTTTTCAGGTGCGATGGCTTCTGCTCCGTGTTTTCCCTTTACTCGTTCGGAGGCCGCTTTTCCTCAATCACCATCTGACGAGGAAGCGATGGCGATGATCCGGGCTCATGAACCGAACTGCACCAACTTGCTTCTATGAGGAACTTGGTACAACCATATTATCCGGGGTCGCCGGAGTTTCCTCTGTGCAGTATCGACAGAGCCTACTTTCCCATTCTTGCCGATGGACCCTCCGAGAACGGTTTTTGCTGTGGAGATGCCCAACTGGACTCCAACGGGGAGGCTCGAGCCTTCGACGACAGGTATCTCGAACCATCCGGTCCCCGCTATAGATATCCTTGGGCATCGCATCTGCCAAGGTAAGGCCCACCCGTGGGGGCAGATTTATAAGATAGGGCTTACTCCTCGACACCCCACGGGCTACCTTCTCTGGGCTCGCTATATCCTTGCCACCCATCGTGCGCGGCTGCATAAGGTCGGGCTTTACCAGGCAATATACGCGTCACTCTTCCATTATAAGTCCCCGCATGTCTGGTGGGTTAGGGCATTCTTAAATCAATGGAATCTCCCCACCAACACTTTTATTTTAGGAGATCGCGAGGTCTCGATTCCTCTGGCAGAATTTTATGACATCTCGGGATTGCCAATCAGGGGTACACTGTATGAGGAGTTGTTGCCTCCTGACGAGTACGTCTTCGAGCCCGAGCCTGCATCGGTTGACGGCTTGTCTGCTGAGAACGCCGTTCGCCACAAGCGTCCCAGCTTGATCAAGGCGCTAGGTATCTTTGACCGATTGTTCACCGAATCTGAGGAGCAGGGCGTTACTTTTAAGAGCTTCATTGCCTGCTTCCTTCGCGAAGATGTTGTGTCGAAGACAGCTCCGAAGTTTGCCAACATCAAAGACCCCTTTTGGTTTGGTCCGAAGAAGCTGCCGACCACTGAATCAGATTTACCTCAATACTATATCCCCATCATGTCGCCGATGTCTTTTGAGTCCATTGCAGCACCTGGTATGGATGAGGAGACGTTCTTCGTGGGGGTTTGTCAGTGTCTGGCTCAGTTGGTTTGTTATCCCCATGCATCGCCGCTTCATGAGAGCCTCGGTTATCTACCCGGCTCATTGTATTGCTGAGGGGACGCGGTTGGCTATCGGTATCCCGGTGCTGGCGCATCTTTACCACGGGTTGGGCACTGCGGCCAACACTTCCAGCCCTGGCGTAGACGTGGTGAATTTTTTGCTTCATTACTTCACATCCTGGATCGAAATGCACGTGTTGGGGGCTTTCGCTATGCATCAGAGGCCCACATTTTACGATGCCTACCCCTTCCCGCGACTTATACGATTAGTGGGTGCTTCTGCCGCCGACCCGACCCAATTTGGGGATATTCGGGTGCTGATTTCTCCTTACGCTGCCGCAGGCGGGCTGGTTTTTAATGATCGGGTCTTGTCTACTCCCTCAGGTCCAGTTCAACAACTTTGGGACCGGTTAAAAGACAACGTACCTTCTTTGAAGCCCCGGGAGGCCGCGCACTTGTATACAATTAGACCAGGCTACCTGGTGTTTCGCCAGGACAGTGCGGCTCTTTTCATGCGGTACAACCCGCATCGCTTTGCCCGACAGCTTGGATACGACTAGGGTGTTCCTTTCGAGGCTTTCATAGTCGCACCGGTCCCTTCGCTTGATGCCGTTCGCGAGGCCGCTCATCATTTCATGAGGTTGAACACCGGCTCCCTCTTCATGGTCCCTGAAGCTGAGTACATGCCCCGGTGCGTGGGCTCATTTACGGGTTGGTATCTTCATCGGATCAGCCCAATTATTCTTGAGGAAAGGAGGGTGCTTCTTGGTCATGACGTCCCTCCTCAGGTTCCGGGAGCTAAGCTGTGACCGAGGGCTCCAGTCCGCTTCCCTCTAAGGGACACCGGCATCGCGCTCATTCCAGGGGAATCGGGGGTAGACCTTATTCTAACAGCTGGTATGCCCCTGGGTTCCCGATCGCGGGGTAGACGGGCCCCAGTAGTAGCACCACCGCCTGTGGCAGCACCGCCCCCCATGGCATCGACAATGGCGGTGTCATCCTCGGTTGTGGCACCGAGCGAGAGTAATAGGGATGAGGGTGTCAAGGGCGATGTGGGTCGGCGCCGCCCTAAGGCTTCACGGGGGAGGAAGCGGTCATCCTCGGCGACCGGCTCTGGGTCTAAGCGGCGGAGGAAAGCGGCCACCAATTTTCCCGATTCTTTGGCGGAGTCTGAGCCTATTCTTGAAGACGAACCATTGGCCTTGCAAGAGTCAGTCGCTAGACTTCTCTTCCCGAGTTCGGCCGATGAGGAAGCCGCACATTTGGCCGAGGCCATAGGGCGTTCCAAAGACGCATCTCATAATGCCAGGGTTCCGAAGAAGCCCTATCCCGCTGTAATCTTTTACGAAGACCCTTCGTGGATTCGGCGGTGGTTTATCGGTCCTTTGGAGGAATGGGGGGAAAGGGCCCTGAAGCAGGCCGCTTCAGAAGACGCAGTGGACGCACTTTCTTTATGGACCGGCGGCCATGAGTCTACCCTTGAACCCCGGCGAGCACGCCTCCTTGAGAAGGAGCAGCGGCTTGAAGAAGCCATATTGATGGCTTCTTTGCACATCGGTACGTTGTTGTTCTTTTTTGTAGTTTTTCAGATTATTTATGCCTGTACAGGTGTATCCTTATTCTTATTTGAATTATGCAGAATCTTCGACGCTGGGGGAGCTCCCTACGGGCTCATTGAGGCTGAAGCCTGCCGAAATTCCCGATGAAGCATTGCTCGATGTGGAGGGAGCTGATGAGGCCGCTCCTCTTATGGTAGAGCCTCCAGCGGCGGTTCTTGATCAGGGAGTGCTTGCCCCTTTGAGGGAGGCTCCTTTGGAGGCTACCGCTCCAACGGCTCTTCCCGAAGGCGGCCCAGAGGCTGAGATGGAGGTAGTCGAGGCTACCCTCCCTTTGTTGGAGCCCGAAGTTCTGGCAGAGGTTGTCGAAGCCGCTATCCCCCCGACTCAGAACGGGAGGAGTGTTGAAGGTAACCCTATGCATTTTAAATTAGCAACCCTTCCATGGTCTGAACTCTTTTGTCTTTCCCAGAATTGCGTGGTTTGGCGGCTTCTATCGCTGATTTGTCGCCTCGATAATCATTTCAACGTTTATTGGAGATGGCAGCTCCTCAGGCGATCTTCCCTCAGCGCATTGTCCTTTCCTCTCGGCAAGGTTAGCGCCATTCACCATTTTCTTACCATAGCATTGTTGCCATTTTTGCGAAATGACGTTGATTTCTCTCATAGTTTTGGAAGCTGACGACGAGGTCGAGGTCGTTGAAGGGCCAGGGGAACCTTCAGCTCCTACTTGCATGACTGTCGGTAAGCGACATTTTATTATAATCCTATTCGTTCTTTGCTTAAGAATTTTATTGACATCTTTCAAATTTGAACAGCCCTGCCAGTCTCCTCTGCGTTGGAATCGCGCATCGCGATGCCGCCCGGCCCTTATGCTTTGCGGGCTTCAGAACGCTTGGCCTAATTGAGCCTTGTCTCCCTATCGTCTTTGATCGAGGAGCTTCGTGCTGGCAGTGCAACCACAGCCGAAGCATTTGCTGCCGAGGCTAACGGTTCTCTTCCTTTTCTTGCCACCTACCATAGCGAAGAGGTGGTGCGAGTCTGGGTGGAGTTCTGTCGGCAGGTGGAGGCTTTCTTGCACGCACTTGAATGTTCCCGTCTTTCCTCGGAGGTCACAGCTGCAAAGGCGGGCTTGCGGGGTGTGATAGCATGGTGCGCGACAAATATGAGGTCCTGCGAGAAGAGGCTCAGCCGCAAATTCTCGGAGAGGGAGCTGGCCTCTAAGGCATTGAGCGAGCTCCAAACCAGCCTTACTGCCAAGGCCAACAAAGCGTATGAACTCTGGCGGATGCTTCAAGAGTCTATCAGGGAGGTGGTGACTCTTGATAAAGCTGCCACATTCACTCGTGAGAGGGTCGAGGCTCATAAGGCCACCGAGAAAGAGCTTGAAGGCCGGCTCGCTTCGTATCAGGCCCAGCAGGCTCAGGCGGAGGCCCGTCTTCTGGCGATCCTGAATCATGAATCCGTGGCCCAGCAAAAGCAGGATGAGCTAGCGAAACTGCCGAATCGCCCGCCGGCTTGAAAAACTTATATATTTTTCTTTCTTCTTGTACATACTCTTGAGCAAGAGTATTTTCTTTTTGTTCTTTCATGGATTGTAGTTTGTATCCATTTTGGTTTATGAATAAAAGATACAATTTTCTTCTCGACGGTGTGTATATTTTCATTGAATGTGTTTTGCGGACAATTTATCTTGATCTCTTTGCAGGGCAGCGATGGCTTAGGATTCAGGGTTAAGATCTTCTTCCTAGGACTTTTGCGCTTTATGAGCCACGAGGGTCTCATAAAGAGTTTTTCTCCCTATGGGTCAAGAGGATCCCACAGGTGTAAGTTCTTCTTAAGAATCGTGAGGATTCTTAAGCGGGTTTTGCCCTGAGAGTCGTAAGGATCTCACAAGAGAGTTTTTCTTCCTTACAGGTCGTGAGGACCTGCAAGTGCTGGATGTGGTCACCCTTATCCGTGTTTCACGAGGTCAGGGGTTGCTCAAGGTATCGTAGTTTAAAGACGTCGCGGTCAAGGTTAATGACCTCATAGTCCGTGGATTTAAGGACTCCACAGTCCGATGTTAGTTTTAAGACATCACGGTCAAGGTTAAGGACGTCATAATCCATGGATTTAGGGACTCCACAGTCCGATGTTAGTTTTAAGACATCACGGTCAAGGTTAAGGACGTCATAATCCGTGGATTTAGGGACTCTACAGTCCGATGTTAGTTTTAAGACATCACGGTCAAGGTTAAGGACGTCATAGTCCGTGGATTTAGGGACTCTACAGTCCGATGTTAGTTTTAAGACATCACGGTCAAGGTTAAGGACGTCATAGTCCGTGGATTTAGGGACTCCACAGTCCGATGTTAGTTTTAAGACATCACGGTCAAGGTTAAGGACGTCATAGTCCGTAGATTTAGGGACTCCACAGTCCGATATTAGTTTTAAGACATCACGGTCAAGGTTAAGGACGTCATAGTCCGTGGATTTAGGGACTCCACAGTCCGATATTAGTTTTAAGACATCACGGTCAAGGTTAAGGACGTCATAGTCCGTGGATTTAGGGACTCCACAGTCCGATGTTAGTTTTAAGACATCACGGTCAAGGTTAAGGACATCATAGTCCGAGGATTTAAGGACTCCACAGTCCGATATTAGTTTTAAGACATCACGGTCAAGGTTAAGGATGTCATAGTCCGTGGATTTCAGGACTCCACAGTCCGATGTGTGGTTGCGGGGACCCGTCACCTCTTTGAAGACGTTGAAGAGTTATAACGCCAGGTATCAAAGGAGTGAAGAGATGTACCCCTAAACCAAGGTGGAATCAATATAGAATCAGGATGGTTGATCGTTAGTTTTAAGACATTACGGTCGAGGTTAAGGACATCATAGTCCGTGGATTTTAAGGACTCCACAGTCCGGTGTTTGCTCTGGATGCTTCACACGGGTTCACTGCCGTGCTTGGCGAGGACCAGGCTCCGCTCTGGGTGTTTTCCACGGGTTCAAAGAATGACGTTATCCGTGTTCCCCGTAACCAGGAATTTTGCACTAGATGCTTCACACGGGTTCACTGCCGTGTTCGGCGAGGACTAGGCTCCGCTCCGGATGCTTCACACGGGTTCACTGCCGTGCTCTGCGAGGACCAGGATCCGCTCTGGGTGTTTTCCACGGGGTCAAAGAGTGACGTTATCCGCGTTCCACGTAACCAGGAATTTGCACTAGATGCTTCACACGGGTTCACTGCCGTGTTCGGCGAGGACTAGGCTCCACTCTGGATGCTTCACACGGTTTCACTGCCGTGCTCTGCGAGGACCAGGATCCGCTCTAGACGTTTTCCACGGGGTCAAAGAGTGACGTTATCCGCGTTCTACGTAACCAGGAATTTGCTCTGGATGCTTCCCACGGGTTCACTGCCGTGTTCTGCGAGGACCAGGCTCCGTTCTGGACGTTTTCCACGGGGTCAAAGAGTGACGTTATCCGCGTTCCACGTAACTAGGAATTTGCTCTGGATGCTTCCCACGGGTTCACTGCCGTGTTCTGCGAGGACCAGGCTCCGCTCTGAACGTTTTCCACGGGATCAGAGAGTGACATTATCCGCGTTCCGCGTAACCAGGAATTTTGCTGATTATATCCGCATTTCACGGGATGGAGGTTTGACTGTTGGTGATATGTATATCACAGAGCCATGGAACTAGGGGTTGCTGCTGCTCCGCTTTGTTTGGAGTTGTGTTCATCGTTACGAGACTAGTGTTGGGATGATCTCTAGGTCGCTTGCGGCCCGTCGAGATTTAGCTTCTTTCTTTGATGAAACCTGGGGGGAAGTATGATCACTTCTTTGTTTACGCCCTTGGATTGTATACAGGGTGTGATGGAACATCACCTGTAGGGCATAATTTTTTTTATTTCATTTCTTTTTCCGCGATGCTCCATCATTTCAGCTTTTATATCGCGAAGGTCGCGATTGCCCTATCATTTCGGCTATTTTTCGCGGTGCCTAATCATTTCGGCTATATTTTTTTTTATTTTTACTCGCTGCTTTTTATTGCGAGTTGCCCCATCATTTCGGCTATTTTGCGTGCATACATTTTTCACTTGCTGCTTTTTATTGCAAGTTGCCCCATCATTTCGGCTATTTCGTATGCATGTGCGGCCTACTGGCTTTTCGCCATAAACCTGAAATTAGACACCGATTTCGGCATCAGCATTGCTACAATTGGGATATGGCCAGGAGAGAATCATCATCTGCCTTTGTCGATGTTGAACAAGGGTGGCTTAGCAAACAGGGTTAGGGTCCTGCCGACTAAGGCTTTTGACTTCATGAGCCGTAAGGGTCTCACAAAGGTATTTCCCTCTACAAGTCGTGAGGATCTTGTAGGTGTATTTTCTCCCTAGGAATCGTGAGGATTCCTAAGTGTACGTTCCTCTGTAAGTCGTAAGGATCCTACAAGAGGGCTTTCTCCTTATAAGTCGAGAGGACTTATAAGGGTTGTTCACCATAGGGACATACCCCTAGTCACGGGTGGGACTTTGCTGAGGAAATGTTTATTCGCGCCCGTGGATTGTATACAAGGGTCAGTATGAGCCGCTTGTAGGGCATTGTCGAAGGTTATGGGGGATTTTGCTTAAGCACAGATTCAGGTTTCTGTGACTTAAGACTTTCAAGTCTTATGAGCCGTGAGGGTCCCATAAGAGAGTTCTCCTTGTGAGTCGTGAGGATCTCGCAAGTGTCTTTTCTCCTTAGGAATCGTGAGGATCCCTAAGTGTGTTACTCCCTTGTGAGTCATAAGGATCTCACGCGGGTGGTTTCTCCTTACAGGGTCATGAGGATTCCGCAAGTGTTCTTTAACGAGGTTGCGCCCTTTCGGGTTTTCACAAACACTCGCCGGTAGCCCTGCTGTTTTTACTCACGGAGCCCTTTCGGGTTTTCATCTGTGCCCATTTTGCTTATGGACATACCGTTTTTTTTATTCTTTTTATTTTCTTCTTTTTTTTACGAGGTCGCGCCCTTTCGGGTTTTCACGAACACTCGCCGGTAGCCCTGCTGTTTTTACTCACGGAGCCCTTTCGGGTTTTCATCCGTGCCCTTTTTGCTGATGGACATACCGTTTTTATTTATTATATTTTTTTCTTTTTCTTTTATCTCGTCAGCCTAAGGATGCTGCGGTATTAGTTTAAGGACGTTTCGGTCCGTTATTAGTTTTAAGGACGTTTCGGTCCGTCGTTAGTTTAAGGATGTTTCGGTCTGTCGTTAGTTTAAGGTTGAAATCACATGACAACTCGCTACATATTCTTCGGATTCATCTGACGAGCTCTCTCCATCATCTTCCCCATGAAAGACGTGGTTGAGGAACTCTTGCAGTGTGACGGGAGTCTGCGCCTTTTGATTGTACTCATCCAGTGCGTCAATCTGTTTCTGTAAATCCGTGTGCTTGTCTCCAGGCTTCACGGGCTTCTTGGGTTTCTTCTTCTTTGTCTTCGAAGATTTTGACGGTTGGGTGTGAGTACTTGGGCCATCACCACCGATTCTTGTAGTTGGACGCGGCCTCAGCATCCCTTCGATAATTTGAGGTTCAAGCGGGTTCTTCCATTCGACCGCCGGGTACGCATGAAGATCACTCAGCATCCTTTTGGTTTTAGCTGATAGCATGACCTCCCATGGAGCTTCTTCAATAAAGGAACAGGTTGCCCCCGGTGTATCCGCTTTCTTAGGAGTATGCGGCTGTGGCGGGTTCACCTTCCACTTTTCGGACAGTGCAAACTTTCCCTGGAGGTATTGATCTTCAATCCATCCTTTGAAAACGAAGCAACCCTCAATCGGATGGCTTACTGTTTGATGGTAAGGGCAATAGTTGGGGTTGTTCACCTCAGTGGGTTGTGGCGGTCGCCTCGGATTTGGCAAGTTTATAAGCCTGTTGCGTACTGCCAGCTCGAATAACCGTTTCGTTTTGTTCCGTGGGAACGAGTAGGGACGCTTCATCTTCTCATTATAATACAGACGTCTTTCTTCCAACTGATCCGCTAACTTTGAGGCACTGGTTTGCTGCTGAGCAGTCGCGATGAAGGTTGCCTTCCCTTTACCCCTATCATTCCGGGGTTCTGGCTTCGGGGGAGACGGTTTGTGACCCATCTGGTCCATCTGGGCCAACTTGTCGATCAAAGCCTGAAACGTGGTCAGCTTAAAGAACATCATGAACTGGGAGATAGTTGCATGAGGGTCTAGGGTTCCCACGAACATGCCCACCGCGGGCGCTTCCTCAATGCGTTGCTCGCATTTCGACCATAAATTTTTCCAGCGTATAGCATACTGGACCCACGTTTTGCCTGGTTTCACCCTGGCATTAATCAACGCCGTTATTGGAGTGCGTTCGCTGGCGCTTGCGAATCGCTGAGTGAATAGAAACTCCATTTCAGCGAACGCCTTAATGGAATCGTTCGGGAGTTCCGAATACCATTCGAACGCTGTTTCTGATAAGCTACCCATGAATTGGCGAAGCAACAGTTGATCGTCACCGCCGGTGTTACCGCAAAGGGCCCTGAACTGGGCAACATGTTAGTGGGGATTGCCGGTCCCCTTATACACGTGGAATTTCGGTATTGTATAACCCGGAGGATATTTGATTTGGTCGTACCAGCTCGGATACGGTCTCCCCGTTTTTACGACTTGACCAGTTGCCTCAGTCGCATGATGAACCCGGATCTGCTGGGCTATATAGTCGTTCAAGTCAGCCTTAGAGATTGTCTCCTCCTTGGCCGTTGAGAGAGCCGGTGGAGGATTCGACGTTTCTCCCCTATCGTCTTCAAGTATGGTCGGTGGATCTTCAGCGGGAGGATCTTGTTGAATCATCATCCCAACCATGTCTTGAAATAAGTGGGCTATTTGTTTTATATTGGCCGCTTGTTCCGCAGCCTCTTTATCTTTCTTTTCCAACATCCTCCGGAGGAACTCGGCGTCGGTTTCTTGTTCTTGTTGCTGATCTGAGGATGCCTCGGGGCTTTCTTTCGGCCCAGTAAGCGCGGCCATTGCGATCATTATTTCCTGGAGCTTTTGCTGTTGCTCCTGAGCTTTGGTCACCAACCGTGTAAGCGGTCTATGACCTGTAGACGCACGGCTGTCTTCTTTCCCCGACGCCATGTATACAGTGTGGACCATCATGCCCCCAGACTTAAGGCGTCTGGGCTCAGCACCTTTAGTTTTCGTTGCAGGCCCGAGGATCTTCTCTGGCTTCCTTTTTTTATGAGCAGTGGAAGTTGAGGGGGCCGTTGAGGTGGGCACCCAGACAGCTTTTTGTGGCTTAGCCTGGTGACTGACTTCCTGTTGGATTTTCAGCTTCTTGTGCTGGCGGGAGAAATTTGGATCGATCACCGAGTCTCGGGTCTGCCGCCAAACAAGGTTGAGAATTGGAAAAGATAGATTTGGGAGGACAGCCGTTGAGGAGATTGGGGCTTTTCTGGCTTTACTTCTACAGCCTTTTTCAGCGGACGGGGAGACCTCTTTAGCACCGCGGTAGGAGAATTCCTACGCACCTTATTTAGCATCTCGAAGCTATTCCCAGTTGGAACAGCAGCATTAACTTCTGCCATCGGGGCTGTAGGAGTTAGCCCAGAAGGGGAGTTGCTTCCGGCCTTCCTCACTCGGCGCCAGTAATGACGTCGAGCACGTCGTGCTGATGGAATCGACTCAGTGAGGGCGATAGTCTCGTCTTGCCCCTTGTGTAGGTGGGGGGTCGCTGCTGGTGTCAGCCTGTTAAAGACTGATGTCCTTTGGGGAGCAGGAGCGGGAGCTGGAACAGTCAATCTCGTAAAGACCGACTTTTTGGCAGGAGAAGCCGCCTTGACGACTTTAAGAGCAGGACTGGTTATTTTCTCAGGAGCAGCCGTCTCTGGGATTGCAGGCCCCATTATGGATCCATAGGAGCTCTGGCCCAATCTGGAGAAAATCGAGGCGCTATGGTTGGGTGACCCGTTGAGAGGAGCCGCGGTAGGTGTAAGCCGATCAAAGACCGACTTCTTGGGAGCTTCTGTTGTCAGCGTAGGAGCGGTGAAGCTCGTTGGCGAGAGCATGGTCCCAAAAAACAACCCTGTGGTGGCTCGAGTGACCTGTTCCACGGGCATTGTGAATAGCGAAGCAGCTTGGGGTCCGTAGGCTACGCCTCTTGGTGAGGCAGAGCGCCGGTTGCAGTTGCAGTTGGAGCATTTCGCACAAGCGGAAACCGTTGATTCTTTGCTTTCTGCAATAAGCAAGACGCCAAATCTTAGTACCTTGAAAACCAAGGGCAACCATCAGCGAACCGTGTCTGGTTCGCGAACACGACACACGAAGTGTGGAGTGGAAAGAGGAAAAGGTCTCACCGGGCGTGCCAGAATCTATTCCCCTCCGAAAGACGGCGCGACGTAGGGACGTCTCGCTTGGGATTCAGGAAAGATGCTAATTGGTGCTATCCGTCTACCTCTCCGAAGATGCCAAGTTGATTTATGGCACCATGTATCGAAGGTTTAAACGGATGCATCCGATGTAGCAGACTTCGTCAGATTCCCCCTCGCTTGAGGGATTTTTGATTGTGGGGACGCTCTTCCTTGTAGGCGCAAGCCCCTGCAGTTAATTACGCTACCGCACTGCGGTAACCACTTTCTCCTTCTCCACATGGTCGATTCGCGTCGTGTGTGTTTATTTAGTGTTTGGTTGCCCGTGGATTGTATACGGAGACTGAGTTATGTCGTCGCCCGTAGGGCGTGGACTAGTCCAAATCCGTATTATCTTAGATTTGGGTTTGGGTTTAAGGATACGTTAGCCTCATTGGAGACTAAGATCGACTTAAACGTTTGTTAAGGATACGTTAGTCTAGTTTTAGACTAAGACCGACTTAAACGGGATCGTTTAGATCCAACAAGAGAGCAATTAAGGGAGCCCTGTTGTTTAGTTTAGTGACATCACGGTCAGTAGGTAGTTTAAGAACATTGCGGTCCATAGGTAGTTTAAGGATATTGCGGTCCAATGTTAGTTTTAAGACATTGCGGTCAAGGTTAAGGACGTCATAGTCCGTGGATTTAAGGACTCCACAGTCCGATATTAGTTTTAAGACATCACGGTCAAGGTTAAGGACGTCATAGTCCGTTGTTAGTTTTAAGACATTCCGGTCAAGGTTAAGGACGTCATAGTCCATGGGTTTAAGGACCCCAAAGTCTGGTGTTAGTTTTAAGACATCCCGGTCAAGGTTAAGGACGTCATAGTCCATGGGTTTAAGGACCCCACAGTCCGGTGTTAGTTTTAAGACATCCCGGTCAAGGTTAAGGATGTCATAGTCTATGGGTTTAAGGACCCTACAGTCCGTATCAATGTGTGGTCATCGGGACCCGTCACCTCTTTGAAAACGTTGAGGAATTACAACGCCAAGTATCAAAGGAGCGAAGAGATGTACCCATGAACTAAGGTAGATTAAATAGTCTTTAGCCCAATTTAGGACTATGACCAATCAATTATGTTATGAGCCCATTGGCCCAGTTAAGTTTGGATTGAGGACTTATGGCCATCTTGGGCTAAGTCCAATCATGTCTGGAATATTGGCTTTCTGTTGGTCCATTGAAGGAGAGGCTTTGCCTCTAGAACTTAGCCAATTGGGCTGAAGCTAGTGTTAAACACTAAAGACCAATCAGTGTTGAACACTGGGAATGGGATTGACAAGTTAGTGTTTAACACTAAAAGATAGTTGGTGTTAAACACCAGCAACAGGGCTTTCAAATTAGTGCTGAACACTAAAACAAATCAGTGTTAGACACTGGCAACAGAGATCTCAAATTAGTGTTAAACACTAAGGTAATCAGTGTTGGACACTGGTGACAGAGATTTTAATTTAGTGTTGAATACTAAGAAAGTTAATATTAAACCCTGTTAACAGAGGTTTAATTTAATGTTAACACTAAGAAATTCAGTGTTAAATACTGCAAATAAAGTTCTTCAATTAGTGTTGAACACTAAGGCAAATCAGTGTTGAGCACTGGATTCAGAGATTCCAATTTGGTGTTAAACACTAAGGCAAGAGGGGTCACGTGGTGGCACGTGAGGGCGCCCTCCCCTTCGGAGTTTTTCAGGGGTCACGTGGTAGCACGTGACCCTGCTCCTTAAAGTGCTGTTTAAGAATTAAATTCTTCATTAAATCCCCATTTTCTTCTGAAGAATTATATAGAGTTGAACTCTGTTTTTTCTGTAGGAATTAAATTCCTCATATATGTGAAGAACCGAGTTCTATCATAGGGTTAAACCCTAATAAGAACTTTAGAGAAATTAAATTCCCCCTTTCTCTTAGAGAATTACTCTTAGATAGAGTTAAACCCTTAATTTATATTCTGAGGAATTGAATTCCCATATATGTGAGGAATTAGGTTCTGTCATAGGGTGAAACCCTAATTTCTTTTTCTCTCTATGTCTCTGTGTCTCTCTGTGTATCTCTTGGCTCCTATTTATAGAAGAAGGAGCAGAATCAATTAGTTTTAGTGAATCATTCATTGAGGGATTTGATTTGTATTCGTTAGAGATTTGATTTGGATTCATCATTCATTTGGACCTTTGGATTATTAGGTGAATTTTATTCACCATTGGATTTTAAATCCAAAGATATTCCTTTGTTATTTCGGTTAGATTTTAAGGGGAAATCTTTCCAAGTTCAAGATTTTTCCATAGATAGGTGATATTTAATCACCTTTAAATCTTTAATCCAACCGGTTCCAAATAATAATTCTCCTTTGGAAAGATTTGAATGCTGTTCAGAATTTAATTCTGTTAAATAGATAGGCTTTGAAAGCCGGTCACGTGACCCCTGGTCACGTGTAGGCACGTGACCCCTTGGAACGAGCTTTCTTCTGCTTTCTGCGCTCTGTTCTCTAGCTGCTGTTCAACCGTCTTGTGCCAAAACGTGACCCCTGGTCACGTGTGAGCACGTGACCCTTTCTGGACCCTTTTCTTTGATTTAATCAAGGAGCTGAATCCGCCTTTGCCGCTGCTTTTACTTGTCACGTGCCAACACGTGACTGCTGGTCACGTGCTAGCACGTGATGCCTCTTCCGTAGGCTTTCCTGATTTTAAATCAGGAAACATGTACCCTTGAACCAATATTGGTTAGGAGATCTGTAGTCCAATTTGGGACTAAGATCAAACATTTATGAGCATATGGGCTCAATTAATCTGAATTAGGGATTTGTGGCCAACTTGGGCTCGGCTCATTCAGTTAAAATGTTGGACATTTAATTAGACTCGGTCTTTTTCATTTAACAATGTTGAGCATTGGTTTAGGTTCTGACAACCGGTTTTGCCTTTTATTTGTTAGTGTATATGCCCTTGAGGCCATTACTGTATCATACTAGTTTGTATATTACTTAATGGAAGCTTGGGATATTCACCTTGTATAAACAATCTTGCTCAATATAGTAGTATGCTACTTGGTTTGTTTCTACTTCAATGTGTACATGTGTTTATTTTAGTATATCACCTATACGCATTAGTGGAGCCCTTAGGATCTTTGCTTGATTACCAGCGTTGTGATGGCAGTCACACTAGTGGGGGCTGGGTAATCTACAAGCACATCCTTATACAGGTCCCTAGTCGCAGGACTATCGAGACAGGGCATCAATACTCCGGAGTAGACTAGCGTATGCGCTTCTCATCCCAGTGTGGGAGATGGTCTGTCCCACAGCCATCAGTACGTCGTACTGGAGATAGTATACGGGTGCTCGTTGGGTTACGAGTACACTGGACAGGACTTGTCGGGAACTGACAGCTTGGTATTATACCTATTGTCAGTTATCAGTTCCCAGGTGACATGAGTACAGCTTAGTCCGCTGACTTGACACTGGCACTTCGCCTCGAGTGTGTTCCCACTGCACTTTGATCACTACCCTACCACGGCTCAAAGGAGTCGTGCAAACAGGTAGTGGTTGGGTGCAGTCCCGAAGCACTTGGAGGCAGTGACGGTTAGACAGGATTCGTCTCTCCCGGTATTGGGGGTTGACATCGCGCTGTGTCTAGGAGAGCCATTACACGAGTAGTCCCTGGCCAGGGCAAGCGAGATATACTGGTAGGCTTCCAGTGTTATCTCAGGGTGTTTTGGGCTTCACTCCGACACGACTTGTACCGCTATTAGGGGACTGACGTTTTACCGCCCCCTAGGCCCGACATGCGATGTATTAGACGAACAGACCGGACTGTACGGAGACTGTCACATTCAGACTCAGTAGGAGTTCAGATGGGGTTCACCTCGTCAGCCTTCTTGTCGGCATCTACCTGGGGACCGTTACGCACAGCTAGTGCCACTTGCAGTCTGTGGTTAAACCCACTGCCAGCGTAGTGTCGAGTCTTTAGAGTCCCACACAGAGGGTATTCGCCTCTGGGAAAAACAGAGTAGAGGTCGCATGGTCTTGCGACAGGGTTCGTTCTCATCCGCGCACTTGTGCACGTTTGGAGTCCGGACAGATATTACTAGTAGGCTCTGGTTTGAGCCAGATACTGGTATATGTTTTGGGGTTGATTTTATCTCTTGGTATTCATGTTCCTCGGAACAAGAATGCGGGTATGTATGCACAGTTGATTGAGGCGGAGGAAGAGGTTTTTCATTAGGGTTTCGGAACGGGTGCGTATGCACAGTTGACAGTCGTCTTTTTCCAAACCCTAATGGAATTATGATATATCAATTAATAATATTAATTAAATGAAATTGTGTCATGGTTGGATTTTTGTGACTTGTTGACCATGGTTGACTTGTTGACCATGGTTGAAGGTTTGACCATCATCATTACAAAAGAAAGATGCTTTTTGATTCTTGCAAAACCATTTAAAGAATGTAATGATAATGGTCATTCCAAACCATCCATCAACTATTTCATTTTATTATTATTGTTAATTGATAATTCTTTTCATTTGTGATATGGTTGCAAGAAATGAAAAGAATAAGCTCATTCTATCATAACCATTCTCTCTCCTCACTTGTTCTTCTTCCTCCTCTAGTTCAAGGAGAATCCTTCTCATGAGTTGAAAATCCCTCTCTTTGAGATAAAAACACCCCAAAGACACTCTCTACTCACTCTAGGGTTAAAGGTTTAGCAAGCTGGAGATTCTAGTTCTCTCAAAGTTCGAGAAAGAGCCCGAAGGTTGAACTCTCAGGTGGATCCATCTTTGACGGAAGAAGGCAACGAGGAAAGCACCATCAACCCCTACAAAAGTTTGAAGAAGAAGGAGTTCAAGTTAGGTATAACCTCCTTTCCGAGTAGCTAACTCTCTTTAGCTTGTTTGCTAGTTTTAGTTTAGGAAAAGATCCCGACTTTGTTAGTCCATGTTGCCCCTTGCGCTAAAAATTTGATTTTTATTCCATTTCCGCCTCCCCGTAAGAACCGGGGGTCGCAACGTAGACTTACAGTGGTATCAGACCCTAACTAAACTTAAACTAGCTTTGTAGTAAAGTGTATGGAAGTTCGATCGAGAAAAATCGCAAAACCGAAAAAACAAAACCCTAAGTTTCTGTTGAAAATTTTTGTGCTCTAAATGTAAAATGTTTTACTCCTAAAATCGGCTCAGGGTTTTGTGAAAACACCCACGAAATACGATCGCATGATTCCTTCAAACCGCCGCGGTTCCGCGCAATGGATGGCTTAGGCCGCGGAACCGCCACCGTTTTGTCTCCTCTTGTGGTCCTGTTTTGTGCAGTGTTCTTCTAGTAGGGTTTTGGGATTTTTAAGATATGTTATTTGTGCCCAGATTTTCCAGAAAAGAAATTTGTTTTTGGGGACCTATAAATCCGTATTTTTATCGAACTTCACTGCACTTTGACTACAATGGTTATATCTGTGATGCTTGCATGTATTGAACGTCGGCTAATCGCTATATGTCGATTAGTCGGGGTTATACATATCTGTGATCTGTGTTTGTTGATGGTATGTGTATATGAATGGATTGGATTGTCGTGGGTGAATAGCCGGGATGGATGTGAGATGAGTGTTGTTTTTCTTTCATTCATTTGTAATATGTAAATTGATGTAATATTATTATTTGTATGGCCGCACAACCGGGTCGGGGTTGTAGCCGTCATTGTATAATTCTTTTACTGTTTTTGCTCCTAGGATAGACCCATGGAGGGGTGCACAAACTGCCGGGTACTTGATGGGTAGTTTGCCGCACCCGTAGGGGTCTTGGGTGGGGTATTGGCTATTCACCGCGACCGTGTAATCCGCTTTTCGTTGCAGGCTCGAACGGATTGCGGATTCCTAGTATATCCAATGTATTCATCTGTGATCTGTAATGTCTATCATTGCTATATATTTATAACTATTTAGGCGTTGCTTATGTTTTACAGCCGCGCTAGCCCCGCCCCCGCTCTGTCGTTAGTTAAGTAACCTAACGGGTAATGACGGGGCCCAGTGGCGAATGCGAATGGCATAAGCGTACGTCATATTTTGGTTGTTTTCTGCAATGGTAGGATTAAATGATGAGACGCTTTAAAAGAACTAATGCAAGAATATCACGCATTAAAAGAACTAATGCAAGATAATAAACCAAGTTAAAATCGTTGGAACACTTTCGAAAAACCACTCGGTTCTTTTCAAAACTAACTTTTAAATGCGGAGCTTGAGCCACTCCTTCTAAAAGTTATCTCGTTCCATCGATTATATCAAGTTCACTACGTTCACGGTTTCGCCAAAACCATTCGTAGCCCTCCATCATTTCAGTTAAATATTCGGTAGTATTCAAGCTATATATTTTGACCTCACGCTAAGACATAGTGATTGGTAGCTACCGGATATTTATCTGTTGCATAGATAGAATGCGTTGTTTTGGGACAACCGTATCACCATTTTGGCCTACGTCAAGGGTAGGTACGGGTGGGTTCAAATCAATCGGGATAATGATGGGAAGAACTTGACATGTGACTTATGACATTTTGACCTCACGCCAAGGTCATAAGAGCATGGGGCAAAAATCCACATCGGGAGTTTCATAAGTACTGAAACTTGCTAGATTTGCATACCATTTGGAGTGTGGTGATTCTGGTAGGACTCCTTCAGTTTCGTCACGCGATGATATTTGGATCCCAATCCTACTGTGAGTATATGCTACTCCTCGGGAAATTTCTCACTAAACGATCAATGCTATAAACCTAGTAAGTGCCTAGAAAGGTGTTAGCGGGGCTACGCCCCCAGGGAAAAGAGGTTCTTAAATTAAGGAACTTCACGAAAGCGTTGGAAAACCTCCCTCGAAGTACCGACACTGGCCTGGCTGAACGGTTAAGCAAGTATTGTGCGGTGGGATTGATCCCGACTAATTCTTCCTTTATGGTTTGAGGAGGGATTCGAGAGACAGTGGGAGCCATCCTGTTTAGACAAATTAAAAACCACTCTAAACTTGCAAGAGCATCGTGCTAAAGTGTTTCTTCTTTCCCTCCTGCAGCGACCAATCGACATGACTGGACTTAAGTTACTTCTAGATAAAAACATACTGACAGGGCCAAACTACAAAGATTGGCTCAGGAATGTCAAAATGGCAATCACTTACGACAAGCTGGGGTATCTTCTTACCACCAAAGCTCCCCCCGTCCCAGGTCCCACCTCCAGTGTCGCGGATAAGGAAATCCGTAAGACTTGGGAGATTGATTGCGCGAAGGCCAGGTGCCTCGTGCTTGCCTCTATGGACAACGAACATCAGAGGAGGCATGAGAATATGGACCTGGAATCCATATTTCTTCATACAAAAGAACTGTATGGAGAGCAGTCTCGTATCGCAAGATACGAAGTGTCGAAGAAGTTATTTTCGGCAAAGTTGGCCGTCGGATCATCGGTAGCGGACCACGTGCTTAAAATAATTGGCTACATTGAGGAGCTCACGGAACTTGGGACCATGTTGGAAAGTGAACTCTATACGGATTTAATTCTCCAGTCCCTTCCATCCACTTACGCCCAGTTTATACTGAACTTCAACTTACAAGAAAAAGAAGTTGAACTTTCAGAACTCCTCAACATGCTGAGGAGCTCAGAGGGCACCCTACAGAAAGGTAGGGAAACACCCGCTTTGTTTGAAGGAGGATCTTCTTCTTCTAGGTCCAAGGCGAAAGCCAAGGGAAAGAGGAAGAAAGCCCCCGCCAAACCAAGTGGCGGTGTTAGTAAAGTGGGTACGAAGGGAAAGGAAAAGGCAACAAAGATAGTGGGGAAGCTTGTGGGAAAGGAAGAATGCTTCTATTGTCATAAGAGTAGACACTGGAAGAAAGATTGCAGGGCTTGGAAGGCCAGGACACAGGAACTGAAGCAAGTTGCGGCTTCAGCTTCAGGTGTGAATGTTATTGAAAACTGTTTTTCTATAAACTCTACTTCCTGGGTATTGGATACCGGATCAGGATCTCATATCTGTAATTCTTTGCAGGTGTTGAGAAACCGTAGGGTTTTGAAGGCAGGTGACATGACCCTCAGAGTTGCGAACGGAGCTAGCATGGATGCTAAAGCCGTGGGGGACTATCACCTGGGAATGTCAGATGGGCATGTTTTAGTTTTGCGTAATTGCTTTTTTGTACCCAACGCAACTTGTAATATCATTTCTGTATCTTTGGTTTCTAAAGAAGGTTATGAATTTGCGTTTGTAAGTAATGTTGTAAACATTCACCTTAATTAAGTTCTGAATGGGTCAGGTACACTGAGCAATGGTATATACGTATTAAACCAACCACAGATTTTCAATGTCCAGAATACACACAAAAGAAAGTCTCCAGATATCAATCAGGCTTTCTTGTGGCATTGTAGACTGGGTCACATAAATGAGAGAAGGTTGACTAAGTTACATACAGAAGGATATTTGAATCCGTTCGAATATCAATCGTATGCCACTTGTCAATCCCGTCTCAAAGGAAAGATGACAAAGACTCCGTTCACTGGACACGGAGTAAGAGCGAGGGGGCTCTTGGGGCTCGTACACAGCGACGTGTGCGGTCCAATGTCTACACATGCGCGAAGCGGTTTTTCTTACTTCATTACTTTTACGGATGATTTTTCAAGATTCGGACATGTCTTCTTAATGAAACATAAATCCGAAGCCTTTGGAAAATTCCAGGAATATAAGAATGAGGTAGAAAAACAAACCGGCAAAAGTATCAAGATTCTAAGATCGGATCGAGGTGGTGAATACTTGAGTGCCGAGTTCCTGAACTACTTAAAAGAGAATGGAATTATCTCTCAGCATACTCCTCCATACACTCCGCAACATAACGGTGTATCGGAGAGACGGAACCACACCCTATTGGATATGGTACGGTCCATGATGAGTAACGCTTAGTTACCGCAATTATTCTGGGGATATGCGCTAGAATCAGCCGCATACCTTTTGAACCGAGTTCCCACTAAGACTGTGCCTACCACACCATATGAGTTATGGAGTGGGAAGAAACCCTATCTTCAATATCTGAAGATCTGGGGATGTCCGGCTTTTGTCAAAAAGCATCATGCGGACAAACTCGAGGCACGCTCAGTACTGTGCAAGTTTGTGGGATACCCAAAGATCACCAGGGGATATCTTTTCTACTACGCAGAAGAACAAAAAGTCCTTGTTTCTCGTAATGCCCATTTTCTAGAACACCAGTTCTTAGAAAAGGAAATTAGTGGGAGCACAGTAGAACTGGAAGAAATTCCAGAACCACAGACTATTACTGAAAGCTTAGTGGAACCAGAGGGTTCAAAAGAACAGGACATTCCTACGCCGCTCCGCAGGAGTAGTAGGCAGTCTCATCCGCCCGAGAGATACTACGGTTTTCTCATAGACGGGGATAGAGAGGATTGCATCATAGATTATGATGAGCCTACTAGCTTCCAGCAGGCCGTTCAGAGCGTTGACTCGGTAAAATGGCTGGATGCAATGCGGACCGAAATGGAGTCCATGTACACCAACAAAGTATGGACGTTGGACATTGCTCCAGACGGGGTAAAACCCGTAGGATGCAAGTGGATCTTTAAAAGGAAGATTGGTGTAGATGGACAGGTTGAGACCTATAAAGCTAGACTTGTAGCAAAGGGTTTCCGTCAAAGACCTGGTTTGGACTATGATGAAACCTTTTCTCCAGTGGCTATGCTGAAATCCATTCGGATCCTTCTTGCCATTGCTGCCTTCCACGATTATGAGATTTGGCAAATGGACGTAAAAACCGCTTTTCTAAATGGAAATTTAGAGGAGTGTGTCTATATGGACCAGCCAGAGGGTTTCATTCAGAGTGGGAGCAGCGGAAAGGTGTGCAAGTTGCTTAAGTCCATCTATGGACTAAAGCAAGCATCGCGGAGTTGGAACATCTGCTTTGATGAGACGGTCAAAGAATTTGGCTTTATCAAAAATCCAGATGAACCATGCATCTATAGTAGATTTGTAGCGAGAACTGTAGTATTCCTCGTTTTATACGTGGATGACATTCTCTTAATAGGAAATGACATTCCTATGGTACAATCTGTCAAGGGGTTCTTGTCACACAGGTTCTCCATGAAAGACCTGGGTGATGCCTCATACATCCTGGGGATCCGGATCTATCGTGATAGATCCAAGAGGATATTAGGACTTTCTCAGTCCAGGTACATCGACACCATACTGAAAAGGTTCAGTATGGAAGATTCCAAGCGCGGTAACCTACCGGCTTGTCATGGGATCGCCCTCTCTAAAGAGATGTCCCCCAAGACTGATTTGGAGAGGGATCGCATGTCTATTATACCCTACGCTCTATAATGTATGCGATGTTGTGTACCAGACCGGATGTAGCTTATGCACTGAGTGTGGTAAGCCGGTATCAGTCAAACCCTGGGGAGAAACACTGGATAGCGGTAAAGAACATTCTTAAGTACCTGAGAAGGACTAAAGAGATGTTCTTGGTGTATGGCGGAAAAGACCTCCAGATCGAGGCCGTTGCTGACTCCAGCTTCCAGAGTGACAAGGATGATTCCAAGTCCATGTCGGGTTTTGTCTTTACCCTCAATGGAGGGGCGGTGTGTTGGAAGAGTTCCAAACAGGAAACCGTTGCAGACTCGACTATGGAAGCGGAATACATCGCTGCATCTGATGCCGCAAAAGAAGCTTTCTGGATGAGGAAGTTCTTGAAAGAACTTCAGGTGGTTCCGTCCATTGTTGACCCAATACCTCTGTATTGCGACAACAACGGGGCTATAGCTTTAGTGAAGGAACCCAGGTCCCATCAGAGATCCAGGCACATCTTGAGGCGGTATCACCTGATCAGGGAGATCGTGGATCGCAAGGAGATCGAGGTTCGGAGGGTTGCTTCAGAAGAAAACACTGCAGATCCATTCACCAAGGCACTGCCCCAGACTCAGTTCGAGCGACTGATCGAGATGATAGGTCTTCGATACGCCAGTACATGGCCTTAGTGCAAGTGGGAGATTGTTAGTGTATATGCCCTAGAGGCCATTACTGTATCATACTAGTTTGTATATTACTTAATGGAAGCTTGGGATATTCACCTTGTATAAACAATCTTGCTCAATATAGTAGTATGCTACTTGGTTTATTTCTACTTCAATGTGTACATGTGTTTATTTTAGTATATCACCTATACGCATTAGTGGAGCCCTTAGGATCTTTGCTTGATTACCAGCGTTATGATGGCAGTCACACTAGTGGGGGCTGGGTAATCTACAAGCACATCCTTATACAGGTCCCTAGTCGCAGGACTATCGAGACAGGGCATCGATACTCCGGAGTAGACTAGCGTATGCGCTTCTCATCCCAGTGTGGGAGATGGTCTGTCCCACAGCCATCAGTACGTCGTACTGGAGATAGTATACGGGTGCTCGTTGGGTTACGAGTACACTGGACAGGACTTGTCGGGAACTGACAGCTTGGTATTATACCTATCGTCAGTTATCAGTTCCCAGGTGACATGAGTACAGCTTAGTCCGCTGACTTGACACTAGCACTTCGCCTCAAGTGTGTTCCCACTACATTTTGATCACTACCCTACCACAGCTCAAAGAAGTCGTGCAAACAGGTAGTGGTTGGGTGCAGTCCCGAAGCACTTGGAGGCAGTGACGGTTAGACAGGATTCGTCTCTCCCGGTATTGGGGGTTGACATCGCGCTGTGTCTAGGAGAGCCATTACACGAGTAGTCCTGTAACGTTTTGAAAATCGTTTCGGTGAAATTTCGAAAAAAATCGGTAAAATAAGGGGTTTTCTGTAAAAAGTCAAAATACAAATATCTTATTATAAAAAAATTAAATATACATATTCTAGCTATGTAATTGCTATTATTTGGTGTTTATTGAGCCGCTGGTGAAATTTTAAATTTTCTGAAAAAAATATTATTTTATTATTATTTTAAGCCGTCACTAATACATTTAATTAGGGAATATTACAAATTGGAATGAGTTGAAACAAATTTTGTGCATCATAAAACATTAAATAAAATTTTATCATGTAGTTTTTGGAACGAAATTATTTGCCAAAACAGTTTAGAAATTATTGAAGAAAAAAAAGGCTTTTTTAGCGTAAATGGATGTTTGGGGTATTGTATTTATCATTTTTCATCACCCCACACCCGTAAACACACCCAAACCCCCATTTCCCTATCATGATGGCTGAACCCTTGCTGCCCCACTCCCACTCTTTTCCCCACTTCAAAAAGAAAAGAGAAGAAAACAAAAAGAAAAGAAAAGAAAAGAAAAGAAAGAATAATATACATGCATAAGAATGGGCTTTTGACTTTATTTTTGACTTTCAAACCAACACCCACACTCTCTCACCTCTCCCCCCTCCTCTCTAGCCGACCATGGCTGATTTGTTCAGCCCCTCCCCTCTCTTTCCCTCATTTCTTCTCTTCTCCAAAAAAAATCCTCAAGAAAAAAATTGTCAAAAATCAAGCAAAAAACCAAATCAAAATCCACCTCATACCCATTTTTCCTTGGCTACCATTGCATGGATCTAGGGATTTAGAACTCAATTTGGAGACTATGTTAGCATGCTAGATCTCAATCATGTTGAGGTATAAATCCTAAACCATAATGTAATTTTCGATTAATTACTTCAATGTAGTTTAATTAGGTGTTAAATTGTGGGTTTAATTGAATGTTTGGAAATTCAAGTGGGGATTTTGAATTGAAACTAGAGTTTGAATTAAATTAGCTTCTTTATCATTAGCTTATGATTGTAATGAGGGGATTAACATGTAATTGAATGCAAAATCTAATTTGGTTACTAGTTGCTAATTTGTTAGTTTAAAAATGGTGATAATTATGCTAAATTGCTAACTAGGTTTTGGAAATTAAATAAAAATGTGGGATTAAAATCTAGTTAGAATTTTTAGCACATCATTAAGGTTTCCATGAGTGGTTTAACCATTTAAAATATGCAAAACCAAGTTTAATTGTAAAATTGTGAATTTTACATTAAAAAGTATTAAAATTGATATTTTTGCAAACTAGGATTTTGGAAATTATGCAAATTTAGGAGATTAAAAATATGGTTAGGGTTTTTATCGTATTATTAACTTTATTGAGTGTAGTTTAATACTTTAGAGCATGAAAATCCAACCTAAATTGTAGTTTGTGCATTTTTGGTTATGAAATTGTTAAAAAGGGTATTTTGTAAATTAGAATATTAGGGTTTTCGGAATTTAATGAGATTAAATTCCGGAAATTGTTTCTATGACTTATTTAAGATATTTAATAAGTATGTTGGCCGCTATATTCATTTAAACGTCATGTTTTGTACAAAAACGGCGAATTGTGCTTGCTAGATTTTCGGAAAAATGACTTTTTAAGTGAAATTGGGGTTTTTGTGAGTTTTAACCTAGTTTATATTAAAATTAGTGTTCGTGAATATGCAAATGAGTGTGATTGGATTTTTCTCGATGGTTTGACGTTTGTACATCGACATCGAGGGTTGGTTTGACTATTCTTGCATGCGTAGGCGATAGGTTTGGACCTATGCGTGATACGCGTGCCGATTTGATTTTCGTATGCCGTTTCGATTTCGAATTTAGTTTTAATGCGATACGGTGCGTTATGATATGTAGGTACCCCATGTGGACTTCGAGACGACAAGCAAGCGCGTGGCGGCGTCGGCACCGGCAAGCGAGGACCAGGTGAGTAGATTTATATCTACGGGGAGAAGTCGGGTGGATGGCGTATAGCACCCCCGCAGTTCGTGGTGATGTATACGAATACGTATGCACACACATATATATATTGTTTATATATTGTTTGAGATTATTGATGATAGAGATGGATCCTTGGTGTGATTGGATTGGTTTAGTGTTGCGAAACCCTAGAGTAGTGGTTGCACCATACATACACACATACCCATATTTGCATACATTCTTCTTTCATATGTGCGTACATGGGATTATATATTGATGTGTATATTTACACATGGGTATGGGACTATGTGTTTATATACTGGATTTGAGGATAGTAATTGGGATTTGAGATGAGTCGATGATATTGGGCTTGAGGCCAGAAGATCCGTGATGTGTTTTGGTTCGTATTGAGATATGACATGATGTTTTAGCGGGTCTTTTGACATAATCATTCTTATACATGCATGCATACATAGATGGTATCAATATTGTACTAGACGTAGATCAGTACCCCGATCATGATATTTGATAAAGAGGATATCAGATGAATAGTACAATGAATGTGATATTGACCGTACCCAGATTTGGGGATGCCGTACGACGGATTTACGTACGAGCTATATTTTGATGATTGATCCGCACTCTTGACTTGGGATGTCTGGTTATGGATATGATATTATTGAGGCGGGATCACCGACTGTATATATACAGGTATGTATATGTATCGACTCAGATGATAGGCGGTTTCCTTACCTGTAGTTCAGCTTGTTAGTTCAGCCGTATAGTTTAGTGTAGCTGTTAGATTAGATTAGACTCCTACCTATTTCAAAACTAGCGGATCGTGGGTATTTTAAAAGACAGGTCAAGGGATCTACGGATATTTCAAAAGACGTATCCTTTCTTAAAAACCACCGTAGCCCTATTTTCAAAACCCCGCGGTTCGTGTTATTTCAAATGGCACCATTTGTAGGACTTATATTAGATTAATGCAGATTAGTTATAGTTGCGTCTAGTTTTTAGCTCCCGCTCATTTTGGTTGCTCGCTCCGCATCGCATATTTACATTGTTATTTCATATTGCATTGTTGACATTATGCTGTTAGGACACCAGCACCATTACCGATGATGCGTATGTACCACATACACTTACTTGCCGGCTCACACACATCTTCATCGGTAATTGCCATGTCACGTACACCTTAGAAAATATTGTTGCTTAACTTAGCTTGATAGCCAGTAGTTTGACATAATATTGGTGTACATACCTTATATGCCAGCTTAGATATTGTAGTTATTACTTGTCGCTTCATGCATACTGTTATTCATTCTCATGCTTATATTCATGGTTCTACATGCTATTGATGATTCGGATTTCCATGATATTTTCTGGATTTGGAGGAAAACCGCAAAACATATATAAACTGATTTCTCTCTTTTTAAATAAAAGTGCGGTTTTTTCCTATGATGTATGAGTCGTCCACCATGAGTTTGCTGATGGATTTCGAGACCCGATTCGAGGAGATGGATGAACCGTTTCGGGTACATGGTGGACCCGGTAATGTACCCCGGGGCAAGAAGCGCGTGATGATGACGATGTGAGCCTGGCAGGGGAGCACTACTTACCGGTGATTTTACCCGACGCATCGGATATCCGGAGGATACCGTCGTGGTCTTGAGATGGATGGTAGGGGCCGGTCTGGACTGACGGCGCCCTAGATATTGTGATTGAGGTACAGAGACTGTGATACCGAGATATCGAGATATTGGGATTACGTTTTGTGCCGATGCTAGGCACTGTTTTATGCTGATTTCATTATGATACCTCATTTTGAAAATATACAAAGGAAATCTCACTAATTTATGAAAACAGCCTCTTCATTTGCATGTATTCTGTCTTCATGCATTCATACCTCATTCATATGATATATTGCTACCTGAGGCACTGACACGGGCATATGAGATTACGCTCGGGTTAGATATTTACCCTAGCCTTGTTATAGGCTGCTGGTTATATTTGAGAATATATTATGATCATTGACCTAGGTTGCGTTATTTATGCGATTTCTGTGCGTAGATGTTTTTCTATTCATGAGTTGGCAACTCACCCCCGTTGTGCCCCAGTTTCTTGCAGGTTTGCCGTACAGGTTTCATTACGGCTTGCGGGCATAGTTTCCTTCGGGTGATTTGCTAGTAGGTGGGTTTACTTGTATCGTACCCCCCATTATATAACTTGTATATTATTACTCTGTTGTATCTAGAAGTTCCATCAACCAAACATGTATTTATTTTGAGATAGAGACCAGTGATGTTATTCCTTCGACCTTAGAGCCGCGCGTTATATTTCTGTGGTTTTCTTGTGGTTTGAGTTTCCTTTTGAATTTTGATCCTCGCCGTTGGCGTTGTATATTATATTGCTTGTGTGGTTGTGACCGTCGATTGACGAAGAGCTAGCTCCCGCTTGGGGATGCCTTTTTTCTTGATTTCATATACTATTCATGTTGTATCCCGTTTGGGGGCCAGTATTTACAAAGGAGACTCTGCCGAAATTTTCAGTAAATTTTTGATGTTTTAAAAACCGCATAATTCGGCTTATGCTATTGAAATTACTTGCTTTAAGTTGGTTTTTCCTGCACTCTACTACTTTTCTTGGTTTGGATTTCTGGGTTTTCGGTTTACTTAGATTACGTACGTCTCGAGACGTTCGTAGTTTAAGTGCCGGTCATGTTCCGTACTTTCGGGCCGTGACAAGTCCCTGGCCAGGGAAAGCGAGATATACTGGTAGGCTTCCAGTGTTACCTCAGGGTGTTTTGGGCTTCACTCCGACACGACTTGTACCGCTATTAGGGGACTGACGTTTTACCGCCCCCTAGGCCCGACATGCGATGTATTAGACGAACAGACCGGACTGTACGGAGACTGTCATATTCAGACTCAGTAGGAGTTCAGATGGGGTTCACCTCGTCAGCCTTCTTGTCGGCATCTACCTGGGGACCGTTACGCACAGCTAGTGCCGCTTGCGGTCTGTGGTTAAACCCACTGCCAGCGTAGTTTCGAGTCTTTAGAGTCCCACACAGAGGGTATTCGCCTCTGGGCAAAACAGAGTAGAGGTCGCATGGTCTTGCGACAGGGTTCGTTCTCATCCACGCACTTGTGCACGTTTGGAGTCCGGACAGATATTACTAGTAGGCTCTGGTTTGAGCCAGATACTGGTATATGTTTTGGGGTTGATTTTATCTCTTGGTATTCATGTTCCTCGGAACAAGAATGCGGGTGTGTATGCACAGTTGATTGAGGCGGAGGAAGAGGTTTTTCATTAGGGTTTCGGAACGGGTGCGTATGCACAGTTGACAGTCGTCTTTTTCCAAACCCTAATGGAATTATGATATATCAATTAATAATATTAATTAAATGAAATTGTGTCATGGTTGGATTTTGTTGACTTGTTGACCATGGTTGACTTATTGACCATGGTTGAAGGTTTGACCATCATCATTACAAAAGAAAGATGCTTTTTGATTCTTGCAAAACCATTTAAAGAATGTAATGATAATGGTCATTCCAAACCATCCATCAACTATTTCATTTTATTATTATTGTTAATTGATAATTCTTTTCATTTGTGATATGGTTGCAAGAAATGAAAAGAATAAGCTCATTCTATCATAACCATTCTCTCTCCTCACTTGTTCTTCTTCCTCCTCTAGTTCAAGGAGAATCCTTCTCATGAGTTGAGAATCTCTCTCTTTGAGATAAAAACACCCCAAAGACACTCTCTACTCACTCTAGGGTTAAAGGTTTAGCAAGCCGGAGATTCTAGTTCTCTCAAAGTTCGAGAAAGAGCCCGAAGGTTGAACCCTTAGGTGGATCCATCTTTGACGGAAGAAGGCAACGAGGAAAGCACCATCAACCCCTACAAAAGTTTGAAGAAGAAGGAGTTCAAGTTAGGTATAACCTCCTTTCCGAGTAGCTAACTTTCTTTAGCTTGTTTGCTAGTTTTAGTTTAGGAAAAGATCCCGACTTTGTTAGTCCATGTTGCCCCTTGCGCTAAAAATTTGATTTTTATACCGTTTCCGCCTCCCCGTAAGAACCGGGGGTCGCAACGTGGACTTACATTATTGAGTGTTGAGCACTCATTATAGCTCTAGAGCTTTATTTAAAGAACAATTTATGTTCCCTTAGCGCACACGTGAGGAGTACGTGGTGCGCTTGGCGCTGAGTCAAGCGTAGAGCGCTTCTGTTAAGTAGCGCACACGTGAGGAGCATGTGGCGCGCTTGGCATTGAACGCCAGTCAATGAGCGCTGAGCGCTTTTGATAAGTAACGCACACCTGAGGAGTATGTAGCGCGCTTGGGGATGAACGCCAGTCAATGAGCGCAGAGCGCTTATGTTAAGTAGCGCACACGTTCGGAGCACATGGCGCGCTTGGCAATGAGCGCCAGTCAATGAGCGCAGAGCGCTTTTGATCAATTTTGTGATCTGAGAAATAAGTTCTCGCTTACAAGAGACTTTGTCTCATGGTTCTAAGAACAAACTTCTTATTTTTATAGGAGATGTTACAATCTCTCCTATTTTCTTTCATGAAAGACTTTGTCTTTGTAGATCTATGATCTGAAGAGAATGAAATTCTTCTACCCCCTTTTTATGATGAGATGCTATGATATCTTTTTGTGGAAGTCCTCTGTCTTATAGATCTATGGTCTGAAAAAGAACTATGTTCTTCTTCCTTGATGAGATGTTTTTTATCTCTCTGTTTTTACCTTGACGAAAAGTTCTTCTCAGAGCTTGCTGTTTTCTTTGAAATTTCTCAAAGCTTATGGGGGGTTCTTCTGTGTGAGACTTGAAGTCTTGGGTCCTTTATATAGGAGAGACTGATTTGTTGAATCAGTTGAAGAGATCTTTTCTCTAATTGATTTGGGGATATTTCCTACCGTTGGATCTTTGATCCTAGGGCTTCTGTTTTACGGAAGCCAATCTTCTTGTTTTTAACAAGATTGGGAAAATCTTTTCCCATACAGAACTTGTTCTGTTCCTTGGTGATTTTTAATCACCATTGGATCATTGATCCAATGGTGCTCTGATTTACAGAGCACAATCTTTTTTATTTGGAAAGATTCCGGGGAGTATTTCCTTAACAGAATTTTATTCTGGTAATTTGATGATTTATCATCTTCGTTGGATTTTTGATCCAACGGTGGAGAATATTTAGTTCTAGCGCTTGGCGCTCTTGTGCCTTGCACGTAAGCGCTGCCTCAAGGTCTTTAAATCTCAGCGCTGGCGCACTTGGCGCGAGCGCACTTGTGCTTTGCACTTGAGCGCTGCTTCGGAGCGCTGGCGCTCTTGGAGCGAGCGTTGTCTCGGAGCACCAGCGCTCTTGGCGCCAGCGCACTTGGCACCAGCGCTTTTATGAAGCGCTGCTTCATTTCAAATTTTAAAATTTGAACAATGCTTTGCTCTGATTGGGGGAAACAAATGCCCCTCCATCGTTGTGCTCACGTGGCTCACACGTGAGTGCAGCGGAGGCAGCATCTCTACCATTTGATCAACTTAGAAGTTGAAACGGCTCTCAGTGCCTATAAATAGGGCCTTTGGCCCTTGAGATGACCTCTGTTCATCTTCTTGTTTGTTTTTCTGAGAATTAATTCTCCTTTAGAGCACAACTCTTTGTTTTAAGAACTTCTCTTAGAGACAGAACCCTGTCGAAAATTTCAGGTAAATATTAAATCTTTGACGGGATTACTTTGTAATCTAGGGTTTCACCCATTAACAGAGCCTTGCTCTTTTTAAATCATATAGATTTTTAGGGTTTCCATATAGATTTGTTAATCTTTCATGAAGAACTCTTAAAGTTTGTTCATGGACCCTGAAGATCATGAAATTTTTAATTCATTAAAAGTTTTGCTTTTAGGGTTTCTAATGGGTTATTCCATCTTCCTCGTAGAGCATGGCTCTTAGAATTCTCGGGGAATTTTTTATTCCCCTCATAATTGATTTTGACAGGTGTCACTCCTGTCTGCTGAGCGTTGCTCTCGAGGAGTTTAACTCCTTAACCCGAGGAGTCTCTCATTAAATGAGAATATTTTTTAGGATTTCTCCTTTATTTGCACAAATTTGAATTTGTTTTGTCTCTTAATCAGAACTTATTTTCTCCGTGAGGATATCAAGAGTTGTTTAAATCCCCGTGTCTGTTTCAATAAGCTTTTTCTTAATCAGTCTGCCCACTAAACTCTCACTGATTTTTCTTTTCAGACGTTATGACCGCTCATCTGTATGATCTCGATGAGATTATTTCTTATGGAGACATTCGCGCACTAGGCCGCTGCCAGAACCAGGAGTTTACAAACGCTCAGTGCGCCGAAATCATGCGTCGCTTTGATGAATACAATGGTCGACTGCTTCCTTGTCGTTCCGCTCTTTTGAAGCTCATTGTGAGAGCGATCTGGGAAGCACTTCCTTTATTCTATGACAGCATGCCGCTTAAAGCATTGGATGACGCCAAAGATAAGGTACACTCAGTGTATCTGATGGGCCTAATCTCAAAGAAAAGGTGAGACAATCTTGTTGATATTCTGCATCAAACTTTTTAACAGGCGACGATAATCGCTGCCTATCGAAGGACGGAGGACATCAGTGAGGACCCTGACGCTTGTGATTATGAGATGAAGCATACGAGAATGGTCCGAGAGGCCCGAAACATTTTAGATGGCCTAACTTTTGAATTTCTCAATCCATGTCCTGGATTTGATGTCTTGCCATTGTAAACATTTTAATGATGTTTTTATTTATAGTTTTCATCACTGTAAGAATTTTCTGAAGTATGAATAGACAATTTTTGTTTCCGCGTGTTTATTTTATGCACTAAACCTTTTCCGCACATACATAAATGGGTAAGCTTCGAACGCTTAACTGGATGCGAATCAAATGTTCTTCTTACTGTCAATCATAGTATGTGGTTGACGTCCGTAGGTTACGCCTTTTCATTTCGATTTGACGCAGAGCAGTTTACGCACTCTTGAGTAGCACCTCCATTTCTCTGGCATGTAATTTTGGCAAATGTGGTCTGTAAATAGTTCATCCTGACCTCTTTGTAGGGTAGTGATGGCTTAGAAAACATGTTCAGGTCTGTTGCTTAAGACTTTTCAATTTTATGAGCCGTGAGGGTCTCATAAAGACTTTTCTCCCTACGAGTCGTGAGAATCTCGTAGGTGTATTTTCTCCTTAGGAATCATGAGAATTCCTAAGTGTGTTATTCTCTTGAGAGTTGTAAGGATCTCACAAGAGAATTTTCTTCCTTACAAGTCGAGAGGACTCGTAAGTGATTGATGAGTTGACTTATTCCCGAATCGAAGCGTTGCTTTGACGGGGAGGTCAAGGGTTGACTTTCGCCGTTACGGTATCGGGGTTGACTTTCGCCGTTTCGGTGTCAGGGTAGATTTTCGCCGTTACGGTGTCAGGGTTGACTTTCGCCGTTTCGGTGTCAGGGTTGACTTTCGTCGTTTCGGTGTCAGGGTTGACTTTCGTCGTTTCGGTGTCAGGGTTGACTTTCGCTGTTTCGGTGTCAGGGTTGACTTTCGGTTGTCTGTGAACCGTGGAGTCTTGGAACTAGGGACTTTGCCGTGGCTCCGATTGGTGATGTTGCGTCCGTGTCCTGCTGGCATGAGGAGGAACGCCGTTGCTGGTCTTTTGGGATGCAGATATTGCCGCTGAGACCCGACTCTCCCTCTGATGGCGTTTGTTGGGACATATGGTTCCCTTTTCGTTTATGCCCATGGATTGTATACAGGGGTCAGTATGGACTTACCTGCAGGGAAAAAGTTATACGTATTTTGTTTTCTTTCCACGATGCTCTATTATTTCAGCTTTTTGTATCGCGAAAGTTGCGATTGCCCAATCATTTCGGCTATTTTTCGCAGTGTCCAATCATTTCGACTATTTTTTTACTCGCTGCTTTTTATTGCAAGTTGACCAATCATTTCGGCTATTTTGTTATGCAAGTATTTTACTTGCTGATTTCGTTGCAAGTTGCCCCATCATTTCGGCTATTTCATATGCATTTTTGGCTCGCTGATTTTTTTGTCGCGAGTATAAACTTAGAATTTGATACCGATTTAGGCTTCAGCATCGTTACAACTGGGATATTGCCAGGAGCGAATCATCAGTTGCCTTTGTCTATGTCGAACAAAAGTGGCTTAGCAAACAAGGTTAAGATCCTGCCAACTAAGGCTTTTGACTTCATGAGCCGTAAGGGTATCATAAAGGTATTTCTCCCTACGAGTCGTGAGGATCTTTGTAGGTGCGTTTTCTCCTTAAGGGTCACGAGGACTCCCAAGTGCGTTTTCTCTTGTAAGTCGTAAGGATCTTATAAGAGTGTTTTCTCCTTATAAGTCGAGAGGACTTATAAGTGTTTGTTCACCGAATAGGGGAATTTCATGCTATTGGGGGAACTTGGTGGGGGAAACGTTTATTTGTGCCCGTGAATTGTATACAAGAGTCAATATTGAACCGCTTGTAGGGCAGTCTCTGGATTGTGATGTCTTAAGAACAGGTTAAGATCTCTGTAACTTAAGGCTTTTGAATCCTATGAGCCGTGAGGGTCTCATAAGTGAATTCTCCTCACGAGTCGTGAGGATCTCGTAAGTGTAACTTCTCCTTAGGAATCGTAGGGATCCCCAAGCGTGTTGCTCCCTTGTGAGTCGTAAGGATCGCACGCAGGTATTTTCTCCTTACAAGGTCGAGAGGACCTTGCAAGTGTCTTTTAACAAGATTGCGCCCTTTCGGGTTTTCACAAACTCGCCGGTAGCCCTGCTGTTTTTACTCACGGAGCCCTTTCGGGTTTTCATCCGTGCCCATTTTGCTTATGGACGTACCTTTTTTTAATTTTATTTTATTTTATTATTTTTTTAATTTTTTTTGGCACAGGATGCTGCCGTTTGTAGTAGTTTAACGACGTTTCGGTCAGGCGTAGTATTTCTTCAAGAACCGACCGTTTATTGGCCTAAAGGGTCTTTCACCATGCATATCGATGAGTAAGTAAGCCCTATCCTGGTAGACATTGTCTATGATGTACGGGCCTGTAACATTTCAAAAAAATAAAATATTATTTTTGGGAATTTTTATAATTAAATAATAAAATATTGAATATTTTAATAAAGCGGTATAATTAAATACCGATAAATTTTGAAAAATTTTGAAAAATTATAGAAATTACTAAAAGAGGATGTTTTATGTGAATTATGCAAATTTTAAGTTTTTATGATTAATTATATGCTAATTTTGTGCTAATCGCGATTAAAAATCACTAATCGGACTTTGAGTGTGTTTTGTGCATATGTCATTTTTTTCACACTTGTTACATTTTCCTACATGGTTTGGGGTGTATGGTATTTGTTTTGGGTTCACTATTGAGGAGATAAGGAAATTAGAGAAGAAAAGAAAATAAAAATGGAAAAGAATAAAGAAATGGTATGGGTGGGAGAGAGAAAGGTGAGGTTTTATGTTGACTTGGACTTGGCCATTCTCTCATCATTTCTTACACCCATTTCCTCTCCCTCTCTTTCTTTTGCTGCTGCTACCACCTCCCTTTCCTCCTCCCATCTTCAAGCCACAAAACTCCATGAAAAACTCTCCAAAACCCCAATCACACTTCACAAAAGTTGTGCACAACCTCACAAGCTAACCAGTGGACCAAGAAAAATATGATTTTGGCGCTGTAGAGGATTCATCGGAGCTAGATGAGGTAAACCCTTTCACAATTAGTGTAGTTTTTCCTTTGGTAAAGCCTTTCACAATTAGTGTAGTTTTTCCTTTGCTAAAGCCTCTTTTTAAGTTTAAAGGTGATTTGGTGATGTTTAGCGAAGTTTGAAATCTCAAGTTAGAAATTAGGGTTTGTTTTGAATAGAGATGGTGTATTTAGGCTTTAAAGATGACCATAGACCCCTTTAGATGTTAGAAACCCAGAGCAAACACCATATGAAAACCTGGAACCGAAAACAGAAAACTGGGAATGTCGGTTTGTGAGGGAAATGAGCGTGCAGGGAAATCTGGGATGATCCGGGGAAATTCTAAGACAAACAAACAATACTAGGGGCTTAGTTAGACCACCAGGAGATCACCCTCTGCAAACGAGACGATTCCACCCTATTAGAACCGGCCTAGCCGGAATTTTCGGTTATGTGGCCGGTCCCCCTGGTAAAGTAGGTGCCCAGGTTGCTTCTGTAGGTCATATGTACCCTATATATCACCACGGAGTTGTTTGCTTGCCCTGTTTTGGCCTTTGTCAAAATCTGGGACCACTTTCTCTAGTTGCTGCTTTGATTCGAGCAATGGTTTTCCGTATTCTAAATTCTGGATTTTAGTATTTGTGCTTTATCTCGATCATGTGACGTTTGTACGTCTATATCGAGTGATATCGGGTTGTTTTGCAAGAGCTAACCATAGGTTCTAATCTATAGGCTTTTAAGCGTTTCGCTTTGGTTTTCGTGTGTCGTTTTGGTTTTGATTTGGTTTTAATGTGATGCGATACGTGTGACATGTAGGTACCCCCACGGTGATCCGAGACGATGAAGAAGATGGCGGCGACATCGACATCGGCAAGCAAGATCAAGGTGAGTAGATTATATCTATGGGGGAAGTCGGGTGGATGGCGTATAGCACCCCCGCAGTTCGATATTTAGTATACTATATATACTATATATATACGTATGATAGCGTTAAGTGTGATATGAATATTCTAGATGTGACTAGGTGTAAATGGATAGATTAGGGTTTAGAAGTAAACTAGTATAGTTTCCTAGTTGCGAACCCTAGAATAGCTTTACACCCCCCTCCCCACACACATGCTTGCTTGTTATACTTATACTGGATGATGAGGATAGTGGATGATATTTGGAGATGAGTCGATGAGATTGGGCATAGTGCCATCAGATCGGTGATATGATATGGTTCGTATTTTGGATACGACATGAGATTTTAGCGGGCCTTTGAACGTGTGTTTCACACACGCATTTACATTTATATAGATGGTATCGATTTGTACGAGACTTAGATCAGTACCCCAGATCATGAGATATGATGATAAGGATACCAGATAATTGATGAGATGAATGTGATATTGACCCGTACCCAGCTTTTGGGATGCCGTACGATGATTTACCGTACGAGCTTTATATTGATGATAGATTCGCACTCATGACTCGAAGATGTCATATGATATTGTATCGTACACGGTACCTTTGAGGTGGGATCACCGACTTGTATATTATATATATATATATATATATACTCAGATTTAGGTGGTTTCCATACCCCTCCCGATTAGCCTGTTAGGCTAGGCCGATGTCATACCTATTTCAAAAACTAACGAATCGTGAGTATTTTAAAGACAGGCAAAGGAATTCTACGGATATTTTCAAAAGAAGCATCTTTTCTTAAAAACACCATAGCCCTTATTTTCCTAAAAACCCCGATTTGTCTTCTTTCAAATGGCAAAACAGTATGACATAAATACCTTGATGTAGATACTACACTGTCGTATTTATTATTCATTTGCCGCATATTCTTGCTGTTCGCATCACATTGCATGTTTAAATATGTTTATTGTTATATCAAAACCATGCTGTTAAGACACCAGCACCATTATCGATGATGCATATGTTCCACGTACACCTGCTTGCCGGCTCACACACTTCATCATCGATAATTGCCATGTCACTACACTGTAGGACTGTTGCATTCAGGATATGACCCCTTGCGTGGCATACTTGTGTACACACATATTGTACACTCATACTTGTGTACTTACATATTGTACACTCATACTTGTGCACACACATATTGTACACTCATACTTATGCACATACCTATTGTACATTCATACTCGTGTACTTGCATATTGTACACTCATACTTGTGCATACACATAGTGTACACTCATACTTGTGCACATACCTATTGTACTTTCATACTCATGCACTTACATATTGTACACCCATACTTGTACACATACATAGATGATTCTGGTTTGAATTGAGGATTTGGGAACCACAAGATACTTTTTAAAACTGATTCATTTTAAAGAATCGGTCTTCCCTACATATGTGCATATTACTATTCCATGTTGCATGATATACTGATATGCTTACATTTCTTTTATATGTCGCATACATCATGCTTTCTGATTATACGCATTGAGATATGTTGTTTCCATGATATTTCTAGATTTGGGAACCGTGGGTATTTTAAAAGAGAGTATGTATTGTTTTAAAAACCCGGTTACCCTTAATATGATATTTCAGTGCGTCCACCATGTGTTTTCTCGGTTCTGAGAGCGATATGTGAAACCCGATTCGAGGAAAGGTAGGCACCGTTTGCGGGTACATGGTGGACCCGGTGAGGTACCCCGGGCAAGAAGACTCGTATATGTTAGATGGTGAGCCTAGCAGGGGAGTACTACCTACCGGTGATTCTTTTGAGCTCAGCAGATATCTGGGGGATACCGATCGGAGTTGAGAGATGAGACGGGCCGATCCGGACTGACGGAGCCCTATGAATATGAGGATTTACGTGCCGATGCTAGGCACAGGTTTCATGATGTTTTCGAGTGTCGATACTTGACACTCAGGTTCCATCATTTAATATGTCACGAGCGACACATGTTGATTTACATCCTCATACTTCCATGCATATGCTTTATGATATTTACATACATGATGCTTATTGTCATTGGGTGACACGTGGACGAGATCCACACACATACATACATACATACATATATTTGACATTGATGATATTGATCACATAGTTTGGTGATATCCACATATTCATAGACTTCATGATATAGTCGACATTGATCATACCTCATATTTATGATATGTTATTACCTGAGGCACTAGCATGAGCACTTAGCACTACACTCATGTATAGATGATACATTGCCACCTTATCATGCTTCAGACTTATTCATTTGAGGTTTATATATATATATGATCGTATTGACCTAGGATGAGTCATACATACAATTTCTGCTCTGTGGTGTCTTCTATTCACGAGTTGGCAACTCACCCCCGTTGTGCCACAATTCTTGCAGTTTTGCCGTACAGGTTTCATTGCGGCTTCTGGCACACTGCTTTCCTTACGGGTGATTTGCTTTGGTAGGTGGGTTCTTTTGCGTCAGAACCACCATTGTACATGTATTATTCAGTTGTATCTAGTCGTTCCATCAACCAAACTTGTATATTGTTTCAGACTTAGAAAACCAGTTATGTATTATTTCGACCTTAGAGTCACGCGTTGTAGTATTATGGTTTTCATGCTGATTTCGGGTTTTCCTTTGAGTTTGATCCCCGCCCTTTGGCGTTGTATATTACTGCTTGCGTGGTTGTGACCGTCGATTGACGAAGAGCTAGCTCCCGTTTGGGGATGCCTTTTATCATTGTGTATATATTATTCTTGTTGTACCCCGTTCGGGGCCAGTATTTACAAAGGAAACTCTGCCGAAATTTTCAGAAAAGACATGAGATTTTTAAAATGCATATTCGGCTTACTTATTTAAAAACCTTGTTTTTAAAACATGTTTTCTTCACTTCTTAAAACTAGTTTTCCTTTATTTATTACTTAAAAATGGTTTTAGATTTCTGAGCTTTTGGCTTACTTGAATTAGATGAGGTCCTATAGACTTCATATGATTCAAGGGCCAGTCACGTGCTATTTCGGATCGTGACAAAGTTGGTATCAGAGCGCTAGGTTAACCCTAGTTCGAGTCTAAGTTTGACTATGCGGAGCCTAGAGCGTTTATATATATACGGAACTTAGGCTTGACCTTACGGAACTTAGACTTAGTCGAGGGGTATTATACCCGAACTTTCGTCGCGTAGGATGACCCTTGGTTGATGGAGTAGGTAGCTTGAGTAGAGTGACGTACCGTACGTATGTTCCGCGGCATATTTACGATACACTACTCCGCTTAAGAAACCTTAGGATGTACATTTCCTTGCACAGTATTATATTCATTCCTATGATCTATCCTCATCAATATTGGTTATGATTTTGCTGCCACGATTACACGGGCAGAGAGAGCTACGGCTAGAGTTGCATCAGCACGAGCTCGTCATGGACGAGGACTGACCAGGGCATGAATCCAGGGATGTACGATTTCATAGAGAGACGCCATTTTAGTGTGTTTTCGCACCATGCACGTTTGACAGATTGCTTTTACGAGATTTCTCGGATGTGCAGATCAACACCAGAGGATCAGGCTACTGCTAGAGGCCAGCCAGAATGTGATGACCATTGATATATCGCTTATTCATGATGATTGAGGCGCTGTTCAGCGTATACACGAATGAGCCAGTTGCTGCTGCAAATGACGAGATATCGCCTAGATGTGGAGCTACTGCAGCATGAGTATATACTACGAGATATGATGGAAGGTCGCTAGTCACTCGAGGATGAATGACTAGGACATGTAGTTCGTTCGCTTATCCCGATGCGAGGTCATCAGATAGATTGATTCCAACTTAGAGACGACTTCACGCAGATTCGTTGAGAGTCGATAGAGATAATCGAATGTCAGGAACCCGATTCCAAGTTTAAAGTATTCGGAAGACAATGCAAGTAATGCTATGGACCCTCTAGAAGAATGAAACCCTAACTCGACGTAATGACCATGGAACGCCTTCAAACCTTAGGGTTTGTGGCAGTTTAGCGCTGCCATTTGTGAGGCTTGGGTTTGCCCTTCTACGGTTAGTCCACGGGTGCTGTGGTATGTACTGGAATACTATTAAACTATACTCAAGATGTTGATCTCTTGGGGGATTATGAGGTTTTGATAAATCGATCAGATGATTCGACACCATTCGGATATCATGTGATGGGATACATTGCTTGGGAGACTCCAAATACGAGTATAGCCGTTGGAGCACAGTCCATGCAGCCATGAGAAGACAAGTCCGAATCAGTCGACAATGGAATAGAGTGGAGTAAAGAGTTCACACGAGATTTCGACGAGATGACGTTCCACTCCGCTAACATTAGAGATGCGATACGCATCCAGAGGCGTTGTATATGGATATACCTTCCAGAAGAAGTCGCGATGAGTATGCAGCCATTCCGGAACAAGGAACAGATATAGTAAGGGTGGTAACTTTTGGGCAATTCGGCGGAAACGAGATTCGAGAAGGACTTCGACAGGACCTTTCTGGAATACTATACGAGAAGACTTAGACCCAGGAGTGGTCATATTGCGCACACTCAGCAGGCCAAAGTTTGGCATCATTGACGAGATAGTTGACCAGGTTCGGATAGAGGACCTTACCCAGATGCGTAGTGAATTGATCAAGAACGGACGAGTATGGAGTATACCCCGCAGGTTGGGCCAAGTTCCTGAGGATGCGTTCGGCTAGATAGCTTCCACAGAGTGATGAAGATACCGAGTTCGTGATTTCGAGTCTGCGTGAGAGACTTCGGATTGACCGTAGCCGCGAACATTTACAGTGCGCAGATAGAGACGTGACATCGAAGTGGACGATGCTACAGACAAGTGGGACAAGAGGTTCGTGTGAGATGCTGACGAGCTGTTGTTACTCCCCGTTAAGATTAAAGGTCGGATATGTCTACAGAGGCGTTGGGACGCGACCAGCTTCCGAGGAAATGCTGTGCTGAGGACGCAGAAGTCCAGAGAGCGAGAAAAGACTATACAAGAGTACCAGCCTCCGTACAGTTAAGCATAGGAGAGAGCGGAAGAGACCTTGAGCAGGATACCTTCCAGGACACTGCTGCGATAAGATTTGCACCCAGGATCAGATGTGTGATGTGTATTCAGAGGACCAGAGGTCGGCGCCAGTGACGTGCTGCTTTACCAGTGGTCGTGAGGATTGACCGAGAGATGACCAGAGAAGTGCCAAAACGGAATCGTCCCCGTTAGCACACCTGACAGGGCTGATGAGACGATGGATCGCGAGATTGGTAATCCATAGAGAAGATAAGGGCCCAGGGACAGAGGACGCCAGACCGTGAGCAAGAGGCAAATAGATATCTTGCGCTGCTAGCATTGGATGCACCGACACCTTCTCGACTTTGAAGGGGGATATATTGAAGACGGTATTTATGATTTGCGATTTGGTGATTCGATTATCACGTATCCGTCACCCTGGATTTCGGTATTTTGGGCGATCTATTCGCATGATTTAGTCTTGATGGCTAAATTCCATGATATTTGTTTTCGTGCACCATGGTTGCACCTACTGGGTATTCATATTTGTGCACAGTTATTGCACATGATATCGTTTTTTTTTGTGTCTTGGCTGCACATGTTTATGACTTCATGGATTTCATACAGTTGGGTTGATTTTGTGCATATGGCATGCATTCGATTCGATTTTTGCACTCGGTATAGCTTATATGTGCTTGTAGTGCATTGATATGTGTTCGTGCACGCAGTTGCACACATTTATGATTTTTACACCTTGGTACACTTGGTGTTGCTATTTACGCATTTGAGTTATTGTTTGGGTTTTGTGGACAGGATGCACCGTATTTGTATTTCTTGCACAGGATGCACCGGTTTTATACTTCGTGCGTTTGTCGCACCAGTTTTATGTTTCGTGCGTTTATCGCACCAGATTTATATTTCGTGCCTTTGTTGCACCGGATTTATATTTTGTGCACTACGGTTGCACCTGACTTCGATTTGATGTCATTCGATATGTTGATTTTGATTTCATGCCTATATTATGCATGTGATTCGACTTATGCTTTCGGCATAGTTTTCATAAACTCTTAGTGTTTTGATTGGATTTGTGCATGCTGATGCACACGGTTGTGTGATTATATACACCACGGTATACCTGATTTTGATTGAGCCGTATTGTATACCGTCGATTTGATTCTGATCTTGATTTTGATTTCTTGCACTCCGTGCATTTGATTTGGACTTTGCGCATGTTCGACGCTTGATATTGGATTTCATGATTTCGTGCATGTTGAATGCGCATGATTTAGATTTTATTCGTGCATGATGGATGCACCTGATTTGGATTTTCGCGCGTGTTGAGCACATGTTTTGAGGTACGATTTTTGTGCACACCAGATGCACTAAATCGAGATTCTTCGTACATATCAGATGCACCTGATTTTGCTGTCAGGCATACACGCTGTCTATGGCAGATGTTTCATGCACACCCGTTGCACCTAGATGTTGTTTCTGTACATATGTATGGCATATATATGGATTTTGATTTCCGTGCGCACCAGACGCACAGGATATTCTTATATACATTTTGGGATTGATTTCTTATGGGACAGTACGTTTTTATGATATTTGCTATTTGTTTTAGTACTGAGCAGGACTAGTTAGAGGACAGTACCTGGATATATTTTGCATGCATTGATAGTTATCGAAGGGATTTCCAAAAAGCAAACTATAGTCTCAGTATTTACCTACGTGTCTGATATGACACGACACGTTTAAAACAAGGGAACCCTTCTAAATTGTTTTCGAAGCGGCGGAACGTATATATTAAACAAAAGATATATACATATATGGTTATTTTCTTACATTAGACGTCCGCCACTGTGCAGTGCTGTGCACATCGCACAGCAACATGAAAGGTTTGGCATGCATTTCTTTCAGATATTTACATGTATAGATTTGATGTCTACATGTATGGTTTTGATATATATCATATTGGTTTTATCCTGGATTTGACATTTGTGTCTTTACCATAACTCCGATGATTGCGGGATGCTTGACGGAGCTTTGTTTTTGAGTTATCTTCTCATAACTCATGCGCATGCATTGCGCTATGATGCGTTTGATGTATTGATGATTTCGGAGCCCCGACGACTTGGACTTTTACTGAAATGTTTTAGTATTTGAGGGGGTTTAAATTTAAATTCGGGGATCGAATTTCTTTAAGGGGGGAAGATTGTAACATTTCAAAAAAATAAAATATTATTTTTGGGAATTTTTATAATTAAATAATAAAATATTGAATATTTTAATAAAGCGGTATAATTAAATACCGATAAATTGGGAAAAAATTTGAAAAATTATAGAAATTACTAAAAGAGGGTGTTTTATGTGAATTATGCAAATTTTAAGTTTTTATGATTAATTATATGCTAATTTTGTGCTAATCGCGATTAAAAATCGCTAATCGAACTTTGAGCGTGTTTTGTGCACATGTCATTTTTTTCACACTTGTTACATTTTCCTACATGGTTTGGGGTGTATGGTATTTGTTTTGGGTTCACTATTGAGGAGAGAAGGAAATTAGAGAATAAAAGAAAATAGAAATGGAAAAGAATAAAGAAATAGGTATGGGTGAGAGAGAAAAAGGTGAGGGTTTATGTTGACTTGAACATGGCCATTCCCTCATCATTTCTTACACCCATTTCCTCTCCTTCTCTTTCTTTTACTGCTGCTGCCGCCTCCCCTTCCTCCTCCCATCTTCAAGCCACAAAACTCCATGAAAAACTCTCCAAAACCCCATTCACACTTCACAAAAGTTGTGCACAACCTCACAAGCTAAACAGTGGACCAAGAAAAATGTGATTTTGGCGCTGTAGAGGATTCATCGGAGCTAGATGAGGTAAACCCTTTCACAATTAGTGTAGTTTTTCCTTTGCTAAAGCCTCTTTTTAAGTTTAAAGGTGATTTGGTGATGTTTAGCGAAGTTTGAAATCTCAAGTTAGGAATTAGGGTTTGTTTTGAATAGAGATGGTGTATTTGGGCTTTAGAGATGACCTTAGACCCCTTTAAATGTTAGAAACCCAGAGCAAACACCATATAAAAACATGGAACTGAAAACAGAAAACTGGGAATGTCGGTTTGTGAGGGAAATGAGCGTGCAGGGAAATCTGGGATGATCCGGGAAAATTCTGAGACAAACAAACAATACTAGGGGCTTAGTTAGACCATCAGGAGACCACCCTCTACAAACGAGATGATTCCACCCTACTAGAACAGGCCTGGCCAGAATTTTTGGTTATGTGGCCGGCCCCCTGGTAAAGTAAGTGCCCAGGTTGCTTCTGTAGGTCATATGTACCCTATATATCACCCCAGAGTTGTTTGCTTGCCCTGTTTTGGCCTTAGTCAAAATCTGGGACCACTTTCTCTAGTTGCTGCTTTGATTCGAGCAATGGTTTTCCGTATTCTAAATTCTGGATTTTAGTATTTGTGCTTTATATCGATCATGTGACGTTTACACGTCTATATCGAGTGATATCGGGTTGTTTTGTGAAAGCTAACCATAGGTTCTAACCTATAGGATTTTATGTGTATCGCTTTGGTTTTCGTATGTCGTTTTAGTTTTTATTTGGTTTTAATGCGATGCGATACGTGTGACATGTAGGTACCCCCACGGTGATCCGAGACGTTGAAGAAGATGGCGGCGACATCGACATCGGCAAGCAAGATCATGGTGAGTAGATTATATCTACGGGAGAAGTCGGGTGGATGGCGTATAGCACCCCCGCAGTTCGATATTTAGTATAATATATATACTATATATATATGTATGATAGCGTTAAGTGTGATATGGATATTCTACATGTGACTAGGTGTAAATGGATAGATTAGGGTTTAGAAGTAAACTAGTATAGTTTCCTAGTTGCGAACCCTAGAATAGGTTTACACCCACACCCACACACACATGCTTGCTTGTTATACTTATACCTGGATGATGAGGACAGTGGATGATATTTGGAGATGAGTCGATGAGATTGGGCATAGTGCCATCAGATCGGTGATATAATATGGTTCGTATTAGGGATACGACATGAGATTTTAGCGGGCCTTTAGACGTATGTTTCACACGCGAATTTACATTTATATAGATGGTATCGATTTGTATTAGACTTAGATCAGTACCCCAGATCATGAGATATGATGATAAGGATACCAGATAATTGATGAGATGAATGTGATATTGACCCGTACCCAGCTTTTGGATGCCGTACGATGATTTACCGTACGAGCTTTATATTGATGATAGATTCATACGAGCTTTATATTGATGATAGATTCACACTCATGACTCGAGGATGTCATATGATATTGTATCGTACGCGGTACCTTTGAGGCTGGATCACCGACTTGTATATTATATATATATATATATATATATATATATCGACTCAGATTTAGGTGGTTTCCATACCCCTCCCGATAAGCCTGTTAGGCTAGGCCGATGTCATACCTATTTCAAAAACTAATGAATCGGGAGTATTTTTAAGATAAGCAAAGGGATTCTACGGATATTTTCAAAAGACACATCTTTTTATAAAAACACCGTAGCCCTTATTTTCCTAAAAACCCCGATTCGTCTTCTTTCAAATGGCAAAACATTATGACATAGATACCTTGATGTAGATACTACACTGTCGTGTTTATTATTCATTTACCGCATATTCTTGCTGTTCGCTTCGCATTGCATGTTTAAATATGTTTATTGTTATATCAAAATCATGCTGTTAGGACACCATCACCATTATCGATGATGCATATGTTCCACGTACACCTGCTTGCCGGCTCACACACTTCATCATCGATAATTGCCATGTCACTACACTGTAGGACTGTTGCATTCAGGATATGACCCCTTGCGTGGCATACTTGTGTACTTACATATTGTACACTCATACTTGTGCACACACATATTGTACACTCATACTTGTGCACATACCTATTGTATATTCATACTCGTGTACTTGTATATTGTATACTCATACTTGTGCACATATCTATTGTACATTCATACTCGTGCACTTACATATTATACACCCATACTTGTACACATACACATTTGCACATACATAGATGATTCTGGCTTGAATTGAGGATTTGGGAACCGCAAGATACTTTTTAAAACTGATTCATTTTAAAGAAGTGGTCTTCCCTACATATGTGCGTATTACTATTCCATGTTGCATGATATACTGATATGCTTACATTTCTTTTATATGTCGCATACATCATGCTTTCTGATTATACGCATTGAGATATGTTGTTTCCATGATATTTCTAGATTTGGGAATCATGGGTATTTTAAAAGAAAGTATGTATTGTTTTAAAAACCCGGTTACCCTTGATATGATATTTCAGTGCGTCCACCATGTGTTTTCTCGGTTCTGAGAGCGACATGTGAAACCCGATTCGAGGAGAGGTAGGCACCGTTTGCGGGTACATGATGGACCCGGTGAGGTACCCTGGGGCAAGAAGACTCGTATATGTTAGACGGTGACCCTGGCAGGGGAGTACTACCTACCGGTGATTGTTTTGAGCTCGGCAGATATCTGGGGGATACCGACCGGAATTGAGAGATGAGACGGGCCGATCCGGACCGACGGAGCCCTATGTATATGAGGATTTACGTGCCGATGCTAAGCACAGGTTTCATGATGTTTTCGAGTGTCGATACTGGACACTCAGGTTCCATGATTTGATATGTCGCGATCGACACATGTTGATTTACATCCTCATATTTCCATGTATATGCTTTATGATATTTACATGCATGATGCTTATTGTCATTGGGTGACACGTGGAAGAGATCCACACACATACATACATACATACATATATTTGACATTGATGATATTGATCAAATAGTTGGATGATATCCACATATTCATAGACTTCATGATATAGGCGACATTGATCATACCTCATATTATGATATGTTATTACCTGAGGCACTGGCACGAGCACTTAGCACTACACTCATGTATAGATGATACATTGCCACCTTATCATGCTTCAGACTTATTCATTTGAGCTTTATATATATATCTGATCGTATTGACCTAGGATGAGTCATACATACGATTTCTGCTCTGTGATGTTTTCTATTCACGAGTTGGCAACTCACCCCTGTTGTGCCACAGTTCGTCTAGGTTTTGTCGTACAGGTTTCATTCCGGCTTCTGGCACACTGCTTCCCTTACGGGTGATTTGCTTTGGTAGGTGGGTTCTTTTGCGTCAGATCCACCATTGTACATGTATTATTCAGTTGTATTTAGTAGTTCCATCAACCAAACTTGTATATTGTTTCAGACTTAGAAAACCAGTTATGTATTATTTCGACCTCAGAGTCGCGCGTTGTAGTATTATGGTTTTCATGCTGATTTCGAGTTTTCCTTTGAGTTTGATCCTCGCCCTTTGGCGTTGTATATTACTGCTTGTGTGGTTATGACCGTCAATTGACGAAGAGCTAGCTCCCGCATGGGGATGCCTTTTATCATTGTGTATATATTATTCTTGTTGTACCCAGTTCGGGGCCAGTATTTACAAAGGAAACTCTGCCGAAATTTTCAGAAAAGACATGAGATTTTTTAAATGCTTATTCGGCTTACATATTTAAAAACCTTGTTTTTAAAACATGTTTTCTTCACTTCTTAAAACTAGTTTTCCTTTATTTATTACTTAAAAATGGTTTTAGATTTCTGGGCTTTTTGCTTACTTGAATTAGATGAGGTCCTATAGACGTCATATTATTCAAGGGCCGGTCACGTATTATTTCGGGTCGTGACAGGGCCCTCATAGTTTGGCTCGAATTTCTCCCGTTTGGCACGATTGGAGATCATAGGCCTCTTGACTATTATCACGAGTTTGCCTTGGCGGAATGTTCTCAGCCTAGTCAATCTTTCGTACGAGTGCGTCATCCTTGCTTTGTAAGTTTCCAGGTTTTGCTGCGCCATGAGACGGGTTTCGTCAAGGGCGTCGAGCTCTTCCATCCGAAGATGAGCGTTCTCTTCATCTGTTAGCTCATAATGAACCGCCACTCGTAGAGAGGGTAGCTCTATCTCCAAGGGGAGTACCGCTTCTGTGCCGAATACCAATGCATACTGCGTCGTGTTCATGGCCGTTTTGAACGTGGTCCGATACGCCCAGAGAGCTTCATACAGTTTTTCATGCCAATCTCTTCTATTCCTGGACACCGTCTTCTTTATGATCTTAGTCAAGGTCTTGTTGAAGGCCTCGGCTAGACTATTAGCCCGGGGATTATAGACCGAAGAGTATCTCCAGTCTATATTATATTGTTGCGTGAAGTGGCTAAATCTGTGACTTCTGTAGGCTGGCCCGTTATCGAAGATAATCCGTTGCGGAGTGCTAAACCGATATATGACATGCGTCTTGAAGAAATGGAGGATGTTCTCCGTTTTCAACTCTCTCAGCGGTACTTCTTCTGCCCACTTAGAGAAGTAATCAGTTGTCGCCAATATGAACCGGTGTCCTCTTGATGACGTTGGTTCGATGGGCCCGATTATATCGGTTCCCCACATTTCGAACGGCCAGCTAGCCACCGTTGGGTGTAGCGGATTTGGATGCTGGTGGATGAAGTCTCCGTGAATTTGGCATGAGTGGCACTGCTTCGTGTATTCGAGGCAGTCTTGGATCATCGTGGGACAATAGTAGCCCATCCTTTTGATCTTCAACTTCATCTTTGACCCGGCTTGATGAGAACCGCAGAGTCCATCATGAGTTTCTTGGACAACTCTCTTTCTCCTTCAGGTCCCAGGCATCTCAGCCATAGAGGGTCGAACGATCTCTTATACAGAGTATCATTAACGAAGGCGAAAGACAGAGCTCGTTTCATGAGCTGATGTCTTGAGGACGCTTCTTCAGGTGTTCGACGGGATTTGAAGTAGTCTATAAAGACTTCTCTCCAATCCTTAGCCTCTTCCTGATCTTTTATTTGTAAGGCCGTTTGCATGGTCACTCCCTTTTCTTCGAACGACTCCGGAGATATTTCTGCTGGTGCAAGAACCCAGCGGAGTTGCACAATGATCTTCACATCATCGAGATTTTCGTCAGCCAGTTATTTAGCGAGTTTGGCTAACGCATCCGCTTTGCTATTTTCCGCCCGCGGTATACTTTCCAGGGCGTAAGCAGGGATTTGAGTCAACAATTGTTGCACTCTCTCACTGTACTTTGCCAACTCCAGTTTGCACGTCTGATAGTCGCCGTTTACTTGGCTAACGACCAGTTGGGAGGCTTCGTATATGAGGAGGTTTTCGATTCCCATGTCGACAGCGATCTCAAGACCTGCTATCAAAGCTTCATATTCGGCTTCATTGTTCGTCCTCGGCTCTGTTAAGGAGAAGACAAAGCATATTATCCCTCCTTGTGGAGTCACGAAGATGAGGCCTACTCCAGATTTGATTATGGAGAAGTTATGCTTTCGCTTTTTCATGGAAGATGCCCCGTCGAAGTAGAGTTCCCATCGGGTACCACTTTCTCTTCTCCTCCCGTCGATCGTGTCAAACGCGTGCTCGTCTGGCAATTTGCAATTTAAGGGTGAATCGGTAGGTATTGGATGCTCAGTGAGGAAGTCAGCGATGACCCGGCCTTTCACTTCCTTGAGGGGTCGATATGTTATCGAGAACTCCATCAAGAGGAGGGCCCATTTAGCGAGCCATCCCGTTAGTATGGCTCTTGATATCAAATATTTGAGAGGATCCACTTTTGATATGAGGTGGACCTCATGCGCCAATGTATAGTGCCGGAGCTTCGTTATCGCGAAGATTAACGTCGGGCAGTGTTTTTTGATTAGGGAGTAGTTGTTTTCTGCCCCCAGGAGAACTCGACTCAAATGGTAGAGGGCTCTCTCTTTCCCTTGGTCTTTCTCCTGTGCCCACAGTGAAGGGTTACCCTAGCGCCCTGGCCAACTCCCGTGGCCAAATGCGGAACAAAAATTTTTTTGCGAACAAAAACTTGGCGCTAGACTAAACCCTAATCGGATCTTTAACCATAAACCTAGTTAGCTAAAAGAGTTCTATCTACTATGATGAGGAATTCATACCAAACGAACCAAGTCCTTCGGTCTTCGTTCTTCATCCTTAGCTCCTCGTAGCCACCTTGAACTTGCTTGATCTTCTTTTTTGGCTCCATCGGTCATCCGGGATCAAGCTTGTTCTCCGGCCTTGCTTTGTCGTAGATGATCCACCCGAGAGGTATGATCTATGGCTCTAGCTCTTTGCTAAATATCAAAAGAGCAACTAGAGAACTTGGGATGCTAGTCCAAGTAATCTAGGATGTAGTTTTGGAGTTCTAAGTTTGAATCTATCTCTTTCTTGCCTCTTCACTTGATTCTCAACACATGAGAAGGTAGTGAAGAGGAAGAAGATGAAGGTGGAGGAAGCTAAAGAGGAAGGAGGAGATGAAGAGCAAAAGAGAGTTCAAGAAAAATAATGAAGCATGGATGAAAAAGAAAAACACACCTTGGTTTTGTGTATGATTTCTTCCATTAAACAATTAGCAGCCATACTTCAACAGTAACTCCAAAGTGAATTATAAATCCAAAGATTGTTCTGTACACACATATCCTTAGTATCCATATGTATACATATACAATACTGGCCTCTAGGGTATATACATCCAACAATCTCCCACTTGCACTATAGGCTAGTGATTGGCGTACCGAATACCCAACGTCTGCTCTAAAGCAGCTGCTGGCGTACTGCATACCAACATCCCAAAAAGTCGCTCGAACCGTGCTTGAGGGAGGGCCTTTGTAAATGGATCCGCCGTGTTGTCTTTGGTATCCACTCTCCGAACCTTGATCTCCTGGCGATCCACGATCTCCCTGATAAGGTGATACCGCCTTAAGATGTGCCTGGATTTCTGATGGGACCGTGGTTCCTTTGGTAAGGCTATAGCCTTATTGTTATCACAATACAACTGTATTGGGTCAACAATGGACGAAACTACCTGAAGTTCAGCTATGAACTTCTTCATCCAGACCGCCTCTTTTGCGGCATCGCTTGCAGCAATGTATTCAGCCTCCATCGTTGAGTCTGTGATGGTATCCTGTTTGGAACTCTTCTAACATACCGCCCCTCCGTTGAGGGTAAACACAAAACCCGGGACAGACTTGCTGTCATCCTTGTCACTCTGGAAGCTTGAGTCGTAAAGGAATCGACCCTGAGATCTCCATTACTGTAAACCAGGAACATCTCCTTAGTCCTTCTCAGATACTTGAGAATGTTCTTTACTACTGTCCAGTAGTTCTTACCTGGGTCTGACTGATACCGGCTCACCACGCTTAGCGCGTAAGCTATATCTGGTCTTGTACATATCATCGCATACATTATAGATCCTACCGTCGAAGCGTAGGGTATAGTGCTCATGCGAACCCTCTCCTCATCAGTCTTGGGAGACATCTCCTTGGAGAGAGTGATTCCGTGCAATGCGGGTATGTTACCGCGCTTGGAATCTTCCATACTAAATCTTTTTAGTACGGTCTCTATGTACTTGGACTTTGAAAGTCCCAATTGTCTCTTGGATCTATCTCTGTAGATCTTGATCCCCAGAATGTACGAGGCATCACCTAGGTCTTTCATAGAGAACCTTTGTGATAAGAATAGTTTGACCGATTGTAGCATAGGAATGTCATTTCCTATCAAAAAAATGGCGTCCACGTATAAGACTAGAAATACGACAGTTCGTCCTACAATCTTCTTATAAATACAAGGCTCATCCTCGTTTTTGATGAAGTCAAAGTCCTTGACTGTCTCATCAAAACAGATGTTCCAGCTCCGCGATGCTTGCTTCAATCCATAAATGGATTTGAGCAACTTTCACACCTTTCCGCTGCTCCCACTGTCTAAAAAACCTTTCGGCTGATCATATAAACGCACTCTTCTAAACTTCCGTTTAGAAAAGCCATTTTTACGTCCATCTGCCAAATCTCATAGTCATGGAAGGAAGCAATGGCAAGTAGGATCCGAATGGATTTGAGCATAACCACTGGAGAAAAGGTTTCGTCATAGTCCACTCCTGGTCTTTGACGATAACCTTTTGAAACGAGTCTAGCCTTATAGGTTTCCACCTGCCCATCTACACCAAGTTTCTTCTTGTAGATCCATTTGCATCCAATGGGTTTTACCCCAGGTGGAGCAACTTCCACGGTCCATACTTTATTGGTGTACATGGACTCCATTTCAGATTGCATAGCATCCAACCATTTGTCAGAGTCCCTACTGATAACTGTAGGGTGTTTTTCGTCACCCCATTGAGATGGGAATACGCGCGCGCTTGTCAGGCCTACTACAGATCCCCCTGCCTAGGGTAGGCCGGGGTTTAATGATTGTGGGGATCCGAATCTCCGGCAGCCGCGGACTAAGCTGCCGTTAATTACCCCTCTCCTTTGGAGCGAGGGAACCTCCGATTGACGGGTTAAACTGGTCATGCGAACTCAATGTGCAGTGTACGTGTGTGTTATTTTGGAGGGGGTTTGGATATATCGGGAGCCACGCAGAGTTTTTACGGGGGTCCCACTACCCGGATAGCGGGCTCGGGGTCAAGAGGGCTAGCAGCCCCCTTGCGGGGTGCGGAGCAGCGTCCCATTAGAAATTTTTTTCTAACAGGGACAGTGTCGTGGAGTATGTGTGTATCTGTACATACATACATACATATATATATATATATATATATATATATATATGTGTATACATATATAAAAAAGGGAAAAAGCGCCCAAAGGACGCGTGGGGTCAGCGCTTTGAGCGCTGTGCGCTTAGGTGCTGGGCGCTAGCGCGCCACGTGTCGGCAAGTGGGCGCTCGAGCGCAAGCGTGCCATGTGTCGGCACGTGGGCACTTTGCGCTCGAAAAAAGGGGCTTTTAGTCCCAGAAATAGGGTTTAAGATCCCAAAAGAGGATTTAGAGTGGAGTTAAACTCCTAAGATGTTTTAGTTGACGAAAGGGGTTCTTCTTCTTCCTCCTCTATTGACTGGATCTTGAAGATCAAGTGATATGAGATTTTTAAAAATCTCTTCTTTTTGAGATCTAAAGACAGATCCAAGTTCCCTTTGTGGGTTTTGTGGTGAAAAACTATTTAGTTTTATAGAATGAAAAGTAAAACTCTTGATTTAATTCAAAAGAAAGAAGAAGGTTTTGGAACCTTGAAGAAAGAGAAAAGATCTCAGATCTAAAACTTTTTTTGGAGAGAGAAAAAGTTGTTGGGATATTTTCATTATCCTTGCCTTTATAGGCTATACACTTTACACATAGCCCCTTGGGCTTCACAAAATGGCATTTTGCCTATCCCATGGCTCATGTGCCATTTCTTTTTGCACATAAGCTATGAGCTTTACAAAAATTTGGCTTTATGCCTATTTTTCTTACATTTATCCATAAAATAAAATAAAATAAATAAAAAGAAAAAAATACAACAAAATTATTTATTACAAAATTTTTATCTTGGCATGGGGGGAGGCCGGCCGCTTCATGTTCGGGCTCGACCCGGGCATAGGCCCACTGGATCTGGGCTTGGGCCCATTTGGCTTGGGGTTGACATTGATTTTGACTTGGTCAACCGGGGTGTAAATTTTTACCCCAACAAATTGCCCCCCATCAATAAATGCACACCACATATGTGGGTCGTGTGCATGAAATTGATGGATCTTCTTTTACTTGAAGGTGACCTGATTTGGTTCCCACTTTTTAGGAAGCTGGCACTGCCCTTTTTACGATATGGACGATCGTTGCTTGACATGTCTCCGAGACGGAGTGTCCGTGATAGACGTTTCCCTGGTCCGGAGTGATCTGGTTCCCGCTTTGTAGGAATCCTGCGCTGCCCTTTTTACAACATGGACGGTCAATGCTGCCCTTTTAGCGACTTGGACGGTCGATGCTGCCCTTTTTGCGACTTGGACGGTCGGTGCTACCCTTTTAGCGACGTGGACGGTCGATGCTGCCCTATTTGCGACTTGGACGGTCGGTTGTTCACACCATAATATTGTATTATTATATTCCCCATTCTTATTCGTTTTTATAAATAAACAGGTGCTTTTGACGCATGTCTGCTACATGTTACAGGTTATAGGTTCTTGGACAGAAAACAGTGAGAACGATGTAAAGACGATGCAAAAGTGGACTTTAACCAATAAACAGAAGACTCTTGATCAAGCCTATATAAGGAACAATTCACAAAGCAAGATTCAAGACATCGACTCAAAGCGAAAGGGTAGAAGTCCACTACAATGTTCACTGGAAATCTGGAAGAGAACCAGAAGCTAAATTGAGAAAAGATATAAAGAAATAAGAAGATAAAAAGCACCAGAGCCTGCCCACAAAAGCACATGGGCCAACTCCATTGTTTGGCCGCGGAACCGCGGCCAAACCATGCCTCGGGCCACAGTTCCGAGGCCATATAGGGCCCATATGCAAAATATTTTTTACCAAAATGCAGTGGCGGCGTTGACTGGTCTTTATAGGGCTATTTTTGTAATTGTAGACATGCGGATCAAAATGTAACCTAGGGTTTCCTATTCTCTATAAATAGGAACTCTAAAGCTTGTATTCTTTTCATGCCTCCTTTTAATAATATAATTCAGAATTCTTTATGGAGAGCATCGGTGCATCTCTTCAATTCAGAAATTCAGATCTGACAACCCTGCATTGATGATTGGAGAAATGCATCTGTAAGTAGATTTAATTCCTTACCCTAGTTTAGATTTTAATTCTTTGCCCTAGGTAGATTTATTTCCTTGCCGTAGATAAATTGTTTAGAGTTAGATTTGAGGAAGGCTTTTGAGAGATGAGATCTCCCATCCCTTTCTTACCCATTATATATTTACAATAGGACTCCATGCATACACGCACACACCACGCCCTACAGCACCCTATCCCTCGAGGTAGCGGTGATACCGTAGTGTAAAATCCCGGTTGCACGTGTTTTCCATGGAGCTTAGGATAAGGATCTCTAAAGGAAGGACAAGAACCTAGAGGAAGGAACACCTTCCCGAATGGATCTAATTTTCTTTATTGATAATTACCATAACTCCTCATAGATCTTCATTTAGGTATAGAAAGCGTTGAGATTTACTTGCATTTCCAAACCATCCCTAAATCTAACCCTAGCAAGAATAGATCTAGATAATCGTAGATAGAATAATTTAGGTTTTTAGATTTAATAACCAAGCCGAACACCCTTCGGAATTAACTCGTTAGCACGACTAGGAAATTCACAACATCCCTGTGGACCGACCCGTACTCATCGGCTAGCTGCAAAGCGACGCCGTTCTTGATTGCGGTAATAGATAGTTTTTGAGATACAATCAAATGGCGCCGTTGCCGGGGATGGCGTAGTTTTTCCTTTTTACAATTTTGGGTTAATCTAAATTTAAAAAAACCATAAAAATTTGAAAAAATCAAAAATATAAATATTCTATCATCTTTTATTGTTTGAAGGGTTTCTTTTGTGAATCTTTGCAGGATTGACGGATCTGAAACAACATAGAAGGCGAATCAGAAAAGGATACATCAAAACAGAGAGGGATTGCAAGTACAAAACAACAGAAATTTTTTGGAGCCCTGAAGCCTTCATCCCACCGCTAAACCGCGGCCTAAGCGCTCTCCCACCGCCCTTCCGCGGCCCTCTTGCATCATCATCGCGAAATTTTTGCACGGTTTGTTTCCTATGTCTTCCCTCTGCAAATCCCCATATATCTTCTGTCAAATCTTCTGCAGGATTCTTTGCGCTAAAAATCTTCTTCCCCCTTCCAATAATTGATTCTCTGCAGGATTCTTTGCGCCGCAAATAAAATAAAAATCTTTAATTGCAAGTGATTTACTGTTTTGCATATTTTTAAAACTGACTTTAAGGGGCTTTTGACCAAATCAGATTGGGTGGGGATTTCATCACCCTTCCCAGGACCCCAGAAATCACATAAGGCATATGCATTGACCATCTATTAATTAAAAAATACTAGACTCAGCCCTAAGGACTTCGAGCTCAATAGGACAGAGGACTGGTTATAGGCATCAGCCGTTTATCCTAACCTGACTTTGTGGTGTCTAGGCAAGCGTGTCAAGGTAAGTGGTTACTTAATTAGGACCGCTACTTGTAGCGGGGAGCCTCCCACTTACCTGGCACTTACCTGGCCGCAATTGGCGGTGAAGAGGCGGTTTGAGGTCCTATCTCTAGCCCTTTGGAACAGTTAGAAGCTGTCTAGCTGACCTAGGTGACCCTAGAGTTAGGCCTGATTGTGCATTTTTGGTTGATTGAAAGTGTGTCTTAGCCCTTTTATTAAAAAAAATTTTTTTGCAAAGCAAATAAAAATATATATATATAAAATAAGAGGAATTTTTTTTAAAAAAAAGACTTGCAACTTTTGTCGCTAAGAAATCCTTGCACCCCACCTTCTTTCTCCCCCCTTTCTTCTAACATGGGTACCCCACATAATAAATCACTTGCTGAACTTTGGTATCCCGAACCTAATTTTGCGTCGTACGTCAATTTGTTCGGTCAATCTAAAGACGATCCCTCCTTGCCAAAAACATCTTTGAAAGATCAAATAGAGGCGTCTAGAAGAAACAGTTCGACTTTTCAACCCACTTTGTGTCAACCAAGTCAACCCTTACCACCTCTATATGTTGATACTACTTTTTCAAGTCCTTCTGTCACTCCTAAGACGATGTCCATTGCTGAGCACATTGCTCAATCTCGCAGCCGATCTTTCACCCCTCTCCACACATCTAGTTCTAGGGATCCACAAGATTATTCACATTTTTATCCACATGTTGACCCTACCCCTGTCCTACCACCCACTTCCTACCAGTCCTACCCGACCTTCCCACCTTCACTAGACACTGCTTCGACACAGCCCGTTGCGAGTTTTGCATATCCACACGATTTCGAATCTCTTACCGAAACCCCCTCACCACCTAAATCTAGTTTGGAAGAGTCGTTGGAAGCTTATATTGCTGCAACAAACAAAATGACTAGGAATGTGGAAGTGTCCGTGGCCGCCCTTATGCAAACTAGTAAACCGGTAGCTAGTTTCCCGCTGTAACAACTCCAATTTTGTATACCAAAAATTTGCTTTAAATATAGTGTATACTTGGAGTATTAATGTTGCTGGAAACAATTTAAGTATCTAATTACTTACAATAATTACAAGAAGGAGCTTGTAGCTCATTGGTAATACCTTGCATTGCTGAACCAAGCCACCAGAGTTCAAATCCCATGCCCCACATTATTTTTGTATTTATTTTGTTTTAATTTTTTTTTTGGAAGTCAACGGTAAAAAGGCCATAACTCCCAAAATATGTACTGGACAACAAAAGGTAAATATACCAAATTGTACCCCCAGAAAATCCCCGGCCACTGGAACCCTGACTCGGCCCGACTCGGCGCCGTCGGCCGGCGAATCGGCCGACTCGGTCCGGCGCCGCCGGCCGGACTTGGCCGGACGGCCGAGTCACCAACTGAGAAAAGTTGGCTCTTGACTTGGTCAACCCTCTTGTACACTTATTATACCTGGATCGGTTTTGATTTGGCCAATAAATCCCTTTTAGTCCTAGGTTTAATGATTTTTAATGAATTTTTAATGTTTTTTATATTTTCTTTTAATATTTTTTAACCCTAACCCTAGCCTAGCCCTATATAAAGACCCCTACCCTCTACCATTTCACCTCACCACTCTAAGTCCACTCTCTCAAATTCTCGAGAACTCGGTACGAAGAGCGAGAAGCGAAGCGCTGCCGAAACCGACGACGGATTCCGGCAACCGGATCAGAACCTTCGCGACGTTTTTGACGCATCTACCACCACTACATCCCTTAGCTTCCTTAGCTTGTCCAAACCGCAAGTCCCATCCCTTCTATCTTTCTTTTCTATAAATGTAAAAATACGACTTTTTGGAACCCGACGGAAATCGGACAAACCGATTTCCGATTCGGTTTTTCTATAAATTTCCACTTGTCACCTAATACATAATATCTACCCATACTCATGTTGACTATTAATCACCCATAAACCAATTTAATCAAACTTTTTCACATGAAATGATAACTTCTTTGCAAAACCGTATTCTTTTCATAAAAATACCATGAAGTTCATTTTTCTTAGTTTAATTAATTCCCTCACTCCTAAATAGGTTTATCTTGATCACTAAACTTGTAGAAACCAATTTGAATGAATTTTCACACATGAAATGATAACGTTTTCAAATACCGTATTCTTGCGCTTTAATACCTTCAACTTTAACATGCCATGTTTTACCTCTAAACGACATCAAAACTTAAAATAAGTCACGAGGTAATGACCCACCTCTACACACACTCAATATAACCCTAGTTGATAAATATCAAAACACAGAATACGAAATTACAGGACTTTTCACTAAAATACCCTAATCTTTATAACCTTTATTGAAAGCTTTAAAAATTTCTAAATAAATTTTTTTAATAAAATGAAAGCACGATTGGTCATGGACATCGATCGTTTATCTAAACTGTCTTGTGGTGTCTAGGCAAGTGTGTCTAGGCTAGTGGTTTTTAATTAGGCCCACGACTGTGGTTCCTTCCCACTTACCTGGCACTTACCTGGAGGCAATTGACGGTGAAGAGGCGATTTGAGGCTTCTAATGACTCATCGTTTAGACCTTAGAAATAGGCTAGTTGGCTTAGGAAACCCTAATAACTAAAATACGGAAAACTATACTCTTTTGCAAATAAATACCCCATATTTATAAAACCGTTTTCCCAAATGAAAAGTATTTGTTAAATCTAAGCAAAGCGCCGCTACAACCTACTTTTGGGGAACCTGTTAGGGATAGTACGGTTCATCGTGCACCCGCAGGCTAGTAGTGCGAGATTCAGACCTCCGTAAGGAGCATTCGGTCTCGAAGGGTTTAAAATACGGCATTTAAGAAAAATATGATTTTGGAAATTAAAATATTTATTTAAAATTATTCTTGTATTAATATATATTTAAATACCATTTATACCTATTTTATTATAATAATAAGTTTTCACTTTTCCCTAAAATTCCAAGATTTAAAGGTTACATTAAAACACCATGAAATTCTAAAAAAAAAACAATTAATACTTTTATTAAGATATATTCACTAGAATAACACAAATAAAATTTCACATTCATTATAATTATAAAGACGAATAATAAATACTTGAGGTGTATTTTGAAAACTATACAAAAGTACTTTTTACATAAAACCACCTTAAGTTTTACAAATTACAATAAGGCCCCTAACTAATGTTGAACTTCAAATTACCTTTCTTTTAGTCTGACTCGGGTTAGAGTCTGACTATTTCTGACTTGAATATGATTCAAGTCAATCTATATTCTTTTATATTACAACACAATTTAAATACATGAATCCTTGAATCCAGTTAACAATATATTCATTTTGACTGAATCAAACCATGGATATTCATCCATTATCCTGATATTCCATTCACCTGATTATACAGTTACAACATGTTTACTGATTTCATGGTTTTGGTCAGTCACCCAACTTACATATTCCAATACTACAATACTGTTAAAACACTACGGGGTTTAAGGGGTAGTTTGGTACGGAAGGTGTTAACGGTGGCACGAGGTGGTCAGATTAAGACACCTAACCTGAATGGTGTTGCTGTTGTACCGTGGCATAACGGTTCCTTGTACTTTCCTTTTGCCCTGATCTCTAGCATATAGAGATCCCCCTCGTATACACTGGCATCCTTCTGTACCAAACTACAAACAACAGCGTTAAACAACGTTCCATAATATTCAACAATATAATACTTTAGAAAATACTGTTACTCTGTCATTCTCATTCTTCTTATTCTTTGGGACTTACCGAGCGACCTGTTCGCTGACGACATTCTATTTCTTTCTTCTTTGAATGTCGTCAGGTGCGTTGGACCAGGCTGAGATTGAGCCCACCGGTGAAGATTTGGAGCAGTTCCAGGAAGACCCAGAGCTCTAGATAATTGTACCTTGTTCTTTCCAGTATTTCCATTTATTGTTATGCCACTGTTTAGGCAATGCTTTTCATTTCAGATGTATTTTCATTTCATGCATTGTACAAAGAATGTTATTAATAAAAGTTGTTATTTCTATATCTTTCGTCTCTTGTGATTTACTTTATATTGCTTAGCTACGCTTAGCGTATGTACTTCTTAGTACATACGTAGCGGACCTCGTCGCGTCCACTTCGCCGTACACTGGGAAGCGGGGCGTGACAGGTTTTGTTGGTGGCCCATGCAGGTCAGAGCTGTATGAATCCCTGTCATGCAGTGCTGGTCTGCGTGAAAAACCTAAGCAATATAACACATGAAACAGCAACTAAAACATTCTTTACAATTCATGTTCTTTGAATCTTGCAAATTTCTATTCCTTGAATCTTATCATTTCATGTATTTGAATCTGTCATAATCCAAATTTTTCTTCAGGATTATGGATTCCCCGAACAACACCAGAACCAATGTCAACAACACCCCACCAGCACTACCTCTCACACCAGCTGTTCCCGCACCACCCACTGAGCAAACGATGTTATTTGATGCGATCCGTAGTCTTCTCGAGGGACAGCAACAACTTCTGAGTCGTCCTGAGACAGATGCACCGGGAATAAAGCAATTCAGAGCTTTGCACCCAAAGCAATTCTCGGGTAAAGGAAGCCCTCTCGAAGCAAAAGAATGGGCACAAAGCATCGAAGACGATCTGGCAGCAGCTCAAGTGCCAGATAACGCTTGGGTCCGTGTAGCAAAACTACAGCTCACGGATAATGCTCGCAATTGGTGGAAGGCGGAGGAACCCCGTCTGGTACAGCCGATTGAATGGAAGACATTTCGCGAGAAGTTTGACGCGAAATATTTACCTGTGACTGCCAGGTTCGCTATGGAGCAGCAGTTTATTCATCTACAGCAAGGATCAATGTGGGAGAAATCGGTAGATGAATACGATGCTGAGTTCACTATGTTGAGCCGGTAAGATATGTCACAATAGTTCAATTTTTAAAATATCACATACTACACAGCTAACACAATCTTTAAACGGATTCGCGGCACACCTGATACCGACGAACGAGATCAGAGCCCGTCGTTTTCAGCAAGGTTTGGACATAGAGATCAAGGCTGCTCTAGCCACAGGAAAGTTTTTGATTCATGAGGAAACCCTAGAAGCTGCCCGCAGTTATGAGGCAGTGATAAAAGAGAGGGGCAGACCTCAGTCTGCAGGAGTCAAGCGACCTGCCAATCAGATGGCAGGTGGAGCCACGTCCAGACCATCTTTCGTGCCGAGGCGACCCGGAGTACCAACTCATCGTTTTAGCCCAGCCTTTTGTACATACTGCAAGAGAACTGGACATATGATGAAGGACTGCCGTCGAGCCAACCGTCTCTGCTTAGTCTGCGGTTCAGCCACTCATGATATTGGATCTTGTCCTCAAAGTGTCATGCCCCACCCCCAATACAGAGAGTATTGTCCGCTCTGGCCGAAGCCACACGGTTTTGTCCTTCGGAGCGAACCGGACCCGACCAGGGGCCACTTCCCAGGAGGTCACCCATCCCAGAACTTCCCTGGCCTGAGCACGCTTAACTACGGAGTTCTCAAGCTCCTGTAGTTCCGGTTCACTTAAAAGGCGCCTCTGTATTGAAGAGTGGTATCATTCCATTTATAGTACAGATCTGCCCCATTTCGGAATGTATTCCGAAGAGTCCCCATTGTTCTACAGTGGGTCCCACGGACTCAAGAGGTGGCCCCCACGGATTCAAGAGGTGGCCCCCGCCTACTTAACACGACATTTGGCGTGGCACTTTGTTCCGTGTGGCACTTTGCTCCGTGAGCAAGAACCGGGTCCCGATATTCTCCCCACCTTTGAACAATGGTTCGTCCTCGAGCCACAGACCTACTATTGAGGGACCGGCTCTGATACCATTCTGTCACGCCCCACCCCTAATACAGAGAGTATTGTCCGCTATGGCCGAAACCGCACGGTTTTGTCCTTCGGAGCGAACCGGACCCGACCAGGGGCCACTTCCCAGGAGGTCACCCATCCCAGAACTTCCCTGGCCCGAGCATGCTTAACTACAGAGTTCTCAAGCTCCTGTAGTTCCAGTTCACTTAAAAATCGCCTCTGTATTGAAGAGTGGTATCATTCCATTTATAGTACAGATCTGCCCCCTTTCGGAATGTATTCCGAAGAGTCCCCATTGTTCTACAGTGGGTCCCACGGACTCAAGAGGTGGCCCCCACGGATTCAAGAGGTGGCCCCGCCTACTTAACACGACACTTGGCGTGGCACTTTGTTCCGTGTGGCACTTTGCTCCGTGAGCAAGAACCGGGTCCCGACACAAAGGCAGAACTCAGTTGCTGCACCCAGGCCAGCAAATACTTATCAGCAGCGACCAGCTCTTCAGGCACCTGCTACCGGACTTGCACTACCTGCACCACCTAGGGGACCACAAGCTACACCACCTCCTCGACAGTTCTATCAAGCTCAAAGGAACGTTCCGAGGAATGCTCCTCACGCCAGGAGGAATGTGCCGAAGCGCCAGGCTTTCATGATGTCTGTGGAAGAAGCTGAGGCCACTGGCCAAGTCATTACTGGTAAATTTCCTTCTCAAACTTATCTTTTAGTTTGGTTACCTACACACTTTCCTATACCTAAACCTATCCCATATACCTTAGGTACAATCCTAGTAGCTTCACTACCTGCACTTGCACTGTTTGATACTGGAGCATCCCACTGCTTTATGTCGCAACGGTTTGTCCGAACCCATGCGATTCCAGTCTCACCGCTTGTATCCAGCTGGAACGTCAGTCCTGGAAATGGTGTTCTAAAGGCAACTATGGGATACAGCATGTGTCCAGTCATCATCTGCAGTCGAGAGTTTTATGCTGACTTCAAAGTACTGGACATACCAAATTTCGATGGGTTCTAGGAATGGACTGGCTTGGAACCTTTTATGCTACTATCGACTGTCGTCAAAGGAGGGTAGCATTCGAGATTCCAGAACATCCGGTCTTCTATTTCAAGAGTGGAGATCGCACCCTGGAGCCAAGTACTTACAAAGTGAAGCCAAGGGAAGCAGTAGTTGCAGCAGCTCAGGCAGAGAAAGAATCAAGACCGGAGGTAGTTCGAGAGTTCGATGATGTATTTCCTGACGATATATCAGGTTTGCCTCCCGATCGAGCTCTTGAATTCAGTATTGACTTAGTACCAGGAGCACAACCAGTGATCAAAGCACCGTATAGACTAAGTCCGGAAGGATTGAAGGAAGTACGAACACAGTTGGACGAATTACTGGCGAAAGGTTGGATTCATCCCAGCACTTCAAGTTGGGGAGCACCTGTACTATTGGTGAAGAAGAAGGAAGGTTCATACAGAATGTGCATTGACTATAGGGCCTTGAACGAAGTTACTATAAAGAACAAGTATCCACTCCCGCGCATCGACAATTTATTCGATCAGCTAAGTGGATCTTGTGTCTTCTCTAAACTAGATCTTCGTTTAGGTTATCATCAAGTGAAGGTGAAGGAAGCTGATATTCACAAAACAGCTTTCAGAACTCGCTATGGGCATTACGAATTTTTAGTAATGCCATTTGGAGTGACCAATGCACCAGCAATTTTCATGAACCTTATGAACCAAGTCTTCCGGGAGTATTTAGACAGGTTCGTTGTCATCTTCATCGACGACATCCTGGTATATTCTAAGAATCGGAAAGAGCATGCGGAACACTTACGAATTGTCCTGAAAACTCTTCGACAACATAAGCTTTATGCCAAATACAGCAAGTGCGAGTTTTGGCTAAAACAAGTTGGTTTTCTTGGACACATCGTATCAGGAGAAGGAATTTCTGTGGATCCAGCAAAAGTTTCAGCAGTCAGCGAATGGCCTACACCAAAATCAGTAAAGGATATACGGAGTTTCTTGGGCTTAGCTGGATATTACAGAAGATTCATTGAAGGCTTTTTGAAGATAGCAACACCCCTGACCAAGCTTACAAGAAAAGATCAAGAATTTGTGTGGTCAGAAGCATGCGAGCAAGCTTTCGTAGAACTCAAGTCAAGACTGACATCTGCACCTATTCTCGTCATACCGGATCAAACTGGAGGATTCGAAGTACATTGTGATGCATCCGGTAAGGGACTAGGATGTGTTCTACATCAGCACGGTAAGGTTGTGGCTTATGCTTCAAGACAACTGAAGACTCATGAGCGCAATTATCCGATGCATGATCTGGAGTTGGCAGCCGTTATCTTTGCTCTCAAAATTTGGCGCCACTAGTTACTTGGTGAACGAGTGAACATCTACACAGATCACAAGAGTCTGAAATATGTGTTTACTCAGAAGGAATTGAATATGCGGCAGAGAAGATGGTTAGAACTTATGGCGGACTTTGACATCAACTTGCAATATCATCCAGGGAAGGTGAACGTAGTACCTGATGCTCTTAGTCGCCAACCATTAGCAATAAATCTCACCGCACAGTGGAAGCTTCAACAAGACCTACATCAGATGGAGATTGAATTAGTCATGCCAGGTGATGTTTCAAATTTGATGATTCTACAAGTCCAATCAACTATTGTCAACCTGATCAAGGCAGCTCCAGCCAGCGATGCTAAGTTGCAAAAGATCATAGAACAAGTGGAGAATGGACTCAGAACAGATTTCATCATCCATGAAGATGGATCTTTGAGATACGGCAGCAGATTGTGTGTACTAAAGGGGCCTGTTCGGGAAGAGTTAATGAAGGAAGCTCATAGCTCTCCCTATTCAGTACATCCTGGAGGTACCAAAATGTACAAGGATCTACGTCAGAATTATTGATGGCATGGAATGAAGCGTGAAGTAGCCAGAAGTGTCGCAAAATGTTTGGTGTGTCAGCAAGTAAAGGCTGAACATCACAGGACAGCTGGATTACTTCAACCGTTACCAATTCCAGAATGGAAGTGGCAGCACATCACGATGGACTTTGTAACTGCTCTTCCTCGCAGCACAAAGGGTAACGATGCGATTTGGGTCATTGTGGATTGACTCACAAAGTCGGCTCACTTCATCTCATTTCGAGTTGGCCAATCAACTGAGACATTAGCGAAGAAGTACATGGAGGTAATAATCTAAATTAGATTTAAAAACTCTTCATAATGTACTATCTCTGATACCCATGAACTCATACAGGAAATTGTGAGACTTCATGGAGTACCGGTCTGCATTGTCTCCGATCGTGACACCAGGTTCCGATCGCAATTTTGGCAAAGTCTGCAAGCAAGCTTGGGAACAAGTCTGAACTTCAGCACGGCTTATCATCCACAAACAGATGGTCAGTCGGAACGAACTATTCAGATCTTGGAGGATATGCTCAGAGCATGTATGCTCGACTTCAAGGGATCGTGGGAAGATCACCTGCATCTTGTGGAGTTTGCGTACAACAACAGCTACCAAGCAAGTATAGGAATGGCACCTTTTGCAGCTTTATATGGAAGGAGTGTCGATCGCCATTAAGTTGGGACGACATCGGAAATAGAGAACTCCTTGGACCAGAGATGATAGTAGCGACCGTTGATGTGGTTCGTACTATCAGGGAAAGAATGCGCATAGCCCAAGATAGACAGAAACACTGGGCTGATGCGAAGAGACGACACTTGGAGTTCCAGCCAGGAGATCATGTATTCCTGAAAATCTCTCCGAACCGCGGAGTGATCAGATTTGGAAGACGGGGAAAGTTGAGTCCAAGATACATTGGACCGTTCGATATACTCGAACGAGTCGGTGAGGTGGAATATCGTTTAGCGCTTCCACCCTCATTGGAAGGAGTGCATAACGTGTTTCACATATCTCAACTCAGAAGGTATGTGAGTGACCCCAGCCATGTACTTGATCATTCCGAGCTCACGATACAGCCCGATTTGTCTTGCGAGCAACAACCTGTGGAAATCCTGGATAGGAAAGTAAAGACACTTCGGAACAAAGAAGTTAATTTAATCCGGGTAATATGGAGGAAAGACACTCCAGGAGAATCCACGAGGGAAAGGGAGGATGAGATGCGTGCAAGATATCCGTACCTTTTTGTAAATTAGTCCTTAAATAAAAGTTGTAAATTTTGAGGACGAAATTTTTGTAAGGAGGGTAGATTATAACAACTCCAATTTTGTATACCAAAAATTTGCTTTAAATATAGTGTATACTTGGAGTATTAATGTTGCTGGAAACAATTTAAGTATCTAATTCCTTACAATAATTACAAAAAGGAGCTTGTAGCTCATTGGTAATACCTTGCATTGCTGAACCAAGCCACCAGAGTTCAAAGCCCATGCCCCACATTATTTTTGTATTTATTTTGTTTTAAATTTTTTTTTGGAAGTCAACGGTAAAAAGGCCATAACTCCCAAAATATGTACTGGACAACAAAAAGTAAATATACCAAATTGTACCCCCATAATCCCCGGCCACTGGAACCCTGACTCGGCCCGACTCGGCGCCGTCGGCCAGCGAATCGGCCGACTCGGTCCGGCGCCGCCGACCGGACTTGGCCGGACGGCCGAGTCACCAACTGAGAAAAGTTGGCTCTTGACTTGGTCAACCCTCTTGCACACTTATTATACCTGGATCGGTTTTGATTTGGCCAATAAATCCCTTTTACTCCTAGGTTTAATGATTTTTAATGAATTTTTAATGTTTTTTATATTTTCTTTTAATATTTTTTAACCCTAACCATAGCCTAGCCCTATATAAAGACCCCTACCCTCTACCATTTCACCTCACCACTCTAAGTCCACTCTCTCAAATTCTCGAGAACTCGGTACGAAGAGCGAGAAGCAAAGCGCTGCCGAAACCGACGACGGATTCCGGCAACCGGATCAGAACCTTCGCGACGTTTTTGACGCATCGACCACCACTACATCCCTTAGCTTCCTTAGCTTGTCCAAACCGCAAGTCCCATCCCTTCTATCTCTCTTTTCTATAAATGTAAAAATACGACTTTTTGGAACCCGACGGAAATCGGACAAACCGATTTCCGATTCGGTTTTTCTATAAATTTCCACTTGTCACCTAATACATAATATCTACCCATATTCATGTTGACTATTAATCACCCATAAACCAATTTAATCAAACTTTTTCACATGAAATGATAACTTCTTTGCAAAACCGTATTCTTTTCATAAAAATACCATGAAATTCATTTTTCTTAGTTTAATTAATTCCCTCACTCCTAAATAGGTTTATCTTGATCACTAAACTTGTAGAAACCAATTTGAATGAATTTTCACACAAGAAATGATAACGTTTTCAAATACCGTATTCTTGCACTTTAATACCTTCAACTTTAACATGTCATGTTTTACCTCTAAACGACATCAAAACTTAAAATAAGTCACGAGGTAATGACCTACCTCTACACACACTCAATATAACCCTAGTTGATAAATATCAAAACACAGAATACGAAATTACAGGACTTTTCACTAAAATACCCTAATCTTTATAACCTTTATTGAAAGCTTTAAAATTTTCAAAATAAAATCTTTTAATAAAATGAAAGCACGATGATTGATTCGAAAGAGTGTGTTTGTAGTTTAACCGCAATCAGAACGGTGTCGCGCGTAGCTAGACCGAGGTGAGTACGGGTCGTCCTCAGGGAAACGTGGAACCTTTTACTTTTACCTTAGATGTGTTGAGAAAGAGAGGAGGGATAAAGAATTTTTATAGAAAGATTTCTAGATCTACGTTAAACAAGAATGTAAAATATAGATCTAGATTATTTTAAAGATGTAGATAATATAATAAGAGGGCTTGTAGGGTTCGTTAGGATTTAGTAGTTATGGACAATTAATTAAAAGTTATCCTTTTTATCCATTAATAGATTTAGAACTAGAACGACGGTGATGCGTGTAGATTAGGGTTTCTGGAAGGAAAAGGAATCCCACTCGTAACCCTTATCTCGACACGGAACTCCGTTCATATCTAGCATTTACCAAAACAATCATTAATCTAATCTCTAATCGCGGTCGGAACTAGCAAAGAATTGCTAGCGCGCCCGATTAGGATGTTAATGATTCTTTTGATAAAGTTCCTAAACTTTATAGGACTTAAAAAGGGTTTAATTATTTTCATCAACCATTAGCCTACCCTAATCCTATGAACCCTAACAAACGGAGAATTAATCGCGCATGTTGGGAGAAGAAGATGAAAAGAATGAGAGGGAGAACATAATGTGAAAAAAAACAATTAAATGAAACAACTACCTTTATTAATCAACTTCTTCAAACTACACTTTTAATCCATAGAAAATGATTACAAAACTTGATTTGCTTCTCGATCTTTCCTAAGGAGGTAGTCGAACAGTCGATGATCAGCTTGGATGCGTGAGCGTCGGGAGCTTCGTGATCTCTTCGGCTTGATAACTTTTCCAAGAGGCTCTCGGTGCCTTTTTATAGTGCAAAGCCAGAATATTTTGGTTGAAAACTTGTTAAAATATTGCATAGATTCACCCCAAAAATCCTCTGCCCCTAACTCCCTGGAAGTGCGGCGGATCCGCGCTTAAAGGGTGAGATCTCTTTGTCAATTTTCTTGGGCTTCCTGATTGTGACATTTGACAATCCGAGGCACCTTTAGAATTAAGAAATCTTCTCTCGGATGCTTCCAAACTTGGTCTCCAAGTTTGCTTCTTAATTTGGCAAGATTTCTTCAACAACTTGATTTGCTTGATTCTAGCCTTGGAAAATTCTGCACAACTTGGAAATATTCTGCACAACAACTCAAATAAGATTTTAGTAGACTTTGTTCTACTAGGATTTAGATCAATAATTTTATTTGCATACATTTTCCTACCAAATGATAATTAAAATATATTAACACATGGAAAATAATGTTTTTACACATAAACCCTCATATGTATAATATATTATAATAAAGTCCTTTTTTAATATGAAAATGGTAAGAAAAAATGTAATACAAATGTGCAGTTTTATCAACTGAACAAATACCCCCAAACTTATCTTTGATCGTCCCGAGCAAACTAGTTTATTCAAGAGGAGAAAAAGAAAGGAGAAAACTAAGCACTCTTTCGTAGGCAGACACGATTGCACTGAGCACGTGCAACAAGCCGTTAAACCTCTAGGTGTCCCTAGTAGGAGGAGTGTTGTCTCCTGAGGGTTTTCAGCGGATTACACCCACAAAATCCTATAACAAAAGAGAGATGGTGAAATTTACATATAAAGACAAGAACCATAAAAGGAATACTTTGAAAAGAAGAGTTTCCAACTATACTAGCTTTTCAGTTGTCATGAGCTCTATCTTAATAGTCATGAAAAAATGTTAGAAATCACATCATCCCTCAATAAAACATCGTCTTTATTCTTCATTCCCACCTTTCATCCAAACATTGATCATATAACCCCACGTGTGTGAAATGGACATCCCTTTACTCGGAGAATTCAATTCAAGCTATCATACTCTTGTCCATCTACCTTAGTACTTTTTAATTTGATGAATATTAAGATTCGCTCACACATTTTCATGCGACCGTTAATACTTCTTGAGGTACTAACCGACCGATTACTCATGCACTTGCTGAATTGGTGATAATACTTTCCTCGTCTTGCACCACCTAAGGCTTAGCAGTGACTCCCAGACCAGTTGGCCTTAGGGCACTAGGTGAAGAGGCACCCTCGCTATATTTTTTTATTGCTGTCTTGGAGATAACAAAACCAGTGTTCATTTTTCTTTTCACCATTTTTATATTTTCTTCATCATTTTTTTTTATTTCCTTCATACTTTGGCTTTTAGACAAGAGCATTTCAAGGTATCCTCTACTATCCCGAGTTTCAAGACGTGTGTAAGTGTACATAGTAGGGTATCAACATTCAAATGTTTGGCTTACAGAATAAAAACTATTTTTCAGACTTATTTTTATCCTCAGATTAGTGACTTCCTTCATTTTACTAACCCTTGGGACAACAGCTCATAACTACTTATTACTAGTTCGTGTAAGAAAACTTCTAATTTTCTTGGTTTTCTTAAACTATTCCAATCTTTTGGATGTAATTTTTCACTTTCTATTCTTTTGTTATATAAAAAAAAAATTTAATGCCCGGTGTCAAAGATAATTCAGTGAATACAAACCTCCCCCCCAAACCTGTTTTCAGCAGTGTCCTCACTGATGTAGCCTTTTGAGAATATGGACCTGTATACTAAGGGAGAAATACAAGGGGTAAAATAATAGTTAAATGAAAAATTCCGCCAAACTTATTCTTTGACACGCACAGATTTTCAATCAAATCATTTTTTTTACTCACCTCCATTCTTAAAATGTGAAAAAGTTACCAAAACATGGAGGTGAGGTGGAGGAAATTTAGTTTTGATAAAGCGGCTCCTGTAAAAACAGGAGCTCCTCTGCGGGGTCAGCAGAAAAATACGGTTTTAATCTATGCCCATTTACTTTAAAAATCGAACCGTTTTTCAAATTTTCGACTTCAACTGCCCCGTGCGGGTGTACATACCGCACCACAAAAGGTTCTTTCCAACGAGATTTAAGCTTACCCGGATGAAGATGGAGACGGGAATCGTAAAGAAGGACTTGTTTCCCCGATGTGAAGGTTTTTCTAAAAAGATTTTTATCGTGGAACACTTTAGTCCTATTCTTACTATCACCGCATTATCGTAAGTGTAACAACTCCAATTTTGTATACCAAAAATTTGCTTTAAATATAGTGTATACTTGGAGTATTAATGTTGCTGGAAACAATTTAAGTATCTAATTCCTTACAATAATTACAAGAAGAAGCTTGTAGCTAATTGGTAATACCTTGCACTGCTAAACCAAGCCACCGGAGTTCAAATCCCATGCCCACATTATTTTTGTATTTATTTTTTTTGGAAGTCAACGGTAAAAAGGCCATAACTCCCAAAATATGTACTGGACAACAAAAAGTAAAAATACCAAGTTGTTCCTCAGGAAAACCCCCGGTTATTGGACCCTTTACTCGGCCCGACTCGGCACCGCCGGCCGGCGACTCGGCCGACTCGGTCCGGCGCCGCCGGCCGGACATGGCCGGACGGCCGAGTCACCAACTGAGAAAAGTTGGATCTTGACTTGGTCAACCCTCTTGCACACTTATTATACCTGGATCGGTTTTGATTTGGCCAATAAATCCCTTTTACTCCTAGGTTTAATGATTTTTAATGAATTTTTAATGTTTTTTATATATTTTTTATATATTTTTTAATCCAAACCCTAACCCTAGCCTAGCCCTATATAAAGACCCCTATCCTCTACCTTTTTCCCTCACAACTCTAAGTCCACTCTCTCAAATTCTCGAGAACTCGGTACGAAGAGCGAGAAGCGAAGCTCTGCCGAAATCGACGACGGATTCCGGCGACCGGATCAGGACCTTCGCGACGTTTTCAACGAATCGACAACCACCACGACCTCTAGCTTCCTTAGCATGTCCAAATCGTAAGTCCCACCTCCTTCTATCTCTCTTTTCTTTAAGATAAAAATACGACTTTTTGGAACCCGACGGAAATCGGATAAACCGATTTCCGATTCGGTTTTTCTCTAAATTTCCACTTGTCACCTAATACATATTATCTACCCATATGATTGTTGATTATTAATCACCCATAAACCAATTTAATCAAACTTTTTCACATGAAATGATAATTTCTTTGCAAAACCGTATTCTTTTCATAAAAATACCATGAAGTTCATTTTTCTTAGTTTAATTAATTCCCTCACTCCTAAATAGGTTTATCTTGATCACTAAACTTGTATAACCCACTTTGAATGAAATTTCACACATAAAATGATAACGTTTCCGAATACCGTATTCTTGCGCTATAATACCTTTAAGTTTAACATAGCATGTTTTACCTTTAAACTTCACCAAAACTTAATATAAGTCACGGGGTAATGACCTACCCCTACACACACTCAATATAACCCTAATTGATAAATGTCAAAATACAGAATACGGAATTACAGGACTTTTTCACTAAAATACCATAATCTTTATAACTTTTATTTAAACCTTTAAGTTGTAAACTTTTTAGATAAAATATTTTAATAAAATAAAAACACGATTGGTCATGGACATCGATCGTTTATCTAAACTGTCTTGTGGTGTCTAGACTAGGCAAGTGAGCTTGGGTAACTTTAAAAGGCCCGTTTCACGATTCGTGAGCGGATCCCTCCCTCCTCACTTGTACTTACCTGGCCGCAATTGACGGTGAAGAGGCGATTTGAGGATTCTAATGACTCATCGTTTAGACCTTAGAAATCGTCTAGTTGGTTTAGGAAACCCTAATAACTAAAAATACGGAAAACTATACTTTTTGCAAATAAATACCCTATATTAATAAAACCGTTTTCCCAAATGAAAAGTATTTATAAACCTAAGCAAAGCGCCGCTACAACCCACTTTTGGGGAACCTGTTAGGGAAAGTACGGTTCATCGTGCACCCGCAGGCTAGTAGTGCGAGATTCAGACCTCCGCAAGGAGCATTCGGTCTCGAAAGGTTCAAAATACGATATTTAGGGAAAATGAGATTTTTCTAAATAAAATATTTATATAAAATTATTCATGTGTTAATATATATATAATTATCATTTAAACATCTATTTTATCATAATATAAATTTCCACAGTTTTTCTAAAAAAATACAAGATTAAAAGTTACACTAAAATACCATGAATTTCAGATAAAACAATTAATACTTTTATTAGGATATATTCACTAGAATAACACAAATAAAATTCACATTCATTATAACAATAAAGACGATTATTAAATACTTGAGGTGTATTTTGAAAACTATACAAAAGTACTTTTTACATAAAACCCCCTCAAGTTTCACAAATTACAATAAGACCCCTAGCCAATATTGAACTTCAAATTCTTTTCTTTTAGTCTGACTCGGGTTAGAGTCTGACTATTCTTGACTTGAATATGATTCAAGTCAATCTATATGCTTTTATATTCCAATACAATTTGAATACATGAATCCATGAACCCAGTTAACAATATATTCCTTTTTGACTGAATCAAACCATGGATATTCATCCATTATCCTGATATTCCATTTACCTGATTATACAGTTGCAACATGTCTTCTGATATCATGGTTTTGGTCAGTCAACCAACTTACATATTCCAATACTACAATACTGTTAAAACATTACGGGGTTTAAGGGGTAGATTGATACGGAAGATGTTAAAGGTGGCACGAGGTGGTCAGATTAAGACACCTAACCTGAATCCTGTTGCTGTTGTACCGTGGCATAACGGTTCCTTGTACTTTCCATTTGCCCTGATCTCTAGCATATAGAGACCCCCCTCGTATACACTGGCATCCTTCTGTACCAAGCTACAAACAACAGCGTTACACAATGTTCCATAATATTCAACATTATAATACTTTAGAAAATACTGTTACTCTATCATTCTCATTCTTCTTATTCCTTTGGGACTTACTGAGCGACCTGTTCGCTGACGACATTCTATCTCTTTCTTCTTTGAATGTCGTCAGGTGCGTTAGACCAAGCTGAGATCGAACCCACCAGTGAAGATTTGGAGCAGTTCCAGGCAGACCCAGAGCTCTAGATAATTGTACCTTGTTCTTTCCAGTTTATTTCATTTCCTGTTATGCCACTGTTTAGGCATTGTTTTTTTCATTCTAGTTGTATTTTCCTTTTCCTGCATTGTAAAAAGAATGTTATTAATAAAAGTTGCTGTTATTTCCATATTATTCGTCTCTTGTGATTTACTTTATATTGCTTAGTTACGCTTAACGTATATACTTCTGAGTATATACGTAGCGGGCCTCGTCACGTCCACTTCGCCGTACACTGGGAAGCGGGGCGTGACAGGTTTTGTTGGTGGCCCATGCAGGTCAGAGCTGTATGAGTCCCTGTCATGCAGTTCTGGTCTGCGTGAACAACCTAAGCTATATAACACAAAAACCAGCAACTAAAACATTCTTTACAATTCATGTTCTTTGAAACTTGCAAATCTTTATTCCTTGAATCTTATCATTTCATGTATTTGATTCTGTCTTAATCCAAATTTTTCTTCAGGATTATGGATTCCCCGAACAACACCAGCACCAACATCAACAACACCCCACCAGCACTACCTCTCACACCAGCTGTTCCCGCACCACCCACTGAGCAGACGATGTTATTTGATGCGATCCGTAGTCTTCTCGAGGGACAGCAACAACTTCTGAGCCGTCCTGATAACGATGCACCGGGAGTAAAGCAATTCCGGGCTTTGCACCCAAAGCAGTTCTCTGGTAAAGGAAGCCCTCTCGAAGCAGAAGAATGGGCACAAAGCATCGAAGACGATCTGGCAGCAGCTCAAGTGCCAGATAATGCTTGGGTCCGTGTAGCGAAGTTACAGCTCACGGATAATGCTCGAAATTGGTGGAAGGCGGAAGAAACCCGTCTAGCGCAGCCGATTGAATGGAAGACATTTCGTGAGAAGTTTGACGCGAAATATTTCCCAGTGACTGCCAGGTTCGCTATGGAGCAGCAGTTTATTCATCTACAGTAAGGATCAATGTGGGAGAAATCGGTAGATGAATACGATACTGAGTTCACTATGTTGAGCCGGTAAGATATGTCACAATAGTTCAATTTTTGAAATATCACATATTACACAGCTAACACAATTTTTAAACAGATTCGCGGCACACCTGATACCAACGGACGAGATCAGAGCCCGTCGTTTTCAGCAAGGTTTGGACACAGAGATCAAGGCTGCCCTAGCCACAGGAAAGTTTTTGACTCATGAGGAAGCCCTAGAAGCTGCCCGCAGTTATGAGGCAGTCATAAAAGAGAGGGGCAGACCTCAGTCTGCAGGAGTCAAACGCCCTGCCAACCAGATGGCAGGTGGAGCCACGTCCAGACCATCTTTCGTGCCGAGGCGACCCGGAGTACCAACTCATCGTCCTAGCCCAGCCTTTTGCACTTACTGCAAGAGAACTGGACATATGATAAAGGACTGCCGTCGAGCCAACCGCCTCTGCTTAATCTACGGTTCAGCCACTCATGATATTGGATCTTGTCCCCAAAGGCAGAACTCAGTTGCAGCACCCAGGCCAGCAAATACTTATCAGCAGCGACCAGCTCTTCCGGCACCTGCTCCCAGACTTACACTGCCTGCACCACCTAGGGGACCACAAGCTGCACCACCTCCTCGACAGTTCCATCAAGCTCAAAGGAACGTTCAGAGGAATGCTCCTCAGGCCAGGAGGAATGTGCCGAAGCGCCAGGCTTTCATGATGTCTGTGGAAGAAGCTGAGGCCACTGGCCAAGTCATTACTGGTAAATTTCCTTCTCAAACTTATCTTTTAGTTTGGTTACCTACACACTTTCCCTATACCTGAACCTATCCCATATACCTTAGGTACAATCCTAGTAGCTTCACTACCTGCACTTGCACTGTTTGATACTGGGGCATCCCACTGCTTTATATCGCAACGGTTTGTCCGAACCCATGCGATTCCAGTCTCACCGCTTGTATCCAGCTGGAACGTCAGTTCTGGAAATGGTGTTCTAAAGGCAACTATAGGATACAGCATGTGTCCAGTCGTCGTCTGCAGTCGAGATTTTTACGCCGACTTCAAAGTACTGGACATACCAAACTTCGATGTGGTTCTAGGAATGGACTGGCTTGGAACCTTTTATGCTACCATCGACTGTCGTCAAAGGAGGGTAGTATTTGAGATTCCAGATCATCCTGTCTTCTATTTCAAGAGTGGAGATCGTACATTGGAGCCAAGTACTTACAAAGCGAAGCCAAAGGAAGCAGTAGTTGCAGCAGCTCATGCAGAGGAAGAATCAAGACCGGAGGTAGTTCGAGAGTTCGACGACGTATTCCCTGACGATATATCAGGTTTGCCTCCCGATCGAGCTCTTGAATTCAGTATTGACTTAGTACCAGGAGCACAACCAGTGATCAAAGCACCGTATAGACTAAGTCCGGAAGGATTGAAGGAAGTTCGAACACAGTTGGACGAATTACTGGCGAAAGGATGGATTCGTCCCAGCACTTCAAGTTGGGGAGCACCTGTACTGTTGGTGAAGAAGAAGGAAGGTTCATATAGAATGTGCATCGACTATAGGGCCTTGAACAAAGTTACTATAAAGAACAAGTATCCACTCCCGCGCATCGACGATTTATTCGATCAGCTAAGTGGATCTTGTGTCTTCTCTAAACTAGATCTTCTGTCACGCCCCGCATCCCAAAATGTGAAGTACGGGAAGCGACGAAGGCCAGCCATGCTACCTACGGTAAGGAAAAGTCCTTCCATAGTCACATAAGGCTGTCTAGATTAACCTGACAATAATAAAATCCAATACCAAAAGAAATAATACCGATAATCATGCTGCAATGAAACCACAAGAAATCCTAAAAATGGATCCACTAGATAACTGATGCAATTAAAGATCCAAAACAAAAGATTCGGAATAAAATAAGATCCGAAAGAGATACAAAAGTCCTAATGTCCCATGAGGGCGCACATGCTAAAAGCTAAAAGTAAAGAAAAATAAACCTACGATTAATGATCTTCAGCAAAGTCCTGGTAGCCGCTCTGGTCCTGCTCAGCCTGCAGATCTGCCTCTAAACCTGAGATGGCAAATCCCAGGGATGTCAGAACATCCCAACAAGTACTCGACGTAAAAAGTGTGTGTAACATAATAACAAGAATATATAAAAGTGAAGCCCTGTGCACAAGAAAGCATGTATATAATTAATTAAATGCACTAACACTATGAAACATAAGTAAGGGATCAGGTCATAACCTAACTGGCCACTAAAAGGGAAACTATCCTATCGTAAGCTTGAGTGTGTGCGTCAACCTCTGCAGGAGTATTCCTAACCCAAGAGTGGTACCCCAAGGGCTAGGAAACACGGGCCCAACTGTGGAATGAACAAGAGACCGCTATAGCCCGGTACGAGCTGTAATCATGTGACCGCTATAGCCCGGTACGAGCTGTAATCATGTGACCGCTATAGCCCGGTACGAGCTGTAATCATGTGACCGCTATAGCCCGGTACGAGCTGTAATCATGTGACCGCTATAGCCCGGTACGAGCTGTAATCATGTGACCGCTATAGCCCGGTACGAGCTGCCGGCATGGGACTCCTGAGATCCTGTTGTACAACGCACACTCAAACTACCCCAACACCCACGTATGTATAGTTACTATGGTAAATATTAAAATCACTAATTAAGAATGCTGAAAGGACAGGAACTTGCAGTATGGTAATTGTATGGAAGAAAAACTGGTGAATAGTGGTGTCATGGCATGTAGTCCAGCACTCTAATTAATGATTTCACTTAAGAAAAATAAATAATAAAGGTCACTTGTAAGCATGTCAAATCAAGATGTTCTATACATGTAATCAACATGAGTCTCGAATGTGTATAAAGTATGTAAAAGGGTTCATGTGCATAATATTCATGTCATAGCATTACGTAACGAAAAGCAAGCAGCAGTCAGCATTATATATTAGCAAGTGTTACGATAAGGACAGATGCTAAAACTGTGAAAGAAATATCTTTCCTCTAATAATCAAACTTGTACAGGTTAAGAACTAATTTAGGTAATCGCCGATGTTGCATCGACAAAAATGAAAAGAGCAAGAGTACTTGCCTGAGGATAGCGATCACGGAAAAGATGTACAAAAATGCAGACACGATCTCAGCTATGGTGCGACTTGGGATCTGAGTTATACGATCCGCCTAGATAAATTTCATCGATTTAATTTATAAGTATCTACACACAAAATTGTCACACAAAATTATCTAAATTTAGGGTTTGATACAAATTTTCCATACCCAATTGCTCGCTGATTTCATACCATTTTATTCATTTTTTTTTTCCTTTTTTTTTTTTTTAGAACAGAACAGAACAGAACAGGGATCGAGAGTGCTTACAGGGGAAATCGTGGCTGTTGCGATTGCTAGGGTCCAGATCTACGATGGAAGGACAGGGGTGATGTTGCTGCAGTGAGTTGTGGTGATTTGGGTGATGGGAGCAGCGACGAGGGAAGACGAGGGCTGCGGCGACGTCGAATGCTCTGTGCAGGTCGCTGGAGGTCGTGGAGGAGTCGAAGATGGCTGTGCGAAGGGATGCTGGTTGCGGTGGTAGGACGAGATGAGGAGATCGGGGTTGTGGCCGCGCGAAGGATGGAGGCGGCGTCGACGGGAGGAGGACGAGAGCGAGGGCGAAGGCGAAGGCGAAGGAGGGAGGAGAGGGTCGCGGCGTTGATGGAGGCGAGAGGAGGGGTCGAGATCTGCGGCGACGGCGGCGACGACTAGGGTTAGGGTTACGTGGGTGAGGGAAGAGAGCAGCGGTGGAAAGAGAGAGAGGGTGCGGGTACGAGAGAGAGAGAGAGAGAGAGAGAGAGAGATTGAGTTGTGAGTGTAAATATATAAATTATTTTATAAATAAAGATAGATATCTTTAATTGGTTGCATTTAGAGATTCGGTGCAGATTTTCTCGTTCTCATTTTAACAGTAAACAGATACGAAAGAATATTATTTTGCTGTCGCTAAGAAGATATTATTCATATAATATAAAAACTGAATATTTTCCATATCAAAATTGTTTCCAGAGAAAAATCTAAATTAAATATTTTAGAGGCCAAATAAAAATTCAAAAATTTGGGGAAAAAATCTTGATAAACTTTTGATTTATTGCATTCAAATAGGGTTGTTACATCTTCGTTCAGGATATCATCAAGTGAAGGTCAAGGAGGCTGATATTCACAAAACAGCTTTCAGAACTCGTTATGGACATTACGAATTTCTAGTAATGCCATTTGGAGTGACCAATGCACCAGCAATCTTCATGAACCTTATGAACCAAGTTTTCCGGGAGTATTTAGACAGGTTTGTTGTCATCTTCATCGACGACATCCTGGTATATTCTAAGAATCGGAAAGAGCATGCGGAGTACTTACGAATTGTCCTGGAAACACTTCGACAACATAAGCTTTATGCCAAGTACAGCAAGTGCGAGTTTTGGCTAAAACAAGTTGGTTTTCTTGGACACATCGTAGCAGGAGAAGGGATTTCTGTAGATCCAGCAAAGGTTTCAGCAGTCAGCGAATGGCCTACACCAAAATCAGTGAAGGATATTCGGAGTTTCTTGGGCTTAGCTGGGTATTACAGAAGATTCATTGAAGGCTTTTCGAAGATAGCAACACCCCTGACCAAGCTCACAAGAAAAGATGAAGAATTTGTGTGGTCAGAAGCATGCGAGCAAGCTTTCGTAGAACTCAAGTCAAGACTGACATCTGCACCTATTCTCGTCATACCGGATCAAACCGGAGGATTCGAAGTACATTGTGATGCATCCGGTAAGGGACTAGGATGTGTTCTACATCAGCACGGTAAGGTTGTGGCTTATGCTTCAAGACAACTGAAGACTCATGAGCGCAATTATCCGACGCATGATCTAGAGTTGGCAGCCGTTATTTTTGCTCTCAAGATTTGGCGCCACTACTTACTTGGTGAACGAGTGAACATCTACACAGATCATAAAAGTCTGAAGTACGTGTTTACTCAGAAGGAGTTGAATATGCGGCAGAGAAGATGGTTAGAACTCATGGCGGACTTTGACATCAACTTGCAATATCATCCAGGGAAGGTGAACGTAGTGCCTGATGCTCTTAGTCGCCAACCATTAGCAACGAATCTCACCGCCCAATGGAAGCTTCTGCAGGACCTACATCAGATGGAGATTGAACTAGTCATGCCAGGTGATGTTTCAAATTTGATGAATCTACAAATCCAATCAACTATTGTCAATCAGATCAAAGCAGCTCAAGCCAGCGATGCTAAGTTGCAGAAGATCAGAGAACAAGTGGAGAATGGACTCAGAACAGATTTCATCATCCATGAAGATGGATCTTTGAGATACGGCAGCAGATTGTGTGTACCAAATGGTCCTGTTCGGGAAGAGTTAATGAAAGAAGCTCACAGCTCTCCCTATTCAGTACATCCTGGAGGTACCAAAATGAACAAAGATCTACGTCAGAATTATTGGTGGCATGGAATGAAGCGTGAAGTAGCCAGGAGTGTCGCAAAATGCTTGGTGTGTCAGCAAGTAAAGGCTGAACATCACAGGACAGCTGGACTACTTCAACCGTTACCAATCCCAGAATGGAAGTGGCAGCACATCACGATGGACTTTGTAACTGCTCTTCCTCGCAGCACAAAGGGTAACGATGCGATTTGGGTCATTGTGGATCGACTCACAAAGTCGGCTCACTTCATCCCATTTCGAGTTGGCCAATCAACTGAGACATTAGCGAAGAAGTATATGGAGGTAATAATCTAAATTAAGATTTAAACTCTTCATAACGTACTATCTCTGACACCCATGAACTCATACAGGAAATTGTGAGACTTCATGGAGTACCGGTCTGCATTGTCTCCGATCGTGACACCAGATTCCGATCGCAATTTTGGCAAAGTCTGCAAGCTAGCTTGGGAACAAGTCTGAACTTCAGCACGGCTTATCATCCACAAACAGATGGTCAGTCGGAACGAACAATTCAGATCTTGGAGGATATGCTCAGAGCATGTATGCTCGACTTCAAAGGATCGTGGGAAGATCACCTACATCTTGTGGAGTTTGCGTATAACAACAGCTACCAAGCAAGCATAGGAATGGCACCTTTTGCAGCATTATATGGAAGGAAGTGTCGATCGCCATTAAGTTGGGACAACATCGGAGATAGAGAACTCCTTGGACCAGAGATGATAGTAGAAACCGTTGATGTGGTTCGTACTATCAGGGAAAGAATGCGCATAGCCCAAGATAGACAGAAACACTGGGCTGATGCGAAGAGACGACACTTGGAGTTCCAGCCAGGAGAGCATGTATTCCTGAAAATCTCTCCGAACCGCGGAGTGATCAGATTCGGAAGACGGGGAAAGTTGAGTCCGAGATACATTGGACCGTTCGATATACTCGAACGAGTCGATGAAGTGGCATATCGTTTAGCGCTTCCACCCTCATTGGAAGGAGTGCATAACGTGTTCCACATATCCCAACTCAGAAGGTATGTGAGTGACCCCAGCCATGTACTTGATCATTCCGAACTCACGATACAGCCTGATTTGTCTTGTGAGCAACAACCTGTGGAGATCCTGGACAGGAAAGTGAAGACACTTCGGAACAAAGAAGTTAATTTGGTCCGGGTAATGTGGAGGAAAGACACTCCAGGAGAATCCACGTGGGAAAGGGAGGATGAGATGCGTGCAAGATATCCGCACCTTTTTGTAAACTAGTCCTTAAATAAAAGTTGTAAATTTCGAGAACGAAATTTTTGTAAGGAGGGTAGATTGTAACAACTCCAATTTTGTATACCAAAAATTTGCTTTAAATATAGTGTATACTTGGAGTATTAATGTTGATGGAAACAATTTAAGTATCTAATTCCTTACAATAATTACAAGAAGAAGCTTGTAGCTCATTGGTAATACCTTGCATTGCTAAACCAAGCCACCGGAGTTCAAATCCCATGCCCCACATTATTTTTGTATTTATTTTGTTTTATTTTTTTTTGGAAGTCAACGGTAAAAAGGCCATAACTCCCAAAATATGTACTGGACAACAAAAAGTAAAAATACCAAGTTGTTTCTCAGGAAAACCCCCAGTCATTGGACCCTTGACTCGGCCCGACTCGGCACCGCCGGCCGGCGACTCGGCCGACTTGGTCCGGCGCCGCCGGCCGGACTTGGCCGGACGGCCGAGTCACCAACTGAGAAAAGTTGGATCTTGACTTGGTCAACCCTCTTGCACACTTATTATACCTGGATCGGTTTTGATTTGGCTAATAAATCCCTTTTACTCCTAGGTTTAATGATTTTTAATGAATTTTTAATATTTTTTATATATTTTTTAAATATTTTTTAATCCAAACACTAACCCTAGCCTAGCCCTATATAAAGACCCCTATCCTCTACCTTTTCCCCTCACAACTCTAAGTCCACTCTCTCAAATTCTCGAGAACTCGGTACGAAGAGCGAGAAGCGAAGCTCTGCCGAAATCGACGACGGATTCCGGCGACCGGATCAGGACCTTCGCGACGTTTTCAACGAATCGACAACCACCACGACCTCTAGCTTCCTTAGCTTGTCCAAATCGTAAGTCCCACCTCCTTCTATCTCTCTTTTCTTTAAGATAAAAATACGACTTTTTGGAACCCGACGGAAATCGGATAAACCGATTTCCGATTCGGTTTTTCTCTAAATTTCCCCTTGTCACCTAATACATATTATCTACCCATATGCTTGTTGACTATTAATCACCCATAAACCAGTTTAATCAAACTTTTTCACATGAAATGATAACTTCTTTGCAAAACCGTATTCTTTTCATAAAAATACCATGAAGTTCATTTTTCTTAGTTTAATTAATTCCCTCACTCCTAAATAGGTTTATCTTGATCACTAAACTTGTAGAACCCACTTTGAATGAAATTTCACACATAAAATGATAACGTTTCCGAATACCGTATTCTTGCGCTATAATACCTTTAAGTTTAACATAGCATGTTTTACCTTTAAACTTCACCAAAACTTAATATAAGTCACGGGGTAATGACCTACCCCTACACACACTCAATATAACCCTAATTGATAAATGTCAAAATACAGAATACGGAATTACAGGACTTTTTCACTAAAATACCATAATCTTTATAACTTTTATTTAAACCTTTAAGTTGTAAACTTTTTAGATAAAATATTTTAATAAAATAAAAACACGATTGGTCATGGACATCGATCGTTTATCTAAACTGTCTTGTGGTGTCTAGGCTAGGCAAGTGAGCTTGGGTAACTTTAAAAGGCCCGTTTCACGATTCGTGAGCGGATCCCTCCCTCCTCACTTGTACTTACCTGGCCGCAATTGACGGTGAAGAGGCGATTTGAGGCTTCTAATGACTCATCGTTTAGACCTTAGAAATCGGCTAGTTGGTTTAGGAAACCCTAAAAACTAAAAATACGGAAAACTATACTTTTTGCAAATAAATACCCTATATTAATAAAACCGTTTTCCCAAATGAAAAGTATTTATAAACCTAAGCAAAGCGCCGCTACAACCCACTTTTGGGGAACCTGTTAGGGAAAGTACGGTTCATCGTGCACCCGCAGGCTAGTAGTGTGAGATTCAGACCTCCGCAAGGAGCATTCGGTCTCGAAAGGTTCAAAATACGATATTTAGGGAAAATGAGATTTTTCTAAATAAAATATTTATATAAAATTATTCATGTGTTAATATATATATAATTATCATTTAAACATCTATTTTATCATAATATAAATTTCCACAGTTTTTCTAAAAAAATACAAGATTAAAAGTTACACTAAAATACCATGAATTTCAGATAAAACAATTAATACTCTTATTAGGATATATTCACTAGAATAACACAAATAAAATTCACATTCATTATAACAATAAAGACGATTATTAAATACTTGAGATGTATTTTGAAAACTATACAAAAGTACTTTTTACATAAAACCCCCTCAAGTTTCACAAATTACAATAAGGCCCCTAGCCAATATTGAACTTCAAATTCTTTTCTTTTAGTCTGACTCGGGTTAGAGTCTGACTATTCTTGACTCGAATATGATTCAAGTCAATCTATATGCTTTTATATTCCAATACAATTTGAATACATGAATCCATGAACCCAGTTAACAATATATTCTTTTTTGACTGAATCAAACCATGGATATTCATCCATTATCCTGATATTCCATTTACCTGATTATACAGTTGCAACATGTCTTCTGATATCATGGTTTTGGTCAGTCAACCAACTTACATATTCCAATACTACAATACTGTTAAAACATTACGGGGTTTAAGGGGTAGATTGGTACGGAAGATGTTAAAGGTGGCACGAGGTGGTCAGATTAAGACACCTAACCTGAATCCTGTTGCTGTTGTACCGTGGCATAACGGTTCCTTGTACTTTCCACTTGCCCTGATCTCTAGCATATATAGACCCCCCTCGTATACACTGGCATCCTTCTGTACCAAGCTACAAACCACAGCGTTACACAATGTTCCATAATATTCAACATTATAATACTTTAGAAAATACTGTTACTCTATCATTCTCATTCTTCTTATTCTTTTGGGACTTACCGAGCGACCTGTTCGCTGACGACATTCTATCTCTTTCTTCTTTGAATGTCGTCAGGTGCGTTGGACCAAGCTGAGATCGAGCCCACCAGTGAAGATTTGGAGCAGTTCCAGGCAGACCCAGAGCTCTAAATAATTGTACCTTGTTCTTTCCAGTTTATTTCATTTCCTGTTATGCCACTGTTTAGGCATTGTTTTTTTCATTCCAGTTGTATTTTCCTTTTCCTATATTGTAAAAAGAATGTTATTAATAAAAGTTGCTGTTATTTCCATATTATTCGTCTCTTGTGATTTACTTTATATTGCTTAGTTACGCTTAGCGTATATACTTCTGAGTATATACGTAGCGGGCCTCGTCACGTCCACTTCACCGTACACTGGGAAGCGGGGCGTGACAGTAAGCTTAATCGCGGAGTTCGGTTAGCTCATTCAATTGCAGCTTCCGATAGCTGCCTGCATGATCAAGATCAAAATTAAGCTCTTTAATAGCCCACATTGCCTTATGTTCAATCTCGACAGGGAGGTGGTATGCCTTCCCGAACACAAGACGGTATGGAGACATACCAAGATCGGTCTTATAAGCGGTGCGGAATGCCCAAAGAGCATCCGTCAATTTGGTTGACCAATCTTTACGGTTTTTCGAAACCGTATTCTCCAATATCTGTTTGATCTGCCTATTTGAGAACTCAGCCTGCCCGCTTGTTTGGGGATGATAGGGCGTAGAAAGCTTGTGAGTGATTGAATATTTCCGCATCAAGGCCTCGAAAGACCTTTTGCAGAAATGTGTCCCGTTGTCGCTAATGATAGCGTGAGGGTGTCCGAATCGCGAGAAGATGTTTTCTTTAAGGAACTTAATGACAACTTTGTTGTCATTAGTGCGACACGATATAGCTTCCACCCACTTCGAGACATAATCAACCGCTAACAAGATATATAGATTCCCAAAGGAGTTGGGAAAAGGGCCCATAAAATCAATGCCCCAAACATCAAATATTTCCACAACCAATATAGGTTGGAGCGGCATCTCGTTCCTTCGTGAAATCCGACCCAAATGCTGACATCGCGGACAAGTTTCGCAATGTTCAAATGCATCTTTAAATAATGTTGGCCAATAAAAGCCATATTGCAAAACTTTCTCCGCCGTTTTTCGAGGTCCAAAGTGACCGCCGCATGCCTGATCATGACAAAATGATAACACGCACTTGAATTCATCGTTAGGGACACACCTGCGAATGATTTGATTGGAACAATACTTGAATAGATATGGTTCATCCCAGTAAAAATATTTTACTTGGGATAAAAACCGAAGTTTATCTTGTTTCGACCAATCGCTAGGTATAAGTCCCGTCGCAAGATAGTTCACGATATCCACGAACCAAGGTTCGTAGGATACATTCAAGAGCTGTTCGTCGGGAAATGAGTCATTTATCGGCACGGTCACAGTTGGCAAAGAAGTGATGCGTGAAAGATGGTCGGCTACTACGTTTTCACATCCAGTCTTGTCTTTGATAACAAGATCAAATTCTTGTAACAATAGGATCCAACGTATTAGCCTGGCCTTTGCATCCTTCTTCGTTAAAAGATGTCGTAGGGCGGAGTGATCTGTGTAAACCATAATAGGCGAGCCAATCAAGTAGGGCCTGAACTTCTCTAATGCAAATACAACTGCCAAGAGTTCTTTCTCGGTAGTTGTGTAATTTATTTGTGCATCATTCAAGGTCCTACTTGCATAGTAAATTACATGTGGCATCTTATCAATATGCTGTCCTAAGACAGCACCAATAGCAAAATCTGACGCGTCACACATAAGCTAGAACGGGTGGTTCCAATCCGGAGATGATAGAACGGGGGCTGTAGTGGGTGATTCTTTAAGCAATTCAAAGCAGCCTCACAATCCGAATCGAAGTGAAAAGTAGTGTCCTTGGCCAATAGAAGGGTTAAGGGTCTAGCAATTTTGCTAAAGTCCTTAATAAATCTCCTATAAAAACCTGCATGACCAAGGAAGGATCGTATATCTTTGACGCAATTGGGATGAGGGAGGTTTTGAATGACATCTATTTTAGCTCTATCAACCTCAATGCCTTTATGTGAAATTATATGTCCAAGTACAATACCTTCTTGGACCATAAAATGGCATTTTTCCCAATTGAAGGTCAAGTTCTTATCCTTACAGCGGGTAAAAACAGCGTCAAGATTACGAAGGCAGTCCTCAAAGGAGTCCCCAAAATTGGAGAAATCGTCCATAAAAATTTCTAGAAAATTTTCCATCATATCTGAAAATATCCCCATCATACACCGCTGAAATGTAGCGGGAGCGTTGCATAACCCAAAGGGCATGCGTCTATAAGCAAAAGTTCCGAAAGGACAAGTAAAAGCGGTTTTATCTTGATCCTTTTCGGCAATGGGGATCTGGTTGTAACCAGAGTATCCGTCCAAGAAACAGTAGTATTCGTGTCCCTCTAATCGTTCCAACATCTGGTCAATGAAAGGTAGAGGGAAGTGATCTTTCCTCGTCGCGGCATTGAGTTTCCTGTAATCGATACATACGCGCCACCCAGTTTGGGTGCATGTTTGGATTAACTCATTAGCCTCGTTAGTGATGACCGTGATGCCAGATTTTTTAGGGACCACATGAATTGGACTTACCCATTGACTAGCAGATATGGGGTAAATTATTCCACTATCAAGGCACTTGATGATTTCTTTCTTTACCGCCTCCTTCATAACAGGATTTAACCGTCTTTGTGGGTCTCGGGTTGGTTTGGCTTCATCCATCAGATGTATGTGATGTTCAACAATTAAGGGACTAATCCCTTTGATGTCGGCCATTGTCCAACCAAATGCTTGCCGATTCGATCTTAACACTGCCAAAAGTGCATTCTCTTGCTCTACAGCTAGAGAAGCGGATATAATAACTGGCAAGGTCTCATTCCTAAATATGCATATTTAAGATGAGAAGGTAGCGGTTTGAGATCAAGAATTGGCGGAGAGACAATAGAAGGAGGGGTAACGGAATGATATTCGGACTCCTTAAGAGGTTCAAAACTTGCATAAGATATTGACTCGGAAAGTGCTGCTGATTTTTGCAACGAGTCAACGGGTTCAATCTCAAGGTCGGACTCATTGAACATATCCTCACTGTAAAGTGGTGCAAGATCAAACGATATCTCATTAGTGTTGTCGAGAACATCAAAGCAAAGTTCCTCATCCATGCAGCTTTCGGGAGCTATCTCGTGGATGGAACAAACATCCAGCAAATGAGCAGAAGGTTCTGATGGCTGACTTCCTGGCTTGTAAATATTAAGCTCAATTGTCATTTTCCCGAAGGATAAGTTCATTGAACCGTTACGACAATTAATCATAGCGTTAGAAGTTGCTAGGAAGGGTCGACCAAGTATCACCGGGATTTGATTGCGTGGGTTTGCCACAGGTTGTATATCTAAAACAATAAAGTTCACGGGAAATATGAATTCCCCGACTTTAATTAACATATCCTCTAGTTCGCCCCGAGGTTTGGTGATAGATCGGTCAGCCATTTGGAGAGTACAATGGGCGGGTTTTAACTCTCCAATTCCTAACTGCTCGTATACTGAATAAGGAAGCAAGTTGACACTAGCGCCTAGATCGAGTAAAGCACGATTTATATTTTTACCCCCAATAGAAATAGATATTATAGGACAGCCGGGGTCCTTACGTTTCTTTGGTATTTGTTGGGTAAAAGCTGTGCTAACATTACTCGTCATGAAAACCTTTTTAGGCACTTGAGTTTTTCTCTTCCTAGTGCACAAGTCTTTAAGGATTCTTGCATAAGATGGGACTTGTTGAATAGCATCTAGGAGAGGAATATTCACGCTAACTTGCTTAAACATTTCCACAATCTTTTGCATTTGCGGGTTAGGTCGGTTGGCCCTTAATCGGTTTGGAAATAGAGCTCGATCAATGAGTTTTGGGTCCAACGTTTGTGGAGAAGACTGTGGCGACGGATTCGATCCCAAAATTGGAGTGGGCATCGACTTAGATAGATTTGGCGAAATGTTCGAGCCTTGGGGAAAACGGAGAATATGCTCGGATGAAGGTGGGAGACTAGACGAATTAGGGGAATAAGAAGAAGAAGAAGGGGTATCAAATGTATCACTATCATCAATTTGCTCACCCACTTGGTTATTCAGCACTCTCCCTGATCTCAACGTAGTAATGGCATTCACATTATGACTTTGTGAATGGCCAGGATTCGGTAGGGGTTGAGATGGGAGTTTCCCTTTCTCTCTTGCACTCATTGCGGCGTTTAACTGTGCGATTTGGTTTTCTATTGATTTAATACTCTCACCATGGGAGGAGGAGTTTTTCGTTAGGGTATCAATAGAAGACCTTATCTCAGCCGAATTTTGCATGGATTGTTTCATGAACATATCCAAAGTTTGTGCAAGTGAGTTGTCAATACCGGCCACTTGTGGTGTAGAAATGTTGGCCGGATTTTGAAAATTCTGTGACTGAAAGGGGGGCTGATTCTGTGGTTGTGGTTGCTGTGGAAGAGGTCTTTGATAATTACTTTGTCGGTTTTGATTCCAAGCAAAGTTAGGATGATCCCTCCATCCTTGATTATATGTGGAAGAATAAGGATCATTTCTAGGTCGCTGCTGAAATGCAGCATTAGCTTGAAACGATGCATTCATAGGACATTCTTCCGTTAAGTGTGAAGGATCCGAACAACAACCACAGACAGTCTTGGGAAGCGTGACCTGATTTAAGGAGACTGATGAAAGTTTGTTCTCAATAGAATCGAGTTTCTTTTGCATCGCTGCCATTTCGGCTTTTACTGCGATGGAAACGTCGAGCTGGTGAATACCTCCCTTAGTTGTAGGTGGTCTTACGCTTTCCCACTGCAACGTGTGTTCAGCGAGATCTTCCAGATATTTCCATGCTTCACCATCATCTTTAGACATGAAATTGCATTGACACATTGTTTCAAGCATCTGCTTTGTCGCTGGATTAATGCCCTCATATATAATCCGACATAAATCCCATCTTTGTATTCCATGATGGGGGCATTGGACAAGCAGATCTTTGAAACGTTCAAAACACTTCCAAAATGGTTCATTGGGAAGCTGGGTGAACTGGTTGATCTCGCTCCTAATATGTGCAGTCTTATGATTTGGGTAAAACTTCTTAAGAAATGCTACGACTAATTCATCCCAATTAGTGATAGAGTGTGCAGCAGTATTATAAAGCCATTTTTCTGCCAAGTCGCACAGTGTGAATGGGAGAAGACGTAAGCGCATAGCATCTAAGGTCAATTGTGAAGTACCCATCATTGCGCATACGTTTTCGAATTTGGTGATGAAAACGTACGCGTCTTTCGACTCAAGCCCGTGAAATTTGGGCAGCAGATTGATGTAGTGGAGTTTGATTTTGAAATTATCCCCGTTAGGTGGTGGAAGAGATAGACAAGTGGGAAGAGGACCACGGATAGGATAACATCTCTCTTGGAGAGAGATGCGCGGTGGATTCTGCGCACCTTCGGGCGGTGGCAGCGTGGTGTTATACTCTGATGGAGTGCCGTCCATCTCGGTTGATGTGGTGTGTGGTGGGGGAAAAGAAGATGAAGAAGTACCGACTTCGGCGTCGATAACAGGAACGCAGACAAGACGGGCACTAGGATCCCGTGTCCAGCCGAACATGCACTAAGCGGGTTTAGTGCAAGAGGCAGCGTGTGTGTGATTTAAAATTGGCTTGTTTTGAAAAAGTGGGACTCAAGAAAAATCACCCTATGATGCACAAGCAACCCTAGAACTAAGGTTACCTAGGTCAGTCTCTAGACCGCTCCTAGACTTCCAAAGGACAAGCCGCAGGATCAATCCTCTACCGCCTCCGTACTACCCTTGTAGCCAGATAAGTGCCAGGTAAGTGGGAAGGAACCACGTCGTGGGCCTAATTAAAAACCACTAGCCTTTGTCACACTTGCCTAGGCACTACAAAAGTAATGCGGATAAACGATAGATTACCCACGACCTTCCTCTGTCCTTATTGAGCGCGACAGTCCTTAGAGTCTGGTCTAGATATTTTTTTAAATTAATGAAGGGTTAATCTATATGATCATTTTGTGATTTGTGGGGCTTAGGAAGGGTGACGAAATCCCCACCTAATCTTGATTTGGTCTTTGCCCCTTAGAATCCGTATTAAATATGCAAAACAAAACCAATCACAAAATTTTTGCAAAAAGATTTTTGAGCGGCGCAATTTTGCAAAGAATCTTGCAGAAAATAGATTTTATTGGATTTGAGGAGAGAGAGAAGGAGTTGAGAATCTTACCAGAGAGTTCTGTAGCCCTAATCCCTCCAAGCAGCCGCGTTTCCGCCGCAGGAAGCACCTTTGTGCCGCGGTTCCGTCGCGAGGTGGATGGATCGCTTGCTGAAAATTTTTCTGTGATCTCCTTTACTCCTCTGGATCTCTAAAAATGTCTCTGTTTCCTGTTTTCCTCAATTCTGTGACTCCAGATCTCCTTGCAAAAATCCACGCACAAATCGTTAAATATGCAATTTGCAGTTTTGTTTTAATAATGATATGGCTCGTCTAAGAATTCAACACAAATAGTAAAAATAAAAAATTACGCACGTATCCCCGGCAACGGCGCCATTTGATTGATTCGAAAGAGTGTGTTTGTAGTTTAACCGCAATCAGAACGGTGTCGCGCGTAGCTAGACCGAGGTGAGTACGGGTCGGCCTCAGGGAAACGTAGAACCTTTTACTTTTACCTTAGATGTGTTGAGAAAGAAAGGAGGGATAAAGAATTTTTATAGAAAGATTTTTAGATCTACGTTAAACAAGAATGTAAAATATAGATCTAGATTATTTTAAAGATGTAGATAATATAATAAGAGGGCCTGTAGGGTTCGTTAGGATTTAGTAGTTATGGACAATTAATTAAAAGTTACCCTTTTGTATCCATTAATAGATTTAGAACTAGAACGACGGTGATGCGTGTAGATTAGGGTTTCTGGAGGGAAAAGGAATCCCACTCGTAACCCTTATCTCGACACGGAACTCCGTTCATATCTAGCCTTTACCAAAACAATCATTAATCTAATCTCTAATCGCGGTCGGAACTAGCAAAGAATTGCTAGCGCGCCCGATTAGGATGTTAATGATTCTTTTGATAAAGTTCCTAAACTTTATAGGACTTAAAAAGGGTTTAATTATTTTCATCGCCCATTAGCCTACCCTAATCCTACGAACCCTAACAAGCGGAGAATTACTCGCACATGTTGGGAGAAGAAGATGAAAAGAAAGAGAGGGAGAACATAATGTAAAAAAAAAACAATTAAATGAAACAACTACCTTTATTAATCAACTTCTTCAAACTACACTTTTAATCCATAGAAAATGATTACAAAACTTGATTTGCTTCTCGATCTTTCCTAAGGAGGTAGTCGAACAGTCGATGATCAGCCTGGATGCGTGAGCGTTGGGAGCTTCGTGATCTCTTCGGCTTGATAACTTTTCCAAGAGGCTCTCGGTGCCTTTTTATAGTGCAAAGCCAGAATATTTTGGTTGAAAACTTGTTAAAATATTGCATAGATTCACCCCAAAAATCCTCTGCCCCTAACTCCCTGGAAGTGCGGCGGATCCGCGGCAAATGGTGGCTAGGGCCGCGGATCCGTGCTCAAAGGGTGAGATCTCTTTGTCAATTTTCTTGGGCTTCCTGATTGTGACATTTGGCAATCCGAGGCACCTTTAGAATTAAGAAATCTTCTCTCGGTTGCTTCCAGACTTGGTCTCCAAGTTTGCTTCTTAATTTGGCAAGATTTCTTCAACAACTTGATTTGCTTGATTCTAGCCTTGGAAAATTCTGCACAACTTGGAAATATTCTGCACAACAACTCAAATAAGATTTTAGTAGACTTTGTTCTACTAGGATTTAGATCAATAATTTTATTTGCATACATTTTCCTACCAAATGATAATTAAAATATATTAACACATGGAAAATAATGTTTTTACACATAAACCCTCATATGTATAATATATTATAATAAAGCCCTTTTTTAATATGAAAATGGTAAGAAAAAATGTAATACAAATGTGCAGTTTTATCAACTGAACACACGATTGGTTATGGACATCGATCGTTTATCTAAACTGTCTTGTGGTGTCTAGGCAAGTGTGTCTAGGCTAGTGGTTTTTAATTAGGCACACGACTGTCGTTCCTTCCCACTTACCTGGCACTTACCTGGCCGCAATTGACGGTGAAGAGACGATTTGAGGCTTCTAATGACTCATCGTTTAGACCTTAGAAATAGGCTAGTTGGCTTAGGAAACCCTAATAACTAAAATACGGAAAACTATACTCTTTTGCAAATAAATACCCCATATTTATAGAACCGTTTTCCCAAATGAAAAGTATTTGTTAAACCTAAGCAAAGCGTCGCTACAACCCACTTTTGGGGAACCTGTTAGGAATAGTACGGTTCATCATGCACCCGCAGGCTAGTAGTGCGAGATTCAGACCTCTGTAAGGAGCATTCGGTCTCGAAGGGTTTAAAATACGGCATTTAAGAAAAATATGATTTTGGAAATTAAAATATTTATTTAAAATTATTCTTGAATTAATATATATTTAAATACCATTTATACCTATTTTATTATAATAATAAGTTTTCACTTTTCCCTAAAATTCCATGATTTAAAGGTTACATTAAAATACCATGAAATTCTAAAAAAAAAACAATTAATACTTTTATTAAGATATATTCACTAGAATAACACAAATAAAATTTCACATTCATTATAATTATAAAGACGAATAATAAATACTTGAGGTGTATTTTGAAAACTATACAAAAGTACTTTTTACATAAAACCCCCTCAAGTTTTATAAATTACAATAAGGCCCCTAACTAATATTGAACTTCAAGTTACCTTTCTTTTAGTCTGACTCGGGTTAGAGTCTGATTATTTCTGACATGAATATGATTCAAGTCAATCTATATTCTTTTATATTACAACACAATTTAAATACATGAATCCTTGAATCCAGTTAACAATATATTCATTTTGACTGAATCAAACCATGGATATTCATCCATTATCCTGATATTCCATTCACCTGATTATACAGTTACAACATGTTTACTGATTTCATGGTTTTGGTCAGTCACCCAACTTACATATTCCAATACTACAATACTGTTAAAACACTACGGGGTTTAAGGGGTAGTTTGGTACGGAAGGTGTTAACGGTGGCACGAGGTGGTCAGATTAAGACACCTAACCTGAATGGTGTTGCTGTTGTACCGTGGCATAACGGTTCCTTGTACTTTCCTTTTGCCCTGATCTCTAGCATATAGAGATCCCCCTCGTATACACTGGCATCCTTCTGTACCAAGCTACAAACAACAGCGTTAAACAATGTTCCATAATATTCAACAATATAATACTTTAGAAAATACTGTTACTCTGTCATTCTCATTCTTCTTATTCTTTGGGACTTACCGAGCGACCTGTTCGCTGACGACATTCTATTTCTTTCTTCTTTGAATGTCGTCAGGTGCGTTGGACCAGGCTGAGATTGAGCCCACCGGTGAAGATTTGGAGCAGTTCCAGGAAGACCCAGAGCTCTAGATAATTGTACCTTGTTCTTTCCAGTATTTCCATTTATTGTTATGCCACTGTTTAGGCATTGCTTTTCATTTCAGATGTATTTTCATTTCATGCATTGTACAAAGAATATTATTAATAAAAGTTGATGTTATTTCTATATCTTTCGTCTCTTGTGATTTACTTTATATTGCTTAGCTACGCTTAGCGTATGTACTTCTTAGTATATACGTAGCGGACCTCGTCGCGTCCACTTCACCGTACACTGGGAAGCGGGGCGTGACACCCGCTAGCTTCAAATTTTTCAATGTATAAGGAGGCGGTTGGACAGAGTGAGAATGAGAGAGGATTTCCAAATCAAACCTACCCATACCCAAGAGAAACCAACAACTCCAATTTTCAAACATGTGTCTAAAATAAAAATGAGTTGTGTGATTTTGTAGTGCTTGATTTGCCAAATTGTGAAGAACCCCTTTCAAGTGAAACCGCACATAATCCGTTTGACCTTTACACCTCCACTCTAGAACCTAAATTGATAAATATCCATGCTTTTGATGAGGTGTCAGAAAAAATTGATTTTCACTTGATTGAGGATATAGACGCCGGGAATATTTCGGATGATGAACCTGTCGATTTGATTGAAATTTTATGTCCAATTCATCATCCCGAGTCACTAAATGTCTCTCCCGAACCTTATATGCGTCTTGATTTTGATGATAATGGCATGGATGAGTTACATATTGAGGATAGTATTGAGGAGAGTCTTGAGGATAATATTGAGGTTGAACCATTTTTGTTTGATGTGTCGGATTTTCCACTTCATCCTCCTGAACCTTTAACTATATCATCCTCCCTCTTTTCCATCGTTCCGACCACGCTTGAAGACTGTGAACTTGAAAAATTTTCTTTTGAATCCGACACAGTTTTCACAGACGTTAACACTTACGAGTGTTTCACTTTTTCGGACGATATTGATGACTCACCGCCCGAGTTTGAGTATTTTACATTTTCAGATGAGTTAGTTGAACCATCAGACTCGGTTGCTTACAGTAGTTTCAAACCATTAATGGAATCTTTCAAGTTCGAGACAGTTTACTACGGTGATAATGATACTATCCCTAATTCACTCCCTTTCGTCCTTCCCATTGTTCCGACCGTACAAGAGACCGTTACGCTTTCATCTCCAATACCAAGTTCGGCGTACCCATGTTTTCTTGCGAATCTTGAGAGATTTGACCCCATTTCTCGACGGGTTGATAGGTTAGCACAATCGCTTTTAACACATCGGTCATCACAAATTGTGCTAATTTATTCACTCGAATTACACCCTCAAGATCGTACTCTACTTCTTTCTCTTTTCCGCCATTCTTCTCGCCCACCGAGACCATATTCTACCTTTCTTCCCACACGGTCTCGTGTGCTTCTCATTTCTTGTCTTTCCACCCCATTCTTTCACTAACCCTACCATTACCATGATAAGATTTTTGAATGGTTGGTACTAACCTTTGGCTTATGTAAGGCCAAGTTTAAGTTTGGGGGAAACTTGTTGTATATATATATATTTTGTTTTCTTTTCTAATAAATAATAAAAAAATTCAGAAAAAAAATTAAAAAATTATAATTTTTTTTATAAATTAATAAACTGGGGAGTGCCGAAAATTTTAACCCTCTTGGTGTGGCATGACAGTGAGGACACTGTCAAGTTAAAGTTTGGGAGTATGCTCGGTACGTTTTCTTCCTTCGCGTTCATATGTATATTTTTGCATTTGCATACTTATTGGAAAACCCATAAAAATTTAAAAATTTTAAAAATTATAAAAATAAATGTATTCAATTTTGGCTTTATCTGACTTGAGTTTGACAAATAGGTTAACTGGCTAGGAACAACTAGATCTTAGACTTAGTAAATTAAAAACCCTAAAAATAACGTTCCTTAAAGTTTAATGGTAGAAAGTATATGTCTTTGTAGTTTATTTAGAAATAGGCAAATTTTGAGTTCACTTCTTGAGCTAAGTTAAAACAAAGGAAAAGTATTGATATTTTATTAGAGTATAAGTTTGAAAAATAATTCCTAGCTTAAGTCTAGATTCTAAAAATATATACCCTACAAATTGCACAATCACGCACCTTGAAACTTGGAATAGTAGAAGAGACCTTGAAATGCTCTTGTCTAAAGTCCTTAGTACAATGAAAATAAAAGAAAAAAAGTGAATAAAAAAAAATGAACACTGGTTTTTGTGATTACTTAAGGTTGCAAAAATAGAAAAATATTTAGCGAGAGTGCTTCATCACCCAGTACCTTAGACCAACTGGTTTTGGAGCCACTGCTAAAGCCTTGGGTATTGCAAAACTAGGAATTATGCTTTAATGTGCAAACACATCTTGTAATCGGTCGTTGGTACCTCAAGAAGTATTAACAGTCGCATGAAGGATGTGTAAGCAAAATTCATTAAAAATTCACCTACTAATAAGTACTTTGGACAACGGACAAGAGTATGATTGCTTGATTTGAATTTCCAAGTGTAGGGGTGATTTATACACATACGTGGGGATATATGATTAGAGTTAAGATAAGAGAAAGGAATGAAGAATAGAACTTGTATCTTTAGTAGAGTTGATAGAAAAATTCCTAAGTGGAGATAGAACCTTAGAAGAAAAACTTAAGAAATGCCGAAAGCTAAATAAGTCTATAGAACATGTATAATCTTAAGTTAGATGATGAGAAAGTGTGAAGAATGTGGGTGGATAATTTACGAGTCGACGATAATAGAATTCCTTGTTAGAAAACCTAATTGGAGAACAAAAGTCGAAAAGCCGAATTGATAGGATTTTGTGGGTAATATCCGCTGAAAACCCTCAGGAGACAACACTCCTCCTATTAGGGATACCTAGAGGTTTAACGGCTTGTTGCACGAGCTCAGTGCAATCGCGTTTCCCTGCGAAAGTACGGTTAGGTTTTTGTAGAGAATAAAAAATAAGTTTGCTCGAGGACGAGCAAAAGATAAGTTTGGGGGTATTTGTTCACACCATAATATTGTATTATTATATTCCCTATTCTTATTCGTTTTATAAATAAACAGGTGCTTTTGACGCATGTCTGCTACATGTTACAGGTTACAGGTTCTTGGACAGAAAACAGTGAGAACGATGTAAAGACGATGCAAAAGTGGACTTTAACCAATAAACAGAAGACTCTTGATCAAGCCTACATAAGGAACAATTCACAAAGCAAGATTCAAGACATCGACTCTAAGCGAACGGGTAGAAGTCCACTACAATGTTCACTGGAAATCTGGAAGAGAACCAGAAGCTAAATTGAGAAAAGATATAAAGAAATAAGAAGATAAAAAGCAACAGAGCCAGCCCAAAAAAGCACATAGGCCAACTCCATTGTTTGGCTACGGAACCGCGGCCAAACCATGCCTCGGGCCGCGGTTCCGCGGCCATATAGGGCCCATATGAAAAATATTTTTTACCAAAATGCAGTGGCGGCGTTGACTGGTCTTTATAGGGCTATTTTTGTAATTGTAGACATGCGGATCAAAATATAACCTAGGATTTTCTATTCTCTATAAATAGGAACTCTAAAACTTGTATTCTTTTCATGCCTCCTTTTAATAATAAAATTCAGAATTCTTTATGGAGAGCATCGGTGCCTCTCTTCAATTCAGAAATTCAGATCTGACAATCCTGCATTGATGATTGGAGAAATGCATCTGTAAGTAATTTAATTCCTTGCCCTAGTTTAGATTTTAATTCTTTGCCCTAGGTAGATTTATTTCCTTGCCGTAGATAAATTGTTTAGAGTTAGCTTTGGGGAAGGCTTTTGAGAGATGAGATCTCTCATCCCTTTCTTACCTATTATATATTTACAATAGGACTCCATGCATACACGCACACACCGCGCCCTACGGCACCCTATCCCTCGAGGTAGCGGTGATACCGTAGTGTAAAAGCCCGGTTGTGCGCGTTTTCCATGGAGGATAGGGTAAGGATCTCTAAAGGAAAGACAAGAACCTAGAGGAAGGAACACCTTCCCGAATGGATCTAATCCCCTTTATTGATAATTACCATAACTCTTCATAGATCTTCATTCAGGTATAGAAAGCGTTGAGATTTACTTGCATTTCTAAACCATCCCTAAATCTAACCCTAGCAAGAATAGATCTAGATAATCGTAGATAGAATAATTTAGGTTTTTAGATTTAATAACCAAGCCGAACACCCTTCGGAATTAACTCGTTAGCGCGACTAGGAAATTCACAACATCCTTGTGGACCGACCCGTACTCACCGGCTAGCTGCAAAGCGACGCCGTTTTTGATTGCGGTAATAGATAGTTTTTGAGATAAAATCATCGATGCTGCCCTTTTTGCGACGTGGATGGTCGATGCTGCCCTTTTTGCGACTTGGACGGTCGGTGCTGCCATTTTAGCGACGTGGACGGTCGGTGCTGCCCTTTTAGCGACGTGGACGGTCGGTGCTGCCCTTTTAGCGACGTGGACGGTCGATTCTGCCCTTTTTGCGACGTGGATGGTCGATGCTGCCCTTTTTGTGACTTGGACGGTCGGTGCTGCCATTTTAGCGACGTGGACGGTCAGTGCTGCCCTTTTAGCGACGTGGACGGTCGGTGCTGCCCTTTTAGCGACGTGGACGGTCGATTCTTCCCTTTTTGCGACTTGGACGGTCGGTGTTGCCCTTTTAGCGACGTGGACGGTCGGTTTTGCCCTTTTTGCGACTTGGACGGTCGGTGCTGCCCTTTTAGTGACTTGGACGGCCAGTGATGGATTTGACTTGCTCCGCTTCTTGCGGCGTCAGGGATGAAGTTGATTTGTTTCCGAGGTAGAATTTGATTCTGCAAGGGCGGTCATTGGTTGTTTTCCTGATTTGATATGATTTTGATTGACATTAGCACCGCTACACTGGAATATGGTACCAGGAGCGAATCATCATTTGCCATGAGAGGATTTGAGGATTTCGGTTTTTTTCTGGCATCTGCATTGCTGCACTGGAATAATGCCAGGAGTAACTCATCATTTGCCCTTTTAGGATCTGGGAATTGGTTTTTGCTTGGCATCAATATCGCTACACTGGAATATGGCACCAGGAGCGAATCATCATTTGTGCTTGCTTATCAGGAAGCGATGGCTTAGAAGACAGGTTTTAGGTCCCTATCACCTAAGACTTTTCAATTTTGTGAGCCGTAAGGGTCTCACAAAGCATTTTCTCTCTACGGGTCGTAAGGATCCCGTAGGTGTATTTTCTCCTTAGGAGTCGTGGGGACTCTTAAGTTTGTTGCTCCTTTGTGAGTCGTAAGGATCTCACACGGGAATTTTCTCCTCACAAAGTTGAGAGGACTTTATGAGTGTATTTCATCTCTTTTTTACGAGTTTGCGTCCTTTCGGGTTTTTATAAACTCGTCGGCAGTCCTACTGTTTTTACTCACGGAGCCCTTTCGGGTTTTCATCCGTGCCCATTTTGCTTGTGGACATACCTTTTTTATTTTATTTTTTATTTTTATTTTATTGTATTTTTTTGGTCGGATTTTGAATGTGGTCTCACCGGTAGGACTTGGGAGAGATTGGGATTGTTTTACCCCCGTAGATTGTATACGATTTTGTAGGATGTATGATCCAGACTGTAGGGTCGGAAAAATTTCGGGACTTTGTCGGCGTCTGCATCGCTGCACTGGAATATGGTACCAGGAGTGACTCATCATTCGCCGTTGGGGTATGGGAATTGGAATTTGGTTGGCGTCTACATCGCTGCACTGGAATACGGTACCAGGAGCGACTCATCATTCTCCATTTGGTGATTGGGAAGCGATGGCTTAGGAGACAGGTTTAGATCCCTATCGCCTAAGGCTTTTCAATTTTATAGGCCGTGAAGGTCCCATAAAAGCATTTTCTCCCTACGAGTCGTAAGGATCCCGCAGGTGTATTTTCTCCTTAGGAGTCGTGAGGACTCCTAAGTGTGTTTTTCCTTTATGAGTCATAAGGATCCCACAAAGGTTTGTTCTCCTCATATATCGTGAGGACACATGAGTGGGTCTTATCAATGGAGCATCATTCCCAAAGCGGAGACCGGCCGCGTAACTGGTGATTACGGTGGGGCATGGGTATGATAAGAATCATTTGAGCCCGTGGATTGTATACGATGGTCAACTTGGGGACCCACCGTAGGGCCGGAGAATTTTGAGAAATTGGATTTTGGTTGGCGTCTACATCGCTACACTGGAATATGGTACCAGGAGCGACTCATCATTCGCCGTTTTGGGACTTGGAATTTGGATCTTGTTTGGCATCAGCATTGCTGCACTGGAATAATGCCAGGAGCAACTCATCATTTGCCTTGGGAGGACTTGGGATTTGGCTTTTTGGTCGGCATCAGCACCGCTAACACTGAAGCGAAATGCCAGGAGCGACTCATCATTTACCGTTGCCCGTTGGGGAACGATGGCTTAGGAGACAGGTTTGAGTCCCTATCACCTAAGGCTTTTCAATTTTATGAGCCGTAAGGGTCTCATAAAAGCATTTTCTCCCTATGAGTCGAGAGGATCTCGCAGGTGTATGTTCTCCTTAGGAATCGTGAGGATTCCTAAGTGTGTTGCTCCTTTGTGAGTCGTAAGGATCTCACGCAGGGGTTTTCTCCTCCCAAGATCGAGAGGAATTTGCTAGTGTATTCATCACTTTTCATGAGTTTGTGCCCTTTCGGGTTTTCACAAACTCGCCGGTAGTCCTGCTGTTTTTACTCACGGAGCCCTTTCGGGTTTTCATCCGTGCCCGTTTTGCTTGTGGACATACCGTTTTTCTTTCCTTTTTTTTTGCCGCTGGTGGGACTTTAAAAATAGTCTCACCGGCAGGATTTGGGAGATATGGGGATCGTTTACGCTCGTGGATTGTATACGGTTTTGCAGGATGTGTGATCTAGACCATAGGGCTGATGTGCTCAATTCGCCTGCGACTTGGAGCATTCACGCGTAGTATTTCTTGAGATATCGGCCATTGATGGGTGGCATGGGCCTTTCTCCCTCGGCACTTATTAGTTGGTAAGATCCTCCGTCGAACACTTTCTCGATGACGTATGGTCCTTCCCAGTTTGGCTCGAATTTTCCCTTGGCATGTGGATTGGGGATGATTGGTCTTTTGAGGACCAACACCAATTCACTTTTCTTGAAAGCGCGGAGATGGGTTATCTTGTCATAGGCCCGTGACATTTGGGCTTAGTATAACTCCAGATTTTGCTGCACCGCGAGCCTCTTTTCTTCGAAGGAATCGAGCTCTTCAAGTCGAAGGAGCACGTTTTCCTCCTCCGTCAACTAGTGCTGAATGGCCATTCTTAAGCTTGGAACTTCGACTTCGAGGGGGAGGACCGCTTCCACTCCGAAGAGCAATGAGTATGGAGTGGACTGAGTTGGAGTACGGTGCGTGGTACGATATGCCCACAACGCCTCGTGAAGTTTGAGATTCCAGTCTCTCTTGTTGGCTGAAGTATTTTTCCTCAGGAGCTTGCATAGAGTCTTATTGAAGGCTTCGGCAAGCCCTTGGCTCTTGGATTATAGATGGAGGAATATCTCCAGTCTATCTTGTAATGAGTAGCGAACCTTGAGACATTGAAGCTCTTGAAAGAAGGCCCGTTGTCAGAAATGATTCTTCTTGGTGTACCGAAGCGGTATAGGATATTATGCTGGAAGAATGTCAGAATATCTTTTGTCTTGACTTCTTTTAGCGGGACAGCTTCAGCCCATCTGGAGAAGTACTCTGTCGCAGCCAGTATGAACCGATGGCCTTTGGATGACAGAGGATCAATTGGGCCAACAATGTCGGTGCCCCGGACTTCGAAGGGCCACGACGCCACCGTAGGATGCAGCGGATTGGGATGCTTGTGAATGAAATCACCATGGATTTGGCAGATCTGACATTTCTTTGCATGCTCTCCGCAATCCCGTATCATGGTGGGCCAGTAATACCCAAGCCGTTTGATTTGAAGTCGCACCTTGGGGCCAGATTGGTGAGCACCGCAAACGCCCGAGTGAACATCTTTCATGACCTTTTGGGCTTCGGCCAATGACAGACACCTGAGCCAGAGTTGGTCATATGACCTGCGGTATAACGTGTCATTTACAAACACGTATCGGAGAGCTCTTTTCTTCAGCTGAATCCTCGCAGATTTTTCTTCGGGCAGCTTGTCGTATCGGAGGTATTCTATGAAGGGTTCTCTCCAGTCGGGCTCGTCTTGGATGATCGAAACTTCTCCGGCAGGGCTGCTCTTCTATTCCGTGCTTTCCTCTTCTCGTAAACAGACTGGGGGTAGAATTTGTTGGCTCCTGACTGTGATCAGAATTTTGTCCATGTCAGGATCAGCCAGCTACTTGGCTAAGCGAGCGAGTACGTCAGCCTTTCCATTCAGCGCTTTAGGGACTCTCATTAGTTCAATGTGAGTGAACCGTTTCATGAGTTCCACCACTCGGCCTCTGTACCGAGCTAACTCAGGTCTGTATATCTTATAGTCGCCGCTTACTTGGTTGACGATAAGCTGGGAGTCACCGTAAACCCGTAGCCGAAGGACTTCCATTTCTATGGCGAGCTCCAGACCAGCTATCAGAGCTTCATACTCAGCTTCATTGTTTGTTCGAGGCTCGGTGAGAGCGAAAGAACGCCGTAGGGTTCCCATCGATGGCGTGATGAACACCAATCCTATCCCTGCTTTTATCTCCGGGACGCTTGATTTGTTGGAGGTCCTCATTGATGAGGCCCCATCGAAGTAGAGCTCCCAACATGGATCGCCATTCTCGAGGTGTAGCACTTGTTCGTCGGGTAACTCGCAATTGAGTGGTGACCCTTCTGGTATGGGATGAGCCGCGAGAAAGTTTGCAAGAGCTTGCCCTTTTACTGCTTTCTGAGGAGTATAAACTATGTCAAACTCAAGTAGCATGACGGCCCATCTTGCCATTCTGCCAGTTAGGCTTGCTTTGGTCATCAAGTGTTTGAGCGGGTCGACCTTGGAGATCAGCATAACCTGATAAGCGAGCAGATAGTGCCTCAGCTTCTTCACAGCAAATATCAGAGCTAGGCATTGCTTTTCAATCGGGGAATAGTTGTGTTCCGCCCTGACTAGAGTTCGACTGAAGTAATAGAGGGCATTTTCTTTTCCCTCATCGTTATTCTGGGCAAGGAACGCACCGAGTGACTCATCCAGTGCGGCGGTGTAGAGAATCAGCGGTTTATTTGGAATGGGAGCGGCCAGCACTGGAGGGTGCGACAAGTATTGTTTGATGCTTTCAAACGCTGCTTGACATTCGGCATCCCAGATAAAAGGAGCTCCTTTCTTCATGAACTTTGAGAAGGGCCTACACCTTTCCGATAAATTTGAGATAAACCTCCGTATATAAGCAAGCTTTCCTTGAAAAGATCTTAGCTACATCAGACTCTTCGGAAGGGGCATCTCCATGATGGCCTTTATCTTTGATGGGTCAACTTCGATCCCTCGATGTCGGACTATGAAGCCCATGAATTTTCCCGATGACACGCCAAAAGCGCACTTCAGAGAATTCATCTTCAGATCGTATTCCCTCAGTCTGGTGAGAACAGTCCTAAGATCTTGGATGTGGTCGGCCTTGGCTTTAGTTTTGACGACCAGATCATCAACATAGCATTCGACGAATTTATGGATTAGGTCACCAAAGATATTAGTCATTGCCCTTTGATATGTAGCACCTGCGTTCTTCAGTCCGAACGGCATCACCTTGTAGCAATATATTCCGATCAGGGTTCGAAATGATGTGTGTTTCTCATCCTCAGGCGACATCTTGATCTGATGTATCCGGACGAGCCATCCATAAAGGTGAACAGTTCGTAATTTGAGGTGTCATCGACCATCATTTCCATGACCGGTAGCGGGAAGTCGTCTTTAGGGCATGCCTTGTTGAGGTCCCTGAAATCGACACAAACTCAGATCTGCCCATTTTTCTTCTTCACTGGGACGATGCATGCGATCCATTCCGCATTTTTCTCTTCCCTGATGAAGTCGGCATCGATGAGCTTCTTGGTTTCCTCGATGACCTTTTCTTCTAGTTCCCTTCTCATTCTTCGAGGAGCTTGTTTGACTGGCTTAGCATCGGGAGATATAGCCAGCTTATGCACGGCCACTTCAGGGGAAAGGCCAGGCATTTCTTTATACGTCCACGCGAAGCAGTCGACGAATTCGTGCAGCAGGGCGATTATCTGCGCTTTCATTTCCTCTGACAAGAGCGAGCTGATGTAGGTCGGCCTTGGATTATCGGGCGTTCCTAAGTCAATCTCGGTTAGCTCGTCAAAGGTTGCTTGTCCGCCATCTTCAAGCTCCTGAGGAGCTTCTTCTGGCTCGGCTATCTCATCATCATCATTTGATCTTGCGCCAGCTTCACCAACATGGATCATGTAGCACACTCTGGAATCCGGTTGAATGTAACCTATTCCCCGTCTGTCTGGAATTCGTCCATCGATGAGTGCTCGGACCTGGGGTGGATGCCATAGCCCTTCATAAAACTTTGCTTCCGACTCCGTTTGATATAACCGGCATCCACACTTTTTGAAATATTCCCACATCTCGGGTGCATAGTATCTGGGGTTAAGGACGGCTCTTATGCCTCTCTCATAGGGAAGGCATGCGACAGACAAATCGTTCGGGTGGACAACAGGATTTGACCCATAAAACAGTATGCCTTTCTGCCCACTTTTCCTTCTGGGGATGTAGAAAGTTTTCAGCTGGTCCACGGTGGAGACTGACAACGCATCGAGCTCTTTGCACATTTGCTCCGGTACCCTTGTGACGGCTAGGGACCCTTCCGCAATTTCGAAGGTCTCTCGTAGTTTCGCTTGTTGCATGGGGGTCCAATCTACATCACTGTTGCACGGCAGGTCCTCTTCCTCTGACTCTTCAGTGTCGCTGCCAAGATGAGGGCGGACTTTGCTGCTGGATAGGCCTTCAGTATTGGATTCGTCCGTATCGCTACCGAAATGAAGGCGAGTTTTACGGAAGGACGGACTTCCAGCGTCGGACTCATCAGTGTCGCCACCGAAATGCGGGCGCACTTGGGCATTTTTGCTTTTGAAAGTGACGGCCGACGCAGATTTGCTTTTGAGTCTTGGGGCCGGTTTATCCTCAGTCAGTTGTGGCTTATCATTTTGGTGGTTCATAAAGTACCGAGAATCTTCATATCAGACTTCATGTACACCGAACGGCTGGATGTCTCCGTCAATGCGTCTTTCTTCGCCATTTTTAGTATACTTCATGCATTGATGGAGAGTTGACGGAATGATGCCGTAATCATGGAGCCGCGACCGCCCCAAGAGAATCTTATAAGACGTGTCGGCATCGATTACGTATATCTTAGCTTCAGTTTGCAGATCCCCGAATTTGATTGGCAAAGATATAGACCCCAGAACTTGATGGCAGTTTTGATTGAAGCCCTGAATGACAATCATTTCCCTTGACAGGTGCCGGACGTCCATTGACAAACTCTTCAAAGTTCGCAAGTTCATGATGTTCACTGAGGACCCCGGATCAATCAATATGCGATTAATTCGATCTCCGTCGCTGTACCTGGTCACGTAAAGCGGCCGATTATGCTCAGTCGTTCCCAGTAGCAAGTCTTCATCCTTAAATGTGACCGCGGCGACTTGCAAAGTGTATTGAGCTTCTTTCATATTAATTTCCGCAAAGCGAGCCTGATACCGCTCAGGGTTTTGTAGAGCGTGAATGAGGACATCTCTAAGCTCCTTAGATAGGACCAAGGCATCGTAGATGCTCATGAGAGACGGAAGCTTCCGGAGATGTGCCAAGACATTATAGTCCACCAAGGAAGGACTTGAGTTTTCATCAGCCGGCTCTCTGCCATCTTCCTCATTAGCCATCTGTTTTTCCTTCCCTTTCGGGGCGTTGCCTTGATTTGGCGGTAGGGCCCTGCCGCTTCTGAGCTAGATTTGATTGGCCTTTGTGGCGAGCTCCTCGTCCTCTTCGGGAAAACAGAGCTCCTCCTTAGAATCGCTGCCAAGATGGATGGCGTAGCAGGTCACTACTGGGATCTCTTCATTGGGGTCTTCTTCTAACTCCTCTAGAATTTCAGCCGCCTGTACAGGGAAGAACTCCTTCAATTGAATCAGAGTTCTTTCTTTCTGTTCATATTCATCGAGGGAATCGATATATTTTTGAATGGTTGATCTCCCTGCAGACTCCTTTTCGCGCCGAGCTGCACTTTTCTTCTTCTTGAGCTTCTTGGATTTTGAGCCTGATGAAGCCGCATTGGCAGCTGGGCTGGTAGGCTTCTTCTGTCTTTCCCATTCCATCCTGGGCTCTTTCTGAAGCAGCTTTAGCATCTTCTTCGTCTTATTAGATATGTGCTTACTCCAAGGAGGCTGCGGCGAGTCGGTCTAATTTCTCAGGGCAGCGGATTCGGCTGTCTACTCCCAGAAGGCTTCAGCTTCTGTCAGTATAAAGTTGGTGGTTGTAACTTGGTTGTTCACCAACACACTTTTGGACAGCTCGATCTCTCCAGCCTTGTACTGCTTCTCAATCCAGTCTTTGAAGATATAGCAATCCTCGATCGCATGGCTCACTACTCGGTGGTACGGGCAATACAGAGGATTATCAGTCATTTTTACTTCTTGGGGTCTTTTTGACTCCGGCAATTGTAGGCCGTTGTTCAAGGCATCTTTAAATATCTTGTGGACCTTGTCCCTTCTGAAAGAGTAAACCTTGTTCTTTTTCTCCTCTAAGGAAGGCCCATCTCCTCCCAACAATGGCTTTCGAGACCGATTGGTTTTAGATTCTCCCGCCCTTCGCTTTTCTTCATTGCCTGATGCATTGAAGACATTGGTACTGCTGGAACTCCTGCTTCTACGGTTGTCGTCCCGCTTGCTTTTCCAAGTTTTGTCTCTCTGAGAGTCCGGCGGGGACTCTTGCTTCGAGCGTTCCAGCATTTGTACTTTCTTGGTTAGCTCCTAAAATGTCTTGAGGCCCGCTGTACACAAGAATGGGACCATCCAATTGCTGTTGTTCCCAATGAGAAGGCTGATGGACTGGTCCTGCTCCAGCGGCGGTTCGCACTTGACTGTGAGGTTACGCCATCGAGCGATAAAGTCGGTGTTGCTTTCATTCTTCCTCGGTTTGGCCCTCACAAGGTCAGCAATGGAGATTTTATCACTGACACTCATGAACCTTTGCCGAAACAGAGACTCCATTTGGGCAAAGGTAATGACGGACCCGTCTGGTATACTCGCGTACCAGTCGAAGGCAACACCGGTCAGACTGTTGACAAACTGACGAAGAAGGAGCGCATCATTGCCCCCTGTATTTCCGCCCGAGGCTTTGAAGTGGACGACGTGCTGATTTGCATTTCCTGTCCCGTCAAATCTTCCGAACTTTGGAATGACGTAGCCGCTCGGGAACTCGATTAGATTGTACTGTATGGGATATGGCCGCCCACTACTGCCAATTTCTTTCTGAGCTTCAGCTTCAGCCACCAATGTTTTAACTTTGCTGGTGACCAAATCCATTATCCGATCTTGTGTTAGCGGGATAGTGCTATCTGAGGCCAAGGCATCCCCATAAGCGGAATGTAGCCGGCTTTCGTGTGGCTCGACCAGTCTTGGACCCAAAGGAACAGGCATTGGCTGCTTCGGATTGTCATTACCCGGTTGATTAGTAGTGACTTGTGCTTGATTGGGAGGCGCTCGAGCAATTTTAGCCGTAAGCAGCATCACAACGTTTGTTAGATCGTCAATTTTTGAATAGAGCTTGGCCATCTCTTTATCTTTGCTCCTGAGCTGTTTTCGAAGCTCTTGGAGCAGCTCTTACTCCGCGGTCCTGGGGCGGAAAGTCGACACTTCCTCGCTGTCCGAGCTTGACTCTGCATGGACCGAGGGGTCTTTCTGCCTATCATCCTCATCGAGAGGGTTTTCTTCATCCAGCGGAGGCGGCTGTTCTTGGGCACCGACGACCACATTCAAGCCAGATTGGGCTTGGGATGTGGTGGCCCCATCCTTGCTTTTGCTGCGAAGGTTGTCGTTGGGGCGCCCGCCCGCCATATAGACCGGATGGATAATATATCCAGCCATCTTTTTATTGTCGGCAGTTGATTTCACAGATCGCTGTCTTGACTCCCCTGTTTCAGTAGCGGGCAGTCGATTGAAGGCCGATGGACTGGCCGGATTCTTGAATGGTGCTGGCGCTTCTTTTCTGGATTTGCCCCGCTACTTTCGTGCGACACAGAGCGCCTGATAGACCCTTGAAGAGATAGTGCCATACTTTTTCTGTTAGGGCCGGGACACGTCTCTTTGTACCAACGTTCGGACCGCTGTCTTCTTGATTCGGGCGGTCATGGCATTTTTCTTAACTCACTTCAGAGGTTCGAAGGAATTACTGATCTTTACGGCCGACTCAGCCGTCGTCACGGGGCGACCCTGCACTTGGAACTTCACAAGATTCCATTTGGCCAAAGCCCTGGCCCTCTTGTTGGCTCGATACCTGAGCCGCTTCTGCCTTAACTTTTCGGTTCTAAGCACCTGGCAGACTTCGGCTCTTTGGGAAGACGCCGTAAACCGGGCGATGGAGGATTTTGGAGATACGCTCGATTGTGCATTTGTTGGAGTCATCGCCTGAGCTTGTCCGCAACATTTGATGTTGCCCTTTGTGCCGGAGTTCTTGCCCCCCGCCGGAGCACCAGAGAATCGTTCAGACACCGTCTTAAGTTTCGGTTGTGGTGCCTTGACGATTACGACATTCGGCCTGCTGCCCCTTGAGACCGGCTTGGTCGCCTGTTTCGTCGAGATTTCCGCCAGATGAGCGCTTCCGGCAGGGTAGATGATGACGGAGCCAAACAGGCGGGGCAGTTCCTCCCACTGTCGACTGAGGCTTGCGGGGAGAACCACACGAGCGTTGATCTTGACCATGTACGGGATCGGGGTCACGTTGGAAGCTGATTTCGTCTTGGGAGACATTATCGTCGAAAGTCAATTGCTGCACAGAAAAGAAAAAAAAACATTATCTCAGTATAGACAATCGATATGTATATTGATTGAGTTCGCATGAACGTTTAACCCGAAATATGGGAGGAGAGAAAAGTCCCACCGGGTGTGCCAGAATCTGTAGGGTGTTTTTCGTCACCCCATTGAGATGGGAATACGTGCGTGCTTGTCAGGCGTACTACAGATTCCCTCTGCCTAGGGTAGGCCGGGGTTTAATGATTGTGGGGATCCAAATCTCCGGCAGCCGCGGACTAAGCTGCCGTTAATTAACCCTCGCCTTTGGAGCGAGAGAACCTCCGATTGACGGGTTAAACTGGTCATGCGAACTCAATGTGCAGTGTACGTGTGTGTTGTTTTGGAGGGGGTTTTGGATATATCGGGAGCCACGCAGAGTTTTTACGGGGATCCCGCTACCCGGATAGCGGGATGGGGGTCAAGGGGGCTAGCAGTCCTAGAAATAGGGTTTAAGATCCCAAAAGAGGATTTAGAGTGGAGTTAAACTCCTAAGATGTTTTGGTTGACGAAATGGGTTCTTCTTCTTCCTCCTCTGTTGGCTGGATCTTGAAAATCAAGTGATATGAGATTTTTAAAAATCTCTCCTTTTTGAGATCTAAAGACAGATCCAAGTTCCCTTTGTGGGTTTTGTGGTGAAAAACTATTTAGTTTTATAGAATGAAGAGTAAAACTCTTGATTTAATTCAAAAGAAAGAAGAAGGTTTTGGAACCTTAAAGAAGGAGAAAAGATCTCAGATCTAAAACTTTTTTTGGAGAGAGAAAAAGTTGTTGGGATATTTTCATTATCCTTGCCTTTATAGGCTATACACTTTACACATAGCCCCTTGGGCTTCACAAAATGGCATTTTGCCTATCTCATGGCTCATGTACCATTTCCTTTTGCACATAAGCCATGGGCTTTACAAAAATTTGGCTTTATGCCTATTTTTCTTACATTTATCCATAAAATAAAATAAATAAAAAGAAAAAAAATACAACAAAATTATTTATTACAAAATTTTTATCTTGGCATGGGAGGAGGCCGGCCGCTTCATGTTCAGGCTCGACCCAGGCATGGGCCCACTGGATCTGGGCTTGGGCCCACTTGGCTTAGGGTTGACATTGATTTTGACTTGGTCAACCAGGGTGTAAATTTTTGCCCCAACAATAACGGCCTTCCTAAAACTAGTAGGATCATTTTCTTCCAAGATGCAATTCTCTCGATCCCCATCTATGAGAAAACCGTAGTATCTCTCGGGCGGATGAGAAATTCTACTAGATCTGCGGAGTGGTTGAGGTTCGTCCGGGGTTATTGAATCTTCAGGTTCCTCCAAACATTCATCTATAGTTTGTTCTTCTGGAATTTCTTCCAGTTCTACCGTGCTCCCACTAATTTCTTTTGCAAGAAATTCCTTTTCTAAGAAGACAGCGTAGCGAGCAACAAACACCTTATGTTCCTCAGTGTGGTAGAATATGTATCCATGCGAATGCATTGGATTTCCAACAAACTTACATAAGACTAACCGTGCCTCTAGCTTGTCCGGTTTCTGTGTTTTCACAAAGGCCAGACATCCCCATATCTTAATACCCTTAAGACATGGTACCTTTCCTTTCCATACTTCATACGGAGTTTTAGGCACAGATTTGGAAGGAACCTGATTCAAAAGATATGCCGCTGTTTGAAGCACATATCCCCAGAATGAAAGAGGCAACTCAGCATGGAGCGAACCATGTCCAATAGGGTACGATTCCTCCTCTCCGACACACCATTGTGCTGTGGTGTATACGGAGGAGTAAGCTGAGAGAGAATTCCATTCTCTTTTAAGTATTCTAGGAATTCCGTGCTTAAGTACTCTCCTCCTCTATCAGATCGGAGGATCTTGATACTTTTGCTAGTCTGGTTCTCTACTTCGTTTCTGAATTCTTTGAATTTCTCAAAAGCTTTAGGTTTGTGTTTCATAAGATACACATATCTGAATCTAGAGAGATCGTCAGCGAATGTGATGAAGTACGAGAACCCACCCCTTGCATGTATAGACATCGGACCACATACATCACTGTGTATGAGTCCCAAGAGCTCTGCTGCTCTTTCTCCATGCCCGGTGAACGGAAATTTGGTCATCTTCCCTTTGAGACAGGACTGACAAGTTTCATAAGATGAAAATTCGAACGTATTTAAGAGTCCATCTTTATGCAACTTACTTAGTCTTTTCTCTTCGATATGACCAAGTCTACAATGTCATAAGTAGGATTCGTTCGTATCTGAACTCTTCCTCTTGCGTGTATTTTGTACATTGAGAACTACGTTTTGATTTAGAACATAGATACCATTACACAGTGTACCTTCTACAACCAGTACCTTATCAAGGTAAATGTTCATGATATTTCTATCAAGAAAAAAGTTATATCCGTCTTTATCAAGTAAAGAAATTGATATGATGTTGCAAAACATGGAAGGTACATAGTAGCAATTGTTCAAAATCATAGCATTGCCATTTGGCAGTACTAGGTGATATTCACATACGGATGCAGCATTAACTTGTGCTCTGTTCCCCGCTCTGAGGGACATATCACCAGGTCCAACTATCCTACTTTTTCTCAATCCCTGCAATAAATTACAGATATGAGATCTTGATCCGGTATCGAGTACCCAGGAGGTAGGACTGACCGAAAAACGGTTCTCAATAACAAGAACACCTGAAGAAGACGCAACAGTATACTTCTTCTTCGATGGTGTTATCAAGGAATTAAAACTTTTCTCTTTCCCTTGCTCATACTTATGACAGTTGTCGTAAGTTAGAGCCGAACCGATGTTCCCCAACCCCGAATAAGAATTCGGATCGGTCAAGCGATACATTTTATTATCTTGATTAGGGCGTGAAATGGTTGCTACCTGGAGAGAGAGAGAGGTAAAACACTCAATGTGTGCTCTTGTAAGATTAGATTAGTTTATTAATTTATCTAATCAGGATGGCTCCCACTGTTTCCTCAAATTCTTCTTCAAACCCTAAAAGAAGAACTAGTCAGGATTAATCGCACGTCACAATACTTGCTTAACCTTTCAGGCAGGTTGGTGTTGGTACTTCGAGAGAGGCTTTCCAACGCTTTCGCGAAGTTCTTTAATTACATAACCTCTTTTCCCTGGAGGCGTAGGCCCGCTAACACCGTTCTAGACACCTACTTAGTTTATAGCATTGATTGTTAAGTGGAAAAATCTCCTAAGAGTAATCCTACTCATCAGTGGGATCGGGATCCAACTATCATTGTGTGATGCATTAGATGGAATCTACTCTAGTCACCACACTCCAGAATGTATGCTAAATCTGCAAGTTTCCTGTATGTTTGAAACTCCCGATGTGGTTTTTGCCCCTAGCAGTTTATGACCTTGACAAAGGCCAACAAATCATAATCCACTACTCAGGTTCAACCCGTCATTATCCTGGATTAATCTCGACCCACCCGTACATACCCTTGACAAAGGCAAACAAGGTTGTACGACTGTCTTAGACAATCGCATCTTACTATGCAACAAACAACCGATATCTAGCTACCGTACACTACACCTTGACAAAGGCCAACAAACGCAGCACGAATACTAGGTACAACTCATTTGAAATGACGGAGGGCTACAGCTTGGTTTGTGGCGAAAAAACCCGTTAACGTAATGAACTTGATATCGTTGAAGGAACCTGAGTAGTTTTGTAAATATATAGTGGCGAAAACTTATGCTAAAAAGGTCACTCCCTGTGAAGGGATCTCGGCTCTTTTCTCGTCGAATGAGGTGCAGGATATTCCAAACTGAATTCCACGATGCAAAGCAAAAAAATAGTCGACTATAGTGAAGTTATTACCCTGATGCAAACTTTTACTTAAGGAGTCACTCCCGGTGAAGGGATCTCGGCCCTTGCCTCGTCGAATAAAGTGCAGGATATTCCAAACTGAATATCACTGTGCAAAGCAAAAGAGAATGTCTGTAATGTCAGTTTTTTAAAGCTTGGTTCCAACAACATCTTTTAGGTTTATTATCTTGCATTAATGAAAAATTAATGCAGTCCCATCAATTTGTAACCTATCACACCAGAAAAGAACGAAAATATGATGTACGTATATACCATCCGCATTCGCCACTGGGCCCCGTCATCACCCATTAGGTTACTTAACTGAGGACAGAGCGGGGGCTGGACTAGCGGGGGTGCAAAACATATACAACATCTACTAGTATATATAAGTATATATAACATTCGTCCCATGCATGATAATAAACAACATCACAGATAACAATACAGAATGGTGGATAATCTTGGAGTCTCGGGTTTCATTTGAGCCGCAAATAAAACCCGACGTTCTGGTCATGTGGATAGCCTGTGCAATGAAAACCTGTACCCCCTACGAGTACGGCGAATAGCCCGCCAGTTCTAGAATGAAGCCCCCTCCGTCTCAGCACCATGAGATGCGGGCTTGTTGCCTTCTAGAACCTGGCTATTCGTGCACCCCACCACGGGGTAATCCTACTACAGAAAATGAAAATAATATATACAAGCGGTAACATCGACCTCAACCTGGTCGTGCCTCAAAATAATATACAACCCGGTAAAGACGGCAGTCCACATGTCGGACGCTCGCCCCACAATAACAAATGTACAAATGAATTATAAACTGTATTTCTAACATTGCACCACATGCTATCCACCATGACAATCCAACCACAATCACACAATATCAATGCGAATGTCACGTTCGCAAAATTCGTCTATAGGAACATATAGCAATTAGACGAGTTTTACCGATCGAGTGGCATTCCCGGTCGCAGATAAAAGTAAATGTACTGTAAACTGTTAAACAATGTTAAATTTAACGACTTCGAAACACACCAAATTGCCCCGTACAGAAAACCACAGAGAATCAAATTTTGGCAAAAACCAAACAACACCAGAAACCCAAACTCCTAGAGATAAGTGCCCAGAACAAAACTGGAAGCTTTTCACCATAAGAAATCCGATGAGGCCAGTTTTTGAGGGTATGTGGCCGGCCAGAACTTGGTGAAAATGCCTCGTTTTTGTTCTGGGTACATCTCATGGTATAAGGATCACTCTGCACTTGTTTAAAAAAAAATTTGAAACCTTTTTAAAATCAACAGAAACTGATGTTTTGGGTTTTGGTTTTGTGGCATCATTTCGGTTTCGTTGTTTTAATATTGTTTAAACTGCTAAGCTAGGGTTTATGGGCTGTCTCTGATACCATGAAGGGTTACCCTAGCGCCCCGGCCAACTCCCGTGGCCAAATGCGGAACAAAAATTTTCTTGCGAACAAAAACTTGGCACTAGACTAAACCCTAACTGGATTTTTAACCATAAACCTAGTTAGCTAAAAGAGTTCTATCTACTATGATGAGGAATTCATACCAAACGAACCAAGTCCTTCGGTCTTCGTTCTGCATCCTTAGCTCCTCGTAGCCACCTTGAACTTGCTTGATCTTCTTTTCCGGCTCCATCGGTCCTCCGGGATCGAGCTTGTTCTCCGGCCTTGCTTTGTCGTAGATGATCCATCCGAGGGGTATGATCCATGGCTCTAGCTCTTTGCTAAATATCAAAAGAGCAACTAAAGAACTTGGGATGCTAGTCTAAGTAATATAGGATGTAGTTTTGGAGTTGTAAGTGTGAAGCTATCTCTTTCTTGCCTCTTCACTTGATTCTCAAAACATGAGAAGTTAGTGAAGAGGAAAAAGATGAAGGTGGAGGAATCTAGAGAGGAAGGAGGAGATGAAGAGCAAAAGAGAGATCAAGAAAAATAATGAAGCATGGATGAAAGAGAAAATACACACCTTGGTTTTGTGTATGATTTCTTCCATTAAACAATTAGCAACCATGTTTCAATAGTAACTCCAAAATGAATTATAAATTCATTTGTTAACTATTGAAGCATGGCCACTACCTTTCCTCCCTTACCTCTCACTTTACACCTCATTTCCATTTATGAAATAAATGGAAAATCCAAAATGAGGTGACCACCTTCTAGAAAGAAATCTGTAATAAATACGGATTTCAGTCTACTGTAAATACATATCGGCAATCGGATAAAAACCCGAACGCCCAAAGAGATAGAATAACACGAAGAGGGTAATACTAGAATATACATATCGAAATACATATACGTAAATTATTAAATCAATACCTGATTTAATAATCCAGCTCAAACCCGAGCCGGCTAGTATCACCAACCGTCCGATCGAAAGTCCGAGTACAAAGTACGACAATCGATAGAACCTTACACGTATCCAATACGGCTACTACATCATTTCGCCTGAATCGGGAAAACCCTCTGTATGGGACTCTAAAGACTCGACAGTACTCTTGCAGTGGGTTTAACCACAAGCACGTCAGCGGCGCTAACTGTACGTAACGGCTACCCAGGTACCTGTCGAAAAGAAGGCCGATGAGAAAACTCATCCGGAACTCCTACCGAGCCTATCCGTGATAATATCCGTACAGTCCGGTCTCTTCGTCAAAGAGTATCGCATACCGGGTCTAGGGGATGGTGAACGTCAGACCCTAATAACCTGATAAGTCATGCCGATGTGGCTCAGGACCAATGCGGAAATCTACAGATCAACCTATCAGTAAATCCCAACTGCTTTGGCCAAGGTCTTAAAGTCCTGACCAATCGAATCACAGTGTGATATCGACTCCCTATAGTGGGAGAGACGAATCCCCGACAATCGCTCACTGCCTCCATGTGGCTCGGGACTGAACCGAACTAAAACCTGTTTGCACGACTCAGTAGAGCCGTGGTAGGGTAGTGATCAAAGTTCAATGGGAACTCACACGAGACAAATGTCGATCTCGGGTCCAAAGACTAACCTGTACACATTCCACCTGAGAACATCCATCTGACGATAGGTATAGTACCATATGGAAGTTCTCGGCGAGTCCGTCCAGTGTACTCACCCCAGTGAGAACCTGTATACGATCTTGGGTACCTCAGACCAATGGCTGTGGGACTAACCATCCCCCGACGGGGGTAGAAACGTATACACTAGTCTACTCTGGAGTATCAATGCCCAGTCTCGATACTCACGCGACTAGGGACCATTTAAGGATGTGCTTATGGACTATCCTACTCCCACAAGTATGATCGCCATCACAACGCAGGTAGTCAAGTAAGATCCTAGGGGCTTTATCAATATGTAACCTCAATATGTAATAACGAGTATGACATATGCCATGTTAAGATAAAGACAAACCACAATAGTATACTACCATATCGAGTCTTTATCAATATGTGCAAACCAGATATAACAACAATACAAATAAATACACATATCCCGATAAAGACAAGTCAAATAATATACTATAAGACTGAGCAAGATTGTTCTGTACACACATATCCCTAGTATCCATATGTATACATATACAATACTGGCCTCTAGGGCATATACATCCAATACACAGTGCGCCTAAGGAACCTTCAAGGGCAGTTGTGTACAAGATGAGAGGTTTTCCCTTGACTGGAGCGGTCAGTACTGGCGGGTTCTGCAGGTATTGTTTGATTTCATCCAGTGCACTTTGGCATTTGCGATCCCCGATGAAAGGGGTCCCCTTCTTCATTAGGTGACTGTAGGGGCGGGATTTGCCAGAGAGATTTGCTATGAACCGCTGAATATTCGCAAGCTTTCCTTGGAAAGATCGCAATTGCTTGAGAGTTCTCGGCGGAGGCATCTCCATAATCACCTTGATCTTTGACGGGTCTATTTCGATGCCCCGGTGTTCTACGACGAATCCTAGGAATTTTCCTGAGGAAACTTCGAACGCGCATTTCAGAGGGTTCATTTTCAGGTTGTATTTCCGAAGGTGCTGGAACACGATCTTCAGATGTTCCCAATATTCCTCGTGCGATTTGCTCTTAACCATGAGGTCGTCGATATAGCATTCGACGATTTCATGTATGAGGTCATCGAAAATCTTCGTCATGGCCCTCTGATAGGTGGCGCCGGCGTTCTTCAGACCGAAAGGCGTCACTTTGTAGCAAAATATGCCCAAAGGGGTCCGGAAAGCGGTATGCTTCTGGTCTTCGGGATGCATCTTTAGTTGATTGTACCCTGATGAGCCGTCCATGAAGGAGAAAACTTCATAAGTGGACATGTTGTCTATCATCATCTCAGTAGCCAGTACGGGGAAGTCGTCTTTCAGACAAGCTTTGTTGAGGTCTCGAAAGTCTACGCAGATGCGCACCGTCCCATTCTTCTTCATTACTGGGACAATGTTGGCGATCCAGTCAGGGTATTGGACTTCTTGGATGAAGCCAGAGTCAATTAGATTCTTAACTTCGGCGTTGATGCTCATTTCAAGTTCGAGCCGCATCCTTCTTGGCGCTTGTTTGACCGGTTTGGCGTTCGGAGATATCGCCAATTTATGCACCGCTATTTCTGGATCTAACCCCGGCATCTCGGAATAGTTCTATGCAAAGTAGTCTTTATACTGCATGAGCACATCTTTTAGCATAGCTACCTGTTCTTCGGATAACAGTTCACTGACGAACGTAGGCCTCGGGTCGTTTGCCATCCCGAAGATGATTTTTCTTAGGTTGTCCGCAGTAGTATGTATTTCATCTTCCAACTCCTTTGGCGCCGGCAGAAATTCCGAGATCAATTCCACTTTATCCTCATTTTTGAAGCACCGGGATAGGTCATCCGACATCGTTATCACGTGACAGGTGCGGAATCGTTTCCAAAACCAATGTTGGTCTGGTTCTACTCTCGCCGCATACGTGGCTTTCGGTTCATGCTTCTGTGGTAGGGTTACCCTCCAACTGCTGGATAGAGAAAACTTGCCTTGCTAATACTGGTCTTCGACCCAGTTCTTGAATGTGTAGCAATCTTTAAGAGGATGTCCTATCGCTCGGTGATAGGAGCAATAATCCGGGTGAGAGACCCCGCCTGCTTGTTCGGGGTGTTTGGGCTCCGAGAGCGTAATCATTTGATGTTTCATGACAAGATCGAATATCTTCCTTGTCTTGTCTTGGGGAAAAGAATATGCTCGGCCTATCTTCTTTATAAGAGATGAATCTCGGCTGCTCAATTCTTGATCGGGTGGCTTCTTGGACCCGTTTTGCCGCTGTCGAACGTTTTTCCCGTTCTTTAGCTTGTTTCTACCTCTGCGTCGGGTATTTTGTATAACGGGCTGGAAACGAAGAGCATCGTCATTCTCCACAGCCTGCTAAAGGAGGCGCTGCATCCTGGCTTTCTCGTAAATGGCCATTTCGCGGTTGTGGTCATCCCGGACTTTTTGACCCGCTTCCCTTATTAACTTGTCCATCTGTTCTTCGAATGACAGACTTGGCCTTTTCATGACAGGACCTCATTTTGATTCAGGGTTAGCATCTTCTAACAGAGCATCTCCTTCTTCATCAAAGTCATATATAACGTTGCAACCATGGAATCGCTCCCGTTTCTTAGATTGAACATATCCAAGCCCGATCATTTCCATTCTCCCGTTGGGCAATTTTTTCTGAGTTCCAGGGACGTTCCAGATCCTGTTGTAGAACTGAGCCTGTCAAGCAGTCTGTTTGAAAGGTACGCCTTGGCGCCTCAACAGCCTTTTTAATCCTTCTGTGTAGTATCTAGAAAGACAGATGGGCTGAAGCCTGTCAAGTGTAGAATCGACACCATGCCAGATTTCTTTCTCCACTTTGGTTTCCGCGGATTAATAAAAGAGGATCTCCTTTTCATCTTTTTGCATGGGAGGGACGTAGAACGTCTGCAGTTCCTGCACACTATAGATATCAAGTGCGTCGAGCTCTTTGTAATGCTCTTGCGGAACCATGGCGATTTGCAAACTCCGTTCATTGCCATTGAAGGCTCATATTGATGGACGGACCGAGAACACTGCATTGACCTTGTCTTCAGAGTCACTGCCAAAGTCCGAAATAGGGATGGAAGGTCCTGGATTGGTGTATTAGGGCGACCATGAATAAACTATCTCTTCTTCCTCCTCGGCATCACTCCCGAAGACCGGAATAGTGGTGATTGCTTTCTGCTTATTCTCTGGTTTACGGCATCTTTCCGTGTCTTCAAAGTCTGGCAAGAAATACTTTGCATCCTCGTACTTTCGGACTTCATTTACGGAAAATGGGTTCAGCTACCCTGTCATGGTGTACTCGAGACCATCTTTGAAATACTTCATACACTGATGTTGTGTAGAAGGGATGATATTGTACTCGTGTAGCCAAGGCCTACCGAGCAAAGTGTTGTAGCAAGTCTTAGCGTCAATGACATGAAACTTGATGTCAGTGACGAGCAACCCAAAGCATAACGTCAGTATCACAGACCCGAGCGTCCGCGATGACTGGGAGTCGAACACGGAGATAGTGATTTTATCTCGAGCGAGGTGTTGAACGCTCATGCAGATTTCTTTTAGCACTCTTACATTTAGGAGGTTGACAGAGGACCCGTTGTCAATTAGGATCTTCCCTATCTTGATTTCATGGCAATACCCGGAGACATAGAGGGGATGGTTATGCTCACACGTCCTGAGGAAGAGATCTTCGTCGGCAAAAGTGATGTCAGCAGTGTGCACTTCTTCCAGCTCGTCCTTCATCTTTTCTTCGGCAAGGAAAGCTTGGAACTGCTCGGGCTCTTGTAATGCCTTGATCAAAGAATCTCTTGCCTCTTTAGATAGCAGAAGGGCATCGAGAATACTTAGCTGCAAGGGTATCTTCCTCAGGTATGCCAGAACATTGTAATCCACCTTGTTTTTCTTTGGCGGGTTCTTGGCTCTCAGCTCTTTGACGACTTGATCATTGAGCGCGATATCTTCAGGGAATTTTTCTTTCCCTTTATCTTTTTTGTTCGATCCCTTGTTTGTGGGCCCGAGATTCTTTCGGGTAACGTGCGATTACGCAGCTGAATGTTCCCTCAGGTCTTCATCTCTTCAGTTTCGGAGATGGATTCCTTGAAGAGAGGGCCAAGGGCTATTTCTTCATCGGAATCGCTCCCGAAGGTGAGAACTTGCGATCCCTCGGAATTAATCATGTGACAGTCACCGGCAGTTCTTTTATGCTCATCTGTCGCTCTTCTCTGCTCTTGACGAGTTTTGCGCTTCATCAGCTTAAAACGCTGTCGATGAACAACGTATCCCCGCCACCAATTTTTAAAGGCGTTGCATTCTTCGGTAGGGTGTGTGATCCTCCGATGGTATAAGCAGTAGTCTGGATGTACATCTAGTTCGTCGGGGAACGTATTTTCTAAAGTGTCTTCTTTGAGAGGTGGCAGCTTCATTCCCATCGACAAGGCTTTAGCGAACTGCTATCTTATCTTAAACCTGCTTTTGCTGGCGGTAGAAGTGCTTCCATCTGGTTGGGGTACCTCAACCTTTTTGTCCATCCGTCGGCATTTGTCTTTCTCAAATATGGCCATTTCGCGCTCTCGATTAGCTTTGCACTTTTGACAGTCCTCGTTCAGCAACATATCAATCATCTTGTCTGACGGTTCTAGGAATTCCAGTTCGGGATCTGCCCCCAGTTTCTCTGCATCAGGAGCTTCTTCGCCATCTATTGATGAGTGAGAGATCATGTGGTAGCTTGCCACATAATCCTCGGGTTCTTCTGAAGAATTATCTCTTTCATCATCGTCATCGGCTTCATTCTCAAGAACATGCTTAAAGAATTCATCCAATGTGATTGGGGTCCGTGCCCTCTGGTTATATTCTTCCAGTGCATCAATGTATTTCTGCAGACCTGTGCGGCTATCGTCGGGTTGGACGGGCTTCTTGGCCTTCTTCTTTTTCTTTAAAGACTTTGGAGGCTTGACTTGAATATTTTGTCCACCAACTTTCAGCATTGGACGCGGCTTCAGCATCCCTTCAATAATCTCGGGCTCCAGCGGGCTCCTCCACCTGATCGCCGAGCATGTTTGGAGATCCTTCAGCATTCTTTTCGTTTTTGTCGAAAGAACAACTTCCCATGGAGCTTCCTCTATAAATGAGAATGATGCCCCGGCGTGTCCATCCTTTTCGGAGCATGCAGTTGTGGCGGGTTTACCCTCCAGTTTTCAGACAACGCGAATTTGCCTTGCTGGTACTGGTCCTCAATCCAGTTTTTGAAGACAAAGCAATCTCGATTGTATAGCCCATTATTCGATGGTAGGGGCAGTAGTTGGGACTGTTGACGTCACCGGGCTGCAGTGGGCGTTTTGGATCCTGTAGGGTGATGAGTCTGTTGCGCACCGTCAACTTAAATAGTCTTCTCGTTTTATCCCGAGGAAACGAATAAGGGCGTTTTAGCCTTTCGTTGAAGAGTCGTTGTCTATCACTTTTGCGATCAGCTGGTTTTGGACCACTAGGCTGCTGTTAAGCATTGGCGACGAAGGTCGCTTTCCCCTTCCCCTTCTCGTTTCGGGGCTCCATTTTCGAGGAAGATGGTCTATGGCCCATCTGATCTATTTGGGCCAGTTTGTCAATCAAGGCCTGGAAGGTAGTCGGTTTGAAAAACATCATGAACTGAGATATGGTCGCCTGGGGATCAAGGGTACCCACAAACATGCCTACTCAGGAGCCTCTTCTATGCGTTGTTCGCACTTCGACCATAGATTCCGCTACCGTATCATGTACTGAACCCATGTTTCGCCCGGCTTCACCCTAGCATTGATCAATGCCGTGATTGGGGTGCGTTCGCTAGCGCTTGCAAACTTTTGTGTAAACAGTAACTCCATTTCTGCAAATGTCTTAACGGAGTCGTTTGGGAGCTCAGAGTACCATTCAAACACTGTCTCCGACAAGCTGCCAACAAACTGGCGAAGCAGCAGTTTGTCGTCACCCCCAGTGTTGCCGCATAGAGCCCTGAATTGAGCAACGTGCTGGTGTGGATTCCCCGTCCCCTTATATACATGGAATTTAGGGATCGTATATCCCGGCGGGTATTTTATTTGGTCTTACCAACCCGGATAGGGTCGTCCAATCTTAACAATTTGACCGGCCGTTTCGCTCGCCTGATGAGCTCGTATCTGTTGAGCGATATAGTCATCCACGGCGGCTTTGGAGATCGTCTCCTCTTTGGCTGCTGATAGAGCCGGAAGAGGGTTCGATGTCCCCCCTCTGTCGTCTTCAAGGATAATCGGGGGTCTTCAACTGGAGAATCCGGCTATATCATCATCCCGACCATATCTTGGAATAAAAGCGCCATTTGTTTTATGCTGGCCGCTTGTTCCGCGGCCTCTTTATCTTTTCTCTCGAGCATCCTTCGGAGGAATTCGGCATCAGTCTCATGTTCTTGACGCTGTTCCGACGATATTTCCGGGCTTTGTTTTGGCCCAGTGAGTGTGGCCATCCTCGTTAGCATCTCTTGGAGCTTTTGCTGTTGTTGCTTCTGAGTCTTAGTTACTGACCGCGTGAGTGGTCAATGACCTGTGGAGATACGGCTATCCTCCTTCCCGGAAGCCATATAAACAGTATGCACTACCATGCCTCCAGACTTGGGACGCTTGGATTCAATGCCCTTATGGTTCGTCGCAGACACGGACATCTTCTCCAGCCTTCTCCTTTTGTGAGCGGTCAAAGTTGAGGGAGCTGGTGATGTAGGCATCTGTGCAGACGACACCTTTCGTGGCATGGCGGAGGGATGGTCCCCCTCTTGCTGAATCTTCATTTTCTTGGATCAGCGGGAGTAGTCCTTGTCGATTACTGAGTCATGGACCCTTCGCCAGACCCTGTGAATTTTTGAGGAAAGCCGCTGAGGAGGCTGTTCTGGCTTCGTCTTTGTAGCATTCTCCACAAGTGGAGGAGATCTTTTTAGCACGGCCGTCGGAGAGTTCTTGCGCACCCTCCTAAGTGGTTCAAAGCTGTTCCCAGTTGGAACAGCAGCATCGACTTCCACCGTTGGAGCTGGCGGCGTAAATCCAGAAGGGGAACTGTCCCTAGCTTTTCTCACCCATCGCCAGTGGCGACGTCGAGCGTGTCGAGCGGACGGGATCACCTCTGCTGTTGGATGAGCTTCTTCATGCTCCCCGCTTTGATAAGGGGTTGTCGTCGTCGTTAGCCTGTCGAAGACCGACGCCCACTGAGAGGGGATGGACAACCTTGAAAAGACCGACGTTTTGGCAGGGGAAGCAGCCTTGGTTACTTCACTTGGAGCGGGAGCTAGAACGCCCAGTCTTGTAAAGACCGTCCCTTTAGCAGGAGAAGTCTTTCTGATGACTTCATTTGCCGGAGCAGGGATGGCTATCCGTTTCGGGATAACCCCTTCAGGTATTGCGGGCTTCTTTGCAAGCCCATTGGAGCTTTTGCCCAATCTGTTAAAGACTGAAGCGTTGGATTTGGACGACCCGTTGAGAGGGGCGGCGGTAGTCGTAAGCCGATCAAAGACCGACTTTTTTGGAGCTTCTTGCAACGGCAGTGGGGCGTTGAAGCTCATGGGTGGGAGCATGGTCCCAAAAAATAGCCCAGTGGTGGCTTGCATCATCTGTTCCACTGTCATCTTGAAAACGGAGGCCGCTTGAGGCCCATAAGTCACTCCTCTAGCAAGGACAGAGTGGGAGTTGTTGCAGTTGTTGCAGTTTGTACATTTGAAAGCCATTGATCTTCTGTTTTCTGCACGGATGAAGACACCAAATCTTAGTACCTCGAATCCAGGGGCAACCATAGCAAACCGCGATTCGTTGGCGAAACACGACACACGAAGTGTGGAGTGGAAAGAGGAAAGAGTCCCACCGGGAGTGCCAGAATCTCTTCTCCGCCGAGAGACGTGACCGGGACGTTGGGACGTCCGGCCTGAGTTTTGGGGGCAAATGCTATTTGGTGTTATCCGTCCACCTCTCCGAAAATACCAAGTTGATTTATGGCACCATGTATCGATGGTATAGACGGATGCGGTCGATATAGCGGACTTCGTCAGATTTCCCCACATGATGAGGGGTTTTTTGATTATGGGGACGCTCTTCCCTGCAGGCGCAAGCCCCTGCAGTTAATTATGCTACCGCATCACGGTAACTACTTTCTCCTTCTCCAGATGGTCACTTCGTGTCGTGGGTGTTAGTTTTGTTTTTGGTTGCCCGTGGATTGTATACGGAGACTAATTTATGTTGTCGCCCGTAGGGCATGGATTAGTCCAAATCCGTATTTTCTTAGATTTAGGTTTGGGTTGGGTTTAAGGATCGTTAATCTTATTTAAGACTAAGATCAACTTAAACATTTTTTAAGGATACGTTATTCTGATTTTAGACTAAGATCTTCTTAACAAGATCATTTAGATCCAACAAAAGAGCATTTTGGCTCTATTGTTTTAGTTTAGGAATATTGTGGTCCATAAGTTTAAGGACATCATAATCCAGTTTAAAGACGTCATAGTCTATGGGGGTTTAGTTTAGGGACGTCGCGGTCCATAAGTGTAAGGACATCATGGTCTATGAGTTTAGAGACCTCATAGTCCGTGGTAGTTTAGAGACATCATAGTCTGTAAAGTTTAAGGACATCATATTCCATGAGTTTAAGGACCCCACAGTCTGTAAAGTTTAAGAACATCATAGTCCATGAGTTTAAAGACCCCATAGTCCGTGGTAGTTTAGAGACATTATAGTCTGTAAAGTTTAAGAACATCATAGTCCGTGAGTTTAAGGACCCCACAGTCCGTGAGTTTAAGGACATCATAGTCTATGAGTTTAAGGACCCCACAGTCCATGGAATGTCTGGTTGTCGGAACCCGTCACCTCTCTGAAGATATTGAAGGATTACAATGACAAATATCAAAGGAGTGAAGAGATGTACCCTTGAACCAATATTGGTTGGGAGATCTGTAGTCCAATTTGGGACTAAGATCAAAGATTTATGAGCATATGGGCTCAATTAATCTGAATTAGGGATCTGTGGCCAACTTGGGCTCGGCCCATTCAGTTAAAATATTGGACATTTAATTAGGCTCGGTCCTTTTTCATTTAACAATACTGAGTATTGGTTTAGGTTCTGACAACCGTTTATGTCTTTTATTGAGTGCTGAGCACTCATTATAGCTCTGGGGCTTTATTTAAAGAACACTTTATGTTCCCTCAGCGCAGCGCTTCTGTTAAGTAGCGCACACGTGAGGAGCATGTAGCGCGGTTGGCGCTGAGCGCCAGTCAATGAGTGCAGAGCGCTTCTGATAAGTAGCGCACACGTGAGGAGTACGTGGCGCGGTTGGCAATGAGCGCCAGTCAATGAACGCAGAGCGCTTATGTTAAGTAGCGTATACTTGAGGAGCACGTGGCGCGCTTGTCGATGAGCGCCAGTCAATGAGCGTAGAGCGCTTTTGATCAATTTTGTAATATGAGAAATAAGTTCTCGCTTATAAGAGACTTTGTCTCAAGGTTCTAAGAACAAAGTTATTATTTTTATAGGAGATGTTACAATCTCTCATATTTTCTTTCGTGAAAGACTTTGTCTTTGTAGATCTATGATCTGAAGAGAATGAAATTCTTCTCCCCCCTTTTTATGATGAGATGCTATGATCTCTTTTTGTGAAAGACATCTGTCTTATAGATCTATGATCTGAAAAGAACTGTGTTCTTCTTCCTTGAGAGACGTGACCGGGACGTTGGGACGTCCGGCCTGAGTTTTAGGGGCAAATGCTATTTGGTGCTATCCGTCCACCTCTCCGAAAATACCAAGTTGATTTATGGCACCATGTATCGATGGTTTAGACGGATGCGGCCGATATAGCGGACTTCGTCAGATTTCCCCACATGATGAGGGGTTTTTTGATTATGGGGACGCTCTTCCCTGCAGGCGCAAGCCCCTGCAGTTAATTATGCTACCGCATCACGGTAACTACTTTCTCCTTCTCCAGATGGTCACTTCGCGTCGTGGGTGTTAGTTTTGTTTTTGGTTGCCCGTGGATTGTATACGGAGACTAATTTATGTTGTCGCCCGTAGGGCATGGATTAGTCCAAATCCGTATTTTCTTAGATTTAGGTTTGGGTTGGGTTTAAGGATCGTTAATCTTATTTAAGACTAAGATCAACTTAAACATTTTTTAAGGATACGTTATTCTGATTTTAGACTAAGATCTTCCTAACAAGATCATTTAGATCCAACAAAAGAGCATTTTGGCTCTATTGTTTTAGTTTAGGAATATTGTGGTCCATAAATTTAAGGACATCATAGTCCAGTTTAAAGACGTCATAGTCTATGGGGGTTTAGTTTAGGGACGTTGCGGTCCATAAGTTTAAGGACATCATAGTCCATGAGTTTAGGGACCTCATAGTCCGTGGTAGTTTAGAGACATCATAGTCTGTAAAGTTTAAGGACATCATATTCCATGAGTTTAAGGACCCCACAGTCCGTAAAGTTTAAGAACATCATAGTCCATGAGTTTAAAGACCCCACAATTCGTGGTAGTTTAGAGACATTATAGTCTGTAAAGTTTAAGGACATCATAGTCCGTGAGTTTAAGGACCCCACAGTCCGTGAGTTTAAGGACATTGTTCCCCTCCGAACGGCGGCCGAGACGCGGACTGTCTTACCTAAGGTTCGGGGCAGATGCTAATTGGTTCTATCTGTCCACCTCTCCGAAGATGCCAAGTTGATTTATGGCACCGTGTATCGGAGGTTTAAACGGATGCGGCCGATGTAGCAGACTTCGTCAGATTCCCCCTCGTTTGAGGGGTTTTTGATTGTGGGGACGCTCTTCCCTGCAGGCGCAAGCCCCTGCAGTTAATTTCGCTACCGCATCGCGGTAACAACTTTCTCCTTCTCCAGCTGGTCACTTCGTGTCGTGGGTGTTTGTTTTGTGTTTTGTTGCCCGTGGATTGTTTACGGAGACTGAGTTATGTCGTCGCCCGTAGGGCGTGGACTAGTCCAAATCCGTGTTTATCTTAGATTTGGGTTTGGGGGTTTGGTTTGAGGATACGTCAGCTGTACTTGAGGCTAAGATCAACTCAAACGTTTGTTAAGGATACGTTAGTCCGATTTGAGACTAAGATCAACTTAACAAGATCGTTTAGATCCGACAAAAGAGCGTTTGGGCTCCATTGTTCCAGTTTAGGGACATAGTGGTCCATCGTATATGTGGCCGTCGGGACCCGTCACCTTTCTGACGACGTTGAAGGATTACAACGACGGATGTCAGAGGAGTTCAGAGATGTACCCTCGAGCCAAAGTTAATTTGGGGGATTCATAGTCCAGTCTGTTTGAAAGTTTAAGGATACGTTAGCCATCTTTGAGGCTAAGATCAACTTAAACGGGACCGTTTAGATCCGACAAAAGAGCATGCGGGGCTCTATTGTTCTAGTTTAAGGACATTGCGGTCCACGGGTAGTTTAAGGACATTGCGGTCCACGGGTAGTTTTAAGACATTGCGGTCCATAGTTAGTTTTAAGACATCTCGGTCAAGGTTAAGGATGTCGTAGTCCATGGGTTTAAGGACTCCACAGTCCGGTATGTGCTCTGGATGCGTCACGCGGGTTCACTGCCGTGCTTGGCGAGGACCAGGCTCCGCTCTGGACGTTTTCCGCGGGGTCAAAGAGTGACGTTATCCACGTTCCACGTAACCAGGAATTTTGCACTAGATGCTTCACATGGGTTCACTGCCGTGCTCGGCGAGGACTAGGCTCCGCTCTGGGCGTTTTCTGCGGGGTCAAAGAGTGACATTATCCACGTTCCACGTAACCAGGAATTTTGCATTAGACATGGGTTTAAGGACCCCACAGTCCATATCATGGGTGGTCGTCGGGACCCGTCACCTCTTTGAAGACATTGAGGGATTACAATGCCAAGTATCAAAGGAGTGAAGAGATGTACCATAGAACCGGAATGGATTAAATAGTCCTTGGCCCAATTTGGGATCAAGACCCATTAATTATATTATAAGCCCATTGGCCCAGTTAATTATGAATTGAGGACTTATGGCCAGCTTGGGCTAAGTCCTATCATGTCTGGAATATTGACTTCTTGTAGGTCCATTGAGGGAGAGGCTTTGCCTCTATCCCTTTAGCCAATTGGGCCAAAGCCTAGTGTTAAACACTTCAGAGCAATCAGTGTTGAACACTGGTAATGAGGTTGACAAGTTAGTGTTTAACACTAAAAGATAATTGGTGTTAAACACCAGCAACAAGGCTTTCAGATTAGTGTTAAACACTAAAACAGATCAGTATCAAGCATCGGCAACAAAGCTCTCAAATTAGTGTTAAACACTAAGGTAGTCAGTGTTGAACACTGCAAATAAAGTTCTTTGATTAGTGTTGAACACTACGGCCCAACAGTGTTTTAACACTGGATTCAGGAGTTCCAACTTAGTGTTAAACACTAAAGCAAGAGGGGTCACGTGGCAACACGTGAGAGCGCCCTCCCTTCATTTATTCTGCTGAAATTGCTGCATCTTTCAGAGCATCACGTGCCATCACGTGACGGGCATTCATATGCCTATGTATTAGAGCTTCTGTCAAGGGTCACGTGGGTCACGTGGGGGACTGCCTCAAAGGGCTTTCTGTAGCTCTTTTGAGGGGGTCACGTGGTGGCACGTGACCCCGCCTCCATGTATATTGTTTAGAGAATCTGTTGATCTTTCTTCAGGAATTAAATTCCTCGAGCTTTAATTTTCAGAGGAATTAAATTCCTACTTCCCTTTGAAGACTTATCTGAATAGAGTTGAATTCTGAATTTTCTGTAGGAATTAAATTCCTCATATATGTGAAGAACTGAATAGGGTTAAACCCTAATAAAAACTTTTTTAAGGAATTAAACTTCCATTTCCTGTTAAGTTATGATTAAGGGAATTAAATTCCCGTTGTTTCAACAGAACTAAGTTCTTAATTAGGGTTAAACCCTGTTTCTCTCTGTTTTGAAGGAGTTAAATTCCCATGACACAGGATCAAGCCTTACTTTTAAAGGAATTAAATTCCTATAGTTCTGTGAGAATTAAATTCTCCTGTTCCCATTCCCTCTCTATGTTTTGGATCTGCATGGCAGGATCTCAACCCATTGAGAATTAAATTCTCAACCTAAAGGGGAGATGTGCACTTTGCAGATCCTCTATCAAAGAGAGAAGAAATATATTCTTCTGTTTTTACATTATCAGAGTTAAACTCTGTTGAGAATCAAATTCTACTTCTTTTAAGAAGCCTTCCCTTTCTTACCTAGGGTTTTCTTTCGCAGAAGCTCCAAATTCCTCAAAGTATCAAGGCTCTCTCCTTTTTTCTCCCTCTGCCTATGCGTATCTGTCTTTTGTATCTCTTGGCTCCTATTTATAGGAGAAGCCGCCGAACCAATCAGTTTTGGTAAATCTTTTATTGAGAGATTTGATTTGCATCCATCATTCGTTCTGGACCTTTGGATTATTAGGTGAATTTTATTCACCATTGGATTTTGAATCCAGAGATTCTCCTTTGTTATTTTGGTTAGATTTAAAGGGGAAATCTTTCCAAACTCGAGATTTTTCTATAGATAGGTGATATTTAATCATCTCTGAATCTTTAATTTGATCGGTTCCAGATAATTGCTTTCCTTTGGAAAGATTCGAATCTCTTTCAGAATTTAATTCTGTTAGCAAACATGGGCTTTGAAAGCCGGTCACGTGTGCCCACGTGACCCATAGTCACGTGTGGACACGTGACTTTCTTGGAACGAGCCTATCTCCTCTTTTGCACTCTGCCTTCTTCTGCTGCTTAGCCGTCACGTGCTACCACGTGACCCCTGGTCACGTGTGAACACGTGACCTCTGTCTGGCGCCTATTTCCTTGGTTCAACTGGAGAGCGAGTCTACTGCTTTGAACGTCACGTGCTAACACGTGACCCTGGTCACGTGCTAACACGTGACCTTGGTCACGTGGGAGCACGTGACCTCTTCTGAAGCCTTTTTTCTTGACTTGATCAGGGAACCGGTGTGCCTTTGACGCTTGCTGTTAAATGTCACGTGTCGCCACGTGACCCTGGTCACGTGGGAGTACGTGACTCTTTCTGAAGCCTCTTTTCTTCAATGTGGTCAGGAAATTGAACTTGCCCTTGATGATGCGCTTAGGTGTCACGTGCCAACACGTGACTGCTGGTCACGTGTAAGCACGTGACCCTTCCCTGAAGATTTTCCCAGAAGCTTTCCTGATTTTAAATCAGGAAACAGACATCATAGTCTATGAGTTTAAGGACCCCACAGTCCATGGAATGTCTGGTTGTCGGAACCCGTCACCTCTCTGAAGACGTTGAAAGATTACAATGACAAATATCAAAGGAGTGAAGAGATGTACCCTTGAACCAATATTGGTTGGGAGATCTGTAGTCCAATTTGGGACTAAGATCAAAGATTTATGAGCATATGGGCTCAATTAATCTGAATTAGGGATCTGTGGCCAACTTGGGCTCGGCCCATTCAGTTAAAATATTGGACATTTAATTAGGCTCGGTCCTTTTTCATTTAACAATACTGAGTATTGGTTTAGGTTCTGACAACCGTTTATGTCTTTTATTGAGTGCTGTGCACTTATTATAGCTCTGGGGCTTTATTTAAAGAACACTTTATGTTCCCTCAGCGCAGCGCTTTTGTTAAGTAGCGCACACGTGAGGAGCACGTGGCGCGGTTGGCGCTGAGCGCCAGTCAATGAGTGCAGAGCGCTTCTGATAAGTAGCGCACACGTGAGGAGTACGTGGCGCGGTTGGCAATGAGCGCCAGTCAATGAGCGCAGAGCGCTTATGTTAAGTAGCGTATACTTGAGGAGCACGTGGCGCGCTTGTCGATGAGCGCCAGTCAATGAGCGCAGAGCGCTTTTGATCAATTTTGTGATATGATAAATAAGTTCTCGCTTATAAGAGACTTTGTCTCAAGGTTCTAAGAACAAAGTTATTATTTTTATAGGAGATGTTACAATCTCTCATATTTTCTTTCGTGAAAGACTTTGTCTTTGTAGATCTATGATTTGAAGAGAATGAAATTCTTCTCCCCCCTTTTTATGATGAGATGCTATGATCTCTTTTTGTGAAAGACCTCTGTCTTATAGATCTATGATCTGAAAAGAACTGTGTTCTTCTTCCTTGAGAGACGTGACTGGGACGTTGGGACGTCTGGCCTGAGTTTTGGGGGCAAATGCTATTTGGTGCTATCCGTCCACCTCTCCAAAAATACCAAGTTGATTTATGGCACCATGTATCGATGGTTTAGACGGATGCGGCCGATATAGCGGACTTCGTCAAATCCCACATGATGAGGGGTTTTTTGATTATGGGGACGCTCTTCCCTGCAGGCGCAAGCCCCTGCAGTTAATTATGCTACCGCATCACGGTAACTACTTTCTCCTTCTCCAGATGGTCACTTCGTGTCGTGGGTGTTAGTTTTGTTTTTGGTTGCCCGTGGATTGTATACGGAGACTAATTTATGTTGTCGCCCGTAGGGCATGGATTAGTCCAAATCCGTATTTTCTTAGATTTAGGTTTGGGTTGGGTTTAAGGATCGTTAATCTTATTTAAGACTAAGATCAACTTAAACATTTTTTAAGGATACGTTATTCTGATTTTAGACTAAGATCTACTTAACAAGATCATTTAGATCCAACAAAAGAGCATTTTGGCTCTATTGTTTTAGTTTAGGAATATTGTGGTCCATAAGTTTAAGGACATCATAGTCCAGTTTAAAGACGTCATAGTCTATGGGGGTTTAGTTTAGGGACGTTGCGGTCCATAAGTTTAAGGACATCATAGTCCATGAGTTTAGGGACCTCATAGTCCGTGGTAGTTTAGAGACATCATAGTCTGTAAAGTTTAAGGACGTCATATTCCATGAGTTTAAGGACCCCACAGTCCGTAAAATTTAAGAACATCATAGTCCATGAGTTTAAGGACCCCATAGTCCGTGGTAGTTTAGAGACATTATAGTCTGTAAAGTTTAAGGACATCATAGTCCGTGAGTTTAAGGACCCCACAGTCCGTGAGTTTAAGGACATCATAGTCTATGAGTTTAAGGACCCCACAGTCCATGGAATGTCTGGTTGTCGGAATCCGTCACCTCTCTGAAGACGTTGAAGGATTACAATGACAAATATCAAAGGAGTGAAGAGATGTACCCTTGAACCAATATTGGTTGGGAGATCTGTAGTCCAATTTGGGACTAAGATCAAAGATTTATGAGCATATGGGCTCAATTAATCTGAATTAGGGATCTGTGGCCAACTTGGGCTCGGCCCATTCAGTTAAAATATTGGACATTTAATTAGGCTCGGTCCTTTTTCATTTAACAATACTGAGTATTGGTTTAGGTTCTGACAACCGTTTATGTCTTTTATTGAGTGCTGAGCACTCATTATAGCTCTGGGGCTTTATTTAAAGAACACTTTATGTTCCCTCAGTGCAGCGCTTCTGTTAAGTAGCGCACACGTGAGGAGCACGTGGCGCGGTTGGCGCTGAGCGACAGTCAATGAGTGCAGAGCGCTTCTGATAAGTAGCGCACACGTGAGGAGTACGTGGCGCGGTTGGCAATGAGCGCCATTCAATGAGCGCAGAGCGCTTATGTTAAGTAGCGTACACTTGAGGAGCACGTGGCGCGCTTGTCGATGAGCGCCAGTCAATGAGCGCAGAGCGCTTTTGATCAATTTTGTGATATGAGAAATAAGTTCTAGCTTATAAGAGACTTTGTCTCAAGGTTCTAAGAACAAAGTTGTTATTTTTATAGGAGATGTTACAATCTCTCATATTTTCTTTCGTGAAAGACTTTGTCTTTGTAGATCTATGATCTGAAGAGAATGAAATTCTTCTCCCCCCTTTTTATGATGAGATGCTATGATCTCTTTTTGTGAAAGACCTCTGTCTTATAGATCTATGATCTGAAAAGAACTGTGTTCTTCTTCCTTGATGAGATGTTTTTTTATCTCTCTGTTTTTACCTTGAAGAAAAGTTCTTCTTCTCAGAGCTTGCTCTTTTTTTTTGAAATTTCTCAAAGCTTGTGGGGGGTACTTCTGTGTGAGACTTGAAATCTTGGGTCTTTTATATAGAAGAGGCTGATTTGTTGATTCAGTTGAAGAGATCTTTTCTCTAATTGATTTGGGGATATTTCCCACCGTTGGATCTTTAATCTTAGGGCTTCTGTTTTACAGAAGGCAATCTTCTTGTTTTTAACAAGATCGGGAAAATCTTTTCCCATACAGAACTTGTTCTGTTCTTTGGTGATTTTTAATCACCATTGGATCATTGATCCAATGGTGCTCTGATTTACAGAGCAAAATCTTCCTTGTTTGGAAAGATTCTGAGGAGTATTTCCTTAACTGAATTTTATTCTGGTAATTTGATGATTTATCATCTTCGTTGGATCTTTAATCCAATGGTGGAGAATATTTAGTTCTAGCGCTTGGCGCTCTTGTGCCTTGCACGTAAGCGCTGCCTCAGAGTTTTTAACTCTCAGCGCTGGCGTACTTGGCACGAGCGCACTCGTGCTTTGCACGTAAGTGCTGCCTCAGAGCGCTGGCGCTCTTGGTGCTAAAGCACGAGTGCGCTGCTTCAGAAGGCTTGTGCTCTTGGCGCTAACGCACTCGTGCTTTGCACGTGAGCGCTGGCGCTCTTGGCTCTAGCACACTCGTGCTTTGCACGTGAGCGCTGCCTCAGAGTGCTAGCGCTCTTGGAACTAGTGCTCTTGGCGCTAGCGCACTCGTGCTTTGCACGTGAGCGCTGCCTTAGAGCGCTGGCGCTCTTGGCTCGTGCACTCGTGCTTTGCATGTGAGCGCTGCCTCAGAGCGCTGGCGCTCTTGGCACGAGCGCTTTTATGAAGCGTTGCTTCATTTCAAATTTTAAAATTTGTCAGAGCTTTGCTCTGATTGGGGGAAACAAAGCTGAGGCACTATCTGCTCGCTCATCGGGTTATGCTGATCTCCAAGGTCGACCAACTCAAACATTTAATGACCAAAGCATGCCTAGCCGGTAGAATAGCGAGATGGGCTGTCATGCTGCTTGAATTTGACATAATTTATACTCCTTAGAAAGCAGTAAAAGGGCAATCCCTCGCAGACTTTCTTGTTGCTCATACCATACCAGAAGGGTCATCGCTCAATTACGAGTTACCCGACGAACAAGTGCTGCACCTCGAGAATGACGAGCCATGTTGGGAGCTCTATTTCGACGGAGCCTCATCAATTAGGACCTCCAGCAAATCAAGCATACCACAGATAAAAGCAAGGATAGGATTGGTGATCATCACGCCATTGATGGGAACCCTATAGCATTCTTTTGCTCTCACCGAGCCTCGCACAAACAACGGGGCTGAGTACGAGGCTCTGATAGCTGGTCTGAAGCTTGCCATAGAAATGGAAATCCTTCGGCTACGAGTCTACGATGATTCCCAACTTGTTGTTAACCAAGTAAGTGGTGACTATAAGATATACAAACCCGAGTTAGCTCGGTACAAAAGCCAGGTGGTGGAGCTTATGAAACGGTTCACCCACATTGAACTGATGAAAGTTCCAAGGGCGTTGAATGGAAATGCCGATGTACTCGCTCGCTTAGCCAAGGAGCTAGCAGATCCCGATGTGGTTGAAATTCTGATAACAGTCAGAAGCCGGCAAATTCTACCTCCGGTCTCTTTGCGTGAAGAGGAAAGCGTAGAACATGAGAATAATCCTGCCGAAGAAGCTCTAATCATCCAAGATGAGCCCGATTGGAGAGAACCCTTCATAGAGTACCTCCGGTACAACAAGCTTCCCGAAGGAAAATCTGTGAGGATTCAGCTTAAGAAGAGAGCTCTTCGATACGTGTTTGTAAATAATACATTATACCGCAGATCATATGACCAACTCTGGCTCAGATGTCTGTCGTCGACCGAAGCCCAAAAAGTCATGAAAGAAGTTCACTCAGGCATCTGTGGAGCTCACCAATCTGGCTCTAAAACGCAGCTTCAAATTAAACGGCTTGGGTATTACTGGCCTGCCATGATAAGGGATTGCGAAGAGGTGTCATCTCTGCCAAATTCATGGTTACTTCATTCATAAACATCCTAATCCGCTGCATCCTATGGTGGCGTCATGGCCCTTCGAAGTTTGGGGCACCAACATAATTGGTCCAATTGATCCTCCGTCATCCAAAGGCCACCGGTTCATATTAGCTGCAACAGACTACTTCTCTAGATGGGCCGAAACTGTCCTGGTAAAAGAAGTCAAGACAGAAGATATTCTGACATTCTTCTGGCATAATATTCTATACCGCTTTGATACACCAAGAAGAATCATTTCTGACAACGGGCCTTCTTTCAAGAGTTTCAAAGTCTCAAGGTTCGCTACTCAGCACAAGATAGACTGGAGATATTCCTCCATCTATAATCCAAGAACCAATAGGCTAGCTGAAGCCTTCAATAAGACTTTATGCAAGCTCCTGAGGAAAAATGCTTCAGCTAACAAGATAGACTGGAATCTCAAACTTCACGAGGCGTTGTGGGCATATCGAACCACGCACCGTACTCCAACTCAGTCCACTCCATACTCATTACTCTTCTGAGTGGAGGCGATCCTCCCTCTCGAAGTCAAAGTTCCAAGCTTAAGAATGGCCGTTCAACATGAGTTGAAGGAGGAGGAAAACGTGCTCCTTCGGCTCGAAGGGCTCGACGCTCTCGAAGAAAAGAGGCTAGCGGTACAGCAAAATCTGGAGCTGTACCGAGCCCAAATGTCACGAGCCTATGACAAGATGACTCATCTCCGCGCTTTCAAGAAAGGCGAATTGGTGTTGGTCCTCAACAGACCGATCATCCCCAATCGACATGCCGAGAGAAAATTCGAGCCAAACTGGGAAAGACCATACATCATCGTGAAAGTGTTTGATGGAGGATCCTACCAGCTGAAAAATGCCGAGGGAAAAAGGCCCATGCCACCCATCAATGGCCGATATCTTAAGAAATACTATGCGTGAATGCTCCAAGTCTCAGGCGAATTGAGCACACCGGCCCTACGGTCTGGATCACACATCCTGTGAAACCGTATACAATCCACGAGCATAAACGACCCCTATCTCTCCCAAGTCCTACCGGCGAGACTACATTTAAAGTCCCACCAGCAATGAAGATTCGCCTATGTAAAAAAAAGGTATGTCCACAAGCAAAATGGGCACGGATGAAAACCCGAAAGGGCTCCGTGAGTAAAAACAGCAAGACTGCCGGCGAGTTTGTGAAAACCCGAAAGGGCCTAAACTCATAAAAAAAGAGATGAAATACACTCGCAAAGTCCTCTCGACCTTGTGAGGAGAAAATTCCCGCGTGTGATCCTTACGACTTACAAAGGAGCAACACACTTAGGAATCCCAATGATTCCTAGGGAGAAATACACCTGCGAGATCCTCCCGACTCGTAGGGAGAAAATGCTTTTATGAGACCCTTACGGCTCATAAAATTGAAAAGCCTTAGGTGATGGATATCTAAACCTGTCTCCTAAGCCATCGCTCCCTAATGGGCAACGGCAAATGATGAGTCGCTCCTGGTATTGCTTCAGTGTTAGCGGTGCTGATGCCGACCCAAAACCTAAATCCTATGTTTTCCCAACGGCAAATGATAAGTCGCTCCTGGCATTGCTTCAGTGTTAGCGGTGCTGATGCCGACCCAAAAACTAAATCTCAAGTCCTCCCGAGGCAAATGATGAGTTGCTCCTGGCATTATTCCAGTGCAGCAATGCTGATGCCGACCCAAAAATCAAATCCTAAGTCCTCCTGGGGCTGATGAGTTGCTCCTGACATTATTCCAGTGCAGCAATGCCGATGCCAGCCCAAAAACCAAATCCCAAGTCCTTCCGGGGCAAATGATGAGTTGCTCCTAGCATTATTCCGGTGCAGCAATGCTGATGCCAAACAAAATCCAAATTCCAAGTTTCCCTCAAATTCAAAAGTTCCGCCAAATAAAGCAGAAATCAGATAGACCAAATTAATGTCCCACCCGGTAGCGCTTCCAAGCTCAAAAGTCCTGCTGGATGGGTAGGGAACTCCTAAAATAAATCAAATCAAACAAATCAACCCTGACACCGTAGAAAGCATAGCAAGTCAACTTCAACCCCGACACTGCAGAAAGTGGAGTAAGTCAAATAAAATCCCAACACCACAAGAAGCGGAGCAAGCACCGACCGTCCAAGTCGCAAAATAGGCAGAACCGACCGTCCACATCGCTAAAATGGCAGAACCGACCGTCCATGTCACAAAAATGGCAGCATTGACCCTCCAAGTCGCAAAAATGGCAGAACCGACCATCCACGTTGCAAAAATGGCAGCACCGACCGTCCACGTCGCTAAAATGGCAGAACCTACCGCCCACGTCGCAAAAATGGCAGCACCGGCCGTCCAAGTCGCAAAAAGGGCAGAACCGACCGTCCACATCGCTAAAATGGCAAAAACGACCGTCCACATCACAAAAATGGTAGCACTGACCGTCCAAGTCGCAAAAAGGGCAGAACCGATCGTCCACGTCGCTAAAATGGTAGAATCAATCGTCCACTTCGAAAAAATGGCAGCACCGACCGTCCAAGTCGCAAAAAGGGTAGAACCGACCACCCACGTCACTAAAATGGCAGAACTGACCGTCCACGTCGCAAAAATGGCAGCACCGACCGTCCACGTCGCAAAAAGGGCAGCATCGACCTCCACGTCATCAAAACGGGAACCAAATCAAGTCAGGCTCCACACGAAAGAAGATCCATCAATTTCATGCACACAACCCATATATGTGGTGTGCATTTATTGATGGCGGAACTTTGTTGGGGTCAAAAATTACACCCCAGTAGACCAAGTCAAAACCAAGGTCAACCCCAAGTCAAGTGGGCCCGAGCCCAAGCCCAAGTCAAGACCAAGCATGGAAGGGGCCGGCTCCATACCAAAAAGGAGGCAATAAATTAGTCTAAATGTAATTTTTAGAAATAAATATATGTAAAGTGGGTAGAAAGCTAAAATTTTGTAAACCCCATGGCTTATATGCAAAAAAGAAATAAGCACATAAGGCATGGGGTGGCACAAGTGCTATTTAGCAAAGTCCAAAGGGCTATATGTAAAGTATGTAGCCTATAAAGGCAACATGATGAAAAAATCAATAAGAACTTTCTCTCTCTCAAAAATTAGGGTTTTTTGCCTCCTTCTTCTTCCTCAAGGTTCTAAACCTTCTTCCCCTTTTTGAATTAAATCAAGAGTTTCACTCTTTCTTTTCCAAAAATAAACAGTTTTTCACCATCAAACCCTTGAAAGGGAACTCAGATCTTCCATCAGATCTCAAAAATGGGAGATTTTTAAATCCCACCTCCCTTTTCTCCAAGATTCGGCCAACAGAAAAGGCGGAAGAAGGAGACTCATATCCAAAAATCCCACCTTGGGAAGATCCAAGGCCTAAAAGGAGATCCAGGGCCAAAAAGAAGAAAAAAGGGGTCCCCTTTGATCATCCCCAAAGATTTCTAAATGTTTAACTCCATTCAAGATCTATTAGAGTTTAACTTCATAAATCAAACCCTCTTTTATAGGAGTTCAACTCCATTCAACATCTGTCAGGGTTTAACTCCGTAAATAAAAATCCTCTTTCGGAGTTTAACTCCTATTTCCGGGGCTAAAAGCCCACTTCTTTCAGCCGGTGCCCAAGCACCCAGCATCCACGTACCGGGCACGTGAGGCGCTAGCGAGCCAAGCGCCCAGCGCCCACGTGTCGGGCACATGACCCGCTAGCACCTAGTGCCCATATGCTAGGCACATGACCCGCTAGCACCCAGCACCTATTGCCCACGTGCCGGGCACGTAAGGCGCTAGTGTCCAAGTGCCCAGCACCTACGTGTCGGGCACGTGAAGCGCTAGCGCCCAAGAATCCAGCGCCTAGCTTCTTAACGTCTTTAAGATGATCCTCACCCTACTTTTTACCACACTCAAAATACACCCCTGTTAGGAAAATTTTTCTAACGGGGTTGCTAGCGCCCTTGACCCCTAGCCTGCTATCCGAGTAGCGGGACCCACGTAAAAACTCTACGGGCCCCTCGATATATCCAAACCCCCTTTAAAACACAACACTGCACATTCAGTTTGTATGACCTGTTTGACCCGTCAATCGGAAGTTCCCTCGCTCCATAAGTAAGGGGTAATTAACGGCAGCTTAGTCCACGGCTGCCGGAGATTCGGATCCCCGCAATCAATAAACCTCCGCCTAACCTGGGCAGGGGAAATCTGTATTACGCCTGATAAACGACGCGTATTCCCATCTCAATGGGGTGACGAAAAACACCCTACACTATGAACCGGAGCTCCACGACCACCAGCAGCTCCAACAGGAGCTTCTCTATTGGAGATCCACGACTACCTCGACCACCAGAAGCTCCACCACCATCTCGACCACAAGAAGCTCTACCAACTGGAGCTCCATGACCATGCATCCGTGGACCACCTAGAGCACCGCGAGCTCCACCAACAGGAGCACTAACACCACGCATCCGTGGAGGCATCAGTGCGACGGACCTGAAAACCAACATCAACGAGTATAATATATCTGGGGAAAATCTATAAACCAACATATAAATGAACATCAACGAATATCAATCTATATGGGGTAACAATATAAAGCAATATCAACGAATAACATTTTATATGTGGTTATAGTATTAAGCAGCATAAATGAATAACATTCTATATGTGGTTACAATATAAATGAACATCAATATATACTTGCTCCATCGCGTTGTGGGCACCGACGAATGTTGTGACTCTCCTAGTGATATTGCTTGCATCGTATACCTGATATTTTATTCTGCCTCACATCTATATCATTGTGAATCCATAATGACTTTTGTCACGCCCCGCTTCCCAAAAGTACGGAAACAGTGACGTGCCAAGATCCGCAACCTAACTGTGTCGAGGGTGGTCTTTTCTCGATACAGTTACGTTAAGCGTATAAATAAATCATGCAGGCAATGTGCCAAAACTGATAATAAAAGCAGAAGCATTTATTTCCATTAAATAAAATTATTACATTCCAAAATACTGAAAGAAAACTAAATAGTTTGATTACATTGATTAAAAGAAAGCAAGCCCTAAACAGGTTGGCAATAGAAGAGGTATCCTAATACTCTTGCGTCAACACCGCGTAGTCTTCGTTAGTGGGCTCCATTCCATCTTCCAATTCTTCATCAACCTCGTCCTCATCTAACGGACGTTCCAAAGATAGAGAAAGGGAAAGGAAGTCCGTCAGCGAGTTACACTCGGGTAGGATTTTCTCAACAGAAAGTAATGATAAAGAGAACAAGTGTGTGTGATATATGATGTCATATGTGTGTAGAGGTATGGCGTATGTATTGTAGGTATTTAGTAAATTAAGGTATACAGCGTACGGCAACTACAGGCAATATGTTTGTTTAGTTTGTTAGACAAGGGTAGCGGGTTTCTCGAGATTATTTCGTTCTAACCATGGAATATGGTTGGGGAAGGTGAAATGTACTGTCCACTTTCCCAGATCTGATCGAGTAATAAGGGAATTCGAGTCCGTATACTATCTTGTCAATTCAAACTACCCAGACCCATTTTATTCAGTGTGAAGGTTTTGCGAATTAGAATTAGTGTGTGTATCATCTAGGCATGGAATGTCATTTGTCCATATTGGGACTGTTCAATTCATTCGTAATAGTCGTCTATGTTGGGACTGTTCAATTCATTCATAGTAGTCGTCCATGTTGGGACTGTTCACCCTGCCTGCAGGGCTCCTCATTTATAATAGTATTCCATACTTAGGTTTGCGCATTCTAACCCTAACCGCACCGTAGATCATATCGTGTGATGTGTCAAATGTTGGATTTAAGTAGATGATATCTCAGTCGATATGAACTTCTACAGTTGTGAGTTATATCTCATTCCATTATAGTTGTAAGGTAAACATAGCATTTTATAGAAACCTTAGTTTATAATAGACTATGATATTTTATCGTAATTATTGTTTATATAAAAACAATGGTATTTACCTGGTATATTAACATAAATTATCTTTAATTATAGAGGTTGTGGTATTTTAATAAAAGAACCTCCTTTATAAAAGGTAAGGGTATTTTAGTGAAATTCTAAAAACTTAACTTTCGAGATTAGGGGTATTTTTGGTAAGATTTCACTTCTTAAAGGTATTTAGTAAAAATCCAGTTTAAAGATTATTATTGATTTTTTTTTACAAGAAAACCCTAGCTTTTAAAAGTTCAGGGTATTTTAATAAAACTAATTACTCTACCAAGTTCATGGTATTTTCGTAAAATTATGATTCAGAAAAATTCATGGTATTTTAATAAAAATATCACTTTGAAAGGTTTAGGGCATTTTAATAAAAATACTATTTTTCCAAAATTCGTGGTATTTTACTGAAAATATATATTCTTAAGAGTTAATGGTATTTTTGTGAAATATTTATTTTAGTGAAAATATGGTTTTACATGTTTACCATCAATTTTATTTTAAAATAACGAATATATAAAAATTAACTATAATTTTTCCATGTTTTAATAATTAAGGAACTAATTATCGATAACCTTTATTTAATACCGTAGAATAATTACATTTATTCCTGTAAAAGTTATCCCGGTTATGATAGTCGTTTTATGACTTAGTTCCATATGTCCAAGCATGAAACTGGGGTTGTCCGTTACCCCGTGATTTTATCGTGAAGGATAACTGCTAAAAGTTCGTTATATTATTAGGGTTTAATATCGTTTTTAATCGTCAAAGCCCGTAAAACAGGTAATGTAGTTAAAACATCATAATTAGGTCCTGGAATTTTTTTTAATAGATAGATATTTTCATAATGAAGATAATATAGGGTCAAGTGTTGAGAGATTCTACCTGAAATGAGCTAGGAAAATGAAATTCGGTGAGCGTCGGGTTGTACGAGAAAAGGTATATCTTGAAGCTGAGAATTATTTTGTCTTTGGGACTTGGTCTAGAGTGTAGAAGACTCAAATAGGAATCTCTAAAAATATTTTGAGATTTTTTTGTCAAATAGATATTTTTTGAGGGATTTTAGAACTCAGGGTTAAATATAGGGATTTTTCTGGGATTAAAAATCCCTATTATTTTCCCCAGCCGCTACAGGAGCCGGCGCAACGAGCCGACAAGATACGGACCGTCGCTCGACCAAATCCAATGACCCACATCTCATCACGTGTGAGCTGGCGTGGGCCCCAGCTCGAGTTGGCGCTGGTGATCCTTGACCGTTGGATCATTATCCAACGGTCCAGATCAAAGGCGCCTATATATAGTTTTTATTTTGTTTTTTCTTTTAATTAAACTATCGGCAGAATCTGGACCGTTAGTTTTCAGATTCGATGGTCCAGATTCATTCCCGCTCTTAAGAATTAATAAAATTTGTTTTTAATATTTAAAAAATGTTTTAGAAATTGTTTTTGGCTTCTAAATTTTTTTGAAAAATAGTTAAAAATATTATAAAAATCTGGGAAAATTATAGAAAATGTATTTTGATATTTTATATCTTTTCCAACTAAATTTGGTCCAAAATAGCTCCCTTGCCGGTTTTAAAAACTTTTCCCTTCGATAAAAAATCCATTTATATTCTTAAAAATTTCAGAAAAATTCCTAAAAATCATATTAATTCATTTTAATCATGGAAAAATATTTTAAAAGTGTTTTCTACCAATAGAAGCAGTAAAATAATTGCTTTTACCTCAAGAAAATCATAAAACGTTTTTATTACGTATCTAGACCACACGGTCGTTACAATCTACCCTCCTTCAAATAATTTCGTCCTCGAAATTCTGGAGGTAAGCAAAAGAGTAGTTACATAGAAGAAGTTACAAATAGATCGGGATAACGTTCCCTCATCTCATTCTTTCTCTCCCATGTGGATTCGTCCGGAGAGTCCTTCCTCCGCATAACTCTAACTGGCTGGATTGTCTTGTCCCTCAATGTCTTCTCCTTCCAATCTAGGATCTCGACTGGTTGTTGTTCGTAGGTTAGGTCATCCCCTACTGTGATTTCGGAATGATCCAAAATATGACTGGGGTCACCAACATACCTCCTTAACCGCGAGATATAAAAAAACGTTGTGCACGCCCCCCAAAGAAGGTGGTAAGGCTAGGCGATACGAAAATCTCCCTGTAACATTTTAGAAAATAAAATATTATTTTTAGGAATTTAAATAATTAAAATAATAAATATTATGAATATCTTAAAGTAAGGAAATTGGTTTTAATGAAGTGGTATAATTATATACTGATAGTTTGGAAAATATTCGGAAAATTAATAAGAATTAATGTTTTTGAAAGAAATTATGTGAATTGAATATTTTGTAAATTATTAAATAATTAATTATATACAAGTTTAATACTAAACTTGATTAAAATGTATAAAATTTGTAACATTAAGCATGTTACAAATACTTGCTACATTTTTAATTATATCCACCATGGTTCTTTTTTTTGAATGATTTGTTTTTAGTTTAAAATAAAAAGAAAAGGGAAAAGAAAATGTAAATGAGAGAGAGAGTGAGGTGACTTGTGTCATGTGAGGGTGAGAGAGAGAGAGAGGTGAAGTTTCTACACAAACCCTTAGCCATTTCTTTACTCCCTTCATTCCTTCATCCTCATCTTCTTCATTTCCTTTCCACATCCTCCACCTCCTCAACCATCCATGGCCACCCCAAAATCCACACTAAAACATCATGCATCTTTCACAAAAAATGACCACAACATCACTACAAACCTTATGGAGGCCTCAAGTTTGGACCTTGAAGACTTTGAGCAACTCAAGAATTTTCTTGAGTTGCCAAATGAGCTAATCTCTACATCCATAGTTTATAATTTGTGTTTCTTTAACCTCTATAGTAGTTTAGAACTTAGTAATTGAGGTTTAGTGATCTTAAAAAATTCCAAGATGAGGGTTAAGGGATTTTATGAGTTGTGAAATATAATTGAGATTAGTAGAGGCCATAAAACCCTTCTAGTGTTAGAATTTTGGACAAAACCAGAGACTAGACACTAAAGATGTGAACTTTGAATTTGTCGATATCGGTTTTTGTGGAAATTTTGGTGTTGTTTTGAGATCTTGTAACAACCCTAAACTTACTGTACAACTTTCTGTACAATTTTTTTTTAAATACAGAAAGGGGTACTTTTGCCTGAGCACAAGTTATAAATTTGTTTTGCTTTTTAATAGCAAGAAGGAGCTTGTAGCTCATTGGTAAGACCTTGCACTGCTGAACCAAAGCACCAGAGTTCAAATCCCATCACCCACATTATTTTTTATATTGATTTCTTTTAATATTTTTAGAATCCCAAGAGTCTACACGTGCTAAACCCGTAAAAACAAAAGTCACGTGTAAAACAAACGAGCCCAGGGCGTAGGCCAAGAGTTGATGGACACGTGGCGACGGCGACCCGGTCCAACCCGGCAGACTCGGGCCGGCGGCGCCGGTCGGACCAAGTCGGATCGCCGATCTTCCTTCATAAAAGTTGTGCCTCTTTGTCTTCTGAAAACCCCTGTATACTTTAAAAACCTGCATTATTACAGAGAATTAAAAATCAAATTGAAACTCTTTTTAATGCAAAATTAAATACATTTTTCTTTCTAGTTTTTCCTATAAATACCACCCCTAAACACATACCCCCCCACTCACAAATTCTGTCCAAAACTCTCAAGAAAAGTCTCTAGAATCTTTATGTGCAGGTGGAGTTAGCGAAGGACGAAGCTCCGGCGAAATTCCGACGACAACCCTAGGAGCTCCCGGCGACGAAACGACGCACCGTAACCTACTTCCACTCCCTCTTCGTCTCCTCTAAACCAAAATCCCGTAAGTCCCTCCTCCGTCTCCTCTTTTCTATTCTTAAAACAAGTATTTCTAAAACCCGACGGAAGCGGAGTTAATCCGACTTCCGATTCGGTTCTTCTTCAAAATTCCACCTTTTCTTAAATACAAATATACCAAACCCTCACATCTTGATTATTAAACATTAACAAAACATCATGAACAAGTTTTATAGAAAAATATTTCATATTGTAATTTTTATCGTATTTTTCAGTAAAATACCATGCAGTTTAGTTTTGACATTAAACATCATATTTTCTTGCTATATGTAACAACCATAAATTTCCTGTATAACTTTTTGTACAATTTTTTTCAAAAAATACAGAAAGGGGTATTTTTCCTGAACACAAGTTATAAGTTTGTTTTGCTTTTTAATATCCAGAAGAAGCTTGTAGCTCATTGGTAAGATCTTGCATTGCTGAACCAAGCCACCAGAGTTCAAATCTCATAGCCCACATTATTTTTAATATTGTTTTATTTTAATATTTTTAGAATTCCAAGGGTTTACACGTGCATAACTCGTAAAAACCCTACTATACATGTAAAACTAACTGTCCCAAGAGAATACCCAACCGACGAGGAGCTCGAGGCACCCCTGACTCGGCCGGAATCGGCCGAATCGACCGGCGACTCAGCCGACTCGGGCCGCCGCCGCCGGCCGGACTCGACCGGACCGCCGAGTCCCCAACATGAAAGTTATGGTTTTTCATCTCACCAGTACCCATGCACACTTTAATTTCTTGGATCAATAACAGAGCCCCTTTAAAACCCTATTTATTCCATTTTAATACATTTTATTACAATTTTCAATTCACCTTTTCACCTACCCTAAACCCTAGCCTTACCCTATAAATACAACCCCTGGACACACACCCCTCACTCCAAAATTCTGATAAAAAACTCTCAAGAAATCTTTAGAAGTTTAGTGTGCAATTGAAGTTAGCAAAAGGCGAAAGCTCCGGCGAGATTCCGACGATAACCCTAGGAGCTCCCGGCGACGAAACGACGCACCGGCACCTCCTACCGTTCTCTCTTCCTCTCCTCTAATCTAAAAACCCGTAAGTCCCACCTCCCTCTTCTATTCTCTAGTCTTAAAACATCTTTTAATAAAACCCGACGGAATCGAAGTTAATCCGATATCCGATTCGGTTCTTCCTAAAAATCCCACCTTTTCTTAAATACAATCATATTAAACCATTACATGTTGACTATTAAATATCAACAAGTCATATTGAATAAGTTACATATCAAAAGAATTTCTATTTCAATTGTTATCGTACTTTTTCACTAAAATACCATATAGTTTGATTTCGACATTTAAAACATCAAAATATTGTTATACCTTTAAGTAGATCACGAGGTAATGACCTACCTCCTCACACACTCATATGTAACATAGCACAATACTTTTCAGGAATATAGAATACGGGAAAACGAAACTCTATATATAAATACCCGTAACTATTAAAACCGTTTCTATAAGAAATCGTATTTTTTATAAATCTTTGCAAAGCGCCGCTACAACCCACTTTGGGGAACCCGACTGGGATGGTGCGGATTATCGCACATCCCTGGGCTTAGTAGTGCGAGATTCAGACCTCCGCAAGGAGCATTCGGTCTTGAAAATTTAAAATACGAAAATCTTAAGAAAATGAGATTTCTAGAAATATAAAATATATTAAAATTATTTTTATATAAATATATATATATATATATCATTAAAATATCCATTTTGTGATAATATAAATGTTCCAATTTTTCTAAAATCACAAGAATCACTTTACAATAAAATACCATGAATTCTATACAAGTTCAATATTACAATTAAATACCATGTATTATGAAAAATAGGTTTATTCACTAGAAATGTCACAAATTTAAAATCTACAACCATGAAAACTCTAAAGACGATAAATAAATACTTGGGGTGTATTTTGAAAAGTATACAAATTATTTTTACATAAAATCCCCTCAAATTCTATAAATTACCCTAAGGACCCTAGTAAATATAGGTTTAAGTGGGACCAGTCTCTTGAGCCTCATAGAGCCAGAGATATGGGTGCTTGCCTATCTAAGGTAGAGAACCTAACAACGGTGTTATCAACACGGTAATCGTTTTTTAAAAAGACACAAATACTGTCATCCAAGTGCAGCGGTTACCGATAACATCAAAACAATCAGGACTTCAATTTCTTTTCTAATTGTCTGACTCAGACTGAGTCTCATTAATAATCTGACTTGAATATGATTCAAGTACAATCTACAATCCAATATGAATCCATGAATACATATATTCAATCTGTATTGACTGAACCGAACCATGGATATACTTCCATTTACATGATTCTCCAGTTACATCCATTTACTGATATCATGGTTTCGGCAATTCATCCATCTATACAAGACAATAAAATTTACAATACGACACAAACAATACAGTACAATACTTCGCGAGGTTTAAGGGGTAAATTGGTATGGAAGGTGTTAGAAGTGGCACGAGACTGCAAAATTAAGACACCTAACTTATATTGCGTTGTTGTTGAACCGTGGCATAACGGTTCCTTGTACTTCCATTTGCTCTAGTCTCTGGCATATAGAGACACCTCTCGTATACACTGTCATTCTTCTCTACCAAGCTACAAACAACAGCGTTAACCATATAATACAACTTTAAAAGCTATCTTCTCTTTCTGTCTATTCTATTTTCTCCCTTATCTTTGGGACTTACCGAGCGATTGTTCGCTGACGACATTCCTTCTCATTCTTCTTTGGAATGTTGTCAGATGATCTGGACACTCAGGAGACCGAGCCTACCAGTGAGGACTTAGACCAGCTTGCCTACGACCCAGAGCTCTAGCTTCATTGTACACCTTTTATTTCAGTACTTTTCATTTCTGTTATGCCACTGTTTAGGCATTGCTTTCTTTCAGTTGTATTTACTTTTCCATGCATTGTACAAAAAGATTGTGAATAAATAAAGTTGTTGTTTTATTATATCTTGTCACTTGTGCATTTATATTTATATTGCTTAGATACGCTTAGCGTATTTACTTCACAGTAAATACGTAGCGGTCTCGTCAAGCCCTCAACCCGTACACTGGGAAGCGGGACGTGACACTATACCTTTAAATAGATCATGAGGTAATGACCTACCACTTCACAACACTCATATACAACATAGCACGATATCTTTTGGGAAATATAGATTCAGAAAAATACCGTTTTACACAAAACTACTTTTAACTTATAAAAACCATTTTCATAAGATTATGTATTTTACACAAATCTTTGCAAAGCTTCCATAATCCATTTGGGGAACTCGTTCGGGATGGTGCGGATTATCGCACATCCTCGGGTTTAGTAGTGCGAGATGCAGACCCCCGCAAGGGGCATTCGGTCTCGAAAGATTTAAAAATACAAATATCTTTAGAAAATAAGATTTCTAGAAAAATAATAAATTAAAATTATTTTTATAAATAAATATATATATATATGTATCATCAAAATATCTATTTTTGATATAGTATAAATATTCCAACTTTTCTAAGACAAAAGAATCACTTTACATGAAAATACCATGCAATTCCATACAAATTCAACACTTTATAATTAAATACCATATATTATGAAAAATAGGTTTATTCACTAGAAATGTCACATATATAAAATCTACATCTATGAAAACTCTAAAGACGGTAATAAAATATTTGAGGAGTATTTTGAAAATTATACAAAATTAATTTTACATAAAACCCTCTCAAGTTTTATAAATTGCAATAAGGACCCTAATAAATATAGGTTTAAGCGGGACCAGTCTCTTGAGCCTCAGAGAGACAGAGATATGGGTGCTTGCCTATTTAAGGTAGAAAACTTAACAAACGGTGTTATCAACACGGTAATCGTTGTTGAAAAAGACACAAATCATGCCGCCTATGTGCAGCGGTTACCGATAACACCAAAACCTAATTCAGGACTTCAATTTCTTTTCTAATTGTTCTAACTCAGAATGAGTCTCATTATAATTAATCTGACTTGAATATGATTCAAGTATCCAAACTATAATTCAATATGAATCCATGAATCCATATATTCAATCTGTTCAATCTACAATCTATACAACTTGACTGAACCGAACCATGGATATATTCCATTTACATGATTATCCAGTATCTCCATTTCCTTTTATACGATATCATGGTTTCAGCAAGTCTTCCATTTACAATACAAGTCTTCCATTTACATCTACAAAACAGTACAAACAATACATTTACAATTCAAACAATACAATCAAGACATCACGGGGTTTAAGGGGTAGATTGGTACGAAAGGTGTTAAAAGTGGCACGAGATTGCAACTATTAATACACCTAACCTGAATTCATTTTCTGTTGTACCGTGGCATAAACGGTTCCTTGTACTACACTTGCCTTTAGTCTCTGGTATATAGAGACTCCTCTCGTATACACGGGCATCGTTCTGTACCAAGCTACAAACAACAGCGTTAACAATATAATATAACTTTAAAAGCTGCATTCTCTCTCTGTCTATTCTATTTCTCCCTTATCTTTGGGACTTACCGAGCGATTGTTCGCTGACGACATTCCTTTTCTTTCTTCTCTGGAATGTTGTCAGTTGATTCGGATCTTCAGAAGATCAAGCCCACCAGTGAGGACTTGGATCGGCTAGCCTACGATCCAGAGCTTTAGATTCATTGTACACATTTCATTTCAGTACTTTACTTTTCTGTTATGCCACTGTTTAGGCATTGCTTTCTTTCAGATGTACTTACTTTTCCATGTATTGTTAAAAGAATGTGAATAAATAAAGTTTCTGTTCAATTATATTTTTTGTCTCTTGTGCATTTCTTTTATATTGCTTAGATACGCTTAGCGTATTTACTTCAGAGTAAATACGTAGCGGCCAGTCGCGTCCTCTTCCCGTACACTGGGAAGCGGGACGTGACAGGTTTTGTTGGTGGCCCATGCAGGTCAGAGCTGTATGGAACACTACCATGCAATTCTGTTCTGTGTGAACAACCTAAGAAATATAAAACACAAGAACCAGCAACTAAAAACATTCATTACAATCCATACTCCTTGAATCTTATCGTTTCATATTCTTTGAATCATATACTTTGAATCTGTCCTAACCTAAATTTTTCATTCAAGGTTATGGATTCCCCGAACAACACCAGCACCAATGCCAACAACACTCCACCACCACTACCACTCACACCTGCCGTCGCTGCTCCGATCAACGAGCAAATGGTTCTACTTGAGGTAATCCGAAGCCTCCTGGAAGGACTGCAGCAGCAGACTGCTATATTTTTGAACCGACCAGAAGCAGAAACAACTGGTATAAAGCGCTCTGCCACCCAGATGGCAGGAGGAGCCTATCCTATACAACCTTCAAAACCCAAGAGACTGAAAGAAACAATTAACTAGTCAAGTCCAGGTTTTTGTTACTACTGCAAGAGAAAGGGACACTTGTGGAAGGACTGTAGGCCCGCAAAAAGCCTGTGCCTAGTTTGTGGCGCATCCGATCATAGAATTGGAACCTGTCCCTATAGACACAACTCAGCTCACACACCCACCAACTACCCGCAGCGACCAACTATCCAAGCTCCTGCACGTCGTCTTACACTCCCAGCTCCACCACCTGCACAGACTACTCGCCAATTCCAACAAGCACTGAGAAACATGCATCGAGGACAAAGGAATGTGCCTCCAGTTAGGAGGAACGTGCCACGGTGAAAGGCTTTCCCCTTAGCAGCCGTAGAAGCCGAGACAGTTGACCAAGGTAACACAAGTAAGTCTCTTTCACATTTTTAAAACCCTTGTATCACTTTATAATTATTCATACACTATCAGTACTTCAGTCACCAAACTTTTCTTGAATCTGTTATGCTTTCCTTTTACAAATTTCGAGGACGAAATTTATAAGGAGGGTAGAATGTAACAACCCTAAACTTCCTGTACAACTTTCTGTACAATTTTTTTTAAAAATACAGAAATGGGTACTTTTGCATGAGCACAAGTTATAAATTTGTTTTGCTTTTTAATAGTAAGAAGGAGCCTGTAGCTCATTGGTAAGACCTTGCACTGCTAAACCAAAGCACCAGAGTTCAAATCCCATTACCCACATTATTTTTTATATTGATTTCTTTTAATATTTTTAGAATCCCAAGAGTCTACACGTGCTAAACCCATAAAACCAAAAGTCACATGTAAAACAAACGAGCCCAGGGGTAGACCAAGAGTTGATGGACACGTGGCGACGGCGACCCGGCCTGACTCGACCAACTCGGGCCGGCGGAGCGGTCGACTCGGCCGGCGGTGCCTGTCGAACCGAGTCAGATCGCCGATCTTCCTTCATAAAAGTTGTGCCTCTTTGTCTTCTGAAAACCCCTGTATACTTTAAAAACCCTGCATTATTACAGAGAATTAAAAATCAAATTAAAACTCTTTTTAATGCAAAATTAAATACATTTTTCTTTCACCCTTTCACCTACCCTAACTCTAGTTTTTCCTTATAAATACCACCCCTAAACACACACACCCTCACTCACAAATTCTGTCCAAAACTCTCAAGAAAACTCTCTAGAATTTTTGTGTACAAGTGGAGTTATTGAAGGGCGAAGCTCCGGCGAATTTCCGATGACGACCCTAGGAGCTCTCGGCGACGAAACGACGCACTGTAACCTACTTCCACTCCCTCTTCCTCTCCTATAAACCAAAAGCCCATAAGTCCCTCCCCCCTCTCCTCTTTTCTATTCTTAAAACAAGTATTTCTAAAACTCGACGGAAGCGGAGTTAATCCAACTTCCGATTCAGTTTTTCTTAAAAATTCCACATTTTCTTAAATACAAACATACCAAACCCTTACATCTTGACTATTAAATATTAACAAAATATCATGAACAAGTTTCATAGAAAAATATTTCATATTGTAATTTTTATCGTACTTTTTCACTAAAATACCATGCAGTTTAGTTTTGACATTAAACATCATATTTTCTTGCTATACCTTTAAATAGATCACGAGGTAATGACCTACCTCTTCACAACACTCATATGCAGCATAGCACGATACCTTTTGGGAAATATAGATTCGGAAAAATACCGTTTTACACAAAACTACCTTTAATTTATAAAAACCATTTTCACAAGATTACGTATTTTACACAAATCTTTGCAAAGCGCCGCTACAACCCATTTGGGGAACCCGTTCGGGATGGTGCGGATTATCGCACATCCTCAGGCTTAGTAGTGCGAGAAGCAGACCCCCGCAAGGGGTATTCTGTTAGTGATATGTAAGCCTTAGAGGCCATTACTATACATACGATGTATATTGTAGTGGATGCTTGGACATATATATGGAGGACTTTCTTGCTCGACATGATAGTATGCTATCTAGCTGCTCTTTATCTTAACATATACTCTAATTGTTTCTATGTTACATGTTGATAAAGCCCTTAGAATGAGTACTTGACTACCAGGACTATGATGCAGATCATACTAGTGGGGACAGTGTAGTCGCCAAGTACATCCTTCAAATGTTCCTAGTCGTAGGTGTATCGAGACAGGGCATCGATATATCAGAGTAGACTAGCGTATAGCTTCTCGACCCATATAGATGGGCGATAGATGATCCCATATCCATTGGTATTTGATATCAGAGATAGTATACAGGTGCTCAGTGGAGACTGGGTACACTGGACGGACTCGCCGAGAACTCTCAGATAGTATTATACCTCACATCAGATGGCGATTCTCTGGTGACACTAGTACAAGTTAGTCTGTAGACCCGAGATCATCATAGAGTCTTGTGTGATTCCCACTGTGCTTTGATTTCTACCTTACCACGTTCAAGAGAACGTGCAAAACGGTGGCTTTTGGGTACAGTCACGAATTGCATGGAGGCAATGAGCGATAGGAGGGGTTTCGTCTCTCCCGGTATTGGGAGTTAATGTTGTGCTGTGTTCGATTGGCTATAACTGGAAATCCCTGACCAAGGTTGCTGAGATTTACTGGTAAGTGTTATCAGTAGTTTCTCGAACTGTTATGGACCTCATATCGACACGACTTAGGTCTGACATTTACCACCCCTAGACTAGATATGCGACATATCAGACGAAGAGACCGGACTGTACGAGAGTGTTACTGATTGGATTCACAAGAGAATGTCCAGGCTTGCTTATTGATCTTCTGATCGCTCAATACCTGGGTGGCTGTTAAGTTTAGCTGACCGCTTGCAGCTTATAGGTGTTTGATATGATCATCACCTACTGCAGGCGTATTGACGATTCTTTAGAGTCCTACACAGAGGTTTCCTGGCTCAGGCAAAACAGGGTAGGAGCACATATGTGATATGTGCGGGACCGAGAATAATACGAGTATGTGATACCGTATTTGATTCTCGCGATATGTGATATCGGCCGGGTATATGTGATATAGCCGGGTCATCGGATCAAGTGTTGATTCGATGAACTGCTACATATTATATTAGTCGGTTATTTGTGAAATAGCTGGATTATCGGATCAAGTGTTGATTCGATAGTTTAATGTATAATTATATATGTGATATATTACGTTGCATTAACTAATATAAGCTCGCTTTATTGATTCTTTTTCTCACTTGGATAATACACTGATGTATATGTGATATATGTTAATTGTATTATTTTCTTTTGTTACAAAATATTGTATATGTGATATATAATATTGTAACATGTTAGGGTTACAAATGCCACTAGGGTTTAAACTTTGATTAGGGTTTATGGTTGGGTTAATATGTGTGTGTGTGTGTATGTGTTTAATAATTCAAATTGTGTGGATTTTCTTTTGGATGAGCTTTGAGGAAGCTTCATAACCTTTGACAAAGTCCACCCTCTTTGTTTCTAGCTTGATTTTTTTTAACCCAACTTTAACCCTAGACTATCGTTTAATCTCTACATGAGTTAGCCATGACACATTCTTAACCTTGGTTGCATTTCTAACCTTAACAATAATTCATTCATCACTTTCTTCTTCATCTTCTTCAAGCTCTTAAAAAAGCTTACTTGATTTTTATTTTGTGATGAAATAAAGTGAGATAAAGAAAACAAAAGAGAGCAAATTTTTGAAATTGGCATGTGTGATGCCACCCGAAACCTTGCTGTCGTTGTAGGTATCCCATCACATTCGGTCTCGAAAGATTTAAAAATACAAATATCTTTAGAAAATGAGATTTCTAGAAAAATAATAAATTAAAATTATTTTTATAAATAAATAAATATATATATATATGTATCATCAAAATATCTATTTTTGATATAGTATAAATATTCCAACTTTTCTAAGACAAAAGAATCACTTTACATGAAAATACCATGCAATTCCATACAAATTCAACACTTTACAATTAAATACCATGTATTATGAAAAATAGGTTTATTCACTAGAAATGCCACATATATAAAATCTACATCTATGAAAACACTAAAGACGATAATTAAATACTTGTGGAGTATTTTAAAAATTATACAAAATTATTTTTACATAAAACCCGCTCAAGTTTTATAAATTACAATAAGGACCCTAGTAAATATAGGTTTAAGAGGAACCAGTCTCTTGAGCCTCAGGGAGCCGGAGATATGGGTGCTTTCCTATTTAAGATAGACAGCTTAACAAATGGTGTTATCAACACAGTAATCGTCTTTGAAAAAGACACAAATCCTGCCGCCCATGTGCAGCGGTTACCGATAACACCAAAACCTAATTCATGACTTCAATTTCTTTTCTAATTGTTCTGAATCAGACTGGGTCTCGTTATAATTAATCTGACTTGAATATGATTCAAGTATCCAAACTACAGTTCAATATGAATCCATGAATCCATATATTCAATCTATTCAATCTACAATCTATACAACTTGACCGAACTGAACCATGGATATATTCCATTTACATGATTATCCAGTTTCTCCATTTCCTTTTATACGATATCATGGTTTCGGCAAGTCTTCCATTTACAATACAAGTCTTCTATTTACATCTACAAAACAGTACAAACAACACATTTACAATTCAAACAATACAATCAAGACATCACGGGGTTTAAGGGGTAGATTGGTACGGAAGGTGTTAGAAGTGGCACGAGACTGCAACTATTAATACACCTAACCTGAATTCATTTGCTGTTGTACCGTGGCATAAATGGTTCCTTGTACTACACTTGCCTTTAGTCTCTGGCATATAGAGACTCCTCTCGTATACACCGGTATCCTTCTGTACCATGCTACAAACAACAGCGTTAACAATATAATATAACTTTAAAAGTTACATTCTCTCTCTGTCTATTCTATTTCTCCCTTATCTTTGGGACTTACCGAGCGATTGTTCGCTGACGACATTCATTTTCTTTCTTCTTTGGAATGTTGTTAGGTGATTCGGATCTTCAGGAGATCGAGCCCACCAGTGAGGACTTGGATCAGCTAGCCTACGACCCAGAGCTTTAGATTCATTGTACATATTTCATTTCAGTACTTTACTTTTCTGTTATGCCGCTGTTTAGACATTGCTTTCTTTTAGATGTATTTACTTTTCCATGTATTGTAAAAAGAATGTGAATAAATAAAGTTGTTGTTCAATTATATCTTTTGTCTCTTGTGCATTTCTTTTATATTGCTTAGATACGCTTAGCGTATTTACTTCAGAGTAAATACGTAGCGGCCAGTCGCGTCCTCTGCCCATACACTGGGAAGCGGGGCGTGATAGATTTGCTATGACCCATGAACCTTAAAAATAATTTAACAATTACAGTGAGGTGTGCAGGTGATTTGGGGTATACCCTAGAGACCCGAGGCCCCGTCTCCTAAACATGGCCACAAATAAACTCCTTATGGCCGCAATTTGCGGCCTGGGTACTTCAGGTTGGGTTCATGCTTGGTACATGGCTTCTTTATCCTATATTTAAACATATCCTATATGCTAAATATCCCAATTGTCACCTGAGGAAAATCTAGGGGTGTTTTCTTATGTTGCTGCTTAATTTTGCGACTAGGTTTTAACTTTGGTTTTGGTTTTTGGATTTTAACACGGTGGTTTGACGTTTGTACATCGACATCGAGGATTTGTTTGGCTATTCTTGCATGCGTAGTTCGTATGTTCTAACCTATGTACCCTTCGTATGCCGTATCAGATTTCTCGTATTTGATTCTCATTTACGATACGATATTCATTGAAATGCAGGTACCTTCATGTAGACTTCGTATGACAAGAGAGAGCGTGGCATCATTGACTTTGGCAAACGAGGATCAAGGTGAGTAGATGTATATATACGGAGGAAGTCGGGTGGATGGCGTATAGCACCCCCGCAAACGTAGGATAGGGTTATTACTATATTATTATGAGTTTGGATGCGATATTGGATACTTAGTGAATAGGGAATTTAGAAGACCTTAGGTTAGATTAGGTTGGTCTCAGACGACCTATCCAAAGGATGATTACCTTGGTAGCGAATCGCAGGTTATACGTAGCCACGCGCGCGCGCGCGCACACACACACTTGTTTTGGTGTGTATATGCATATATATATATATATATATATATATATATATATTTATATGTATGTGAGTATGTGTATATATGTATATATACATATACACGGGTGATGAGGATAGCTTATGATATGGGGAGATGAGTCGATATGATCGGATATGATGATGTGAGATTTTGATATGTGATTGAGTCGTGATATGGTACATGATATGATATTATAATGGATCGTTGGGCGATATGTATTCATACATACGATCATATGTGAGTTGATAATATTTGAATGTATGGGACTTTAGAGCCGTACCCCTGATCATGATATTGTACGATGATGATACCGTATAAAGGATGATGTTTATATGATATTTGACCCGTACCCTCGATTTTGGGGATGCCGTACGATGGATTTTACCGTACGAGGTATAAATATGATGATTGATCTGCACTCTTGACTTGAGGATGCCGTACTATGTATTATACAGTATGTAAACGCTATGAGGCTGGATCGTCGACCACTAGGTATATCGACTCAAAATATATGTAGATTTTCTTATCCTTCCGACCAGTTCCTTAGTTTAGTCTCTTAGTTGTTAAATAGATGCTAGATTAGGCTCGAGTCATACCTATTTTCAAAACTAAAGAATCATGAGTATTTTCAAAGGACAACCCGAGTGATGCTATGGATTTTTCAAAGGACATATCTTTTCTCAAAAACACCGTAACCCCTACTTTTCTAAAAACCACGATTCGTGCTATTTCAAAACATTAGAACTGTATGACTCGTATAAAGATATGTATATTTTATAATGTTACGTTTCCTATTCGCTTTTCTGTTATATTTTTTGTTGTTCTCATTGCATTGCATAATTATTACACATGTTTCTTTAGCTATTATGAATCATGTCTGTTAGGACACCGGCACCATTACCGATGATGCGTATATTTCACGTACACTTTCTTGCCGGCTCACACACATCATCATCGAAAATTTCCATGTCACATACACTTTAGAAAACGTTACTTCATTGATATAACCTACTAGCTGGTAGTTTCAACAGATTATTAATATGCTTGCTCTCATATGCTAGTTTAGATATTGCATTCCTTACTTAGATACCCCATGCATTTATATATTCATTCTGTCATGCAATATTGTGGGCTCTATACCGATATTCACTGTGTATTGACTCTTGATTTTGGGATTTCGGATTTTCCATAAGATTTCTGGATTTGGGCGAAAACTGCAAGGATTTTATAAACTCGTTATCATTTTAAAAATGCAAGTTGTGGTTTTCTCGTGATATGATGTATATGACGTCCACCATGAGTTTTCCTGATTGAGTTGGTTTTCAAGACGCGATTCGAAGAGTAGAATGAACCATTTCGGGTACATGGTGGACCCGGTAAGGTACCCCGGGGCAAGAAGCTCGAGTTGTAGACGATGAGCCTGGCAGGAGAAGACTACCTACCGGTGATATTTGGCGCGGCGGATATCTGGAGGATACCGACCGTAGTCGTGAGATTGGATGATATAGGCCGATCCGTACTGACGGATCCCGGGATATTGAGGATTTGGTGTCGATGTTTGACACGGATTTCTGTTGATTTCATTGATGATACTCCAGTTTTTACACTAAAATCTTACCGAGATAAGAACACAGCTTTCTCATACAGATATATTCTGATTTCATTCTTGATGCATTCATACATCATATATATGACATGTTGCTACTTGAGGCACTGACACGAGTACATGGTATTACACTTATATTTAGATGATTACCCTTACCACTACTAGATGTTTCAATGTATATTATGAGTACATTATGGTATGACCTAGGAGATCGTCATACATTTGGTTTCTACTCGGTGATGTTTTCTACTCACGAGTTGGCAACTTATCCCCGTTGTGCCATAGTTTCTTACAAGTTTAGCCGTACAGGTTCCATGATGGCTTCGCTGGCACACTACTTCCTTCCGGGTGATTGCTTTGGTGGGTGGGTTCACTTGCATCGTGACCACCGTTGTACTTTTATTTATTTCAGTTGTATCTAGTAAGCTCCATCAACCAGACTTGTATATTTAGTAGACTTAGATAACCATAGTTGTATATTCTTTCGACCTTAGAGTCGCGCTTATGTTTTTATTGTCATTTCTGGTTTTCCTTGATGATGTTCGGTTTTCTTGTTTTCTTTCTGAGTTTTGATCCTCGCCTTTGGCGTTGTATACTTATATATTATCTTGCGTGGTTGTTTCCGCCATTAGGCGAAGTGCTAGCTCCCGCTTGGGGATGCATATATATATATATATATATATATATATATATATATATATATATATATATATATATCATTGCTTGTACCGTTTTTAGGTTATAATTTACAAAGGAGGTGCTGCCCGAATTTTCAATAACGAAAATGTTTTCAAGTAAAATACAAACATTGTGTTTTCGTATACTATTACTTATCTTTTAAGATAAGAACTTGTTTCGTTATACCGTTGTTTCAAAGCTGCACCTCCACTATTTTCCCCCTAAAAGGTTTAGATTTCTGGGCTTTTGGCTTACTTGAATTAAGTAGAGTCCTATAGACTTCACATGATTCAAGTACTAGTCACGTGCCTTTTTCGAGTCATGACAAAGTTGGTATCAGAGATTTAGGTTTAATCTTGGTTCGAGTCTAGGTTTGACTATTCGGAGTCTAGGGTTATATTTATATTTAGAACCTAGGCTTGACCTTACGGAAGTTAGACTTAGCAGAGGGGGTATTAAACCCAAACTTTCGTCGCGTAGGTTGACCTTGGTTGATGGATAATGTGACTTAAGTAGAGTGACATACCGTTTGTATGTTCCGTGGCATACTTACGATACGCTGCTCCGCTTAAGAAGCCTTAGGATGTACATTTCTTAGGCATTGTATTTCTATTCGTTCCTATGATCTATCCTCATCGACGTCGGATTGTGGTTTCTGTTACCACGGCTACGCGAGCAGAGAGAGCTGCGGCTAGAGTTGCGGTCAGCATGAGCTCGTCAGGGACGAGGACTGACTAGGTTGTTTTTCGGTAGCATACAAAACACATCGATTTATGGTTATTGGGATTTTTCCGTTGACACGCGTTCGAGATCTGCCCCAGATGATTGGGCTATTGCCAGAGGCCAGTCGTATTATAAATACTACTAGGGTACCGTTAACACCAGATGGTTGAGGCATTGTCTATCGTGCGGACGGATGAGCCAGCTGTTGCTGCGACTGACAAGATATCGCCCCCGATGTTTGAAACTATTGCAGCATGAGGTTATACTCAAGAATGTGAAAGAAGATCACTAGCCGCCCTTGGAAAAGGCTAGGACCTTTTATTCGTTGGATGCTCGATGCTCGATCATTAGTTTGACTAACTTCAGCTAGAGGAGAACCTCACCCAGATGCAATGTGAGTCGATCGAGAACGAACGAGCATAAGCGCATCACTCGATGATTTGGACGAGTCCCCGAGGATGTAATTAGCAAGATGCCTACTAAAGGATAATTGAGATGCCGAGTTCGTAGCTTCGGAAAGGAGACTCTGGATATGAGTGCAGCCGTCTGTAGCGCAGTCCACATAGCTACGAAGAGATGATTCCGAATTAGTCCATATTAAAGAAAAGTGGAGTAAGAGGTTCGTACGAGACCTTGACGAGATGACGTTCCACTCTGTTGACATCAGAGATGGGATGTCTATGCAGAGGCATTGAATGCAGCCATAATTCTATAGAAAATTCATGAAAAGATTGTAGCTGTCCCGGAGCAAGAAATGGATTTGGTAAAGGGTAATAACTTCCGGGTAGTTTGGCTGAGATGAGATTTGGGAGAGACCCCGACAGGATCTTTCTGGAATACTATATGAGAAGACTTGGATCCAGGATTGGTCGCACACTCAGTAGGCCAGAGTTTACCAGCATTGAAGAGACACGCTACGAGTGACCATGTTAATTGGTCAGGAGATCTTCAGAGAATGCGACAGAGCGGAACGGTTTCCGTCATTACTCCGTACCGGGCTGTTGAGCCGAGAAGTCATGTAACTGGTAAGCCGTAGAGAGAAACAAGATCTAAGGGCAGAAGGCACCGGACCGTGAACAGAAAGCAAGTAGATGCTTGCTCTGCTAGCTTTGGATGCACCGACACCCTTCGACATTGAAGGGGGAGCATATCGACTACAGTATTTATGATTTGCAATTTGGTGATTCGAATATCACTTTTCCGTTGTTTTGGATTTTCAGCATTTAGACGATTCGTTTTATGATTGATAAGTTTTTTTGTGCACCGCTATTGCACTTGATTTGTATTCTCATATATCAGTTGTACTGATTTTCGTTTTGTGCAGACCCATTGCACTTGATTTTGATTTCATACCCTCCGATATATTCGATTTTGAATTCATGCATAGGGGCTGCACACGATTTTTGACTTATGCATTCGGTGTAATTTACACGAGCTTTCAGTACCTTGATGTGATTTTGTGCACACAGATGCACGTGTTTATGAGTTTATATACCACGGTATACCTGATTTGGATTGATATATGTTGTATACCGTCGATTTCGATTGTGATATTCGATATTTATTTTCATGCACCTTGTGCACTTGATTTGGATTCTTGTACATACTTAGCGCGCTAGATGTGATTTTGTGCACACCAGATGCACTTAAATCGAGATTCTTCGTGCATATCAGATGCACCTGATATGCTTGTCAGGCACACCCATTGCACTTGACAGATGTTTTGTGCACACCCGTTGCACTCAGTTTTGTTTCTGTGCACATTTGTGGCACCTGTATTTGATTTCGATTTCTGTGCGCACCAGACGCGCGTGGTATTCTTGTTTACATTTTTAGGATGATTTCCTGTTGAGCACCATATTTTTATGACTTATATGCTATACGGTTTAGTAACCGAACAGGACTGGTCTGAGGACAGTATCTAAGTATTTTTGCATGCATCGATAGTTACCGAAGGGATTTCCATAAAGGAGCTATAGTCTCAATATTTTCTTTCGTGTCCATGATGACAAGAAACTTTATGAAGGAAACCCTTCTAATATTTTTCAAAAGGCGGAACGTATATGTTAAACAAAGGGTATATATAGCTATTTTTCTTACAATGAACGTCCGCTACTTATGCCGTGATACGCGCATCGCACGGAGATTTAAAAAAGGGTTTTGCATGCACTTATATTTGGATGTCTTGATGATTTTACAACGACGCGTACTATATACATGTTATAGTTTTGAATATATCATGTTGGTTTTCGTATTGGATTTTGACATTTGTATTTTCACCATAACTCCGATGATTGCGTGATGCTTGACGGTGTTTTGATTTTGAGTTATATACTCATTTTTCATGGGCATGCATTGCGCTAAGATGTATTTTAAGTATTTATGATTTCGGAGCGCCGACGACTTGATTGTTTTGCTGAAATGTTTTAGTATTTGGAGGAGTTTTAAATTTAAATTCGGGGACCGAGTTTATTTTAGGGGGGAAGATTGTAACATTTCAGAAAATAAAATATTATTTTTGGGAATTTAAATAATTAAAATAATAAATATTATGAATATCTTAAAGTAAGGAAATTGGCTTTAATGAAATGGTATAATTATATACCGATAGTTTGGAAAATATTCGAAAAATTAATAAGAATTATTGTTTTTGAAAGAAATTATGCGAATTGAATATTTTGTAAATTATTAAATAATTAATTATATACAGGTTTAATACTAAACTTGATTAAAATATATTAAATTACGCATTAAGCATGTTACAAATACTTGCTACATTTTTAATTATATGCACCATGGTTCTTTTTTCTGAATGATTTGTTTTAAGTTTAAAATAAAAAGAAAATGGAAAAGAAAAAGTAAATGAGAGAGAGTGGGGTGACTTGTGTCATGTGTGTTAGTTATATGTATGCCCTAGAGGCCATTACTGTACATGGGATGTATATTGTAGTGGATGCTGGGACATATATAGGGAGGAATTTCTTGCTCGACATGATAGTATGCTATCTGGTTGCACTTTACCTTAACGTGTACACTGATTGTCTCTTTGTTACATGTTGGTAAAGCCCTTAGGATGTGTACTTGACTACCTAGACTATGATGCAGATCATACTAGTGGGGACATGGTAGTCCATAAGTACATCCTTCAAGGTCCCTAATCGTGGGTGTATCGAGACGGGGCATCGATATACCAGAGTAGACTAGCGTATACCTTCTCGACCCATACAGATGGGCGATGGATGATCCCATATCCATTGGTGTTTGACATCAGAGATAATATACAGGTGCTCAGTAGAGACTGGGTACACTGGACGGACTCGCCGAGAACTCCCAGATGGTATTATACCTTACGTCAGATGGCAGTTCTCTGGTGACACGGGTATAGGTTAGTCTGTAGACCCGAGATCGTCATAGAGTCTTGTGTGGTTCCCACTGTACTTTGATTTCCACCTTACCACGTCTAAGAGGGCGTGCAAAACGGTGGTTTTTGGGTACAGTCCCGAATCACATGGAGGCAATGAGCGATAGGAGGGGATTCGTCTCTCCCGGTATAGGGAGTTGATGTTGCGCTGTGTTCGATTGGCTATAACTGGAAATCCCTGGCCAGGGTTACTGAGATTTACTGGTAAGTGTTACCAGTAGTTTCTCGAACTGTTATAGACCTCATATCGACACGACTTATCGAGCTATTGGAGTCTGACGTTTACCACCCCTAGGCGAGATATGTGACATATCAGACGAACAGACCGGACTGTACGGTAAGTGTTACTGGTTGGATTCACAGGAGTGTGAGCGGACTTGCTCGTCGATCTTCTGATCGCGCAATACCCGGGTGGCCGTTACATTTAGCAGACCACTTGCGGCTTGTGGGTGCTTGATATGATCATCATCTGCTACCGGCGTATTGACGAGTCTTTAGAGTCCTACACAGAGGTTTCCTGGCTCAAGCAAAACGAAATAGGAGCGCGTATGAGATATGTGCGGGACCGAGAATAATAACAGTATGTGATACTGTATTCGATTCTCGCGATTTGTATCATTGGTCGGTTATATGTGATATAGCCGGGTTACCGAATCAAGTGTTGATTCGATACATTGATACACTTGATATTAGTCGGTTAAATGCGATATGACCGGATCGTTAAATCAAGTGTTGATTTAATGATTTAATGTATAATTATATATTTGATATATTACTTTGCATTAACTAGTATTGGTTCACTTTAATTGGATTTTCTCACTTGAAATACACAAGTTGTATATATGATATACTTTTGTGCACACAATTGTATCATGTTTGATGATACATGCCAACTTGGGTGTAGTTTTGGTTTAAACCTTGGTTAAGTAAATGGTTAGGGTTTTTATTTATTTATTCATTTATTTATTTCCTTTTGGCAAGAAATAAAATGGTTGCTACTTTTGTTTTATATTGAAAGTTCATGAAGGTTTGAAAGGTTGACCATTTTGTTTCTTTCCTTTAACCTAACCATTCAACTTAACCCCAGTTTATTCTCTACACCTAACCATGGTTGCTATATGATAAGTATTCATTTTATTTTCTATTTGAAAAATAACTTATCATATTATCTTCTTCTTCTTCTCCTTCTTCAACATGAAGAAAGCTTGCCTCCATCAATGGCAACTAGTGAAAATGAGTGAGAAATCCAATTCTAAAGTGAACCCACTTCCTATTTCTTCATCCTATACCTCTTACCAAGTAGTATAGGGTGTTTTCTTCATAAGTTTCATGGCTTTGTGAAGTTGTAGCTTGATCTTGTGATGCCTCGACGTATATCATCTTCGGCATCGAAGTTGACGACCTAGCCCGATCAATTCTCCGATGAAGCCGATGCTAGAGTCCGGAATTCGATTTGGACAGCGGAGGGACATCATCACGGAGCTATGTAGGTGGAGGACCAGATCTACAATGGTTGTATTTCCGTATACCTTTTAGTTAAGTTGTTAACTAGCTTCTTGTTTCGCCTAAAATTCTAGTCAACGATCTAGTCTAGGGTTTCTCGGCACCGTAAAATTTGAAATTGGCATGGTTGATGCCTTATGAGACCTCATTAGTGTGCCTAGGAACCCTACAGTGGTATCAGAGCCTAGCTAGAGCCTTAGGCGACGACGTTTGAAATCCGAACGAACATCGAAACCCTAATCCAAAATGCTCTCTGGACATTTTTTAAAAACTGGGTTTTTTACAGATTAAAAATTCTTTAAAAATTTAGCAGGAAGTTCTAAGAATTACGGTGCAAAAATTACCAAAAGATACGTCTAAACCACGGCGGAACCGCGGCAGATGCCTGGCTTCTGCGGCGGTTCCGCGGCCATCTGATGACGTCAGCCTTCCAATTTTGCACAGTAATTTGTTTCTTGAGGTGCTGAGTTTTCTGGGATTTTTTAATCTGAACTCAAGAGTTGAGTTTTCTGGGTTGTATTAGAAGTTCGTAGATTCGGTCGAATTATCAGACTTTGTCTATGTGTCTTTCAGGGTAATTTTTTGAATATGTTAAAAAGTTCGACCGGATAGAAATACCCACTTTTTCCCCTGTCGGGAAATTTCCAATTGTTGGATTTTTCCATAGTTTAATGACGTTCTAAGTAGTGCAAGTAACGCGATGGTCCCTCTAGAAGACAACAAACCTTAACTCGATTATGTGACCGTCTTGAACTGCCCTTTGAACCTTCGGGTTTGGGTCAGTACGGCGTGCCACATGTGAGGCGTTGGCTTGACCCTTTTACGGCTGGACCGTTGGTACTGAGGCATGAACTGGATGTTTTTAAACTTATTTCATGTGTTGAGCTGTTTCGGGAAAGCTTGGGTGTTCGACTGTTCGATCGGAAAGTTTAACATTTTTCTATTTATCCGGAATGTGATACAATATTTGGAATTCACAAGTAGTTATGAGATAACTGAATGAATGTTATAAACATAGCAGTTTAGTCTCACTTGATCGGTTGCCACGGAATTTTGATGCGATCTAAAGTCCGTCGCAGTCACGTAGTGTACGCGGATACTCGCCGGGTAAACTTAATAGACAGCCTCACTCCATAGCCCCGACCAAGTGACTGTAGGAGAACCCCGTCACCGAAAGCATCCATTTGGGTGCTCGCGGCAGCGGTGTTCCGCCTTGGTGCACTTCGTCGATGGTATCGGGGGTGCGGCCGCCTACTAAAGTTTGCGACGAGCATTCGATCAGGATGTCGGGAATCTTGCTGAATTGCTCGACTTGATATTGAAAAGAGTTTTCGATAATGAGACTAAAATGCGGAGTTTATAATTGTTAGGAATGCGATGTCTAAGTATTTCATTTGATTAGGCATGCGATGTCTAAAGAGGTTGCGGATTCCAACTGTTGTAGTTTTACACTTTTTTTCTGTGACCGTAAGTGTAATATGTGATATCACCGGTTTCGTTGCTATATGTCAACGATAATTGGGATGCGCATATTTACTTACGTTGATGACATGTGATGTTATGTGTTGCTGGATATGTTATATTGGATCGTCGTGTTTGAATAGCCGGGGTTTTTTATGTGAGATGGGTGTTTTTCATTTTCATTCATGTAAAACAAATTGTATGTAATATTCTTTTATTGGGGCACTTCCAGGTTGCGGACGATGTCACCTTTTGTATATTATTTTCTTTTCCGCACCCAAGGAGGAGGGCACAAGTAACCGGGTTCTGGAGTCCAGTGGGAGACCAACTCGAGGAGTCGAGTCCGGGTCTCCTAACTATAGAATTGGCAGGGTTGCTTGCCGCTCTCGTAGGGGTCTAAGGGTGTGGGTTTGGCTATTCATCGCGACCGTGGAATCCGTGTTTTATACTGGCTCGTATTGAAAACACGGACGTCCTAGTATATCCAATGTTTCATATGATTCTTCTGCTGCGATATCTGTGATGTGATCATGTGATATGTTCTGTGATGGATACTGTATATAGTATATATGATATATTATATAGACGTTACTTATGTTTTATACCCGCGCTAGCCCTGCCCCGCTCTGTCGTTAGTTACCTAACCAAAAAATGCACGAGGGGACATCGAAGCGAATGCGGATGGCAGAAGTGTACGTCGTATTTATCTGTGATGTTTAGGTACTTAAATGATGGGACTTCATTAATGTGATTAATGAAAATAAAAGAAACCTAAGATGTTGTGGAATCGAATTTCTAAATAAAACAGGTAGCTACAGTTCTTGCTTTGCATCGCGGTGTTCCTTGTAGAACATCCTGCACCTTATTCGATAAGGAAAGGACCGAGATCCCTTCACCGGGAGTGACTCCTTTAGCAATAACTGGCAGATGCTACACCCCTCGGTTTGTCTTTTGATTGCTTCTATAGTTTTTGCTTTGCACAGTGATATATATGATATATCCCGCACCTCATTCGACGAGGAAAGGACCGACGATCCCTTCATTGGGAGTGACTCCTTTAGCAAAATTAGAAAAGCCTCAAAAACACTCCATTTCAAAATTCATTCGATCCTACAACGATATCAAGTTCATTACGCAATAGGTTTTCAGAAAAACCTGTCGTAGCCTTCCGTCATTTCAGATAAATGGTAGTTAGTATTCGTGCTACGTTTGTTGGCCTGCGTCAAGGCGTAGTGTGCGGTAGCTAACTAGTATTTATCTGTTTATGCATATGATGCAGATTGGATTAGGGTAGTCGTGCGACTTTGTTGGCCTGCGTCAAGGGTCGTGCGGGTGGGTTTAATTCAATCAGGAAATGACGGGTTGAACTTGACTAGCGCACTATGGTTTGTTGGCCTGCGTCAAGGTTATAGGACGCTAGGGGCAAAATTATCGGGAATTTCAAGTGTTGAAATTTGCAATGAGATTACATACCTTCTATGAGATAGTTGGATCCCGATACCCGCTGCGAGTAAGAGTTACTCCTGGGAGAGTTTTACACATTACAATTAGCCGATCAAGTAGGTGTCTAGAAAGGTGTTAACGGGGTTACGCCTCTGGGAAAACGAGGTTTACTTTAATTAGGTCCGTGCGAAAGCACGGGGAACCTCCCTCAAAGTACCGACACTGGCCTGGCTGAAAGATTGGCGAGCTTGTAGCGTGCAATTAATCCCGGCTAGTCTTTCCTTTTAGGGTTTGAAGGAAGATTTGATAAAAACAGTGGGAGCCATCCTGATTAGATAAAATAAATAACCAATCTGATCTTGCAAGAACGCACGCTGAGTGTTTTCTTTTCTCTCTCTCCTGGTAGCGACCATATCACGCCTTAATCAAGATAATAATACGGATGTATTGACCGAACCCGCTTGTTATACTGAGCTGGGGAACGTTGGTCCCGCTCCAACTTATAAATGTTATAAGACAGAGCAGGAAATAGGGGAATACCAGAATTCCTATGCCGCCCAAACGAGGAAAGTGCATATGATGCATCATCTTCGGGTGTGTTCGTTACACAGAACTGTTTCTCCATATCCTCTACGTCCTGGGTATTTGATACCGGATCAGGATCCCAGATATGTAATCTGTTACATAGGGCTACAGATAGGTAGAGAACTGAGAACGGGTGATAAGTTTCATGAGGCAGAAAACGGTGCAAGTGTTGTAACCAAGTCTGTTGGTCACTGACACCCTGTATTACCAATACATTGATTCTGAACAAATGCTATTGGATACCGAACCTGATATACAAAATCATATCAGTCTCTTTATTAGTAAAGAAAGGATATAATTTTGTATTGTTGGATAATGTTTTGAACATTTCCTATATCAAAAGTTGATCGGTTCAGGCACGTTATCTAAAAGCATTGATGTTCTAAATCAAACTACAGTTCTTAGTATACGGAATACACACAAGAGGAAAAGTTCAGAAATGAACGGATCCTTCTTGAGGTATTGTAGACTAGGTCATATCAATGCGACCCGACTAGCTAAGTTACGTAAAGATGCATATTTAAACAAGTTTGAATTTACATCTTGTGAAAACTTACTGGTCATGTCACAAAGATAAGATGACCACAGCTCTGTTTATTGGAAGCAGAGAAAGAGTTAGTTGAACTCTTGGGATGATACATGTTGATGTATGAAGGTCCCCTGTCTATACATGCTAAGACCAGTTCTTTATACTTCATTACATTCTCTGATAATCTCTCAAGATTCAGATATATGTTCCTGTTGAAACACAAGTCCGAACCTTTTGAGATATTCACAGAATATAAGTTAGAAGTAGAGAACCAGAATACGGGTATAAGTATTATGTCCTTTGATGTGATCAAGGAGGAGAATACTTGAGCACGGAATTCTTGGACTTTTCTAAAGGAGAATGAGATTCTCTCTCAGCATTACTCCTCTAAATACACCACAGCACAACGGTGTATCAGGGCGGAGCAATAACACTCTATATGATATGGTGTGCTCTATGATGAGTACTACTGAGTTACCTATTTTCTTTAGGGAATTATGCACTTATGAAGTTGTATACCTATTGAATATGGTTCAAATCAAATCAGTTGCCTACCATTTCATATATGATATGGAGAGGGAAGAGCTCATCTCTTAAGTCAGTTAAGATTTGGGGTTGTCCATCCTATGTCTAAAAAGCAAAATCTGGACAAGCTCGAGACAAGGTCAGTTATGTAGAACTGGAAAGGTTCCAGCTATACAATCTAAAGCTGATGATTTGGTAGAACCAAAGGATTCAATAGAATCCAACGAACCTCAGCCTCTCCGCCGATCTAGTAGGGTTCCTCACCCACCAGAGAGTTGCTTCGGTTTCTCGATGACAGTGGGAGCGAGGATTGTATCATGAGATGATGACCTAACTAGTTTCGAGCTGGCCATCAAGAGTGGGACTCTGTAAGAATGGCTGGATGCTTAGCGATCTGAGATGGAATCCTTATACACCAACAAAGTATGGACTTTGGTAGCTATATCTGAAGGGTTAAATCCCCATCAGGAGCAAGTATATCTTGAGAAGATTACTTGGTGTAGATGGAAAAGTTGAGACTTTCAAAGCTAGACTTGTTAAAGGTTTTCGTCATCGACCAGGCGTAGATAATGATGAAACCTTTTTTCCAGTGGCTATGCTTAAGTCCATCCAGATCCTACTTGCCACGGCTACATACCATGACTACGATATATGGCGGTTGGGTGCCATGACTGCTTTTCTAAATGATGTTTTAGAAGAGTGCGTCTATAAGTACACAGCCAGAGAGCCTCGTAGACAGTGGGAGCAGCAGAAACATGTACAAGATCCTTTATAAGATTAAAGCAGGCATCGCGGAGTTGGTACATCTGTTTTGATGAGTTAGTCAAAGAGTTTGACTTCATCAAAATGGTAGATGAACCTTGTATATACAAAAAGGTAGTAGGGAGTATGGTAGTGATCCTCGTAGAGTACGTGGATGACATATTCTTGATAGGGAAGGAGTTTCCTATGCTACGCTCGGTCAATCTCCGCTTATCACAATGATTCTCCATAAAGGATCAAAGTGATACCTACTAGATCCTGGGTTTTGGATCTATGAGATGGATCTAATTGGATATTAGGATTCTCACTAGCTGTAGTGAGATGGTATCAATTGATCCTGGGAAGAATCACTGGAAAAGTTCCAGGGTGATAAAGACGACTGAATGTCAGTCACAGGCATTGTCATTACCCTCAGTAAAGGGAAGATATGTTGGAAGAGTTCCAAGCTAGATACCGTGGCTAACTAGACGATAAAGGCAGGATACATCGCTACTCAAGATGCTACCAAAGAGGCTGTCTGGGTGTTTATTAGTTCATGAGATGAACTTAGTTCCTCCCATTGTGTGACAATAGAGTTGTGGCTTATGCCAGGAACGTCCGTCCCATCAGTGATCCAGACATATTCTAAGGCAGTATCACCTGATCATGGAGATGGTTGATCTTCAAGGTGATCAAGGTTAGGAGAGCAACTCAGAGGACAACACGGCGGATCCACTCACGAAAGGCCTTTTCCCAGAGAGAGACTTTTATGGGATGGTTGAGTATGAGATACTACAACCACTGCTATAGATGGCCCTAGTGCAAGTGGGAGATTGTTAGTTATATGTATGCCCTAGAGGCCATTACTGTACATGGGATGTATATTGTAGTGGATGCTGGGACATATATAGGGAGGAATTTCTTGCTCGACATGATAGTATGCTATCTGGTTGCACTTTACCTTAACGTGTACACTGATTGTCTCTTTGTTACATGTTGGTAAAGCCCTTAGGATGTGTACTTGACTACCTGGACTATGATGCAGATCATACTAGTGGGGACATGGTAGTCCATAAGTACATCCTTCAAGGTCCCTAGTCGTGGGTGTATCGAGACGGGGCATCGATATACCAGAGTAGACTAGCGTATACCTTCTCGACCCATACAGATGGGCGATGGATGATCCCATATCCATTGGTGTTTGACATCAGAGATGATATACGGGTGCTCAGTAGAGACTGGGTACACTGGACGGACTCGCCGAGAACTCCCAGATGGTATTATACCTTACGTCAGATGGCAGTTCTCTGGTGACACTGGTACAGGTTAGTCTGTAGACCCGAGATCGTCATAGAGTCTTGTATGGTTCCCACTGTGCTTTGATTTCCACCTTACCACGTCCAAGAGGGCGTGCAAAACGGTGGTTTTTGGGTACAGTCCCGAATCACATGGAGGCAATGAGCGATAGGAGGGGATTCGTCTCTCCCGGTATAGGGAGTTGATGTTGCGCTGTGTTCGATTGGCTATAACCGGAAATCCCTGGCCAGGGTTGCTGAGATTTACTGGTAAGTGTTACCAGTAGTTTCTCGAACTGTTATAGACTTCATATCGACACGACTTATCGAGCTATTGGAGTCTGACGTTTACCACCCCTAGGCGAGATATGCGACATATCAGACGAACAGACCGGACTGTACGGTAAGTGTTACTGGTTGGATTCACAGGAGTGTGAGCGGGCTTGCTCGTCGATCTTCTGATCGCTCAATTCCCGGGTGGCCGTTACGTTTAGCAGACCGCTTGCGGCCTGTGGGTGCTTGATATGATCATCATCTGCTACCGGCGTATTGACGAGTCTTTAGAGTCCTACACAGAGGTTTCCTGGCTCAAGCAAAACGAAATAGGAGCGCGTATGAGATATGTGCGGGACCGAGAATAATAACAGTATGTGATACTGTATTCGATTCTCGCGATTTGTATCATTGGTCGGTTATATGTGATATAGCCGGGTTACCGAATCAAATGTTGATTCGATACATTGATACACTTGATATTAGTCGGTTATATGCGATATGACCGGATCGTTAAATCAAGTGTTGATTTAATGATTTAATGTATAATTATATATTTGATATATTACTTTGCATTAACTAGTATTGGTTCACTTTAATTGGATTTTCTCACTTGAAATACACAAGTTGTATATGTGATATACTTTTGTGCACACAATTGTATCATGTTTGATGATACATGCCAACTTGGGTGTAGTTTTGGTTTAAACCTTGGTTAAGTAAATGGTTAGGGTTTTTATTTATTTATTCATTTATTTATTTCCTTTTGGCAAGAAATAAAATGGTTGCTACTTTTGTTTTATATTGAAAGTTCATGAAGGTTTGAAAGGTTGACCATTTTGTTTCTTTCCTTTAACCATTCAACTTAACCCTAGTTTATTCTCTACACCTAACCATGGTTGCTATATGATAAGTATTCATTTTATTTTCTATTTGAAAAATAACTTATCATATTATCTTCTTCTTCTTCTCCTTCGTCAATATGAAGAAAGCTTGCCTCCATCAATGGCAACTAGTGAAAATGAGTGAGAAATCCAATTCTAAAGTGAACCCACTTCCTATTTCTTCATCCTCTACCTCTTGCCAAGTAGTATAGGGTATTTTATTCACAAGTTTCATGGCTTGGTGAAGTTGGAGCTTGATCTTGTGATGCCTCGACGTAGATCATCTTCGGCATCGAAGTCGACGACCTAGCCCGATCAATTCTCCGATGAAGCCGATGCTAGAGTCCAGGATTCGATTTGGACAGCGGAGGGACATCATCACGGAGCTATGGAGGTGGAGGACCGCATCTACAATGGTTGTATTTCCGTATACCTTTTAGTTAAGTTGTTAACTAGCTTCTTGTTTCGCCTAAAATTCTAGTCAACGATCTAGTCTTGGGTTTCTCGGCACCGTAAAATTTGAAATTGGCATGGTTGATGCCTTGTGAGACCTCATTAGTGTGCCTAGGAACCCTACAATGTGAGGGTGTGAGAGAGAGGGGGATGAAGCTTCTACACAAACCCTTAGCCATTTCTTTACTCCCTTCATTCCTTCATCCTCATCTTCTTCATTTCCTCTCCACATACTCCACCTCCACTACCACCCATGGCCACCCCAAAATCCACACTAAAACATCATGCATCTTTCACAAAAAATGACCATAACCTCACTACAAACCTTATAGAGGCCTCAAGTTTGGACCTTGAAGACTTTGAGCAACTCAAGAATTTTCTCGAGTTGCCAAATGAGGTAATCTCTACATGCATAGTTTATAATTTGAGTTTGTTTAACCTCTATAGTAGTTTAGAGCTTAGTAATTGAGGTTTAGTGATCTTGGAAAATTCCAAGATGAGAGTTAGGGGATTTTATGAGTTATGAAATGTAATTGAGCTTAGTAGAGACCATAAAACCCTTCTAGTGTTAGAATTCTGGACAAAACCAGAGACTAGACACCAAAGATGTGAACTTTGAATTTGTCGATATCGGTTTTTGTGGAAATTGTGGTGTTGTTTTGAGATCTGCTATGACCCGAAAACCTTAAAAATTATTTAGCAATTACAGTGAGGTATGCAGGTGATTTGGAGTATACCCTAGAGACCCGAGGCCCCATCTCCTAAACATGGCCGCAAATAAACTCCTTATGGCCTCAATTTGCGGCCTGAGTACTTCAGGTTGGGTTCGTGCTTGGTACATGGCTTCTTTATCCTATATTCAGACCTATCCTATATGCTAAATATCCCAATTGTCGCCTGAGGAAAATCTGGGGGTGTTTTCTTATGTTGCTGCTTCGTTTTGCGACTTCATTTTAACTTTGGTTTTGGTATTTGGATTTTAAATCGGTGGTTTGACATTTGTACATCGACATTGAGGATTTGTTTGGCTATTCTTGCATGCGTAGTTCGTAGATTCTAACCTATGTACCCTTCGTATGACGTATCAGATTTCTCGTATTTGATTCTCGTTTACGATACGATATTCATTGAAATGCAGGTACCTTTGCGTGGACTTCGTATGACAAGGGAGAGCATGGCGTCATTGACTTCGGCAAGCTAGGATCAAGGTGAGTAGATGTATATCTACAGAGGATGTCGGGTGGATGGCGTATAGCACCCCCACAAACGTTGAATAGGGTTATTACTATATTATTATGAGTTTGTATGCGATATTGGATACTTAGTGAATAGGGTATTTAAAATACCTTAGGTTAGATTAAGTTGGTCTAGGAAGACCTATCCAAAGGATGATTACCTTGGTAGCGAATCGCAAGTTACACGTAGCCACAAACGCACATGCATGCACACACACACACACACACACTTGTTTTGGTGTGTATATGTATGTGTGTGTGTATGTATGTATGTATGTGAGTATGTGTATATATGTATATATATATATATATATATACACACACACACGGGTGATGAGGATAGCATGTGATATGGGGAGATGAGTCGATATGATCAGACATGATGCCGTGAGATTTTGATATGTGATTGTGTCGTGATATGGTACATGATATGATATTATAATGGATCGTTGGGCGATATGTATTCATACATACGATCATATGTGAGTTTATAATATTTGAATGTACGAGACTTTAGAGCTGTACCCCTGATCATGATTGTCACGCCCTACTTCCCAGAGTACGCTAAGGTAGGCACGTGACATAACCAACCATGCTACCTGTGGATAGGAATTGTCCTTCCACAGTCACATTACGGCTGTAGAGATATCAAGAACAAAATAAAACTATCTAGCACGTGTCCATAAGCCAAAATAAAATGAGTTAAGAATAAATAATGCGGAAGCAAGAGATCCAATACAAACATAACTGGAATGTATGTCCCATAATGCGGGCTCACATCAGGAAATAAATACTGAAAAGTAAAAGAACTAACTACTAATGAATCCTCACTGCTTAGCCTGCTGGCTGAAGTACTCCTGATCGGACTGCAGCAAAGGTACGGAATCTGGGCCATGCAAAACCCAGACGTCAGCGTGTCATAACATCAAGCAATAATATGTAAACAGGGTAGCAAGACATGCAAGTATAATCATAAATAGTAAAGCAGGTGTAACAGCAATATAAATCAGGGCAGTGAAAGGTAGTGTGCAGTGAGTAATCTAAACTGGTCTACTAGGTTAACTACTCTCAAGTCTTTGAAATCAATTTGATGAATCATCGATGTAACTCAATAGTATCCCATGCATGCCCGGGACCACGGTCTAAGACTCTCGGGCTGAAACCGAGACGTGCCGCTAGGCACTAAAAGGAAAAGGGTAAAGACGAACGATGTCAGCAGCATCATCCCGAGGCGGGCCTAGCCTCAAAAACTGATCGGTATAAGTAAGAAACTGTCGAATTACAAGTCAGGATTTCATCATTGATTTCCCCATACCTCCAAGTTATATGTGTTCAAGTCAGGTATTTAAGTAATCAAGAACTAATGCCAACTTAGGAGCAGGTAGGTGTAGGTTTGTCTGGATAGACAACAGGAACAGTCCGTAAGGACTACAGGTTATGTTTGTTGGCATTAGACACAAGATCATTTAACAGGTAAAGCCATGGTTCATCAGGTCAGGTCAAGTAATGTATTGAGGTGTCATGTCATGTCCAAAGTGTGCGGTACCATGTCATATCAAGTAGGAAGTGCAACAGATCATGTCGGGAAGCACAAGATGTCATGTGGGTGCTCATAATCAAACTAACATAAACAAGATTATAAATGAACAAGCATGAGTACTATCAGAACAATAAACTAGATCAGGTAATATGATAAGCAAATAGGTACAGATTAAATTATATCGATGCACGGTTATTATTTTGCATTTAATGGATGGTTTCAACACTACTTAACTACAGTATAACCAATATGGATATTAAAATCATGTTATTATGTGCCAAATAATCTAGAGATGCATTTGAATGTAGATCAGGTTAGATGTATGCAAACGGTCGTCCGACAGGGTATAAAATATAAAGGGGTATTGTGGACTATGCAATAATTGTTATATGATTTAAATATGATTGTGGGTACTATGTATAGTAGAACTAAGTGCAACATGGTATGTTTCGTGCGATGAATCTAAAATGATATAACGGAACGTCAAACTGTTAAAAGGAAATTATGGTATTAAATGTAAGCTACGGGTTTAACGTGCAATCAAATGGATATATAGAACTTTAGATAGCATATATAGTAATTCAAATTGCATGTAGCGAGTTTTCACTTGCTACGACGGATCGCGATACGGAAAACGGAATGTCTCGCGTCGGCGGGAAAAGTCGCGACGCGTGCACGGTACACGGAAAGAGTCCAAATAACGCACGATGGGATCACACGGATCAGATATGCCTGCGGGGTCGTCGTGATCGTCGCCAGCGCGGTCAAATCCCGGCAATCAAGAAACACAGTGAACATTTTGATTGAAAGAGGATGCATGGAAGAGGAAACAAGAAGAATGAAAGAGAACAGAGGAGATTGATGAAGGAAACTTACTCACTGGATTGCAGAGGGGTGACAACGTCGTCGGTGAGGCGTCGACGGAGCTCCGACAATCTACGGAGGTACCTTTTAAACAGAAAAAGAAAATTTAAAAAATAAAGAAGAATATAAATAAGAAGGAGATGGAGACTGAGAGAGAAGGGGTTGCTCACTGGGGGATTGGGAGAAGGCTAGGATGTGGTTGCAAGGTTGGAAGTCGTCGGCAAGGATCTCCGGCAAGAACGACGGCAAGGCAGTGCGCGTTCTAGGTTACAGGGAAGGCCTCGGGTGCTCGGGTGCTAGGGTTTGGTGTAGGTTGGGGTTTAGATGTAGGGTTCTGGCATTGGAGGGAGAGCAGAGGAGAGGGGGGAGATGGCGATGGTGACGGGAGATGGCCGGCGGCAATGGAACGATGGGTTCCTGGGTTCGCTGAAGGGTGTGTGTGCAGGGGAAAGAGACTCTGGAAGAAGAAAGAGAAGAAGAAGATGGAGAGGAGGAGAAGAGGAGATGCTGAGTCTCGGTTTGGGTTTGAGGAGGTGATGCAGTTAGGTTACGGTTTGCACAAGGCGATGGGTTTTAAAGAAGAGAAGTCGCGGGGTTTTAAAGGAGGAAGAAGGGATATCGTGAAGGGAGGTGACCAGATCTGGGAGCGGTGACGGGATTCGAGAAGCGCACAGTAAACGCGAGAGGTGAGAGAGTAGGCGCAAGAGGAAAGAGAAATAAAAGAGAGAGAGAGAGAGAGCTGCGGAGGAGAGAGAAGGAGGAAGAGAAAGAAAGGGGGAGAGAGATCTGCGCTCGTGGGGCCCAGGTGCACACAAAGGGAAAGCTTTGATTAGCTGGAGAATTGAGAATTTGTTTGGGAAATAAAAAATATACTCTAATTGGTTAAGGAATAAAAGAGAGAGGATAGAAGAGATTTAGTGGTGGGGCTCGGTGCAACAAAGAGCACTGATTGGCTCGGGAAAAGATTTTCCAATGTAAAAAAATATTTTCTTAACTTACCAAAATCTTTCGCTGGTGAAAAGCTTAAATGAATTTTAAAAATATTTAAATAATTAGAATTTGGCGGGATACAAAATAATTCAGAATTGCGCCCGAGTCGGGTCCAAAATTTTGGATTTGAAATATGAAAATTATTAGCAAGTTCCAAAAATCAAAATAAAGGATTTTGTAACAAAAAGGCATACCCCCAAGAACGGACGCACGTACGTGCGCGTAGCCGTCCAAACACGTCTGTTTCACTGAACAGGACGAGAACACAATGCAAGGATGCTACCACAGGGTTAGGGGTATCAAGCAGACCATGTCATGTATTTTTAAATTATTTTAAGTGACCTAAATTGCTATATGCAAAATATGTAATGTCGGGGTAATCTAAAAACTAGGAAACAACAAGCTCGGTAAACGGGTCGAATATATAGTAACTTCCATTCGCAACTAAACACGGTAAATGAATTAAACACCACAAACCACACATACGGAAACAGAAATTGGTATAACTGAACTCGGTTTGTTACAATGATATTGTACGATGATGATACTGTATAAAGGATGATGTATATATGATATTTGACCCATACCCTCAATGTTGGGGATGCCGTACGATGAATTTTACCGTACGAGGTATAAATATGATGATTGATCCGCACTCTTGACTCGAGAATGTCGTTCTATGTATTATACTGTACGTAAACTCTATGAGGTTGGATCGCCGACTACTAGGTATATCGACTCGAAATATATGTAGATTTTCTTATCCTTCCGACTAGTTTCTTAGTTTAGTCTCTTAGTTGTTAAATAGATTCTAGACTAGGCTCGAGTCATACCATTTTCAAAACTGACGAATCATGAGTATTTTCAAAAGACAATTCGAGGGATGCTATGGATTTTTCAAAGGACATATCTTTTCTCAAAAACACCGTAGCCCCTACTTTTCTAAAAACCACGATTCGTGCTATTTCAAAACATTAAAACTGTATGACTCGTATACATATATGTATATTTTATAATGTTACGTTTCCTATTCGCTTTCCTGTTATATTTTATGTTGTTCTCATTGTATTGCATAATTATTGCATATGTTTCTTTAGCTATTATGAATCTCGTCTGTTAGGACACCAGCACTATTACCAATGATGCGTATGTTTCACGTACACTTGCTTGCCGGCTCACACACATCATCATCGGTAATTACCATGTCACGTACACTTTAGAAAATGTTACTTCATTGATATAACCTGCTAGCTGGTAGTTTCAACAGATTATAAGTATGCATGCTCTCATATGCTAGTTTATATATTGCATTCCTTACTTAGATACCCCATGCATTTATATATTCATTCTGTCATGGTATATTGTGGGCTTTATGCCGATATTCACTATTTATTGACTTTTGATTTTGGGATTCGGATTTTCCATGAGATTTCTGGATTTAAGGGAAAACCGCAAGGATTTTATAAACTCGTTATTATTTTAAAAATGCAAGTTGCGGTTTTCTCATGATATGATGTATATGGCGTCCACCATGAGTTTTCTTGATTGAGTTGGTTTTCAAGACCCGGTTCGAGAAGTAGGATGAATCGTTTCGGGTACATAGTGGACCCGGTAAGGTATCTCGGGGCAAGAAGCTCGAGTTGTAGACGATGAGCTTGGCAGGGGTAGACTACCTTCCGGTGATATTTGGCGAGGCGGATATTCGGAGGATACCGACCGTAGTCGTGAGATTGGATGATATGAGCCGATCCGGACTGACGGATCCCGGGATATTGAGGATTTGGTGTCGATGTTTGACACGGATTTCTGTTGATTTCATTGATGATACTCCGGTTTTTATACTAAAATCTTACCGAGATAAGAACATAGCTTTCTCATACAGATATATTCTGATTTCATTCTTGATGCATTCATACATCATATATATGACATGTTGCTACTTGAGGTACTGACACGAGTACATGGTATTACACTTATATTTAGATGATTACCCTTGCCACTACTAGATGTTTCAATGTATATTATGAGTACATTATGGTATGACCTAGGAGATCGTCATACATTAGGTTTCTACTCGGTGATGTTTTCTACTCACGAGTTGGCAACTTACCCCCGTTGTGCCACAGTTTCTTACAAGTTTAGCCATACAGGTTCCATGATGGCTTCGCTGGCACACTACTTCCTTCCGGATGATTGCTTTGGTGGGTGGGTTCACTTGCATCGTGACCACCGTTGTACTTTTATTTATTTCAGTTGTATCTAGTAAGCTCCATCAACCAGACTTATATATTTAGTAGACTTAGATAACCATAGTTGTATATTCTTTTGACCTTAGAGTCGCGTTTATGTTTTTATTCGCGTTTATGTTTTTATTGTCGTTTTGGTTTTTCTTGATGATGTTCAGTTTTCTTGTTTTCTTTCTGAGTTTTGATCGTCGCCTTCGGCGTTGTATACTTATATATTATCATGCGTGGTTGTTTCCGCCATTTGGAGAAGAGTTAGCCCCCGCTTGGGGATGCATGTATATATATATCATTGCTTGTACCGTTTTTGGGTTATAATTTATAAAGGGGGTGCTGCCCGAATTTTCAATGACGAAAATGTTTTCAAGTAAAATACAAACATTATGTTTTCGTATACTGTTATTTATCTTTTAAGAAAAGAACTTGTTTCGTTATACCGTTGTTTCAAAACTGCACCTCCACTATTTTTCACCTTAAAGGTTTAGATTTCTGGGCTTTTGGCTTACTTGAATTAGGTGGGGTCTTATAGACTTCACATGATTCAAGTGCCAGTCATGTGCCATTTTCGAGTCGTGACACTCTCCAACGCGTTCAAGGATGTCAAATGGGCCGATGAATCGCGAATTGAGCTTTCCCCGTTTCCTGAAACTTATCACTCCGCGATTCGATGAGATCTTCAGGAACACATGTTCACCTGGTTGAAATTATAGGTGCCTCCTTTTTGCATCTGCCCAGTATTTCTGTCGATCCTGAGCTATACGTAGCTATTCCCTTATGGTTCTCACCACTCCTACGGTCTCGACAATCAACTCTGGTCCTAAAAGTTCTCGATCTCCAACATCATCCCTGCTCAATGGAGACCTGCACTTCCCCCCATATAATGCCGCGAAAGGCGCCATACCGATACTTGCCTGGTAGCTGTTGTTATACGCGAACTCTACCAAGTGCAAGTGGTCCTCCCAAGATCCCTTAAAATCCAACATACAGGCTCAGAGTATATCTTTGAGAATCTGAATAACTCTCTCGGATTGGCCATTGGTTTGGGGGTGATAGGCTGTACTGAAACTCAAGTTCGTGCCAAGACTCTCCTGTAGACTTTGCCAGAAATGAGATTGGAAACGCGTGTCTCGATTAGAAACGATGCATACACGTACTCCATGTAATCGGAAAATCTCCTCCATATACTTCTTCGCTAGGATTTCGGTTGACTGGCCGGCGTGAAAAGGAATGAAATACACGGACTTGGTAAGTCGTTACACGATTACCCATACAGCATCGTTGCCCTTGGTACTGCGAGTGAGTGCGGTCATGAATCCATGGTGATGTTCTGCCACTTCCATTCGGGTATCGGTAAGGGCTGTAATAGACCGGCAATTCGGTGGTGTTCAGCTTTCACCTGTTGACAAATCAGGCACTTGGACACACTCTTTGCTACCTCCCGCTTCATACCATACCACCAATAGTTTTGACGGAGGCCCTTGTACATCTTTGTCCCTCTAGGATGAATGGAGTATGGAGAACTGTGCGCCTCTTTCATCAATTCTGTAAATCGATGTTGCACACCCCATGCACTTGTGGGGAGGCAGAATTTACAAAAAACAATTTTCTTACTTTGCAACACCGACCTAAACTCCAGGATCTTTCAGAAACCTTAACTAGCTAAACTACATAGAGTTCTAAACTACTATGTAAGTGTTTTATACCTTGATGATTCTAGTCCTTTGGGTCTTCTTCTTCTATCCTTGAGCTCCTCGAAGGTCCGATTTGCGCTTAATCATCAGTCTCCTCGTGTCGAAGATGATCCACCCGAGAGTCTATGCTTCAAGCTCCAACCTCTAAACCGAGACAATTAAGGTACCTAGTTCGCTAATCTAGGTATCTTATAAGATTTAGAGTATTTATTGGAGTATTTAATCTCAAATGACCTTATGATTCACAGCTCATGTGAGGGTTTAAGGTCTTGAGGAAGAAGGAGAGGAAAATTGGAAAGAGAAAGGAAAAGAGCAAATGAACAAGTCTTGGCTAGTGTGAAGAATGGCTCATCCTCATCTCACATGAAGCATGGATTATTTTCAATAGAAAATAACGACCATGCTTCAATAGTAAACCAAAACCAATAAACAAAAGAAATGAGCCATGCCTCACCATGCCACAAATATCTTCATTTTCCACCTCATTAATCTATTTCCAAAAATAGATAAATCTAATAATGTGGTGTCCCCTTCTAGAAGCATCTCTTGTAAAATTATAAGAATGCCCTCACCGTATATACATACCCATATTCATACTCCAAAAAATACGAATACAATGAGATAATAATCCAATAATATAATGTTAGAATCCAGCATAAACCAAAACCCACTAGTATTATCCGTCTGAACAACATCCGTGCAGCTAGTATATGTATATGATCTGAACCCTGTAAGTAAAACCATACGACCTCTACATCGTTTCGCCTGAACTAGGAAAACCCACTGTGTGGGGTTCTTAAGACTCTACAGTATGCTGGCAGTGGGTTTAACCACAAGTCCGTCAGTGGCACTAGCTGTATGTAACGGCTACCCAGGTATCTGTCGATAAGAAGGACGATGAGCAAACTCATCCGAACTCCTACTGAGCCTATCTGTGACAATCTCTGTACATTCCGGTCTGTTCGTCTAAGAGTATGGCATATCGGGCCTAGGGGGTGGTAACCGTCAGACCCCTAATAGCGCAATAAGTCGTACCGGTGTAGAGCCCAATACACCCTGAGAAACTACTGGTGTACCTACCAATAAATCTCAATTGCCCTGGCCAGGGACTTTGTGTAATGGCTATCCGAACACAACGCGATATCAACTCCCAATACCGGGAGAGACGAATCATTTCTAACCCCTACTGCCTCTAAGTGCTTCGGGACTGTGCCTAACCACTACCTGTTTGCACGACTCATTTGAGCCGTGGTAGGGTAGTGATCTAAGTACAATAGGAGTACATTCGAGATGAATAGTGATGTCAAGTCAACGGACTAACCTGTACTCATGTCACCCGGGAACTGCTAACTAACGATAGGTATAATACCAACCAGCAATTCCTATCTAGTCTGTCCAGTGTAACTCATAACCCAATGAGCACATGTATACTATCTCCGGTATCGCATACCAATGGCTGTGGGACAGGCCATCTCCCTAACTGGGATGAGAAGCATATACACTAGTCTACTCTGGAGTATCGATGCCCTATCTCGATAATCCTATGACTAGGGACAAGTATAAGGATGTGTTTATAGACTACCCAGCCCCTACTAGTGTGATTGCCATCACAACACTGGTAGTCAAGCAAAGATTCTAAGGGCTCTATCAATATGTATTAGCGATATGCTAAAAGAATCATATACACATATTAAGATAGAATCAACCATATAGCATACTGTCATTTTGAGCAAGACTGTTATTATATCTGTGTATATCCTAAGCTTCCAAAATGTAATATACAATGCAGTACTATATAATAATGGCCTCTATGGCATATATCACTAACAATCTCCCACTTGCACTAAGGCCATGTATTGGTATATCGCACACCTATCATCTCGAATAGCCTCTCGAACTGTGTTTGAGGGATGTCCTTTGTGAGTGGATCTGCAGTGTTGTTCTCCATCTCTACTCTCCTCACCTCGATATCCCTGATCAGGTGATACCGCCTCAAGATATGTTTGGACTTCTGAGGGGACCTTGGTTCCTTCGCTAAAGCTATAGCCTCGTTGTTATCACAATACAAAGGTATTGGATCAACAATGGATGGAACCACCTGAACCTCTGTTTCGAACTTCCTCATCCAGACTGCTTCTTTTGCGGCGCCACATGCAGCGATATACTCCACTTCTATCGTCGAGTCAGCAACGGTGTCCCGCTTGGAGCTCTTGCAACAGACCGCCCCTCCATTGAGGGTAAAGATATAACCCGACATGGACTTCGAGTCATCATTGTCACTCTGGAAGATGGAGTCAGCGAAGGCCTCGATCTGGAGGTCTTTACTGCCGTATACCAAGAACATTTTCTTGGTCCTTCTCAGGTACTTGAGAATGTTCTTAACTACTATCCAGTGCTTCTCCCCAGGGTTTGACTGATACCTGCTTACTACGCTCAGTGCGAAAGCAACATCTAGTCTGGTACACAACATCTTATACATTATAGAGCCTACCGCAGAAGCGTAGAGTATAATACTCATACGATCCCTTTCCAAACCAGTCTTGGGAGACATCTCTTTGGAGAGGGTGATCCCATGACAAGCCGGTAGATTACCGCACTTGGAATCTTCCATACTAAATCTTTTCAGTATGGTGTCTATATACCTGGACTGTGAAAGTCTCAACATCCTCTTAGATATATCACGATAAATCTGGATCCCCAGAATGTAAGAAGTATCACCCAGGTCTTTCATAGAGAATTTCTGTAACAAGAACCCTTTGACTGGTTGTAGCATAGGAATGTCATTTCCTATCAGGAGAATGTCATCCACGTACAAGACGAGGAATACCATAGTTCTCGCTACAATCTTACTATAAATGCATGGTTCATCTGGATTTTTGATAAAATCGAATTCTTTGACCGTCTCATCAAAGAAGATGTTCCAACTCTGCGATACCTGCTTTAATCCATAAATGGATTTAAGCAAGTTGCATATTTTTCCGCTACTCCCACTCCCTATGAAATCCTCTGGCTGATTCATATAAACACTCTTCCAAATTTCCATCCAGAAAATCGGTCTTTACGTCCATCTGCCAAATTTCATAATCTTGGAAGGCAGCAATGGCAAGTAGGATCCGAATGTATTTAAGCATAGCCACTGGAGAAAAGGTTTCATCATAGTCCAAACCAGGTCTTTGACAAAAACCTTTTGCAACAAGTCTAGCTTTATAGGTTTCAACCTGTCCATCTACACCAATTTTCTTTCTGAAGATCCATTTGCAGCCTACGGGTTTTACCCCTTGAGGTGCAATGTCCAAAGTCCATACTTTATTGGTGTATATGGATTCCATTTCGGTCCGCATTGCATCCAGCCATTTTACCGAGTCTCTGCTCCAAATAGCCTGCTGGAAACTAGTTGGCTCATCATCGTCGATGATGCAATCCTCTCTATCCCCATCTATGAGAAAACCGTAGTATCTCTCGGGCGGATGAGACTGCCTACTAGATCCGCGGAGTGGCACAGGGATGTCTATTTCTTTTGAAACTTCTGGTTCCACCATGCTTTTGGTAATAGCTTGTGGTTCTGGAATTTCTTCCAGTTCTATTGCGCTCCCACTTATTTCTTTTTCAAGAAATTGAGTTTCCAAAAAGTGGGCATGCCGAGAAACAAAGACCTTTTGTTCCTCCGCGTAATAGAAAAGATACCCCCAGAGTTCCTTGGGTATCCCACAAACTTACATAGTACTGATCGTGCCTCGAGCTGTCCATATGCTGTTTTTTGACAAAAGTTGTACATCCCCATATCTTAAGATACTTAAGATATGGTTTCTTCCCACTCCACATTTCATATGGTGTGGTAGGCACTGACTTAGTAGAAACATGTTCAAAAGATATGCAGCTGATTCTAATGCATAACCCCAGAAGGATAGCGGTAACTCAGCATTACTCATCATGGAACATACAATATCTAATAAGGTGCGGTTCCACCTTTCCGATACACCGTTGTGCTGAGGTGTGTATGGTGGAGTAAGCAGAGAGAGAATTCCATTCTCTTTTAAATAATCCAGGAACTCGGCACTTAAGTATTCACCACCTCGGTCAGATCTAAGTGTCTTGATACTTTTGCCCGTTTGTTTTTCCACTCATTCTTATATTTCTGGAATTTCTCAAAGGCCTTGGATTTATGTTTCATCAAGAATACATGTCCATACCTTGAGAAATCATCCGTAAAAGTAATGAAGTAGGAATAACCACTTCTTTCATGTGTAGACATTGGACCACACACGTCGCTGTGTATGGGTCCCAAGAGCTCGCTGGCTCTTACCCCGTGTCCAGTGAACGGAGTCTTTGTCATCTTTCTTTTGAGACATGGTTGACAAGTTGCATAAGATAGATATTCAAACGGATACAAATGTCCCTCTTAATGTAACTTCCTCAACCGTGTTTCATTGATGTGACTCAATCTACAATACCATAAGAAAACTTGATTTAATTCTGGAGACTTTCTTTTAAGTGTGTTCTGGACATTGAAAACTTGGTGTTGGTTTAATCCATATATACCATTGTCTAGTATACCTGACCTAATCAAACTATGATTAAGGTAGATGTTTACAACATCGCTTACAAATGTAAAATCAAAACCTTCTTTAGATAGTAAAGATACGGAGATGATATTACATGTCAAACTAGGTATACAAAAACAGTTACGTAAAACCAAAATGTCTCCACTTGTCAATCCTAGGTGATATTCCCCTACGGACACAGCATCCACGCTCGCTCCGTTAGCAACCCTGAGGGTCATATCACCTGCCTTGATAACTCTACAGTTTCTCAGAGCCTGCAATGAATTACAGATATGAGATCCTGATCTGGTATCCAGTACCTAGAAAGTAGAGTTAATTGATAGACAGTTTTCAATCATAAACACACATGAAGCCGAAACCATAACTTGCTTCGAATCCTGGTTTCTGGCACTCCAAGCCCTGCAGTCCTTCTTCCAATTGCCTTTCCTGTGACAATAGAAGCATTCATCTTTCCCTACTGCCGGCCCCGAAACTTTTGCCTTGCCATTTTCCTCTACTTTACTGACACCGCCTTTCGGCTTGGTGGGTGCCTTCTTCTTCTTCCCCTTGGCTTCCGCCTTGGATCTAGAAGAGGAAGATTCCCCAATAAGCAGAGCGGGTGTCTTCCTGGTTTTCTGTAGGGCGCCATCTGCACTTCTCAACATGTTGAGGAGTTCTGGAAGTGTAACTTCCTTCCCTTGAATATTGAAATTCAAGATAAACTGGGCATAGGTTGAGGGGAGGGACTGTAGAATCAAGTCTGTATATAACTCGTTCTCCAACGTGGTCCCAAGGTCCGCGAGCTCTTCAATATAGCTAATCATCTTAAGGACGTGGTCCCCTACTGATAACCCGACAGCCAAGCTCACCTGAAACAATTTCTTCGAGGTCTCATATCTTGCGATATGAGATCGCTCTCCATAAAAATCCTTGGTATAGAGGAAGATGGAAGCTAAGTCCATCTTCTCGTACCGCCTCTGGTGTTCATTATCCATTGAGGCCAGCACAAGACACTTGGCTTTCGCACAGTCTATTTCCCATGTCTTACGGATCTCAACATCCGCGACGGTGGAATCTGGATCTGGGACGGCGAGGGATTTGGTAGTAAGGAGATAGCCCAGCTTGTCATAGGTAATGGCCATCTGGACATTCCTTAGCCAATCTTTATAGCTTGGCCCCGTCAATTTATTTTTATCTAGCAGAAAATTAAGCCCAGTCATTTTGGTCGCTACAATTAGGAAAGAGAGAAGAAACACTCAGCATGATACTCTTGCAAGTTTAGATTGGTTATTAGTTTATCTAAACAGGATGGCTCCCACTGTTTCTCAAATCCTCTTTCAAACCATAAAAGAATAATTAGTCGGTATTAATCTCACCATACAATTTTTGCTTAACCTTTCGGCCAGGCTAGTGTCGGTACTTCGAGGAAGGTTTTCCAACGCTTTCGCGAAGTTCCTTAATTATATAACCTCTTTTCTCTGTAGGCGTAGTCCCGCTAACACCGTTTTAGGCACCTACTTGGTTTATAGCATTGATTGTTTAGTGAAAAACTCTCCCGAGGAGTAATAAAACTCACGGTGGGATCGGGACCCAAATATCATCGTGTGACAAATTTGAAGGAATCCTACCAAAATCATCATACTCCAGATGGTATGCAAAACCAACAGGTTTTCTTTTCTTTTAAAACTCCCGATATGGATTTTTGCCCCAGGCGCTTATGAACTTGACGAAGTCCAACATATTATAAGACGCAAGTCAAGTTCTACCCGTCATTGTCCAGGTTAATTTGAACCCATTCGTACAAACCCTTGACGAAGGCCAAAATAGCTGTACGCCTGTCCCAAATTAACGCATCTATCTATACTACAGATGAATACCCAGCAGCTACCAATCACTATGCCTTGGCGAAGGTCAAAATAAATAGCTTGAATACTACTGAATACGCATCTGAAATGATGGAGGGCTACAGCTGGTTTTAGCGAGAACTGTGAACGTAATGAATTTGATATAGTCGAAGGAACCATGATAGCTTTTAAAAGGAGTGGTTTTGGCTCCGCATTTAAAAGTTGTTTTTCAATAAAACCGAGTGGTTTTAAAATTGTTCCAACGATTTAACTTTGGTTTGTTTTCTTTGCATTAAACAATATTAATGCGGTCCCATCATTTAACCCTATTATTGCAAAAAGAAACGAAAATAGAACGTACGCTTATGCCATCTGCATTAGCCACAGGGCCCCGTCATGCACCGTTAGGTTACTTAATTAACGGCAGAGTGGGGGCTGGACTAGCGCGGGTGCAAAACATAAGCAATGTTTATTATATAATATATATATAGCTATAATAGGCATTCCAGATCACAGATCACAGCAACACAGATGAATATATCGGATATACTAGGATTTCCGTGTTTCGTTTTAGCCTAGAACGAAAAACGGATTCCACAGTCATGATGAATAGCCAAACCTTACCCTAGACCCCTACGGGTGCAGCAAATTACCTGCCAAATTCCCGAAATGAAGCAACCTCCCTCAATAAAATGAGTAGGACACTCAGCACTTCAAGAACCCGGTAGTTTGTGCACCCTACCTTGGGTCTATCCTAGGTGCAAGAAAAAGTAAATGAAATAAAACAACGGTGGCTACAACCTCAACCCGGATGTGCCCCGCAAAAGAATATTATATCAATTTACAAATATACATGAATGAAAGAAAAGAACACTCTTCTCACATCCCCTGGCCTTTCATTCACGACGATCCAATACTTTATATACACAAACCATCATCAAGATACTAGATATGTGCAACCCCCACAAATCGACATATAGCAATTAGTAAACGTTTAGCAACACATATACAAACATAAAACACTGTTAAGCAAAAACTTAGAATTTCGATCGATAATAACATTCCGTGTCTACCCCATGCACAAACCAGTACACAAACAAATCAGGGTAGAAACCAAATATACCAAAAATCATATTTCCAAATCCCTGAACCCCAGAAAAAATTAGAAGAACATTAGGCCCAACTCGGCCGTGGATCCACGGCTAAATGACCTATTTGGACGCAGTTCCGCGGTCTAGTTAGTGGGTTAAGTGCTCAAGATTTCTCTTTTGTCCAAGAAAAGCCTGCATGTATTTTTAAGATCACTGAAATGATTTTTTGAACAGTTTTGAAAATCGACAGCAAGCATGCATCGGAAATGTAATTTCGGGTATTTTCCGTCGATTGAAGTTCTAACTACTTGCTAACTAGCTAGTTAAGATTTAAGTAGGCTCTGATACCACTGTAAGTCAATGTCGCATACCCCACGCACTTATGGGGAGGCGGAATTTACAAAAAACGATTTTCATACTTTGCAACACCGACCTAAACTCCAGGATCTTTCTGAAACCTTAACTAGCTAAACTACATAGAGTTCTAAACTACTATGTAAGTGTTTTACACCTTGATGATTCTAGTCCTTCGGGTCTTCTCCTCCTCTCCTTGAGCTCTTCGAAGGTCTGGATCGCGCTTGATCGCCGGTCTCCTCGTGTCAAAGATGATCCACCCGAGAGTCTATGCTTCAAGCTCTAACCTCTAAACCGAGGTAACTAAGGTACCTAGTTCGCTAGTCTAGGTAGCTTAGATGATGTAGAGTGCTTATTTGAGTAGTTAATCTCAAGTGACCTTATGATTCACAACTCATGTGAGGGTTTAAGGTCTTAGGAAGAAGGAGAGGAAAAATGGAGTGAGAAAGGAAAAGAGAAAATGAACAAGTCTTGGCTAGTGTGAAGAATGGCCCATCCTCATCTCACATGAAACATGGATTATTTTCAATAGAAAATAACGACCATGCTTCAATAGTAAACCCAAACCAAAAAACAAAAGAAATGAGCCATGCTTCACCATGCCACAAATATCTCCATTTTCTATCTCATTAATCTATTTCCAAAAATAGAAATCCAATAATGAGGTGACCCCTTCTAGAAGCATCTCTTGTAAAATTACAAGAATACCCTCACCGTATATACATACCCATATTCATACTCCAAAAAATATGAATACAATAAGATAATAATAATCCAATAATATAATGCTAGAATCCGGCTTAAACCAAAGCCCAGTAGTAATATCCGTCCGAACAACATCCGTGCAGTTAGTACACGTATATGATCGGAACCCTGAACGTAAAACCATACGGTCTCTAAATCGTTTCACCTGAAACAGGGAAACCCTCTGTGTGTGACTCTAAAGACTCGACAGTACGCTGGTAATGGGTTTAACCACAAGTCCGTCAATGGCACTAGCTGTACGTAATGGCTACCAAGTATCTATCGATAAGAAGGCCGATGAGCAAACTCATCCGAACTCCTACTGAGTCTATCTGTGACAATCTCCGTACAGTCCGGTCTGTTCGTCTAAGAGTATGGCATATCGGGCCTAGGGGTGGTAACCGTCAGACCTCTATTAGCGCAATAAGTCGTGCCGGTGTAGAGCCCAATACACCCTGAGAAACTACTGGTGTACCTACTAATAAATCTCGATTGCCCTGACCAGGGACTTTGTGTAATGGCTATCCAAACACAACACGATATCAACTCCCAATACCGGGAGAGACGAATCATTTCTAACCCCTACCGCCTCCAAGTGCTTCGGGACTGCACCTAACCACTACCTGTTTGCACGACTCATTTGAATCGTGGTAGGGTAGTGATTTAAGTACAATGGGAACACATTCGAGATGAATAGTGATGTCAAGTCAACAGACTAACCTGTACTCATGTCACCCGGGAACTGCTAACCGATGATAGGTAGAATACCAACCAGCAGTTCCCATCGAGTCCGTCCAGTGTAACTCATAACCCAATGAGCACCTGTATACTATCTCCGGTATCACATACCAATGGCTGCGGGACAGGCCATCTTCCTGACTGGGATGAGAAGCGGATACACTAGTCTACTATAGAGTATCGATGCCCTATCTCGATAATCCTACGATTAGGGACAAGTATAAGGATGTGCTTATAGACTACCCAGCCCCCACTAGTGTGACTGCCATCACAACGCTGGTAAACAAGCAAAGATCCTAAGGGCTCTATCAATATGTATTAGCGATATGCTAAAAGAAACATATACACATATTAAGATAGAATTAAACCAGATAGCATACTATCATTTTGAGCAAGACTGTTATTATATCTATGTATATCCTAAGATTCTAAAATGTAATATACAATCCAGTACTATATAATAATGGCCTCTAAGGTATATATCACTAACAAATTCCTCTCTGATTTCTCTGGTAAGCACACAAACCCTGCTTCCATATCTTACTGACCAGTCTTCATGAATGATGAAGTCAGTTCGTAAGTTTGTTTCTACCTGCTCACGAATATTTTGTAATCTTGTATCTACAGCTTGAGCTTCATTGATCCGATCCATCAATGTGGACTGAATTTGCATATTCATAAGTGACGAGGATACCCCGAGCATGATTACCTCTGTCTCTAACTCATTGAGGTCCTGTAGATTCCTCCAGTGAGTAGCAAGACTTAACGCTATCGTCTGGCAACTAAGAGTGTCAGGGACCACATTTACCCTCCCTGGATGATATTGCAGGTTTATATCAAAATCTGCCATTAGTTCTAGCCGCCTCCTTTGCCTCATATTGAGCTCCTTCTGAGTAAAGATATACTTCAAACTCTTATAATCGGTATAAATCTCCACCTTCTCCCCTAATAAATAATGCTTCCAGATTTTGAGTGCGAAGATAACCACAGCAAGCTCCAAATCATGGGTTGGGTAGTTACGTTCGTGAATCTTCAGCTGTCTCGATGCATATGCCACTACCTTGCTGTGTCGGTGTAACACACATCCCAATCTCTTTCCCGAGGTGTCATAATGAACTTCGAAACCTCCAGTTATGTCAGGAACAGTAAGAATGGGTGTTGTGGTTAGACGAGTCTTCACCTCCGAGAACGCTTTCTCACAAGTCTCAGTCCATACTGCGGCACATCCTTCCGAGTCAAACAAGTCATCGGTTCCACAATCCTAGAGAAGTTTTTAATAAACCGATGGTAATATCCAGCAAGCCCCAAGAAGCTCTTGATATCCGTAATTGTTCCTGGTGTCGGTGATTTGATCTCAAAAACTATCTAGTAACCGCAATCAAGAACGGCGTCGCTTGGTAGCTAGCCGGTGAGTACGGGTCGGTCCACAGGGATGTTGTGAATTTCCTAGTCGCTCAAAAGAGTTAATTCCGATGGGTGCTCGGATTGATTATTAAATCTAAAAACTAAATCTATCTATACTACGATTATCTAGATCTAAATCTTGTTAGGGTTAGGTTTAGGAATGGTTTGGAAATGTAAATAAATCTCAACGCTTTCTATACCCAAATTAGGATCTAAGAGGAGTTATGGTAATTATTAATAAAGGGGATTAGATCCATTCGGGAAGGTGTTCCTTCCTCTAGGTTCTTGTCCTTCCTTTATCGATCCTTACCCTAACCTCCATGGAAAACACGCGCAACCGGGCCTTTATACTACGGTATCACCGCTATCTCGAGGGATAGGGTGCCGTAGGGAGCGGTATGTGCATGTATGCATGGAGTCCTATGGAAATATTTAACGGGCAAGAAAGGGATGAGAGATCTCATCTCTCAAAAGCCTTCCCCAAAGCTAACATCTAAGGCAAGGAATTAAAATCTAAACTAGAGCAGTTAAATAAAACTACTTACAGATGGCTCTCTCCAAACATCAACACAGGGTTGTCAGATCTGAATTCATGAAATGAAAAGAGGCACCGATGCTCTCCAAAAGAATTATAAAATTTATTAATGAAGGGAGGCATAGCCTTTACAATGATTTAGAGTTCCTATTTATAAAGGATAGGAAACCCTAGGTTACAATTGATTCGCATGTCTACATTTACTAAAATAGCCCTAGGTTGACTTAGTCAGCACCGCCATCTTTATGGTAAAATTTACTGCCAATAGATCATCAAGACCGCCGCGGAACCGCGGCCCGAGGCCTGGTTTAGCCGCAGTTCCGCGGTTACGAAGTGGGCTTGGGCCTTGTAAATTCCGTTGTGGGCTCCTGATGTCTTGTTCTTCCTGTTTATATATGTCTTTTCTCATATTGACTTCTGTTTCTTCTCCAGATCTTCACAATGTGTAGTGCAGTAGACTTTTAACCGTTCGCTTTGAAATCTTAGACCTTGCGCTGCCTTTGTACTCTGTAAACTGATCTTTATGTAGGCTTGATCAAGATCCTTCTATTTGTTGGTTGTAGTTCCACTTTTACATCGTCTTTTACCTTTTCACTGTTTTAGATCCAAGAACCTGTAACCTGTAATATGTAGCAGACATGCGCTCCTGTTTATTTATAAAATGAATAAGAATGGGGAATATAATAATGCAATATTATGGTGTGAACAAATACTCCCAAACTTATCTTTTGCTCGTCCTCGAGCAAACTTATTTTTTATTCTTGACAAAAACCTAACCGCACTTTCGCAGGGAAACGCGATTGCACTAAGCTCGTGCAACAAGCCATTAAACCTCTAGGTGTCCCTAGTAGGAGGAGTGTTGTCTCCTGAGGGTTTTCAGCGGATACTACCCACAAAATCTTATCAATTCGGCTTTTCGACTTTTGTTCTCTAAGTAGGTTTTCTAGCAAGGAATTCTATTATCTTCTACTCGTAAATTATCCACCCATATTCTTCATACTTCCTCATCATTTAACTTAAGATTATATATGTTCTGCAGACCTACTTAGCTTTCGGCATCTCTTAAGTTTTCCTTCTAGGGTTCCATCTCCACTTAGGAATTTTTATCAACTCTTCTAAAGATACAAGTTCTATTCTTCATTCCTCTCTCTTATCTAAATCCCAATCACATACCCCTACGTGTGTGTATAGATCGCCCCTACACTTGGAAATTCAAATCAAGCAATCATATCCTTGTCCGTTGTCCAAAGCACTTATTAATTGGTGAATTTTTAAATGAATTTTGCATACACATCCTTCATGCGACCGTTAATACTTCTTGAGATACCAACGACCGATTACAAGATGTGTTTGCACATTAAAGCGTAATTCCTAGTCTTGCAACACCCAAGGCTTTAGCAGTGACTCCCAAACCAGTTGGTCTAAGGCACTAGGTGATGAAGCACCCTCGCTAAATATTTTTCTATTTTTTCAGCCTTAAGTAATCACAAAGACCAGTGTTCATTTTTTTCTTCTTTATTCACACTTGTATTTTTTATTTTCTTCGTACTAAGGACTTTTAGACAAGAGCATTTCAAGGTCTCTTCTACTATTCCAAATTTCAAGGTGCGTGATTGTGCAAATTGTAGGGTATACATTTTCAGAATCTAGACTTAAGCTAGGAATTATTTTTCAAACTTATACTCTAATAAAAATATCAATACTTTTCCTTCGTTTTGACTTAGCCCAAGAAGTGAACTCAAAATTTGCGTATTTCTAAATAAACTACAAAGACATATACTTTCTACCGTTAAACTTTAAGGAAAGTTATTTTTAGGATTTTTAATTTACTAAGTCTAAGATCTAGTTGTTCCTAGCCAGTTAACCTATTTGTCAAACTCAAGTCAAATAAAGCCAAAATTGAATACATTAAATTTTATAATTTTTGAAATTTTTCAATTTTTATGGGTTTTAAAATAATTATGCAAATGCAAAAATATGTACAAATGAATGCGAAAGAAGAAGACGTACCGAGCATACCCCCAAACTTAAACTTGACAGTGTCCTCACTGTCATGCCACACCAAGAGGGTCAAAAATTTCGGCACTCCCCTCTTTATTTATTAATTTTTTTATTTTTTGAATATTTTTTTTATTAGAAAAGAAAACAAAAAATATATATACATATATACAACAAGGTTTCCCCCAAACTTAAACTTGGCCTTACACAAGCCAAAGGTTAGCACCAACCATTCAAAAATCTTATCGTGGTAATGGTAGGGTTGGTGAAAGAATGGGATGTAAAGGAAAGAAATGAGAAACACACGAGACCGTGTGGGAAGAAGAGTGGAATATGGTCTTGTTCATATCAGATTTTTGCATTTTTATACCGCCCAATTTTTATCATATTGCTTATCGGTAGGTACTCTTGAGCCGTGTTTGCTAGTCAATTGCAGGATAAAGGTTCTCGGCTCTAAACGATGAAATTCATGGAAAAGCGCGACAAAATCCGGGTTCCTGCCAACCACAGATAAAACACGGATCTCCGCTCTCTATCCGTATGTTGCCACACACCAGTTTAAGAGACAAAATGGCAAATCAATGTCATTTTCATGCACAAGACTCAATGGCAACACAAGATCCAAGAAATCTACGCGGAGCTCAAGGAAATCATGACAAAAAGATCCACATCAAATCACCTTTTGATTTGCTAAAATTCTGGAAAACTCGTGAAGAAATTCTGAGAAAACACATATACTAGACTAAAGGGCACTGCAAGATAGAAGAAACCACCAAATATGAAGACCCAACTCTCCAAAAGACGGAAAAAAACGGTCTACTGAAAAATCTGGAGCAGATACAGTGAGTAAATCAAGATTCAGGAAATCCAGACAAGCAGAGGACAACCAAGGAAGCACCGACAAGAAAAATCAAGCAGCAAGGCCAACAAGCCGCCGCGGAACCGTGGCATAAGCAGGCCTAGGCCGCGGAACCGCGGTCGTTTGGTTCCTTCAGGGTGCCATTTTTTCTGTGAGTATCTCTCTCCTCTTCCCCACTCCTCTGAACTCCACTAAACTGTGTTTTCTGCAGCATTCTTTGCGCAAACTCTCTTCCTCCTTCCAATAAATTGTTTTTGTGCAGGATTCTTTGCGCCGCGCTAAAATAAAAATTGTTTGCAGTTGATTGTTACTGCTTTGCATATATTAATACGGACTTCAAGGGGCTTGAAACCAATTCAGATTGGGTGTGGATTTCATCACCCTTCTCAGGACCCCAGAAATCACAAAAAGCATATGCATTGACCATTGCTTAAATTAAAAAATACTAGACTCAGCCCTGAGGACTTCGCGCTCAATAGGACAGAGGACTAGTTACAGGCATCGGCCGTTTATCCTATCCTGACTTTTGCGGTGTCTGGGCAAGTATGTCCAAGGCAAGTGGTTACTTAATTATGACCACTACTTACGTAGTGGGGAGCCTCCCACATACCTGGCCGTAATTGTTGGAGAAGAGGCGGTTTGAGGTCCTATTTCTAGCCCTTTGGAACAGTTAGGAGCTGTCTAGCTGACCTAGGTGACCCTAGATCTAGGTGTGATTGTGCATATCTTGTTTGTAATTGCTTGAAGCCGTAAGTCCGTACATATCTCTGTAAAGCTCTTTCTAAAAAAAACAACACAAAACCAAAAAAAACTTGTATAAAAACTTGCCCTTTGTCGCCAAAATCCATTTTTTCACTCACCACCCATCGTATTTCTCCAATGACGTATTCTTACCCTCACATTCTCCGCTTTGACTATACTAAACTCGTTTAGTGTATGTCCGCTTGGACTCGGGACACTAGCGCCCGCCTAGTCCGCGTTACGTTAGTCGCTACCGACTACGCGATCGACTCAGACGTCGAAACTCCTTCCACGCCTCTTTCACCCTTATCTTTGCCGGCCAACTCCGACGTTGACCGGAATTCTGTTCATACATCCTCACCTTCACCTTCACCAACCTCTTCTTCCGCGATGTCAGGATTTAATCCAAACATCTCTTTGACTCCCCCGGGATTGACTCCACCTCCTATGGAGGCAACTAACCCACCACCGCCGCCTGTTGTAGCGCCGCAACGAGTCGCGCTTGTTCAGTTGATAAAACTGCACATTTGTATTACATTTTTCCTACCATTTTCATATTAAAAAAGGACTTTATTATAAAATATTATACATATGAGGGTTTATGTGTAAAAACATTATTTTCCATGTGTTAATATATGTTAATTATCATTTGGTAGGAAAATGTATGCAAATAATATTATTGATCTAATCCTAGTAGAACAAAGTCTACTAAAATCTTATTTGAGTTGTTGTGCAGAATATTTCCAAGTTGTTATGAAGAATTTATCAAACAAATCAATTTGTTGAAGAAAACTTGCCAAATTAAGAAGCAAAACTTGGAGACCAAGTCTGGAAGCAACCGAGAGAAGATTTCTGAATTATGAAGGTGCCTAGGATTGACACTTGTCACAAGAAGAAAGCACAAGAATTTTGATCAAGAGATCTCACCCGTTGGCCGCGGATCCGCGGCCTTAGCCCTCATTTACCGCGGATCCGCCGCAATATTATGGAGTTAGAAGGCAAGATTTTTGGGTATCAACCTTTGGTGAATTTTACCAAGTTTCCAACTAAAAGATTCTGGTTTTGCACTATAAAAGAGCACCGAGAGCCTCTTGGAAAAGCTATCAAGCCGACGAGATCACGAAGTCCAAGATGGCTCACGCATCCAGGCTGATCATCAACGGTTCATCTACCTCCTTAGAAGAGATCGAGAAGCAAACTAGGTTTTTGTAATCATTTTCTAAGGAATCAAAGTGTATTTGATATTGTTGATTAATAAAGGTAGCTTTCTTCTTCTTATTCTATTTCTTCGTAGACTAATTATGCATTTTCTCTCCATCTCTTTTTCTCCCAACATGCGCGAGTAATTCTCCGCTTGTTAGGGTTCGTAGGATTAGGGTAGGCTAATGAACGATGAAAATAATTAAACCCTTTTTAAGTCCTATAAAGTTTAGGAACTTTATCAAAAGAATCATTAACATCCTAATCGGGCGCGCTAGCAATTCTTTGCTAGTTCCGACCGCGATTAGAGATTAGATTAATGATTATTTTGGTAAAGGCTAGATATGAACGGAGTTCCGTGTCGAGATAAGGGTTATGAGTGGGATTCCTTTTCCCTCCAGAAACCCTAATCTACACGCATCACCGTCGTTCTAGTTCTAAATCTATTAATGGATAAAAAGGGTAACTTTTAATTAATCGTCCATAACTACGAAATCCTAACGAACCCTACAAGTCTTCTTATTATATTATCTAAGTCTCTAAAATAATCTAGATCTATATTTTACATTCTTGTTTAACGTAGATCTAGAAACCATTCTATAAAATTCTTTATCCCTCCTCTCTTTCTCAACACATCTAAAGTAAAAGTAAAAGGTTCCACGTTTCCCAGAGGACGACCCGTACTCATCTCGGTCTAGCTACACGCGACACCGTTCTGATTGCGGTTAAACTACAAACACAATCTTTCGTAACAATCAAATGGCGCCGTTGCCGGGGAATACGTGCGTAATTTTTTATTTTTACTATTTGTGTTGATTTCTTAGACGAGTCATATCATTATTAACACAAAACTGCAAATTGCATATTTAACGATTTGTGTGTGAATTTTGCGAGGGAATCTGGAGTCACGGACTTGAGGAAACAGGAGATCTAGGGTTCCGAACTTCTCTGGTATCTTTCTTAACTCTTTCTCTCTCCTCTCAAATCCAATAAAATCTATTTTCTGCAGGATTCTTTGCAAAATCTCGCCGCTAAAAAATCTTTTTGCAAAAGTTTTGTGATTGGTTTTGTTTTGCATATTTAATACGGACTTTAAGGGGCAAAGACCAAATCAAGATTAGGTGGGGATTTCATCACCCTTTCTAAGCCCCACAAATCACAAACCGAGCATATAGATCAACCCTTCATTAATTTAAAAAATATCTAGACCGGACTCTAAGGACTGTCGCGCTCAATAAGGACAGAGGAAGGTCGTGGGTAATCTATCGTTTATCCGCATTACTTTTGTAGTGCCTAGGAAAGTGTGACAAAGGCTAGTGGTTTTTAATTAGGCCCACGACGTGGTTCCTTCCCACTTACCTGGCACTTACCTGGCTACAAGGGTAGTACGGAGGCAGTAGAGGATTTATCCTGCGGCTTGTCCTTTGGAAGTCTAGGAGCGGTCTAGAGACTGGACCTAGGTAACCATAGTTCTAGGGTTGTGCATTTTTGTGATTTGTCTAAATCCGTCTTTTTTTTAAAAACAAACCAATTACTTTCTCTCCTTTTTACCCCTTCCCCCTTCTTCTCTTCTTATAATGGGTGACCTAAACAGAAGAACACTTGCCGAGCTTTGCTGTCCACAACCAGATATCTCTTGTTTTCGAAATCCTTTCGGTATACCGTCCGGCTCTTCCATGTCCTTAAGAGATCATATAGAACAAGCAGGAAGAAACAGTTGGCCACCTCAGTCTAGGTCTTATCAACCGTATCCTAATCCTACACCTGTTTCAGTTCATACCCAGAGTGAGGAAGCCCCTAGACGAATGTCCATTGCTGAGCACATAGCTAGGTCTAGAGGCCAAAGTTTCAACCCGGACCAATATCAACCATCACCACCACTGTCCGGAGAAGAGTTTGATATGCGGTTTGTATATAGCCAACCAACCAACCCATATCAATATTCTTCTTATCATAATATTGATCCTACTCCTACCCAAGTTCAGCAACTATTCTGTTCCTATCAATCCAATCCGACTTTTCCACCTACTCTAGACAGTTCTTCTAATCAGTCATTTGGGAGTTTTAATTATCCACAAGAATTTCAATCTTATACTGAAACCCCTTATCAACCCAAGACTAGTCTGGAGCAGACATTAGAAAAATATATGGAACTGACGAATCAAATTATGAAGGATTTGTGTAGTAAGACAGAACTGTACACCCTTCCTAATCAAACCTCCTCATTCCAAACTGAACTCCACAACTCCAGTTTCATAGATTCATCAAGTACAATGTCTGATAAGTTGTGTGACTTTGTAGTGTTTGATTTACCCAACTGTGAAGGGTCCCTTTCAAGTGAAACCATACCCAACCTTTGTGATCTCTACACCTCCACTCTTGAACCAAAACTGATTGAAAACCATACTTTTGATGAGGAGTTTGAGAATTTTAACCTTCACTTGAATGACGTGATTGACATTGAGGATATATTGATTGATGAACCCAAAATTTTGGACGATTTTGTCCCACCAATTCATCAAATCCTTTCACTTCCTTGTGGTCATCATCTTGAGCCTTTAATTCTTCCCGAACCCCAAATATGTCTTGAAGTTGATGATACAGGTATACCCGAAGAAATACAACCTCCATCTTCCACATCTGGTTTTGCAACACTCGACACACCAATTTGTTTACCCATTTCACCTTCTACTTTCTCCGGTTCTTCTTCTGTTCCTATAGTTTCAGTGAGTTTTGATAGATCACAATCCGTTAATTCAAGTTCAGCAATACCAGAAATTCAACTTGATTTGGATATTTTTGAAAAAGATGTAGATGAGTTTTTCGAGTCCTTTACCTCAGTGATTTTTTATGAATCAAGTAGAATAAATTCTGGCATAAAACTCTTTGACAGCAAAATGTTCAATCACACCATTGATAAAAGTTTTGAAGAACTTTTTGCTGACGAACTTGAATTTTTAAACAATACTGATTTTTTGATTAATCAATCTCCACCTATAGAGGTTGAACCGTCACCATTCCTTCTTCCTAATTATTCACATTCATCCCCATTCTTTCTTTTCTCTAATTTCAAACCCTTTCCAGACCACCTCTTATCCCTTTCCCACTTTTTCTTGACTCGATACAACACATTCTTCCACCAACCTATACGATATACTGATAAAATCTTTGAATGGTTGGTGTTAACTTTTGGTCTTTGTAAAGCCTTACTTTGACCAAATGACTCACCCCCTCTTAAAATGCTTCATATTGTCTAACTCATGTTTGAGGGGGGGTATATTTTTGGCTCTTGAACATAATTTTTGTCCTCAAATTTGTGAGCCAAAAATAAGTTTGGGGGAGCATTTTCACTTTCATATATTCTTGCCCCCATTAATAATGTCCTTCCAAGCTTACAGGTTTTGTGATCCAGCAGACAGCAACAGTGAGGACACTGTTGAAAATAAGTTTGGGGCAGGTTTGTGCTTATTTACACATACTTTGCATTATACTATATATAAGCACAAAAAAATTTTTTGATAACAAAAGAATAGAAAGAGAAAAATTACATCCAAAAGATAGGAATAGTTTAAGAAAACCAAGAAAATTAGAAGTTTTCTTAAACGAACTGGTAATAAGTAGTTATGAGCTGTTGTCCCAAGGGTTAGTAAGATGAAGGAAGTCACTAATCTGAGGATAAAAATAAGTCTGAAAAATAGTTTCTATTCTGGAAGCCAAACATTTGAATGTTGATACCCTACTATTTGCACTTACACACGTCTTGAAACTTGGGATAGTAGAGGATACCTTGAAATGCTCTTGTCTAAAAGCCAAAGTATGAAGGAAATGAAAAAAAAATGAAGAAAATATGAAAATGGTGAAAAGAAAAAAATGAACACTGGTTTTGTTATCGCCAAGGCAGCAATAAAAAAATATAGCGAGGGTGCCTCTTCACCTAGTGCCCTAAGGCCAACTGGTCTGGGAGTCACTGCTAAGCCTTAGGTGGTGCAAGACGAGGAAAATATTATCACCGAATCTGCAAGCACATGAGTAATCGGTCGGTTAGTACCTCAAGAAGTATTAACGGTCGCATGAAAAGGTGTGAGCAAACCTAAGTATTCATAAAATTAAAAAGTACTGAGGTAGATGGACAAGAGTATGATAGCTTGAATTGAATTCTCCGAGTGTAGGAATGTTCTTCACACACACGTGGGGTTATATGATCAATGTTTGGATGAAAGGTAGGAATGAAGAATAAAGACGATGTTTTATTGAGGGATGATGTGATTTCTAACATTTTTTCATGACTATTAAGATAGGGCTCATGACAACTGAAAAGCTAGTATAGTTGGAAACTCTTCTTTTCAAGGCCTTTCTTTTATGGTTCTTATCTTTATATGTAAATTTCACCATTTTTCTTTTGTTATTGAATTTTGTGGGTGTAATCCGCTGAAAACCCTCAGGAGACAACACTCCTCCTACTAGGGACACCTAGAGGTTTAACGGCTTGTTGCACGTGCTCAGTGCAATCGTGTCTGCCTACGAAGGTGTGCTTAGTTTTCTCCTTTCTTTTTCTCTTCTTAAATAAACTAGTATGCTCGGGACGATCAAAGATAAGTTTGGGGGTATTTGTTCATGTGATAAAACTGCACATTTGTATTACATTTTTCCTACCATTTTCATATTAAAAAAGGACTTTATTATAATATATTATACATATGAGGGTTTATGTGTAAAAACATTATTTTACATGTGTTAATATATGTTAATTATCATTTGGTAGGAAAATGTATGCAAATAATATTATTGATCTAATCCTAGTAGAACAAAGTCTACTAAAATCTTATTTGAGTTGTTGTGCAGAATATTTCCAAGTTGTTATGAAAAATTTATCAAACAAATCAATTTGTTGAAGAAAACTTGCCAAATTAAGAAGCAAAACTTGGAGACCAAGTCTGGAAGCAACCAAGAGAAGATTTCTGAATTATGAAGGTGCCTAGGATTGACACTTGTCACAAGAAGAAAGCACAAGAATTTTGATCAAGAGATCTCACCCGTTGGCCGCGGATCCGCGGCCTTAGCCCTCATTTGCCGCGGATCCGCCGCAATATTATGGAGTTAGAAGGCAAGATTTTTGGGTATCAATCTTTGGTGAATTTTACCAAGTTTCCAACTAAAAGATTCTGGTTTTGCACTATAAAAGAGCACCGAGAGCCTCTTGGAAAAGCTATCAAGCCGACGAGATCACGAAGTCCAAGACGGCTCACGCATCCAGGCTGATCATCAACGGTTCATCTACCTCCTTAGAAGAGATCGAGAAGCAAACTAGGTTTTTGTAATCATTTTCTAAGGAATCAAAGTGTATTTGATATTGTTGATTAATAAAGGTAGCTTTCTTCTTCTTATTCTATTTCTTCGTAGACTAATTATGCATTTTCTCTCCATCTCTTTTTCTCCCAACATGCGCGAGTAATTCTCCGCTTGTTAGGGTTCGTAGGATTAGGGTAGGCAAATGAACGATGAAAATAATTAAACCCTTTTTAAGTCCTATAAAGTTTAGGAACTTTATCAAAAGAATCATTAACATCCTAATCGGGCGCGCTAGCAATTCTTTGCTAGTTCCGACCGCGATTAGAGATTAGATTAATGATTGTTTTGGTAAAGGCTAGATATGAACGGAGTTCCGTGTCGAGATAAGGGTGATGAGTGGGATTCCTTTTCCCTCCAGAAACCCTAATCTACATACATCACCGTCGTTCTAGTTCTAAATCTATTAATGGATAAAAAGGGTAACTTTTAATTAATCGTCCATAACTACGAAATCCTAACGAACCCTACAAGTCTTCTTATTATATTATCTAAGTCTCTAAAATAATCTAGATCTATATTTTACATTCTTGTTTAACATAGATCTAGAAACCATTCTATAAAATTCTTTATCCCTCCTCTCTTTCTCAACACATCTAAAGTAAAAGTAAAAGGTTCCACGTTTCCCAGAGGACGACCCGTACTCATCTCGGTCTAGCTACACGCGACACCGTTCTGATTGCGGTTAAACTACAAACACAATCTTTCGTAACAATCAGCGCTCCAGGATCGTTTCTATCCCACCCGTTCTGCACTTCCCACCTGTCTTTCTCTTCACTGGCCAATGGGGATAATTTTGAAATTAAGCCCCATTTCATTAACATGCTTCCGAAATTTCATGGGCTTGAATCTGAAGATGCCTATATCTTCATCAACAAATTTCAAAACGTTTGTGCCATGATGAAAACCACCCAGCCGTCGGACGATGCTATACGGCTACGGGTCATTCCGTTCACTTTGTGCGATCTTGCTGAAAAATGGCTGTATAGCACTACTTCCCACTCCATAACCAGTTAGGACGAGTTTGTGAAAGCGTTTCTCAAGAATTTCTATCCGAATCATAAAACCGCGAGGATCTGTAACGAAATCAACCAATTCTCCCAGCTTCCTACTGAACCCTTTTGGAAATGCTTTGACCGGTTTAAAGACCTTCTTGTTCAGTGCCCTCACCACGGTATAGAGAAATGGCAACTTTGCCAAACCTTATACGAAGGCCCGAACCCAGTATCCAAGCAGTTGTTGGAAACCATTTGTCAGGGCCACTTCCTATCGAAATCTGACGAGGAAACGTGGCAATTCTTCGACGATCTTGCGGAACAAACGCTTCAATCGGAGAGCACTAGACCAACTTCTTCTTCTTCTACCTCCACTTCTACCGGTCAGTCTAGGGTAGGAATTCACCAACTCGATGTCTCTATTGCGATGAAAGCTGAAATGGCTGCAATAACGAGAAAACTTGAAGCGATAGAGAGCAAATTTTCATCTCCTGCTCCTACCCCTGTTCTTCCCCTTCGTACCATTTGTGCTTGTTGTTCCGATCCTTCTCACTTAACCGAAGAGTGTCCTTACAATCCACCATCTCAAGGACAGGATCGGGTTAATGCTGCATTTCAGCAAAGACTGAGGAATGATCCATACTCATCCACCTACAATCCCGGTTGGAGGAACCATCCCAATTTCGCATGGAATCAGAATCAGCATCAATTCCAAGGCAACAATTTCCAAAGGCCCCCTCCTCCACAACAACAAGCGCAACAACAAACTCAACATCAGTTTCAGCAGCCCTTCCAACCCCAACCTTTTCAAAATCAGACGAACAACTTTGCACCCAACAATTATTTTCCACAAAACAACTTTGTTCCGTCAAACAACGATAAGGTTTCCACGCTAGAACGAAGTCTGGAGGCGTTCGATAAACAATCGACACAATCCATCGCAAACATCCAGTCGTCTATTCAGTCTTTGGTGCAACACACTGCCGCTCACGGGCAAAGCATCAAAACCATCGAGGCCCAGATTGCACAACTGAATGCGGCGTTAAGCGAGCGAGAGAAGGGAAAGCTTCCATCTCAACCACTCCCAAATCCCGGTCACCCACATAATTTACATGTTGCTCTTGAACAACAGAACCACAATGTGAGTGCTGTGACTACGTTGAGATCAGGAAGGATACTGCACAACAATTGAGGATAATGACACCCCGGCCGCTTCTTCTTCTTCTTCTTCTTCTCCTTCCTCGTCTTCTGAGCCTATTCTTCATTCTTCAAAAGGCTCTTCTTCTTCTTCTGCTCTGAACGGACCCACTTCTCACTCCACGAAAACATCAGCTCTGGGATCCGTTCCAGCTCCACAATCTCCTCCACAAGCATTGGACTCAACCAATTTTAAAAACGTTCCATTTCCAAACCGGTTAAGGTCCAATAAACAAAATCCACAAATGGAGAAGATTCTGGAGTTGTTTATGCAGGTTAACATTAACATTCCCCTTTTAGCAACAAGTCCCGTCCTACACGAAAATCTTAAAGGACTTGTGCACAAAAAAGAGGAAGTCTCAGTTACCTAAGAAAGTTTTCTTGGCTAGTGCTGTGAGTGATGCTCTTACCCAATCTTTACCATAAAAACGGAAGGACCCTGGCTGTCCTACGATTTCTATTACCATTGGGGATAAGAACATCAACCGTGCACTATTAGATCTTGGTTCCAGTGTTAACCTGCTTCCGTACTCAGTATATGAGCAACCAGGTGTAGGAGAGCTGAAACCCACACACTGCACTCTCCAAATGGCCAACCGATCGATCACCCATCCTAGGGGTGAGCTAGAGGATGTGTTAATCAAGGTTGGGGACTTCATATTCGCTATTGACTTTATTGTTTTAGACACACAGGCTGTAGCTAACCCCCGGAATCAAATTCCGGTGATACTCGGTCGCCCATTCCTTGCAACCTCAAATGCTGTGATCAATTGTCGCAATGGTTCGATGAACATATCTTTTGGTAATATGACAATTGAACTCAATATTTTTAGGTTGGGGAATCATCCTACCGAACCTAATGCTAATATACTAGACGTTTGCTCGATCCAGGAGATCACCCCAGAAGAGTGTGAATTCGAGGAGTTTTTTTTCGACCATGATAACCTTAACGCCACTAGTGCGTTCCTCTTCGAACCTGCTTCTGTTTCTGCGCCCGATAATGACTATGAGTGTTTCACTTTCTCGAACGATCTTAGCCACTCACCACCCAAGTTTGAATCCTTCGAATTTCCGGATGAGTTACCTGAACCATCCAACTCGGTCGCTTACACTCATTTTGAACCTTTGCTGGAATCTTTTGAGTTCGAGACATTTTCACCATTCTTGCCTTCAATCGTTTTACCTCCAACGCTCGAACTCAAGCCTTTGCCGTCTCACCTTAAGTACGCTTACTTGGGTGAGAACGAGACCCTCCCTGTTATCATCTCGGCTTCTCTAGCTCCAGAGTAAGAAAAAGCCCTTCTTACGGTCTTGCACAGCAATAGGCAAGCTTTTGGCTGGTCCATGGCGGACATCAAGGGGATTAGTCCCCTGATCGTTGAATATCACATTCATCTGATGGATGATGCCAAACCAGCCAGAGATCCATAGAGGCGACTCAACCCAGTCATGAAGGAGGCTGTGAAGAAGGAGATCGTAAAATGTCTGGATAGTGGTATCATTTACCCTATCTCTGATAGCCAGTGGGTTAGCCCCATTCATATTGTCCCTAAGAAATCAGGTATAACAGTCATCACTAACGAGGCGAACAAGTTAATCCCTATTCGCACCCAAACTGGGTGGCGAGTATGCATCGATTACAGAAAACTCAACGCCGCAACGCGGAAGGACCACTTTCCGCTACCTTTCATTGACCAAATGCTTGAACGATTGGCCGGACACGAGTATTACTGCTTTCTTGATGGCTACTCCGACTATAATCAGATTCCCATCGCCGAAAAAGACCAGGACAAGACCACATTCACTTGTCCTTTTGGCACGTTCGCATATCGTCGCATGCCCTTTGGGTTATGCAATGCGCCCGCTACCTTCCAGCGGTGTATGATGGGAATCTTTTCAGACATGGTGGAAAAATTCCTGGAGATCTTCATGGACGATTTCTCCATCTTCGGCTATTCCTTCAACGAGTGTTTGCTGCATCTTGACGCTGTCCTTACCCGATGTAAGGACAAGAACCTCACTTTGAATTGGGAGAAGTGCCACTTCATGGTGCGCGAAGGTATTGTCTTAGGAAATATCATTTCGCAAAATGGAATAGAGATTGACAAAGCGAAGATTGAGGTCATTTCCAATCTCCCTCCTCCCAGATGCGTCAGAGACATCCGAGCCTTCCTTGGCCATGCCGGTTTCTATAGACGGTTCATCAAGGACTTTAGCAAGATTGCTAGGACCTTGACTCTTCTACTGGCCAAGGACACGCCATTCGACTTCAACTCGAGCTGTGTGACTGTGTTCGAGTCATTAAAAAACTCACTCACTTCTGCTCCCGTTCTTTCTTCACCTGACTGGACGCACCCATTTGAGATTATGCGTGATGCATCCGATTTTTCCATTGGTGCTGTCCTTGGACAACACATCAATAAGATGCCGCACGTAATCTATTATGCGAGCCGAACCCTGAACGACGCCCAACTCAATTATACAACAACTGAGAAGGAATTCTTGGCTGTTGTATTTGCTTTAGAAAAGTTCAGGCCCTACCTCATCGGCTCTCCAGTCATTGTCTACACAGACCATTCTGCTCTGCGCCATCTTTTTGCGAAGAAAAATGAAAAATCTCGGCTAATACGTTGGATCCTCTTGCTTCAAGAGTTTGACCTTGTCATTAAGGACAAACGAGGATGTGAAAACGTAGTTGCCGACCATCTCTCACGACTTCCTTCTTCGCCTTCGCGTCAAATTCCGATCAACGACGTTTTCCCGGATGAACAACTCTTGACAGTATCTTGCGAACCCTGGTTTGCAGATATTGTGAACCATTTGGCCACAGGATTACTACCGACTGAATGGTCAAGTCAGGACAGACTTCGCTTCTTATCCCAAGTAAAACACTTTTACTGGGACGGACCCTATCTGTTCAAGTACTGTCCCGACCAGATTATTCGTCGGTGTGTCCCTGACGAGGAATTCAAGAGTGTGCTGTCGTTTTGCCACGATCAAGCATGTGGCGGGCATTTTGGCCCCAGAAAGACAGCTGAGAAGATCTTGCAATGTGGTTTCTACTGGCCACAACTCTTCAAAGACGCTCATGACTATTGCAAGACTTGCTTCCGGTGCCAACACTTGGGCCGGATATCCCGGAGGAACGAGATGCCTCTCCAACCAATCTTGGTTGTGGAGATTTTCGACGTTTGGGGGATAGATTTCATGGGGCCGTTTCCCAGCTCTTTCGGAAACTTGTACATCCTTCTCGCTGTTGATTACGTCTGTAAGTGGGTTGAGGCTGTGCCCAGCCGGACTAACGACAACAAGGTTGTTGTTAAGTTTCTTAAAGAAAACATTTTCTCCCGGTTTAGGCACCCCCGAGCGATCATTAGCGACAATGGAACTCATTTCTGCAATAAGACTTTCGAGGCCTTGATGCAGAAATATTCCATTAATCATAAGCTATCCACGTCCTACCACCCCCAAACCTGCGGGCAGGCCAAAGTTTCAAATCGGCAAATCAAGCAGATACTGGAGAAAACGGTTTCCAAGAACCGTAAGGATTGGTCGCTGAAACTCACTGATGTCCTTTGGGCATTTCGAACCGCTTAAAAGACCGATCTTGGCATGTCTCCCTATCGGCTTGTGTATGGAAAGGCTTGCCACCTCCCTGTCAAAATAAAGCATCGCGCATTTTGGGCGATAAAGGAGCTAAATCTGTCTCTCGAAAATGCGGGCAGCCATCGGAAGCTGCAACTGAACAAATTGAGCAAGCTTAGGGATGAGGCTTACGATAACGCGGTTGTCGTTAAGAATCGAACAAAGGTGTTTCACGCTAAACACCTTTTGCGCAAAACTTTCGTACCTGGTCAACAGGTGCTGCTTTACGACACCCAGCTACACTTCCATCCAGGAAAGCTCGGATCTCGCAGGAAAGGGCTGTATTTTGTGCGGAATGTGTATCCGCATGGCGCTGTGGATTTAGAGAATCCAAAGGATGGTTCATTTTTCAAAGTAAATGGACACCGACTAAAACAGTACCTTAGCGTCGAACAAACAGAGGAGCTCCTGGTCTACAGGAGCCGGTTTACCCTGCATAATCTTCCTCTGCCTACCACCAAACTTCGGTTATCCAGCCAAGAACAGTGGACACTGTTCCAAATAAGTTTGGGGGTATGTATATACCATTTTATATTTATTTGTGGATATTCTTTTCCATTTTTACTCTTTAAAAACATTAAAAATATATATAAAATATAAAATAAAATTTTTTTTTGTATATCTAACCGACAATTTTGACCCTTCAAATGATCTCTTTATGCAATGACAGTGCGGACACTGTCCAGTTTAAGTTTAGGGATACGCTCGGTATGCATTACTAACCGTCGCATTCATATGTATATTTTGCATCTGCATACTAAAATCCATAAAAATCTGAAAATTTTCTAAAAACATAAAAACTTTTTCGTCAAGTTAGCTAGTGGAAGAACTCAGATTCAACATTTCAACGGTTTTGTTTGATAAGATAAGAATAACTAAATCTTATTTTTAGATTTTGAAAACCTGAAAGATAGCTCTCCTTTGAAGTTAACTATAGCTGATATACGTCTTTACATCACACTACACGTGTCGTGAGTTTTGGAAATTAGATGACAAGTCTTTTATGTCTAAAAACTTTTAAATGGATAAATGATTTTCTGAGGATCAAATAGCTTTGTTCTGAAATAAGTAATATCAAGAATAGTTTATGAAGTGAAGTGAATATGAAGGAATATTATTGATGCCTTAATTGTAACTAAGTCTGAAAAATAACCCATCTAGAACTTGATTGGAATGATTACACACCGAACCCACTAAACACGTCTTTTATCCAAAAAATAATTGAACTGCCGGTTATATCTCCGTTCGTATTAAATCATCATGATTTTCACGCCAAATTGTCTTTTGTTTTTTGACCTAGGTAACTTGAGTAATTAAGTCCGCGGGGGTGTTTCTCCACCTAATGCCCTAAAGCCAACTGGTTTGGATGCACTGGCCCAAAGCTCACTAAGAAGCCTAGAAAGTCCAGATTAAAACAAAGTCAAGCAAGTGTTCTCTCCGAGTTAAAATTCCTAACGGTTCTTTGTGTGAGAATAATCTTGACAAAAGACAGATTTTTATAAAAAATATTTCTAGCGGAGATATGAAGGTTTTATTCTATGATAAAGACTATTGCACGTTCACAGAGGTGTGTATGAAATGAAAACAAGAAAAAGGTGGAGTGAAAAATAAGACCTAGTTTCCTGTTAAGGAAGATAGAAATTCTGAAGTTGAAACTTTACTGGAAAACGAAACTTGAAAAATGCTTAACTCTTTATAAAACTTATGTGATCCTTTCAAAATTCTTATCTGGGTTTTATTGTGTGACATGATGACTTTATTCGACCCTTCTGGAACTTAACGACACTATTTGCACCACACGTAAAGACATATAAAATCTTAAGTTAAATAAGAAGCGAGATGTGAAAAATAAAGGTTCGATAGTCTAGACTTAGGATAATAGAATTGTTATTTTCTGAAACAAAACTTTAGGGTTTGAATCATGGTTATTTTGCAAAACTAGTTTGACCGGATTTTGTGGGTAGTTTCCGCAGAAAACCCTCAGGAGACAACACTCCTCCTACTAGGGACACCTGGAGGTTTAACGGCTTGTTGCACATGCTCAGTGCAATCGCGTTCCCTGCGAAAGTGAGGTTAGGATTTTTTGTGAATAAATTGGCTTTGCTCGGGACGAGCAAATGATAAGTTTGGAGGTATTTGTTCATATCAGATTTTTGCATTTTTATACCGTCCAATTTTTATCATATTGTTTATCGGTAGGTACTCTTGAGCCGTGTTTGCTAGTCAATTGTAGGATACAGGTTCTCGGCTCTAAACGGTGAAATTCATGGAAAAGTACGACAAAATCCGGGTTCCTGCCAACCACAGATAAAACACGGGTCTCCGCTCTCTATCCGTATGTTGCCACACACCAGTTTAAGAGAAAAAATGGCAAATCAATGTCATTTTCATGCACAGGGCTCAATGGCAACACAAGATCCAAGAAATCTACGCGGAGCTCGAGAAAATCATGAAAAAAAGATCCACATCAAATCACCTTTTGATTTGCTAAAATTCTAGAAAACTCGTGAAGAAATTCTGAGAAAACACATATACCAGACTAAAGGGCACTACAAGACAGAAGAAACCACCAAATATGAAGGCTCAGCTCTCCTAAAGAGCCGCGGTTCCGCGGCATAAGCATGCTTAGGCCGCGGAACCGCGGCCGTACGGTCTCTTCATGGTGTCGTATTTCAGGGGTATATAGGTCTTTTCATGAAGGTCAGAATGTTGCCCTAATTTTCCAGTTCCCTGCCTATAAATAGTCCAGAACTTGCCAAAGCCAATGGTCCATATTCTTGTATTTAGATTTTAGAATACATGTGTTGTTCTTCTTCCTCTTCTCATCTCTTCTCCATTGAAAACTTGTAGTGAGCTATTGTGAGTGAAGAATGAATAAAAGAGTTCTCTTTATTATCATGCTTGTCTTGTTCTTTTTATAATTGCTTGTAATTTTCATCTGCTAATCTAGTTGTTGTTATTTGTTGTTTGTTTGTTTCTTGTTCTCTTTTTCTTTATCCTTAAACAATTATGATGCTTAAGCTTGATCTTTTCCAAGGTGAGGTCTCAAATAGCTAGTTGTAATCTTCTAATCTTTTTCTTTCTATCTTCCTCCTTTGTTTTATTTTCTTTTCCTTATAATGGGTGAGTAGTTTTCTTACTTGTTAGGGTAGCATAAGGAAAATTTGAGAGAAGGAAATCTCTCTCACTTTTTTCTTGCCCAACATCTTAATTCGGACTCCCGTTAATTGAACCACAATCCGCTCCCTACGGCACCCTATCCTACATGATAGCGGTGATTCCTTAGTGAGACCGGTTGTGATTGAATTAACCGGAGGTTAAGTCTAAGAGCCAAGAACGGACGGACAAGCACCAAAAGGAAGAACTAATGCGTTGGAAAGCCTAGCTTATACTCGCAAGTTCCTTCCTAGTCGTGCTAATCCCCGTTGTTGCCGATTACCGTAACACCGACATTAAGAGTGGCAACGAAAGAAGTGAGCGACTCCTAACTCAAACTAACCTAATCCTAACCCTAACAAGCTCTTTATATATATCATTTTAGCACATAAGTAATCTAAAAACAAACCTGGACAATTGGACTTAACTCGTTAAAGCATATAGAAAAAGATTACCATCTCCCTGCGGACGACCCGTACTCAACCGGCTAGCTACAAGCGAAACCGTCTTGATTACGGTAATAAACTTAGCACGCAAAATCTCTACCAATCAAATGGCGCCGTTGCCGGGGAGACGGTAGTTTATTTTTTTGTGTAATTTCGGGTTAATTTGTGAATATAAATACAACCGAAAAACAAAAAAAAATACATTGTAAAAAAAACATCTTGTTATTTTTTATTAGTTTTTGTGCAAGTGTGCAGGATAATACAAAGTTCGAGTTCAAAGCCAAAGACGTGGGAAGATAGACCCATATCTCGCGGCTGCACCGCGACAGATTCAAGACGGAAAAAAATGGTCTACTGAAAAATCTGGAGCAGATACAGTGAGTAAATCAAGATTCAGGAAATCCAGACAAGCAGAGGACAACCAGGGAAGCACCGACAAGAAAAATCAAGCAGCAAGGCCAACAAGCCGCCGCGGAACCGCGGCATAAGCAGGCTTAGGCCGCGGAACCGCGGCCGTTTGGTTCCTTCAGGGTGCCATTTTTTCTGTGAGTATCTCTCTCCTCTTCCCCACTCCTCTGAACTCCACTAAACTGTGTTTTCTGCAGCATTCTTTGCGCAAACTCTCTTCCCCCTTCCAATAAATTGTTTTTGTGCAGGATTCTTTGCGCCGCGCTAAAATAAAAATTGTTTGCAGTTGATTGTTACTGCTTTGCATATATTAATACGGACTTTAAGAGGCTTGAAACCAATTCAGATTGGGTGGGGATTTCATCACCCTTCCCAGGACCCCAGAAATCACAAAAAGTATATGCATTGACCATTGCTTAAATTAAAAAATACTAGACTCAGCCCTGAGGACTTCGCGCTCAATAGGACAGGGGACTAGTTACATGCATCGGCCGTTTATCCTATCCTGACTTTTGCGGTGTCTAGGCAAGTGTGTCCAAGGTAAGTGGTTACTTAATTAGGACCACTACTTACGTAGTGGGGAGCCTCCCACTTACCTAGCACTTACCTGGCTGCAATTGTTGGAGAAGAGGCGGTTTGAGGTCCTATTTCTAGCCCTTTGGAACAGTTAGGAGCTGTCTAGCTGACCTAGGTGACCCTAGATCTAGGTGTGATTGTGCATATCTTGTTTGTAATTGCTTGAAGCCGTAAGTCCGTACATATCTCTGTAAAGCTCTTTCTAAAAAAAACAACACAAAACCAAAAAAAAACTTTTATAAAAACTTGCCCTTTGTCGCCAAAATCCATTTTTTCACTCACCACCCATCGTATTTCTCCAATGACGTTTTCTTACCCTCACATTCTCCGCTTTGACTATACTAAACTCGTTTAGTGTATGTCCGCTTGGACTCGGGACACTAGCGCCCGCCTAGTCCGCGTTACGTTAGTCGCTACCGACTACGCGATCGACTCAGACGTCGAAACTCCTTCCACGCCTCTTTCACCCTTACCTTTGCCGGCCAACTCCGACGTTGACCGGAATTCTGTTCATACATCCTCACCTTCACCTTCACCAACCTCTTCTTCCGCGATGTCAGGATTTAATCCAAACATCTCTTTGACTCCCCCGGGATTGACTCCACCTCCTATGGAGGCAACTAACCCACCACCGCCGCCTGTTGTAGCGCCGCAGCGAGTCGCGCTCCAGGATCGTTTCTATCCCACCCGTTCTGCACTTCCCACCTGTCTTTCTCTTCCACCGGCCAATGGGGATAATTTTGAAATTAAGCCCCATTTCATTAACATGCTTCCGAAATTTCATGGGCTTGAATCTGAAGATGCCTATATCTTCATCAACAAATTTCAAAACGTTTGTGCCATGATGAAAACCACCCAGCCGTCGGACGATGCTATACGGCTACGGGTCATTCCGTTCACTTTGTGCGATCTTGCTGAAAAATGGCTGTATAGCACTGCTTCCCACTCCATAACCAGCTGGGACGAGTTTGTGAAAGCGTTTCTCAAGAAATTCTATCTGAATCATAAAACCGCGAGGATCCGTAACGAAATCAACCAATTCTCCCAGCTTCCTACCGAACCCTTTTGGAAAAGCTTTGACCGGTATAAAGACCTTCCAGTTCAGTTCCCTCACCACGGTATAGAGAAATGGCAACTTTGCCAAACCTTATACGAGGGCCTGAACCCAGCAACCAAGCAGTTGTTGGAAACCATTTGTCCGGACCACTTCCTATCGAAATCTGACGAGGAAGCGTGGCAATTCTTCGACGACCTTGCGGAACAAACTCTTTAATCGGAGAGCACTAGACCAATTTCTTCTTCTTCTACCTCCACTTCTACCGATCAGTTTAGGGTAGGAATTCACCAACTCGATGTCTCTATTGCGATGAAAGCTGAAATGGCTGCAATAACGAGAAAACTTGAAGCGATAGAGAGCAAATTTTCATCTCCTGCTCCTACCCCTGTTCTTCCCCTTCGTACCATTTGTCCTTGTTGTTCCGATCCTTCTCACTTAACCGAAGAGTGTCCTTACAATCCACCATCTCAAGGACAGGATCAGGTTAATACTGCATTTCAGTAAAGACCGAGGAATGATCCATACTCTTCCACCTATAATCCCGGTTGGAGGAACCATCCCAATTTCGCATGGAATCAGAATCAGCATCAATTCCAAGGCAACAATTTCCAAAGGCCCCCTCCTCCACAACAACAAGCGCAACAACAAACTCAACATCAGTTTCAACAGCCCTTCCAACCCCAACCTTTTCAAAATCAGACGAACAACTTTGCACCCAACAATTCTTTTCCACAAAACAACTTTGTTCCATCAAACAACGATAAGGTTTCCTCGCAAGAACGAAGTCTGGAGGCGTTCGTTAAACAATCGACACAATCCACCGCAAACATCCAGTCGTCTATTCAGTCTTTGGTGCAACACACTGCCGCTCACGGGCAAAACATCAAAACCATCGAGACCCAGATTGCACAGCTGAATGCGGCGTTAAGCGAGCGAGAGAAGGGAAAGCTTCCATCTCAACCACTCCCAAATTCCGGTCACCCACATAATGTACATGTTGCTCTTGAACAACAGAACCATAATGTGAGTGTCATGACTACGTTGAGATCGGGAAGGATGCTGCACAACAACATCGGCACAACAATTGAGGATAATGACACCTCGGCCGTTTCTTCTTCTTCTTCTTGTTCTTCTCCTTCCTCGTATTCTGAGCCTATTTTTCATTCTTCAAAAGGCACTTCTTCTTCTTCTGCTCTGAACGGACCCACTTCTCACTCCACGAAAACACCAGCTCTGGGATCCGTTCCAGCTCCACAATCTCCTCCACAAGCATTGGACTCAACCAATTTTTAAAACATTCTATTTCCAAACCGGTTGAGGTCCAATAAACAAAATCCATAAATGGAGAAGATTCTGGAGTTGTTTAAACAGGTTAACATTAATATTCCCCTTTTAGATGCTGTCCAACAAGTCCCGCCCTACGCGAAAATCTTAAAGGACTTGTGCACAAAAGAGAGGAAGTCTCAGGTACCCAAGAAAGTTTTCTTGGCTAGTGCTGTGAGTGATGCTCTTACCCAATCTTTACCATAAAAATGGAAGGACCCTGGCTGTCCTACGATTTCTATTACTGTTGGGGATAAGAACATCAACCGCGCACTATTAGATCTTGGTTCCAGTGTTAACCTGCTTCCGTACTCAGTATATGAGCAACTAGGTGTAGGAGAGCTGAAACCCACACACAGCACTCTCCAAATGGCCGAACGATCGATCACCCATCCTACGGGTGAGCTAGAGGATGTGCTAATCAAGGTTGGGGACTTCATATTCCCTGTTGACTTCATTATTTTAGACACACAGTCTGTAGCTAACCCCCGGAATCAAATTCCGGTGATACTCGGTCGCCCATTCCTTGCAACCTCAAATGCTGTGATCAATTATCGCAATGGTTCAATGAACCTATCTTTTGGTAATATGACAATTGAACTCAATATTTTTAGGTCGGGGAATCATCCCACCGAACCTAATGCTCATATACTAGACGTTTGCTCGATCCAGGAGATCACCCCAGAAGAGTGTGAATTCGAGGAGTTTTTGTTCGATCACGATAACCTTAACGCCATTAGTGCGTTCCTCTTCGAACCTGTTGCTGTTTCTGCGCCCGATAATGACTGCGAGTGTTTCACTTTCTCGAACGATCTTAGCCACTCACCACCTGAGTTTGAATCCTTTGCATTTCCGGATGAGTTACCTGAACCATCCAACTCGGTCGCTTACACTCATTTTGAACCTTTGCTGGAATCTTTTGAGTTCGAGACCTTTTCACCATTCTTGCCTTCAATCGTTTCACCTCCAACGCTCGAACTCAAGCCTTTGCCGTCTCACCTTAAGTACGCTTACTTGGGTGAGAACGAGACCCTCCCTGTTATCATCTCGGCTTCTCTAGCTCCAGAGCAAGAGAAAGCCCTTCTTACGGTCTTGCACAGCAATAGGCAAGCTTTTGGCTGGTCCTTGGCGGACATCAAGGGGATTAGTCCCCTGATCGTTGAACATCACATTCATCTGATGGATGATGCCAAACCAGTCAGAGATCCACAAAGGCGACTCAACCCAGTCATGAAGGAGGCTGTGAAGAAGGAGATCGTAAAATGTCTAGATAGTGGTATCATTTACCCTATCTCTGATAGCCAGTTGGTTAACCCCATTCATGTTGTCCCTAAGAAATCAGGTATAACGGTCATCACTAACGAGGCGAACGAGTTAATCTCTACTCGCACCCAAATTGGGTGGCGAGTATGCATCGATTACAGAAAACTCAAGGCCGCAACGCGGAAGGACCACTTTCCGCTACGTTTCATTGACCAAATGCTTGAACGATTGGCCGGACACGAGTACTGCTGCTTTCTTGATGGCTACTCCAGCTATAATCAGATTCCCATCGCCGAAAAAGACCAGGACAAGACCACATTCACTTGTCCTTTCGGCACATTCACATATCGTCGCATGCCCTTTCGGTTATGCAATGCGCCCGCTACCTTCCAGCGGTATATGATGGGAATCTTTTCAGACATGGTGGAAAAATTCCTGGAGGTCTTCATGGACGATTTCTCCATCTTCGGCGATTCCTTCAACGAGTGTTTGCTGCATCTTGATGCTGTCCTTACCCGATGTAAGGACAAGAACCTCACTTTGAATTGGGAGAAGTGCCACTTCATGGTGCGCGAAGGTATTGTCTTAGGACATATCATTTCGCAAAATGGCATAGAGGTTGACAAAGCGAAGATTGAGGTCATTTCCAATCTCCCTCCTCCCAGATGCGTCAAAGACATCAAAGCCTTTCTTGGCCATGCCGGTTTCTATAGACGGTTCATCAAGGACTTTAGCAAGATTGTTAGGCCCTTGACTCTTCTACTGGCCAAGGACACGCCATTCGACTTCAACTCGAGCTGTGTGACTGCGTTCGAGTCATTAAAAAGCTCACTCACTTCTGCTCCCGTTCTTTCTTCACCTGACTGGACGCACCCATTTGAGATTATGTGCGATGCATCCGATTTTGCCATTGGTGCTGTCCTTGGACAACACATCAATAAGATGCCGCACGTAATCTATTATGCGAGCCGAACCCTGAACGACGCCTAACTCAATTATACAACAACTGAGAAGGAATTCTTGGCTGTTGTATTTGCTTTAGAAAAGTTCAGGCCCTACCTCATCGGCTCTCCAGTCATTGTCTACACAGACCATTCTGCTCTGCGCCATCTTTTTGCGAAGAAAAATGCAAAATCTCGGCTAATACGTTGGATCCTCTTGCTTCAAGAGTTTGACCTTGTCATTAAGGACAAACGAGGATGTGAAAACGTAGTTGCCGACCATCTCTCACGACTTCCTTCTTCGCCTTCGCTTCAAATTCCGATCAACGACGTTTTCCCTGATGAACAACTCTTGACAGTATCTTGTGAACCCGGGTTTGCAGATATTGTCGACTATTTGACCACAGGATTACTACCGACTGAATGGTCAAGTCAGGACAGACTTCGCTTCTTATCCCAAGTAAAACACTTTTACTGGGACGGACCCTATCTGTTCAAGTACTGTCCCGACCAGATTATTCGTCGGTGTGTCCCTGACGAGGAATTCAAGAGTGTGCTGTCGTTTAGCCATGATCAAGCATGTGGCGGGCATTTTGGCCCTAGAAAGACAGCTGAGAAGATCTTGCAATGTGGTTTCTACTGGCCACAACTCTTCAAAGACGCTCATGACTATTGCAAGACTTGCTCCCGGTGCCAACACTTGGCCGGATATCCCGGAGGAACGAGATGCCGCTCCAACCAATCTTGGTTGTGGAGATTTTCGACGTTTGGGTGATAGATTTCATGGGGCCGTTTCCCAGCTCTTTCGGGAACTTGTACATCCTTCTCGTTGTTGATTACGTCTCTATGTGGGTCGAGGCTGTGCCCAGCCGGACTAACGACAACAAGGTTGTTGTTAGGTTTCTTAAAGAAAACATTTTCTCCCGGTTTGGGCACCCTCGAGCGATCATTAGCGACAATGGAACTCATTTCTGCAATAAGACTTTCGAGGCCTTGATGCAGAAATATTCCATTAATCATAAGCTATCCACGCCCTACCACCCCCAAACCTGTGGGCAGGCCGAAGTTTCAAATCGGCAAATCAAGCAGATACTGGATAAAATGGTTTCCAAGAACCGTAAGGATTGATCGCTGAAACTCACTGATGCCCTTTGGGTATTTTAAACCGCTTATAAGACCGATCTTGGCATGTCTCCCTATCGGCTTGTGTACGGAAAGGCTTGCCACCTCCCTGTCGAAATAAAGCATCGCGCATTTTGGGCAATAAAGGAGCTAAATCTGTCTCTCGAAGATGCGGGCAGCCATCGGAAGCTACAACTGAACGAATTGAGTGGGCTTAGGGATGAGGCTTTCGATAACGCGGTTGTCGTTAAGAATCGAACGAAGGTGTTTCACGATAAACACCTTTTGCGCAAAACTTTCGTACCGGGTCAACAGGTGCTGCTTTACGACACCCGGCTACACTTTCATCCAGGAAAGATCAGATCTCGCTGGAAAGGGCCGTATTTTGTGCGGAATGTGTATCCGCATAGCGCTGTGGATTTGGAGAATCCAAAGGACGGTTCATTTTTCAAAGTAAATGGACACCGACTAAAACCGTACCTTAGCGCTGAACCAACAGAGGAGCTCCTGGTCTTACAGGAGCCGGTTTACCCTGCATAATCTTCCTCTGCCTACTACCAAACTTCGGTTATCCAGCCAAGAACAGTGGACACTGTTCCAAATAAGTTTGGGGGTATGTATATACCATTTTGTATTTATTTGTGGATATTCTTTTCCATTTTTACTCTTTAAAAACATAAAATATATATAAAATATAAAATAAAAAAAAATTGTGTATATCTAACCGACAATTTTGACCCTTCAAACGATCTCTTCATGCAATGGTAGTGCGGACACTGTCCAGTTTATGTTTAGGGGTACGCTCGGTACGCATTTCTAACCTTCGCATTCATATGTATATTTTGCATCTGCATACTAAAATCCATAAAAATCTGAAAATTTTCTAAAAACATAAAAACTTTTTCGTCAAGTTAGCTAGTGGAAGAACTCAGATTCAACATTTCAACGGTTTTGTTTGATAAGATAAGAATAACTAAATCTTATTTTTAGATTTTGAAAACCTGAAAGATAGCTCTCCTTTGAAGTTAACTATAGCTGATATACGTCTTTACATCACACTACACGTGTCGTGAGTTTTGGAAATTAGATGACAAGTCTTTTATGTCTAAAAACTTTTAAATGGATAAATGATTTTCGGAGGATCAAATAGCTTTGTTCTGAAATAAGTAATATCAAGAATAGTTTATGAAGTGAAGTGAATATGAAGGAATATTATTGATGCCTTAATTGGAACTAAGTCTGAAAAATAACCCATCTAGAACTTGATGGAATGATTACACACCGAACCCACTAAACACGTCTTTTATCCAAAAAATAATTGAACTGCCGGTTATATCTCCGTTCGTATTAAATCATCATGATTTTCACGCCAAATTGTCTTTTGTTTTTGGACCTAGGTAACTTGAGTAATTAAGTCCGCGGAGGTGTTTCTACACCTAATGCCCTAAAGCCAACTGGTTTGGGTGCATTGGCCCAAAGCTCACTAAAAAGTCTAGAAAGTCCAGATTAAAACAAAGTCAAGCAAGTGTTCTCTCCGAGTTAAAATTCCTAACGGTTCTTTGTGTGAGAATAATCTTGACAAAAGACAAATTTTTATAAAAAAATATTTCTAGCGGAGATATGAAGGTTTTATTCTATGATAAAGACTATTGCACGTTCACAGAGGTGTGTATGAAATGAAAACAAGAAAAAGGTGGAGTGAAAAATAAGACCTAGTTTCCTGTTAAGGAAGATAGAAATTCTGAAGTTGAAACTTTACTGGAAAACGAAACTTGAAAAATGCTTAACTCTTTATAAAACTTATGTGATCCTTTCAAAATTCTTATCTAGGCTTTATTGTGTGACATGATGACTTTATTCGACCCTTCTGGAACTTAACGACACTATTTGCACCACACGTAAAGACATATAAAATCTTAAATTAAATAAGAAGCGAGATGTGAAAAATAAAGGTTCGATAGTCTAGACTTAGGATAATAGAATTGTTATTTTCTGAAACAAAACTTTAGGGTTTGAATCATAGTTATTTTGCAAAACTAGTTTGCCCGGATTTTGTGGGTAGTTTCTGCAGAAAACCCTCAGGAGACAACACTCCTCCTACTAGGGACACCTGGAGGTTTAACGGCTTGTTGCACATGCTCAGTGCAATCGCGTTCCCTGCGAAAGTGTGGTTAGGATTTTTTGTGAATAAATTGGCTTTGCTCGGGACGAGCAAATGATAAGTTTGGGGGTATTTGTTCATATCAGATTTTTGCATTTTTATACCGCCCAATTTTTATCATATTGCTTATCGGTAGGTACTCTTGAGCCGTGTTTGCTAGTCAATTGCAGGATACAGGTTCTCGGCTCTAAACGGTGAAATTCATGGAAAAGCACGACAAAATCCGGGTTCCTGCCAACCACAGATAAAACACGGGTCTCCGCTCTCTATCCGTATGTTGCCACACACCAGTTTATGAGACAAAATGGCAAATCAATGTCATTTTCATGCACAAGGCTCAATGGCAACACAAGATCCAAGAAATCTACGCGGAGCTCGAGAAAATCATGACAAAAAGATCCACATCAAATCACCTTTTGATTTGCTAAAATTCTGGAAAACTCGTGAAGAAATTCTGAGAAAACACATATACCAGACTAAAGGGCACTGCAAGACAGAATAAACCACCAAATATGAAGGCCCAACTCTCCTAAAGAGCCGCGGTTCCGCGGCATAAGCATGCTTAGGCCGCGGAACCGCGGCCGTACGGTCTCTTCATGGTGTCGTATTTCAGGGGTATATGGGTCTTTTAGGTCGGAATGTTGCCCTAATTTTCTAGTTCCCTGCCTATAAATAGTCCAGAACTTGCCAAAACCAATGGTCCATATTCTTGTATTTAGATTTTAGAATACATGTGTTGTTCTTCTTCCTCTTCTCATCTCTTCTCCATTAAAAACTTGTAGTGAGCTTTTGTGAGTGAAGAATGAATAAAAGAGTTCTCTTTGTTATTATGCTTGTCTTGTTCTTTTTATAATTGCTTGTAATTTTCATTTGCTAATCTAGTTGTTGTTATTTGTTGTTTGTTTGTTTCTTGTTCTCTTTTTCTTTATCCTTAAACAACTATGATGCTTAAGCTTGATCCTTACCAAGGTGAGGTCTCAAATAGCTAGTTGTAATCTTCTAATCTCTTTTTTTCTATCTTCCTCCTTTGTTTTATTTTCTTTTCCTTATAATGGGTGAGTATTTTTCATACTTGTTAGGGTAGGATAAGGAAAGTTTGAGAGAAGAAAATCTCTCTCACTCTTTTCTTGCCCAACATCTTAATTCGGACTCCCGTTAATTGAACCACAATCCGCTCCCTACGGCACCCTATCCTACATGATAGCGGTGATTCCTTAGTGAGACCGGTTGTGGTTGAATTAACCGGAGGTTAAGGCTAAGAGCCAAGAACGGACGGACAAGCACCAAAAGGAAGAACTTATGCGTTGGAAAGCCTAGCTTATACTCGCAAGTTCCTTCCTGGTCGTGCTAATCCCCGTTGTTGCCGATTACCGTAACACCGACATTAAGAGTGGCAACGAAAGAAGTGAGCGACTCCTAACACAAACTAACCTAATCCTAACCCTAACAAGCTCTTTATATATATCATTTTAGCACATAAGTAATCTAAAAACAAACCTGGACAATTAGACTTAACTCGTTAAAGCACATAGAAAAAGATTCCCATCTCCCTGCGGACGACCCGTACTCAACTGGCTAGCTACAAGCGAAACCGTCTTGATTGCGGTAATAAACTTAGCACGCAAAAACTCTACCAATCAGGTCTCGATGGAGGAGAAGAATGGCAGAAAAGAGAAAGAAGTGTAGTACGATCTTGAGGGTGTAAATCGAGTGAATAAATTAGCACAATTTGTGATGACCGATGTGTTAAAAGTGATTGTGCTAATCTATCAACCCGTTGAGAAATGGGGTCAAATCCCTCAAGATTCGCAAGCAAGCATGGGTACGTCGAACTTGGTATAGGCGATGAAAGCGTAACGGTCACCTGCACGGTCGGAACAATGGAAGGTAGGGAAGGGAGCGAATTAGGGATAGTCTCATTCTCACCGTAGTAAACTGTCTCGAACTTGAAAGATTCCATCAATGGTTCGAAACGACTGTAAGCAACCGAGTCTAAAGGGTCAACTAACTCATTTGAAAATTCAAAGGACTCAAACTCGGGCGGTGAGTCATCAATATCGTCCGAAAAAGTAAACACTCATAAGTGCTATCGGCTGTGCGAACTGTGTCAAATTCAAAGGAAAATTTCTCAAACTCACAGTCTTCAAGCATGGTCGGAACGATAGAAAGGAGGGAGGGTGATACAACTGTTAAAGGTTCAGGAGGATGAATTGGAAAATCCGACACATCAAACAAAAATGGTCCAACCTCAATATTATCCTCAATACTATCCTTATAATTCTCCTCAATAGTTAGCTTCTCCATGCCATTATCATCCAAATCAAGACGCATATGAGGTTCGAGAGAAACATTTAATGACTTGGGATGATGAATTGGACATAAAATTTCAATCAAATCGACGGGTTCATCATCCAAAATATTCCCGGCGTCTATATCCTCAATCAAGTGAAAATCAATACTTTCTGACACCTCATCAAAAGCATGGATATTTATCGATTTAGGTTCTAGAGTGGAGGTGTAAAGATCAAAAGGATTAGGTGTGGTTTCACTTGAAAGGGGTTCTTCACAATCTGGCAAATCAAGCACTACAAAGTCACACAACTCGTCTTTATTTTCAACTTGTGAATCAGTTAGGACAATCGAAGGAAAACCGGAGTTGTGGGTTTCAATTGGGTATGGGTAGGTTTGATTTGGAAATGTGTAGAACTCACTCGCTCCTCTCAAATTTTCCCTCTGTCCAACCGCCTCCTCATATATTGAAAAATTTGAAGCTAGTTGGAAACTAGCTACCGGTTCAGTAGGTTGCATAAGGGCGGCCATGGACGCTTCCACATTCCTAATCATTTTGTTTGTTGCTGCAATATAAGATTCCAACGACTGTTCCAAACTAGACTTGGGTGGTGAGGGAGTTTCGGTAAAAGATTCGAAATTGTTTGGATATGTGAAACTCCCAAAAGGCTGTGTAGAAACAGTGCCTAGTGACGGTGGGAAAGTCGGGTAGGACTGATAGGAAGTGGGTGGTTGGACAGGGGTAGGATCAACATGTGGATAAAAAGGTGGATAGACTTGTTGATTCCTAGAACTAGATGTATGGAGAGGGGTGAAAGACCGGCTACGAAATTGAGCAATATGCTCAGCAATGGACATCGGTTTAGGAGTTACAGCAGGACTCGGAAAAGTGGTGTCAACGTACGAAGGTGGTGAAGGTTGACATGGTTGACACAAAGTGGTTTGCAATGTCGAACTGTTTCTCCTAGACGCTTCGATTTGATCTTGTAAAGATATTCTAGGCATGGAGGGATCTTCCTTAAATTGACCGAAATAATTAACATACGACGCAAAGTTAGGTTTAGGATACCAAAGTTCGGAAAGAGATTTATGATGTGGGGTACCCATGATAGAAGAAAGAAAGTAGGTGGTGCAAAGATTTCTTAGCGACAAAAGTTCCAAGTCTTTTTTTTAAAATTCCTTTTTCCTTTTTCTCTTTATTTAGAACTGTTTGCAAAAAGATTTTCGAGAAAAGAGCTAAGACACACTTTCGATCAACCAAAAATGCACAATCAGGCCTAGGTCAGCTAGACAGCTCCTAACTGTTCCAAAGGGCTAGAAATAGGACCTCAAACCGCCTCTTCACCGCCAATTGCGGCCAGGTAAGTACCAGGTAAGTGGGAGGCTCCCCGCTACAAGTAACGGTCCTAATTAAGTAACCACTTGCCTTAGACACACTTGCCTAGACATCGCAAAGTCAGGTTAGGATAAACGGTCGATGCCTATAACTAGTCCTCTGTCCTATTGAGCTCGAAATCCTTAGGGCTGAGTCTAGTATTTTTTTAATTAAAGATTGGTCAATGCAAATGCCTTATGTGATTTCTGGGGTCCTGGGAAGGGTGATGAAATCCCCACCCAATCTGAATTGGTCAAAAGCCCCTTAAAGTCCGATTAAAGATATGCAAAACAGTAAATCACTTGCAATCAAATCTTTTTTTATTTTATGCGCGGCGCAAAGAATCCTGCACAAGATTTGTTATTTGGAAGGGAAGATTTTTTTTAAGCGCAAGGAATCCTGCAGAAGATTTGACAAAAGATATATGGGGATTGGCAGAAGAGGGAAAAGGGGAGCAAACGGTGCAAAATTCGCGCACTGAAGTGGTAAATGGACCTTGGAAACTCGGCAGGAGCGCGCTTGAGCGGCGGTACGGAGGCTTCAGGTCTCCAAAAAAATTGTGTTGTTATGCTTTTCCAACCCCTTTCTGTTCTGATGTATCTTTTTCTGTTTCGCACTCTGGATTTTTCCAGATCCGTCGATCCTACAAAGATTCACAAAAAATACCCTTTACAAAAAATAACAGATGATATGTTTTTATATATTTTTTTATTTTTCAGTTTTTATGATTTTTTTTAATTAAGATTAACCCGAAATTGCAAAAAGGAAATAACACGCCATCCCCGGCAACGGCGCCATTTGATTTGATCTCAAAAACTATCTAGTAACCGCAATCAAGAACGGTGTTGCTTGGTAGCTAGCCGGTGAGTACGGGTCGGTCCACAGGGATGTTGTGAATTTCCTAGTCGCTCAAACGAGTTAATTCCGATGGGTGCTCAGATTGATTATTAAATCTAAAAACTAAATCTATCTATACTACGATTATCTAGATCAAAATCTTGCTAGGGTTAGGTTTAGGAATGGTTTGGAAATGTAAATAAATCTCAACGCTTTCTATACCCAAATTAGGATCTAAGAGGAGTTATGGTAATTATTAATAAAGGGGATCAGATCCATTCGGGAAGGTGTTCCTTCCTCTAGGTTCTTGTCCTTCCTTTATCGATCCTTACCCTAAGCTCTATGGAAAACACGCGCAACCGGGCCTTTATACTACGGTATCACCGCTACCTCGAGGGATAGGGCCGTAGGGAGCGGTATGTGCATGTATGCATGGAGTCCTATAGAAATATTTAACGGGCAAGAAAGGGATGAGAGATCTCATCTCTTAAAAGCCTTCCCCAAAGCTAACATCTAAGGCAAGGAATTAAAATCTAAACTAGAGCAATTAAATAAAACTACTTACAGATGGCTCTCTCCAAACATCAACACAAGGTTGTCAGATCTGAATCATGAAATGAAAAGAGGCACCGATACTCTCCAAAAGAATTCTAAAATTTATTAATGAAGGGAGGCATGGCCTTTACAATGATTTAGAGTTTCTATTTATAGAGGATAGGAAACCCTAGGTTACAATTGATTCACATGTCTACATTTACCAAAATAACCCTAGGTTGACTTAGTCAGCGCCACCATCTTTACGGTAAAATTTACTGCCAATAGATCATCAAGACCGCCGCGGAACCGCGGCTCGAGGCCTGGTTTAGCCGCGGTTCCGCGGTTACGAAGTGGGCTTGGGCCTTGTAAATTCCGTTGTGGGCTCCTGATGTCTTGTTCTTCCTGTTTATATATGTCTTTTCTCAGATTGACTTCTGTTTCTTCTCCAGATCTTCACAGTGTGTAGTGCAGTGGACTTTTAACCGTTCGCTTTGAAATCTTGGATCTTGCGCTGCCTTTGTACTCTATAAACTGATCTTTATGTAGGCTGATCAAGATCCTTCTATTTGTTGGTTGTAGTTCCACTTTTACATCGTCTTTTAGCTTTTTCACTGTTTTAGATCCAAGAACCTGTAACCTGTAATATGTAGCAGACATGCGTCAAAAGCACCTATTTATTTATAAAACGAATAAGAATAGGGAATATAATAATGCAATATTATGGTGTGAACAGTCGGCAATTTTTGTATAGCGGTAGTTTTGGCCGGAACTACCGAAATTCCATCGCCCGACACAATATGTCCCAGGAAAGCTATTCGCTCCAACCAAAACTCGCATTTGCTGAGCTTTGCGTACAGTTGATGTTGATGCAAAGTTTCAAGCACAATGCGCAGAAGCTTCGCGTGTTCCTCTCGATCCTTTGAATACACAAGGATATCGTCGATGAAGATGATGACAAACTTGTCCAAGTATTCATAAAACACTTGGTTCATCAGATTCATGAATACCGAGGGGCATTGGTCACTCTAAAAGGCATCATTAGAAATTCGTAGTGCACATATTTAGTCCGGAAAGCCGTCTTAGGAATGTCAGATGTCTTGACATTGAGTTGATGATAACCCATCCGCAGATCTAACTTCGAGAACACTCGAAACCCTTCCAACTGATCGAACAGATCGTCTATCCTCGGCAGAGGATACTTGTTCTTGATAGTGACCTTATTTAGCTCCCGATAATCTATACACATCCTCTTGTTTCCATCTTTCTTAGGTACCAAAAGAACCGGAGCACCCCAAAGTGACGTGCTCAGTCTAATAAATCCCTTATTAAGGTGGTCCTCAATTTACATTCGAAGCTCGGTCAATTCTGCCGGCACAATTTGATACGGTGCTCATAAGATTGGTTGTGTGCCTGGCATCAAGTCTATTGTAAATTCGATCGCTCGATCTGGTGGTAACCCAGACACCTCGGCGAACACATCTTCGAACTTTCGAACCACCATCGGCATATTTTCCTCCTCATGAAAGGTATATAACATCTCCTCCTTCCTCGATACAGCTTTATAAGTTGCTGGATCAGGATCGACTCCCGCTCTCAAATACAACATTGGATGGTCAGGAATCTCAAACACTACCCTCCTTTGATGGCAGTCGATGGTAGCGTAAAAAGTACTCAACCAGTCCATGCCTAAGACTATGTCGAAATTAGACATATCTATCACCATGAAGTAGGCGTAGAAACCCTGACCGCAGATCACCACGGGACATAGGTCGTACCCCGTAGTGGACTTGATCACACTGTTTCCTGTGTTGACATTCCATTCAGTGATGAGGGGTGCCACTGGAATGGAATTGGCTGTCGCAAACTTTTGTGCCATAAAGCAGTGTGATGTGCCGGAATCAAAAAGTGTAAGTGCAGGTGTGGAGGATATTAGAAGGACACCTACGTTTTAAAAGTAAGGGTATGAGTGAGCTTAACTATTTGTGGATAACGAAAATAGCGATGATACTGGAAGCAAAAATAGACAGGAAATGAATGATACCTGTAACGACTTCACCCGTGGCCTCAGCCTCCTCGGCAGTCATAGTATAGGCCTGGCACTTAGGACCATTTCGCTGAGCTTGCTGAAAAACATCCTTCTGTGAAGGCAAAAGTGGTCCTCTAGCTAGCGCATCTTGTCCGGTCGGCTTAGCAGCGGGAAATGGTCGGTTCCCCTGTTGTGGTGCCCCATTATTTACTGGCTTATTGACAGGGCCTAGTGGTCCTCTTCTCCGAGGACAGTTCCCTATAGCATGATCTGGAGACCCACTAATTATACAGAATTTGTTCAAAATACGGCAATCCCTCATGTAATGTCCGACTCTGCCGCAGTGGTTGCATGTGATAGTTGGTTTTCTTGGGACAATTGGCCCTGCTGGCCTCTTGAATTGTTGTCTTCCACTGAATTTGGAAGACGATCCTCCTGAAATTTGATTTGTTGGTCGTTTCATTCCGGACGAACAATCGCACTTCTTGATCCTTTTCTCCAGATCCTCATAATTATGAGCTGCCTCCAGAATCGTATCATAAATGGGGAGAGTGGTACAGGACATGGCCGACTGTATCCTAAGATCCAACCCCAGTCGGAATCTCTTAGCATATAATTCAGGGGTGGCCATAAGATGGAGAGCGAAACGGCTAAGCATAGCATATTCTGCCGCATATTGGTCTACGGTCATCTCCCACTTAGACCCCTGTTGGAACTGAACGAACTTCCGCTCCATATCCATATGTGCTACTGCTGGAAAGTACTGAGTATCGAAACACACCTTGAAAGTTTCCCAAGTGATAGGCTCTGTCAGCCTATCTTTGTAACAATCCTAAACTTTCTGTATGAATTTTTTCAAAAATACAGAAAGGGGTACTTAAGCCTGAGCATAAGTTATAAGTTTGATTTGCTTTTAAACAGCAAGAAGGAGCTTGTAGCTCATTGGTAATACCTTGCACTGCTGAACCAAAGCACCAGAGTTCAAATCCCATTAGCCACATTATCTTTTTAATTATTTTTCTTTTAATCTTTTAGAAGCCCAAAGGTCTACAACCCATAAAACCAAGAATCATACATAAAACAAACGAGTTCACTGTAGTAGACCAAGCGTCAAGGACACGTGGCGAAGAGATGAGCCCAGACTCGCCCGACTCGGGCAGGCGAAATGGTTAACTCGGACGGCGCCGCCGGTCTGACTCGGTCCAAACCCCATTTTTCTTTACCTCTTGCGACTCTTGAACTCCCCCTATAACCCCTGTATATTTGTTTTTACTACACATTTACAGAGCACAATAAAATTCACATTTAATCCACTTTAATACAAAATTTTAATACACTCTTTCACTATCCTAAAACCCTAATTTTTCCTATAAATACCACCCTCAAATCACCCCTCCTCACTCCCAAATCTCTGCCCAAACTCTCAAGAAAATTCCCAAGTCTTTTGTATGCAAGTGGAGTTAGCAAAAGGGCGAAGCTCCGACGAACTTCCGACGGCAATCCGAGGAGATTCTGAGGACGAAACGACGCACCGGCACCTCCCACATCTTCCTCCTTCTCTCTTCTAGTCTAATAACCTGTAAGTCCCTACTTCTTCCTCTTTTCTCTATTCTAAAAAAATTCAAAACTAAAACCCGACAGAAGCGGAGTTAGTCTGACTTCCGATTCGGTTTTCTTTAAAAACTATAATTTTTCTTAATCAAGATACCTTCATATTATCACATATTATTCATTAAACATTAATAAATATATTTAAAAATTTTCATCACAAAAGATTATTATATGCATCTTTTATTGCAATTTTACATTAAAATACCACAAACTTTAGTTTCCGACATAAACTCTATAATACCTTTATACCTTTAGAAAACTCACGAGGTAATGGCCTACCTCCTCACAACACATATATCTAATATAGCACGATGGAATTTAGGAATATAGATCTGGGAAAATACGATTTTACATATAACTACCTTCAACTATTAAAACATTTTTCTACAAGAAGTGTATTTTAACAAATCTTTGCAATTGCGCCTCTACAACCTATTTTGGGAAACCCGTTCGGGATGGTGCGGATTATCGCACATTCTCGGGCCTAGTAGAGTGAGATGCAGACCTCCGCAAGGAGCATACGATCTTGAAAGATTTAAAATACAATTTTCTTTAGAAAATATGATTTCTATTATAAATAAAACTTATATTTTCAATAAATAAATATATATGTAATTAATATCAAAATATCTATTTTTAATATTTATAATATTCCACATTTACAAGAAATATCAAAATTCAAGAAAAACATTCCATTTACAAGAAAATACCATGCAATTCTAATATTTCTAATAAATACCTTATACTTTAAAAACTAGGTCATATTCACTAGAAAATTCACATTGATTAAAAGAAATATCTATGAAAACTCTAAAGATGATAATTAAATACTTGAGCTATATTTTGAAAGTATAACAAAACTATTTTACATAAAACCCCTCAAATTATACTAAATTACAATAAGGACCATAGTAAATATAGGTTTAAGCGGGACCAGTCTCTTGAGCCTCAGGGAGCCGGAGATATGGGTGCTTGCCTATTTAAGGTAGACAACTTAACAAACGGTGTTATCAAAACGGAAATTGTTTTTGAAAAAGACACAAATCCTGCCGTCCATGTGCAGCAGTTACCGATAGCACCAAAACATAATTCAGAATTCAATTTCTTTTCTAATTGTCTGACTCAAACTGAGTCTCAATATAATCAATCTGACTTGAATATGATTCAAGTATAAATTACAATTCAATATGAATCTATATATTCAATCTGTTAAATTCAATCTATATTGACTAAACCGAACCATGGATATATTCCATCTACATGTCCATCCATTATATATGTTCCATTACTGATATCATAGTTTCGGCAAGTCATCCATCTATATACAATATACAATCCAAACAATCCAAACAATATAATCAAGTTATCGCGGGGTTTATAAGGGGTAGATTGGTACGGAAGGTGTTAGAAGTGGCATGAGACAGCAACCATAAAGACGTCTAACCTGAATACAATTGTCGTTGTACCGTGACTGAACGGTTCCTTGTACTCCGTATACCGTAGTCTCTGGTCTAGTGAGACTCCTCTCGTATACGCTGGCCTCTTCTGTACCAAGCTACAAACAACAGCGTTAACACTAAATACAACATTATAACAATATATACAATATTCTGTCTATTCCATTCTCGTCTATTTACGGGACTTACTGAGCGATTTGTTCGCTGACGACATTCTCTTTCTTCTTCTTTGGAATGCCGTCAGGTGATTCGGACTCACCGGAGATCGAGCCTACCTTCGAGGGCTTGGATCAGCTAGCCTTCGACCCGGAGCTCTAGTTACTTGTACACATTTACATTCTGTATTTTCCATTTCTGTTATGCCACTGTTTAGGCATTGCTTTCTATTCCATGTATTTACTTTTCAGATGTATTGTAAAAAGAATGTTAATAAATAAAGTTGTTGTTCAATTATATCTATTGTAACTGTCTCTTGTGCATTTTACTTATATTGCTTAGATACGCTTAGCGTGTTTACTTCAGATTAAATACGTAGCGGCCTCGTCGCGTCCTCTGCTCGTATACTGGGAAGCGGGGCGTGATAATTTTCCTCAGCTTCCCACCATATTCAGGCATTGCCTGTGAGTTGCAGCTTGGCAATGCTGACCCACGCATCCTTTGGGACCTGAGCAGCCCCAAGGTCGTTGACAGTTGCCCGAAACCATTCCTCGGCTTTTAATAGAGTCCCTTTCCCGACACAAGTCTTCGGATGTAATGATCGGAATTGTTTAGCTCCCGTGGATCCTTAGGGAGTTGGGGCTAATGCCTTCTCCAATAGCTCAGCCTGTTGCAGCCTACTTTCTCACAGCTCTTGGTGAAGGGTGGAGGTCTATTGCTATTGTTGGTCTAACAGCCCTTGTATCATTTTCATCATGGCTGCTTGCTGAGCCACGGCCTCATGGATCCTATTTCCTTTCCTGTTGTGGTTATTATTACGGCCAGCCATCGTTAACTGAATAAGAAGGTGGGTTAGGTTACAAACAGATTCGAGAATGAGACCAGATAGTAACTTGCACGAAAGAATAACAATTAATGCAAGAGATAAACTAAGAAAGGAAAAGGCACGAGACATAAGAGAGTTTTGCTCGAAACTAAGATTTCATTAATAAAAATTAAAAGGAGATACAACTAAAGATAAACGTGGACCTATTGCTATACATGGCTTTATTTGGACAAGTAATACAAACTAAAACTAATACCGATCATCTCGATCACTGTCCATCAAACAAACAGATGGAACCGCTCAGTTCTAACGCGTCGGTTGTTGACCTTCCTTGCAAAGCTATAGTAGAAGGGTGAGTGTAACATCCTAACACCGTTATACTATATTTATTTGGGATATTTCAAATCTTGCGACAAATATCTTTATTATTGTTGCTTTTGGATTCCGATTGGTGCTATTAAAAGTTGTGGTTATTATCCGACCCGACCCGCATGTTTGAAACCCATCATGGTTTAAGATTACATTAAATATTTGCTAGTGCAGAGTATCTGTGCAAATCTAGATATTATACACATATAATATATTCCATATATCTTTTAATAATACAAAATAAAAACCAAATAATATATTTTGATATCTGGCCTTACATGTCATCATACCCAATATCATGTGATTGCACCCATATATCATGTTCATGTCCTAATTGTTAAATAGACTCGTTATTTGATCGCTACGTATATTTACGTACCTCCGTAATTGGGGGTATATGTTTTTATTATCTGGATATCACATTATGGTTTAAACTTTTACGTATATTCTCCATATTGACAAACTAAATTTTAGAAGGGATACGGGTAATATTCGGAGTAATATGATATTATCTGTAAAATCCCACAATATATATATATAATATTTCCTAAAACATATATATATCAAAACTGTTATATATAATATATATATTAATTAACTAATTAAATCTCTTCTCTATCTCTCTCTCGTTCTCTCGCCTCTCTCTCTCTCATTCTCTTTTATATATATATATATATATATATATATATATATATAATATAATTATTATAACTAAACTCTCTCTCTTTTCCCTTCTTCTTCTCACGTCCTCACCTCTCGAGAACCCTAACCCTCGTTTTCATCCCATCACCGGCAGCCCTCTCCTCGTCGTCACCGCCCATCACCATCATCGGCCCCTCTCGACCTCAACTCCTCCTCGCAGCCTTCACCCCTGAGACTTCCTCCTTCCTCTTTCCCAACGACCCTATGACCTTTTCCCCGACACCAACCCAACACCCCATCGCCGGAACCCCTCGTCGCCGGGAAAATCCGTCACCACCAACCACCTCTTCACCTCCTCGCCTCCCCAGCACCCAAGAACAGCCCAGACCACCATCACCACCAACCCTGCACCTTCCTCGATCACCTCCACACCTCACACCTCGCCACCTGGTCGTCAACGTCGTCTCGTCACCACCATCTCCTCTATCCATTCCCAGAACTCCGCAAACCCTAACAATCTCCACTTCTTTCTCTTCTTCTTCTTCTTTCTTTTCTTTTCTTTTCTTTTCATGGTCGGCCGTCTCGCCGGAGTTGCACATCGCCGACGATCCAGATGATCCAGTCACCATCGTCGTCTAACCCAGGCACCACATCACGTCACTGCTCAGCCAGGTCCAATCTTGCACACGCAAGTTTTGCATCGCGGCGTTATTTCAACATCGGAACGTGACATCCGTATCTCGACGTGAGATCCGATCAGGCAAGTTCTAAACTTGCAACATGCTATGTTACTATATCAATAGTTATTTAATAAATAATAGTGCATGTGTTCTACTATTCAGCAGAAATTACCGATTTACGGTTTTATCGTATCTGTATGTATCCATACTGATAATAGCTTATACAGTTACGTGCCCGAACATCACAATGTTATTATACTACTATATCGGTACAATATGTTATCTAGTTTACATCATATATGGTAATGGACGTATAACGGTTATTACAGATAGATACATATGCATCCTGGCATTAGTCGTGTTTCGATATTGATTACAGTTTTATATTGGTCTCTATTTTGGTTAATATACAGTACATGACATATTCACGACACACTACCAGACTTGTTACTTGGATTTTATTGCTAATACTAACAATCCTGATTGTTATCCTGATGGACGTGACTTGTTGTCTGCATAGACAAGAGCTATACCTGCTTGATCCTGTGTTGGCATTAGATTTATATCGTCAATACCTGACTTGAACACAAAACTTAGGGGTAAAGGGGAAATCAAGAATGTAACCGAAACGTAACTTAAGAGGATATTATTATTGTTTGACGTGATTTCGGGTGTTACGGAATAAATCATCGTTTGCCGTGATTCCAGGCGTTGCGGAATATATCATTTTACCATGATCCCGTGGGGAATGAAGGGGATATATTGTATCGTGGTTCCGTGGGGAATGGACGGGATATATACTGTTGAATTACGATGAGGATTATATTAATTGATTTTAAAAACTTCTAGAATAGATCACTTAGAAGCACAGAGTTTAGGATACACGTCACATACATATAGCTCACTATCTATACCTGTGTTTAGTATTTACATTCTTGTTTAATCATATCATCATATCCTGGTTATTCTTATTATTTGGATATTATAACGCACTGACGTCTGGGTTTTGCATAGCCCAGTTCCTCTACCTTTATCGCAGGCAGATCAGGAGTACTTTAGCAATCAAGCCGAGTAATGAGGAGTTAGCTATATAGTTTAGAGACTCTTAGTTTATTTATTTCAGCAGTTTCATTTCTATTGAAGTGAGCCCATATTGGTACGTGATTCAGATACTATTATTTTTATTTGGATCTTGATTCGTTTTTGCTTTATGCATTTTCTTGATATTATTTGTTGTGGCAGATAGACATGTGATAGCTAGATTATATATTTTACTGTTCTTGATATCCGATTGACAGCCGTAATGTAACTATGGAGGGATAATTCCTAGCCATAGGTAGCATGGTTGGCTTTGTCACGTGCCGTGTTTACGTATTTTAGGAAGCGAGGCGTGACAGTGAGCATGGTAAGTCACGGCGATAGAGGCGTGGAGGAGTGTGGCGCACGCATCGATAAGAATGCCCCCGAATATAGAGCGTCTCCCCAATAAACCATATGTGAGGACCGTATTCATTCGTTTCCTCTGCCCCAACGGGAGCCTCCTCTTCAGCTGGGGCCTCTTCAATAGGTTCCTTTCCCGCTGGTTCTTCCTCAGTATGTTCCTATGAGTTACTGTCGGAGATAGCCATCAGTGGTCCTATGATCTCGTCGTCTGAATAACCAAGTATAGTCTCGAAGGTACTATCTAACATGTTTTCCTTGTTGGGAAAGGGTACAACTCCTAGATTGGCCATGACTTGAAAGGAAAAGGCCATGGTCAGAATACAGAATGTGAAGGAAGATAGAAAGAACAATGGAAGATGTATGAAGACGGTGTAAGTGAATAATATTCACAAACGAAATGACGTCGGTTAATGGTTTCATTTTAGTACATTGAGGGCCTGCATGGGCCACCACTAAAACCTGTCACACCTCGCTTCCCAAAAGTACGGAAACAGTGACGTGCCAAGGTCTGCAACCTAACTGTGTCGAGGGTGGTCTTTTCTCAGTACAGTTACGTTAAGCGTATAAATAAATCATGCAGGTAATATACCAAAACTGATAATAAAAACAGAATCATTTATTTCCATAAACTAAAATTATTACATTCCAATACTGAAAGCAAACTATATAGTTTAATTACATTGATTAAAAGAAAGCAAGACCTAAACAGGTGGGCAATAGAAGAGCTATCCTAATACTCTTGCGTCAACTCCGCGTAGTCTTCGTTAGTGGGGTTCATTCCATCGTCTTCTTCTTCATCAACCTTGTTCTCATCTAACGAACGTTTCAAGGATAGAGAAAGGGAAAGGAAGTCCGTCAGCGAGTTACACTCGGATAGGATTTTCTCAACAGAAAGTAATGGTAAAGAGAACAAGTGTGTATAATATATGATGGCATATATGTGTGGAGGTATGACGTATGTATTGCAGGTATTTGGTAAATTAAGGTATATTGCGTACGGAAACTACAGGCAATATGTTCGTTTATTTTGTTAGACAAGGGTGGCGGGTTTTTCGAGATTATTCCGTTCTAACCATGGAACACGGTTGGGGAAGGTGAAATGTACTGTCCACTTTTCCAGATCTGATCGAGTAACAAGGGAATCTGAGTCCGTATACTATCTAGTCAATTCAAACTATCCAACCCCGTTTTATCAGTGTGAAGGTTTTGCGAATTAGAGTTAGTGCGTATATCATCTAGGCATGGAATGACATTTTTCCATATTGGAAATGTTCAATTCATTCGTAGTAGTTGTCCATGTTGGGACTGTTCAATTCATTCGTAGTAGTCGTCCATGTTGAGACTGTTCACCCTGCCTGCAGGGATCCTCAGTTGTAATAGTATTCCATATTTAGGTTCGCGCATTCTAATCCTAACCGCATCGTAGGTCATATCGTGTGATGTGTCAAAAGTTGGATTTAAGTAGATGATATCTCAGTCGATATGGACTTTCACAGTCGTGGGTTATATCTCGTTCCATTGTAGTTGTAAGGTAAACATAATATTTTATAGAAACTTTAGTTTATAATGGACTATGGTATTTTATCGTAATTATTGTTTATATAAAAACAATGGTGTTTATATGGTATATTAACGTAAACTATCTTTAATTATTGAGGTTGTGATATTTTAATAAAAGAAACTCCTTTATAAAAAATAAGGGTATTTTAGTGAAATTCTAAAAACTTAACTTTCGAGATTATGGTTGTTTTTGGTAAGGTTTCACTTCTTAAAGATATTTAGTAAAAATCTAGTTTAAAGATTATTATTGATTTTTTTTACAAGAAAACCCTAGCTTTTAAAAGTTCAGAGTATTTTAATAAAACTAATTACTTTACCAAGTTCATGGTATTTTCGTAAAAAAAATTCCGAAGTTTGTGGTATTTTACTGAAAATATAAATTCTTAGGAGTTGATGGTATTTTTGTGAAATACCCATTTTAGTGAAAATATGGTTTTACATGTTACCATCAATTTTATTTTAAAATAACCAATATATAAAAATTTAATATAATTTTTCCATGTTTTAATAATTAAGGAACCAATTATCGATAATCTTTATTTAATACCGTAGAATAATTACATTTATTCCTGTAAAAGTTGTCCCGGTCATGATCGTCGCTTTATGACTTAGTTCCATATGTCCAAGCATGAAACTGGGGTTGTCCGTTACCCCGTAATTTTATCGTGAAAGATAACTGCTAAAAGTTCGTTATATTATTAGGGTTTAATATCGTTTTGAATCGTAAAAACCCGTAAAATAGATAATGTAGTTAAAACATCATAATTAGGTCCTGGAATTTTCTTCACAGATAGATATTTTCATAATGAAGATAACAGGGGTTCAAGTGTTGAGAGATCCTACATGAAATGAGCTAGGAAAATGAAATTCGGTGAGTATCGGGTTGTACAAGAAAAGGTATATCTTGAAGCTGAGAATTTTTTTGCCTTTAAGACTTGGTCTAGAATGTATAAGACTCAAAGAGAAATCTCTGGAAATATGAGATTTTTTTGTTGAACATATATTTTTGGGGGGATTTTAGAAGCTCAGGGCTATTTATAGGGATTTTCTGGGATTAAAAATCCCTAATATTTTCCCCAGCCGCTACAGGAGCCGGCCCCACGAGCCGACAAGATCCGGACCATCGCTCGACCAGATCCAATGACCCACATCCCATCATGCATGAGTTGGCGTGGTCCCCGGCTCGAGTTGGCGCTGGCAATCCTTGTTCCCTCATAAAATATATATATATATATATATATATATATATATATATATATAAGAAGGAGGAGAAAGGGGAGAAAATTCCTCCCACAAATTGAGCCTCACGTGTCAAACACATGAGCACCTATATGCAACGCATATAGGCGCTGCAATCAAAACAAATATACGCTAAATAAGCCTCACGTGTTAAACACGTGAGCGCCTATATGCAAAGCGTATAGACGCTGCAGTTAAAAAAATGGGCTTAAAGAGCCACACGTATTAAACACATGAGCGTCCATATGCAATGCATATAGGCATTGCAGTTAAAACAACTATAGGGTAATTGAGCCCAAGTGAGCGCCTATATGCAATGCATATAGGCGCTGCAATCAAAACAAATATAGGCTAAATAAATCTCACGTGTTAAACACGTGAGAGTCTATATACAAAGCATATAGGTGCTGCAGTTAAAAAAACAAATGGGTTTAAAGAGTCATACGTGTTAAATACGTGAGCGTTCATATCCAAAGCATATAGGCGTTACAATCAAATAATTGGCAGGACAAACAGGCCTCATGTGTTAAACACATGAATTTTCTTGCTGCATTCTAATGCAAGATTGAATTAAATTCTATATAGGAAATATTTTCCCTGATCTTTCTAATATGGAAAGATTTTTCTCTAACAGAGAATCATGGATTTAAAATCCAATTGTGATAAAATATCACCAAATGAACTATCTGATACAATTAAATTCTATGTGGAAATATTTTCTCGATCTTTCTCAAACTAGAAATATCTTCTCTGTTAAACAGAGGACCCTTGGATCAACGATCCAATGGTGATTAGGAAATCACCCACCGACCATCTGATAGAATAAAACTTTATCCTAGGAATAATATTTCATAATCTTGTTAAACAAATAAGAAAACTTCTCTGTTAAACAGAGAACCTTTGGATTAAAAATCTAACGGTAAATAAAATTCACCAATTGATCCAAAAGACCACTTTGGATTGATCATGATCTCTCAATCAGAGACTATCTTAACAAATTGATCTTTTCTCTTCTCCTATAAATAAGAGTAAGGAGATTAAAAAAAGGAGAAGGAGGAGAAGAAGGAGAGAAAGAGAAAGAATCCCACGCAAGATTCCGCAAAAAAAAAAGAGCACAGTGAGATCTGGAGAGAACAAGAGAATTTAATTCTCAAAACCAGAGGTAAAAAAATAGATATCATATTGTCTCTCCTTTACCTATCTAAGGGTTTAACCCTTCATTTAAGAACTCGATTCTTTCTCCGGTTGAGATTTGCATAAGTAAATCTCCCCACAAATTGAGAATTTAATTTTCATCGGGAAGATTTTGCTCTGCAAATTCAAAAACCTAGGAGAAAAGAATTAAGTTATAAAAAAAGATGAGAGAAGAAGAACAAGAACATATAGAAATTTAATACCTCTAAAAATTAGGGTTTAACCCTATATATATAAAGAACTTAGTTCCTCCATAAAAAACACAGTGATGATAATCCAAAATCTTCAAAACCAGAATCGTTAGTGCTTAGCTCTATTTTGGAGCCTCACGTGTTTCCCACGTGAGTGCTAAAGCATCCCGGTATAAAAAAGAGAGACAACCACGTGCTTTGCATGAGAACTCTAGCCAAGTGCTTAGCACTTATATAAAAAAAGAGGAAATAAAGCCATATGGGCAGCGCCCATATTTGTGGTGCCTCACGTATTTCACAGGTGAGCGCCACAAGAATCAAGTGCTTAGCACTTATAAAAAAAGAGAGGAAATACAACATAATAGGCAACGCCCATATTTGTGGTGCCTCACGTATTTTACACATGAGCGCCACAACACTTTAGTGTTTTACACTAATCCAGTGCCCACGTGAAACGCCCGTGAGCACTGTATGCCTCAGTGCTTAGCACTGTTGGGTAATTATGGAAACTCAATCTCAGCCCAAATTGGCTAAAGTTTCTTGAGGATAAACCTCTGTGATTCTAAAACAACCGAGCCCATATTGCTCAGGTTTTCCCAAACTGACCTTAGTCTCAAAAATGACTAGTAGTCTCACATTGATGATATCCCAAATGATATTCATCTTATATCTCCTAAAGATAATTTTAGTCTCAAACATGGCTAACCTTTCTTAGGTCTACAACAGTCCCTTTCTCTCTCAAATACGGGATTTGGTTCAAAAGTACATCTCTTCACACCTCTGATATACGTCATTAAAATTCTTCAACGTCTTTAAAGAGGTGGCGGGTCCCAACGACCAACAACTAATTCCATCCCACATTGATGCACTTCCAAATTGACGTGCACACCTCAAATTGGATCGTGCCCCAAATTTAGCACATTCCATATCAACATCGTTCACTTCGCTACGTAACAAATACACGTGCGCGCAGGTTGAATGCTGGACCGAAACGTCCTTAAACTAATATTCGCCTCCAAAATGGCGATAATGGACCGAAATGTCCCTAAACTAATATTCGCCTCCAAAATGGCGATAATGGACCGAAATGTCCTTAAACTAAAATAATATAGCTCAAACGCTCTTTTGTTGGATCCTAAATAAAAATAATCCCGAAACCTCGTTAAGTGGATCTTAGTCTCAAATTGGACTAATGTATCCTTAAGAGAAACAAATCAAGCCCCAAATGCTCACATACATTTAAGTCGATCTTAATCTCAAAATATATTAACGGTCCTTAAATAAAAACCATAAATCTAAAATATACGGATTTGGACTAATCCACGCCCTACGGGCGACGACATAAATTAGTCTCTGTATACAATCCACGGGCAACCTAAACAAACAAAAACACACACGACACGAAGTGAACTTCCAGAACAGGAGAAAGTGGTTATCACGATGCGGTAACGTAATTAACTGCAGGGGCTTGCGTTTGCGGGGAAGAGCGTCCCCATAATCAATAACCCCTTACAAACGAGGGGAATCTAACGAAGTTTACTACAACGGCCGCATCCGTCCAAACCTCTGATACACGGTGCTATAAATCAACTTGGTATTTTCGGAGAGGTGGACGGATAAACCCAAATAGTATCTGCCCCTAAACTCAGGCAAGACGATCCATCCCAGTTCGTCTCTGTTTTCGGCGGTAAACAATTCTTGACCGTTGGATCGTTGATACAACGGTCCAGATCAAAGGCGCATATATATATATATATATATATATATATATATATATATATATATATATATATATATATATATATATATATATTTTCTTTTTTCTTTTAATTAAACTGTCGGCAGAATCTGGACCATTAGTTTTCAGATCCGACGGTCCAGATTCATTCCCGCTTTTAAAAATTAATAAAATTTGTTTTTAATAATTAAAAATTGTTTTTTGGTTCTAAAAATTATTTTAAAATAGTTAAAAATATTATAAAAATCTGGAAAAATTATAGAAAATGTATTTTGATGTTTTATATTCTTTTGGGTGTGGATAATGCATTTGGTAACTGTGGTTAGCATCCGACCCGACCCGGATGCTTGAAACCCATTATGGTTCAAGATTACGTCATATATTTGCTAGTACAGAGGATCCGTACACATATAAATTCTATATACATATATTATATATTTGCTATCTGCATATCTTTTAATAATACAAATAATAGCCAGATAATATATTTTTGATATCTAGTATTGCCTGTTATCATACCCCATATCATATGTTTGCATCCATATATCATGTTCTTGTCAAAATTGTTAAAACAGACTCGTTTAGATCGCTATGTATATTTACGTAGATCCGTATTTGAGGATATGCATTTTTACCGACCAAGTATCGCATTATGATTTTAAGTTGTACGTATTTTTCCCATGTTTTAAAACTAGATTTTTAGAAGAAATCCGAATAATATTTAGAGCATTTTGATATTAGCTGTATAATCCTATAAAATATATTATAATATATTTATAAACTAAAAACATAAACTAATAGTTATATTTGTGTGTGTGTGTGTATATATAATATAATATAATATTTAAACTAATATTATATCCCCTCTCTCCCTCTAATTATCCCTCTCTCTCTCTTCTCGCTCTCTCTCTCGCTCTCTCTCTCTCTCATATATATATATATATATATATATATATATATAAACTATAATATATTGATAAACCTAATATAACCTAACCCTCAACCTCTTCCTCTTTTTCTTTTTCTCTGTTTCTTTCTCTATTCCCGCGAGAACCCAACATTAGCCCCACGCTTGCGCCATTACCACCACCTTGTCGACCTCCCAACGATATCATCACAACCTTCACCACCTCCATTTCCTCCTCTCCTCCTCCATCCCCGAGAACCCTAGAACCCCGACGACCCCAACCCAGTAACCTCTCCCGACGCCCACGCCTGCACCCCTCACCGCCGATCACCACAGACTTTGTCGTCACCTCCTCACCTCCCTCTCCACTCCCCGACACCACAAACCACCACCAGCACCACACCCTACAACTCCCCGATCCAGATCACAACTCAAGAAACCCATAGCCACCTCGTCGTCAACAATAGCCTTCATCATCGTCAAGCCGTCGCCTCGCCCCCTTTCCTCTGTCCTCTGTCCCCAGAACTCAACACCAGAGCCCGACACAACAGCGAACATCATACTTTCTTCGTGTTCTTTCTTGATTGGTTCTTGATTCTCCGATCGTCTCGCCGGAGTCGCACGCATCGCCGACGATCCGGACGACCCAGTCATCGTCGTCATCCAGCCTAGTCATCACGTCACGTCATTGTTCAGCCAGGTCCAGTCCTGCGCGCATAGTTGCATCGCGGCGTTATTCCGACGTCTGGCGTAGCATCCATGAGATCCGATCAGGTAAGTTTTAACTTGCAACATGCTATGTTATTATATCGCTATCTATATGAATAAAAATAGTGCATGTATTTTATTATGCAGCAAATATTATAGATTTAGTTTACGCTATTTGTTCGTATCCGTACTGATAATAGAATATCTAGTTGCATGCCGGAACATCATGATATCATCATACTATTACATTAGTACAACATGTTATTAAGTTTGCATCATATATGGTAATGAACGTATAATGGTTATTATAGATAAATACATATACATCCTTGCATTAGCCATGTTTCGATACTGGTTACAGTTTCACATTAGGTATCTATTTGGTTGATATGCATTACATGGCATGTTCACGACGCACTACTTGACTTGTTACTTGGATCTTATTACTAATGCCAACAATATTAATGTGTTGCCCTGACGGACATGACTTGTTGTCTGCACAGACAAGAACTGTACATACTTGATCCTGTGTTGGCATTAGATCTATATTGGCAATACATGACTTGAACACAAACCTGGGGGAAAATGGAAAATCAAGAATGTAACCGAAACATAACTCAAGAGGATATTATTACTTCTTTGCCGTTTTTTCGGGCGTTACAGAATAATTACTTGTTTACCGTTTTTCCGGGCGTTACAGAATAAATACTGTTACCGTATTACCGTGGTCCCATAGGGAATGAACGGGATATATACTGTTGGGTTACGATGAGGATTACATTAATTGATTTCAAAGACTTTTAGAATAGATAACCTAGAAGCACAGTTTAGGTTACACATCACACATCACATACATAAACATACCTCACTGTTTCATATCTGTGTTATTTATTTATATTCATGGTTACTTATATCGTTATATCCTGGATTATCACTGTTATTTGATATCTATGACGCACTGACGTCTGGATTTTGCATGGCCTGGTTCCTCTACCTTTATTGCAGGCAGATCACGAATATTTTAGCAATCAAGCCGAGCAATGAGGAGCGAGCTATTTAGTTTTAGACTCTTAGTTTATTTATTTCCGTAGTTTTATTTCTTTTGATGTGACCCCATATTGAGACAGGATTCAAATATTGTTTATTGGATTTGATTCGTTTCCGCTTTATGCATTTTCTTGTTTTTATTTATTGTGGCATATGGACATGTACTAGATAGATTATATATTTTTCTGTTCTTGATATCCTATAGACAACCATAATTTGACTGTGGAGGGATAATTTCTAACCACAGGTAGCATGGTTGGCTCTGTCACGTGCCGTAGTCACGTATTTTGGGAAGCGGGCGTGACAGGGTTTGTTTGGTATCGGAGCATAGGTTTTAGGTTAACTGGGTTTTGTTTCTTTTGTAGTTGGGTATTGGACCCAATACACTAATCAGGAAACCCAGAATTTTAGGCACATGTCCTGCCATATTATTGTCTTGTCATTTGAATTCTTAAATCTTATCCTTCTCTTAAACTCTTTTATCTCAAGGATTTGGAAATGACTTTGCATCTCGGCTTGGAATCCTTTTGGTTCCTTATTGTTTCTCCCATCTTATTCTCTCGATTCTGTTAGTAGGATTTGTGTAACACCTTAGCTCATTTATATCAATTCCAGTTCAAGTATTTACTTATTTATGGTAGTTTCTTGGTTTACTGTGTTTTGGGTGCGAATAGTATTTTGACATTTTTATTTGCATTTTACCCGACCCGCTTGCTTGAAACCTGTCTTGATTCATGTTTATGATTTATCCTGATATGTTACATGGATTCGTGCATTTTCATTTTTTACTGCATACTGGCATTTTATCTGGCATCTGCATTTTTTTAATATAACATTTAAAGTCAAGTAAAATATTTTTAAAATATCTAGTATGGACTGCATGATACCCCTGACCCTCTCGTAGCATCCGCGCATCTTGTTCTCGTCCCGCTCAGTGAAACGGACTTGTTTGGATGGCTACGCGCACGTACGTGCATCCGTTCTTGGGGGTATATATTTTCGTTATCCGGACATCCAATTTGAGTTTTGGTCGACATGTATATTTTTTATATTTTTGAAACTGAATTTTAGACCCGACCCGGGCGTATTTTGGACTAAATTTGTATTTACCAGAAAATCCAATTTTATTTTATCTAATATCTTTATTAAAATTTAACAGTTTAAAATATTTATAACTTACAAAATCTTTTTAAATTAAAATCTAAACCTTAATAACAACCCCTTTCTCTCTCTCTTCTCTCTCCTCTGCATATATATATTTATATATATTTTATTTATTTATTTATTTCTTTTCTTATTTAATATACAGCCTCTTCTTCTTCTTTCTTTTCTTGATCTTGTTTATTGATTCCGGTGATCACCGCCGAAGCCATGCTCGTCGCTGACTTTTCGAGTGATCCAGTGAACGTACCTTGCCTGTGTGATCACCCTCTTGCCTTGCATGGACCCATCCCGCATGCCGCGTGTGCGTTGCGACGATTTACCGACGTCGGACGTGCCGTGCGTATCCGTCGCGTGATTCGATCGAGGCAAGTTTACAACTTGCTACATGCTATGCTTTATGTAATTTATTTATATGTTTCCGTATTATTATCATCATCATCATCATCATCATCATCATACAGCTAAGTCTATATAATTTATACACCGTAGTTATTTAACGTTAATCGGTTTTATAATATAAAATGTATGAAAGTGTACAACTTGCGACATGCTATAATTATATCTATAAAATTTATATCGTCGTAATATTTTTTATTATTATCTTTAATTGGTTTTTGATCTGCATTTTATAATATTATACAAAATATAGTTTGAAAATATTATAGTTTACACATGAAACGTCGTTGCAAAGCGGATACGACAAATCTGAAATTTACTGTACACCTTACCTTATAAAATTCATTATAAATCATAGAAAAATCATTAGTATACGTTCTTTAGTTAGTTATGAAGCTAACTCAGAATACTATAACTCTATGAAATATTTACTTGCAAAATAAATTGTTTAAACAACGTAAAATGCAAATGAAAATATCTCTAAACTGCTGTCTAGGGAAATTCCAGCAGCAAACTTTCAAGTTCGAATGTTCATAGCATTTTGTAGGAACAACCTGAGATACTTCAACTTATAAAAATGGAAACCTTACTGAATTATCTTTGTTTTGGTATAAGACACGTCCCTTTTGGAGAACGTTTGTTATTTTAAAGCTATTTTACAAATCAGGGTGACGCTGAATTTCTGAACGGAACTTTCTTGTGCATGGTTAATCAATACCACTTTTATAGTTATTAATCGGTTTGAATATGTTATCCATGTTAATATTATTATATCAATATCTATTTAATAATTAATAGTGCTTGTGTTTTAATATTCAGCAAATTTTACCGATTTACAGTTTTATAGTATCCGTCTGTATTCGTACGGTTTATTACATATCTAGTTGCACGCCGAGACCATATTATTTCATTTTACTGTTACATTAGTATCCCATACTTGATCTTGTGCATCCTACATAGTCATGATGTAATCGCTGATAAATATTTGTGCATCCATGCTTTATTTGTGCACCCGTACCTGTTACAGTTTTATTATGAGGATCCGTTTGATACCTGTACACTACTTGACATGACTTGATACATGTACACTACTTGACATGTTACCTGATCCTGTTTCTAATGCCGACAACCCTGACATCTTGTCCCGATGGACATATCATGTTGTCTGTATAGACAATCCTGTTCCTGCGTGATCTTGTGTTGGCATTAGCTTCAGACTTATCAATACCTGACTTGAACACATAACTTGGGGGTATGGGGAAATCAAGAATGTAACCGAACGTAACTCAAAGGGTTATCATATTGTTTGCCATTTTTCCGGGCGTTACGGAATACCTATTGTTTGCCGTTTTTCCGGGCGTTACGGAATAATCACCGATGGGTTATGATGAGGATTACATTAATTGATTTCGAAGACTTAGAATAGATAACCCAGTAGCACAGTTTAGATTGATCACTGCACGTCACTTATACTGATATACTTAACTGTTATATATTCCTGTTGACTTGTTACTGTTCTTACTCGTGCCTGCATGTCCTGCTACCCCTTGATTATATTATTGTTGATATTATGACGCACTGACGTCTGGGTTTTGCATGGCCCAGATCCTCTACCCTTGTCGCAGGCTGATCAGGAGTATTTCCGCTGTCGGCCGAGCAGTGAGGATCCTGTTAGTATCCAGTTTAGTTATGTTTACTTTCCAGATGTTATTGCTCATTGGATTTATCGCTTCCGCAGATTATTTCTTGACTCGTTTATTCTGTCTCATGGACATGTACTAGATAGTTTATTTTATTTCTATTGTTCTTGATATCTTATAGATAGCCGTAATGTGACTGTTGAGAGATGTTTCCTAGCCACAGGTAGCATGGTTGGTTCTGTCACGTGCCAATCTTAGCGCACTCTGGGAAGCGGAGCGTGACAATTTGAGCGACTTGAATGGAGTTATGTAGTTGTAACTATATACCGCGGCATGGTTACAATACGGTACTCTATTTATGTAACCTGGAGTTCTATTTCGATTCATTTTCTTGACTTATGGTCATTGTATTATCTTGTTTCCTCTCGGCGTCATTGCTTACAAGTTTATGACTTATCGCGAGCTTGAATCCAGCAACCACGATATATCTTTCCTCTCATCCCGTAAGAACCAATCCATTTGTGTTTCGAAGAACAAGGAGAAATACAGGAGAAGTTTTTTGATGATTGCAGTAGTTCAAGATTAACCCCAGCGGAAGCTGGTACAGACCGCTTCAAGGACGATCGGATGTAAGATATTTGATTGAAGAAGTTCTGACAGACCCGCTTCAGATGACCAGAGTAGCACAACAGAAGAGTGGTGGGGTAATAACCCACAGTCTTATAACAAACTTGCAAATTCATGATGAATGGAACCGTTTACTGAAAGGTGAAGTTCGTAAATAAGTTGCAGATGAAGCACTGATAACAGTTCAGGATTTCATGGATATGTTCAAGAACATCTCGGGTTTACCGCCAAAACGAGATGTGGAGTTCGCGATTGATCTTGTTCTTGAAGCAGCGCTGATTTCAAAAGCCTATTATCCAATGGCACCAGTGGAACTGGAAGAGGTAAAAAGACAAGTTTCAAAATTACTAAAGAAGGGTTGGATTCACAGTAATGGTTTACCTTGGAAAACTCCAGTTCTTCTAGTCAAGAAGAAGGTGTTAGTTGTATGTATACCCTAGAGGCCATTATTGTACATATGATGTATATTATAGTGGATGCTTGGACATATATAGAGAGGACTTTCTTGCTCGACATGATAGTATGCTATCCGGTTGCTCTTTATCTTAACATGTATACTTGTCTCTTACTGTCTTATGGTTACATGTTGGTAAAGCCCTCAGGATGTGTACTTGACTACCAGGATTATGATGCAGATCATACTAGTGGGGCCATGGTAGTCCATAAGTTCATCCTTTAATGTTCCTAGTCGTGGGTGTATCGAGACGGGACATCGATATACCGGAGTAGACTAGCGTATACGCTTCTCGACCCATGAGGTGGGCGATGGATGATCCCATATCCATTGGTGTTTGACATCAGAGATAGTATAAGGGTGCTCAGTGGAAACTGGGTACACTGGACGGACTCGCCGAGAACTCCTAAATGGTATTATACCTGACGTCAGATAGCAGTTCTCTGGTGACACTGGTACAGGTTAGTCTGTAGACCCGAGATCATCATAGAGTCTGGCGTAATTCCCACTATGCTTTGATTTCCACCTTACCACGTTCAAGAGAATGTGCAAAACGGTGGTTTTTGGGTACAATTCCGAGTCGCATGGAGGCAATGAGCGATAGGAGGGGTTTCGTCTCTCCCGGTATTGGGGGTTGATATTGCGCTGTGCTCGATTGGACATAACAGGGAAGTCCCTGGCCATGGCTGATTTAGAGAGTTACTGGTAAGTGTTATCAGTAGTTTCTCAACCCGTTATGAGCCTCATATCGGCATGACTTATCGGTTATTGGGGTCTGACGTTTACCACCCTAGACTGGATATGCGACATATCAGACGAGGAGACCGGACTGTACGGTAGTGTTACTGACAGGTTTTACAGGAGCTAGAGCGGGCTTGCTTGTTGATCTTCTTATCGCTCAATACCCGGGTAGCCGTTACGTCCAGCTAGTACCGCTGACGGCTTATGAATTCTTGATGTGATCATCACCTACTGCCGGCGTATTTACGAGTCTTTAGAGTCCTACATAGAGGTTTACTGGCTCAGGCAAAATGAACTAGGAGCACATATGTGATATGTGCGGGACCGAGAATAATACGAGTATGTGATACCGTATTCTATTCTCGCGATATTTGTATCGGTCGGTTATATGTGATATAGCCGGGTTATCGAATCAAATATTGATTCGATAAGTTGGTACATATGATATTAGTCGGTTATATGTGATTATTCCCCTCCGATTGGCGCACAAGACTGCGAAGTCTTGGCACTGAGATTCGGGGCAGATGCTATTTGGTTTTATCCGTCCACCTCTCCGAAGATGCCAAGTTGATTTATAGCACCGTGTATCGGAGGTTTAGACGAATGCGGCCGATGTAGCAGACTTCGTCAGATTCCCCCTCGCTTGAGGGGTTTTTGATTGTGGGGACGCTCTTCCCTGCAGGCGCAAGCCCCTGTAGTTAATTACGCTACCGCTTCGCGGTAACAACTTTCTCCTTCTCCAGAATTTTACTTCATATCGTGGGTGTTTGTTTTGTTTGTGGTTGCCCGTGGATTGTATACGGAGACTAATTTATGTCGTCGTCCGTAGAACGTGGATTAGTCCAAATCCGTATTTTCTTAGATTTGGGTTTGGGGTTTTGGTTTAGGGATACGTTAGCCATTTTTTATGCTAAGATCAACTTAAACGTTTGTTAAGGACACGTTAGTCTGATTTGAGACTAAGATCGACTTCGGGATCGTTTAGATCCGACAAAAGAGCATTTGAGGGCTCTATTGTTCCAGTTTAGGGACATGGCGGTCCATTGCCAGTTTAGGGACATGGTGGTCCATGGAATGTATGGCCGTCGGGACCCGTCACCTCTCTGACGACGTTGAAGGATTACAACGACAGATGTCGGAGGAGTTTAGAGATGTAACCTTGAACCAAAGTTGATTGGGGGATCTATAGTCCAATTTGGGACTAAAGTCTGTTTGAAGGTTTAAGGATGCGTTAGCCATATTTGAGGCTAAGATCAACTTAAACGGGATCGTTTAGATCCGACAAAAGAGTATTTGGGGGCTCTATTGTTTCAGTTTAGGGACGTAGTGGTCCATTGCATGTATGGCCGTCGGGACCCGTCACCTCTCTGACGACGTTGAAGGACTACAACGACAGATGTCAGAGGAGTTCAGAGATGTACCGTTGAACCGGATGTAAATTGATTTAAGCGAGTAGCCGTGCTCAGTCAATTTAATTTGAGGACTTATGGCCATGATTGGGCTAAGTCCAGTTGAAAATATTCAATGTTTTTATCTTTGACCTATTAGGCCTGTGCTAGGGCTTTGCCCCTGTTTAATAGTGCACTGCATTTTATTCTGGCCTGCTAGGCCTTTTTGATTTGGGCTTTGTCCCTTTTAAATGATGCACAGCATCTGTTTTTGTTTGGGCTCTGCATAGAATTTTACTAGGCCTGTTAATTCTATTTTAATTGGGCTTGGCCCTTCTGTAAATAATGCAGTACATTAATTGTCTGACATTGGTTGTCAGGCGCTTTGCGCCAATTATTGAGCACAAGCACATGTGGAGGTAACACATGTCACGCTCTGGTGAGCGCAAGCGCAACAGCGCAGTGCGCTGCATCAGTGCGCTGCGCTGTTGCGCCGCTGACACGTGACGCTTTCTGGTGGCTTGCGCCAACTCAGGAGCGCAACAGTGCGGTTTTAGCAAGTGCAAGGCACTGTTTCAATAACTTGATCCAATTTTGGATTCAAGAAAAGAATCTTTGAGATTTCAGAACCAATGGTTCATAAAAAAGTGCAAGGCACTGTTATTATTATTTTTTATTGAAGATCCTTGATCTTGTTCTTAGATCAATGATCTATTCAGAAGAAATTCTTCTTTTCATAAAGGATTTACCTTTTTTTCTTCTTTCTGAATTCTTCTCAGAGTTCTTTAGAGGGATTCTCTCTTTTTTTTCTTCTTGAGTTTCTCTCTTCTCTGTGGTGTGTTGTGTTTTGGAATTGGGGTCTAGGGGCCTTTATATAGTGCACATTAATTTGTTAAATTTGGTAAAGAGATCATTCTCTGAGTGATTTGGGGAATTTTTCCCACCGTTGGATCTTTGATCCAAGGGCTTCTGTTTTACAGAAGACAATCTTCTTGTTTTAACAAAAACAGAAAGATCTTACTGGAATTTTAATTATGTTTGGCGCAAACGCACCTGCGCTTGACACGTGTCGCACCTGCGCTTGACACGTGTCGCACAGCGCAACTGCGCTGCCACGTGTCGCGCAGCACATCTGCGCTGGCGCAACTGCGCTGCCACGTGGCGCGCAGCGCAGAGCGCAAGTCAGCTGAAGCGTTGCTTCATTAATTTTTAATTTTTATTTTAATTTTCAGAACAGAGCCTTGCTCTGATTGGGAGAAACAGAAGCGTTGCTTCGTTTCCCGCCTTGGAATTTGAACAGAGCTTTGCTCTGATTGGGGTAAACAGTGATATAGCCGGATTATTAAATCAAGTGTTGATTTGATAATTTAGTGTATAATTGTATATTTAATATGCTAGTTTACATTAACTAATATTAGCTCACTTAAGCATTTATTTTCTCGCATGTGCATACTTAATATATATGTGATATATATTGATTGTGTTTTATTTTGTGTCATGGTTGTTGATACACACTACATGGGTGTATGAGACTTACACCATACTAATTATAATATAGGGTTTTAATATTTAAAGTAATTCCAAATTAGTGGATAATTAGCCACATGCATGAAGCTTGTAGAAGCTTGTGGATACATTGACTTAGTCCATTAGTTTTGTTTTACTTAAGATATTTATTAACCTAACCATTATAATTTAGCCATGGTTATGTCTCTACATGAGTTAGCTATATGATACAAACTCACCCATGGTTGATTCTCTCACCTAGTCAGTTCATTCTCACCTCTTGATCATCTTCTTCATCCTTGAGAAAAAGCTTGCTAGAAAAATTTCCAAAGTGAGAAAATATCATGAGAAAAATAAAAATAAAGTGAGCCCACTTCCTACTTCATCATCCTCTACTAGATTAGCACTTTAGTACAGGATGTTAGGTTCACTAATCTCTCATTAGTGAAGTAATAGCTTGAGTTAGTGTCTCCTCGACATAGATCATCTTCAGCCTTGAAGATTTCAAGCAAGATCGTTCCTTTCACCTTGAGAAGCCATGCAAGAGTCCGGGAGTTCCATGATCGCAGCAAAGGGACTACTACAAAGAGCTATTGAAATGAAGGACCGGTCTACAAAGGTTGTATTCCGTTATCACTTAGATGTAAAGTTGTTTACTTTCTAGTTTAGCTCCTAAAACTCCAGTTAGATCCTAGGTTAGGGTTGTTTGGCACACTAATTTTTTAAATACGGCATGTTTGATGCCTTGTGGAACCTTGTGGTTGTGCCCTAGAACCTGATAGTGGTATCAAAGCCTTTCTAGAGGATTAGGAGTTGTCTAGGCGAAGTTAGAAGTTCGAACGAACTCCGAAAACCCGATATTGCCCACTTACTGGAAATTTTTCAAAATGTTGGAATTTTTCGCATTAAAAATATTCATAAAATCATGCAGGTAATTCTATGGACACACCTGAAGAACGAAACCCTAACTCGTCTAAGTGATAGCGAATCCGCGGCCAAAACATGGTTTTGGCGGAGGATCCGCGGCGCCACTTGAAAGGCTTGGGTCGGGTCCTTTAGCTGTTGGTCCGTAGATACTGGGGCATGCTTCTGGACATTTTTAATTCTGCTTAAGTGTCGAGCTCTCTGGGAATTTTGGGAATTCGTTGATTCGATCGAATTGTTTAACATCGTCTAGCTTTCTGTAATGTGATACAATATGTGGAATTCATATAGTTAGGCATGAAATCCAAAGTATATGATATTTTGGGTTTATGATGTCTAAGGTTATTATGGATTCCAAATGTTGTAGTTTGACTTTTTTTTCTGCGACCGTAAGTGTAATATGCGGTGTATCGCCGGTTTCGTTACTATATATCAACGACAATTAGGATACGCATATTTACTTACGTTGATGACATGTGATGTTATGTGTTGCTGTGATATGTTATATTGGATCGTCGCGTTTTGAATAGCTGGGAGTTTTATGTGAGATGAGAGTTTTTATTTTCATTCATGTAAAATTAATTGTATGTAATATTTTTTTATTGGGACACTTCCGGGTTCAGGATGATGTCACCATTGTTGTATATTATTTACTTTTCCGCATTAGGATAGACCCAAGGAGGGGAGCACAAGTGACCGGGTTCTAGAGTCCAGTGGGAGACCAACTCGAGGAGTCGAGTCCGGGTCTCCTAACTCTATAATTGGTAGGGTTGCTTGCCGCTCTCATAGGGGTCTAGGGATGTGGATTTGGCTATTCATCGCGACCGTGGAATCCGTGTTTTATACAGGCTCAAAATAAAACACGGACCTCCTAGTATATCCAATTTTTCATATGTTTCTTCTGCTGCTCTGTGATGTGATCACTGTGGATTCTGAGACGAATGGATATACATTATATATGAGATATATAGTAGACGATGCTTATGTTTTGCACCCGCGCTAGTCCCGTCCTGCTATGCCGTTAGTTAAGTAACCTAACGGTGCATAACGGGACACTGTGGCGAATGCGGATGGCATACGCGCACGTTGTATTTTCGTTTCTTCTGTGATGCTTAGGAAGCATAAATGATGGGACTTCATTAATGAGATTAATGAAAGAAAAGAAACCTAAAAGATATTGTAGAATCAAATTTTCAAAGAAAGGTAGCTTTAGTTTTTACTTTGCATAGCGGTATTCCTTGTAGAATATCCAGCACCTTATTCGATAAGGAAAGAGCCGAGATCCCTTCACCGGGAGTGACCTCTTTAGCAAAAGCTAGCAGATGCTACAACACTCGGTTTGTCTTTTGATTGCTTTTATAGTTTCTGCTTTGTATAGTGGTATTTGTGAAATATCCTGCACCTTATTCGATAAGGAAAGAGCCAAGATCCCTTCACCGGGAGTGACCTCTTTAGCAAAACTAGTGAAAGCCTCAAAAACACTCCTTTTCAAAATCACTCGACTCTACAACGATATCAAGTTCATTACGCAAAAGGTATTCTGAAAAACCTGTCGTAGCTCTCCGTCATTTCAGATAAGGACCGTTTAGTATTCGTGCTTTATTTGTTGGCCTTTGTCAAGGCGTAGTGTACGGTAGCTGAATAGTGCTTATCTGCTTATACATGTGATGCAGATTGGATTAGGGTAGTCATACGACCTTGTTGGCCTTTGTCAAGGGTCGTGCGGGTAGGTTTAATTCTATCAAGAAATGACAGGTTGAACTTGACTAGCATCATATGATTTGTTGACCTTTGTCAAGGTCATAGGAGGTTAGGAGCAAAATATTATCGGGAATTTCAAGTATTGAAATTTGCAATGAGATTGCATACCTTCTATGAGATAGTTGGATCCCGATACCCACTGCAATTTTGAGTTACTCCTGGGAGAGTTTTACACAAGACAATTAGCTGATCAAGTAGGTGTCTAGAAAGGTGTTTACGGGGTTATGCCTCTGGGAAAACGAGATTTATTTTAATTAGGTCCGTGCGAAAGCACGGGAAACCTCTTTCAAAGTACCAACACCGGTCTGGCTGAAAAATTGGATCGCACGGGAAACCTCTCTCAAAGTACCAACACTGGTCTGGCTGAAAAATTGGCGAAATTGTGGGGTGTAATTAATCTCGGCTAGTCTTTCCTTTTAGGGTTTGAAGGAAGATGTAACAACTCCAATTTTGTATACCAAAAATTTGCTTTAAATATAGTGTATACTTGGAGTATTAATGTTGCTGGAAACAATTTAAGTATCTAATTCGTTACAATAATTACAAGAAGAAGCTTGTAGCTCGTTGGTAATACCTTGCACTGCTAAACCAAGCCAACGGAGTTCAAATCCTATGCCACACATTATTTTTGTATTTATTTTGTTTTATTTTTTTTTGGAAGTCAACGGTAAAAAGGCCATAACTCCCAAAATATGTACTGGACAACAAAAAGTAAAAATACTAAGTTGTTCCTCAGGAAAACCCCCGGCCATTGGACCCTTGACTCGGCCCGACTCGGCGCCGCCGGCCGGCGACTCGGCCGACTCGGTCCGGCGCCGCCGGCCGGACTTGGCCGGACGGCCGAGTCACCAACTGAGAAAAGTTGGCTCTTGACTTGGTCAACCCTCTTGCACACTTATTATACCTGGATCGGTTTTGATTTGGCCAATAAATCCCTTTTACTCTTAGGTTTAATGATTTTTAATGAATTTTTAATGTTTTTTATATATTTTTTAAATATTTTTAATCCAAACCCTAACCCTAGCCTAGCCCTATATAAAGACCCCTATCCTCTACCTTTTTCCCTCACAACTCTAAGTCCACTCTCTCAAATTCTCGAGAACTCGGTACGAAGAGCGAGAAGCGAAGCGCTGCCGAAATCGACGACGGATTCCGGCGACCGGATCAGGACCTTCGCGACGTTTTCAACGAATCGACAACCACCGCGACCTCTAGCTTCCTTAGCTTGTCCAAATCGTAAGTCCCACCTCCTTCTATCTCTCTTTTCTTTAAGATAAAAATACGACTTTTTGGAACCCGACGGAAATCGGATAAACCGATTTCCGATTCGGTTTTTCTCTAAATTTCCACTTGTCACATAATACATATTATCTACCCATATGCTTGTTGACTATTAATCACCCAAAAACCAATTTAATCAAACTTTTTCACATGAAATGATAACTTCTTTGCAAAACCGTATTCTTTTCATAAAAATACCATGAAGTTCATTTTTCTTAGTTTAATTAATTCCCTCACTCCTAAATAGGTTTATCTTGATCACTAAATTTGTAGAACCCACTTTGAATGAAATTTCACACATAAAATGATAACGTTTCCAAATACCGTATTCTTGCGCTATAATACCTTTAAGTTTAACATAGCATGTTTTACCTTTAAACTTCACCAAAACTTAATATAAGTCATGGGGTAATGACCTACCCCTACACACACTCAATATAACCCTAATTGATAAATGTCAAAATACAGAATACGGAATTACAGGACTTTTTCACTAAAATACCACAATCTTTATAACTTTTATTTAAAGCTTTAAGTTGTAAACTTTTTAGATAAAATATTTTAATAAAATGAAAACACAATTGGTCATGAACATCGATCGTTTATCTAAACTGTCTTGTGGTGTCTAGGCTAGGCAAGTGAGCTTGGGTAACTTTAAAAGGCCCGTTTCATGATTCGTGAGCGAATCGCTCCCTCCTCACTTGTACTTACCTGGCCGCAATTGACGGTGAAGAGGCGATTTGAGGCTTCTAATGACTCATCGTTTAGACCTTAGAAATCGGCTAGTTGGTTTAGGAAACCCTAATAACTAAAAATACGGAAAACTATACTTTTTGCAAATAAATACCCTATATTAATAAAACCGTTTTCCCAAATGAAAAGTATTTATAAACCTAAGCAAAGAGCCGCTACAACCCACTTTTGGGGAAGATGTTAGGGAAAGTACGGTTCATCGTGCACCCGCAGGCTAGTAGTGCGAGATTCAGACCTCCGCAAGGAGCATTCGGTCTTGAAAGGTTTAAAATACGATATTTAAGGAAAATGAGATTTTTAAAGATAAAATACTCATTTAAAAATTATTCATGTGTTAATATATATATAATTATCATTTTAACACCTATTTTATCCTAATATAAAGTTTCCACATTTTTCTAAAAAATTACAAGATTAAAAGTTACACTAAAATACCATGAACTTCAGATAAAACAAATAATACTTTTATTAGGATATATTCACTAGAATAACACAAATAAAATTCACATTCATTATAACAATTAAAGACAAATATTAAATACTTGAGGTGTATTTTGAAAACTATACAAAAGTATTTTTACATAAAACCCCCTCAAGTTTCACAAATTACAATAAGGCCCCTAGCTAATATTGAACTTCAAATTCTTTTCTTTTAGTCTGACTCGGGTTAGAGTCTGACTATTCTTGACTCAAATATGATTCAAGTCAATCTATATGCTTTTATATTCCAATACAATTTGAATACATGAATCCATGAACCCAGTTAACAATATATTCCTTTTTGACTGAATCAAACCATGGATATTCATCCATTATCCTGATATTCCATTTACCTGATTATACAGTTGCAACATGTCTACTGATATCATGGTTTTGGTCAGTCAACCAACTTACATATTCCAATACTACAATACTGTTAAAACATTACGGGGTTTAAGGAGTAGATTGGTACGGAAGATGTTAAAGGTGGCACGAGGTGGTCAGATTAAGACACCTAACCTGAATCCTGTTGTTGTTGTACCGTGGCATAACGGTTCCTTGTACTTTCCTTTTGTCCTGATCTCTAGCATATAGAGATCCCCCTCGTATACACTGGCATCCTTCTGTACCAAGCTACAAACAACAGCGTTACACAATGTTCCATAATATTCAACATTATAATACTTTAGAAAATATTGTTACTCTATCATTCTCATTCTTCTTATTCTTTTGGGACTTACCGAGCGACCTGTTCGCTGACGACATTCTATCTCTTTCTTCTTTGAATGTCGTCAGGTGCGTTGGACCAAGTTGAGATCGAGCCCACCGGTGAAGATTTGGAGCAATTCCAGGCAGACCCAGAGCTCTAGATAATTGTACCTTGTTCTTCCAGTTTATTTCATTTCCTGTTATGCCACTGTTTAGGCATTGTTTTTTTCATTCCAGTTGTATTTTCCTTTTCCTGCATTGTAAAAAGAATGCTATTAATAAAGGTTGCTGTTATTTCCATATTATTCGTCTCTTGTGATTTACTTTATATTGCTTAGTTACGCTTAGCGTATATACTTCTGAGTATAAACGTAGCGGGCCTCGTCGCGTCCACTTCGCCGTACACTGGGAAGCGGGGCATGACAGGTTTTGTTGGTGGCCCATGCTGGTCAGAGCTGTATGAGTCCCTGTCATGCAGTTCTGGTCTGCGTGAACAACCTAAGCAATATAACACAAGAACCAGCAACTAAAACATTCTTTACAATTCATGTTCTTTGAAACTTGCAAATCTCTATTCCTTGAATCTTATCATTTCATGTATTTGATTCTGTCCTAATCCAAATTTTTCTTCAGGATTATGGATTCCCCGAACAACACCAGCACCAACGTCAACAACACTCCACCAGCACTACCTCTCACACCAGCTGTTCCCGCACCACCCACTGAGCAAACAATGTTATTTGATGTGATCCGTAGTCTTCTCGAGGGACAGCAACAACTTCTGAGCCGTCCTGATAACGATGCACCGGGAGTAAAGCAATTCCAGGCTTTGCACCCAAGCAGTTCTCTGGTAAAGGAAGCCCTCTCGAAGCAGAAGAATGGGCACAAAGCATCGAAGACGATCTGGCAGCAGCTCAAGTGCCAGATAACGCTTGGGTCCGTGTAGCGAAGCTACAGCTCACGGATAATGCTCGAAATTGGTGGAAGGCGGAAGAAACCCGTCTAGCGCAGTCGATTGAATGGAAAACATTTCGCGAGAAGTTTGACGCGAAATATTTCCCAGTGACTGCCAGGTTCGCTATGGAGCAGCAGTTTATTCATCTACAGCAAGGATCAATGTGGGAGAAATCGGTAGATGAATAAGATGCTGAGTTCACTATGTTGAGCCGGTAAGATATGTCACAATAGTTTAATTTTTTAAATATCACATATTACACAGCTAACACAATTTTTAAACAGATTCGCGGCACACCTGATACCGACGGACGAGATCAGAGCCCGTCATTTTCAGCAAGGTTTGGACACATAGATCAAGGCTGCTCTAGCCACAGGAAAGTTTTTGACTCATGAGGAAGCCCTAGAAGCTGCCCGCAGTTATGAGGCAGTCATAAAAAAGAGGGGCAGACCTCAGTCTGCAGGAGTCAAACGCCCTGCCAACCAGATGGCAGGTGGAGCCACGTCCAGACCATCTTTCGTGCCGAGGCGACCCGGAGTACCAACTCATCGTCCTAGCCCAGCCTTTTGCACTTACTGCAAGAGAATTGGACATATGATGAAGGACTGCCGTCGAGCCAACCGCCTCTGCTTAATCTGCGGTTCAGCCGCTCATGATATTGGATCTTGTCCCCAAAGGCAGAACTCAGTTGCTGCATCCAGGCCAGCAAATACTTATCAGCAGCGACCAGCTCTGCCGGCACCTGCTCCCAGACTTGCACTGCCTGCACCACCTAGGGGACCACAAGCCGCACCACCTCCTCGACAGTTCCATCAAGCTCAAAGGAACGTTCAGAGGAATGCTCCTCAGGCCAGGAGGAATGTGCCGAAGCGCCAGGCTTTCATAATGTCTGTGGAAGAAGCTGAGGCCACGGGCCAAGTCATTACTGGTAAATTTCCTTCTCAAACTTATCTTTTAGTTTGGTTACCTACACACTTTCCCTATACCTCAACCTATCCCATATACCTTAGGTACAATCCTAGTAGCTTCACTACCTGTACTTGCACTGTTTGATACTGGGGCATCCCACTGCTTTATATCGCAACGGTTTGTCCAAACCCATGCGATTCCAGTCTCACCGCTTGTATCCAGCTGGAACGTCAGTTCTGGAAATGGTGTTCTAAAGGCAACTATGGGATACAGCATGTGTCCAGTCATCGTCTGCAGTCGAGAGTTTTACGCCGACTTCAAAGTACTGGACATACCAAACTTCGATGCGGTTCTAGGAATGGACTGGCTTGGAACCTTTTATGCTACCATCGACTGTCGTCAAAGGAGGGTAGTATTTGAGATTCCAGATCATCCGGTCTTCTATTTCAAGAGTGGAGATCGTTCATTGGAGACAAGTACTTACAAAGCGAAACCAAGGGAAGCAGTAGTTGCAGCAGCTCGTGCAGAGGAAGAATCAAGACCGGAAGTAGTTCGAGAGTTCGACGATGTTTTCCCTGACGATATATCAGGTTTGCCTCCCAATCGAGCTCTTGAATTCAGTATTGACTTAGTACCAGGAGCACAACCAGTGATCAAAGCACCGTATAGACTAAGTCCGGAAGGATTGAAGGAAGTTCGAACACAGTTGGACGAATTACTGGCGAAAGGATGGATTCGTCCCAGCACTTCAAGATGGGGAGCACCTGTACTGTTGGTGAAGAAGAAGGAAGGTTCATACAGAATGTGCATCGACTATAGGGCCTTGAACGAAGTTACTATAAAGAACAAGTATCCACTCCCGCGCATCGACGATTTATTCGATCAGCTAAGTGGATCTTGTGTCTTCTCTAAACTAGATCTTCGTTCAGGATATCATCAAGTGAAGGTCAAGGAGGCTGATATTCACAAAACAGCTTTCAGAACTCGTTATGGACATTACAAATTTCTAGTAATGCCATTTGGAGTGACCAATGCACCAGAAATCTTCATGAACCTTATGAACCAAGTTTTCCGGGAGTATTTAGACAGGTTCGTTGTCATCTTCATCGACGACATCCTGGTATATTCTAAGAATCGGAAAGAGCATGCAGAGCACTTACGAATTGTCCTGGAAACACTTCGACAACATAAGCTTTATGCCAAGTACAGCAAGTGCGAGTTTTGGCTAAAACAAGTTGGTTTTCTTGGACACGTCGTATCAGGAGAAGGGATTTTTGTAGATCCAGCAAAGGTTTCAGCAGTCAGCGAATGGCCTACACCAAAATCAGTGAAGGATATTCGGAGTTTCTTGTGCTTAGCTGGGTATTACAGAAGATTCATTGAAGGCTTTTCGAAGATAGCAACACCCCTGACCAAGCTCACAAGAAAAGATGAAGAATTTGTGTGGTCAGAAGCATGCGAGCAAGTTTTCGTAGAACTCAAGTCAAGACTGACATCTGCACCTATTCTCGTCATACCGGATCAATCTGGAGGATTCGGGGTGCATTGTGATGCATCCGGTAAGGGACTAGGATGTGTTCTACATCAGCACGGTAAGGTTGTGGCTTATGCTTCAAGACAAATGAAGACTCATGAGCGCAATTATCCGACGCATGATCTAGAGTTGGCAGCCGTTATTTTTGCTCTCAAGATTTGGCGCCACTACTTACTTGGTGAACGAGTGAACATCTACACAGATCATAAAAGTCTGAAGTACGTGTTTACTCAGAAGGAGTTGAATATGCGGTAGAGAAGATGGTTAGAACTTATGGCGGACTTCGACATCAATTTGCAATATCATCCAGGAAAAGTGAACGTAGTACCTGATGCTCTTAGTCGCCAACCATTATCAATGAATCTCACCGCCCAGTGGAAACTTCAGCAGGACCTACATCAGATGGAGATTGAACTAGTCATGCCAGGTGATGTTTCAAATTTGATGAATCTACAAATCCAATCAACTATTGTCAATCAGATCAAAGCAGCTCAAGCCAGCGATGCTAAGTTGCAAAAGATCAGAGAACAAGTGGAGAATGGACTCAGAACAGATTTCATCATCCATGAAGACGGATCTTTGAGATACGGCAGCAGATTGTGTGTACCAAAGGGTCCTGTTCGGGAAGAGTTAATGAAAGAAGCTCACAGCTCTCCGTATTCAGTACATCATGGAGGTACCAAAATGTACAAAGATCTACGTCAGAATTATTGGTGGCATGGAATGAAGCGCGAAGTAGCCAGGAGTGTGGCAAAATGCTTGGTGTGTCAGCAAGTAAAGGCTGAACATCACAGGACAGATGGACTACTTCAACCGTTACCAATCCCAGAATGGAAGTGGCAGCACATCACGATGGACTTTGTAACTGCTCTTCCTCGCAGCACAAAGGGTAACGATGCGATTTGGGTCATTGTGGATCGACTCACAAAGTCGGCTCACTTCATCCCATTTCGAGTTGGCCAATCAACTGAGACATTAGCGAAGAAGTACATGGAGGTAATAATATAAATTAAGATTTAAACTCTTCATAACGTACTATCTCTGATACCCATGAACTCATGCAGGAAATTATGAGACTTCATGGAGACCGGTCTGCATTGTCTCCGATCGTGACACCAGGTTCCGATCGCAATTTTGGCGAAGTCTGCAAGCTAGCTTGGGAACAAGTCTGAACTTCAGCACGGCTTATCATCCACAAACAGATGGTCAGTCGGAACGAACAATTCAGATCTTGGAGGATATGCTCAGAGCATGTATGCTCGACTTCAAAGGATCGTGGGAAGATCACCTACACCTTGTGGAGTTTGCGTACAACAACAGCTACCAAGCAAGCATAGGAATGGCACCTTTTGCAGCATTATATGGAAGGAAGTGTCGATCGCCATTAAGTTGGGACGACATCGGAGATAGAGAACTCCTTGGACTAGAGATGATAGTAGAAACCGTTGATGTGGTTCGTACTATCAGGGAAAGAATGCGCATAGCCCAAGATAGACAGAAACACTGGGCTGATGCGAAGAAACGACACTTGGAGTTCCAGTCAGGAGAGCATGTATTCCTGAAAATCTCTCCGAACCGCGGAGTGATCAGATTTGGAAGACAGGGAAAGTTGAGTCCGAGATACATTGGACCGTTCGATATACTCGAACGAGTCGGTGAAGTGGCATATCGTTTAGCGCTTCCACCCTCATTGGAAGGAGTGCATAACGTGTTCCACATATCCCAACTCAGAAGGTATGTGAGTGACCCCAGCCATGTACTTGATCATTCCGAACTCACGATACAGCCCGATTTGTCTTGTGAGCAACAACCTGTGGAGATCCTGGACAGGAAAGTGAAGACACTTCGGAACAAAGAAGTTAATTTGGTCCGGGTAATGTGGAGGAAAGACACTCCAGGAGAATCCACGTGGGAAAGGGAGGATGAGATGCGTGCAAGATATCCGCACCTTTTTGTAAACTAGTCCTTGAATAAAAGTTGTAAATTTCGAGGACGAAATTTTTGTAAGGAGGGTAGATTGTAACAACTCCAATTTTGTATACCAAAAATTTGCTTTAAATATAGTGTATACTTGGAGTATTAATGTTGCTGGAAACAATTTAAGTATCTAATTCCTTACAATAATTACAAGAAGAAGCTTGTAGCTCATTGGTAATACCTTGCACTGCTAAACCAAGCCACCGGAGTTCAAATCCCATGCCCCACATTATTTTTGTATTTATTTTGTTTTATTTTTTTTGGAAGTCAACGGTAAAAAGGCCATAACTCCCAAAATATGTACTGGACAACAAAAAGTAAAAATACCAAGTTGTTCCTCAGAAAAACCCCCGGCCATTAGACCCTTGACTCGGCCCAACTCGGCGCCGCCGGCCGGCGACTCGGCCGACTCGGTCCGGCGCCGCCGGCCGGACTTGGCCGGACGGCCGAGTCACCAACTGAGAAAAGTTGGCTCTTGACTTGGTCAACCCTCTTGCACACTTATTATACCTGGATCGGTTTTGATTTGGCCAATAAATCCCTTTTACTCCTAGGTTTAATGATTTTTAATGAATTTTTAATGTTTTTTATATATTTTTTAAATATTTTTAATCCAAACCCTAACCCTAGCCTAGCCCTATATAAAGATCCCTATCCTCTACCTTTTCCCCTCACAACTCTAAGTCCACTCTCACAAATTCTCGAGAACTCGGTACGAAGAGCGAGAAGCGAAGCGCTGCCGAAATCGACGACGGATTCCGGCGACCGGATCAGGACCTTCGCGACGTTTTCAACGAATCGACAACCACCGCGACCTCTAGCTTCCTTAGCTTGTCCAAATCGTAAGTCCCACCTCCTTCTATCTCTCTTTTCTTTAAGATAAAAATACGACTTTTTGGAACCCGACGGAAATCGGATAAACCGATTTCCGATTCGGTTTTTCTCTAAATTTTCACTTGTCACCTAATACATATTATCTACCCATATGCTTGTTGACTATTAATCACCCAAAAACCAATTTAATCAAACTTTTTCACATGAAATGATAACTTCTTTGCAAAACCGTATTCTTTTCATAAAAATACCATGAAGTTCATTTTTCTTAGTTTAATTAATTCCCTCACTCCTAAATAGGTTTATCTTGATCACTAAACTTGTAGAACCCACTTTGAATGAAATTTCATACATAAAATGATAACGTTTCCGAATACCGTATTTTTGCGCTATAATACCTTTAAGTTTAACATAGCATGTTTTACCTTTAAACTTCACCAAAACTTAATATAAGTCACGGGGTAATGACCTACCCCTACACACACTCAATATAACCCTAATTGATAAATGTCAAAATACAGAATACGGAATTACGGGGCTTTTTCACTAAAATACCACAATCTTTATAACTTTTATTTAAAGCTTTAAGTTGTAAACTTTTTAGATAAAATATTTTAATAAAATGAAAACACGATTGGTCATGGACATCGATTGTTTATCTAAACTGTCTTGTGGTGTCTAGGTTAGGCAAGTGAGTTTGGGTAACTTTAAAAGGCCCGTTTCACGATTCGTGAGCGGATCCCTCCCTCCTCACTTGTACTTACCTGGCCGCAATTGACGGTGAAGAGGCGATTTGAGGCTTCTAATGACTCATCGTTTAGACCTTAGAAATCGGCTAGTTGGTTTAGGAAACCCTAATAACTAAAAATACGGAAAACTATACTTTTTGCAAATAAATACCCTATATTAATAAAACCGTTTTCCCAAATGAAAAGTATTTATAAACCTAAGCAAAGCGCCGCTACAACCCACTTTTGGGGAACCTGTTAGGGAAAGTACGGTTCATCGTGCACCCGCAGGCTAGTAGTGCGAGATTCAGACCTCCGCAAGGAGCATTCGGTCTCGAAAGGTTTAAAATACGATATTTAAGGAAAATGAGATTTTTAAAGATAAAATACTCATTTAAAAATTATTCATGTGTTAATATATATATAATTATCATTTTAACACCTATTTTATCCTAATATAAAGTTTCCACATTTTTCTAAAAAATTACAAGATTAAAAGTTACACTAAAATACCATGAACTTCAGATAAAACAAATAATACTTTTATTAGGATATATTCACTAGAATAACACAAATAAAATTCACATTCATTATAACAATTAAAGACGAATATTAAATACTTGAGGTGTATTTTGAAAACTATACAAAAGTATTTTTACATAAAACACCCTCAAGTTTCACAAATTACAATAAGGCCCCTAGCTAATATTGAACTTCAAATTCTTTTCTTTTAGTCTGACTCGGGTTAGAGTCTGACTATTCTTGACTCGAATATGATTCAAGTCAATCTATATGCTTTTATATTCCAATACAATTTGAATACATGAATTCATGAACCCAGTTAACAATATATTTCTTTTTGACTGAATCAAACCATGGATATTCATCCATTATCCTGATATTCCATTTACCTGATTATACAGTTGCAACATGTCTACTGATATCATGGTTTTGGTCAGTCAACCAACTTATATATTCCAATACTACAATACTGTTAAAACATTACGGGGTTTAAGGGGTAGATTGGTACGGAAGATGTTAAAGGTGGCACGAGGTGGTCAGATTAAGACACCTAACCTGAATCCTGTTGCTGTTGTACCATGGAATAACGGTTCCTTGTACTTTCCTTTTGCCCTGATCTCTAGCATATAGAGATCCCCCTCGTATACACTGGCATCCTTCTGTACCAAGCTACAAACAACAGCGTTACACAATGTTCCATAATATTCAACATTATAATACTTTAGAAAATACTGTTACTCTATCATTCTCATTCTTCTTATTCTTTTGGGACTTACCGAGCGACCTGTTCGCTGACGACATTCTATCTCTTTCTTCTTTGAATGTCGTCAGGTGCGTTGGACCAAGTTGAGATCGAGCCCACCGGTGAAGATTTGGAGCAATTCCAGGCAGACCCAGAGCTCTAGATAATTGTACCTTGTTCTTCCAGTTTATTTCATTTCCTGTTATGCCACTGTTTAGGCATTGTTTTTTTCATTCCAGTTGTATTTTCCTTTTCCTGCATTGTAAAAAGAATGTTATTAATAAAGGTTGCTGTTATTTCCATATTATTCGTCTCTTGTGATTTACTTTATATTGCTTAGTTACGCTTAGCGTATATACTTCTGAGTATATACGTAGCGGGCCTCGTCGCGTCCACTTCGCCGTACACTGGGAAGCGGGACGTGACAGAAGATTTGATAAAAACAGTGGGAGCTATCCTGATTAGATAAAATAATAACCAATCTAATCTTGCAAGAGCATACGCTAAAGTGTTTTCTTCTCTCTCTCTCCAGGTAGCGACCATGTCAGGCTTAATCAAGATAATAATATGGATGTATTGACCGAACCCGCTTGTTATACTGAGCAGGGGAACGTTGGTTCCGTTCTTTCTTATAATTGTTATAAGACTGAGCAGGGAATAGGGACATATCTGGATTCCCACGCCACTCAAACGAAGAATAAGCATGATAATGCATCTTCTTCGGGTGTGTTAGTTATTGAGAACTGTTTCTCAGTTCACTCTATGTCCTGGGTATTAGATACCGGATCAGGATCCCACATATGTAATATGTTATATGGCCAAAGGAAAGGTAGAGAACTGGGAATGAGTGATCATTCCGTAAGAGTAGGGAATGGTGCAAATGTTGCAGTCAAAGTAGTTGGTGAATATCACCTTGTATTACCAAATGGTAATACATTGATTCTCAACGAAGGCTATTACGTTCCGACCCTGATATGCAATCTTATATCAGTTTCTTATTAAGTAAAGAAGGATATAATTTGGTAGTACAAGATAATGTTATGAACATCTTCCTGAATCAAAAGTTGATTGGATCAGGCTCGTTAAATAATGGCATATACATTCTAGATCAAACCACAGTTCTCAACGTACAAAACACACACAAGAGGAAGAGTTCAGAAATGAACGAATCCTTCTTGTGGCATTGTAGACTAGGTCATATCAACGCGACACGACTAGCTAAGTTACATAAAGATGGATATTTTAATCCGTTCGAATTATCATCTTATGAAACTTTCCATTCATGTCTCAAAGGAAAGATGACCAAAACTCCGTTCACAGGACACGGAGAAAGAGCTAGTGAGCTCTTAGGACTGATACATAGTGATGTATGTGGTCCTATGTCTACACATGCCAGGAATGGTTTTTCGTACTTCATTACATTCGCTGACGATCTCTCAAGATACGGACATGTGTTCCTGGTGAAATACAAGTCTGAAGCTTTTGAGAAATTCAAGGAATATGAATCTGAAGTCGAGAACCAAATGGGTAAAAGTATTAAAATCCTACGATCTGATCGAGGAGGTGAATACTTGAGCACGGAGTTCCTGGATTATCTAAAAGAGAATGGGATTCTCTCTCAGCTTACTCTTCTGTATACACCATAGCACAACGGTGTATCGGAGCGGAGGAATCACACCCTATTAAATATGGTGCACTCTATGATGAGCACTGCTAAGTTACCTATTTCCTTTTGGGGTTATGCGCTTGAGACAGTAGCATACCTGTTGAATCAAGTTCCATCTAAATTTGTACCTACCACACCATATGAGATATGGAGTGGGAAGAGACCATGTCTTAAACGAGTTAAGATAGGGGGTTGCCCGGCCTATGTCAAAAGGCAAAATCCGGACAAACTCGAGGCACGGTCAGTTCTATGCAAGTTTGTGGGATATCCCAAACATTCACATGGATATCTTTTCTACCATGTGCCACCTTTTTAGAAAAGGAATTTCTTGCAAAGGAAATTAGTGGAAACGAGGTAGAACTGGAAGAAATTCCGGCTACACAAACTGAAACTGAAGATTTAGTGGAACCCGAGGATTCGATAGTTCCCAATGAATCTCAGCCTTTCTGCCGATCTAGTAGGGTTCCTCATCCACCTGAGAGATACTACGGTTTTCTCATTGATGGTAGAAGCGAGGATTGCATCATGGAGGATGATGACCCAACTAGTTTCGAGCAGGCCATCACGAGTGGGGACTCTGTGATGTGGCTAGATGCAATGCGATCTGAGATGGAATCCATGTACACCAACAAAGTATGGACTTTGGAAGTTGCTCCTGAAGAGGTAAAACCCATTGGGAGAAAATGGATCTTTAAGAAGAAACTTGGTGTAGATGGAAAAGTTGAGACTTTCAAAGCTAGACTTGTTGCAAAGGATTTTCGTCAAAGACCAGGTATGGATTATGACGAAACCTTTTCTCCAGTGGCTATGCTTAAGTCCATCCGGATCCTACTTGCCATCGCTGCATACCATGACTACGAAATCTGGCAAATGGATGTTAAGACCGCCTTTCTAAATGGAGATTTAGAAGAGTGCGTGTACATGACTCAGCCAGAGGGCTTCGTAGACAGTGGGAGTAGCGGAAAGGTGTGCAAGCTGATTAAATTCATCTACGGGTTAAAGCAAGTATCGCGGAGTTGGAACATCTTTTTTGAAGTTATTATCAAAGAGTTTGATTTCGTCAAAAACGTAGATGAATCTTGTATATATAAGAAGGTGGCAGAGAGTAAGGTTGTCTTCCTCGTATTGTACGTGGATGACATACTCTTGATAGGAAATGACATTCCTATGCTGCAATCGGTCAAGCACTTCTTATCACAAAGATTCTCAATGAAAGATCTAGGGGATGCCTCCTACATCTTGGGGATTAAGATCTATAAAGATAGATCTAAACGGATACTGGGATTGTCCCAATCCAGGTACATTGACACCATACTAAAGAGGTTTAGTATGGAAGAATCCAAGCGTGGGTTTTTACCCACGATCTCAGGACTCACTCTCTCCAAAGAGATGTCTCCCAAGACTAATTTGGAAAGAGCTCGCATGCAAGGGATACCCTATGCTTCGGCTGTAGGCTCTATCATGTATGCGATGCTATGTACTAGACCCGATATAGCACACTCACTAAGTGTAGTGAGTAGGTATCAAGCAGATCCTGGAGAGAGTCACTGGACAGCTATGAAGAGCATTCTCAAGTACTTGAGAAAGACTAAAGAGATGCTCTTGGTGTATGGTAACGGAGAACTCCAAGTGGAGTCCGTTACCGATTCGAGCTTCCAGAGTAATAAAGACGACTCTAAGTCGCACTCGGGATTTGTCTTTACCCTCAATGGAGGGGCGGTATGTTGGAAGAGTTCTAAGCAGGAAACCGTGGCAGACTCGACGATGGAGGCTGAATACATCACTGCCAACGATGCTGCCAAAGAGGCTATCTGGATGAAGTTCATAACTGGACTTGGAGTGGTTCTATCCATTGAGTATCCAATACCTTTGTATTGTGATAACAATGGAGCGGTGGCTTTGGCCAAGGAACTCAGGTCCCATCAGCGATCCAGGCATATTCTGAGGCGGTATCACCTGATCCGGGAGATAGTTGATCGCTGGGAGATCGAGGTCAGGAGAGTTGACATGAAGAACAACACAACGGATCCACTCATGCGGTCCATTCCCCAGATACAGTTCGAGAGACTCTTCGGGATGTTGGGTATGCAATACTACAGCAGCTGGCCCTAGTGCAAGTGGGAGATTGTTAGTTGTATGTATGCCCTGGAGGTCATTATTGTACATATGATGTATATTATAGTGGATGCTTGGACATATATAGAGAGAACTTTCTTGCTCGACATGATAGTATGCTATCTGGTTGCTCTTAATCTTAACATGTATACTTGTCTCTTACTGTCTTATGATTACATGTTGGTAAAGCCCATAGGATGTATACTTGACTACCAGGATTATGATGCAGATCATACTAGTGGGGCCATAGTAGTCCATAAGTTCATCCTTTAATGTTCCTAGTCATGGGTGTATCGAGACGGGGTATCGATATACCAGATTAGACTAGCGTATACGCTTCTCGACCCATGAGATGGGTGATGGATGATCCCATATCCATTGGTGTTTGACATCAGAGATGGTATACAGGTGCTCAGTGGAGACTGGGTACACAGGACGGACTCGACGAGAACTCCTAGATGGTATTATACCTGACGTCAGATAGCAGTTCTCTGGTGACACTGGTACAGGTTAGTCTGTAGACCCGAGATCGACATAGAGTCTTGTATGATTCCCACTGTGCTTTGATTTCCACCTTACCGCCTTCAAGAGGACGTGCAAAACAGTGGTTTTTGGGTGCAGTTCCGAGTCACATGGAGGCAATGAGCGATAGGAGGGGTTTCGTCTCTCCCAGTATTAGGGGTTGATGTTGCGCTTTTCTCGATTGGCCATAACCGGGAAGTCCCTGGCCAGGGCCGATTTAGAAATTTACTGGTAAGTGTTATCAGTAGTTTCTCGACCCGTTATGAGCCTCATATCGGCATGACTTATCGATTATTGGGGTCTGACGTTTACCACCCCTAGACTGGATATGCGACATATCAGACGAGAAGACCGGACTGTACGGTAGTGTTAATGACAGCTTTACAGGAGCTAGAGAAAGTTTGCTTGTTGATCTTCTGATCGCTTAATACCCGAGTAGCCGTTATGTCCAGCTAGTACCGCTGACGGCTTATGAGTGCTTGATGTGATCATCACCTACTGCCGGCGTATTGACGAGTTTTTAGAGTCCTACATAGAGGTTTACTGGCTTAGGCAAAACGAAGTAGGAGCACATATGTGATATGTGCGGGACCGAGAATAATACGAGTATGTGATACCGTATTCTATTCTCACGATATTTGTATCGGTCGGTTATATGTGATATAGCCGGGTTATCGAATCAAGTGTTGATTCGATAAGTTAGTACATATAATATTAGTCGGTTATATGTGATATAGCCGTATTATTAAATCAAGTGTTGATTTGATAATTTAGTGTATAATTGTATATTTGATATTCTAGTTTACATTAACTAATATTAGCTCACTTAAGCATTTATTTTCTCACATGTGCACACTTAATATATATGTGATATATATTAATTGTGTTTTATTTTGCGTCATGGTTGTTGATACACACTACATGGGTGTATGAGACTTACACCATACTAATTATAATATAGGGCTTTAATATTTAAAGGAATTCCAAATTAGTGGATAGTTAGCCACATGCATGAAGCTTGTAGAAGCTTATGGATGCATTGACTTAGTCCATTAGTTTTGTTTTACTTAAGATATTTATTAACCTAACCATTATAATTTAGTCATGGTTATGTCTCTACATTAGTTAGCTATATGATACAAATTCACCCATGGTTGATTCTCTCACCTAGTTAGTTCATTCTCATCTCTTGATCATCTTCTTCATCCTTGAGAAAAAGCTTGCTAGAAAAATTTCCAAAGTGAGAAAATATCGTGAGAAAAATAAAACTAAAGTGAGCCCACTTCCTACTTCATCATCCTCTACTAGATTAGCACTTTAGTATAGGATGTTAGCTTTACTAATCTCTCATTAGTGAAGTAGTAGCTTGAGTTAGTGTCTCATCGACGTAGATCATCTTTGGCCTCGAAGACTTCAAGCAAGATCGTTCCTTTCACCTTGAGAAGCCATGCAAGAGTCCGGGAGTTCCATGATCGCAGCGAAGGGACTATTATAAGGAGCTATTGAAGTGAAGGATCGGTCTACAAAGGTTGTATTCCGTTATCACTTAGATGTAAAGTTGTTTACTTTCTAGTTTAGCTCCTAAAACTCTAGTTAGATCCTAGGTTAGGGTTGTTTGGCACACTAATTTTTTAAATACGGCATGTTTGATGCCTTGTGGAACCTTGTGGTTATGCCCTAGAACCCGATAGAAGGATGGCACGCAGAGGATGTGCATCGATTATCGAGAATAAAATCGGGTGACTATTAAAAACAAGTACCCAATCCCGCGCATCGGCGAATTATTCGATCAACTCAATTGCGCGAGGGTATTCTCAAAGTTGGATTTGCGATCCGGATATCATTAAGTTCGGATGAAATCAGAAGATATTTGCAAGATAACGTTCCGAACTCGATATGGGCATTACAAGTACTTAGTGATGCCATTTGGAGTTACTGACGCACCGGCAATATTTATGGGCTTGATGTTGGGTTACGGCAGCCCCCCCGACCATCAATCCGTGGCTAAATGCGGAACAAAAACTTTTAAAACCCGGCGCTAACGGAACCCTAATCGACGGATCGTACCATTAACCCTATACTAGTTCTATGAAAAGAGTTTAGAGAGGTTATACCGATCGATCCGTGTCCTTCGGTCTTCAACCTCTGCCCAAGCTCCTCGTGGCTGCCTCGATGAAGTTCGGTCTCCGGTCTCCCTCGTCGAAGACGATCCACGTCGAGAATTAGTAATACGGGCTCCCGCTTTAAAACCGAAGTAACTCGAGCATCCAATTTGCTAGCCTAAATACCCAAGATGAAGTAGAGATAGTATGTGAATACTTTGTCTCAAAACACCCATGTATTCTCAACTCATGAGAGGGATTGGTGGAGGTTGAAGAAGATGCCCATGAGAGGAAAGTGTGAGCTCAAGAAATGACCAAGTGAAGAAAGTGTTTGGCTGCCTTAAAGTAAACTCGTAACGAATTACAAGATTACCCCTCATCCGTATATACATACCTGCATCCGTATTCCGACTGAATACGAATAAAACAAGAAGAAAGTAATCCAACAATATAATACTAGGATTCGGTTTAAACCAAAGCCCACCAGTACTATCCGTCCGATCATGATCCGTGCACAAGTGCACGTATATGATCAAACCCTGCCATAAAACCATACGGCCTCTACAACGTTTCGCCCGAACCAGGAAAACCCTCTGTGTGGGACTCTAAAGACTCATTAATACGCTGGCAGTGGGTTTAACCACAAGCACGTCAGTGGCACTAGATGTACGTAACAGCTGCCCAAGTATTGAGCGAAAGGGATGCCGACGAGCAAACTCATCCTGAAACCCCACTGAGCCTGACAGTAACAATATCCGTACAGTCCGGTCCGTTCGTCTATGAGTATCGCATATCGAGTCTAGGGGGTGGATAAAGTCAGACCCCTAATAACTTGACATTTAGTGTCGGTATGAAGCCCATCACCACATGGGAAACTACTGATCCGAATCAGTAATTCTCGACTACCTTGGCCGAGGATTTCTGGTGATAGCCACCTGTGCACACCGCGACATCAACCCCCAATACCGGGAGAGACGAATCCCCTGATGATCCGCTCACTGCCTCCATGTGGCTCGGGACTGTACCCAACTAAAACCTGTTTGCACGACTCCTTTGAGCCATGGTAGAATAGTAATCAAAGCATAGTAGGAACTCACACGAGACAAATGACGATCTCAGGTCGATAGACTAACCTGTACACATGTCACCAGGAAACTGTTATCTGACAATAGGTATAAAACCAACTAGTATGTTCCCGGCGAGTCCGTCCGGTGTACTCATAACCCAATGAGCACCTGTGTACATCTTAGGTGAACCAACTGACACTAATGGCTTGTGAGACCGGCCGCCACCTCTCGTCGGGGTCTGGATCCGTATACACTAGTTTACTCTCAGAGTATTGATGCCCAGTCTCAAAACTCCCACGACTAGGGTGTAACACCCGAGCCCAATAATACTATTGCTGGTTCTAGTTGAGTATTATACAGTGCTCATTTCGATTATCCTGATTGTTTGGTGTTTATTGCTAAATTTTAACCGGTTAAGTCATTTTGACACATAACAAATTTTAACTCCTAAAATGAAATTAAAAATATCCATGATGGCCTACTCGTCGCCACTAGTCGCGTGGTAGCATCCGCGTGTCGAGATTTCTTCCCGTTCGGCTAAACGGGCAAGTTTGGACGGCTACGCGCGCGTGCAAGTGTACGACTTGGGGGCATGCATTTTAATCATTAAACACCTCTTTTCAAAATTTGGAACTCGCTGAAAATCCTATAATTTGAATTTGGAACATTTGGGCGCAACCCGGGCGCGATTTGGAAATGTTTCATTTAGCGCCGAAATACCCATTTTAATTTAATATGTTAAACTATATTTATACTCTTACTGTTACCAAATCAACATTAAATCCCTAAAATCTTTTAAATCTAAACCCACAAAAAATTTTCCAGCCAATCACGAGCTCTTAAATCAACTCGTGGGCCCCGCATCCCATCTCCCTCTCTCTCCGCCTCTCTCTATCTCTCTCTCAAATCTCCTTCTCTCTCTATCTCTACAATCTCTCTTCCTCTATCTCTCTCTATTCCTTTCTCTCTCTCCCTATATATATTTTTACGCAGCCCTCGTCTCCTCCCCATCTCGCGAGAACCCCGAACCCTAACCCTAGCCTCCTCGTGACCTCGCCGCCGGCCCCACCGCGACCTCGCCGTAGCCGTCAACACCTCCTCAGCCTAGCCGCACCCTCCTACCTCCTTCCTCCGTTCTCTTCCGCGCCTGCACCCAACCCCCGACGACATCACCCGGCCGCAGATCTCGCCGTCGGCGCCGCCTCCCGTCACCGACGACGCCTGCGACTCCCTCTCTTCCTCCTCGTCCCGACCTCGTCGTCGCCTTCCTCCTCCCCTCGCCGGACCACCACCAGACCCGAGCCCGACCCTAGCACCAATCCCCGGGTCACCGGGAAACGCGCCGTCGATCATCGCCGTCATTGCCAGAGCCACCGCTGACACCTTCTCTCTCTCCTGCCACCCAGACCAGACCACTACATCCCTCGTCGCGGCTGCAACAGAACCAGAAACCTTTCAGCCAAGGCTGCCGCCCTCGCCGCATCTCCTGTTCACCGCCGGCGCGCCCATCGCCGTCGGGCCTGTCGTGGTTTGCCCCTGGTTCTTCTCTGTAAGCATCACCTTACTTTCCTTTGGTGCAAAACCACCTCGCTAGTCGTTTGCCCGCATGTATCGTGTTTGCTAACTTCGTTGTTTTGACTGTTGCCGGATTCCGGCCGTGCCGTCGTTTGGACCCGACGCTCCAGCGAAGCACCCTGGTCCGTGTGGTCCCGCTGTTCGCTGTTGGGACTCGATTCGTGGCCCGTGCACCCGTCTCGTGTTTTCTGCCGACTTTGCATCCGTGCTTTCCGGTTTGCGAAACCGTCGAGGCAAGATTTCTTGCTACATGCTACGTTAAACTAATTAAATGTTTGACTCACAAACTTGCTATATTAACTAGTATTGCTACTTATCTCATTGGACGAAATATGATGTACATTATAATACTGCCACTTAAATCGTATTTTGCCACCGTAACCTTAATAACAACCACCTGCTAATCTTTTTACTATTTAGAGGATAATAGTCGCACACTTATATCTTTATTGCCTGCTGTTATTAATATTGCGCTACACTGTGATTATTGCACCCCAAGGGTGCTTGAACCTGTTAATAAGAGCATACAAAGCATCACTGTGTTTACATGGAATAATATTGTTATTTGTTGTTCCTGCTGATTGTTCCTTAGTTGTTACTATACCTGTTATCAGCATACATTTGATTGCATTACATATTGACCGATACCTTGATACACCTGACACATGTACTGATACACCGGACATGACACCCTGTACATATCAACTCAACCTGTTGAAACGTGACCTGACCTGTTACCTGATTTCAGGCCTAATGCCGGCAAACCTGACCATTCCTGCTGTCTATCCAGACAGACCTACTTTTACCTGATTTTGTGTTGGCATTAGTCCTTGACTACTAAATACCTGACCTGACATACATAGCTTGGGGGTATGGGGAAATAAAGGTGAAACCGACTTATAACTCAACAGTTCGATACTTGTTCTGATCAGTCTTACGGGCTTGGCCAGTCCGGGAGTGATGATGCTGACATCACTCGTCCATCCTACCACCTACTTTACTGCCTAGCGGCACGTCTCGGATTCAGCCCTGAGAACCTTGACCGTGGTCCCGGGCACGCACGGGATACTATTGAGTTACATCGACGATTCATCAATTGATTTCAAAGACTATAGAGTAGAAACCTGATAGGACAGTTTAGTCACCACTGCACACTACCCTGCTCTGTTATTTCTTAGTACTGTTTTAATCATGCTCATACCTGCATTGCTTATTACCATGTTTATATTATACTATTTGGTTGACATGACGCGCTGACATCTGGGTTTTGCATGGCCCAGATTCCTTACCACTATCGACGACCGAGCAGGAGTACTTCAGCCAGCAGGCTGAACTGTGAGTTCCTTAGGGTTTAGTTTATTTATTTCATTTCATTTCGAGATGTGAGCCCGCATTATGGGACGTACTGTTTATTTATTGTATTGGATCATTTGCTTCCGCACTTATTGTTTATTGATTCTTGTCATTATGGATTTGGACATGTATTAGATTAGTTTATTATTTTGTTCTTGATATCTCTACAACCGTAATGTGACTGTGGATGGATATTTCCTACCCACAGGTAGCATGGTTGGCTATGTCACGTGCCCAATCTTGCGTACTCTGGGAAGCGGGGCGTGACATGGTTCTTTTGGTATCAGAGCCATAGGTTAATTGGGTTGATTCTTCGTAGTTGGGTATTGCACCCGATACACGAATCATAATACCCGTGACTAGGAAACATGTCCTGCCACCTTGACCGTTTTACCATCCTTGAATCATTCTTCCGGATCATGTCGACATGCAAACTTACTTTGCATTGTCAACTCGAAAACCTAAATTCTTGCTATCTCTAGGACTTAAGCGACTTGGGTGGAGTTAAGTAATTGCGGCTATGATACCGCGGCATAGCTATAATGCAGTACTCTATTTAAGTATCTTGGAGTTCTAGCCTTGATTTATATATTGAATCTATCATCATGCTAATGTCGTTTGTTTTGATTTCAGGACCATGGCAGATAAGAATTTCAAGACGTATCAGAGGCGTGTGGATGAAGCCGCCATGTTAGGAGTGATACGTGGGATGTTGGAAAATCAGAAGAGGCAAACTGAGCTGATCCAGCAGCAGGCAGATTCATTTCAGGAGGGTTTGCAGGCCATTCAGCAGTCTGTAAACACCGCTGTAGCGAAGCCAGTTGACCGAATAGGGACCGTGGCAGACTTCAGACGGTTGGGTCCTACTACTTTCACTGGTTTGGAGGAGCCGCTGCCAGCCGAGCAGTGGCTAGTGGACACGGAGAATTTACTGATTGCGGCACAGATCCCTGAAGACAAGAGAGTTGATGTGGTACGCATTCAGCTGGTGGATTACGCCCGAGAGTGGTGGCTTGTGGAGGAGACCCGCTTGTCCAAGCCAATCAGTTGGGCGGATTTCTCTAAAAGTTTCTTGGAGAAGTTCTTCCCGCGGACTGCACGGGAGGAAATGGAGGAGAAATTTATCGGGCTGAGACAAAATGGAGTAGCTGTGGATGTACATGCAGCGGAATGGATGAGACTCAGCCGTTTCGCTGGACCCTTAGTCGCCAAGGAGGCAGACAGGGCGCGAAGTTTCTTGCGCAGTTTGGATGTGGAAATCCAGAGGCAGATTGTCTCCCTGGGTTTGACCACTTTCTCGCAGGTTCTTACGGCAGCCAGAGAGCAGCAGAGTTTATCAGGATCGAAAGGGAACCTTCACCAGACAGCAGTTGCGGCCAGGAAGCCTGCATTTGTACCTAACCGAGATCATGGGTGCAGAGGTATTCCAGTGGACCGTCGAGGCGTAGCACCCATGAAGAAGCCTGTGATCGTTGACCGAAGGAAGAGCGTGACCTGTGCCTACTGCCACTTACCTGGGCACGTGCATAAGGATTGTAGAAGAAGACTGGGACTTTGTCTGGTTTGTGGGGCAGCCGATCACGCAGTTGGTGCCTGTCCGTCGAAGCTTCGCACGAGAGATGATATACAGAAGCCTCCGCAGAGACCGTTCCAAGGGCAGAAACAGCTGACTCAAGGACCAAACCAGGCTTGAGCTTTCACGTTGACAGCTGAGGAAGCTAAGGCATCAGGAGAAGTGGTTTCAGGTACTTTGCTCGTTCATGGTTTTCCCGCATTGGCATTATTTGATTTCGGAGCGTCCCACTGTTTTATGTCATCCAAATTTATAACTACACACTCGATTACCTACACGACCTTGTCTAGTTTTTGGGACATACACACTGGGAATGGGAAAATCATAGCTAGTAAGGAATGTAGAGAGTGTACAGTTGTTGTTTGCGGACGGGAGCTTTTTGCAGATTTCTTGGTAATTGATACGGGCAGCTATGAAGTAGTCTTGGGAATGGATTTTCTTGGCACTTTCCACGCACACATTGATTGTAGGGCAAGGAAAGTAATTTTCCAGATTCCCGGACACCCTGAGTTTACTTTCATTGGAGGAAGCAGCTCTGTCGGGCCAATCGAGTTTAGGGCTAGGCCGACAACCAGTGTTCTTGCGACAATGGAAGCGGATAGTAATGAAGAACCGGCAGTTGTTCGCGACTTTATGGATGTGTTTGAAGATATATCAGGCTTACCTCCAAAGCGAGATGTGGAGTTTGCGATTGACCTTATTCCTGGTGCAGCGCCAGTATCAAAGTCTTATTATCCGATGGCACCGGTAGAATTGGAGGAAGTTAAGAAACAAGTTGGTGAATTACTCGAGAAAGGTTGGATTCGAAGCAGCAACTCGCCTTGGGGAGCTCCAGTTCTTTTAGTAAAGAAGAAGGATGGCATGAGAAGGATGTGCATTGATTATCGAGAATTGAACCGGGTGACTATTAAGAATAAGTACCCGATCCCTCGCATTGGAGAACTTTTTGAGCAGCTTAGTGGCGCGAGGGTATTCTCGAAACTGGATTTGCGATCAGGATATCATCAGGTCCGAGTGAAAGCAGAAGACATTTGCAAGACGGCGTTTCGAACTCGATATGGACATTTCGAGTATTTGGTGATGCCCTTCGGAGTGACTAATGCGCCGGCAATATTCATGGATTTGATGAACAGGATCTTTTCACCATTCTTGGACCAGTTTATTATGGTATTCATTGACGATATTCTGGTGTACTCGAAGAGTCCGGAGGAGCATGCTGAGCACTTAAGGATCGCACTGCAGACGCTGAGACAAGAGAAGTTATTTGCGAAGATGAGTAAGTGCGAATTCTGGCTGGAAGAAGTGAAGTTTCTGGGGCATGTCGTGTCGGGCGATGGAATCGCCGTCGATCCCGAGAAGATTGCAGCAGTTCGAGATTGGCCAACTCCAAAGAATGTTGCGGAGATAAGAAGTTTTCTTGGACTCGCCGGATACTACAGAAGATTTGTGGAGAACTTCGCTCGTTTAGCTGAGCCGTTAACCAAGCTTACGCGCAAGGAGGTACCGTTTGTTTGGACGGAAGGATGTGCATTGACCTTCGAGACGTTGAAGCAGAAGTTGATAACCGCCCCTATCCTAACCGTACCGGATGATTCGGGAGGACTGGTGATTCATAGCGACGCATCCGGAAAGGGATTGGGATGTGTTTTGATGCAGAATGGGAAAGTCGTCGCTTACGCATCGAGACAACTGAAGACTCATGAGAAGAATTATCTGACTCATGACTTAGAGCTTGCGGCCGTGATCTTCGCCTTGAAAATTTGGAGACACTACCTTTTAGGCGAGAGAGTCGAAGTCTTTACAGATCACAAGAGTTTAAAGTATGTGTTCACTCAGAAGGAGTTGAACATGAGGCAACGCAGATGGTTGGAGCTGATGGCCGACTATGACCTTGATCTTAAGTATCATCCGGGAAAAGTCAACGTCGTGCCGGATGCGCTGAGTCGGTTACCAGCAATTCAGGTATTGACCGCACAAAGGGAGATCATTGCGGACTTTCAGAGATTTGACTTGGAGGTTGTGCTACCACATGCTACGGGACAGTTGATGCAGTTGCAAGTACAGTCGTCCTTAGTTGAGAAGATTAAAGCGGCACAATCGCAGGATCCTAGACTGCAAAAGTTTCGAGAGCAGGTTGGAGCCGGACTACGAACCGATTTACTGATCCATGAAGACGGTTCATTGAGATATGGTAGCCGTGTGTGTGTGCCAAAAGGGAATGTGCGTGAAGAGCTTATGAAAGAGGCACACAGTTCAGCTTACTCTGTACATCCAGGAGGGACAAAGATGTACCGAGATACTCGACAGCACTTCTGGTGGGAAGGTATGAAACGGGAAATTGCTCGCTTCGTGGCTAAGTGCTTGGTGTGTCAGCAAGTCAAGGCTGAACACCAAAGGGTTGCTGGTTTGTTGCAACCACTTCCGATTCCTCAGTGGAAGTGGGAACATATAACCATGGATTTCGTGACGGCTTTACCGCGGAGTCCAAAGGGCAACAATGCAGTATGGGTGATTGTCGATCGGTTGACCAAAGCAGCTCACTTTATTCCTTTTCGGGTTGGTCAATCGACAGAGACTTTGGCAGAGCGGTACATGCAGGAGATTGTGAGATTGCATGGAGTACCGGTAAGCATCGTGTCCGATCGGGACACTCGGTTCTTGTCGCACTTCTGGGGGAGTTTGCAAGAAAGTTTGGGGACTCGATTGAAGTTTAGCACAGCTTATCATCCTCAAACTGATGGACAATCGGAGAGAACGATCCAGACCCTTGAAGATATGTTGAGGGCTTACATGTTAGACTTCAAAGGTTCTTGGGAGGATCATCTACACCTGGTGGAGTTTTCGTACAACAATAGCTTCCAAGCGACAATTCAGATGGCTCTGTTTGAAGCGTTGTATGGTCGTAAGTGCCGTTCACCGGTTTGTTGGGATGATGTTGGTGAACGAAGGTTACTAGGACCAGATTTGGTGGTACAGACAGTCGAGAAGGTGAATACAATCAGGAAGCATATGAAGGCAGCTCAAGACAGACAGAAAAGTTGGGCCGACACGTCAAGAAGATCTCTAGAGTTCGCCGTGGGTGATTTGGTATTCCTGAAGATATCACCGACTAGAGGGGTGATTCGCTTTGGAAGTCGAGGAAAGGTTAGTCCTCGATTCGTTGGACCCTTCGAGATATTGGAGCGTGTTGGAGAGGTAGCGTACCGTTTGGCGTTACCACAGTCATTGGCAGGAGTGCACGATGTGTTTTATGTGTCTCAACTACGGAGGTATGTTCGTGATGAGACTCATGTCTTGGATCATTCGGAGTTGACTGTACGGGAGGACCTAACCTTTGAGGAGCGACCAGTTGAAATCAAGGATCGAAGAGAAAAGGTTCTTAAGAACAAGGTTATCCCCCTTGTGTTAGTTTCTTGGGGAAATCGATCGCATGGAGAAACCACTTGGGAGCGAGAAGACGAGATCCGGCAGAAATTTCCTCACCTTTTCCTATAGTTACCTATCTTGTATTCTCGGAATTTCGAGGACGAAATTCTTTTTGTTGTTGGGTATGATGTAACACCCGAGCCCAATAATACTATTGCTGGTTCTAGTTGAGTATTATACAGTGCTCATTTCGATTATCCTGATTGTTTGGTGTTTATTGCTAAATTTTAACCGGTTAAGTCATTTTGACACATAACAAATTTTAACTCCTAAAATGAAATTAAAAATATCCATGATGGCCTACTCGTCGCCACTAGTCGCGTGGTAGCGTCCGCGTGTCGAGATTTCTTCCCGTTCGGCTAAACGGGCAAGTTTGGACGGCTACGCGCGCGTGCAAGTGTCCGACTTGGGGGCATGCATTTTAATCATTAAACACCTCTTTTCAAAATTTGGAACTCGCTTAAAATCCTATAATTTGAATTTGGAACATTTGGGCGCAACCCGGGCGCGATTTGGAAATGTTTCATTTAGCGCCGAAATACCCATTTTAATTTAATATGTTAAACTATATTTATACTCTTACTGTTACCAAATCAACATTAAATCCCTAAAATCTTTTAAATCTAAACCCACAAAATTTTTTCCAGCCAATCACGAGCTCTTAAATCAACTCGTGGGCCCCGCATCCCATCTCCCTCTCTCTCCGCCTCTCTCTATCTCTCTCTCTCAAATCTCCTTCTCTCTCTATCTCTACAATCTCTCTTCCTCTATCTCTCTCTATTCCTTTCTCTCTCTCCCTATATATATTTTTACGCAGCCCTCGTCTCCTCCCCATCTCGCGAGAACCCCGAACCCTAACCCTAGCCTCCTCGTGACCTCGCCGCCGGCCCCACCGCGACCTCGCCGTAGCCGTCAACACCTCCTCAGCCTAGCCGCACCCTCCTACCTCCTTCCTCCGTTCTCTTCCGCGCCTGCACCCAACCCCCGACGACATCACCCGGCCGCAGATCTCGCCGTCGACGCCGCCTCCCGTCACCGACGACGCCTGCGACTCCCTCTCTTCCTCCTCATCCCGACCTCGTCGTCGCCTTCCTCCTCCCCTCGCCGGACCACCACCAGACCCGAGCCCGACCTTAGCACCAATCCTCAGGTCGTCGGGAAACGTGCCGTCGATCATCGCCGTCATTGCCAGAGCCACCGCCGACACCTCCTCTCTCTCCTGCCACCCAGACCAGACCACTACATCCTTCATCGCGGCTGCAACAGAACCAGAAACCTTTCAGCCAAGGCTGCCGCCCTCGCCGCATCTCCTGTTCACCGCCGGCGCGCCCATCGCCGTCGGGCCCGTCGTGGTTTGCCCCTGGTTCTTCTCTGTAAGCATCACCTTACTTTCCTTTGGTGCAAAACCACCTCGCTAGTCGTTTGCCCGCATGTATCGTGTTTGCTAACTTCGTTGTTTTGACTGTTGCCGGATTCCGGCCGTGCCGTCGTTTGGACCCGACGCTCCAGCGAAGCACCCTGGTCCGTGTGGTCCCGCTGTTCGCTGTTGGGACTCGATCCGTGGCCCGTGCACCCGTTTCGTGTTTTCTGCCGACTTTGCATCCGTGCTTTCCGGTTTGCGAAACCGTCGAGGCAAGATTTCTTGCTACATGCTACGTTAAACTAATTAAATGTTTGACTCACAAACTTGCTATATTAACTAGTATTGCTACTTATCTCATTGGACGAAATATGATGTACATTATAATACTGCCACTTAAATCGTATTTTGCCACCGTAACCTTAATAACAACCACCTGCTAATCTTTTTACTATTTAGAGGATAATAGTCGCACACTTATATCTTTATTGCCTGTTGTTATTAATATTGCGCTACACTGTGATTATTGCACCCCAAGGGTGCTTGAACCTGTTAATAAGAGCATACAAAGCATCACTGTGTTTACATGGAATAATATTGTTATTTGTTGTTCCTGCTGATTGTTCCTTAGTCGTTACTATACCTGTTATCAGCATACATTTGATTGCATTACATATTGACCGATACCTTGATACACCTGACACATGTACTGATACACCGGACATGACACTCTGTACATATCGACTCAACCTGTTGAAACGTGACCTGACCTGTTACCTGATTTCAGGCCTAATGCCGGCAAACCTGACCATTCCTGCTGTCTATCCAGACAGACCTACTTTTACCTGATTTTGTGTTGGCATTAGTCCTTGACTACTGAATACCTAACCTGACATACATAGCTTGGGGGTATGGGGAAATCAAAGGTGAAACCGACTTGTAACTCAACAGTTCGATACTTGTTCTGATCAGTCTTACGGGCTTGGCCAGTCCGGGAGTGATGATGCTGACATCACTCGTCCATCCTACCACCTACTTTACTGCCTAGCGGCACGTCTCGGATTCAGCCCTGAGAACCTTGACCATGGTCCCGGGCACGCACGGGATACTATTGAGTTACATCGACGATTCATCAATTGATTTCAAAGACTATAGAGTAGAAACCTGATAGGACAGTTTAGTCACCACTGCACACTACCCTGCTCTGTTATTTCTTAGTACTGTTTTAATCATGTTCATACCTGCATTGCTTATTACCATGCTTATATTATACTATTTGGTTGACATGACGCGCTGACGTCTGGGTTTTGCATGGCCCAGATTCCTTACCACTATCGACGACCGAGCAGGAGTACTTCAGCCAGCAGGCTGAACTGTGAGTTCCTTAGGGTTTAGTTTATTTATTTCATTTCATTTTGAGATGTGAGCCCGCATTATGGGACGTACTGTTTATTTATTGTATTGGATCATTTGCTTCCGCACTTATTGTTTATTGATTCTTGTCATTATGGATTTGGACATGTATTAGATTAGTTTATTATTTTGTTCTTGATATCTCTACAACCGTAATGTGACTGTGGATGGATATTTCCTACCCACAGGTAGCATGGTTGGCTATGTCACGTGTCCAATCTTGCGTACTCTGGGAAGCGGGGCATGACATAGGGACACTTTAAGGATGTGCTTATAGACCGCCCAACTCTCACGTATATGATCGCCATTATACTGCCGGTAGTCAAGCAAGAATCCTATGTGCTCTATCAACATGTAACAGTGATCTGTAATGTAACGTGAAGCATGTACACGATGATAAAGACAAACCAGATAGCACACTATTATCTCGAGTAAGACTGTCCTACCGGTATAGGTCATCCCTCAATCATTGCAACCACGTGCCTGCAATCCAATAATTGACTTGAGCGCACTATAGCCAACACTTGATGAACCGAATCTTTTCACCATACCTGGACCAGTTTGTAGTGGTGTTTATTGATGATATTCTGGTCTATTCAAGGAGCAAAGAAGAGCATGCAGAAAACTTGAGGATCACACTGCAAACGTTGAGGTAAGAAAGGTTATATGCTAAGATGAGCAAGTGCGAGTTTTGGCTCAAAGAAGTAAAGTTCTTGGGTCATGTTGTATCCGGAGATGGAATTACTGTTGACCCTAAAAAGATTGCAGTTGTTCATGATTGGCCAATTCCAAAGAATTTAGGAAAGATCGGAAGTTTTCTGGGGCTTGCCGGATATTATAGAAGGTTTATAGAGAACTTCGCTCGAATAGCTGAACCATTGACCAAGCTAACACGAAAGGAGGTACCGTTCGTATGGATGAAGAAATGTGTGTCAGCTTTAAAAGTGTTGAAGAAAAGATTGACCACTGATCATATACTGACAGTGCAAGACGGTTCCGGAGGGCTAATTATTCACAGCGACGCATTTGGAAAATGCTTGGGATGTGTTCTAATATAGCTGTTTCCCCAATAAAAGAGCAAAGCTCTGTTCAAAATTTGGAAGCCAGCGCCAAAAGTTAAAAAACTCTGAGGCAGCACCTCACATGCCTTGCACGAGGGCGCCAGCGCCAAGAGTTAAAAACTCTGAGGCAGCGCCTCACGTGCCTTGTACGAGGGCGCCAAGAGTTAAAAACTCTGAGGCAGCACCTCACGTGCCTTGCACGAGGGCGCCAGTGCCAAGAGTTAAAAACTCTTTGGCAGTGCCTCACATGCCTCGCACAAGGGCGCCGACGTCAGTACGAAAATATCTCTGTTAAATAGAGCCATTGGATCAAAGATCCAACAAAGATGATAAATCATCAAAATACAAAATTAAATTCTGTCGAGAAAATATTCCTCAAATCTTTCTAAACAAGAAAGATAACTCTCTTTAAAACAAAGTACCATTGGATTAAAAAATCCAATGGTGATTAAAAATCACCTATATACAAAAAAATTCTGTATGAGAAAATATTTCCCTAATCTTGTTAAAAACAAGAAAAATATCTTCTGTAAAACAGAAGTTCTTGGATCAAAGATCCAACGGTGGATAAAGTCCCCAAATCAATCAGGATCTCTCAACGAGAGATTTCTTTAACTAAATCAGAAGACTAGCCTCTACTATATAAAGGACCTAAGACTTCAAGTCTTGTATAAAGAAAAAAAACCCATAAGCTTTGAGAAATAAAAGAAAAAGAGAAAAAGAGAATTCAATTCTCTAGAGGAAGAAAATCCCCTTCTTAAACAAAAATCCCAGGTAAGAAGAAAGTACAGAGATTATTTTCTCTCCAAAGGTTTAACCTTTCAAAAAAGAACTTAGTTCTTCCGCTGTTCGAGGTCTGCAGAAGCAGATCTCCCCACAAATTGAGAATTTAATGCTCATCGGGGAGATTCTGTTATACAGATTCAAAACTTACGGGAAAGAACTAGGTTCAAAGAATTTAATTGTTCCAAAAGTATACAGGAATTTAATTCCTCTGATAAAATTAGGATTTAACCTTGCAAAAGAATTTAATTCTTATAAAGAAAAGGGCCTGAAATTCTCAAAACTCAGATCAAAATTTCCATACATATAAAAGAACAGACTGGCGATTCATTAGCGTTCAACGCTATATAACAAAGGCTCGCGTGTTCCCACGTGAGCGCCTCTGAGAAACAAAAAAGAAGGACTGAGATCGAATCACGTGTTCTCACGTGACCCCAAACATTTGCTTAAATAGAAAAAGGGAAAAATCCAAAGACATCACTCACTTTTGAGCACCCCACGTGTTCGCACGTGAGCATTATATGAGCTAAGTGCTTAGCATTTATAAAAAGAAGAGGGAACAAACCCAAAGAAGCAGTGCCCAACTCTGGGGCGCCTCACGTGTCCACACGTGATGGCCATAAGACTTAAGTGTTTAACACTTACATATATAGACAGGGATTGAACCCAAGGGTACAACACCAACTTTTAGGTATCTCACATGCCACACATGAGCGCCCTAAATTTTAGGGTTTAACACTGCTTTAGAATCTCACGTGGGAGCACGTGAGCACCAAGCATATATTAGTGTTTAACACCATAAGAAGCCAACGTCAACCCCAAATTGGCTAAGTCTTCCTGAGATTAAAACATCTTGGATCTCCAAATAGACCGAGCTTCTATACTCTTGACTTCCCAAACTAATTGACCAGAACGATGTCCATCCCACATCTCCTAAGTCAATCTTAGTCTCCCAAAAATGACTAAGGATTCTGATATGGCCCACCATGATCTCTCCCCTCAATCTGACATTTGGTTCATAGGTACATCTTTCCACACCTCTGATACATGTCGTTGTAATTCTTCAACGTCTCCAGAGAGGTGGAGGGTCCCGACAACCAACAACTCTTTGGTACACTCCCAATCCGATGAGCACATCCCAACGGACCGCAACGTCCTTAAACTAGCTACGGACCGAAACGTTCTTAAACTAACAATGGACCGAAACGTCCTTAAACTAATACAATAGACTCCAAATGCTCTTTTGTTGGATCTAAATGATCCGAAAACCCTGTTAAGTAGATCTTAATCTCAAATTGGACTAACGTATCCTTAACAAAAAAACCAACTGAGCCCCCAAATGCTTACATACATTTAAGTCGATCTTGATCTCAAAACAGATCAACGATCCTTAAATCAACCCAAACCCAAATCTAAGATATACGGAATTGGACTAATCCACGCCTTACGGGCGGCAACATAAATTAGTCTTCGTATACAATCCACGGGCAACCAAAAATAAAACAAACACACATGAAACGAAGTGAACTTCTGGAACAGGAGAAAGTGGTTATCGCGATGTGGTAACATAATTAACTGCAGGGGCTTGCGCCTGCAGGGAAGAGCGTCCCCACAATTAAAAACCCCTCGCAAGCGAGGAGGAATCTGACGAAGTCTGCTACAACGGCCGCATCTGTCCAAACCTCTGATATACGGTGCCATAAATCGACTTGGTATCTTCGGAGAGGTAGATGGATAAAACCAAATAGCATCTGCCCCTAAATTCAAGCAAGACGACATGCGCGGTTCCGTCTCCCGTTTTCGGCGGTAAACAGCAGCATGGGAAGGTTATAGCCTATACATCAAGACAATTGAAGACCCATGAGAAGAACTACCCAACACATGATTTAGAGCTAGCCGCAGTGATTTTTTCTTTGAAGATTTGGAGATACTACTTATTGGGCGAAAGGGTAGAAGTATTTACCGATCACAAAAGCTTAAAGTATGTTTTCACACAGAAAAAGCTCAACATGAGACGACGTAGATGGTTAGAGCTGATGGCTGACTATGATCTTGATCTAAAATACCATCTGGGGAAAGTTAATGTAGTGTCGGATGCACTAATTCTGTTGCCGGCAATACAGATGTTGACAGCACAGAAGGAGATTATAGCTGATCTTCAAAGGTTCGAGTTGGAGATTGTACTACTGAATTCTTTGGGACAGTTGATGCAGTTGCAAGTACAGTCATCCTTGATCGACAACATTAAAGCAGCGCAGTCGCACGATCCAGAGTTGCAGAAGTTTCGAGAACAAGTAGAAGCGGGACTTCGAACGAACTTGTTAATTCATGAAAACGGTTCGTTGCGATATGGTAGTCGTCTATGTGTGCCTAAAGGAGATGTTCGTGAAGAAGTCATGAAGGAGGCTCATAGTTCCGCATATTCCGTACATCCGGGAGACATAAAGATGTACAGAGATCTACGACAACATTTCTGGTGGGAAGGCATGAAAAGAGAGATTGGTCGTTATGTATCAAAGTGCTTGGTGTGTCAGCAGGTAAAGGCTGAACATCAAAGGGTAGCTAGTTTATTGCAACCACTTCCGATTTCTCAATGGAAGTGGGAACATATAGCCATGGATTTCATGACAGCTCTACCACGAAGTCCAAAGGGCAATAATGCAGTTTGGGTGATTGTTGATCGATTGAACAAGACAGCTCATTTTATACCGTTTCGAATTGGTCAGTCGATGGAGTCTTTAGCAGAGCAGTACATGCAGGAGATTGTGAGATTGCATTGAGTACCTGTGAGCATCATTTCCAATCATGATACCCTATTTTTATCACACTTTTAGAGGAGTCTACAGGAAAGTTTGGGGACTCGCTTAAAGTTTAGCACCGCCTATCATCCTCAGACAGATGGCCTGTCCGAAAGAACGATCCAAACTTTTGAAGATATGTTGAGAGCATGCATGTTAGACTTCAAGGGTTCATGGGAGGATCATTGGCACTTGGTGGAGTTTTATTATAACAATAGTTTTTAGGTGACTATACAGATTTCTCCATTCAAAACATTATACGATCGTAAGTGTCGCTCGCCCGTCTGTTGGGACGACGTTGGAGAAAGAAGATTATTAGGATCGGATCTTATTGTGCAAACAATGGAGAAAGTCAATGTGATCCGAAATCATATGAAGGCGGCATAAGATCGACAGAAAAGTTAAGCCGATACTGGTGGAAGACCTCTGGAGTTCGCAATTTGTGATCTTGTATTCCTGAAGATATCACCAATCAGAGGAGTGATTCGTTTTGGTAGTCGAGGCAAGCTTAGTCCTCGATTCGTGGGGCTTTTCGGTATCATCGAGTGTGTTGGAGAGATAGCATATCAATTGGCTTTACCACCATCCTTGGCGGGTGTTCATGATGTGTTTCATGTATCTCAACTCCGCAAGTACGTTTAAGATGAGACGCACATCCTAGATCACTCGGACTTGACAGTAAGGGAGGATTTAACATATGAAGAACAACCAAGAGCGATTGTGGATCGACGAGACAAGATCCTCAAGAACAAAGTTATCTCTCTATTACTTGTTTCATTGGGGAATCGTTCGCATGGAGAATCTACTTGGGAACGTGAAGACGAGATCCGACATAAGTTTCCACACCTCTTTTCTTAGATCCGTGTCTGATTGTATCTTTGCGTGTTCCGGGAATTTCGAGGACGAAATTCTTTTGTAGTTGGGTATAATGTAACACCCTAGTGCATTTATACGATATTTTATTGGGGTTTCCCTAATCTTGCGACAGTTTTCTTGATTATTATTGCTTTTGGGTGTGGATAATGTATTTGGTAACTATGGTTAGTATCTGACTCGACCAGCATGCTTGAAAACCATTATGATTCAAGATTACGTCATATATTTGCTAGTACAGAGAATCCGTGCACATCTAAATTCTATATACATGTATAATATATTTGGTATCTGCTTATCTTTTAATAATACAAAAAATAGCCATATAATATATTTTTGATATTTAGCATGTCCTGTTATCATACCCTATATCATATGTTTGTATCCATACATCATGTTCACGTCCAAATTGTTAAAACATACTTGTTTAGATCACCACGTATATTTACATAGATCCGTTCTTGGGGGTATGCATTTTTCCTGACCGAGCATCGCATTATGATTTTAATTTGTATGTATATTCTCTATATTTTAAAACTAGATTTATTGAAGAAACCCGAACAATATTCGGAGCATTTTGACATTAGCTGTATAATCCTATAAAATATATTATAATATATTTCTAAACTAAAAACCTAAATATATATATATATATATTATATAATATTTAACTAATATTATATCCCTCTCTCTCCCCACACCCTCAGTATCTCTCTCTATTCTCTGTCTCTCTCCCTCTCTTTTATATATATATATATATAAACTATAATATATTAATAAACCTAATATAACATAAACCCTCAACCTCTTCCTCTCTTTCCTTTTCTCTGTTTCCTTCTCTGTTCCCGCGAGAACCCAACCCTAGCCCTATGCTTGCGCCACACCACCACCTCGTCGGCCTCCCCAAGACCTCATCACAACCTTTACCACCTCCGCTTCCTCTTCTCTTCCTCCATCCCCGATAACCTTACAACCCCGACGACCCTAACCCAGCAACCTCTTCTGACGCCCATGCCTGCACCCCTTACCGCCGATCACCACAGATCTCGCCGTCACCTCCTCATCTCCCTCTCTGCTCCCCGACACCACAAACCACCACCAGCACCACATCCTACAACTCCCCGACCCTGGTCATAACTCAAGAAACCCATAGCCACCTCGTCGCCGATGGCAGCCCTCATCGTCGTCAAGCCGTCGCCTCGCCCCCTTTCTTCTGTCCTCTGTCCCCAGAACTCAACACCAGAGCCTGACACAACAGTGAACATCATACTTTCTTCGTGTTCTTTCTTGATAGGTTCTTGATTCTCCGATCGTCTCGCCGGAGTCACACGCATCGCCGATGATCCGGACAACCCAGTCATCGTTGTTGTCCAGCCTAGTCGTCACGTCACGTCATTGTTCAGCCAAGTCCAGTCCTGCACGCGTAGTTGCAGCGACGTTATTCCGACGTCCGATGTAACATCCATGAGATCTGATCAGGCAAGTTTTAATTTGCAACATGCTATATTATTTTATCGATATCTATATGAATAAAAATAGTGCATGTATTTTATTATGCAACAAATATTATAAATTTACAGTTTTACGCTATCCGTTCGTATCCGTACTGACAATAGCATATCTAGTTGCATACCGAAATATTATGATATCGTTATACTATTACATTAGTACAACATGTTATTTAGTTTGCATCATATATGGTAATGAACGTATAATGGTTATTACAGATAGATATGCATGCATCCTTGCATTAGCCGTGTTTCGATACTGGTTACAGTTTCATATTAGGTATCTATTTGGTTGATATGTATCACATGACATGTTCACGACACACTGCTTGACTTGTTACTAATGCCAACAATATTGACGTATTGCCCTGACGGACGTAACTTGTTGTCTGCATAGACAAGAATTATACATACTTGATCATGTGTTGGCATTAGATCTATATTGGTAATACCCGACTTGAACACAAATCTGGGGAAAAGGGGAAATCAAGAATGTAATCGAAACGTAACTCAAGAGGATATTATTACTTGTTTGCCGTTTTTCCGGGCATTACAAAATAATTACTTATTTGCCGTTTTTCCGGGCATTACGGAATAATCATTACTTGTTTGCTGTTTTTCCGGGCGTTACGGAATAATTACTTGTTTGCCATTTTTCCGGGCGTTACGGAATAAATACTGTTACCGTGGTCCCGTGGGGAATGAACGGGATATATACTGTTGGGTTATGATGAGAATTATATTAATTGATTTCAAAGACTTTTAGAATAGATAACCTAGAAGCACGGTTTTAGGTTATACATCACACATCACATACATACACATACCTGACTGTTTCATATCTGTGTTATTTATTTATATTCATAGTTACTTATATCGTTATATCCTGAATTATCACTATTATTTGATATCTATAACGCACTGACGTCTGGGTTTTGTATGGCCCGGTTCCTCTACCTTTATTATGGATTCCAAATGTTGTAGTTTGACTTTTTTTTCTGCGACCGTAAGTGTAATATGCGGTTTATCGCCGGTTTCGTTACTATATGTCAACGACAATTAGGATACACATATTTACTTACGTTGATGACATGTGATGTTATGTGTTGCTGTGATATGTTATATTGGATCGTCGCGTTTTGAATAGCCGGGAGTTTTATGTGAGATGAGAGTTTTTATTTTCATTCATGTAAAATTAATTGTATGTAATATTTTTTTATTGGGACACTTCCTGGTTGAGGATGATGTCACCATTATTGTATATTATTTACTTTTCCGCATTAGGATAGACCCAAGGAGGGGAGCACAAGTAACCGGGTTCTAGAGTCCAGTGGGAGACCAACTCGAGGAGTCGAGTCCGGGTCTCCTAACTCTATAATTAGTAGGGTTGCTTGCCGCTCTCATAGGGGTCTAGGGATGTGGATTTGGCTATTCATCGCGATCGTGGAATCCGTGTTTTATACAGGCTCAAAATAAAACACGGACCTCCTAGTATATCCAATTTTTCATATGTTTCTTCTGCTGCTCTGTGATGTGATCACTGTGGATTCTGAGACGAATGGATATACATTATATATGAGATATATAGTACACGATGCTTATGTTCTGCACCCGCGCTAGTCCCGTCCTGCTATGCCGTTAGTTAAGTAACCTAACGGTGCATAACGGGACACTGTGGCGAATGCGGATGGCATACGCGCACGTTGTATTTTCGTTTCTTCTGTGATGCTTAGGAAGCATAAATGATGGGACTTCATTAATGAGATTAATGAAAGAAAAGAAACCTAAAAGATATTGTAGAATCAAATTTTGAAAGAAAGGTAGCTCTAGTTTTTACTTTGCATAGCGGTATTCCTTATAGAATATCCAGCACCTTATTCGATAAGGAAAGAGCCGAGATCCCTTCACCGGGAGTGACCTCTTTAGCAAAAGCTAGCAGATGCTACAACACTCGGTTTGTCTTTTGATTGCTTTTATAGTTTCTGCTTTGCATAGTGGTATTTGTGAAATATCATGCACCTTATTCGATAAGGAAAGAGCCAAGATCCCTTCACCGGGAGTGACCTCTTTAGCAAAACTAGTGAAAGCCTAAAAAACACTCCTTTTCAAAATCACTCGACTCTACAACGATATCAAGTTCATTACGCAAAAGGTATTCTGAAAAACCTGTCGTAGCCCTCCGTCATTTCAGATAAGGACTGTTTAGTATTCGTGCTGTGTTTGTTGGCCTTTGTCAAGGCGTAGTGTACGGTAGCTGAATAGTGCTTATCTGCTTATGCATGTGATGCAGATTGGATTAGGGTAGTCATACGACCTTGTTGGCCTTTGTCAAGGGTCGTGCGGGTAGGTTTAATTCTATCAGGAAATGACAGGTTGAACTTGACTAGCATCATATGATTTGTTGACCTTTGTCAAGGTCATAGGGGATTAGGGGCAAAATATTATCGGGAATTTCAAGTGCTGAAATTTGCAATGAGATTGCATACCTTCTATGAGATAGTTGGATCCCGATACCCACTGCGATTTTGAGTTACTCCTGGGAGAGTTTTACACAAGACAATTAGCCGATCAAGTAGGTGTCTAGAAAGGTGTTTACGGGGTTATGCCTCTGGGAAAACGAGATTTATTTTAATTAGGTCCGTGCGAAAGCACGGGAAACCTCTCTCAAAATACCAACACTGGTCTGGCTGAAAAATTGGCGAAATTGTAGGGTGTAATTAATCTCGGCTAGTCTTTCCTATTAGGGTTTGAAGGAAGATTTGATAAAAACAGTGGGAGCTATCCTGATTAGATAAAATAATAACCAATCTAATCTTGCAAGAGCATACGCTAAAGTGTTTTCTTCTCTCTCTCTCTCCAGGTAGCGACCATGTCAGGCTTAATCAAGATAATAATATGGATGTATTGACCAAACCCGCTTGTTATATTGAGCAGGGGAACGTTGGTTCCGTTCTTTCTTATAATTGTTATAAGACTGAGCAGGGAATAGGGACATATCTGGATTCCCACGCCACTCAAACGAAGAATAAGCAGGATAATGCATCTTCTTCGGGTGTGTTAGTTATTGAGAACTGTTTCTCAGTTCACTCTATGTCCTGGGTATTAGATACCGGATCAGGATCCACATATGTAATATGTTATATGGGCTAAGGAAAAGTAGAGAACTGGGAATGAGTGATCATTCCGTAAGAGTAGGGAATGGTGCAAATGTTGCAGTCAAAGTAGTTGGTGAATATCACCTTGTATTACCAAATGGTAATACATTGATTCTGAACGAAGGCTATTACGTTCCGACCCTGATATGCAATCTTATATCAGTTTCTTATTAAGTAAAGAAGGATATAATTTGGTAGTACAGGATAATGTTATGAACATCTTCCTGAATCAAAAGTTGATTGGATAAGGCTCGTTAAATAATGGCATATACATTCTAGATCAAACCACAGTTCCCAACGTACGAAACACACACAAGAGGAAGAGTTCAGAAATGAACGAATCCTTCTTGTAGCATTGTAGACTAGGTCATATCAATGCGACACGACTAGCTAAGTTACATAAAGATGGATATTTAAATCCGCTCGAATTATCATCTTATGAAACTTTCCATTCATGTCTCAAAGAAAAGATGACCAAAACTCCGTTCACAGGACACGCAGAAAGAGCCAGTGAGCTCTTAGGACTGATACATAGTGATGTATGTGGTCGTATGTCTACACATGCCAGGAATGGTTTTTCGTACTTCATTACATTCACTGACGATCTCTCAAGATACGGACATGTATTCCTGGTGAAATACAAGTCTGAAGCTTTTGAGAAATTCAAGGAATATGAATCTGAAGTCGAGAACCAAACGGGTAAAAGTATTAAAATCCTACGATCTGATCGAGGAGGTGAATACTTGAGCACGGAGTTCCTGGATTATCTAAAAGAGAATGGGATTCTCTCTCAGCTTACTCTTCCGTATACACCACAGCACAACGGTGTATCGGAGCGGAGGAATCACACTCAATTAAATATGGTGCACTCTATGATGAGCACTGCTGAGTTACCTATTTCCTTTGGGGGTTATGCGCTTGAGACAGTAGCATACCTGTTGAATCAAGTTCCATCTAAATTTGTACCTACCACACCATATGAGATATGGAGTGGGAAGAGACCATGTCTTAAACGAGTTAAGATAGGGGTTGTCCGGCCTATGTCAAAAGGCAAAATCCGGACAAACTCGAGGCACGGTCAGTTCTGTGCAAGTTTGTGGGATATCCCAAACATTCACATGGATATCTTTTCTACTATGTGCCACCTTTTTAGAAAAGGAATTTCTTGCAAAGGAAATTAGTTGAAACGAGGTAGAACTGGAAGAAATTCCGGCTACACAAACTGAAACTGAAGATTTAGTGGAACCCGAGGATTCGATAGTTCCCAATGAATCTCAGCCTTTCTGCCGATCTAGTAGGGTTCCTCATCCACCTGAGAGATACTACGGTTTTCTCATTGATGGTAGAAGCGAGGATTGCATCATGGAGGATGATGACCCAACTAGTTTCGAGCAGGCCATCACGAGTGGGGACTCTGTGATGTGGCTGGATGCAATGCGATCTAAGATGGAATCCATGTACACCAACAAAGTATGGACTTTGGAAGTTGCTCCTGAAGAGGTAAAACCCATTGGGAGAAAATGGATCTTTAAAAGAAACTTGGTGTAGATGGAAAAGTTGGGACTTTCAAAGCTAGACTTGTTGCAAAGGGTTTTCGTCAAAGACCAGGTGTGGATTATGACGAAACCTTTTCTCCAGTGGCTATACTTAAGTCCATCCGGATTCTACTTGCCATCGCTGCATACCATGACTACGAAATCTGGCAAATGGATGTTAAGACCGCCTTTCTAAATGGTGATTTAGAAGAGTGCGTGTACATGACTCAGCCAGAGGGCTTCGTAGACAGTGGGAGTAGCGGAAAGGTGTGCAAGCTGCTTAAATTCATCTACGGGTTAAAGCAAGTATCGCGGAGTTGGAACATCTGTTTTGAAGTTATTATCAAAGAGTTTGATTTCGTCAAAAACGTAGATGAATCTTGTATATACAAGAAGGTGGCAGAGAGTAAGGTTGTCTTTCTCGTATTGTACGTGGATGACATACTCTTGATAGGAAATGACATTCCTATGCTGCAATCGGTCAAGCTCTTCTTATCACAAAGATTCTCAATGAAAGATCTAGTGGATGCCTCCTACATCTTGGGGATTAAGATCTATAAAGATAGATCTAAACGGATACTGGGATTGTCCCAATCCAGGTACATTGACACCATACTAAAGAAGTTTAGTATGGAAGAATCCAAGCGTGGGTTTTTACCCACGATCTCAGGACTCACTCTCTCCAAAGAGATGTCTCCCAAGACTAATTTGGAAAGAGTTCGCATGCAAGGGATACCCTATGCTTCGGCTGTAGGCTCTATCATGTAAGCGATGCTATGTACCAGACCCGATATAGCACACTCACTAAGTGTAGTGAGTAGGTATCAAGCAGATCCTGGAGAAAGTCACTGGACAGCTATGAAGAGCATTCTCAAGTACTTGAGAAAGACTAAAGAGATGCTCTTGGTGTATGGTAACGGAGAACTCCAAGTGGAGTCCTTTACCGATTCGAGCTTACAGAGTAATAAAGACGACTCTAAGTCGCACTCGGGATTTGTCTTTACCCTCAATGGAGGGGCGGTATGTTGGAATAGTTCTAAGCAGGAAACCGTGGCAGACTCGACGATGGAGGCTGAATACATCGCTGCCAACGATGCTGCCAAAGAGGCTATCTGGATGAAGTTCATAACTGAACTTGGAGTGGTTCTATCCATTGAGTATCCAATACCTTTGTATTATGATAACAATGGAGCGGTGGCTTTGGCCAAGGAACTCAGGTCCCATCAGCGATCCAGGCATATTCTGAGGCGGTATCACCTGATCCGGGAGATAGTTGATCGCTGGGAGATCGAGGTCAGGAGAGTTGACACGAAGAACAACACAACGGATCCACTCACGCGGTCCATTCCCCAGATACGGTTCGAGAGACTCTTCGGGATGTTGGGTATGCAATACTACAGCAGCTGGCCCTAGTGCAAGTGGGAGATTGTTAGTTGTATGTATGCCCTAGAGGTCATTATTGTACATATGATGTATATTATAGTGGATGCTTAGACATATATAGAGAGAACTTTCTTGCTCGACATGATAGTATGCTATCTGGTTGCTCTTAATCTTAACATGTATACTTGCCTCTTACTGTCTTATGATTACATGTTGGTAAAGCCCTTAGGATGTGTATTTGACTACCAGGATTATGATGCAGATCATACTAGTGGGGCCATAGTAGTCCATAAGTTCATCCTTTAATGTTCCTAGTCATGGGTGTATCGAGACGGGGTATCGATATACCAGAGTAGACTAGCGTATACGCTTCTCGACCCATGAGATGGGTGATGGATGATCCCATATCCATTGGTGTTTGACATCAGAGATGGTATACGGGTGATCAGTGGAGACTGGGTACACAGGACGGACTCGCCGAGAACTCCTAGATGGTATTATACCTGACGTCAGATAGCAGTTCTCTGGTGACACTGGTACAGGTTAGTCTGTAGACCCGAGATCGTCATAGAGTCTTGTATGATTCCCACTGTGCTTTGATTTCCACCTTACCGCCTTCAAGAGGACGTGCAAAACAGTGGTTTTTGGTTACAGTTCCGAGTCACATGGAGGCAATGAGCGATAGGAGGGGTTTCGTCTCTCCCAGTATTGGGGGTTGATGTTGCGCTGTGCTCGATTGGCCATAACCGGGAAGTCCCTGGCCAGGGCCGATTTAGAGATTTACTGGTAAGTGTTATCAGTAGTTTCTCGACCCGTTATGAGCCTCATATCGGCATGACTTATCGGTTATAGGGGTCTGACGTTTACCACCCCTAGACTGGATATGCGACATATCAGACGAGAAGACCGGACTATACGGTAGTGTTACTAACAGCTTTACAGGAGCTAGAGCAAGCTTGCTTGTTTATCTTCTGATCGCTTAATACCCGAGTAGCCGTTATGTCCAGCTAGTACCGCTGACGGCTTATGAGTGCTTGATATGATCATCACCTACTGCCGGCGTGTTGACGAGTTTTTAGAGTCCTACATAGAGGTTTGCTGGCTTAGGCAAAACGAAGTAGGAGCACATATGTGATATGTGCGGGACCGAGAATAATACGAGTATGTGATACCGTATTCTATTCTCACGATATTTGTATCGGTCGGTTATATGTGATATAGCCGGGTTATCGAATCAAGTGTTGATTCGATAAGTTGGTACATATAATATTAGTCGGTTATATGTGATATAGCCGGATTATTAAATCAAGTGTTGATTTGATAATTTAGTGTAAAATTGTATATTTGATATTCTAGTTTACATTAACTAATATTAGCTCACTTAAGCATTTATTTTCTCACATGTGCACACTTAATATATATGTGATATATATTAATTATGTTTTATTTTGTGTCATGGTTGTTGATACACACTACATGGGTGTATGAGACTTACACCATACTAATTATAATATAGGGTTTTAATATTTAAAGGAATTCCAAATTAGTGGATAGTTAGCCACATGCATGAAGCTTGTAGAAGCTTATGGATGCATTGACTTAGTCCATTAGTTTTGTTTTACTTAAGATATTTATTAACCTAACCATTATAATTTAGTCATGGTTATGTCTCTACATTAGTTAGCTATATGATACAAATTCACCCATGGTTGATTCTCTCACCTAGTTAGTTCATTCTCATCTCTTGATCATCTTCTTCATCCTTGAGAAAAAACTTGCTAGAAAAATTTCCAAAGTGAGAAAATATCATGAGAAAAATAAAACTAAAGTGAGCCCACTTCCTATTTCATCATTCTCTACTAGATTAGCATTTTAGTATAGGGTGTTAGCTTCACTAATCTCTCATTAATGAAGTAGTAGCTTGAGTTAGTGTCTCATCGACGTAGATCATCTTTGGCCTCGAAGACTTCAAGCAAGATCGTTCCTTTCACCTTGAGAAGCCATGCAAGAGTCCGGGAGTTCCATGATCGCAGCGAAGGGACTATTATAAGGAGCTATTGAAGTGAAGGACCGGTCTACAAAGGTTGTATTCCGTTATCATTTAGATGTAAAGTTGTTTACTTTCTAGTTTAGCTCCTAAAACTCTAGTTAGATTCTAGGTTAGGGTTGTTTGGCACACTAATTTTCTAAATATGGCATGTTTGATACCTTGTGGAACCTTGTGGTTGTGCCCTAGAACCCGATAGAAGGATGGCACGCAGAGGATGTGCATCGATTATCGAGAATAAAATCGGGTGACTATTAAAAACAAGTACCCAATCCCGCGCATCGGCGAATTATTCGATCAACTCAATGGCGCGAGGGTATTCTCAAAGTTGGATTTGCGATCCGGATATCATTAAGTTCGGGTGAAATCAGAAGATATTTGCAAGATAACGTTCCGAACTCGATATGGGCATTACAAGTACTTAGTGATGCCATTTGGAGTTACTGACGCACCGGCAATATTTATGGGCTTGATGTTGGGTTACGGCAGCCCCCCGACCATCAATCCGTGACTAAATGCGGAACAAAAACTTTTAAAACCCGGCGCTAACAGAACCTTAATCGACGGATCGTACCATTAACCGTATACTAGTTCTATGAAAAGAGTTTAAAGAGGTTATATCGAACGATCCGTGTCCTTCGGTCTTCAACCTCTGCCCAAGCTCCTCGTGGCTGCCTCGATGAAGTTCGGTCTCCGGTCTCCCTCGTCGAAGACGATCCACGTCGAGAATTAGTAATACGGTCTCCCGCTTTAAAACCGAAGTAAATTGAGCATCCAATTTGCTAGCCTAAATACCCAAGATGAAGTAGAGATAGTATGTGAATACTTTGTCTCAAAACACCCATGTATTCTCAACTCATGAGAGGGATTGGTGGAGGTTGAAGAAGATGCCCAAGAGAGGAAAGTGTGAGCTCAAGAAATGACCAAGTGAAGAAAGTGTTTGGCTGCCTTAAAGTAAACTCGTAACGAATTACAAGATTACCCCTCATCCGTATATACATACATGCATCCGTATTCCGACTGAATACGAATAAAACAAGAATAAAGTAATCCAACAATATAATACTAGGATCCAGTTTAAACCAAAGCCCACTAATACTATCCGTCCGATCATGATCCGTGCACAAGTGCACGTATATGATCAAACCCTGCCATAAAACCATACGGCCTCTACAACGTTTCGCCCGAACCAGGGAAACCCTCTGTGTGGGACTCTAAAGACTCGTTAATACGCTGGCAGTGGGTTTAACCACAAGCACGTCAGTGGCACTAGCTGTACGTAACTGCTGCCCAAGTATTGAGCGAAAGGGATGCCGACGAGCAAACTCATCCTGAAACCCCACTAAGCCTGACAGTAACAATATCCGTACAGTCCGGTCCATTCGTTTATGAGTATCGCATATCGAGTCTAGGGGGATGGATAAAGTTAGACCCCTAATAACTTGACATTTAGTGTCGGTATGAAGCCTATCACCACATGAGAAACTACTGATCCGAATCAGTAATTCTCGACTACCTTGGCTAAGGATTTCTGGTGATGGCCACCTGTGCACACCGCTACATCATCCCCCAATACCGGGAGAGACGAATCCCCTGATGATCCGCTCACTGCCTCCATGTGGCTCGGGACTGTACCCAACTAAAACCTGTTTGCACGACTCCTTTGAGACATGGTAGGGTAGTAATCAAAGCACAGTAGGAACTCACACGAGACAAATGACGATCTCAGGTCGATAGACTAACCTGTATACATGTCACCAGGGAACTATTATCTGACAATAGGTATAAAACCAACTAGTATGTTCCCGGCGAGTACGTCCGGTGTACTCATAACCCAATGAGCACTTGTATACATCTTAGGTGAACCAACTGACACTAATGGCTTGTGAGACCGGCCGCCACCCCTCGTCGGGGTCTCGATCCGTATAAACTAGTTTACTCTCGGAGTATTGATGCCCAGTCTCAAAACTCCCACGACTAAGGACACTTTAAGGATGTGCTTATAGACCACCCAACTCTCACGTATATGATCGCCATTATACTGCCGGTAGTCAAGCAAGAATCCTATGTGCTCTATCAACATGTAACAGTGATCTGTAATGTAACGTGAAGCATGTGCACGATGATAAAGACAAACCAGATAGCACACTATCATCTCGAGTAAGACTGTCCTACCGGTATAGGTCATCCCTCAATCATTGCAACCACGTGCCTGCAATCCAATAATTGACTTGAGGGCACTATAGCCAACACTTGATGAACCGAATCTTTTCACCATACCTGGACCAGTTTGTAGTGGTGTTTATTGATGATATTCTGGTCTATTCAATGAGCAAAGAAGAGCATGCAGAAAACTTGAGGATCACACTGCAAACGTTGAGGTAAGAAAGGTTATATGCTAAGATGAGCAAGTGCGAGTTTTGGCTCGAAAAAGTAAAGTTCTTGGGTCATGTTGTATCCGGAGATGGAATTACTGTTGACCTTAAAAAGATTGCAGTTGTTCATGATTGGCCAATTCCAAAGAATTTAGGAAAGATCGGAAGTTTTCTGGGGCTTGCCGGATATTATAGAAGGTTTGTAGAGTACTTCGCTCGAATAGCTGAACCATTGACCAAGCTAACACGAAAGGAGGTACCGTTCGTATGGATGAAGAAATGTGTGTCAGCTTTAAAAGTGTTGAAGAAAAGATTGACCACTGCTCATATACTGACAGTGCAAGACGGTTCCGGAGGGCTAGTTATTCACAGCGACGCATTTGGAAAATGCTTGGGATGTGTTCTAATATAGCTGTTTCCCCAATAAAAGAGCAAAGCTCTGATCAAAATTTGGAAGCTAGCGCCAAAAGTTAAAAAAACTCTGAGGCAGCGCCTCACATGCCTTGCACGAGGGCGCCAGCGGCGCCATTGCCAAGAGTTAAAAACTCTTTGGCAGCGCCTCACATGCCTCGCACAAGGGCGCCGACGTCAGTACGAAAATATCTCTGTTAAACAGAGCCATTGGATCAAAGATGATAAATCATCAAAATACAAAATTAAATTCTGTCGAGAAAATATTCCTCAAATCTTTCTAAACAAGAAAGATTACTCTCTTTAAAACAAAGTACCATTGGATTAAAAAATCCAATGGTGATTAAAAATCACCTATATACAAAAAAATTCTGTATGAGAAAATATTTCCCTAATCTTGTTAAAAACAAGAAAAATATCTTCTGTAAAACAGAAGTTCTTGGATCAAAGATCCAACGGTGGATAAAGTCCCCAAATCAATCCGGATCTCTCAACGAGAGATTTCTTTAACTAAATCAGCAGACTAGCCTCTACTATATAAAGAACCTAAGACTTCAAGTCTTGTATAGAGAAAAAAACCCATAAGCTTTGAGAAATAAAAGAAAAAGAGAAAAAGAGAATTCAATTCTCTAGAGGAAGAAAATCCCCTTCTTAAACAAAAATCCCAGGTAAGAAGAAAGTACAGAGATTATTTTCGCTCCAAAGATTTAACCTTTCAAAAAAGAACTTAGTTCTTCCTCTGGTCGAGGTCTGCAGAAGCAGATCTCCCCACAAATTGAGAATTTAATGCTCATCAGGGAGATTTTGTTATACAGATTCAAAACTTAGGGGAAAGAACTAGGTTCAAAGAATTTAATTGTTCCAAAAGTATACAGGAATTTAATTCCTCTGATAAAATTAGGGTTTAACCTTGCAAAAGAATTTAATTCTTATAAAGAAAAGGGCCTGAAATTCCCAAAACTCAGATCAAAATTTCCATACATATAAAAGAACAGACTGGTGATTCATTAGCGTTCAACGCTATATAACAAAGGCTCGCGTGTTCCCACGTGAGCACCTCTGAGAAACAAAAAAGAAGGACTGAGATCGAATCACGTGTTCTCACGTGACCCCAAACATTTGCTTAAATAGAAAAAGGGAAAAATCCAAAGACATCACTCACTTTTGAGCACCCCACGTGTTCGCACGCGAGCATTATATGAGCTAAGTGCTTAGCATTTATAAAAAGAAGAGGGAACAAACCCAAAGATGCAGTGCCCAACTCCGGGGCGCCTCACGTGTCCACACGTGATGGCCATAAGACTTAAGTGTTTAACACTTACATATATAGACAGGGATTGAACCCAAGGATACAACACCAACTTTTAGGTATCTCACATGCCACACATGAGCGCCCCAAATTTCAGGGTTTAACACTGCTTTAGAATCTCACGTGGGAGCACGTGAGCACCAAGCATATATTAGTGTCTAACACCATAAGAAGCCAATATCAGCCCCAAATTGGCTAAGTCTTCCTGAGATTAAAACATCTTGGATCTCCAAATAGACCGAGCCTCTATACTCTTGACTTCCCAAACTAATTGACCAGAACGATGTCCATCCCACATCTCCTAAGTCAATCTTAGTCTCCCAAAAATGACTAAGGATTCTGATATGGCCCACCATGATCTCTCCCCTCAATCTGACATTTGGTTCATAGGTACATCTTTCCACACCTCTGATACATGTCGTTGTAATTCTTCAACGTCTCCAGAGAGGTGGAGGGTCCCGACAACCAACAACTCTTTGGTGCACTCCCAATCCGATGAGCACATCCCAACGGACCGCAACGTCCTTAAACTAGCTACAGACCGAAACGTCCTTAAACTAACAACGGACCGAAACGTCCTTAAACTAATACAATAGACCCCAAATGCTCTTTTGTTGGATCTGAATGATCCGAAAACCTTGTTAAGTAGATCTTAATCTCAAATTGGACTAACGTATCCTTAACAAAAAAAACCAACTGAGCCCCCAAATGCTTATATACATTTAAGTCGATCTTGATCTCAAAACAGATCAACGATCCTTAAATCAACCCAAACCCAAATCTAAGATATACGGAATTGGACTAATCCACGCCTTACGGGCGGCAACATAAATTAGTCTCCATATACAATCCACGGGCAACCAAAAATAAAACAAGCACACACGACACGAAGTGAACTTCTGGAACAGGAGAAAGTGGTTACCGCAATGTGGTAACATAATTAACTGCAGGGGCTTGCGCCTGCAGGGAAGAGCGTCCCCACAATCAAAAACCCCTCGCAAGCGAGGAGGAATCTGACGAAGTCTGCTACAACGGCCGCATCTGTCCAAACCTCTGATATACGTTGCCATAAATCGACTTGGTATCTTCGGAGAGGTAGATGGATAAAACCAAATAGCATCTGCCCCTAAATTCAAGCAAGACGACATGCACGGTTCCGTCTCCCGTTTTCGGCGGTAAACAGCAGCATGGGAAGGTTATAGCCTATGCATCAAGACAATTGAAGACCCATGAGAAGAACTACCCAACACATGATTTAAAGCTAGTCGCAGTGATTTTTGCTTTGAAGATTTGGAGATACTACTTATTGGGCGAAAGGGTAGAAGTATTTACCGATCACAAAAGCTTAAAGTATGTTTTCACACAGAAAGAGCTCAACATGAGACGACGTAGATGGTTAGAGCTGATGGCTGACTATGATCTTGATCTAAAATACCATCTGGGGAAAGTTAATGTAGTGTCGGATGCTCTAATTCTGTTGCCGGCAATACAGATGTTGACAGCACAGAAGGAGATTATAGCTGATCTTCAAAGGTTCGAGTTGGAGATTGTACTACTGAATTCTTTGGGACAGTTGATGCAGTTGCAAGTACAGTCATCCTTGATCGACAACATTAAAGCAGCGCAATCGCACGATCCAGAGTTGCAGAAGTTTCGAGAACAAGTAGAAGCGGGACTTCGAACGAACTTGTTAATTCATGAAAACGGTTCGTTGCGATAAGGTAGTCGTCTATGTGTGCCTAAAGGAGATGTTCGTGAAGAAGTCATGAAGGAGGCTCATAGTTCCGCATATTCCGTACAATCGGGAGACATAAAGATGTACAGAGATCTACGACAACATTTCTGGTGGGAAGGCATGAAAAGAGAGATTGGTCGTTATGTATCAAAGCGCTTGGTGTGTCAGCAGGTAAAGGTTGAACATCAAAGGGTAGCTAGTTTATTGCAACCACTTCCGATTTCTCAATGGAAGTGGGAACATATAACCATGGATTTCATGACAGCTCTACCACGAAGTCCAAAGGGCAATAATGCAGTTTGGGTGATTGTTGATCGATTGAACAAGACAGCTCATTTTATACCGTTTCGAATTGGTCAGTCGATGGAGGCTTTAGCAGAGCAGTACATGCAGGAGATTGTGAGATTGCATTGAGCACCTGTGAGCATCATTTCCGATCATGATATCCTATTTTTATCACACTTTTGGAGGAGTCTACAGGAAAGTTTGGGGACTCGCTTAAAGTTTAGCACCGCCTATCATCCTCAGACAGATGGCCTGTCCGAAAGAACGATCCAAACTTTTGAAGATATGTTGAGAGCATGCATGTTAGACTTCAAGGGTTCATGGGAGGATCATTGGCACTTGGTGGAGTTTTCTTATAACAACAGTTTTTAGGTGACTATACAGATTTCTCCATTCAAAACATTATACGATCGTAAGTGTCGCTCGCCCGTCTGTTGGGACGACGTTGGAGAAAGAAGATTATTAGGATCGGATCTTATTGTGCAAACAATGGAGAAAGTCAATGTGATCCGAAATTATATGAAGGCGGCATAAGATCGACAGAAAAGTTAAGCCGATACTGGTCGAAGACCTCTGGAGTTCGCAATTTGTGATCTTGTATTCCTGAAGATATCACCAACCAGAGGAGTGATTCGTTTTGGTAGTCGAGGCAAGCTTAGTCCTCGATTCATGGGGCTTTTCGGTATCATCGAGTGTGTTGGAGAGATAGCATATCGATTAGCTTTACCACCATCCTTGGCGGGTGTTCATGATGTGTTTCATGTATCTCAACTCCGCAAGTACGTTCAAGATGAGACGCACATCCTAGATCACTCGGACTTGACAGTAAGGGAGGATTTAACATATGAAGAACAACCAAGAGCGATTGTGGATCGACGAGACAAGATCCTCAAGAACAAAGTTATCTCTCCATTACTTGTTTCATTGGGGAATCGTTCGCATGGAGAATCTACTTGGGAACGTGAAGACGAGATCCGACATAAGTTTCCACACCCTTTTTCTTAGATCCGTGTCTGATTGTATCTTTGCGTGTTCCGGGAATTTCGAGGACGAAATTCTTTTGTAGTTGGGTATAATGTAACACCCTAGTGCATTTATACGATATTTTATTGGGGTTTCCCTAATCTTGCGACAGTTTTCTTGATTATTATTACTTTTGGGTGTGGATAATGTATTTGGTAACTGTGGTTAGTATCTGACTCGACCAGCATGCTTGAAAACCATTATAGTTCAAGATTACGTCATATATTTGCTAGTACAGAGAATCCGTGCACATCTAAATTCTATATACATGTATACTATATTTGGTATCTGCTTATCTTTTAATAATACAAATAATAGCCAGATAATATATTTTTGATATCTAGCATGTCCTGTTATCATACCCTATATCATATTTGCATCCATACATCATGTTCACGTCCAAATTGTTAAAACATACTCGTTTAGATCACCGCGTATATTTACATAGATCCGTTCTTGGGGGTATGCATTTTTCCTGACCGAGCATCGCATTATGATTTTAATTTATATGTATATTCTCCATATTTTAAAACTAGATTTTTAGAAGAAACCTGAACAATATTCGGAGCATTTTGACATTAGCTGTATAATCCTATAAAATATATTACAATATATTTCTAAACTAAAAACCTAAATATATATATATATATATATATATATATATATAATATTTAACTAATATTATATCCCTCTCTCTCCCCACACCCTCAGTATCTCTCTCTATTCTCTGTCTCTCTCCCTCTTTTATATATATATATATATATATATATATATATATATATATATATATATATATATAAACTATAATATATTAATAAACCTAATATAACATAAACCCTCAACCTCTTCCTCTCTTTCCTTTTCTCTGTTTCCTTCTCTGTTCCCGCGAGAACCCAACCCTAACCCTATGCTTGCGCCACACCACCACCTCGTCGGCCTCCCCAAGACCTCATCACAACCTTTACCACCTCCGCTTCCTCTTCTCCTCCTCCATCCCTGATAACCTTACAACCCCGACGACCCTAACCCAGCAACCTCCTCTAACGCCCATGCCTGCACCCCTTACCGCCGATCACCACAGATCTCGCCGTCACCTCCTCATCTCCCTCTCCGCTCCCCGACATCACAAACTACCACCAGCACCACATCCTACAACTCCCCGACCCTGGTCATAACTCAAGAAACCCATAGCCACCTCGTCGCCGATGGCAGCTCTCATCGTCGTCAAGCCGTCGCCTCGCCCCCTTTCTTCTGTCCTCTGTCCCCAGAACTCAACACCAGAGCCTGACACAACAGTGAACATCATACTTTCTTCGTGTTCTTTCTTGATAGGTTCTTGATTCTCCGATTGTCTCGCCGGAGTCACACGCATCGCCGATGATCCGGACAACCCAGTCATCGTTGTCGTCCAGCCTAGTCGTCACGTCACGTCATTGTTCAGCCAGGTCCAGTCCTGCACGCGTAGTTGCAGAGACGTTATTCCGACGTCCGACGTAGCATCCATGAGATCCGATCAGGCAAGTTTTAATTTGCAACATGCTATATTATTTTATCGATATCTATATGAATAAAAATAGTGCATGTATTTTATTATACAACAAATATTATAAATTTACAGTTTTACGCTATCCGTTCGTATCCGTACTGACAATAGCATATCTAGTTGCATACCAAAATATTATGATATCGTTATACTATTACATTAGTACAACATGTTATTTAGTTTGCATCATATATGGTAATGAACGTATAATGGTTATTACAGATAGATATGCATGCATCCTTGCATTAGTCGTGTTTCGATACTGGTTACAGTTTCATATTAGGTATCTATTTGGTTGATATGTATCACATGACATGTTCACGACACACTGCTTGAATTGTTACTAATGCCAACAATATTGACGTGTTGCCCTGACGGACGTAACTTGTTGTCTGCATAGACAAGAATTGTACATACTTGATCATGTGTTGGCATTAGATCTATATTGGTAATACCCGACTTGAACACAAATATGGGGAAAAGGGGAAATCAAGAATGTAATCGAAACGTAACTCAAGAGGATATTATTACTTGTTTGCCGTTTTTCCGGGCATTACAAAATAATTACTTATTTGCCGTTTTTCCGGGCATTACAGAATAATCATTACTTGTTTGCTGTTTTTCCGGGCGTTACGGAATAATTACTTGTTTGCCATTTTTCCGGGCATTACGGAATAAATACTGTTACCGTGGTCCCGTGGGGAATGAACGGGATATATACTGTTGGGTTATGATGAGAATTATATTAATTGATTTCAAAGACTTTTAGAATAGATAACCTAGAAGCACAGTTTTAGGTTACACATCACACATCACATACATACACATACCTGACTGTTTCATATGTGTGTTATTTATTTAATGTCACGCCCCGCTTCCCAAAATACGGAATACGAGGGGTAGACAAGGCCAGCCATGCTCCTACGGTCAAGGAAATGTCCTGCCGTAGTCACACTTCGGCTTCTAGTTTATCATGGTGAACAGTAAAGATGCGCAGGTAATGAGAAATACAGTAACTGAAAGATACAATAATGTAAACTGACTTGAAGTGGAACAAACGGATGTAACTAGGAACGGCAAGTCAGGAAGTCTGTGATGCACTGGTCCAGGCTAAATCTTCTCCTCACACTGAGCATGCATACTCAGGTCGTCAGAGCGACACAATAGCAATATAATATATATAAAATCATGTGACAATTCTAACGGTGATAATAGATGTATATAACAGTAGATCAATGGCAGTATGGGTATGAACATGCAGTAATCAATGCAGCGGAGCAGTAGAACGATATGCCACGTATGTCAACACAGTATATAAGGTATATAAATGCCAGTATCCCTATCAGTCTCTAAGTCTCACTGTACAGGTCACTGAGCCTATCGTCAGTCCAAGTATGAGAGTCAACCACTCATGAGTATCCCCCACCCAAGGGTAGGACCCAAGGGAAAGAGAACACGGGCCCGAGTCGCTCGCTAATAATCAGTAATAATCAGTAACATCACCCATATATCTCCAGATTCACTGTATGTGCCGGCAATGGGACTCCCGAGATTCTGTTGGACTCACACTCAAACTACCCCACACCCCGTGGTCTACATCAAATGCTAACCATAATCTCAAATACCAATCGGTCTGTGACAGGTCTGTACGAGAACTGGAGGCAGGACCTCCATCAAGCACGTCCCGACTAATACCTAAGATAAATGGCAGTGTCGGATGCCTTATCTGTGACACCCGTGCAAGCGCTTCCATAAGTGTCCCATACCACTTATAGTCACACGTACACGCATCCCACAGACGTCGACAATGCAATAGAATAATAGGGTCACTGATTGTGTACAAGTACGTATCACTTTCACTTTATTCATTTTCTTTCACTTATTCATTCACTTTCACTTATTCACGGATACACGAACACTGACGTACTTGCCACAATCATCACTAAAATCTAACACTGGGTAAATGCACGATGTCACTAGGTTATCACTGTAATGATATAGGTATGATATGATGCATGAACAGCATAAGAAGCACAATTAAGGTATCATAAAAACAACAGTCTATCAATTGCACGATTTATCATGAAACATATGTATATAATTTAGCAAAACGATAAACAGGTGGTAATTAATATGTTCAGTTAGCTATCCATAGAATTTTGTTTCAAGTCAATCGGGTTCCAGGATCATTAGTTATAACTATTTCATTTTAAGCGCACACGGCTGGAAATCCGGTTTCAGAATCAGAAATCCATTTCGCAACGCATTTTAACCCCAGTTGGGATCATAATTTAGCGATGCTACAGTTGAATGAATTCTAGGGTTTTCAGTAAGGTTTTCAACGCAACAGACGGATCTTCAATCGCGTCTGTACGTTAGCAGTTATAACCTGTTTAATATCAACATGTCAATTCTGATTCTGCTGGGACTGTTATGTGTCCCGATCTTCTAAATTACAGATTAAATATCAAACGGTAACGAAACAGGATGAAATCAATTGTGTTGTCTAGCTAACAGATTTATCTATAATAAACAGTGGAGTTCCGCAACCTACAAGTTAAGGAAATCCTGTGGTATTCAATACGGAACAGCAAGTAATGACTGGCGTCGCTCTGGACTGCAGTCCAGGGTCGCACTCCGATCCAAATATCATCATGGTTTGAGTACAGAAATATCTGGAAACTGGTATAGGGTTATAGTTCGTCGAGTTGGCTTCGATTTGAGCCCTTGAACGCACCATTCTAGCATGTATATGATTTATGGTGAATTTAACGGTTTTCAGGTACAGTAGAATTTCAGTTTTACGATTAAACTTGGGGGCAATTGTTTTAGTCGTTAACGATCAAATTATCCAACGAAAATCACACACTATGTTCACAGCCCTACGGGCCAACCTACACCATTGAGTTCCGTCAAATTAGATGGGTATTTTCATTGGGAACACATAACGAACAGTTATGGCACATAATTGGTTAGACTTGTAACTTTAATAATCAATGTTTGTAACGATCGTAACTTAAGTAAAATAGCATGTAAGCAAGTAAAAACTTGCCTGGAGAACGCCTTGGGGTCGCACGACGGAAACGATGTCGCGAACGCGCGTTGTGCGCCACGTTCCGGATTCCCGCGAGCCTAGTTCGAAATACGAATTTCGCGTCGGAGTTTTCCCGGAGTCGTCTTGCGTGCGCTGGAAGCTTAGGGGTGCTCTCTGGTCCGTCTGAGAAGTGTTGGGGTTTCCGAAGGTCGACGGCGTCGCTCCGGCAACTTGTATAGAGCGGTTTCACAGTGGTGTAAAAAGTTTGAAAATGGTTTTGGGGTTCGATGAAATGCCGTAAAGCTCGGATAGGGGATCTCGACGAAGGTGCTGCTGCGACGAGTTCTCAAGTCCAAGGAGATGGCTGCGGCAAGGTGAGGAGTCGGCTGAAGATGTGCTCGGGATTGGAGGCTAGGGGTGCTCGGTGACCGTGGTGGGTTTAGAAGGTGAAGTCTTGGTGAGGGTGCAGCAATGGGTTCTGTGGCGACGAGATAGGTTCTCGTCTCAGTTGGGTGCCTTGGGTGAAGTCGAGGGGTTCTCGGTGGTTGCGGTTGAGATGGGGTTTGATAGAGGTTGAAGGAGTTGGCGCTGATGAGGGTCACATGAGAGGGTTGCTCGGGCACAGCTGGAGGCAGTTGGTGGTTGATGGAATGGGGGCCGGAAACGGATCTAGTCGACGGCGGAGAGGTTGGAGGAGCTGGAGGTGACGGAGGCGAGGTGCTCGTGGTCACGGTGGTGAGGGGAGCTCGGGTGTGGGCTGTAGGGAGCTCGGGGTGGAGCTTGGTGCTCTGGTGAAGGAAGTAGTGGAGGATCTTTGGGTGGAGGGATATGATGAGGGTGGTGCTGAGGTGATGCCGGTGATGTGAGTGGCTAGCGAAGAGCAGAGGGAGGTAGTGGGAGGTGGTCGGTTTTGAGTTTGAGGGACAGAGAAATGAGTGATTGAGAGAGAATGAGAGAAGAGAGACTGAGCGAGAGAGACAGTTGTGTGAGTGAGAGAGAGAGAGAGAGGATGTGGGGGTGAGAATAGGTTTTAGGGAAATATTATATATAGAGAGAGATAGGCAGGGAGAGAGAGAACGTGGGCGAGGGAGATTCGGTAGAGGGAGTTGTAAAGAGAGGGGACAGTGAGATGAGGGAAGTGAGTGGGTGAGGTGTAAAGAGAGGGGACAGTGAGAAAAGAGAGAATGACAGTTGGGTGTATGGAGGAAAAGGGGAGAGAGAACGTGTGTTGCATCATGGGAACATGGGGACGTGGGTTAACTTATGGGGTTTCATATATATATTTGATAAAGGAGGAGACAACAGGAAGGAGTTGTAAAGATTAGATAAAAATATTTAGAAAGAGTGAGAGGGAACGTGAGTTAAGAAGTATGGATGTGAAAAGAAAGAGAAATATGTGTTGGGATTAAATTAAAGAATATAATATTCGTCCGGTTTGAGATTTTGGCAAATACAAACTTACTCCAAAACAAGTCCGGGTTGGGTCTAAAAATTCAGATTTAAAATATGAAAAATATATGTGACGTCCAAATTTCAAAATGAAGGCTCAGATAACGAAAATTCATACCCCCAAGATTGGATGCACGTAGAATGCACGTAGCGATTCAAAAAGTCTGTTTCAATAAACGGAACGAGAAAAGAATTACGGAAGTCACCACAGGGTCAGGTATGGGTTAGGATTTTGAAATAAATAAAATAAATATAAATATAAATAAATAAATTTTGTAAGCAACATTTTATATAAATACGGATATTGGCGTACAAAAGAAACTGGGTATTACATCATACCGCCCTTACAAAAATTTCGTCCTCGAAATTTCCGGAACTAGAAAAGACAAGTAAACATGAATTTAAGAGAAGAGATACAGAACGTGGGAGAGATTTGAGGTGAGTTTGACAACTTCAGAAGGGGGTAGCGGCAAGATACAATTTAATCGAAAAAGTCAAGGGGTGCGTTGGTGAACCATGATAGATTTGAAAATAGAGTGCTTAGAAAAGATGAGGAAAACAAACGTATATATATATATATATATTTTTTTTTTTTGGCATATAAATTAAGGAGTTCAACAGATACAGGAGTTTAACGAGAAGGAACAACTGAAAGGGATATCTTTGTTGGAAGCAGGGAAAGTGATAACTTAGCGTCGATGTCTAAATCTCTGCGATCTCGTCAAGCGAGTTTGGATCCTGTGCAGGGTCCGTACCATCCTCAAACTCGAACTACGAAACAACCAAGTTACTCAAGCCGATGTGGAGAGCGTTGACGAATCTCTTCCTTGTAGCTCTTTCCTTCTAGGGCAACCATTGACCAGATGTTCGTCGGATCCACAGATCAAGCACTGCCCTTTATCCTTACGACGGTCTCTCTGAAGGTGTCCTGGTTGCTTGCAACAACCGCAACGTTGAGTTCTCCGCTGCTTCCGTTGCGGAGGAACAAATGAGCTCTTCATCTTCACATATCTACTTTGTTTAACAGGGTTTCCCTTACGATTGGAGGCTTCCGCTGGTGTTTGAGTCATTTGCCTTCTTAGTCCTTCAGTTAAGAGATCGTTCGTTCGCTCCTGGGCTTCCATCAAACCTTGCAGTACACCCGACATCTCGGCGGTTTGACTCTGGGGAGTGGAGATAGAAGAAGAGTCGTTGGAAGCCATGTTTTAGCTTCCGCTGCGCTACTCTGATAGGAACTTAAAATATGCAACGCGATACGTAACTCGAAGAAACGAAGATATGAGAATGCAACGAGTCCAATAAGAAACGTAAGCAGGTGCAGGATCAATAGGAAAGTACAAGGATGAAAACGTAAAATAGATTTGAAAACTCGGGAATGATATAAGATATAAACGGAGAGTGGTTGGAGGTCATGATCCTAAAACAACAAATTTTAGAACGACATAAGGTACAAGGAATAAGAATCGGAATAAAATATAGAATGGACAACGAAACAAGAATATCGGGTGGGGTGAAACTCAAACGAGTGGAAATCAAATGTAGAATTCCAAGTCACTCAACAGAGTACAGTATTGTAACCATGCTGCAGTTCATAATTACAACCACATAACTCTACCAAGTTACCCAAAGTTCTAGCGAATGGATCAAAATATGTAGAAGAACTCATTGTATGAATCAAGATCAAGGATAACAAGTTTACAATCTAGACCAAAAGATATCTTAGATTGTCAAGCACTACATGGAAACTGAAATCCCATTCTAAACCCGGCGCTCTGATACCAACAAAACCATGTCACGCCCCGCTTCCCAAAATACGGAATACGAGGGGTAGACAAGGCCAGCCATGCTCCTACGGTCAAGGAAATGTCCTGCCGTAGTCACACTTCGGCTTCTAGTTTATCATGGTGAACAGTAAAAATGCGCAGGTAATGAGAAATACAGTAACTGAAAGATACAATAATGTAAACTGACCTGAAGTGGAACAAACAGATGTAACTAGGAACGGCAAGTCAGGAAGTCTGTGATGCACTGGTCCAGGCTAAATCTTCTCCTCACACTGAGCATGCATACTCAGGTCGTCAGAGCGACACAATAGCAATATAATATATATAAAATCATGTGACAATTCTAACGGTGATAATAGATGTATATAACAGTAGATCAATGGCAGTATGGGTATGAACATGCAGTAATCAATGCAGCGGAGCAGTAGAACGATATGCCACGTATGTCAACACAGTATATAAGGTATATAAATGCCAGTATCCCTATCAGTCTCTAAGTCTCACTGTACAGGTCACTGAGCCTATCGTCAGTCCAAGTATGAGAGTCAACCACTCGTGAGTATCCCCCACCCAAGGGTAGGACCCAAGGGAAAGAGAACACGGGCCCGAGTTGTTCGCTAATAATCAGTAATAATCAGTAACATCACCCATATATCTCCAGATTCACTGTATGTGCCGGCAATGGGACTCCCGAGATTCTGTTGGACTCACACTCAAACTACCCCACACCCCGTGGTCTACATCAAATGCTAACCATAACCTCAAATACCAATCGGTCTGTGACAGGTCTGCACGAGAACTGGAGGCAGGACCTCCATCAAGCACGTCCCGACTAATACCTAAGATAAATGGCAGTGTCGGATGCCTTATCTGTGACACCCGTGCAAGCGCTTCCATAAGTGTCCCATACCACTTATAGTCACACGTACACGCATCCCACAGACGTCGACAATGCAATAGAATAATAGGGTCACTGATTGTGTACAAGTACGTATCACTTTCACTTTATTCATTTTCTTTCACTTATTCATTCACTTTCACTTATTCACGGATACACGAACACTGACGTACTTGCCACAATCATCACTAAAATCTAACACTGGGTAAATGCACGATGTCACTAGGTTATCACTGTAATGATATAGGTATGATATGATGCATGAACAGTATAAGAAGCACAATTAAGGTATCATAAAAACAACAGTCTATCACTTGCACGATTTATCATGAAACATATGTATATAATTTAGCGAAACGATAAACAGGTGGTAATTAATATGTTCAGTTAGCTATCCATAGAATTTTGTTTCAAGTCAATCGGGTTCCAGGATCATTAGTTATAACTATTTCATTTTAAGCGCACACGGCTGGAAATCCGGTTTCAGAATCAGAAATCCATTTCGCAACGCATTTTAACTCCAGTTGGGATCATAATTTAGCGACGCTACAGTTGAATGAATTCTAGGGTTTTCAGTAAGGTTTTCAACGCAACAGACGGATCTTCAATCGCGTCTGTACGTTAGCAGTTATAACCTGTTTAATATAAACATGTCAATTCTGATTCTGCTGGGACTGTTATGTGTCCCGATCTTCTAAATTACAGATTAAATATCAAACGGTAACGAAACAGGATGAAATCAATTGTGTTGTCTAGCTAACAGATTTATCTATAATAAACAGTGGAGTTCCGCAACCTACAAGTTAAGGAAATCCTGTGGTATTCAATACGGAATCGCAAGCAATGACTGGAGTCGCTCTGGACTGCAGTCCAGGGTCGCACTCCAATCCAAATATCATCATGGTTTGAGTACAGAAATATCTGGAAACTGGTATAGGGTTATAGTTCGTCGAGTTGGCTTCGATTTGAGCCCTCGAACGCACTATTCTAGCATGTATATGATTTATGGTGAATTTAACGGTTTTCAGGTACAGTAGAATTTCAGTTTTACGATTAAACTTGGGGGCAGTTGTTTTAGTCGTTAACGATCAAATTATCCAACGAAAATCACAAACTATGTTCACAGCCCTACGGGCCAACCTACACCATTGAGTTCCGTCAAATTAGATGGGTATTTTCATTGGGAACACACACCGAACAGTTATGGCACATAATTGGTTAGACTTGTAACTTTAATAATCAATGTTTGTAACGATCGTAACTTAAGTAAAATAGCATGTAAGCAAGTAAAAACTTGCCTGGAGAATGCCTTGGGGTCGCACGACGGCAACGATGTCGCGAACGCGCGTTGTGCGCCACGTTCCGGATTCCCGCGAGCCTAGTTCGAAATACGAATTTCGCGTCGGAGTTTTCCCGGAGTCGTCTTGCGTGCGCTGGAAGCTTAGGGGTGCTCTCTGGTCCGTCTGAGAAGTGTTGGGGTTTCCGAAGATCGACGGCGTCGCTCCGGCAACTTGTATAGAGCGGTTTCACAGTGGTGTAAAAAGTTTGAAAATGGTTTTGGGGTTCGATGAAATGCCGTAAAGCTCGGATAGGGGATCTCGACGAAGGTGCTGCTGCGACGAGTTCTCAAGTCCAAGGAGATGGCTGCGGCAAGGTGAGGAGTCGGCTGAAGATGTGCTCGGGATTGGAGGCTAGGGGTGCTCGGTGACCGTGGTGGGTTTAGAAGGTGAAGTCTTGGTGAGGGTGCAGCAATGGGTTCTGTGGCGACGAGATAGGTTCTCGTCTCAGTTGGGTGCCTTGGGTGAAGTCGAGGGGTTCTCGGTGGTTGCGGTTGAGATGAGGTTTGATGGAGGTTGAAGGAGTTGGCGCTGATGAGGGTCACATGAGAGGGTTGCTCGGGCACAGCTGGAGGCAGTTGGTGGTTGATGGAATGGGGGCCGGAAACGGATCTAGTCGACGGCGGAGAGGTTGGAGGAGCTGGAGGTGACGGAGGCGAGGTGCTCGTGGTCACGGTGGTGAGGGGAGCTCGGGTGTGGGCTGTAGGGAGCTCGGGGTGGAGCTTGGTGCTCTGGTGAAGGAAGTAGTGGAGGATCTTTGGGTGGAGGGATATGATGAGGGTGGTGCTGAGGTGATGCCGGTGATGTGAGTGGCTAGCGAAGAGCAGAGGGAGGTAGTGGGAGGTGGTCGGTTTTGAGTTTGAGGGACAGAGAAATGAGTGATTGAGAGAGAATGAGAGAAGAGAGACTGAGCGAGAGAGACAGTTGTGTGAGTGAGAGAGAGAGAGAGAGGATGTGGGGGTGAGAATAGGTTTTAGGGAAATATTATATATAGAGAGAGATAGGCAGGGAGAGAGAGAACGTGGGCGAGGGAGATTCGGTAGAGGGAGTTGTAAAGAGAGGGGACAGTGAGATGAGGGAAGTGAGTGGGTGAGGTGTAAAGAGAGGGGACAGTGAGAAAAGAGAGAATGACAGTTGGGTGTATGGAGGAAAAGGGGAGAGAGAACGTGTGTTGCATCATGGGAACATGGGGACGTGGGTTAACTTATGGGGTTTCATATATATATTTGATAAAGGAGGAGACAACAGGAAGGAGTTGTAAAGATTAGATAAAAATATTTAGAAAGAGTGAGAGGGAACGTGAGTTAAGAAGTATGGATGTGAAAAGAAAGAGAAATATGTGTTGGGATTAAATTAAAGAATATAATATTCGTCCGGTTTGAGATTTTGGCAAATACAAACTTACTCCAAAACAAGTCCGGGTTGGGTCTAAAAATTCAGATTTAAAATATGAAAAATATATGTGACGTCCAAATTTCAAAATGAAGGCTCAGATAACGAAAATTCATACCCCCAAGATTGGATGCACGTAGAATGCACGTAGCGATTCAAAAAGTCTGTTTCAATAAACGGAACGAGAAAAGAATTACGGAAGTCACCACAGGGTCAGGTATGGGTTAGGATTTTGAAATAAATAAAATAAATATAAATATAAATAAATAAATTTTGTAAGCAACATTTTATATAAATACGGATATTGGCGTACAAAAGAAACTGGGTATTACATCATACCGCCCTTACAAAAATTTCGTCCTCGAAATTTCCGGAACTAGAAAAGACAAGTAAACATGAATTTAAGAGAAGAGATACAGAACGTGGGAGAGATTTGAGGTGAGTTTGACAACTTCAGAAGGGGGTAGCGGCAAGATACAATTTAATCGAAAAAGTCAAGGGGTGCGTTGGTGAACCATGATAGATTTGAAAATAGAGTGCTTAGAAAAGATGAGGAAAACAAACGTATATATATATATATATATATATTTTTTTTTTTGGCATATAAATTAAGGAGTTCAACAGATACAGGAGTTTAACGAGAAGGAACAACTGAAAGGGATATCTTTGTTGGAAGCAGGGAAAGTGATAACTTAGCGTCGATGTCTAAATCTCTGCGATCTCGTCAAGCGAGTTTGGATCCTGTGCAGGGTCCGTACCATCCTCAAACTCGAACTACGAAACAACCAAGTTACTCAAGCCGATGTGGAGAGCGTTGACGAATCTCTTCCTTGTAGCTCTTTCCTTCTAGGGCAACCATTGACCAGATGTTCGTCGGATCCACAGATCAAGCACTGCCCTTTATCCTTACGACGGTCTCTCTGAAGGTGTCCTGGTTGCTTGCAACAACCGCAACGTTGAGTTCTCCGCTGCTTCCGTTGCGGAGGAACAAATGAGCTCTTCATCTTCACATATCTACTTTGTTTAACAGGGTTTCCCTTACGATTGGAGGCTTCCGCTGGTGTTTGAGTCATTTGCCTTCTTAGTCCTTCAGTTAAGAGATCGTTCGTTCGCTCCTGGGCTTCCATCAAACCTTGCAGTACACCCGACATCTCGGCGGTTTGACTCTGGGGAGTGGAGATAGAAGAAGAGTCGTTGGAAGCCATGTTTTAGCTTCCGCTGCGCTACTCTGATAGGAACTTAAAATATGCAACGCGATACGTAACTCGAAGAAACGAAGATATGAGAATGCAACGAGTCCAATAAGAAACGTAAGCAGGTGCAGGATCAATAGGAAAGTACAAGGATGAAAACGTAAAATAGATTTGAAAACTCGGGAATGATATAAGATATAAACGGAGAGTGGTTGGAGGTCATGATCCTAAAACAACAAATTTTAGAACGACATAAGGTACAAGGAATAAGAATCGGAATAAAATATAGAATGGACAACGAAACAAGAATATCGGGTGGGGTGAAACTCAAACGAGTGGAAATCAAATGTAGAATTCCAAGTCACTCAACAGAGTACAGTATTGTAACCATGCTGCAGTTCATAATTACAACCACATAACTCTACCAAGTTACCCAAAGTTCTAGCGAATGGATCAAAATATGTAGAAGAACTCATTGTATGAATCAAGATCAAGGATAACAAGTTTACAATCTAGACCAAAAGATATCTTAGATTGTCAAGCACTACATGGAAACTGAAATCCCATTCTAAACCCGGCGCTCTGATACCAACAAAACCATGTCACGCCCCGCTTCCCAAAATACGGAATACGAGGGGTAGACAAGGCCAGCCATGCTCCTACGGTCAAGGAAATGTCCTGCCGTAGTCACACTTCGGCTTCTAGTTTATCATGGTGAACAGTAAAGATGCGCAGGTAATGAGAAATACAGTAACTGAAAGATACAATAATGTAAACTGACCTGAAGTGGAACAAACAGATGTAACTAGGAACGGCAAGTCAGGAAGTCTGTGATGCACTGGTCCAGGCTAAATCTTCTCCTCACACTGAGCATGCATACTCAGGTCGTCAGAGCGACACAATAGCAATATAATATATAAAATCATGTGACAATTCTAACGGTGATAATAGATGTATATAACAGTAGATCAATGGCAGTATGGGTATGAACATGCAGTAATCAATGCAGCGGAGCAGTAGAACGATATGCCACGTATGTCAACACAGTATATAAGGTATATAAATGCCAGTATCCCTATCAGTCTCTAAGTCTCACTGTACAGGTCACTGAGCCTATCGTCAGTCCAAGTATGAGAGTCAACCACTCGTGAGTATCCCCCACCCAAGGGTAGGACCCAAGGGAAAGAGAACACGGGCCCGAGTCGTTCGCTAATAATCAGTAATAATCAGTAACATCACCCATATATCTCCAGATTCACTGTATGTGCCGGCAATGGGACTCCCGAGATTCTGTTGGACTCACACTCAAACTACCCCACACCCCGTGGTCTACATCAAATGCTAACCATAACCTCAAATACCAATCGGTCTGTGACAGGTCTGCACGAGAACTGGAGGCAGGACCTCCATCAAGCACGTCCCGACTAATACCTAAGATAAATGGCAGTGTCGGATGCCTTATCTGTGACACCCGTGCAAGCGCTTCCATAAGTGTCCCATACCACTTATAGTCACACGTACACGCATCCCACAGACGTCGACAATGCAATAGAATAATAGGGTCACTGATTGTGTACAAGTACGTATCACTTTCACTTTATTCATTTTCTTTCACTTATTCATTCACTTTCACTTATTCACGGATACACGAACACTGACGTACTTGCCACAATCATCACTAAAATCTAACACTGGGTAAATGCACGATGTCACTAGGTTATCACTGTAATGATATAGGTATGATATGATGCATGAACAGTATAAGAAGCACAATTAAGGTATCATAAAAACAACAGTCTATCACTTGTACGATTTATCATGAAACATATGTATATAATTTAGCGAAACGATAAACAGGTGGTAATTAATATGTTCAGTTAGCTATCCATAGAATTTTGTTTCAAGTCAATCGGGTTCCAGGATCATTAGTTATAACTATTTCATTTTAAGCGCACACGGCTGGAAATCCGGTTTCAGAATCAGAAATCCATTTCGCAACGCATTTTAACTCTAGTTGGGATCATAATTTAGCGACGCTACAGTTGAATGAATTCTAGGTTTTTCAGTAAGGTTTTCAACGCAATAGACGGATCTTCAATCGCGTCTGTACGTTAGCATTTATAACCTGTTTAATATAAACATGTCAATTCTGATTCTGCTGGGACTGTTATGTGTCCCGATCTTCTAAATTATAGATTAAATATCAAACGGTAACGAAACAGGATGAAATCAATTGTGTTGTCTAGCTAACAGATTTATCTATAATAAACAGTGGAGTTCCGCAACCTACGAGTTAAGTAAATCCTGTGGTATTCAATACGGAACAGCAAGCAATGACTGGAGTCGCTCTGGACTGCAGTCCAGGGTCGCACTCCAATCCAAATATCATCATGGTTTGAGTACAGAAATATCTGGAAACTGATATAGGGTTATAGTTCGTCGAGTTGGCTTCGATTTGAGCCCTCGAACGCACCATTCTAGCATGTATATGATTTATGGTGAATTTAACGGTTTTCAGGTACAGTAGAATTTCAGTTTTACGATTAAACTTGGGGGCAGTTGTTTTAGTCGTTAACGATCAAATTATCCAACGAAAATCACACACTATGTTCACAGCCCTACGGGCCAACCTACGCCATTGAGTTCCGTCAAATTAGATGGGTATTTTCATTGGGAACACACACCGAACAGTTATGGCACATAATTGGTTAGACTTGTAACTTTAATAATCAATGTTTGTAACGATCGTAACTTAAGTAAAATAGCATGTAAGCAAGTAAAAACTTGCCTGGAGAATGCCTTGGGGTCGCACGACGGCAACGATGTCGCGAACGCGCGTTGTGCGCCACGTTCCGGATTCCCGCGAGCCTAGTTCGAAATACGAATTTCGCGTCGGAGTTTTCCCGGAGTCGTCTTGCGTGCGCTGGAAGCTTAGGGGTGCTCTCTGGTCCGTCTGAGAAGTGTTGGGGTTTCCGAAGATCGACGGCGTCGCTCCGGCAACTTGTATAGAGCGGTTTCACAGTGGTGTAAAAAGTTTGAAAATGGTTTTGGGGTTCGATGAAATGCCGTAAAGCTCGGATAGGGGATCTCGACGAAGGTGCTGCTGCGACGAGTTCTCAAGTCCAAGGAGATGGCTGCGGCAAGGTGAGGAGTCGGCTGAAGATGTGCTCGGGATTGGAGGCTAGGGGTGCTCGGTGACCGTGGTGGGTTTAGAAGGTGAAGTCTTGGTGAGGGTGCAGCAATGGGTTCTGTGGCGACGAGATAGGTTCTCGTCTCAGTTGGGTGCCTTGGGTGAAGTCGAGGGGTTCTCGGTGGTTGCGGTTGAGATGAGGTTTGATGGAGGTTGAAGGAGTTGGCGCTGATGAGGGTCACATGAGAGGGTTGCTCGGGCACAGCTGGAGGCAGTTGGTGGTTGATGGAATGGGGGCCGGAAACGGATCTAGTCGACGGCGGAGAGGTTGGAGGAGCTGGAGGTGACGGAGGCGAGGTGCTCGTGGTCACGGTGGTGAGGGGAGCTCGGGTGTGGGCTGTAGGGAGCTCGGGGTGGAGCTTGGTGCTCTGGTGAAGGAAGTAGTGGAGGATCTTTGGGTGGAGGGATATGATGAGGGTGGTGCTGAGGTGATGCCGGTGATGTGAGTGGCTAGCGAAGAGCAGAGGGAGGTAGTGGGAGGTGGTCGGTTTTGAGTTTGAGGGACAGAGAAATGAGTGATTGAGAGAGAATGAGAGAAGAGAGACTGAGCGAGAGAGACAGTTGTGTGAGTGAGAGAGAGAGAGAGGATGTGGGGTGAGAATAGGTTTTAGGGAAATATTATATATAGAGAGAGATAGGCAGGGAGAGAGAGAACGTGGGCGAGGGAGATTCGGTAGAGGGAGTTGTAAAGAGAGGGGACAGTGAGATGAGGGAAGTGAGTGGGTGAGGTGTAAAGAGAGGGGACAGTGAGAGGAGAGAAAACGTGAGAAAAGAGAGAATGACAGTTGGGTGTATAGAGGAAAAGGGGAAAGAGAACGTGTGTTGCATCATGGGAACATGGGGACGTGGGTTAACTTATGGGGTTTCATATATATATTTGATAAAGGAGGAGACAGCAGGAAGGAGTTGTAAAGATTAGATAAAAATATTTAGAAAGAGTGAGAGGGAACGTGAGTTAAGAAGTATGGATGTGAAAAGAAAGAGAAATATGTGTTGGGATTAAATTAAAGAATATAATATTCGTCCGGTTTGAGATTTTGGCAAATACAAACTTACTCCAAAACACGCCCGGGTTGGGTCTAAAAATTCAGATTTAAAATATGAAAAATATATGTGACGTCCAAATTTCAAAATGAAGGCTCAGATAACGAAAATTCATACCCCCAAGATTGGATGCACGTAGAATGCACGTAGCGATTCAAAAAGTCTGTTTCAATAAACGGAACGAGAAAAGAATTACGGAAGTCACCACGGGGTCAGGTATGGGTTAGGATTTTGAAATAAATAAAATAAATATAGATATAAATAAATAAATTTTGTAAGCAACATTTTATATAAATACGGATATTGGCGTACAAAAGAAACTGGGTATTACATCTATATTCATGGTTACTTATATCGTTATATCCTGAATTATCACTATTATTTGATATCTATGACGCACTGATGTCTGGGTTTTGCATGACCCGGTTCCTCTACCTTTATTGCAGGCAGATCAAGAATATTTTAGCAATCAAGACGAGCAATGAGGAGCGAGCTATTTAGTTTTAAACTCTTAGTTTATTTATTTCCGTAATTTTATTTCTTTTGATGTGAGCCCATATTGGGACAGGATTCAAATGTTTTTTATTGGATTTTATTCGTTTCCGCTTTATGCATTTTCTTGGTTTTATTTATTATGGCAAATGGACATATACTAGATAGATTATATATTTTTCTGTTCTTGATATCCTATAAACAGCCGTAATGTGACTGTGAAGGGATGATTTCTAGCCACAGGTAGCATGGTTGGCTCTGTCACGTGCCGTAGTCATGTATTTTGGAAAGCGGAGCGTGGCATTTAAGTTCAACGAAAGTACAAACTTTCAAAAGAAACACTACTTTCAATCTGTGTTTTTGTGATCTTCTTTTTACAAGGGTGTTATCTAAAGTCTTGGATTTTAGAATAGATCTCTCATGAAAGCATTGGTTTTTTGTATGAAAGAGATAAATTCTAAGATCATTTGATCTTTATTTTATTTCGAGAAGCACCAGCTTCGTTCTGAAAAGCACTAGCTTTTTTTCTATAAAAGAGAGAGAGTATCCTTTTCTTTTCTATTACCGAATTGACTAAGGTTTCTTTTTCTTCGAGAACTTCAGTTCTTCTTTTTTTTAGAGAGGACAACACAAGCTTAGAGAGTCTAAAAAGATTCAAAACCCCTTTCATTATGAGGGGGTTTCTATTTATATGAAAGGAATTATTAGGATTTGTTCTCAACAATCGGGTGAGTTTTGATCTCGTTTTGATCTTAATTGATTCATATTAATTAAAGGTGACATGCATACCATTGGATCATTGATTCAAAAATCAATTTTAATTATTTTGTTATGTTATTAACAAACAGATTTAAATTGATTTATATCAATTTAAGGTGCGTGCACACCATTGGATCATTGATCCAAGATCAATTTTAATTATTTTTGGTAACTTTGTTAACTGATAGAATATTTTCTTCTAGTAATGACTTAGTCAAGTGCATGCGATGGCCTTTGCTATGCGCACGTGCTTTGCACGCGCCTCATTGCATACGATAGCATTTGCCATGCGCACGTGCTTTGCATGCGATGGCTTTAAGCCTTGCGCACATGTTTTGCATGCGATGAGCTTAAGCCATGCACACATCCTTTGCACGTGTCGCATCGCATCCATTGGATGAATCCTAAAATGGGTGCGAACAAATATAAAATTTGAGCCAAAATTTTCAGCGAGAACAATGACGATCAGATATAATGCAAAGCCCTATACGGTTTGTTATAAATACCCGTATGTTACGCATAAACCAACTTCAACTGTCCGTGTTCTCTGATTTGACTATGGCAAAAGCGAGGGAAAATAACTGATCATTTGCATCTGGAGCAACTGCAATCAACAACATACTTTGTATTTCCTATATAGAAAGTCCCATCGATGCTAATAACCGGACGACAAAATTTGAAACCCTCGATACACGGAACGAATGCCCAAAATATCCTTCTAAACAGTTCATTTCCCCATTCAACGTTTACAGTCAGTCACTAAACAACGGTATTAGGTTTAGCAATCTGCAATACTATCATGAACTTAGGTAGTTCAGCATAAGATGTGGTGAAGTTCCCGAACAATATTTCCATGGCTTTACACTTTGCCCACCAAGTTTTTTTATAACTTATAATATAACCGAACATGGTTTTAATGGTTTGAACGATGGCTTGGGGCGTCGTATTCAAATTCACATTCATAATATCAATAATAGTTTTTGCAACAAAACTTGAGTCAATCTGCAAGTGATCTTTGTTTAGAATTGGATCGACACATGTGTGAGGCTTTTTGAGTATCTTGATTATGGATGGCTCGTCAATATTCCGCCTACATGCATGGAGAACCCACGGACACCCTCCATCGATCTTGCACACAACCCTATAAGTTAGTAAGTTCGACTTTACAACTGTATACCGGTAATGTTTTTTAACTGAACGCATCACCACTGCATGTTTCAAATCCTGCTTACATTGAAACTTTTGACCTTTATACAGCTCCAGACCACCGGCTCCGGTAACATTTCGTGCTTCGCAATTGTTCACTACCGCATTTTCAATCTAATCAGTGGAAGTAAACACGGTTGCTAGTGCATTTTGATGATTCATATTCACCGTATTATGTGCAACTGAATTATCCCCATCATCATCCTCACTTACGTCATGAATGTTCTTATCATCATCGTTGTATACCAATTCATTGTTGACATATGCACCTGCAAATAACTGAGAAGGATTCTCATTCAACGTACTCATATATGCAACCATGTCACCACCTTCACCGCCATCACGCTGTGGTGATACTTTATGCTCACTTTTCAGGACTTCATCTACAACATTCTCACTTAGCGGATTCCTCCTATAAGTGGAACTTCATTCTGTGAAGGAAATTCATGCTATGACGTGAACCGCACTTCAGGGGGTTGTTGTTCTTCGATATACAATTCCAACGCACCCCACAACGAATTTGGAGCTGATACATACTTAATCATAGATTGCAATGAGTTACTGTCTACGATGGTCACAAGCTTGAAGTGCGATCTTCTCTCTTCCATCATTTCGTGTTTGAATTGTCAAACAGCATGTTTTAGGATTGAGTACTATTTTTTTATAAATCAACCCCAGCAATTCTGTAATGCCCCAGGTATTATCCGGTATACCCATACATACCAGATAGGCATGGGGACCCACTTTAAAACAATGGGGAATCTTTGGAATACATTCCGAAAGAGGACAGATCTGTATTATAAATGGATTGATACCACTTTTCAATACAGAGGCGTCTTTTAAGTGAACTGGCACTACAGGAGTTTGAGAACTCCGTAGTTAAGCGTGCTCGGGCCAGGGAAGTCCTGGGATGGGTGACCTCCTGGAAAGTGGCCCCTGGTCGGGTCCGGTTCGCTCCAAAGGACAAAACCGTGCGCGTTCGGCCAGAGTGGACAATACTCTTTGTATTGGGGGTGGGTCGTGACAGAATGGTATCAGAGCTGGTTCCTCAATAGTAGGTCTGTGGTTCGAGGATGGACCAATACAAAGAGTATTATCCGGTATACCCATATATACCAGATAGGCACCCACTTTAAAATAATGGGGAATTTTCGGAATACATTCCAAAAAAGGACAGATCTGTACTATAAATGGATTGGTACCACTTTTCAATACAGAGGCATCTTTTAAGTGAACTGACACTACAGGAGTTTGAGAACTCCGTAGTTAAGCGTGCTTGGGCCAGGGAAGTCCTGGGATGGGTGACCTCTGGTCGGGTCCGGTTCGCTCTAAAGGACAAAACCGTGCGGTTTCGGCCAGAGCAGACAATACTCTTTGTATTGGGGGTGGGTCATGACAAATTCTTCCATCGTTGCATGCCGACGGAGCCAAATTGATTCTTATGTAGTAGAGTCTAATATTCAACGCCATGAGTTCTACTGTTCACAACCCGCCTACCGAAATACAACCAAGCCGGAAGATAACAAGCCATGATCAGGATATCAACACCCTTCAGTATAAAAACATTTTCATCAATGTACATATTGAATGCGGGAATATATTTCTAAGCGATAATTGCATAAAAACCTCTTCCTGCTCCACAAAACCCCCCTCTAATTCACCCATTGAGCTCTAAATTTAGGTATCCACAAAAATAACGATTTTAGACAAAATTATTGGAACCCAACTACTATCCAAAATCCCGCTACCCAAAATCTATCAACCCGCTACCTAAAATCCTAATTTTGATATAATTTAATTTGCTGCAAATTTTTTAATTTACTGTAAAATATTTAAAATATTACAATTTTTTTTATGTGAGCATACCTTGAAGAGAAGATCGATGGCTGGATCGAGGGCGAGAGCGAAGAAGAGGGCTGGATCGAGGGTGAGAGCGAGGAAGGTTGGATCAACTGCTAGAGTGACGGCGACGGCAGAATCACCGTCTACAAAGGGGCTTGAGAGGAGGGGGGCCTGTGAGGCTTTGAAGGGGGTTGTGAAGGTTAAGAGAGAGGAGAAAGGGGCTTCGGGTGAATGAGAGGAGGGTGCTCAATAGCTTTTATAGCAAAGGTTGGTGGGCCCAGGGAAAATGTTATCGCCAATAGTGTTTTTCTAGGGTTGAAAACACTATTTGGCAACGATATATTTTTCAAAGTGAAAACGCTATTGAAAACATCACTTTGGCACATTTCACATGTTCCAACCCGAGACTTTGACTGGGTTGGAATATGGTAAAATGAAAACGCTAAGGGCAATAGTGTTTTCACTTTATCATATTCCAACTCGAGACTTTCCTTTTCCATGTAATAGCCCGCGCGTCCTACACGGCGAAGGTTTGTTTATTCTTGGAAATATTTTTTGGCCTGTCTTTATTTGAGAATTATTTTTTAAAGTAGGGCTAATCTGGGAAAAAATTCTGACACCTTGACCCTGGTTCTTTTGCTTGCTCTCTATTGGTAGTCCCTCAAAGCAGTGCATTTCTTCAATTAGGGCACAAAAAGGAGCCGCAGCAGCAATGGTGAGGCTGACGGCGGATTTGATATGGAAGAGCCCTCACTTCTTCAACGCCATCAAGGAGCGCGAGCTCGACCTTCGAGGTACCTCCCTCTCCCTCTCTCTAAAACCCTAGCCATCCACGATCGATCCTCCTCTTTTTCTGTTTCGCTTCTCACTTCTTTTTTGTGTCGATTTGATTTTTGCAGGGAACAAGATCGCGGTGCTCGAGAACTTGGGCGCTACTGAGGTAAGTTTGAGCCTTCTGTTCGAATCATAGGTGCTAGCAAGATGCAACACCAGGCTAGGGCTATTTTTGAAATCAAAATTAGTTTTGTTTAGCTCGTAGAAAATTAAGTTCATGGAGAAAATAAGGACATAATGAGAGTTTTTAGGACCAAATCTAAGGCACAAGCTTAACCTTCATTGTTGTTTTACAAAGGGAGCCTACGGAAATAATATATTCTAATTTATAGGAGTGGGAAACAACGGAATGTTTGTGTGTGTATTGTCGGCTGATCTTGACAATGTTAGATATTTATTCGTGCAAGCATATATCTTGATCAATTTGAAAGTTGGAGCTCAATTCGGTTTATTGGATGTGTGAGGATTGTTTTCCAAGCATGTATTCGAGAAGCCTCCCTAGACATTTTCCATGTACACGAACCATTTATGGCGTGGGCATGAGTACATCGGAAAGAATTGCTGCTTTTCTCAGCACATTAGTTTCAGGATACATAAAGCCCTCATGCAAATTTAAAGGTTGGGGGTGGGTGTGCAGCACCGTGTAAGGCAACGGAAACAAAAACACTTGAATTGAAAGAAATTATGAGAGTATTGATTCACCAAAGCGTTGATAAATGAACATTCCAAAGCCTTCATAATGGCTGGGCCTGCAATATACAGTCCAATAAGCAATTTACACTTGTAAAGAATTACTTCATACATGATTAGAGTTCAATGATGATATGCAAAAAGCTTTATTATACTCTTTGAGGTGAAACAAAGCCTTCAGTCCGTAGCTTTGGTGTCAGATTTATGAATCCTTGTTATCCATTTAACTATTTTAAGGACCATATCCTGTGTTACACTATCAAGTGCCATAGTTTCTTTTGTTGACTCAAGCTTTGTTATTTATCTCTATTTTTAGTCCTTTTTGTCCCATCATTTACTATAATTTATCTTTTAAAGATGGACTTGATGGTTTCTGTTGCAGTGCCAAACCATCACTCAATTCTTCCTCATCCCCCCCCAAGCGAAGCTACTTCCAACTTCTTACTCGTTGCTTATCCCATCTTTTAGCAGATTGCCAATAAAGATACTTTGATCAGCTTTTACTCCGGTCCATTCAAGGCTCGGGAATGACCTATGGTACAGTACAACTTAAAAATAAGTTGGGATTAGAAAGCGGATAGTGTCAGTGTCATTGTTGTTTAACAGTCTGCACTTTTTGCACCCTTGGTCCAGCATTTCAATCATCATAAAGAGATCGCCTACGTGAAAACCAGGAAAGGAATAGCTAGTCAACCATAATGAGAGTTCACCTTTGTTAATAAAAGAGAGTGACATTTATAGCCCTTTATATCATGGCTCGAAAATATGGACAAGTGCTATGGCTATGCAATTATAAAGTGGTGGCCAAAACATTCTTGTCTACTTCTTTATTATATACTTCAGCTAGAAGACCTCTTATTTTTGGCTTCATCCTTAGAAAAGTCGACTTACAGGATTTAGTTGTTTGTTTTCATTGCCTTGTACTGGATGTCCTCCAACTAAACCAAGGGTCTATCTTGTCACTTCATTTTTTTCATAGGACTAGTTATTTATGCTTACATCCTACATGAGATCAGATATTATGCTCATGCTCTTTGAACAATAACATTTTGTAAAAATATTGAGTCCGATACCAAAAGTCCCGAATCTGTATCCTCCCCCAATATTCGGTATCTCTATTTTGTTCTTAAATACATGATACATTTTGGCTACTGTTCTTAACCTATATAGTTGTTGCCTCAGTAGGAATCTGTTAACTTCACTTATTTTCTTTTTTCCATTGGCAGGACCAATTCGATACCATAGACTTGTCTGACAATGAGATCGTCAAACTTGAAAACTTCCCTTTCTTTAATCGTCTTGGCACCTTGTTGATTAACAACAACAGAATCACCCGTATCAACCCTAACATTGGAGGTGAGAAAACTTTGAACCTGTCATTATTTGGATAGAAGGTCTATTTATAAAATCATATGTTCTTACAGATTAATTTCATTATTCTGCAGAGTACTTGCCTAACTTACACACGTTGGTCCTTACAAACAACCGTCTTGTCAACTTGGTGGAGATTGACCCCCTTGCATCTCTTCCAAAACTGCGAACTCTTAGCTTACTGGACAATAATATTACGAAGAAGCCAAATTATCGGTTATATGTGATCCATAAACTAAAAGGATTGCGCTTGCTAGATTTCAGGAAAGTTAAACAAAAGGTAAATCTTTCATCCTGCACTTAGCGCCTTCCACATAGTTCATTCTTTTATTTCATCTTGTAAGAATGTTGAACTATTAGCTATTCAATGTTTCTAAGGCATGTTCACGCAATATCTGTTAAAATTCTTTCATCGCGCACTGATGCCTTCCACGCAGTTCATACTTTTGTTGCACCTTTGTAAGAATGTCGAACTATCGTTTATCTGTATATCCAAAGGATGTTCATATTCTATCTGTCTGAAATCATTTTCCCCATATTGCATATAGAATGGATCTATTTTCTTTTATCACCGTCATGTAAATAACTTATTGGCGAATTGTTTGATCTTGTTGTTCAAGTCAGAGTTATTCTTTTATTGCACCTTGTAATCATGTCGAAGTATCAGCCATCTACGTCTCTGACTCTGATACATGTTCACGTTATATCCGTCGAAAACCATTTTTTGGTCCATATCGGCTATAGAATGGATCGATTTTCTTCCATGTAAATCACTTATCGATTCTTTAAAAAGCGGTCTCGTAGGTGGCGAAGCGCTGTCCACTGCTCCATTTCTTCCGCTAAAGCGGGTGTGAAATTTTCACCGTATTAATCGGGCAACTTTATTCTATTTCTTATCGATTGGGGTTCATTTAAAGGTTTGCTATTGTACCCTCTTTATTGATGTTTACACTCTTATAAAGCCTTATAAGAAGTAAATGCGTATTTCACGATAATAACATCTAAATCAACTCTAGATCCCCAATTCTTTTTACGTTGGCCAAGACGTTAAACAAGGGTTTTGGGGATTTAAACCTAGACTTGGAGGCTTCGACTTTGAGTTTGACACTATGACTTCGAGGGTTTGAAGCTTCGACGTCAAGCGGTTAGGGTTTTAGGCTTCAGATTTGAGCGCTTAGGGTTTTCACGTTGGAGACTTTGATTTCGATTTTGGAGGAGATTCGATTTTTTCTTCGAACCAAGTGATCAATTAGCTAGAGTTTTGAGTTTGATTTCAAAGCTAGGGTTTTCGAACAACTTCGGCTTCAAGTTTCGAGGAGCTTTGACTTCAAGTTTTCGATTAGTATTGATTTTTGACTTCAAGACTAGACTTGAGAGGTGCTCAAGCATTAAAAAATAGTTAAAAACTTCATTAGAATCAATGTTTAACTAACAACATACAAGAAACACCAGATGAAACCAAAATAAGACATCGCTAATTTCTGAGCAGCCGCTCCGTTTCTTAGAACATATATGAACTTTATGATCCTGTTGTTCAAGTTGGAGTATTATTCATAGAATCATACGATAAGTCTTTGTTTTATTCTTTAAAAAATATATATATCGAGAATTTATGTTACTCTTTTATGTGGAGATCTTAATATTGAATATTCAAAATCTAAAATCTCGCAGTCTTCATCATTATTATCATTGTTATTGTTGTTATAGATAAATACACCATTGGACGTTGCATGTGGACATGGTTAGGTCGAGGTATATCCTCCACAAAATTTAGAGGGGCAAGAGTCAAGACTGATATATGCTCAAAGTGATGGATAATTTGATCGAATGGCTAAATATGATCTAAACCTTTCATGTTGACATGATCAGTCCTAGTCACTTCTCCTAAAGGCTAATATGATTATTAGGAACCCTAAATTCACTAAATTGTATCTATATCTAAATAATTCATAGAGTTCCATTGACAAAAGAAATTTGCAGCGATCAGGATGATGCAAAGCACAGACTACTTTTTTTTTTAAATTTCTTTTTGATATGCCCATTATCACATGGAAACTATTGATTATGATTCCAATACGTTGAAATCTACTACCCTGAACCAACCGAGCACCCTCTGCCACCAATCTCCACCACCTCACTCACAAATAGATACCGAGCAGTTTTTGTTACTTAATATGAAGACCCGTATTCAGACACATTACCAACCGTTGATCACATGAAAATGGAGTACCTCAGTTTGAGTATGCATTCGGTTACTTTTAACTAAATTTATATTATTTCATTTGCATTTATATGCTATATTGACTACAATAATGTTTTTTAAGGCTTCAATGATAAGGCTTTTTGTCAATATAATAGGAGAGGATGGAAGCACAAAATCTGTTTGCATCAAAGGAAGCAGAAGAGGAGGCCAAAAAAGTTCCTGTAAAGACATTTACTCCAGTTGAGGTTCTGGAAGTAATGGATGTTCCAAAAGTAGAGGAGTTTCCAAAGGTCGTTACACCCACACCAGAGCAGATTACAGCCATCAAGGTATGCATAAATATTCTGCAACCTTTTCTGCCTTATTAATGATTTGGTTTATTATCCTGAAGTTACTCTCTTGCTATAAGTTACTGCATTCGGTCCCTGTATTTATCTTTTCTTACATATTTCCATCTTCTATATACTTAAAGCATTAAGTTTGGGAGCCACCATCGGTGGTGGTAGTCCTATGTCTGTAGAGAACTGTTGGTATATTGGTAGTTCTGTCTAATCTCTTCTGCCAACATTTTCTCTTCTTTGTCTTGCAGTTACCAGTTTCTCCCATCACTAGCTTTATTGTTATGAAAGACAGAAGGGATTATAGGAGGTAGGAGACTATGAAGATTTAAGGATGGAAGGGTTTTTGTTTCCCCATGTTATGTTTTCGTTGAACTTTGAGGGTCTGGTTACTTTTTGACTCCCGATGCACCAACAAAATATTGTCTTGGTAAAAAATAATAAACTTAAAAGTTGACCATCACAGGTAAATAATTCAAGTCCTTTCAAGGTTTTTTCGTTCAAGATTCGGTTCCATCTATAAACTGCCCGAACACTGTCTTGTCTCTTCCATAAAGGCATATAAGTGAGTTACAGTGGTAGGATTTTTTTTTAAACTAGTCAACCAACCTAATTCTTCAAAGAGTTGTACATCTGTTATCCTCGAGTTTTTTCTTAGTTTGAGAGGAAAATTGCTATACAAGCGGTGAGTTTTCTTGCCAGAACACTTTAGAGCTGTTTTGTTTTCTGAAAGAGAACGACAGTGTTGGAAAGGAAACAGAACCAAATGTTAAACCATAGCTGTTCTTTCCTAACATTAGAAGTGAGAGGAGATATCTATGTGGAGCCTTGACTATATAGTTTCCGAACAAAATAACGAAGGATGGTATTAACAATTAATATCCCATCCCTCTTTCTACTTTCTCACCTCTCCCATTTAATGTGGGAGTGTAGAAAGGGGACACGCCAATAACGGTGTAAGGGAACTTCTCCAAACAAAACAAGGAAAGTTCACCATTTTTTATTCCTCTGCCGCTTTGTTGTTCTTTACCTGCAACTATACAGTCCCTCAAGTTATGGTTAGATTCAGTCAAAGGTCAAGGCAGCTTCATTTCTTTATTAGTGGAGTGTTGTTTCATTCTGTCGCAGGTCTTGATCCCTATGATTATCTGGCAGCAAGAATCCATCCAGGCTAGCCTTACGAAATCGATGCCTTGAGAATTATAGAAATCCCTATTTGATTGATAATCGCAGGATCCGTTAATTTGTATGTGACTTGAGCAAAAGGAAAGTATTTATGGGCCATTCCCCGTAAAAGGCCGTGACCTGAGGAGCAAACAGTGACGACATCGGAGTTTTTATTGTGGTTATGGATTACCATCAGGATCCATGAGGAAAAATTTGCAGACTTGCAAGCATTGCTTAGATACCAGCTCGCCTCATTTAGGAATCTTCAACTCTGGTCATCATATGATTGTTACTAAAAGGCGGTTAGCGAAAGTCTCTTCATGTAAATTCAAATCATGCCTTTGTCTTCGATACTACATTAAGTTCATTGTCAACTCTTTACTTGATTCTTCATCTATAAAAATTTCCAGTGGATGTAAGTCATGTAACGGGTTGTTTAGATTGATTGTAATAGTCAATGGAGTGGTGGGTCATGATGCATGAGCCTATGGTCCCTTCTTTCACAAGGTATCATCATGCAACTCTTCACCAAAAGCTAAAATCAAATTATACAAAAGACATCCCTTAAGTTTATATTTAGTACTTGGCTGGCAATCATCCGGAATTTGAATCATTTGGTTACTCTTAACCATAAGTAACTAGCATCCACATTTATTTTTTGAGCAATAATGTCCTCATTTCCTTCCTTAGGGTTGGAGATATTAGGATCTTTGGAAACGCCGGAATCTAAAATTTCAAGCGGGAGGAGAGATCATGAAAATAGTGTTCCATAGGATTTATAAGGACTGAGGAAAACAAACCGTCCTTATCTTATTTATCAAAGTTTGGGGGAGGGATTTTGAAAAGGAAGAGGCTTTTAATTTTTTTTATTATAACAAAAATTATGTCAAAATTTTAAAGGGTTAGGATGACATGTGAAATTGCAGTTTTTTCTACCTCAGGGTTTCAGGAAAATGTTGGATTATCAAAATTCAAATTAGAGGCATGTTTAGAAACACAGCAAGTTTGATAAAGGTAAGAGGGGCATTTTGTTAGCCCTGATAGTTACAGATATAAAAAAGAGTGTACACATTATTTTAGCATAAGGTTGGGGCCCATCTCCACCACGAAATAAATGGGCAGGTCTCCTCTCCCTCGCGTGTGTTGCATGCCCTTGAACTTGTTCCGTCCTTTTCTCTAAAAATACACACATTCTTACATCCACTATTCCAAAGCAATGCTTTAAATAAAACTTTCTGGCAAATTGAGTTTTTGTTGCATTCTTTTGAGTGATTAAATAATTAAATTCCTTTGAATCGTATGCAGTGTAGATCATGTAATAATAAAAACATGGTATGTTGTTGCCTTCATAGAAATTCCTGAAAACCTGGTCTTGGTTCATTAGATATAAATCCATGATGAAAAACGACACAACTTTGTTTTGTGGAAGGACGAGGACAAGTAAATAAAACCGTGTTGGCAAAAAATTGGTGCAAAGGAAGATGCCTAGTTGGATATAAAACCATCAAAACCATGGGACTGAGGATTTATGTTCCATTTCGCTCTTTGCTATATTTTTACCTCAGAGTTAAACATAATTCCATATAGCAAATATATCATCTGTTCCCCTTCCTTTTGAATTCTCCATAGTCTATGAGAATTTATAGGATGATAATTGGTGGACTTTGACGAGCCCCTCTCCTGTCATAGTTACGTGAACCATGAATTTGACACCTATTTTGAGAGTCAGGTCGACAGCCGGTCGTAAAACCTTGTTTGATCTTTATTGGTGTTTTGCTTCATAGCCGACACCATTTTGATGGGAAAAGGCGCAGATGATGATGATGACGAACCATTACGGGGACTTCGAAAGTTTGAATGCATCCTTGGAGCTTGCCCCTTTACTCTTGCTTAATCTAGCTATGATGGCTATTATTAATCCTGCCTCTATTACTGGATGAATGCTGTAGAAGGCCCAGTCTCCTTCAGTTATGTGAAACAGCTGATGTAGCATTACCCCCCAAGCCCAATTTTTTGGTCTTGCTTTGCTAATAGCAGCTATATGTCTACGATTTCTTACTGTCTCTTGATAGAGAGAACTTTCATCAATATGGCTCTTTTTTATTCTTGAGACAAAGTTAAATTTAGTAGAAGAACCATTTTGTAATATTATTTGTTTAAAGTTGCCCTCCCATAGATCATATGATAGATTTTCTGAGGATTACAACTTCAGGATCCTTCTCTCTCCTTCCAACCCCCCCCCCCCCCCCACCCCAACAAAAAAAAAAAATAAAAAAAATAAAAAAATTCAAATAGTGCCATGAAAGTTGTGATGGAGCTCCAACTCTCTCTTTCATCGCTCTTTGTTTCTTCTTATTTTTTAATTTATATATTTTTGGTCACTTCTTGTTTGCATTGTGCCATTCATCTAGGCGGAATCTATGGTTTTAAGTCGCCATCATGAATTGTTATTGACAGCTAATGCTTGCCAGGGACTCGAGGATAGGTTTAGTAGCATCAAACTAATGCTAATGATGAATTTCTTTTTCATTTCTTCAGGCTGCAATCGTAAATGCTCAAACACTTGAAGAGGTTGCTAGGCTGGACAAGGTCTGCATAAGAAATCAGCTCTCTGTTTTATTGCCCTTGTTTTTTCTTTTCTTTTTTCCTTTTCTATTTGCTTTTTTTTAATGTTTTGTAGTTAGGTTTGTGTTATGTTCCAAACTATATTATTCCTTCTTCAAGACTGAAGAATGATTTGGCTTGCACAGGCTTTGCAATCTGGCCAGATTCCTGCGGATTTTGCCATACCAGGCAATAATGACACAGAAATGGCTTCAGTCGAATCCAAAGATGGCAAGATGGATACAGATGGACCCAATGAATCCAAAGAGGATGAAAAGGAAGAAAAAGGCAAAGCCGATGAGGATCAGAAACAAGAGCAAAATGATGGTCCTGTGCCAATTGAACAGGTGATTCTATAGTTAACTTTAAATTTTGTTTTATGTCCTCTCCCACTCCCCAAAATAAAAGGGGGGAAAACCCTACCATGCCCCCTTTATCCACACATTTCCTTGTGTTACTAGCACAAAAAAAACTTCTATTTGTTGAGCAAGAGGGCTGGGGTTCAAGTTGAAAAAAATCACCGCCAAATTTTCATTATTGGGAGTGGAGTTATCCTCCTCAAATGTTTATTTTTTTCCCCGTGTAATACTTGCCTTATAGGTTGATTTCCAATGGTTCTAGTTTCTTGGCGTGCTAACTTGTTGAAAACTAAAACAAACTACATTTTATGTTACCACTGTAGCTTATTTTTTGCTCTTTTCCTTTTTCCAAGGAATAAGCACTCTTGTGGAATCAACCCTCTGGATTGTCGACCTTACTGGAGAGTAGCTGGATCCTTTGTGCCAATTCTAATCCTGAAGTTATCTGTGAAGTTATTCAAGAGAGCTGAAATTGTTTGTTATAAGCGGATTTTGAAGCGCATCTTTCTTCTTTCTAAAATTCAGATTCAAGGCTTTTTGCTGCTGAGAGTAGAAACTGTTGCATTAAGATTTTAAAGCAAGTTTCTTTAATGATATTTAGCATAGTATGCGAATGCTTTATGTACCAAATGTGTACATTTAGCACATGGTTATAACAAATGGTGTTGTGATCTATTTTCAGAATATTTCATGTATTAAAGTTCTAAAAGATTGTAAGGTATCATCAGTAATCCCAGGGCTAGGATTATTTGCAGAATAGTATGTCTTTTTTAAATTATGATCATGATGCAAACAGCTTTAATTTCACTCTTATTTACTTATGAGACATGAAACTGGTTGAAATAAATTGGCGGTCATAGCGGATGAATTGTTATGCCATTGATTATTAGCTGTAGCTGTTTTGGTTCATCAAGTGACTTATTTTTACTATGTCTTTTTTAATATTTATTTGTGTTCGTGTATGTCACATATATTGCACATGCTAAATTGAACCAAATTATTATCCCTTTTGATGCATTATTTTACAGGCAAAAAAAAATGTTGCTTTTGAATGGTATTTGATTTTATTTGCAGAAGGTATGGGAAATCTCACATAATTATGATGGCAGAGGATAATATATTGGACAATTTTTTTGGAATAAACCAAATTAAAATAATATTATTAAAAAGATGTCATTTTTAAAAGATTTTACAAAATCAGGTCACAGCTCTGCGCTATAGGTCAGATCTTGACGTTGACGTTGTGCAGTTAAATTTATTTATTTTTGAATGGGGCACAGTGTCAAATTGCGTCCATTATAAATGTAAGGGACGAAGTTTCCCCATGTATTTGTTGTCCCATTAATTTTATCAATGCACGTATTTTGAAAGTGCGCTCATTTTTTTATAACAAAATCATGAGGCACATTTTCAAAGTATGTCCCTTTTCCAACCCGAGACTTAAAAGTCTTGATCCCTAATTCATTATCTTATTCCTCTCTATCTGTTCTCTCTCTCACCTCTCTCTCTCTCGGTCTCATCTCTCTCTCCCCCGAGCACTCTCTCTCCTCTCAGTCTGTCGCTCTCTCTCTCATCTCTCCCCCTCTCGTTCTCGGTCTCTCCCTCTTTGACTCTCTCTCTCCCTCTTTCTCTCATCACTCTCTTCCTCTTTCCATATCTCACATTCTCTCTCTCTCGTGTAGGTTCAGACAGCGAACAATCATCTTTACCATCACCACTACCCTCGCCATTATCATTACCACCGTGATCTTCAAAATCTAAAGGTTAGCAAAACCTTAATTTATATTTGAAATTCATTCATAATATATTTTGTTCAATTTTGGTATCGGGAAAACAATTAGAAAAAATTGAGAACAAGTAGGGTGTTTGATGAGAACTCTCAAAGCATAAGTTAATTTTTCTGGCAGGTAGGAAAATAACGGATAATTACATCTATCTAGTTTGCTATTTCGATAGTCAATTATCGATTAAAAAAAATAATATTCCTGAATATGTCAGAGAAAAAACCAAGATGACTAGAATAAAAAATTCTAGCACATACAACGAGCTAGCTGTGCCAAATAGTGTACAAAACTACCAAATCTATCCGATAGAGTTCAATATCTCCTTAATATGCAAATGGCCGACGGAGTATGAATATACCGATATTGAAATATCCAATGACGGGAATACACAAGTCATGCTTGCATCGGAATTGAAATCTATCGAGCTATTTATAAAGAAGGAGATATCGACGTCCGCTCAACTGCCCGAACCTTCTTCTGAAGTGCTTGATTCTTATTTTCGAGTATCCGAGCATTACCCGCAAGGAGAATATTCTCGCATGCTCAATATGAATGCTGAATCTACCGGCTTTATGTTTTCTACCAATGATGAACAGTATAGAGATCAAAGTTATGTAGGTGAAGACACATCAAACGGAATGCCAGTGAATTGACAGTTTACGAAGTAAGTGTTACCTTGCGTATCTTTATACCGTATGTACATTTAGCGGAACATTATTTATTGAGAGTGGAGATATGCTATAGTTACTAAGTATTCATAAATTTATGTGCAGTTCCTATGTACCACCGGTCGGTTATAATTGCATTTCACCGCCAAGATTTAGTTTTAATTGCATGGCAACGACAAACTTCGGCTTCAATATTCTGCCCCAAAATACTGAACACATGTAGTCATACAATACGGGATACAATATGGGATGGACACCGTTTGCAGAGGATAGGTTACGATTTCGTCGGTATGAAATCGGAACATCAAGTACCATGCAAATCCTTAATGTTGGTTTCACACATCCAACCGATATACCTGCTACGAATTTAGTGGTGTGAGAACATAATGGAGATGAAGTGATGATGATGATGCTAGTGACGATAACGAGATTCAAGCACAAGATAGCATTCAAATTGCACATGTCCTTGATGTTGAGAATGATAGGCAGTGGATTACTAATTCATGTGTTAATAATGACTTCGTTGCGTTTGAAAATCCACTTACCGATAACATGACAAATACTCACATGTTATCTACAACGATAATGGAGAATATCAACTTTTGTGCTGATAGGCTTTCGGTAATCGATATTGAAAGTGGGTTGAAGGTTGGCGATTTGTTCGAGAATAAGGAGAAATTAAGTCAGACAGTCAGTGTTTGGTCAATTAAATACGGAGTTTCTTTTAAACCAATCAAGACTACCACGACCAAGTACACCGTCGTTTGTAAAACAGACACGAACTACCCTTGGAGGGTTCATGCATATATCTCGAAGAAATCACCGATAGGACATTGGCAGATAAAAAAGTATGCGGGTAATCATACTTGTGTGAATCCTGTAGTGAATTCAAATCATAAACATACCATTTCTACATTCTTATGTAATAGGATCTTGCTTTTCGTGAAAGCATATGTCGATTTGACCCCCAAAACGATTCAAATGCTTATAAAAGATACATTATTCATTGAAATAAATTATATGAAGATATGGAATGCGTTAAAGAAAGCATTGCCTAAAATATACAGAGATTTTGTATGAACATTTGCCACGATACCTTACCGCTATCAAATCTAATAATCCCGGGGTTGTTTTCAAGATAACCAACGCATCAATGTTCGAAAGAATAAGATATTTTACCGGTGCATTATGGGCATTTGGACCGGCCATTGATGGTTTCGCTTATTGTCGTCCCGTTTTCAGTATTGATGGAACACACCTATATGACAGATACAAAAGGATTTTGCTCATTGCTACTGGTACTGATGCAAATGATGGCCTTTATCTTTCGGAATATGCTGTAGTTGGAGGTGAAACCATAGAAAATTGAGAGTGGTTCATTACCTGCATTCATCTCTATATTCCATTCGTGCAGGAAAACATATTACTTTCATATTTGACCGGATAAAATGGATTCCGACTGCACTAAGAAATTCATGGCCGGAACCTCATAGTCATTGTTATTGTATGCGACATATCAGAGCCAACTTCTCAACTGCTGGATTTAGCGGCAAAACATTGTAGAGTTTGTTCTCTCAAATTGCATATGCACCAGATAACTTGACAAATACAGAGCTGAGAGAAGAATTTAAACGTATATGTCCAAGAGCATATGCTTGGATTGAAAGTAGTCTTAAAAATGAAGAAAAAAGATGAGCTCTTTCGAAAGATGGTGACTGAAGATTTTGCATAATGACCATGAATGCTTCAGAAAACTTTAACGAGATCTTAAAAGGATCTCGATCTTTGCCTGTAACACAACAGTTTGGATACAATATTTTTTTATATAGATTTTACCATAATATCATTTCTTTCATTAATAAAACTATTTCTATAATTTTAGAATTTACTTTATGGTTGGTTGCTAAAATTTTTGTATCTTGGCGTGTATAATTTTGATATGATAATCTTCAGTTTTAAATAGTTCGTTAGTGGCAACAAAACAATATACAATTTTCCTATCCTATCAACGATTATATCTCCTTAATACAATAAAATCTTTAGACTAATTATTAGTATTTTATTTAGTTAGCAAATATATTTTTTTTGCCTAACAGTATTTGCTGTTGGTTGAACCATAAATATATGGTAGCACATTTTTGGTAGGAGAATAAATAAAATTCCTGTCAAATCTCTAAACACACACACACACACACTCCAACCCAATAAATATAAAATTAATCCCCCCCACAGTGTTATCACCGTTTCCCCCAATCAGAGCAAAACTCGGTTTAAAATTCAAATTTTTGAAATGAAGCAACGCTTCAGATGCAGCGCCAAATGCGCCGCGCCCTAAGCAGCGCACCACGTGCAAAGCACGTGGGCGCTAGCGCTAGGTGCGCTGCGCTCCAAGCAGCGCACTACGTGTCAAACAAAGGTGCGCTAGCGCAATGTGCGCTGCCCTTTAAGCAGCGCACCACGTGTAAAGCACGGGTGCGCTAGCGTTGGAACTAAAAGCTCCCCACCGTTAGATCAAAGATCTAATAATAATGATAAATTATTAATTAATCAGAATTAAATTCTGTTAAGAAAAGATTCCTCAAAATCTTTCTAAATAGCAAGATTGTGCTCTGTAAATCAGAGCACCGTTGGATCAATGATCCAATGGTAAATAAAAATTACCAAAAGACAGAATAAATTCTGTATGGAAAGATTTTCCAATCTTATTAAAAACAAGAAGATTGACTTCTGTAAAACAGAAGTCCTAGGATCAAAGATCCAATGGTGGGGAAATATCTCCAAATCAATCAGAGAAAGATCTCTTTAACTGATTCAACAAATCAGCCTACCCTATAAAAAGGCCCCTAGATTTCAAGTCTCAAAGATACAAAAAGAAAGAGAAACCTCCCCAAAATCTTTGAGAAAATTCAAAGAGCAAGCTCTTGCAAGAAGATTTTTCTTTAAGATAAGAATGAATGATGATGAACACAGAGATGAAATCATCTCATGATTAAGAAAGAAGAATTCATTTCTTTAAAAAGATCATAGATCTACAAAGACAAAAAGTCTTTCACAAAGAGATCAAAAGATCTCATCATAAAATAAAAGAAGAACTTACTTCTCACAAATCATAGATCTATAACACTAAAGTCTTTCTCAAAGAGATCATGAACATCTCATTCTCTTAAGGATCATAGATCCATAAAGGTAAAGCCTTTCATCAATATAAGAGATTGAAACAAAATAAGAACGGTTATTCTTAGATCTTGAGACAAAGTCTCTTTTAAAAAGCTCAGATCATAAAATTGATCAAATGCGCTTTGCGCTCTTAAACCGCGTTTCTGCGCTCTCTAGACTGGCGCTCAGCGCTAAATGTGCCACGTGTTAGTCGCGTATGTACTGCTTAACAACTAGCGCCTTGCGCTTCTAAGATAGCACACTGCGCTCATGGGCTGGCGCTCAGCACCAAGCGCACCACATGTCATTCACGTGTGTGCCACTAAACTGAAAGCGCTCTGCGCTCATGAACTAGCGCTCTGCGCTCATAAATTGGCATCATGCGCCCATCATCTAGCGCTCAGCGCCAAGCGCGACACATGTCCCTCACGTGTGCGCTACTCGGCAGAAGTGCACTGCGCTCTTTGACTGGCGCAAGAAGCCAAGCACACCATGTGATGCGCCGACAGAACATAAATTGTTCTCTAATAAATCCCAGAGCTATGATGAATGCTCAATAAAAGACAAAACATTGTCAAAATGCAATTCAATGCCCAGCATTGTTAAAAGGGCCAAGCCCAAACAAAGGCCCCAACAGCCCAAAATAAATGTTAAAACATTTTAACTTGATTGGACTTAGCCCAAGATTGACCATGAGTCCTCAAATTCAGATTAATTGAGCCCACATGCTCATAACAGATCTTAGTTCCAAATTGGACTACAGATCTACCAATCAAAATTGGTTCAAGGGTACATCTCTGAACCCCTCTGATATATGTTGTTGTAATCCTTCAACGTCTTCAGAGAGGTGACGGGTCTTGACAACCATACATTTCACAGACTATGACGTCTTTAAACCGGACTGTGGGGTCCTTAAGCCCATGGACTATGATGTCCTTAACCTTAACTGTGAGGTCTTTAAACTCATAGACTATGATGTCCTTAACCTTGACTGTGAGGTCTTTAAACTCACGGACTATGATGTCCTTAACCTGGACCGAGATGTCCTTAAACTAACATTGGACCGTAATATCCTTAAACTAATCGACCGCAATATCCCTAAACTAAACAATAGAGCTCAAACGCTCTTTTGTTGGATCTAAATGATCCCGTTAAGTTGATCTTAGTCTAAAATGAGACTAACGTATCCTTAACAAACGTTTAAGTTGATCTTAATCTCAAATGAGGCTAACGTATCCTTAAACCTAACCCCCCAAACCCAAATCTAAGAAGATACGGATTTGGACTAATCCACAACTTACGGGCGACAACATAAATTAGTCTCCGTATACAATCCACGGGCAACCAAAAACAAAATAAACACCCACGACACGAAGTGACCATCTGGAGAAGGAGAAAAAGGTTACCGCGATGCGTTAGTGTAATTAACTGCAGGGGCTTGCGCCTGCAGGGAAGAGCGTCCCCACAATCAAAACCCCCTCAAATGAGGGGGAATCTGACGAAGTCTGCTACATCGGCCGCATCCGTTTAAAACTTCGATACATGGTGTCATAAATCAACTTGGCATTTTCGGAGAGGTGGACGGATAGCACCAATTAGCATCTGCCCTGAAATTCAGGGAAGACGGACCTACGCGGTCGTGTCTCCGTGTTTCGGCGGGGAACAGATTCTGGCACGCCCGGTGGGACCTTTTCCTCTTTCCACTCCACACTTCGTGTGTCGTGTTCGCGAACAAATCGCGGTTTGATATGGTTGCCATTGGGTTCGAGGTACTAAGATTTGGTGTCTTGCTCCGTGTAGAAAACGAAAGATCAATGGCTTCTACCTGCACAAAATGCTCTAGCTGCAACTGCAACTCCTGTTCCGTCTCATCTAGAGGTGTAACTTACGGGCCCCAGGCGGCCTCCCTGTTCACGATGCCGGTGGACCAAGTAACTCAGGCCACCACTGGGCTGTTCTTTGGGACTATGATCCCACCCATGAGCTTCAATGCCCCGATATTGCCGCAAGAAGCCCCAAAGATGTCGGTTTTTGATCGACTTACCATTACCGCGGCCCCTCTCAACGGGTCGCCCAATTCCACTGCCTCAGTTTTCAGCAGATTGGGCCACAACGCTAACAAGCCCGTGATACCTGAAGCAGCCATCCCTAAGCGGATAGCCATCTCGGTTCAAGCGGACGGAATCATCGGAGAGGCTTCTTCTGCCAAGAAGTCAGTCTTCACAAGGCTGGCCATCCCAGCTCCTGCTCCAGGCGAAGTCCCCAAAGCTGCTTCCCCTGCCCAAAGGTCTGTCTTTGACAGATCGGATATTGCTTCTCAACGGACATCAGTCTTTAAGAGGCTGACGCCGGCGACAGCCTTTCGCCAACACAGGGGGCATGACGAAGTCACCTCTACAGCTGGGACAATCCCATCCGCACGACATGCTCGACGTCGCCACTGTCGCCGAGTAAGGAAAGGTCGGGGGCAACTCCCCCTCTGGGCTAACTCCGCCAGCCCCCATGGTGGAAATCAATGCTGCTGTTCCAACTGGGAACAGCTTTGAACCATTTAGGAGGGTTCGCAAGAACTATCCAACTGCCGTGCTGAAGAGATCTCCACCACCTTTGGAGATTACTACAGAAAAGAAGACGGAGCAACCCCCTCAGTGGCTGTCCTCCAAAATTTTTAAAGTCTGGCGACAGGTCCAGGAATCGGTGATTAACCAGGACTACTCTCGCCGGCCAAAGAAGCTCAAAGCTCAGCAAGAAAAGAGCCATCTCGTGGTACCACAGAAGACGTCATCCGTCTGGATGCCCGCTACAACGGCCCCCTCGACTTCAACTGCTCACAAGAGAAGGAGGCCAGAGAAAGCCCCCGTGAATGCGGCAAACCGCAAGGACGTAGAATCTAAACGCCCTAAGTCCGGGGGCATGGTAATACATACCGTTTATATGGCTTCCGGAAAAGAAGAAAGCCGTGCTTCTACGGGTCATCGACCGCTTATCCGATCGATAACGAAGGCTCAGGAACAACAGTAGCAGAAACTTCAGGAGATGCCGACTGCAATGGCCGCACTCACTAGGCCAAAAGAAAATCCAGAGACCTCGGAGCAACGTCGGGAACAAGAAACTGATACCGAGTTCCTCCGAAGAATGCTCGAGAGGAAAGAAAAAGAAGCTGCGAAGCAGGCAGCCAATATAAAACGAATGGCTCTTTTGTTCCAAGACATGGCTGGGATGATGTTACAGCCGGAAGCTCCAGCTGAAGACCCTCCGATCATCATTGAAGACGACAAAGGGGAAACATCGAACCCTCCTCCGGCTCTTTCAGCAGCCAAAGAAGAGACAATCTCTAAGGTCGCCTTGGACGACTACATCACTCAGCAAATATGAGCTCACCAGGCGAACAAAGCGGCTGGGCAGGTCGTTAAGACTAGACGACCTTATCCAGACTGGTATGACCAAATAAGGTACCCACCGGGATATACGATCCCTAAATTTCATGTATATAAAGGGACGGGAAATCCGCATCCGCATGTTGCCCAGTTCAGAGCCTTGTGCGGCAACACCGGAGGTGATGATAAACTTCTACTCCGCCAGTTTGTTGGTAGCTTGTCGGAGACGACATTCGAGTGGTATTCTGAACTTCCAAATGACTTCGTCAAGACTTTTGCAGAGATGGTGATATTATTCACCCAGCGTTTCGCGAGTGCTAGTGAACGCACCCCAATAACGGCATTGATCAATGCCATGGTGAAGCCAGGTGAAACGTGGGTGCGATACACAATACGATGGCGAAATTTATGGTCAAAATGTGAGCAGCGCATCGAGGAAGCACCGGCAGTGGGCATGTTCGTGGGCACTTTGGACCCTCAGGCAGCTATTTCCCAATTCATGATGTTCTTCAAGCCGACCACGTTCCAGGCCTTGATTGACAAACTGGCCCAAATGGACCAGATGGGTCATAGACCGTCTTCTTCAAAGCCGGAGCAATGGAACGAAAAGGGCAAAGGGAAAGAGACATTCGTCGCGAATACTCAACAGCAGCCCAGTGGCCCAAAATTAACTGATCGCCTAGACGAGAGGCGGCAATTTTATAATGAGAAGATGAAGCGCCCTTATTCGTTTCCTCGGGACAAAACGAAGAGATTGTTCGAGCTAGCGGTGTGCAACATGCTCATCAATCTGCCAAATCCAAAATGACCGTTGCAACCCGGCAAGGCTAATAGTCCCAATTATTGCCCCTACCATCAAACCGTAAGCTATCCAATTGAAGATTGCTTCGTCTTTAAAGGCTGGATTGAAGATCAATACCAACAGGGCAAATTTGCCCTGTCTGAGAATTGGAAGGTGAACCCACCACAACCACACACTCCCAAGAAGACAGACACACCGGGGGCATCATGCTCTTTCGTAGAAGAAGCTCCATGGGAGATCGCTCTTTCAGCCAAGACGAAAAAATGCTGAAGGATCTCCAAACATGCCCGGCGATCAGGTGGAAAAATCCACTGGAACCCGAGATCATCGAAGGAATGCTGAAACCGCGCCCAACTCAAAAGATTGGTGGTGATAGCCAAAGCACTCACACCCAGCCGCCAAAGTCTTCGAAGAAAAAGAAGAAAGCCAAGAAGCCCGTGAAGCCTGGTGACAAGCGCACGGACCTGCAAAAACAGATTGACGCGTTGGAAGAATATAATCAAAAAGCGCGGACTCCTGTCACACTCCAAGAATTTCTCAGCCACGTCCTTGAGGACGTAGACGACGACAACGGAGAAGACTCGCCAGATGAGCCTGAAGATTATGTGGCAAGCTGCCATGTGATCTCCCACTCGTCGATAGACGATGAAGAAGCTCCTTACGCAGAGAAACTGGGGGCAGATCCTGAGTCGGAACTTGTAGGATCATCAGATGAAATGATTGATGCGTTCCTAAACGAAGCTCTTCTGAAAAGAAAAGCCGATCGAGAGCGTGAGATGGCCATATTCGAAAAAGCCAAACACCGGCAACTGAACGAAAGGGTTGAAACACCCCACGCCAAATCAAAGTACATCCGCCGCAAATAAAAGCAGGTTCAAGACGAGGAAGAGGTTCGCTAAAGCCATATCGATGGGAATGAAGCTGCCACCCTCCGAAGGAAACATTCTTAGTGAAGCGAAAATACATCCTAGCTACTTCTTATATCATCGAAAGATTGCGCACCCCACCGAAGAGTGCAACGCTTTTAAAAGATGGTGGCAGGGATATGTTGCTCACCGGCAACATTTCAAGCGGATGAAACGCAAAACTCGTCGGGAGCAAAGAAATACGACCGAGGAGCATAAAAGAACTACCGGCAGCTGTCATATGGTCAATGCTGGGGGACTGCAAGTTCTTACCTTCGGGAACAACTCTGACGAAGAAATGACTCTTGGCCCTCTCTTTAAAGAGTCCACCTCGGGAAAAGAGGAAGAACCGAAGACCTGTGAAAATATTCAGCTGCGCAATCGTACGCTGCCCGAAAAGAATCTTGGGCCCTCGAACAGTGGGTCAAATAGAAGAGATAAGGGGAAAGAAAAGGTCCCTGAGGATATCATCCTTGATGACCATGTCGTCGAAGAGTTGACAGCCAAGGACCCGCCAAAGAAAAGTAAGGCGTACTACAACGTTCTGGCACACTTGAGAAAGTTACCTTCGCAGCTAAGCATTCTCGACGCCCTTCTGCTATCCAAAGAGGTGAGAGATTCATTGATCAAGGCACTACAAGAGCCAGAGCAATTCCAAGCTTTCCTCGCCGAAGAAAAGATGAAGAACGAGCTGGAAGAAGTGCACACAGCGGATATCACCTTCGGTGATGAAGATCTCCTCCTTAGGACATGCGAGCATAACCGTCCCCTTTATGTCTCCGGATACTGTCGTGATATCAAGATAGGCAAAATCCTGGTTGACAATGGGTCTTCCGTCAATCTTCTCAACGTGAGAGTGTTGAAGGAAATCTGCATGAGCGTTCAACACCTCGCTCGAGATAAGATCACTATATCCGGGTTTGACTCCCAATCATCAAGGACACTCGGGTCTGTGATACTGACGTTACGCTTTGGGCTGCTCGTCACGGACATTAAATTTCACGTCATTGACGCCAAGACATGCTATAACGCTTTGCTCGGCCGGCCTTGGTTACACGAGTACAACATTATCCCCTCTACACAACATCAGTGTATGAAATATTTCAAGGATGATCTCGAGTATACCATAACAGGGGAGCTTAACCCGTTCTCCGTAAACGAAGTTCACAAATATGAGGATGCAAAGTATTTCTTGCCGGACTTTGAGGACACGGAGAGATGCTATAAACCGAAGAACAAAGCTATCACCACTATTCCAGTTTTCGGGAGTGATATCAAGGAGGAAGAAGAAATAGTTTATTCAGGTCCACCCCAGCGCAACAAGCCGGGACCGTTCACTCTTATATTGATCTTCGGTAGCGACTCGGAAGATGAAGTCAATGCCGTATTTTCTGTTCGGCCATCAATTCAAGCCTTTGCTGATGATGATCGGAGTTTGCAAATCACCATGGTTCCGTGGGAGCATTATAAAGAGCTCGATGCACTTAATACCTATAGTGTGCAAGAACTGCAGATATTCTACGTCCCTCCCAGGCGAAGAGATGAAAAGGTGATCCTCTTTTATCGATCCACGAAAACCAAAGTGGAGAAGGAAATTTGGCATGGTGCGGATTCTACACTTGATAGGCTCCAGCCCATCCGTCTGCCCAGATATTACACAAACGGATTAAAAAGATTGTTGAGGCGCCAAGGCGAACCCCTTAAGCAGACTGCTCGACAAGCTCAGTTCTACAACAGGATCTGGAAAGTTCCCAGAACTCAACAAAAGTTGCCCAACAGGAGAATGGAGACGATCGAGCTTGGATATGTTCGATCCAAGAAACGGGAGCTATTCCGCGACTGCTACGTCATCACGACTTTGATGAAGAAGGAGATGCTCTGTGCGAAGATGCTAACCTTGAACCAGAGCGAGCTCCCGCCATGAAAATGCCAAGTCCGTCGTTCGAAGAACAGATGGACAAGCTTATAAGGGAAGCGGGTCAGAAGATTTGAGACGATCATAATCGCGAAATGGCCATCTACGAGAGAGCCAAGATGCAGCGACTCCTTCAGCAGGCTGCAGAAAGTGACAATGCCCTTCGTCACCGGCCCGTCATACAAAAGGCCCGATGCAGAGGCAAAAATAAACCAAAGAATGGGAAAAGTGTTCGACAGCGACAAAGCGGGACCAAGAAGCCACGCGATCGAGAATCGAGCAACCAGGATCCGTCTCTTATAAAGAAGATGGGTCGAGAATATTCTTTTCATCAAGACAAGACAAAGAAGATATTCGATCTCGTCGTAAAGAATCAGATGATGACACTCTCGGAGTCCAAGCACCCGAGCAAGCAAACGAGGTCTCACACCCAGACTATTGCTCCTATCATCGAGCAATAGGACATCCTCTCGAAGACTGTTTCACCTTCAAAACTGGATTGAAGACCAATATCAACAAGGCAGGTTCGCTCTATCCAGCAGTTGGAGGGTAAGCCCTCCACAGAAGCATGAACCGATAGCGACACGTATAGCGAGAGTAGAACCAGATCAACATCGATCTTGGAAACGATCTCGTACCTGCCACGTGATAACGCTGTCAGAAGAAGAGCCCGAGAATATGGGTGACTTTCCCTGGTGTTTCGAAAATGATGATGGCGAGGTGATCTCAGGGTTTCCACCGGCGCCAAAAGAGCTGGAAGATGGAATACATACTACCGCAGATAACCTCAAGAAAATTGATTTGGGGACGGCAAGTGACCCGCGACTGACATTCGTCAGTGAGCTGTTGTCTGAAGAAAGGGTGGCTACGCTTAAAGACGTGCTCGTGCAGTATAAAGATTGCTTTGCATGGAACTATTCAGAGATGCCGGGACTCGATCCAGAGATTGCTGTCCACAAATTGGCGATTTTCACGGACATCAAGCCGATCAAACAAGCACCGAGAAGAATGCGGCTCGAGCTTGAGATGAGCATCAACGCTGAGGTCAAGAAGCTAATCGACTCTGGCTTCATCCAGGAAGTTCAGTATCCTGACTGGATCGCCAACATTGTCCTGGTGATAAAGAAAAATGGGACGTTGCGCATATGTGTGGACTTTCGGGATCTCAACAAAGCTTGCCCGAAGGACGACTTTCCAGGACCGGTCACCGAGCTGATGATAGATAATACGTCAACTCACGAAGTTTTCTCCTTCATAGACGGCTCATCAGGATACAATCAGATAAAGATGTATCCCGAAGACCAGAAGCATACCGCTTTCCGGACCCCTTTGGGCATATTCTGCTAGAAGGTGATGCCTTTCGGTCTAAAGAACGCCGGTGTCACCTATCAGAGGGCCATGACGAAGATCTTCGATGACCTCATATATGAAATCGTCAAATGTTATATCGACGACCTCGTAGTTAAAAGCAAATCATACGAAGAACATCTAGAACATCTGAAGACCGTGTTTCAACGCCTTCGGAAATACAACTTGAAGATGAACCCTCTCAAATGCGCGTTCGGAGTTTCCTCGGGAAAATTCCTAGGATTCATCGTACGACATCGAGGCATCGAGATAGACCCGTCGAAGATCAAGGCAATTATGGAAATTCCCCCGCCAAAGACTCTCAAGCAACTGTGGTCTCTCCAAGGAAAGCTCGTGTATATCCGGCGGTTCATAGCCAATCTCTCCGGCAAGTGCCTCCCTTATAGTCACCTAATGAAGAAAACTCCTTTCGTCTGGGATCACAAATGCCAAAGTGCGCTAGACGAAATCAAGCAATACCTGCAGAATCCTCCGGTGCTGACTGCTCCAATCAAAGGAAAGCCTCTCATTCTGTATACAACCGCCCTTGAGGGTTCTCTAAGTGCATTATGGGCACAAGAGAATGACCAAGGGAAGGAGAGAGCCCTTTACTATTTGAGTCGAGTTCTACTGGGGGCAGAAAGCAATTACTCCCCCATCGAAAAACACTGCCTGGCGTTGATCTTCGTGATAACGAAGCTCAGAGACTATGCGTCGGCACATGAGGTCCATCTCATATCGAAGGTGGATCCTCTCAAATATTTAATGTCAAAGGCTATATTAACGGGATGACTCGCTAAATGGGCCCTGCTCTTGATGGAGTTCTCGATAACTTATCGACCCCTCAAGGCAGTGAAAGGCCAGGCCATCGCCAACTTCCTCGCCGAGCATCCGATACCTGCCGAATCTCCCTTGAACTGCGAATTGCCAGACGAGCATGCGTTTGACACGATCGACGAAGAGAGAAGAGATAATGATACTCAGTGGGAAATTTACTTCGATGGAGCATCTTCCATGAAAAAGCGCAATCAAAGCACCCCCATAATCAAATCAGGGGTAGGCCTCATCTTCGAATAATGCGCTTTTCCTTCTCCTTAACAGAGCCGAGGACGAATAATGAATTCGAATATGAGGCTTTGATAGCAGGTCTTGAGATTGCTGTTGATATGGGAATCGAGAACCTTCTTATATACGGAGATTCCCAACCGATCGTTAGTCAAGTAAACGGCGACTATCAGACGTGCAAGCCAGAGTTGGTGAAGTATGATGAGTGAGTACAGCAACTGTTAACTCAAATCCCTGCCTATGCCCTGGAAAACATACCGCGCGCGGAAAATAGCAAGGCGGATGCATTAGCCAAGCTCGCTAAAGAACTGGCCGACGAGAACCGCGATGACGTGAGGATCGTTGTGCAAAGCCGTCAGGTTCTCGCACCGGCAGAAATATCTCCGGAGTCGTCCGAAGAAAAAAGAGCGACCGAGTAAACGGCCTTACAAATAAAAGACCAGGAAAAGGCTGAGGATTAGAGAGAAGACTTTATAGACTACTTCAAATCCCGTCGAACATCTGAAAATGCATCCTTAAGGCATCAGCTTATGAAGCGAGCTCTATCTTTTGCCTTCGTTAATGATACTCTGTATAAGAGATCATTTGATTCTCTATGGCTAAGATGCTTGGGACCTGAAGAGGCAGAAAGAGTCGTCCAAGAAACTCACGACGGACTCTGCGGTTCACACCAAGCCGGGCCGAAGATGGAGTTGAAGATCAAACGGATGGGTTATTATTGGCCCACGATGATCCAGGACTGCCTCGAATACGCGAAGCAATGCCACTCGTGCCAGATTCACGGGGACTTTATCTATCAGCATCCAAATCCACTACATCCAACGGTAGCTAGCTGGCCGTTTGAAATGTGGGAAACTGACATAATCGGCCCCATCGAACCAGCATCGTCCAGAGGACATCGATTCATTTTGGCAACAACTGATTACTTCTCCAAGTGGGCAGAAGAAGTACCACCGAGGGAAGTGAAGACGGAGAATATCCTCCATTTCTTCAAGACACACGTCATTTACCGGTTCGGCACTCCGCGACGGATCATCTCCGATAACGGGCCAGTCTACAGAAGCCACAAGATCAGCCGCTTCGCATAACAGTATAACATAGACTGGAGATACTCTTCAGTCTATAATCCCCGAGCTAACGGTTTAGCTGAGGTTTTCAACAAGACCTTGACGAAGATCGTGAAAAAGACGGTGTCTCGAAATAAGAAGGACTGGCATGAGAGACTGCATGAAGCTCTCTGGGCGTATCGAACTACATTCAAAACGGCTGCGAACACAATGCCGTATGCATTGGTGTTCGGCACAGAAGCGGTACTCCCCTTGAGATAGAGCTACCCTCTCTGCGAGTGGCAGTTCACTACGAGCTAACAGACGAAGAAAATGCTCACCTTCGGCTTGAGGAGCTCGATGCCATTGATGAGACCCGGCTCATAGCACAACAAAATCTGGAGGCTTATAAAGCAAAGATGACGCGCTCATATGAGAAATTGACTAGGCCGAGAACATTCCGTCAAGACAAACTCGTGCTAGTGGTCAGAAGACCTATGATCCCTAATCGTGCTAAACGGGGGAAATTCAAGCTGAACTACGAAGGCCCCTATATCATAGACAAAGTTTACCAGGGTGGAGCTTACCTACTCATGGACATACATGGTGAAAGACCTTTCAAGCCAATAAACGGTCGCTTCCTAAAGAAATACTATGCCTGACGAGTCACGGCCTAGGTCAACGATAGATGACGACGCCTATGTCCGCTCGCTATCTTCCTAAGCCCAAACTCTATAAGTAGTAGCCGGTTTTCGGACCGAAACGTACTTAAACTAACAACGGACCGAACGTCCTTAAACTAACGACGGACCGAAACGTCCTTAAACTAACAACGGACCGAACGTCCTTAAACTAACGACGGACCGAAACGTCCTTAAACTAACAATGGACCACTATGTCCTAAAACTGGCTGTTGACCGAGACGTACTACGGACCACAGCATCCTAAGGCCGACACAAAAAAAGGTATGTCCATAAACAAAATGGGCACGGATGAAAACCCGAAAGGGCTCCATAAGTAAAAACAGCAGGGCTACCGGCGAGTTTTTGTGAAAACCCGAAATGGCGCGATCTCGTTAAAAGACACTTGCAAGGTCCTCTCGACCTTATGAGGAGAAACTATCTGCGTGAGATCCTTACGACTCACAAGGGAGCAACACACTTAGGGATCCCCACCATTCCTAAGGAGAAATTATACTTGCGAGATCCTCACGACTCGTAAGGAGAACCTTCTTATGAGACCCTTACGGCTCATAAGATTCAAAAGTCTTAAGCTACAGGGATTTGAACCTGTTCTTAAGCGGCCACCACAACCTCCAATGCTGCCCTACAAGCGGTTCAATACTGACCCTTTTATACAATCCACGGGCGCGAAAAAAAATTTCCCTAACAAAGTCCCATCCAGGACTACGGATATGTTTGCACAGTGAACACCCCTTGTAAGTCCTCTCGACTTATAAGGAGAAAATACTCTTGTAAGATCCTTACGACTTATAAAAGGCCATACACTTGGGAATCCTCACGATTCTTAAGGAAAAAACGAACTTACGAGATCCTCATGACTCGTAGGAAGAAATACCTTTATGAGACCCCTACGGCTCATAAAGTCAAAAGCCTTAGTCTACAGGATCCTAACCCTGTTTACTAAGCCACCTTTGTTCGACATCGACAGAAGCAAATGATGATTCGCTCCTGGCAATATCCCAGTTGCAGCGATGCTGATACTGAAATCGGTGTCAAATCCCAAAACTCGTGGCAAAAACCCAGCGAGCTACGCATGCATACGAAATAGCCGAAATGATGGGGCAACTTGCAACAAAATCAGCAAATAAAAATGTATGCATACAAAAATAGCCGAAATGATTGGACAACTCGCAATAAAAATCAGCGAGTAAAAATAAAACAAATAGCTGAAATGATTGGGCACCGCGAAAAATAGCCGAAATGATTGGGCAATCGTGACCTTTGCGATATAAAAGCTGAAATCATAGAGCATCGCGGAAAGAAATAAAAAAAGAATTTTTTTTTGAAAAAATTGAAATTTTTGCCCTACAGGTAAGATCACATCGATCCCTGTATACAATCCAGGGGCGCAAACAAAGAAGGAATCACACCTTCCCTTCATAGGCTAAATCAGAAAAAGAAGCCAAATCTCAACGGTTCGCAGACAGCCTGGAGATCATCTCAACATTCGTCTCATTACAACAGATGCAACATCAAGTAAAGCGGAACCGCGGCAATTCCCAGTTCCATGACTCGGCACTGCACAGATGACCGAGAGTCAAACCCTGACTCTACGAAATACGGATAAAGTCAACCCTTCCTGGTTTCGCTGAACATGGCTTATGTCAATCCCGACCCCGTGGGAAACGTCCAGAGCGGATCCTGGTCCTCGCAGAACACTGCTATGTCAATCCTGACCCGTGGGAAGAATCCAGAGCAAATTCCTGGTCACGTGGAACGCGGCTTATGTCAATCCTGACACCGTGGGAAGAATCCAGAGCAAATTCTTGGTCACGTGGAATGCGGCTTATGTCAATCCTGACCCTGTGGGAAACGTCCAGAGCGGATTCTGGTCCTCGCAGAACACGACTATGTCAATCAGACAACGTGGGAAGCATCCGGAGCAAATTCCTGGTTACGTGGAACGCGGCTTATGTCAATCCTGACCCCGTGGGAAATGTCCAGAGCGGATCCTGGTCCTCGCAAAACACGGTTATGTCGATCAGACCCCGTGGGAAGCATCCAGAGCAAATTCCCGGTCACGTGGAACGCGGCTTATGTCAATCCTGACCCTGTGGGAAACGTCCAGAGCGGAGCCTGGTCCTCGCAGAACATGGCTATGTCAATCAGACCCCGTGGGAAGCATCCAGAGCAAATTCCTGGTCACGTGGAATGCGGCTTATGTCAATCCTGACCCCGTGGGAAACGTCCAGAGCGGATCCTGGTCCTCGCAGAACACGGCTATGTCAATCAGACCTCGTGGGAAGCATCCGGAGCAAATTCCTGGTCACGTGGAACAAGACCTATGTCAATCCTGACTCCGTGGAAAACGTCCAGAGTGGAGCCTGGTCCTCGCAGAATATGGCTATGTCAATCAGACTCCATGGGAAGCATCCAGAGAAAATTACTGGTCACGTGGAACACGGCCTATGTCAATCCTGACCCCGTGGGAAATGTCCAGAGCGGAGCCTGGTCCTCGCAGAACACGGCTATGTCAATCAGACTCCGTGGGAAGCATCCAGAGAAAATTCCTGGTCATGTGGAACACGGCCTATGTTAATCCTGACCCCGTGGGAAACGTCCAGAGTGGAGCCTGGTCCTCGCAGAACACGGCTATGTCAATCAGACTCCGTGGGAAGCATCTAGAGCAAATTCCTGGTTACGTGGAACGTGGCTTATGTCAATCCTGACCCCGTGGGAAACGTCCAGAGCGGAGCTTGGTCCTCGCAGAATACGGCTATGTCAATCAGACCCCGTGGGAAGCATCTAGAGCAAATTCCTGGTCACGTGGAACACGCCTATGTCAATCTTGACCCCGTGGGAAACGTCCAGAGTGGATCCTGGTCCTCGCAGAACACGGCTATGTCAATCAGACCCCGTGGGAAGCATCCAGAGCAAAATTCCTGGCCACATGGAACACGGCCTATGTCAATCCTGACCCCGTGGGAAATGTCCAGAGTGGAGCCTGGTCCTCGCAGAACATGGCTATGTCAATCCTGACCCCGTGGGAAGCGTACAGAACAAATCCTGGTCCCGTGGAACACGGTTAAAGTCAATTTTTACCCCGTGGGAAACGCCCAGAGCAACTCCTGACTCCGTGAAATGCGGATAATGGCAACACCATCAATCACTTACGGGTTCTCTCGACCCGTAAGGAAGAAAACTCTCTTGTAAGATCCTTACGACTTATAAGAGAAAACGCATTTAGGAATCCTCACGATTCCCAAGGAGAAAATACACCTACGAGATCCTCTCGACTCGCAGGGAGAAAAGTCTTTATGAGACCCTCACAGTTCATGAAGTTGAAAAGCCTTAGGCGGCAGATCTGAACCTGCTTTCTAAGCCATCACTACCTCTCGAAGAATTCAAAACGGAATGCTCTCTCTATCATCTGCAGGCTATACTTACAAAAGTGACATGCTGATGACAAAGAAAAGAAGAAAGCAAAGAGATGACACAAGGCATTGCGAAAGAAATGTATCTTTTATTCATAAATTCAATTGGGTACAAAATACATCTTATGAAAGAATAAAAAAAATGGATACATTTTATTCAAAATTACAAATGGTACAAAAACAATTATTGAGAGGGAAGCGTTTTCAATAGACCAATCAGCCGCTCGTGCACTTCCCTCGGCCCCTTTTCTTGGTCAGCTGCTGTGGCCAACTCTGCTTCGACCTGGGCTCGTTGCTGCAAGTAGGATGAAAGTTGCTCTTCGACGACCCACTGAGCTGCCCCACGATTCTGTGCATCTCGCTCGATGAGGTCGAGCTTTTGCCTCAGCATGAGCCCGTCAGAAATCCATCGTAGAAGGCTTTCGAAGATAACTTTCAACTGTGCAGCGTTTACATCAACTTGAGCATGCAATCGAGCAGATTCGCTTGAAGTATCTTCGCACTCCTTACGCTTTAAGGCCGCTTCCTGTTCAAGATGGCGGAAGTAAGGGGTGCTCTCCTCGACCCATGTAGCCCGCTGGGAGTTCACAGCCAAAACCTCAGGGGCAGGACGTCTGAACTCAAGCTCATGCAGACAGGCCTCGATTTTTCTGCAATGATTAACCCAGGACTCCATGACGCCTTCATTATGAAAGTGAGCGTCGCCAGCATGGGATTAACTGCAGTAGCGAAATCTGCAGCAAGGGCAGGAGTCTCCGCATCAAGCTCCTCGAGATGATCGATCAATGTATGTAGGTTATTCACAGCACCTTTGGAAGAGGGGCGTCGAGAGAAGGGGTCTGCTGGCATTATGACTTGAGACTCAAACGGAGCTGAAGTCGGTGTCACAGCTACTAAGCAAATCACAGTCAAATAACGGTTCAAGAAATAAAGGAGGTTCATGAACAACGGAGTTTACTATACCGGCTGCAGCAGGTGGCAAGACCGGGAGTACCAGCGGTGCAACTGTTCTTTCGTCTCCTCCTTTGATCTGTAGGGCTGTAATTAAAACAAAGAAGAATTAGAAACGATTTGACTACCCGTAAAAGAAAAGAAGAAACGTTAGCTAAAGGCTGTACTCACCAGCTCCGCTAGAAGAGGCAATCTCTGACTGATAGGAGAAGTGTGGGTGTAGCACCTGATACAGGTGATCAAAAAGGACTCCTGCAAGGATACAATAATGCAATATCAGTACATGAAGTATACTGCCTACAATGAAGCGGATGGGTTACAAATCCGCACCGTCCAGCATTTGAGAGGGTACGAGAGAAGGTAAAGGAGCGGTCACCGTCAAAGCAGCAACTGGAGACGCTTCCTCAGATGGCATAACCCCAACGCTCATCACACCTGCATTAGAAATAAGAGAAACGCTGTCAAAAGAAATTGAAAGGGATTGCAAAATAAAGGGGAAAGTAATGACCCAAAATCTACCTGGTGAGTCGCCGGGCGAGACCGCGACAAGGGCGTCACTAGATGCAGCGAATGCTTCACCCTCCTCCATCGGAACGGTCTCGCTACCCGTAGCCTCATCTCCCGATTCCACAAGAATCGTCGTGACACTCGCAGCACCCAGCAACGGCAAGGAGCCGCAGGGGGAAAGAGCGACGATTGGAGCAGTGCCCGACTCTTGAGAAAGAGTGGTTACCTCGGGCTCGGTGATTGTAGTCATCTCACCTACCGCTACCTCGGGCTTGGCGATTGTGGCTGTCTCACCTACCGCTACCTCAGGATCGGTGGTTGCCGCCGCGTCACCCACCACTTCCTCGGCAAGACTCGGCCCTGCAGGATAGGATATATGAGAACCTGAAAATTAAAACTTTGACAAAAGAACCCAATGTCACGTTACCTTGGGTCGGTTTTTCGATTGCCTCCCGAGCCGCATGTGCTGCCTGTCTGTGGGCGGTAGACAAGGCAGTCGAAGTATCCTATGAAGGAGTAGGGGCAGGGGTAACAGCGCTTGGACCTGCACCCGCATCCAAGACGGAGGTACGCTCCCTGGCCGCGCACATTCTACGCTTCCTTTCCGCCCGGACCGTGAGGGCAGATCTTCTAAAGACCTCCGTCAATGGGACGTCATCGTCCGCGCCAATAGTTACCTCTGGAGCCGTTATGGCATCCGTCATTAGTTGCTTAAGTGAAGCTTCTTTCGGCAATACCGGCAGAACCGAGACTTCGATAGCCGACCCGGGAAGCATCTCCGCACCGCCCTGCAAAGTCAGTGCCACACCTGGAATGTCACGACCCGAAATTGGCACGTGACGGCCCTAATATTACGCAACGCCTAAACACATAACGCAGTAAAAGAAAGCGAAAACCCAGAAATCTAAACCAAATAAAGACAAGAAAAGATAATAGCAGTTTTGAAACATTTGAAATCACAACCCAAATTCTTTAAAAAGTTCAACTGGTTTTCTTAAAAATTTTGGCAGCACCCCCTTTATAAAAACTAACCCCGAAACGGGTACAACAATTAAAGATAAATAAAGCATCCCCAAACGGGAGCAAATACATGTCCAAAGGCGGAAAACAATCACCACCACAAATATACGACGCCGTAGCGAAGAAATAAAGACAATAGAGAGAAAGCTGTATAAAAGACAACAAATCCACAATTTATACAATATCGTCCTCACCAAGTCTCTAAGTCAACAACATAATAGTAGATGGAGAGTACAAGATACAACGGATATACAATACAAATACAGATAACCACCAAAACCCACCTGAACAAAACATCACACTGTAAGCCGATGCGGTATCTGTAGCAAAAGATGATAGATGAATAGCCAGCCTCGACTACTCCGGGGAACACTTTGTAACACCTGTGGCACAACGGGGGTGAGTTGCCAACTCGTGAATAGTAAATAACATATGTAGGTAATCGCAAGAATGCACGTAAAGCGTGAATCTAAGATATGCAATTAACATCAATAACATGTCATATGAATGCAGAATAATGGAAAGTACTCTAGCAGGTACAACCAATATATGAAGCAATAATAATATGACAATAGTATACAATAATCATGCAATAAGGGTGTGAGAATATAAATATGCAACAATCATGAAAGGTATACTAACAGGTGCTACTAATACATGAAACAGTGCACAAACAGATAAAGGTGAGGTATGGAGTGAAATATGTCATTTCCACGGAATCCTGACATCGTGGTAGGATCACAATCCATCAAGATACTCAAAATCCCAATTCCTCAATCAGCCCCCAATTGGCTCTCATAACATATAAGTCTCACATCTCCTCAATGTACAATATCAAGTATATCTCGCATATCCCGACTGTACAACATCAAGTAGATCTCACATATCTATCCAGTATCCAATCTCAATGAATCACTTATATCCCAAATCAAATCTCAAGTAACATTCTAACATCCTAAATATATTTGCATAAATAAATATGATGGGGTCAATACACATATATTAGCCTCCCATTCCACTAATAATGGTGTAAGGGTATATATAACATCGGCTAAATCCCCTGTTATATATACAAGGAGTAATTAGAAATATCATGAAACCAATGTGCCAAGCATCGACACAAAAATACTAATTTATCGGATGCTGCCACTAAGACTAGCATCCTGATAGGTACGTATCGTACGCTATCCCGAAAGCATGAGTGCTTAGCTCTGACCCTCGCCTTTCGACGTATCAATACGTACATGACTCACGTCGGTATCCACATGATAGCCGCTGAGTCATAAGTACTGTCACCGGTAGGTACTTGCCCACCTCCAGGCTCAATCGTCAAAGTCCATCGATCATCTTGCCGAGGGGAACCGTACCGGGCCCCACCATGTACCCTCATACGGCAGCCACTCCTCGTATGGAGTATATAATCAGAACCGATAAATCTCATGGTGGATGCGCAAATATCATATCAAGGAAACCGGGCCTTTCATATAATGCATAATTTTATGAACTCCCGCGGTTCCCAAATCAAGAAAATATCATGAAAAATCTATATAACAATGCGAAAATCCATGAATATAATATGTGCGCCATATCTGAAATGCAAGCATATAAAGGAAAAACCGCTAATTAACTGCATCAAGTTAATACAAATATCATGCGGTTCCTATTTATCCACTTCTAAATAACATCAAGTGAAGGTAAACATGTAGCTAAAACCAGATGCATGTGAAATCAATAAGGTATAGCAAGATAATGTGTCTACCTATAAGCAATGATATAGTATACCCCCTGGGTATAAGAACAGTATGTGCAAGGTATACCTGTAGCTATGTTAGGGAGTGTGTATATACCTATCACTAATGGTACAATACTCTATAGGAATACAGGTATGCTAAATGCCATATATGATAAGCAGTATGAATCAATGTCACAATGTCCCTAACCAAGCAATATAACATCTATAAGTAGTTTGTGTGTGACATGGCAATTATTGACGGTGTGTGTAGCATACAATCAGTGCTCGTGCAACATGAATCGTCAATAATATGTGCAGTGCCCTACTACTACTAGTCCAGGCACAACTATATCTAAGTAATAGGGTAAAGGCGCAATTCTAACAATAACGTAGAATATGCGACAAGTAATAAAATCTCTAGCCCTGACGCATAACGCCATGCGGGCGATTCCCCTGTAGATGTTAAATCTACTCACCGATGGTCTCGAGCTATGAAAATACGACCACCAGTTTCCCCTTGTCCGCGGCACCCGAAGTCCCTGCTTGTGAACCTAAAATTTCATAAATACAACACATAAGCTAAATATCCTATGATGACAAAAAGACAACGAAACGCGATGAAAACGCCCGGAAAATTACACTGCGCGCTTAGCGCATCTATCGCGCACGATACTGGCCGAAAACCCTAATTGGGGTCGCTAAACTACAAAACATCAAGTCTGGACCCTGATCGTTCCGATCGCACAACACAACACAAGAATTACGAGGAATACAATAGATATAACCCCGCAACGACCAATCGAACCCACGTCGGAAAACCCCTGAAATCTAGTAAGCAACCTATCGCAATATTTCGCACTAGTTTCAAGCTAATGCATATCTAGCGATTACAAACACCTTAAAATAGCTTAACTAATTTATCTAAACCATTCCTATATTTTTAACACTCGCTAATTATGTTTTAGCAAAAACCTAGTAAGCTAATTGCATAATTAAACAAAGTGTCCATTAGCAAAAATTAACATATCCTACTAGGTTAATCATCTCCAAAACATAAATTAACACTTCAAATGAACACTAAACACTTAACAAAATTTAACCCTAACATGAATTTCTTAAACCAAATATAAATGAATTAATCATAATTTAAAAACTAAACTAAACACATAATTAGCTAGAATAAGATTAAAGCAAATATAAAAGGATTAAGGTAAGAATTATACCTCCCCAAGAACACAAAATGAAACTTAATCCAACATCTTAGCATAAAAAACCAAGCTTTATTGAAGATCCATGAAGGATTAGTGAAGGAAAAATGGTTTAATTTTTATATAGGAATTTTTGGATTTATTTTTGGAATTCTTTTGTGTTTTTGAGTGAAAAAGAGTGAGAAATGAGCTTGGAAAATGAAATGGCCAGAAATGAGGATGAGGCTCGGCCAAGGAGGGATGGGGGGGGGGGTTATTTTTGTGAATATTTTGTGAAGAAATAGCTAGGAAAGAGAGTGATAAATGCTAATTAAAGCTATTTGCCACCTTTCACTCTTTTCTTTTCTTTTCTAATCCAAATCCTTTTGCATAAAAGAAAAATCTAGATATTTGAAAAGAAGCTTCTAAAATAAATCTAGTGTCAAAAATAAATTTATTCACTCGAGAATTTTTTTTTCCGATTTACGTGTACAAAATACAGCTTAAAATAATATTTTATTTGGGAAAAATTCTATCTGAACCAAAACCTCCCAAATGCTCCCAAAGTTCACGCACAAGATTTATTTTAGCTAAACTAGATGCCGACAAGCTTATACGGACGTTTGATCGAAATCGGGTTAAAACGGGAAAAACTGACAATTTTGCCCTAAAACGGGAAAATTCACAAAACGATTTCTAAAACGCTACATGGAATAACCTGAGTAGAGGTAGTTCCTATAATAAGATGAAAAGGAGGGGTCATATTACCTATAAGAAACGGGAACGGAGACGCGGTGAACCGAAATGTACCGATGCCTAAGGATGCTCGAAGTCTTTTCTCTTCCTCAAAAGTCTTGGGAGAAGCTGCGAGAGCTTCTTCGGTGGAAATGCCTGTTAAAAAAGGGGGGAAAGTGTCAGTCAAAATATGATGATAAAAATATGATGCAATGACGAAAGATACAGCTGATGGTTACCTGATTGCGCGAGGATGGCCAGTCCCGCTTCGTGGCTTGCCAATTGCTCAGAAGCTGCAATGGCAGCCGCCAGATCAGTATCATATGGCGGCATGAATAGACCCTCATTTCTCCCATACTCGCTCAGGCCCTCGCCATAAGGAGCATGAGGCTCCTGGCCGAGTACAACTTCGGCATAAAGGATCGACTTTTTCTTCCTCTTCTGCGAGTGAGCTCCGGTCGCAGCTAGCACAAGCTTACGCTTGGTAGGCACTTTAGGACGATGAGTCCCGATATCTGAACCCACGCCAGAATCGGGGGAAGCTACAGTCGCCGTTTCTACAGGAGCCCGGGGTATCGGTAGCTCGGGCCTGTCATGCGGGACTTCGATCACGGCGGCTTCTCTTAAGGGAGGTGGGACAATGGTCCGTCGCTTCAGAGGGACGTTTCGATCACCAGCAGGGGGTGCACCTTTGCGATCGAGTAGCAGTCGCTTCTTTTCCCTGATGACGGCGCCCATTGAATGCTGGTACCATGCTACGTACACACTAAGGGCCTTCGGGACACAGCTCGGTTCGCTGATAAAGAAGTTGGACCCCATGTTCATGCGTATGAAATGATGTAGCGCGTTTCTCATTCCCTCTTTAGTGACAGCAGGTTCTAACAAGAAAGCCTCAAGTGGGACTCCCTGATTGTAGCTCAGCTGCTGGGCGAAACGGTGCGGATTGTATCTCATGAATAACGCCGCATCATTTTGCCTAAACACTAGAAAGCCCGGTCCGATGGAATATAAATGAAGGATTTCCCGAGCTTTCAAAACAGAGGCTCCATCTTTAAAAATGTCCCGTAATGGATGCCCCGTTGTCGCGGACTCTTTGCCGATAGTCAGGATTTTGTCGGTGAAAGTCATGCCATCTCCAACCGTGCAAGGATGAAGGAGCAAACCTCTAGCTTCCCATGGTGACGGATTTACAATAGATGCGTCGACTAATCGCATAATCCGGGGGAAGCCGCACCTGTCGTAGAAGGACGGCTTTTTATGGATACCGAAAACGCTAAGTGCATGTAGCTCGAGCCATGACATGAAGTAATGCATCGAGAAGTTCACATGCTGCACTCCGGGTTCAGTAGTATCTGCCGCTTGGCTGAGGCCGTAATACAGATGAGCTAACCCGGCAACCCCGACAGCCACTTTCACCCCAATGACCATTCGGTGAGCTGGGTAGAAGACAAACGGCCTCATACGGCAAGGGTGCATCGGGAGCGCAAACCAGCTCAGCCATAGCCCAAGAAACCGCAAAAAGAAAGTTTCCTCATCAATCCCAGGGACTGCAACATCTGCGAAGGAAACAACTAGAGTGTTGGGAAGGAAGAAACTCTTTTAATCTGCCTCCGCCATTGGGAAGTTGTTTAACCCTAAGCCGAAAGGGTCGTCAAGTTTGGCGAATTTAGCAGCCTCCTTCGAGAGGACTTCCGGATGGAGAAAACGAGCAATGAAATCCTCGAAATTAACCCCGCGACTCCCAGATTCGAGAAAAAGGCCCTCATAAATATTCAACACTTTGATTAAACTAGGGAACTGGTGTTGAATGGCATTCTCCGGGGTAAGGCATGTCATCACTGGCTTGGCACCAAAAACGTATTCATCTGTAGGAAGAAGTTCCTCATAATGCTCCCCCATAACCAGTAAGCCAGAAACTTCTGCAAATTTCTCTAAGGAAATTGATACTTCTCGATCCAGCGAAAGAAAGGCGTGAGTAGGAATATTCCACTGCTCCAGAAAGGCCTTAACCCACCAAGCGGGAAGCGTAGAATACTGGAAGAGAGAAGCATAAATGGCGGGATACAACCCAAGCCTCAACAACTGTGACTTCTTCGCTGACAGAATGTAGCAGGCCCATTGCAGATAGCCAGCTGGATGACGAGGAATTAGGCCAATCATATATGGTTGTCCCCACAGTCGTGCCTCGCCTTGACAAATACGTCGCCCCAGGGTATCCAAAGCCATTGGAGGCTGAACAGGTATCGAAGCCATAGCAGGCTGAAGAAGACCTCCCGAAGTCCAGTTGACTTCTTCTACGGTATAGTTCACCGGGGGTGGGTCGGCGTAATGGATCGCCATGATGGGCTCTGAGGGTACCGTGCACGAAAAGCTCTGCCGACCTTTAATAATTTGATTGTACCATGTCCCCCAGAGGTGAAGATTCTTATGTTCCGGGTCATGATCTTTGATCAATACTAAGACTTCCCGGTCCACAGGCGCTCCAGGGAATCCTCCCTCTGAACGGGAAAAAAGGATCGAAAGACATGTTGCCTGCGCGAAAAGAGACAAAAGTTAACTGTTAGTGATATAATTTAATTTAAATTCTAACACTTGGTACTTTAGAATTTGTACCACAATGCAATGCAGTGGAGAGGGACCAAAGGGGGACCACAAAATCTAGATGACAGTTCATCATTAATAAAACAGCCTCATCATTTGATGATGCTGTCATTAAATAAGGAAATCCTCAAGAAATCCTCATTAAATGAGAAATCCCGCGGGCAGAGGAGTAAATCTCCCTTTGAGAGTAGTGCTTTGTGACATAGTGACACTTGTCAAACTCTAATCATGAAGGAATAAAAATTCCTCATGAGTCTTGCTCTGGAAGAAAATGATGGAATAATCCATTAGAAAAATTGAAATCAATTTTTTATACATAAATTAAAAAATTTCTGAGATCTTCAAGATCCATGAACAAACTCTTAAGAGTTCTTCATAAGAGATTAATAAATCTACATGATTTGAAGAGAGCAAAGCTCTGTTAATGAAACCCTAAAAGGGTTTTTTTAGATCAAAGATGTATGAAGAGCAAGGCTCTGTTAATGGGTAAAACCCTAGATTATTAAAAGATTTAATTTTTACCTAAATTTTGACAGAGTTTTTGTCCTTAAGAAAATTCTTAAGATGGAGAGCTATGCTCCGTGAGAGAATAAAAATTCTCAGAAAAACAAGGAAGAAGATGAACAGAAATCATCCTAAGGACCAAAGGTCCTATTTATAGGCACTGAGTGCCGTTTCAACTTCTGAGTTGATCCAAGGCCGCAGATGCTGCCACTGCTGCACTCACATGTGGGCCACATGAGCGCAACGGTGGGGGGCATTTGTTTTCCCCAATCAGAGAAAAGCTCTGTTTAAAATTTAAATTTTTGAAATGAAGCAATGCTTTAGATGCAGCGCCAAGTACGCTGCGCCCTAGCAGCGCCCCACGTGCAAAGCACGTGGGCGCTAGCGCTAGGTGCACTACGCTCTAAGCAGCACGCCACGTGTACGCTAGCATTAGGTGCGTTGCGCTCCAAGCAGCGCACTACATGTCAAACACAGGTGCGCTAGCGCAATGTGCGTTGCCCTTTAAGCAGCGCACCACGTGTAAAGCACGGGTGCGCTAGCGCTGGAACTAAAAGCTCCCCACCGTTAGATCAAAGATCTAATAATAGTGATAAATCATTAATTAATCAGAATTAAATTCTGTTAAGGAAAGATTCCTCAAAATCTTTCCAAATAGCAAGATTGTGCTCTGTAAATCAGAGCACCGTTGGCACTACTACAAATAAGGGTTGCCCTTACGGATATATCCGTAGGGACGAAAAAATATCCCATAGGTGCAAAGGCCGCAGGTGCAAGTTGAAGCCCTGAACTTGCTCCTATGGGTAAATTCTTGCCCCTACGGATTTCTGTGTAGGTCCTGTTGCCCCTACGGACTAGGCCGTAGGGTAAAAAAATTTATATTATTTACGGTTTTTTTTAATATATTAAATGTACCTACGGACATGACCGTAGGGCCAAGTACTACCCCCTACGGATATATTCGTAAGTACCTATCCGTAGGGGGCAAAATATCAGGAATCCTGATATGTTGCCCCTACGGATGACTCCGTAGGGACGAAGCAGTGGCCCCTACGGATATGTCCGTAGGGGCACTCCCAACCCCCCGGTACTGAAATCAGGGGGGAAATATCAGTTACTGCTGATATTATGCCCCTACGGATATAACCATAGGGGTAACATAAGTACCTACGGATTAATCCGTAGGTACATATTATCTGTATTTTTTAAAAAAAAATGGGCTGCTTGATTTTTTCCCGCCCTGTGCACAATAATATATACATCAATCAAATATAAAATTAATCATCACACAACATATATCGCAGTATTCATAATCACATCTCACGCATATATATAATATACAAAAGAAACCCAAAAACTGAATATGATATAAATATAAACCAATATCAATATCGTTTCAAAATGTAGTACAATGTGTATGATATAAATAAATACATGTTTCAAAAAATAAGAACCAAAAAGCTACCCTAGTTCGGTCCAGCTCCACCTCTGAATAACGATAGAATAGCGCGCGCCTGCTCCTCGGTCAATAAACTCTGCAATTCGGCGCGAGCGGGAGTCTGAGCGGCCTGTGGAGCTGGCGATGTGGTCTGCGCAGCCGCCGTCGAGGTAGTCGCTTGCGGAGCCGCGGCTGCGGGAGTCTGAGCGGGCGGTGGAGCTATAGGAGCTGTCTGCGGAACCGCAGCCGATGTAGTGGCTTGCGGAGCCGCAGCCGAAGGAGATGCATGTGGAGGCTCGACCGATGTACCCTGTCGCGTCTGGACCTAACGTGTGTAATAAGCGTGTAAGAACTGTGTATTATTCGAATTCGTATCATTATTAAGTTATTTCGAAACCCCGTTTGGATATCTAGTTTGTTGTTTATTTTAATTACATCTGTATGTATGATTAATCAAACTTAAGTCTAAAACCAAATAAGCTCAAGCTACGTACTAATTATGGATATGTTGATATCTATATACTATGACATGATATTTTACTATAAAGTAGTATACATACCAGCATCTACTTCAACTCCTGAACGGTGGCCCTCAAGCTCTCCAGTTCCTGATGGACACGTCGGTCGCTGGAGATGGAGGAAGTAACCGCTGGGGTGGAGTCCAACCTCATATGGGACCTGCTAGGGCCTAGTCTCCAGCCTCTCTCCCAACCTCCGTGGTGCCCTCCGTGTGCGGCGTCCAGAACTGGGATCAACAGCCTCGGATCGCTCTGTCCGGTAAAATCGATCCCCGAGGCCTGGGCCTGCTCAACCACCCGCTCCTACACCCACATTAAGCAGTAAAGTATAAGTATAAAATTTAAACTTGAACCTTCCAAAAATAAAATTTCAAATTTGGGTAGAAAAATATTAACACTTACGCAGTACTCCTGGGTAGCGACGTCGGGATATCGAAGCTCGCCCGTGGCGGGATCTGTCGAGGTGCCGTGGACGGCAAGATATGCGGACAACACGCTCGGTGTACAACCTGACGCCACGGTCCGAGATGTCTGCAATATTAGAAAGTAACTCTTAAAATTAGAAATATTAGAAAATAACTCTTAATATTGCAGAATATCACAAAGGTCGGTTTATTGTAATTTACCGATAACTCCATGGATCGAGTAATGTTCCTCGAGCCACCTGTGTAAGTGGGGCGACCCCTCTTCGCTGACTTCCTGTTCTCTGTATTCTGAGCGGCCTATTTCTGCACAACCCATTAACATTTAGTTTTCTAATTAAGAAACACAAAGAAATAAATTATATCATAAATAATGAATTACATTTAAAATACATACTTGTTTGCGTTGGGAGTCGAAATAAGCGCACAATAGAGGCCATGTCTCTACGTCGACTCTCGCAAACGCCGGAGTAGATAAGAGGGCCGCTCTCTCTGCCTCGGGGGTCTCCATCCACAGGGAGTAGCAGTCGTCCTTCAGCTCATTCCTGTTGTATCGGACCTTGGCCTGCATGTTCTTCATCAGGCCATTGTACAGAGCATGAAGGTCGAGCACCCTCCTCTGGTGATCAGGGTCGGCTACAGGCTGAAAATCGTAATCCAACTGAAAATACAAAAAAACATTGTTATTAGATTGCAAGTGTTAATAATAAATATATTGGATAGATCAAATGAAAATATATATTAATACATACCCGAGCCTGATCAAAAAAGAGGGCGAATGAGCGCTGGTGCTGCTCGCCCCACTCAACGTGAAATGGATAGTTCTTCACGAGCCGACTCTCGTCCCCCAAATACCGGCCGAACCTCTCGGCATGAGGACCAGTATAGCGATAGCCAAGGGTAAAAAAAAAGGGGGAATGCTGCCTCCCCCCTAGCTTTGTCAGGCCTCAGCGTATGTGACTGATTCGGGCCTCGAGTCCCCCTCTGGGGATGGGGAGGCCCTGCGTCTGCACGAAATATCAAGACAATCAATAATAAGACAAAGTTGTATTAAGAAATCAAGTTTAAACGAAAATTCAAGTGTGATATATACCTCCGGTGACTATCGCACGAGCCTGGGCCCGGGCAGCAGCACAAGCGGGACGATAGTTCCTCCGGTGAGGAACAACCAGGGTCCCGGATGCGGACGCATCCCCTCCAACTAGAAAATAAACATCGACGCTAAATTTCCATGAAGTTCATATTTATTCTATAGAGCATATGTAAAATGAATAAATATTTTAAATTTATTCATACTAACCTACAGACGATGCGGAGGGTATGGAAGCGGCAGGAGTGGCCCCTGCGGAAGATGTGGACGCACCACCTATAATTAGACAATTAAAAATAGATTATATAAGTAATTGCAAAAAGAATGTGTAGATCAATAATATAACGTTCTAAATCAATATGCATGCACTATAGGATATATAAACATACCCGCAGGTGCGGTGGTGTCACCACCTACAGCTAGACAATAATAAAAATTGCTAAGTAAGAGCAAAAGGAATGCGTGTATTTATGATATAGCATTCTAAATCAATATACATACATTATATGATATATAAACATACCTGGAGGAGCGGGGGTGGCTCTGTCCCAGATGTGGACGCATCATCAACAACTAGACAATCAAACATTGACAATATAAGTAATTTTGACATAAATAGGCATGAATATCTGTAATATTACATTCAAAATGGATATGCGTGCAGTATACCTGGAGATGTGGCAAAATCCACACGGAAGGAGGCATCCGAAGGGGTCTCCGATCTGGGTGCAAGACCGGCCCTCTGAAGCTCCCTACGGAGCTCTCCGGGCGGCAGAACCGCTCTACCTCTGCCGCGGCTGGAGCTCCTGCCGCCCCTCGCTGCTCCCGACATCGTCATTAAATCTAGATAAACGGTTCATGGACGCATTAGACAATCATTAAAAGTATTGACTATATATGTATAGAGCGTAAAATATGAAGTAATAATATAACATTACTGATAACCTTTTTCGTTTCGTGGGCGCATTATACATATCTACTTGGATTTCATCGTCGATGTCATTTTTAACCCACGTAACTTCATGATCAGTCGAAGACAACCCGTCCTTCGCAACAGACGGTCGGAGCACTTTAAGCCTTCTCTCTTCTTCGTCCTCATCGCTGTCCTCGTATTCTGGGACATCGTAGACATCTCTGGGTTTCCATCGGCATACAACACTCCACCCCGGATGCTTCAAACACTGTGAGTAGTATACTTGGAACGCTTGGTTCGGAAAGATAAACGGATCGTCCTGACCGTAAAATCGAAGTGTGTTCACACTGGTCAATCCATATTCATCTTTCCAAGTCCCAAGACTGCTTCTCCACCTGTCCGTATCGGTTCGCGGATCGTACCAAGTACACTGGAATATATAAAAGGGTTCTAATCGTTCGGGATAGTGGATGCCGAGTATACAATTTAAGTACCCATAGTAAATCACACCGTCCGATCCTACCATCGCAATCCCACTATTCTGAGTGGTTCTAGATGTTTCTATGTCCTTAACTTCGAATTTGTATTTAAGGACACCAAATCCTTTGTAATATGCAACCTCCATACTAGGAAATTGAGCTAAACATCTTGAATCACTCTCAAATGATGCAGACAAGTTCGGATCGTGGATCTAACAAAATAAATTTTACGACAAATACATAACGATACAAGTTTAGATTAAAACTGATAGCAATAAAATGTTATTCGAATAACCCACATGATCTGTGACCCAATCACAAAAATTATCCTGATGGTATTTTTCCAAACGTTCTTCGTTCCAATCAGGATGCTCCTCACGTACCTCGTTAAAATGAATTCTGTTTTCGAAAAATAATTGTGACATTAATATTATATCATTTCATACACACACAAACATAGATATAACAATTAATCCAAAAGAACTTACTCTCTAATTTGTTCAAGACATGCGCAATTAAGCAAGATAAACCGGTATATCTTGTTGATAAACATAGTGTCTACCCTCTTATACTCGGCTTTACCATATGGCCCGTTTTGAATTCTTCGTGGTCGGTTAAGCCTTGTCTCAATGTTCTCGTCCAGATAGCGGGAACAAAATGTAGTTGCTTCATCAAGAAGATAACCTTGCATGATAGAACCCTCTGGTCGATTTTTATTGCGTATATACTTCTTAAGAGTGTAGAGGTACCTAATGAGAATATGTTGAATAAATAAATACGGGCATACAAGACAACAATAAATTTATAAATTGCGCGAAACGAAAAATTACACGTACCTCTCGACAGGATACATCCATCGATATTGTACCGGTCCGGCTAATTTCGCCTCAGTTGCAAGATGAACCGTCAAGTGTATTATGATATCGAAGAATGACGGTGGGAAAATACGCTCAAACTTGCAAAGTATCAACGCAATAGAATTTTCTAGTTTATCCAGTGTCACAACCTCCAGTGTTTTAGCACACAACTCCCTGAAAAAACAACATAGGTCGTTGATTACTAGACCAACCGAGTCGGGGAGAGAAGTCCTGAGGGCTAAGGGAAGAAGGTGCTCCAAGATAACATGGTGATCGTGACTTTTCAGCCCATCGATCTTGCCCTTCACAATTTTTATTTTCTTGCTGAATGATCCTGAGAAACCTGTGGGGACTTTCAAATCATGCAACACCTGCAGGAATCTTTTCTTCTTCGGTTGTGACATATGATAAGCGGCATTGGAAAGTACAAACTTGCCCGGTTTAACCGCTACCGGTCTAGGGTGCAATTTACTTCTTATTCCCCACTCTTGTAGATCCATCCGAGCATTCATGTTGTCTTTAGATTTTCCGTCTTTACAAAGAAGCAAGTTAAGTATGTGCTCTGATACTCCCTTCTCTATATGCATGACGTCCAGACAATGATGCACTGAATTTGTAGACCAGTACGGAAGCTCGAAGAAAATGCTTAACTTGTTCCAATATGGTGGTTTGACCTGTTTCGTCGGATCCATCCCGAAGGTCACGTTATTGTAACCATCCCATTTAGCAGCCACGTCCTCTTCGGACAATGGGGATGGAGGTCCAAGAATCTCCTGATGACCATCAAAGTGAACCGTGTCTAACCTATAGGGGTGGTCTGGAGGCAGGAAACGTCGATGGCCGCAATAACAAACCTTCCTGCTAAAATTCAAGAATTTCGATGTTGTGTGTTCATGGCAATGATTGGTTGTGATTCAGCGTGCTTGCGCTTTCTAAAAGATAGATCAAAAATATTTGTAACCGCAATCAAGAACGGCGTCGCTTTGTAGCTAGCCGGTGAGTACGGGTCGGTCCACAGGGATGTTGTGAATTTCCTAATCGCACTAACGAGTTAATTCCGAAGGGTGTTCGGATTGATTATTAAATCTAAAAATTGAAGTTGTATGATACTAGGATTAGAAACTTGCTAGGATTAGGTTTAGAGAAAATTTGGTAAACAAAGATCTACATCTCTTTCCATTGCCTTTAATTAAAGATATCATATTAGTGTTATGATAAATCTTAACAAAGGGGATTAGGATGATTGGGAAGATTGATTCTTCCTCTAGATCCTTGTCCTTCCTTTCTTAATCTTTACCCTAACCTCCATGGAAAACCTTAAAATCCGGGCCTTTATACTACGGAATCACCGTTACCTCGAGGGTAGAGTGCCGTAGGGAGCGGAATAAGAAGGTATGCATGGAGTTCTAATTTTCATAAAAGATTGGCAAAGAAAAGAGATGAGAGATCTTCATCTCTCAAATCCTTCCCTATTCCTAACCCTAACAAGCGAGGAAACTACTCGCTCATTAAGGAATTGAAGAACATTTATCTAGGGCAGAGAATAAAAATTACCTAGGGCAAGAATTGAAATCTAAACTAGAGCAATGAATTAAATCTACTTACAGATGCATCTCTCCAATCATCAACGCAGGGTTGTCAGATCTGAATTCATGAATTGAAAAGAAACACCGATGCTCTCCAAAAGAATTCTAAAATTTATTAATGAAGGGAGGCATGAGAAATTACAATGATTAGAGTTCCTATTTATAGAGAATAGGAAACCCTAGGTTACATTTGATTCGCACATCTGCATTTACAAAAATGCCCTCTAAGAAAAGACCAAGTCAAAGATCTGCGCCGTCTCTGCATTATGGTAATTTTTAATTCTCCTTTGGGCTTCTTCAGGCCGCGGAACCGCGGCGGGAGTAAGGGTTGGGCCGCGGTTCCGCGGCCCTTTAATGGATTCATCTGGTGGGCTTTTCTGGGCTTGGTTTGGTTCTTCTGGACTTCTTATTTCTTTATTTCTTTTTCCACTTGGGCTTCTGCAGTGATTCCAGATCTTCAGTGAACACTTTGCGATGGATCTTTTAACTTTGTGTTTTTCACTGTTTTCGCGCCAAGAACCTGTAACCTGTAACATGTAGCAGACATGGGTCAAAAGCACCTGTTTTCATTGTAAAATGCATAAGAATGGGGAATATAAAATACAATATTATGGTGTGAACAAATACCCCCAAACTTATCTTTTGCTCGTCCTCGAGCAAACTTATTGTTTTATTCACTACAAAAAAGCTAACCGTACTTTCGCAGGGAAACGCGATTGCACTGAGCTCGTGCAACAAGCTGTTAAACCTCTAGGTGTCCCTAGTAGGAGGAGTGTTGTCTCCTGAGGGTTTTCAGCGGATACTACCCAAAAAATCCTATCAATTTGGCTTTTCAACTTTTGTTCTCTAATTAGGTTTTCTAACAAGGAAATCTATTATCGTCGACCCGCAAATTATCCACCCGTATTCTTCACACTTCCTCATCATTTAACTTAAGATTATATATGTTATGCAGACTTACTTAGCTTTCAGTATCTCTTAAGTTTTCCCTCTAGGATTCCATCTCCACTTAGGAATTTCTATCAACTCTATTAAAGACACAAGTTTTATTCTTCATTCCCTTCTCTTATCTAAACTCTAATCACATATCCCCACGTGTGTGTAAATATCACCCCTACACTTGGAAATTCAAATCAAGCAATCGTACTCCCGTCCATTGTCCAAAGCACTTGTGAATTTTCACTTTCACATCCTTCATGCGACTGTTAATACTTCTTGAGGTACCAACAACCGATTACAAGATGCGTTAGCGTTTTAAAGCGTACTTCCTAGTTTTGCAACACCCAAGGCTTTTAGCAGTGGCTCCCAAACCAGTTGGTCTAAGGCACTAGGTGATGAAGCACCCTCGCTAAATATTTTTCTATTTTTACAGCCTTAAGTAATCACAAAAACCAGTGTCCATTTTTTTCTTTATCCACTTTTTTTCTTTTTCATTGTGCTAAGGACTTTAGACAAGAGTATTTCAAGGTCTCTTCTACTAATCCAAGTTTCAAGGTGCGTGTTTATGCAATTTTGTAGGGTATACATTTTCAGAATCTAGATTTAAGCTAGGAACTATTTTTCAAACTTATACTCTAATAAAAGTTTTAATACTTTTCCTTCGTCTCGACTTAGCCCAAGAAGTGAACCCAAAATTTGCCTATTTCCAAATAAACTACAAGGCATATACTTTCTACCGTTAAACTCTAAGGAATGTTATTTTTAGGGTTTTTAATTCACTAAGTCTAAGATCTAGTTGTTCCTAGCCAGTTAACCTATTTGTCAAACTCAAGTCAATTAGCCAAGATTGAATACATTAATTTTTATAATTTTGAAATTTTTCAAATTTTTATGGGTTTTCAAATAAGCATGCAAATGCAAAAATATGTACAAATGAATGCGAAGGAAGAAGACGTACCGAGCATACCCCCAAACATGAACTTGACAGTGTCCTCACTGTCATGCTAAACCAAGAGGGTCAAAATGCCGATACTCCCCTGTTTATTTATCTACACTTTTTTTTATATTTTTAATGTTTTGAATTTTTTTTTATTTTTTATAGAAAAAGAAAACAAAAATAAATATATACATATATACAAAGGTTCCCCCCAAACTTAAGCTTGGCCTTACACAAGCCAATGGTTAGCACCAACCATTCAAAAATTCTATCGTGGTAATGGTAGAGTTGGTGAAAGAATGGAGTGGAAAGAAAAGAAATGAGAAGCACACGAGACCGTGTGGAGAGAAAGGGATAATATGGTCTCGGTGGAGGAGAATGGCGGAGGGGAAGAAGAAATGGTAGGGGTTCTACTTCTTCGAGTGGAGGTTGATTAATCACAAAATCCATATCATTTAAGAATGCGAGTTTGTCGGCGAAAATATCTTCGAAACTTTCCTCGAAGGTCCAATTGAAAATTATCAAACTCAAAATGTCGGATTGTGATTCATCAACACTCGATATCATTAAAGGAAGATTAGAAGAACCAAAGAAAGTGGGAATACGAATTTGAGGGTGTGGATGGAGCGTATAGATTAGCACAATTTGTAATGACCGATGTGTAAAAAGCGATTGTGCTAATCTATCAACCCGCGAAAAAATGAGATTAAATCCCTCAAGAGTCGTGAGCAAACATGGGTACGTCGAACTAGGTATTGGAGATGAAAGCGTAACGGTCTCTTGCACAGTCGAAACAATAGGAAGGACGGAAGAAAGTGAGTGAGGAAGGGTATCAGTTAAGGATTTAGGAGGGTGTATTGGAAAATTCGACACATCAAACGAAAATGGTTCAACCTCAATATTATCCTCAGTACTATCCTCATAATTCTCCTCAATATTTTCCTTAAAAATTTGCTTATCCATGCCAATATCATCAAAGCCAAGACGCATATGAGATTCGGGAGAAACATTTAATAACTCGGGATGATGATTTGAACATAAAATTTCAATTAAATCGACAGGTTCATCATCCGAAATATTCCCGGCGTCTATATCCTCAATCAAGTGAAAGTCAATTTCTTTAGACACCTCCTCAAAAGCATGGATGTTTATCAATGTAGGTTCTAGAGTGGAAGTGTAAAGGTCGAAAGGATTAGGTGCGGTTTCACTCGAAAGGGGTTCTTCACAATCTGGCAAATCAAACACTACAAAATCACACAACTCGCTTTTATTTTGAACTTGTGAATCATTTAGGACATTCGATGGAGACCTGGAGTTGTGGGCTTCAATTGGGTAAGGGTAGGTTTGATTTGAAAATCCTCTCTCATTCTCACTCAGTCCAACCACCTCCTCATACATTGGAAAATTTGGAGCTAGTTGGAAACTATCTACCGGTTCACTAGGTCGCATAAGAGTGGCCACGGACGCTTCCACATTCCTAACCATTTTATTTGTTGCTACGATATACGCCTCCAACGCCTCTTCCAAGCTAGACTTTGGTGGTAAAGGGGTTTCGGTAAAAGATTCGAAATTGTTTGGATATGTGAAACTCCCTAATGGCTGTATAGAAGCAGTGTCTAGTGAAGGTGGAAAGATCGGGTAGGACTGGTAGGAAGTGGGTGATTGGACTGGGGTAGGGTCAACATGTGGATAAAAAGGTGAATAGTCTTGTTGATCCCTAGAACTAGATGTGTGGAGAGGGGTGAAAGATCGGCTACGAGATTGAGCAATATGCTCAGCAATGGACATCGGCCTAGGAGTGACAGAAGGACTTAAAGAAGTGGTGTCAACATGTGTAGGTGGTGAAGGTTGACTTGGTTGACACAAAGTGGGTTGAAAAGTCAAACTATTTCTCCTAGACTCCTCTATGTGATCTTTCAAAGATTTTTTAGGCATGGAAGGATCGTCTTTAAATTGACCGAACACATTGACATATGACGCAAAATTAGGTTCGGGATACCAAGGTTCTTGGACTGGGGTAGGGTCAACATGTGGATAAAAAGGTGAATAGTCTTGCGGATCCCTAGAACTAGATGAGTGGAGAGGGGTGAAAGATCGGCGGCGAGATTGAGCAATATGCTCAGCAATGGACATCGGCCTAGGAGTGATAGAAGGACTTGAAAAAGTGGTATCAACATATGGAGGTGGTAAAGGTTGACTTGGTTGACACAAAGTGGGTTGAAAAGTCGAATTGTTTCTCCTAGACGCTTCTATTTGATCTTTCAACGATATTTTAGGCAAGGAAGGATCGTCTTTAAATTGACGGAACAAATTGCCGAACGACGCAAAATTAGGTTCGGGATGCCAAAGTTCGGCTAATGATTTTTTATGTGGGGTACCCATGTTAGAAGAAGAAAGGTTGAAAGAAGGAAGGTTGGATGGTGCAAGGATTTATTTGGGGCTAAAAAAATTTGCAAGCTCTACAAAATATTTGTCCTTGTTATTTTCATTTTTTTTTATTTGGAAAAAAAAATTTTGTTGCAAAAAGATTTTAGAGAAAAAATATGCAACAACAAAATATTACTTGCAATTGGTTATTATTTGAAGCATATCACAAGAATCTTTATTTGGAAAGAATTAACAGCAAAATATTTCTTGCAATCAATTTAGTTCAAGCGGGGCCCAAAAATCCTGCACAAGACTTGTTATATGGAAGGGAGAATATTTTTAAGGCGCACAAAATCCTGCAGGAATATTTCAGAAAAGATATATCTAGATCTCCATAGAAAGACCAGAGAAGCTTACAAAGAAATTTTCACCTGACGACGTCACTGTGGAGCCGCCCTTCCGCGGTAAATACTGGTTCCCACCGCGGTTCCGCGGTGGGGTAGTTGGCGCGAGTCCCAAAAAAAATTCTGACGCTCTGATTTGACTAGATGGCCGCGTTTCCGCGGTCTAAGATAGGTATGCGCGGCGGAATCGCAGCGGGGTGGAGGCTTCAGGGTGCGGGAAAAATTCCACTGTTCTGTTTTGAAAATCCTTCTCTGTTCTGATCTCCTGATTTCTGTTTCGCCTTTTGGAAATTTCCAGATCGTCTTTGTAAATCCTGCAAAAATTCAACCACAAAGTATCCCTTCCAAAAATAACAGATTATATATTTTTTATATTTTTTTGGATTTTTTTAGATTTTTATGAATTTTTAAATTTTATGATTAACCCGAAATTGCGAAAAGAAAATTCTACGCCATCCCCGGCAACGGCGCCATTTGATTGGTTGTGATTCAGCGTGCTTGCGCTTTCTAAAAGATAGATCAAAAATATTTATAACTGCAATCAAGAACGGCGTCGCTTTGCAGCTAGCCGGTGAGTACGGGTCGGTCCACAGGGATGTTGTGAATTTCCTAATCGCACTAACGAGTTAATTCCGAAGGGTGTTCGGATTGATTATTAAATCTAAAAATTGAAGTTGTATGATACTAGGATTAGAAACTTGCTAGGATTAGGTTTAGAGAAAATTTGGTAAACAAAGATCTACATCTCTTTCCATTGCTTTTAATTAAAGATATCATATTAGTGTTATGGTAAATCTTAACAAAGGGGATTAGGATGATTGGGAAGATTGATTCTTCCTCTAGATCCTTGTCCTTCCTTTCTTAATCTTTACCCTAACCTCCATGGAAAACCTTAAAATCCGGGCCTTTATACTACGGAATCACCGTTACCTCGAGGGTAGAGTGCCGTAGGGAGCGGAATAAGAAGGTATGCATGGAGTTCTAATTTTCATAAAAGATTGGCAAAGAAAAGAGATGAGAGATCTTCATCTCTCAAATCCTTCCCTATTCCTAACCCTAACAAGCGAGGAAACTACTCGCTCATTAAGGAATTGAAGAACATTTATCTAGGGCAGAGAATAAAAATTACCTAGGGCAAGAATTGAAATCTAAACTAGAGCAATGAATTAAATCTACTTACAGATGCATCTCTCCAATCATCAACGCAGGGTTGTCAGATCTGAATTCATGAATTGAAAAGAAACACCGATGCTCTCCAAAAGAATTCTAAAATTTATTAATGAAGGGAGGCATGAGAAATTACAATGATTAGAGTTCCTATTTATAGAGAATAGGAAACCCTAGGTTACATTTGATTCGCACATCTGCATTTACAAAAATGCCCTCTAAGAAAAGACCAAGTCAAAGATCTGCGCCGTCTCTGCATTATGGTAATTTTTAATTCTCCTTTGGGCTTCTTCAGGCCGCGGAACCGCGGCGGGAGTAGGGGTTAGGCCGCGGTTCCGCGGCCCTTTAATGGATTCATCTGGTGGGCTTTTCTGGGCTTGGTTTGGTTCTTCTGGACTTCTTATTTCTTTATTTCTTTTTCCACTTGGGCTTCTGCAGTGATTCCAGATCTTCAGTGAACACTTTGCGATGGATCTTTTAACTTTGTGTTTTTCACTGTTTTCGCGCCAAGAACCTGTAACCTGTAACATGTAGTAGACATGGGTCAAAAGCACCTGTTTTCATTGTAAAATGCATAAGAATGGGGAATATAAAATACAATATTATGGTGTGAACAGGCAATGAGGACATGCTTTGTGACCATGTACGGACCAACCTGATAGCATTCCATACGCAGGAAAGTCATTAATTGTCCACATTAAAGCCGCACGCAGTATGAAGGTTGTCTTTGTGTTTGCATCATATGTCTCTACACCATCAACGAACAAAGATTTCAACTCCTCGATTAGAGGTCGGAGATAGACGTCGATATTGTTCCCCGGTGAGTTTGGTCCGTCGATAAGAAAAGGCATCATAAAGTTTGATTGGTCCATAGCCAACCAAGGCGACAGATTATAAATTATCATTACAACGGACCATGTGCTGTGACTTCCAGCCATATAGTTGAATGGGCAGAAGCCATCAGTAGCCAGTCCGAGCCGGACATTGCGAGGATCGCTACTGAATATTGCGTGCCTCCTATCGAAATCCTTCCATGCCGGTGAATCTCTTGGATGGCTCATTTTTCCATCTTCACTTGGAGGAGCACGGTGATGCCAAATCATTGCCTCGGCTGTTTTCTTGCACCTGAATAGACTCTGTAGCCTCTGTGTTATGGGAAAGTATCGTGCTATCTTCACAAGTATATCAGGCTTCTTATCAGAATCTTTCGGCTTATACCTGGCCTCTCCGCATGTTGGACACTCTTTCAAATCTGAATTCTCTTTCCGGTACAACACGCAATTTTTAGGACATGCTTGAATCTTCTCGCACTTTAGACCCAAATCAGACATCATCTTCTGGGCTTCGTACCAGCTGTCGGGCATATTATTTCCCGGAGGCATAGAATCTTTCAAGAACGAAAGAAACATTGTGAATGGCTTGTTGCTCCATCCATTTAGACACTTAATCTGGAAAAATTGGACGAACCATGAGAGAGTGGAATACTTCGCATTCTCATAAATTGGTTTCTTAGCATCATTCATGAAATTTTCATATTTATCCGCACGAGGTTCTTGACCGGAAGGAATGTCATCTTCGGTACGAATAGATTCACCTAGGGCAGCCTCTACCATATCCTCCATTTCTTCTGATGGAAATAAATTACCGCCTTCTCTTTCTGCCGCATTACCGAATTCTTCTTCTCCTACCGCATTATCGTGTTCTACTTCTTCTGCCGCAGTACTGCATTCTTCTCCTTCCCCGTGATATTTCCAAGTTATATAAAGTCTAGTAAACCCATGTTTTACAATATGAAGCTCTGCCAATTCTACCTTCTGCCAGTACTTATTGCCACATCTATCGCACGGACAGAGAATCTTCTCTATTATGATCTTATTATGTGCGCGTGCAAATTCAAGGAAAGCAACAACTCCTGCGACAAACTTAGGTTGCATACGTTGTTTCCAATCCACATACATCCAGTCCTTAGCTCTGACGTACTCATGGGCCATGTTAGACTGTATAACATATAAATTGTAGGTTATGCTTACTATATTGAGAAATATAAGAACGGGATAGTTACTGACAAAGGAGAAAATCCGTGTATATGCATTAGACTTAAGCTCCTACGGAGAACGTATCTCCTTTTAATATTATTAAATGTTCTCATGTAGTGCGCACGTGCATTGCACGTGGTGCGTGCATAGCGGGCATACGTGCGTTGCACGTAGCGCACATGGCGCTTGCGCATATGCGCATTATGGGGAGGAGCAGGCTCCTAACTTGGAGAACTAAGCTCCTTTTAATATTATTGAATATTCTCATGTGGTGCGCACGTGCATTGCACGTGGTGCGCGCATGGTGGGCACACGTGCGTTGCACGTAGCACACATGGCGCTTGCGTGTATGCGCATTATGGAGAGGAGCATGCTCCTATCTTGGAGAACTAAGCTCCTATGGAGAACTAAGCTCCTTTTAATATTATTAAATATTCTCATGTGGTGCGCACGTGCATTGCACGTGGTGCGTGCATGGCGGGCACACGTGCGTTGCACGTAGTGAACGTGGCGCTTGCGCATATGCGCATTATGGGGAGGAACATGCTCCTATCTTGGAGAACTAAGCTCCTATGGAGAACTAAGCTCCTTTGAAAATTGAGCATTAAAGAACTAAGAAGCATTAGACTTGAGATTGAGATACATACCTGCAACATAGAAAAGAAATCAATAAACAAGATGAATATAATATAAATTTAAGTTGAAAGAATATATATCCTCCTTTCAAATGCAATTAAGTCTCGATAATGCTGAAGATGTTACCAGAAAAACATCTTCTGCCAACCTTCATGTGTGAAGGGGTGTGTGTGGGAAAATTGGGTACACGGTGTCAGAAAAGTTTTCTGGCGTCCAAGTAAAATCCATAACTAAATCCCTATCTTGCCCTTCCTTTTCTTCAAATCAGAAATGTGTCTTTTTTTGCATTATGAATGGTCTGGTACCACAAGCTCAGTATGTTGAATCATGTTTTGGTTGGACAAAGACTTGCCAATGGCAGCATGCAAAGATTTATTTGGCCACAAACTACAACCACCACATGAATGCATACAATTATAATTTTTGAGCAATCAATCTATAGCTAGCTACTTGATTCTATATCTACAACATGAAAGACACGAATTCTTCCCATGTCTCCTCATGTCTCCATGGAAATTGGGGCAACATCGTCAGAGACTACATTAATTCCTCATGACTCCACGAATTCTTCCCTAGCCCCAGCCCCAGCCCCAGCCCAGCCCAGCCCCACCCTAACCCAACCTAACCCTAACCCAGCCCCAGCCCAGCCTAGCCCCAACATAACCCTAACCCCAATCCCCGCCCCAGCCCCAGCTAAACCCCAACCCCAACCATAACCCTAACCCCAACCCCAGCCCCAGCCCCAGCCGAACCCCAACCCTAACCCTAATCCCAACCCCAACCCCAGCCCGTGCCCGAGCCCGAGCCCCAACCCTAACCCCAACCCCAACCCCAACCCCAACCGATGCCTTATCGGTACCCAAACAATGAACCATAGCCCTAAAACAATCAAAAATTTGAGTAATTGAAGATTTCCTTACCTGATCGAAGGCGACGATGAAAACAGAGATGACCCGGCGCTGGCGACGACGAAAGGCGCAGGCGGTGGCTACGACGAATCGGCCGGCGGTGGGGACGACGAGATCGACGATCGATCGGCAGGAACGAGGGTTTGGGAGGAATTTGGGTTCGCGCGCGCGGAAGAAAATGATCAGCGTAGAGATCGATCCGTGCCTTTTTAATTAAATCTCTATTTAGTTGCCCCTACGGATAAGTCCGTAAGTGTTTGGTTTGGGGCTCCGTAGGGGCAAACAACAATTTAAGATTTAATATTTTTAAATTAATATGTGAGGACCCGTAGGGGCAACCTTTTGGCCCTACGGATTAGTCCGTAGGGCCAAACTTAAATTGGCCCTACGGATCTCATTATCCGTAGGGGCAACCCCTTATTTTACTAGTGTGGATCAATGATCCAATGGTAAATAAAAATTACCAAAAGATAGAATAAATTCTGTATGGAAAGATTTTCCAATCTTGTTGAAAACAAGAAGATTGCCTTCTGTAAAACAGAAGCCCTACGATCAAAGATCCAATGGTGGGGAAATATCCCCAAATCAATCAGAGAAAGATCACTTTAACTGATTCAACAAATCAACCTACCCTATAAAAAGGCCCCTAGACTTCAAGTCTCAAAGATACAGAATGAGAGAGAAACCTCCCCAAAATTTTTGAGAAAATTCAAAGAGCAAGCTCTTGCAAGAAGATTTTTCTTCAAGGTAAGAATGAATGATGATGAACACATAGATCAAATCATCTCATGATTAAGAAAAACGAATTCATTTCTTTAAAAAGATCATAGATCTACAAAAACAAAAAGTCTTTCACAAAGAGATCAAAAGATCTTATCATAAAATAAAAGAAGAACTTACTTCTCATAGATCATAGATCTATAACACTAAAGTCTTTCTCAAAGAGATCATGAACATCTCATTCTCTTAAGGATCATAGATCAATAAAGGCAAAGCCTTTCATCAATATAAGAGATTGAAACAAAATAAGAACGGTTGTTCTTAGATCTTGAAACAAAGTCTCTTTAGAAAGCTCAGATCATAAAATTGATCAAATGTTCTTTGCGCTCTTGAACTGCGCTTCTGCGCTCTCTGGACTGGCGCTCAGCGCTAAATACGCCACGTGTCAATCACGCATGTACTGCTTAACAACTAGCGCCTTGTGCTTCTGAGATAGCGCACCGCGCTCATGGGCTAGCGCTCAGCGCCAAGCGCACCACGTGTCATTCACGTGTGCGCCACTAAATTGAAAGCACAATGCGCTCATGAACTAGCGTTTTGCGCTCATAAATTGGCATCATGCGCCCATCATCTGGCGCTCAGCGCCAAGCGCGACACGTGTCCCTCACGTGTGCGCTACTCGGCAAAAGCGCACTGCGCTCTTTGACTGGCGCAAGGCGCCAAGCGCACCATGTGTTGCGCTGACAGAACATATGTTCTCTAATAAATCCCAGAGCTATGATGAATGCTCAATAAAAGACAAAACATTGTCAGAATGCAATTCAATGCCCAGCATTGTTAAAAGGGCCAAGCCCAAACAAAGGCTCCAACAGCCCAAAATAAATGTTAAAACATTTTAACTTGATTGGACTTAGCCCAAGATTGGCCATGAGTCCTCAAATTCAGATTAATTGAGCCCACATGCTCATAACAGATCTTAGTTCCAAATTGGACTACAGATCTACCAATCAAAATTGGTTCAAGGGTACATCTCTGAACCCCTCTGATATATGTCATTGTAATCCTTCAACGTCTTCAGAGAGGTGACGGGTTCCGACAACCATACATTTCACAGACTATGACGTCTTTAAACTGGACTGTGGGGTCTTTAAGCCCATGGACTATGATGTCCTTAACCTTAACTGTGAGGTCTTTAAACTCACGAACTATGATGTCCTTAACCTGGACCGAGATGTCCTTAAACTAACATTGGACCGTAATGTCCTTAAACTAATCGACCGCAATGTCCCTAAACTAAACAATAGAGCCCAAACGCTCTTTTGTTGGATCTAAATGATTCCGTTAAGTTGATCTTCATCTAAAATGAGACTAACGTATCCTTAACAAATGGTTAAGTTGATCTTAGTCTCAAATGAGGCTAACGTATCTTTAAACCCAAACCCCCCAAACCCAAACCTAAGAAGTTACGGATTTGGACTAATCCACGCCCTACGGGCGATAACATAAATTAGTCTCCGTATACAATCCACGGGCAACCAAAAACAAAACAAACACCCACGACACGAAGTGACCATCTGGAGAAGGAGAAAGTGGTTCCGCGACGCGGTAGCGTAATTAACTGCAGGGGCTTGCGCCTGCAGGGAAGAGCGTCCCCACAATAAAAAACCCTTCAAATGAGGGGGAATCTGACGAAGTCTGCTACATCGGCCGCATCCGTTTAAACCTTCGATACATTGTGTCATAAATCAATTTGGCATCTTCGGAGAGGTGGACGGATAGCACCAATTAGCATCTGTCCCGAAATTCAGGCAAGACGGACCCACGCGGTCGCGTCTCCATGTTTCGGCGGGGAACAATCACCATCTCCATCTCTCTCATCTCTCACTCTCTAACTCTTTATATATATATAATATTACCTCCATCATCATATCTCTCTCTCCTCATAATATTTTTCTCCTTCTTCCTCCAAAATAATCGATCAACCCATGCCTCCATACCCGAGCTCGTTCCTCGCTCGTCACCCGAACACTTCGCCTCCGAGCTCCTCGCCCAAGCACCTTCGTCGACTTCGACCCCTCGCCGACACATCACCATCTTCGTTCCCACCTTCTCCATCTCCTCTTGAACCCAACTCCAGCCTTCTTCATCCCCTTCACCACCCTTGATGAAGACCCATTGTCTGCACTCACCTGGCAGCCCTCACCGTCGTAGCTATCACCCTTCACGTTCGTCGCCGATTTCTTTAGTCCGCCGAACCCAAACACCAACCCGACCCCGATCTCCACCTTCAAAACCATATCTCCCGCAGCTCCTCAATTCCCTTACCAGCGCCTCATATCCATCACCGCCCTCATCATCTTCCCTCTCCCCTATTCACCCGAGACCCCTCGCCATCGCTGCAATCATCATCATCGATCAACCTCACCGGCCTCCCCAGAAACTTCACCCTCTTCTCCAGAGATCAAGAAACCCAATTCCATATTGTTGCTAGCATCTTCATCTCATCGCAGCAAACCCAGATCGCCGGAGCCGAGCCCAAGTCCATCGAGATCTCTAACCATGATCCCTAACATCAAGCTTGGAGTTTGCATTCCATCGTCGTGTTTTTCCCGTCTCCGAGGCAAGTATTCTTGCTTTACTCTTGGTCGATGCACATCGGCAACCCTCATGTGTGTGTGTGTGTCTTCTGCACTATTAAAATAGAAGGAAAAGCATCAGTATTCAATTATTTCGTATTCTCAAGATGATATAGATTTTTATGCAATAAGAAGATAAAAAGAAAATTAGCAAGTATGGAAAAAAATGAAATTTATTTTAAATACAAATAAAAGTTTGGAATTGCTAACCTATCTCATATAAGTATCTTACTAGATAGCTTGTAATTATTTTATATACATATCAAGGCTGATGGTAAAGGCAACATTTATGACTTGTGCTAGCTTGTGCATCGCTTTCATGCGGTTACTATTACCATATTAAGATTACATTTGACATGTCATGATTATTCATTGCTCAAGTCTATTTTATCTAAGAACAAGATCTCTAATTAGGATGCTGAACTACGTGCCTTGACACATTACTATTTACTAGTTTTATTTCCGTACAATTTCCATATCACAAATTTCAGTCTTTTCAGCATTCTTAATTAGTGATTTAGTTATACCATAGTAGAAACGAACATGCGGGGTGTAGGGGTAGTTTGAGTGTGCGTTCGTGCAACAGGATCTCAGAAGTTCCATGTCGACAGCTCGTACCGGGCTATATCGGTCGCATGTTATTACAGCTCGTATCAGGCTATATCGGTCGCATGTTATTATAGCTCATACCGGGCTATATCGGATGCATGTTCATCCTACAGTTAGGCCCGTGTTTCCTATCCCCTGGGGCCCTACCCTTGGGTTAGGAATACTCTTGCAGGGGTTGACGCACACACTCGAACTCACGATAGGACATATTACCTTTTAGTGACCAGTTAGGTTATGACTTGACCTGTTTACATGTCTGTTTCATAGTTTTAATATGTGTGTATTTGTTTTTACTTGCGCTCATGGGCTTCACTGCACTCATATATTCATGTTATCATACCACATATACACCTTATATGTTGAGTACTTGCTTGGATATTCTGACATCTCTGAGATTTGTCATCTCAGGTTTAAAGGAGAACTTTTTAGGCCGAGCAGGATTGGAGCGACTATCGGAATCTTGCCGAAGAACAGTAGCAGTATGTTTATTTCCTTTTAGTTAGTATTTAGCATGTGCGCCCCTGTGCGACATTAAGGCTTATGTATCTCTTTTCAGATCTTGTTCTTATCTCGAATCTATTGTACCACATCTTTATTTGCATCGTTTATCTAGTGGGCCTATTTTTAGTATTCCTTATGATTTCGTTGCAGCATGATTATGCGTGTTATCTCTCCTGTTGTTGGATATTATCTTTGACAGGTTAGCTAGACAGCCTTTATGTGACTATGGAATGATCTTTCCTTACCATAGGTAGCACGGCTGGCCTTCGTTGCTATCCGTATTCCGCATTTTGGGAAGCGGGGCGTGACATTGCTTATTCAGGTCTTAGTAGCACGGACTTTTTACCGGACGAAAAATACTTCTTTACACGACGTCAGGAGAGATAAGAGTGGAAGACAAAGTTATGTCCTAAGTTCAAACAATTAATAATAAAAAGGGCTACTGATACTAGACATGCTTGGCTTGTGAGGTTCAGCCAGTCCGAATAGCATGTGACTAATAAAGATGGAAAAAAATACGCCGTAGTCATCGATGGTAGGAACTGCAGTTGTACATGAAATATACCTAAGTTACAAAAGTTACATTGTTCACATGTTATTACACGAGCAGAAGGTGGTGGAAATATTGCACATCACGATCTTACTTTGAAGTGGTATTCTGTCTCCAAATACAAACCTTCTTATGCTCCGTTGTTCCATTCTGTATCTGATAGCTGATATTGGGAGGCATGCAACTGTCCATTGATATTACCACCTATCGGTAAGAGACAAGCAGGGTGTCACGCCCTGCTTCCCGGTGTACGGGCAGAGGGCGCGACTGGCCGCTACGTATTTACTTAGAAATAAATACGCTAAGCGTAACTAAACAATATAAAAGAAAAATACACAAGAGACAAATGTAATAAACAACAAATTTATTTATTAACATTCTTTTACAGTACATAGAAAAGTAAATACATGGAATGAAAGCAATGCCTAAACAGTGGCATAACAGAAATGAAAATGGAACAAGTACAAGTGGCTACAGCTCTAGGTCGAAGGCTAGCTAATCCAAGTCCTCGCTGGTGGGCATGATCTTCTGAAGGTCCGATCCACCTGACAACATTCCAAAAAAGAAAGAGAAGGAATGTCGTCAGCAAACAATCGCTCGGTAAGTCCCAAAGATAAGAGAGAAGTAGAATAGACAGAGAGAGTATATTTTTATAATGTTGTATTTAGTGTTAACGCTGTTGTTTGTAGCTTGGTACAGAAGATGCCGGTGTATATGAGAGGAGTCTCACTAAACCAGAGACTACGGTATATGGAGTACAAGGTTCTGTCGATAATACCATGGAACAACGACATGTATATAATTACGTCTTAAGTGACCACCTCGTGCCACCTTTAACATATTCCGTACCAGTCTATCCTTATAAATCCCGCGATATCTTAATTGTATTGTATTGTAAATTGTAAATTGTATTGTCTTGTATTATAGATTGTATAGATGGATGACTTGTCGAAACTATGATATCAGTAAATGGATGTAACTGGAGGATCATGTAGATGGATGTATATCCATGGTTCAGTTCAGTCAAGTTGTATAAATTGATAGATTGAACAGATTGAATATATGGATTCATATTGAATTGTTATATATGTACTTGAATCTCATTCAAGTCAGATTGATTATATATATTGAGGCTTGGTCTGAGTTAGACAAATAGAAAAGAAATTGAATCCTGAATTAGGTTTTGGTGTTATCGGTAATCGCTGCACATGGACGACAGGATTTGTGTTTTTTCAAAGACGATTACCGTGTTGATAACACTGTTTGTTAAGTTGTCTACCTTAAATAGGAAAGCACCAATATCTCCAACTCCCTGAGGCTCAAGAGATTAGTCCCGCTTAAACCTATGTTTACTAGGGTTCTTATTGTAATTTATAGAACTTGAGGGGGGTTTATGTAAAAATAATTTGTATAATTTTCAAAATACACCTCAAGTATTTAATTATCGTCTTTAGAGTTTTCATAGATATAGATTTTATATATGTGACATTTTTAGTGAATAAAACCTAATTTCATAATATATGGTATTTAATTGTAAAGTATTGAATTTGTATGGAATTGCATGGTATTTTCATGTAAAGTGATTCTTTTTTATTTAGAAAAGTTGGAATATTTATACTATATCAAAAATAGATATTTTGATGATACATATATATATTTATAAAATAATTTAATTTATTATTTTTCTAGAAATCTCATTTTCTTAAGATATTTGTATTTTTAAATCTTTCGAGACCGTATGCTCCTTGCGGAGGTCTGCATCTCACACTACTAAGCCCGAGGATGTGCGATAATCCGCACCATCCCGAACGGGTTCCCCGAAATGGGTTGTAGCGGCGCTTTGCAAAGATTTGTTTAAAATACATAATCTTGTCGAAAAAGGTTCTTATATAAGTCGGAGGTAGTTCTATGTAAACCGTATTTTCCCAAAATCTATATTTCCAAAGATCATCGTGCTATGTTATATATGAGTGTTGTGAGGAGGTAGGTCATTACCTCGTGAACTATCTAAAGGTATAGCAAGGAATTATGATATTTAATGTCGAAACTAAACTACATCGTATTTTTTTGAAAAATGCGATAAAGATTACAATATACATTCTTTTGATATGGAACTTGTTCAATATATTTTGTTAATGATTAATAATCATTTTGTGAGAGTTTGGTATTGTTGTGTTTAAAAAAAATGGAACTTTTAAAGAAAACCGAATCGGAAGTCGGATTAACTCTGCTTCCGTTGGGTTTTAGAATTACGAGTTTTCAGAATAGAAAAGAGAAGAGGGAGGAGGGAATTACTAGAATTTAGATTAGAGAAGAGGAAGAGGAGTGGTAAGAGGTGCCGGTGCGTCGTTTCGTCGCCGGAAACTCCTCATATCGTCGCCGAAACTTCGTCGGAGTTTCGCCCTTTGCTAACTCCACTTGTACACAAAAGTTCTTGAAATTTTTCTTGAGAGTTTGGACAGAGATTGTGAGTGAGGGGGGTATGGAATAGAGTGGTATTTATAGGAAATGATTAGGGTTAGGGTAGACGAAAGGGTGTGTTAAAATTGTATTAAAATTTGTATTAAAAAAAAGATTAATGGGTTTTTAAAAGGCTTTGTTACCGTGCAGTGGATTTAAACCATACAAGGGTTATAAGAAGATAAAAAGACACAAAAGTCAAGAAGAGAAGAATCGGATCCGAGGTGAGTCAGCCGGCGGCGGCGGCGGCCGATTCGGCCGATCCGCCGGCCGAGTCGCCCCCCCCCGACGCCACGCGTTCATTGTCTCTTAGTCTACCTCGTGGACTCGTTTGATTTTAGTGTGACCTTTGGGTTTACGGGTTATGCACGTGTAGACTCTTAGGCTTCTAAAAATTTAAAAGAAAATTAATTAAAAAATAATGTGGCTAATAGGATTTGAACTCTGGTGCTTTGGTTCAGCAGTGTAAGGTCTTACCAATGAGCTACAAGCTCCTTCTTGCTGTTAAAAAGCAAATCAAACTTATAACTTGTACTCAGGCTCAAATACTCCTTTCTGTATTTTTGAAAAAAATTCATATAGAAAGTTTATGGTTGTTACATTCCACCCTCCTTATAAAAATTTCGTCCTCGAAATTTGTAAAAGGAAAGTGTAACGGGTTCAAGAAAAATTTGGTAGTGTATGAGGAATAACAAAGTGATATAAGGATTGAGAATGTGAAAGAGAATTACCAGTGTAACCTTGATCTACTGCCTCGGCTTCTACGGCTGGTAATGTGAAAGTCTGACGCCGTGGTACGTTTCTTCTAGCTGGGGGCACATTCCTCTATCCCCGAGGCATGTTTCTTAGTGCTTGAAGAAATTGGCGAGTAGGCTGTGCAGGTAGTAGAGCTGAGAGTGCAAGACGAGGTGCAGGAGCCTGGATAGCTGGCCGCTGCGGGTAGTTGGTGGGTGTGTGAGCTGGGTTGCGTCTATAAGGACAGTTTCCAATTCCGTAATTGGATGCGCCACAAACTAAGCATAAACCTTTTGCGCGTCTACAGTCCTTCCACAAATGTCCTCCCTCTTGCAATAAAAGCAAAAATCGGGACTTGGCTGGTTATTGGGTTCTTCCGGTCTCCTGGTTTCAACAGTTGTCCTTGAAGGGGCTCCTCCTGCCATCTGATTGGCAGGGCGCTTCACTCCGGCAGATTGAGGTCCGCCATTCCTCTTCACTACTGCCTCGTATCTTCGGGCAACTTTTAAAGCCAAATCATTGGTTGGGAAATCCACAGTAGCTAATGCTGCTTGGATTTCCGGGTCCAACCCTTGCTGAAATCTTCTAGCTCTGATCTCAGCAGTCGGTATGAGATGGGTCGCAAACCGAATGGGCATGGTGAACTCAGCATCATATTCATCTACTGACTTGGTCCACATTGAACCTTGTTGCAGATGGATGAACCGCTGTTCCATATCAAAGTGGACAGTCTCAGGAAAGTACTTTGCATCGAACATGTCACGGAAAGTCTTCTATTCGATAGGTTGGTCATGACGGCTTTCTTCCGCCTTCCACCAAACCCGTGCATTGTCAGTGAACTGCAGCTTTGCAACTCGAAACCAACCGACCTCTGGCACTTGTGCTGCTGCCAGGTCATCTTCAATACTTTGAGCCCATTCTTCTGCTTCCAGAGGGCTCTCTTTTCCCGACTGTGAATAAAAGCCGAAATGATAGGGCAACTGCGAATAAAAACCAAAATGATAGGGCAATCGCGACCTTCGCGATAAGAAAAGCTGAAATGATAGAGTAATCGTGGTAAAACAAAAAAAAACAACGGCGAATGATGAGTCGCTCCTGGTACCATATTCCGGTGCAGCGATGCAGACGCCAACCAAAATCCAATTTCCTAAAATTCTTTCGGCCCTACGGTTAGTCCCCAAATTGCCTACCGTATACAATCCACTGGCTTAAATAATTCTCATCACACTCATACCCCACTGCAATCACCAGTCCAGCGGCCGGTCTCTACCCTTGGAATTATGCTCCATTGGGGAGACCCACTCATGTGTCCTCACGATACATGAGGAGAACAAAGCTTGCGAGATCCTTACGACTCATAAGAAAACGCCTTCGTGGGATCCTTACGACTCACAAAGGAAAAACACACTTGGCGGTCCTCACGACTCCTAAGGAGAAAATGTACCTACGGGATCCTTACGACTCGTAGGGAGAAAATGCTTTTATGGGACCCTTACGGCCCATAAAAATTGAAAAGCCTTAGGTGATAGAGATCTAAACCTGTCTCCTAAGCCATCACTTCCCAATAGGCAATGGCGAATGATGAGTCGCCCCTGGTACATATTCCAGTGCAGCGATGTAGACACCAGCTAAAATCTAAATCCCCAAATGGCGAATGATGAGTCGCTCCTGGTACCATATTCCAGTGCAGCGATACAGATGCCAACCAAATTCCAAATCCCATACCCCAACGGCGAATGATGAGTCGCTCCTGGTACCATATTCCAGTGCAGTGATGCAGACGCCAACAAAGTCCCGAAATTTTTCCGGCCCTACGGTCTGGATCATACATCCTGCAAAACCGTATACAATCCACGGGCGTAAAACGATCCCAATCTCTCCTAAGTCCTACCGGCGAGATCACATTCAAAGTCCTACCGTCGGTGAAGATTAACAAAAAAAAGGTATGTCTACAAGAAAAATGGGCACGGATGAAAACCCGAAAGGGCTCCGTGAGTAAAAATATCAGGACTGCCGGCGAGTTTGTGAAAACCCGAAATGGCGCAAACTCGTGAAAAAGAGATGAAATGCACTCTCAAAGTCCTCTCGACTTTGTGAGGAGAAAATTCCCGCGTGAGATCCTTACGACTCACAAAGGAGCAACACACTTGGGAGTCCCCACGACTCCTATGGAGAAAATACACCTACGGGATCCTTACGACCCGTAGGGAGAAAATGCTTTTATGGGACCCTTACGGCCCATAAAATTGAAAAGCCTTTGGTGATAGGGATCTAAACCTATCTCCTAAGCCATCGCTTCCCAACAGGGAAAGGCAAATGATGATTCGCTCCTAGTACCATATTCCAGTGTAGCGGTGCTGATGCCGACCCAAAAAACCAATTCCAAAATCCTCCCAGGGCAAATGATGAGTTGCTCCTGGCATTATTCCAATGCAGCAATGCAGATGCCGACAAAAAACCAATCCCCAAATCCTCTCAAAGGCAAATGATGAATCGCTCCTGGTACCATATTCCAGTGTAGCGATGCTGATGTCAACACAAATCAAACCAACCAATTCCAACATCGACTTCTGCGTCAAACAGTCGACACTCCATAACTGGGAAACGTCAAGCAGACACTCTGTGCCGGGGGCACGTCGACTACAGACACTCCGCATCGGGGAAACTTCCAACAACGACACTCCGTGCCGGGGACACGTCAACCAGCAGACACTCTGTCTCGGGGACACGTCAAGCAGACACTCCATTCTGGGGATACGTCAACCAGCGACACTCCGTACCGGGGAAACGTCAACCAGCAGACACTCCGTACCGGGGACACGTCGACCAGCGACACTCCATACCGAGGAAACGTCCAACAGCGACACTCCTTGCCGGGGAAACGTCAAGCAGACACTTCGTACCGGGGACACGTCAACTAGCGACACTCCGAAACGGGGAAACGTCAAGCAGACACTCCGTACCGGGGAAACGTCCAACAGCGACACTCCGTACCGGGGACACGTCAACCAGAAGACACTCCGTACCGGGGACACGTCGACCAGCGACACTCCATACCGGGGAAACGTCCAACAACGACACTCCATACCGGGGACACGTCGACCAGGGACACTCCGTACCGGGGAAACGTCTAACAACGACACTCCGTGCCGGGGAAACTTCAAGCAGACACTCCATACCGGGGACACGTTAACCAGCGACACTGCGTAGTGGGGAAACGTCAAGCAGACACTCCGTACCAGGGACATGTCAACCAGCGACACTCCGTAATGGGGAAACGTCAAGCAGACACTCCGTGATAGGGGCACGTCGAATACAGACACTCCGCTTCGGGGAAACGTCGACCAACGACACTCCGTAATGGGGAAACATCAACCAGACACTCCGCTTCGGGGAAACGTCGACCAGCGACACTCCGTGCTGGGGAAACGTCAAGCAGACACTCCGTGCCGAGGGCACGTAGACTACAGACACTCCGCCTCGGGGAAACATTGACCAGCGACAATCCGTGCCGGGGGCACGTCTACCGAATCACTCTGGGCCAGGGAAACGTCTACCACGGACACTTCGTCTCGGAAACGCGTCAAGCGTCGACCGTCCATGTCGTAAAAAGGGCAGTGCAGGCTTCCTACAAAGTGGGTTCCAAAACAAGTAGCCTCCACGCGAAAGAAAATCCATCAATTTCATGAACATGACCCACATATGTGGTGTGCATTTATTGATGGCGGGAACTTTGTTTGGGTCGAAAATTGCACCCCGGTTGACCAAGTCAAAGTCAAGGTCAACCCCAAGCCAGGTGGGCCCAAGCCCAGATCAAGTGGGCTCATGCCCGAGTCGAGCCCAAATATGAAGCTGCCGGACTCCCCCATGCTGAAATAAAAAATCATGTAATAAATAATTTTGATATAATTTTTTATGCATGAATGGGCATAAAGCCAAATTTTTGTAAAGCCCATGGCTTATGTGCAAAAAGAAATAGCACATGAGATATGGGATGAGCAAAATACCATTTTGCAAAGCCCAAAGGGCTATATATAAATGTGTAACCCTATATAAGGCAACATGATGATGAATAAAACATACACTTTTCATTCCCTCAAAAAAACTAGGGTTTGTGTCTCCACTCTCTCTTTTTCAAGTTCTTCCTCTTCCTTTTCATTTTCCTAATAAATTAAGAGCTTAGCTATCTTTTTTTTAAACTAAACAAAGTTTTACCATAAACCCACCTCCCTAGACTCTATCAAGAGAAGAAAATGGGTCTTTTTTTATCATCCAAGTTCTAGATCTTGGAGTTTCAAGAGAACCCATTTTGGGTTTCTTCTTAAAAGAGAAAGGGGAAATCTTTTGGAGTTTAACTCCACAAATAAAATTATTTTGAAGTTTAACTCCATTACAGTAATTCTTTTGGAGTTAAACTCCACAGTAAAAATCTTTTTTTTGGGAGTTTAACTCCACATTAAATCTTTTTAGGAGTTTAACTCCATATAAAATTATTTCGGAGTTTAACTCTACATTTAAATATTTTTCGGAGTTTAACTCCACAATAAAAATTCTTTCGGAGTTCAACTCCATTTAAATTCTTTTGGAATTTAACTCCACAAACAAAAATTCCTTTGGAGTTTAACTCCACAATAAAAACCTTTTTTGGAGTTGAACATCATTTAAAACTCTTTTTGGAGTTTAACTCCACAATAAAAGTCCTTTTGGATTTAAAACTCGATTTAAAATCTTTTCGGAGTTGAACTCTATATTTAAAATTCTTTTGGAGTTTAACTCCATAAAAAAAATTCTTTTGGAGTTCAGCTCCATGTTAAAAAAAAATCCTTTTTTTGCCCCCATCACATGCTAGCACGTGAGGGGGAGGGATCTCATTTAATGGGAGCCCTTTTTACCCCTCTCACATGCTAGGATGTGAGGGGTCTGTAAGTCCACGGTAGCACCCCGGCCGTCTAACAGACGCCAAATGCGGAACAAAAACTTTTACAACTGGCGCTATCGCGTACTATAACCCGGATCTGCCATTAAAGCTAAACTAACAAACTACAAAGAGGGTAGAAAGGTTATACTGAACGATCCGAGTCCTTCTTTCTTTAACTATCATCCCACGCTCCGTTGCGGCTGCTCCGATCTCGTCGATCTCCGATCTCCTCGTCCAGGTGGCACCACGTCATCGGATCTTTAAACGGGCTCCCGCCTCTGACTCGAGGCAACTCGATCGTCAAGTTTGCTAGAAGAGACGACCAAAATTGATGAAGGAATGAGTAGAACACTTTGTCTCGTTACGTCCAAAACCATGGACGAACGGTTAATGAAGTTGCCTTTTTGGATTGAATGAAATGAGAAATGAACTATCAAATTTCCATGAACCCAAAACCATATACTTTTTTCCAAATCAATAATCATCATCCCTTCACCAAGAGGGGCCGGCCACTTATAGGGAAGGAGGAGGGTGAGTGTAGGAGAGAGGGGGTGACCACAACCATGAAGCTTATCATAACACAATTAAAGAAAACATGACTCACTAATGACATCTAGTATGGACACATTAATGAAACAATGAGTCACCTTAACAAGTCATCAACTAATTAATGCCAAGATGAGCCACAAGCCACCTCATCATCCTAGTCATCATCTATAAACTTCTAGAACCATGACTCACCCAAGAAAAGATAAATCCGCATTTAACCAAATGTTAAATACGGCTGATAGAAAATTGGAAACTGACAACTTTCAAAAGCGACCCCGAAACGAATTTCAGGATAACCCCGTAACTGTATAAATATACCCGCATTTGTATTATGACCGAATACAAATGCAACTGAGACAAAGATATTATATCTACAAAGTATAATACATGGATACGGCTTAAACCGAAGCCCACCAGTATTATCTGCCCGAAATATGACACGTGTGTAAACGCACGTGCATTTTCCGAACCCTGCCATAAAACCATACGGCCTCTACAAAGTTTCGCCCGAACTTGAGAAACTATCTGTGGGGGACTCTAATGACTCGTTAGTACCCTGGCAGTAGGTTTAACCACAAGCCGTAGTGGCACTAGCTGTGCGTAACGGCTGCCCATGTACTGACCTCAAGGGAGGCCGATGTGCGAACTCATCCGGAAACCCTACCGAGCCTAACAGTGACAATGTATATACAGTCCGGTCCGTTCGTCTATGAGTATCGCATATCCTTCCTAGGGGGCTAGTAACGTCAGACCCCCAATAGCGGTATAAGTCGTGTCGGAGACAAGCCCTGAACACCCAGAGAAACTACCAGAGTACCTACCAGTAATTCTCACCTGCCTTGGCCAAGGACTTGGTGTAATGGCTTTCCTAGACACAGCGCGATCTCCACCCCCAATACCAGGAGAGACGAACCCCCTGCTGATCCGCTCACATGCCTCCATGTGGCTCGGGACTGTACCCAAAAACTACTTGTTTGCACGACTCCTTTGAGCCGTGGTAGGGTAGAAATCAAAGCACAATGGGAACTCACACGAGACAAATGATGACCTCAGGTCGATGAACTAACCTATACATATGTCACCAGGAAACTGCTATCTGACGATATGTATAATACTAACTAGCAGGTTCCCGGTGAGTCCTGTCCGGTGTACTCATAACCCAATGAGCACCTGTATACATCTTAGGTGATCCAACTGACACCAGTGGCTTGTGAGACCGGCCACCGCCCCTCGTCGGGGTCTCGACTGTATACACTAGTCTACTCCGGAGTATCGATGCCCTGTCTCGAAACTTCCACGACTAGGGACCACTATTAAGGATGTGCTTATAGACTACCCAACTCTCATTTATATGATCGCCTTCATACTGTTGGTAGTCAAGCAAGATCCTAAGGGCTCTATCAACGTGTAACAGTGATCAGTCATCTGAACTTGTACACGACTGAAAAAGGTAAGCCAGATAGCATACCATCATCTCGAGTAAGACTGTCCTACCGGCATAGGTCCTCCTCAATTATTGCAATCACGTACCTGCGATCCAATAATTGACTTTGAGGGCACTATATCCAATAATCTCCCACTTGCACTTAAGGCTAATTATTGCGATGTCGCATACTCACAGCCCGTGTGATATCGAACACCCAACTCCTCTACTAATCAGTTTCACAAAGCCCGTTCGTAAAACTTTTGTGTTCGAGAAATAGCCTCAGTGAGTGGATCCGCCCTGATGTTTCTTTATATGTCACTCTTAATCTCAAGTTCGCGGAAAAAAGCTATCTCCCGAATTGAGTAATACCTGTCTTAGAATATATCTGGATATCTGATGGGACCTAGTTTATAAATGAACTCCAAATCCAAACTTCTTAGACTGTATCGATAGCTGAACCTAATCAGTATCCAGCACCATGCCTCCCACAGTATCCTCTTGGACCATCTGTCCATAATACTGTCCCTCGTCAGAGGGAAAACTATAACTATGACAATCTCTCTATCATCCAAGTCACCTTTGAAGCCTGGAATGATAACCGTCTCCCGAAGGAGGCTGCCGTCATCAAATCCATAGAACATGCACTTATGTTCTAAAACTGCTTCCTTATGTTTCTCCAGGATTGGATTAATACAAACTTATCGCATCTAGTGCAAAAACAACATCTGGTGTGGTACTTGACATCTCACGATTGACTCAATTGCCTAAGCAAGTGATCTGCCAATCATGCACATCCCTCTTCCCTTTAGTCTGTAAGACATCTTTAGAGAGGGTGACTCCATCACCTGCAGGTACACCACCATGCCAGGAGTTATCTATTCTAAAAACCATTAGAATACTGTCAAAGTACCCACATTGGGAAACTACCCAAATCCAGATCTAAAACCATAGATCTAGAAACCAGAATATCTGATATTATATCCATATCCTGTCTGGAGAAATAACTGTGTGATGACCACAGTACAACCGATCGTAGTGTAGGAATTTTACTTCCTACTCTATGTATGACATCCAAATACCAGGACATCACACCCTACTACCTTCTTAACTGATCCATCCCCTATTCTGATGAAGTCAAATCCATGACTGTCACATCAAAATTAGATGATCTATCTCCGCTATAGCTGCTCAAGTCTATAAATAGACATAAGCTACTTGTCCAGTATGTTTCCGCTTCTCCCACTGACCACAACAACCCTCTGGCAGAATAATTTATACGTGCACTTCTAAAGCTAGTTTAGAACGACGCTATACTTAACCTCCTACCGGGTCTAATAGTCTGGAACAACAGTAGCGTCAAGTCTGGGTAGATAAGAACCTCCCTGTCACCGTCCTTGAGACTACCGAAGTATCTCTCGGGTGTCTGAGGTTACCCACCATATCTGCGGAGTGGATATTGGAATGTCAAACCTGATTGAATCTTTAGGTCCTATTAAATTTTCCGTAATCGTTTGCGGTTCTGGAATCACTTCCAGTTCTACCATACTCCCACTACTGTTTTCTGAAAAAATCCATCTTACTAAAACTGTGGCGAGTCAAGAACAATATCACTATTGATCTTCCAGATGGTAGAAAGTCAACCCTCGTCTTAGCCTGGGTCAACCCACAAACTGCCATTACAGAAACGTGCCCTGAGTTATCCAGAGTCTGGTTTTAAGCATAAGCCGACAACTCCCCGTACCTTAACATCGTTAAGATATGAACCATTCTATATCCAATATAGAAACTTTGGCACTTATTTAATTGGAACCATATTCTAATCATGCAGTTGTCTCCAGTGCATATCAACTTAATGGAGAGAGGCTAATCAGCATTACTCAACTTAGGAATCCATCCAATTATGAGTAACCTGGAAGAGAAACAAGTTTCTCAAAACTTTTACTATCATCTGAATACCAATCACAAGAATCTACATCTTCGATCTCTTTGAAGAATCCCGATACTTACGACATCTGGTTCTCTACTTTATTCTTATACCCATAACTTCTCAAAACTTAGACCTTGTATTTCTACGAAACACTTGTCTAAAAACTAAAGAAGTCATAAGTAAACAGAACATAGTACGAGGACCTACCATTTTGTCCTGATGGACACTGGACAACATACAATACTCTGTATAAGTCCGCTGAGTTAAATAACTCAAAACCTGTGCGTCGTAGGTTGAAAACTGTACCCAGGCGATTTCCTCAAATATCACCAATTACAACGAATTCCGATATAATGAGGATGATCACCTAATTCCCAATAACTTACTCCCACTCATCATCTGTAAAACCATACAGATATGAGAATGAAACCTGGTAAATACATACCGTGGAGTAAGTATCTAATCGGGAAAACAGTTCTCCATTAACAATGCACTGAAACATGAAAATGTTTCGTAGGGGTATCCTGGTATTCATAGTAATGCCTCTTCCATAATCCAATTCATGACTTTAACCGTATATTTCTTTGCCATCTCTCCAAATCCCTTTATTTGTCTTTAGTCGTTACTTTCTGTACACCATCGTTAGGCTAAATGGTTTTCTTCCTTCCCTACCGTTCGGCACCAGCCTATGGTTTAGAAGAAGACTATTCAGTAAGCATAATAGGTGTACCCTCCTCAACAAAGGAGTACTCATATCTTGAGAGAAGATGATGATAAAAGACAACTGAATAATACCTTATTCTTTTAAAGGTGAAATAGGAGTGGCAATGAAGTACGCGGTTTGGTCGTGAATGATAACAGTCGCAATTTACTTTGCCCTCTTTCTAATCCCTTTATTTTGTCTTTACATATTACCTTCTTTACACCCTACTTAGGCTAATTGGTTTTCTTCATTCCCTACCTTTCGGCACCTGCCTATGGTTTGGAAGAAGACTATCCAATAAGCGTAATAGGTGTACTCTCCTAAACCAAGGAGCCCTCGCAACCTGAGAGAAGGTGATAATAAAAGTCAACTGAATAAACCAATTCTATTTCTTCTGAACCTGGATCTATCCTCGAAGAAGTCCCTTCGAGTTTGTATATAACCATACGATGGGTCTATCCAATGGTAGTGGATACTCGTAGTGATACGAGGTGTTCTTAGAAATTCAAAGCGTAAAAGAAGGAGTGGCAATGACTTATGCAACTCAGACAATCTAAAAGCCAGTATTTTAAGAAGGTTCGGTCAACTTGGTCACTGAGTCATAGTCTAGGGTCGGTCAAAAGTCGCTGCAAAAGAGAGAGAGAGAAAAAACACTCTGCGTGCACTCTAACCTTGATCAGAATGGTTATCACTTTATCTAATCAGGAAACCTCCCACTGTACTGTCAAATTCTCCTCCAAACCTGAAAGAAGAATCAATCGGGATCACCCGAAGAGTAAACCAACTCATCAGTGGGAATCGGGATCCAACTCTCATCGCATGATAACATGACGGAATCCACTCATGTTATCACACTCCAGAAGGTATGCGCATGCCTGGCAAGTTTCAGTTTCTTTAGAAACTCTCGATATGATTTTAACCCCATGTTCTTATGACCTTGACGAAAGCCAACAAATCGTAAGTCACATGGTAAGTTCTGCCCGTCATTATCTTGTTAATTCGAACCCATCCGTACATACCCTTGACGAAAGCCAACAAGGTAATACGACTGTCCCAAACCAACTCATCTATCTATGCAACAAATGAATACCCCAGCAACCACCAAACACTATGCTTTGATGAAAGCCAACAAACATAGCTTGAATACTACTGACCATCCATAAGAAATGACGGAGGGCTACGGCTGGTTTTTGGCGAAAAACCTTTAACGTATTGAACTTGATCTCGTTGAAGGAACCTGATATCTTTTTATAAAAATATAGTGGCGAAAACCTTTGCTAAAGAGGTTACTCCCGGTGAAGGGATCTCGGCTCTTTCCTCGTGGAATGAGGTGCAGGATATTCCACTGAATACCGCGATACAAAGCAACATGTAATCGACTATAGTGAAGTTATTACCCTGATGCAAACTTCTGCCTAAGGGGTCACTCCCGGTGAAGGGATATCGGCCCTTGCCTCGTCGAATGAGGTGCATGATATTCCAACCGAATACCTCTTTGTAAAACAAAAGGAAGCGTTTTTGTAATAACACTTTTTAAAATTGTTCCAATAACATCCAAACAGGTTTGTTTTCCTTTGCATTGATCAGAATCAACGCAGTCCCATCAGTTAATCACACCAGAAAAGAACGAAAATAAAATGTACGTATATGCCATCCGCATTCGTCACTGGGTCCCGTCATCACCCGTTAGGTTACTTAACTAACGACAGAGCGGGGACTGAACTAGCGCGGGTGTAAAACATATACAACATCTACTAGTATATATACCAATATACAATAATCGCTCCAGGCGTGATAATATGCAACATTACAGAAAAGTAATAAGCATCACAGAACAATACAGATAATCTGGGATCCCCGGGTTTCACAGAGCCGCTGCTGAAACCCGATGTTCCCATGGTCGTGTGGATAGCCTGTGCAATGAAACCTAGACCCCTACGGGTGCGGAAAGTTACCTGCCAAAACCTGAAGCGAGGCAGCCCCCTACAGCAAAGTGAATGGACCACCCAACACTTCACAGAATCCGGTAACTTGAGCACCCCTCCTTGGGTCAACCTGTACCTCTTACGAGTGCGGCGAATAGTCTGCCAATTCTAGAGTGAGGCCCCTCTGCCTCTCAAAGCCATGCGATGCGGACCCGTTGCCCCCAGAACCCGGCTATCCGTGCACTCCGTCGCGGGGTAAAACCTAGTACAGAAATGAAAAATATGTACAACGGGTACATCGACCTCAACCCGGTCGTGCCCCAAAAGAATATTATACAAATAGGCAGTGACGACAGTCCACATGTTGGACGCTCGCCCCGCAATATCAAATGTACAAATAAACTCAAACTGCACTACCATTGCACACTGCTATCCACCACGACAAATCCGCAACATCACAGCACAACACAGAACATCAATGCGAATGTCACGTTCGCAAACCCGTCTAAAAGAACTATAGCAATCAGACACGGTTTACCGCTCAAATGACATTCACGGTCGGAGATATAATGTAAGTACTGTAAACTAACACGTTTAAATTTCGATCGACTAAATTTCCCAAATTGGGCCCCACATAAATCTGCTGTACAGTAACAAAATATGAGCCCAAAAGAAATATTCCAGAAACCACAATTTTCAATGTAGAACCTACTGTAGAAAAATGGTTCACTGTATCTCTAAAACGACCATGGAACCGCGGCCAAACTAGGATTTGTGCGGCGGTTCCGCGGCGCTTTGGAGTCAACAGTTGACCAAATTTCACCAGTATTCTTAGAAAAGCCTGAACAATTTTCTGAGATGCTCAAAATAATTTTTAGACCCTTTTAAAAATCGACAGAAACTTTTGCAATGAAAATTGTGATTTTCGAAAATCCGTTCGATCGATATTTTAAACGCGTTAGCACAAGTTAGTAAAGCTTAATGGCAAGGCTCTGATACCACTGTAAGTCCACGGTAGCGCCCCGGCCGTCTAACAGACGCCAAATGCGGAACAAAAACTTTTACAACTGGCGCTATCGCGTACTATAACCCGGATCTGCTATTAAAGCTAAACTAACAAACTACAAAGAGGGTAGAAAGGTTATACCGAACGATCCGAGTCCTTCGTTCTTTAACCATCATCCCACGCTCCGTTGCGGCTGCTCCGATCTCGTCGATCTCCGATCTCCTCGTCCAGGTGGCACCACGTCATCGGATCTTTAAACGGGCTCCCGCCTCTGACTCGAGGCAACTCGATCATCAAGTTTGCTAGATGAGACGACCAAGATTGATGAAGAGAATGAGTAGAACACTTTGTCTCGTTATGTCCAAAGCCATGGACGAACGGTTAATGAAGTTGCCTTTTTGGATTGAATGAAATGAGAAATGAACTATCAAATTTCCATGAACCCAAAACCATATACTTTTTTCCAAATCAATAATCATCATCCCTTCACCAAGAGGGGCCAGCCACTTATAGGGAAGGAGGAGGGTGAGTGTAGGAGAGAGGGGGTGACTACAACCATGAAGCTTATCATAACACAATTAAAGAAAACATGACTCACTAATGACACCTAGTATGGACACATTAATGAAACAATGAGTCACCTTAACAAGTCATCAACTAATTAATGCCAAGATGAGTCACAAGCCACCTCATCATCCTAGTCATCATCTATAACTTCTAGAACCATGACTCACCCAAGAAAAGATAAATCCGCATTTAACTGAATGTTAAATACGGCTGATAGAAAACTGGAAACTGGCAACTTTCAAAAGCGATCCCGAAACGAATTTCAGGATAACCCCGTAACTGTATAAATATACCCACATTTGTATTACGACCGAATACAAATACAACTGAGACAAAGATATTATATCTACAAAGTATAATACATGGATCCGGCTTAAACCGAAGCCCACCAGTATTATCTGCCCGAAATATGACACGTGCGTAAACGCACGTGCATTTTCCGAACCCTGCCATAAAACCATACGGCCTCTACAACGTTTCGCCCGAACTTGGGAAACTATCTGTGGGGGACTCTAATGACTCGTCAGTACCCTGGCAGTGGGTTTAACCACAAGCTGTAGCGGCACTAGCTGTGCGTAACGGCTGCCCATGTATTGACCTCAAGGGAGGCCGATGAGCGAACTCATCCGGAAACCCTACCGAGCCTAACAATGACAATGTATATACAGTCCGGTCCGTTCGTCTATGAGTATCGCATATCCTGCCTAGGGGGCTAGTAACGTCAGACCCCTAATAGCGGCATAAGTCGTGTCGGAGACAAGCCCTGAACACCCTGAGAAACTACCGGAGTACCTACCAGTAATTCTCACCTGCCTTGGCTAAGGACTTGGTGTAATGGCTTTCCTAGACACAGCGCGATCTCCACCCCCAATACCGGGAGAGACGAATCCCCTGCTGATCCGCTCACGTGCCTCCATGTGGCTCGGGACTGTACCCAAAAACTACATGTTTGCACGACTCCTTTGAGCCGTGGTAGGGTAGAAATCAAAGCACAATGGGAACTCACACGAGACAAATGACGATCTCAGGTCGATGAACTAACCTATACACATGTCACCAGGGAACTGCTATCTGACGATATGTATAATACTAACTAGCAGGTTCCCGGCGAGTCCTGTCCGGTGTACTCATAACCCAATGAGCACCTGTATACATCTTAGGTGATCCAACTGACACCAGTTTCTTGTGTGACCGGCCACCGCCCCTCGTCGGGGTCTCGACTGTATACACTAGTCTACTCCGGAGTATCGATGCCCTGTCTCGAAACTCCCACGACTAGGGACCACTATTAAGGATGTGCTTATAAACTACCCAACTCTCACTTATATGATCACCCTCATACTGTTGGTAGTCAAGCAAGATCCTAAGGGCTCTATCAACGTGTAACAGTGATCAGTCACCTGAACCTGTACACGACTGATAAAGGCAAACCAGATAGCATACTATCATCTCGAATAAGACTGTCCTACCGGTATAGGTCCTCCTTAATCATTGCAATCACGTACCTGCGATCCAATAATTGACTTTGAGGGCACTATATCCAACAATCTCCCACTTGCACTTAAGGCTAATTATTGCGATGTCGCATACTCACAGCCCGTGTGATACCGAACACCCAACTCCTCTACTAATCAGTTTCACAAAGCCCGTTCGTAAAACTTTTGTGTTCGAGAAATAGCCTCAGTGAGTGGATCCGTCCTGATGTTTCTTTCTATGTCTCTCTTAATCTCAAGTTCACGGAAAAAAGCCATCTCCCGAATTGAGTAATACCTGTCTTAGAATATGTTTGGATATTTGATGGGACCTAGTTCATAAATGAACTCCAAATCCAAACTTCTTAGACTGTATCGATAGATGAACCTAATCAGTATCCAGCACCATGCCTCCCACAGTATCCTCTTAGACCATCTGTCCATAATACTGTCCCTCGTCAGAAGGAAAACTATAACTCTGACAATCTCTCTATCATCCAAGTCACCTTTGAAGCCTGGAATGATAACCGTCTCCCGAAGGAGGCTGCCGTCATCAAATCCGTAGAACATGCACTTATGTTCTAAAACTGCTTCCTTATGTTTCTCCAGGATTGGATTAATACAAACTTATCGCATCTAGTGCAAAAACAACATCTGGTGTGGTACTTAACATCTCACGATTGACTCAATTGCCTAAGCAAGTGATCTGCCAATCATGCACATCCTTCTCCCCTTTAGTCTGTAAGACACCTTTAGAGAGGGTGACTCTATCACCTGCAGGTACACCACCATGCCAGGAGTTATCTATTCTAAAAACCATTAGAATACTGTCAAAGTACCCACATTGGGAAACTACCCAAATCCAGATCTAAAACCATAGATCTAGAAACCAGAATGTCTGATATTATATCCATATCCTGTCTGGAGAAATAACTGTGTGACGACCACAGTACAACCGATCGCAGTATAGGAATTTACTTCCTACTCTGTGTATGACATCCAAATACCGGGACATCACACCCTACTACCTTCTTAACAGATCCATCTCCTATTCTGATGAAGTCAAACCCATGACTGTCACATCAAAATTAGATGATCTATCTCCGCTATAACTGCTCAAGTCTATAAATAGACATAAGCTACTTGTCCACTATGCTTCCGCTTCTCCCACTGACCACATGCATATAAAGGGGTCACATGCTGGCATGTGACTTCACATGCAAGCATGTGACATGTCGGCATGTGACCCCGGCATGTGACCCTCACGTGCGAGCATGTGACATGCTGGCATGTGAGGGGAGGCTCCCATTAAATGGGAGCCCAGGTTCTCCCCTTTTTTTTAAAATTCTTTTTTTTTCCTTTCTTTTCTTCTTTCTTCCTTCTTTTCTTTATTTAATCCCTTTTTTATTTTAAAAAAAATAAAAAATAATAATTAAATATTAAATAAATAAAAATAAATTATAAATAATATTTTAAAATAAAAAAATAGTAAATTAAAATTAAAAAAATGCTTCTTTAAATATTTATCTACTTATTTATTTCTGTTTTTTTCATATATATAGAAAAATACATATATCTTTTTTTAACAAATGGAACAAAACAAAAAAAAGCATACGTACACCGCATATTGAGTTTGCATGACCTGTTTGGCCCGTCAATCGGAGGTTCCTTCGCCCCAAAGGCGAGGGGTAATTAACGGTAGCTTAGTCCGCGGCTGCCGGAGATTCGGATCTCCACAATCAATAAACCCCAGCCTATCCTAGGCAGGGGGAATCTGTACTACGCCTTGCAAGTGCGCGCATATTTCCATCTCAATGGGGTGGCGAAAAACACCCTACAATCACATTTCCCAGACTGCCCTACAAGTGGTTCAATACTGACCCTTGCATACAATCCACGGGCACAAATAATCATTTCCTTGCCAAGTCCCACCAACGACGAGAAATGCCCTCCTTTGATGAACAAACACTTGTAGGTCCTCTCGATTTACAAGGAGAAAACACATTTGCAAGATCCTTACGACTTACAAGAGAACATACACTTAAGAATCCTCACGATTCCTAAAGAGAAATCGCACCTATGAGATCCTCACGACTCGTAGGGAGAAACACTTTTATGAGACCCTTACGGCTCATGAAGTCAAAAGCTTTATTCGACAGGATCCTAACCCTATTTGCAAAGTCACCTTTGTTCGAATCGACGGAGGCAAATGATGATTTGCTCCTGGCAATGTTCTAGTAGTAGCGATGCTGATGCCTAAATCGGTAACAAATTCCAAGTCCTTTCGCGGAAAATGATGATTTGCTCCTGGCAATATTCCAGTCGCAGTGATGCTGATGCTAAGATTAGTATCAGATCCTAGGTTCCATACTCGCGGCGAAAAGTCAGCGAGCCATAAATGCATATGAAATAGCCGAAATGATAGGGCAACTTGCAACAAAATCAGCAAGTAAAATATATGCATACAAAAATAGCCGAAATGATTGGGCAACTCGCAATAAAAAGCAGTGAGTAAAAAGAAAAATAGCCGAAATGATTGGACACCGTGAAAAATAGCCGAAATGATTGGGCAATCGTGACTTTCGCGATATAAAAGCTGAAATGATTGAGCATCACGGAAAGAAATTAAAAAAATGAAAGAATGAAACTTTTGCCCTGCTGGTAAGTCCATACTGACTCCTGTATACAATCCATGGGCATAAACAAAAAGGGGACCACATTTTCCCACCAGACCTTGTCAAAGGGAGAGTCAGATCTCGACGGCAACATCTACAACCTAAAGAACAACAACGGCGTTCCTCCTCATTCCAGTAGGATTCGGACGCGACATCACCAATCGGAGCCACGGCAAAGTCCTCAGTTCCAAGACTCTACGGTTCACGGACAAGCTAGAGTCAGCCAATGACATCCGTCGCGGAAATACGTCAGCAAACGACCTCCTTCACGAAAATACGTCAGCAAATGACCATGTCATGGAAATACGTCATCCAATAACCCCGTCGCGGAAATACGTCAGCAAATGACCCCGTCGCGGAAATACGTCAGCAAACGACCTCCGTCTCAGAAATACGTCAGCCAATGACCCCATCGCGGTAACACGTCAGCCAATGACCCCTTCTCGGAAATAGGTCAGCAAACGACCTCCGTCTCGGAAATACGTCAGCCAATGACCATGTCTCGGAAATACGTCAGCAAACGACCTCCATCTCGGAAGTACGTCAGCCAATGACCCCGTCTCGGAAATACGTCAGCAAACGACCTCCATCTCGGAAGTACGTCAGCCAATGACCCCGTCTCGAAAACACGTCAGCCAGTGACCTCCATCGCGGAAACACGTCAGCCAGTGACCTCCGTCTCGGAAATACGTCAGCCAGTGACCTCCATCACGAAAACACATCATCGAATGACCCCGTCGCAGAAATACGTCAGCAAATGACCCCGTCGCGGAAACATGTCAGCAAGTGACCCCGCCTCGGAAATACGTCGACCAATGACCTCCTCGTCGGAATAGTGGTTCGACTCGGAAACTAGTAAACCCACCAAACACTTACGAGTCCTCTTGACTTGTAAGGGAGAAAATTCTCTTGTGAGATTCTTACGACTCTTAAGAGAAAACACACTTAGGAATCCTCACGATTCCTAGGGAGAAATTACAACTACGAGATCCTCTCGACTCGTAGGGAGAAAAGTCTTTATAAGACCCTCACGGCTCATAAAGTTGAAAATTCTTAGGCAGCAGACCTGAACCTATTTCCTAAGCCATCACTACCCTGCAAGAAGGTTAAGATGGACTGCTATCTACTATCCTCAGGCCATATTTGCTAAAGTAACATGCCAATGACACAACAAAGAAAAGAAAGCGATAATACAAGATAAAAAAAGTGCGTCTTTTATTCATGAATTCAATTGAATACAAGATACATCATATAAAAGAATAAAAAAATGAATAAAGGCATGTTATTCATAAATTACAAATTTTCGGTCGATACAAAGATGGCTACTAAGAAGGAGGCGTTTTTAGCAAATCAGCAAGCTGCTATCGTACTCTTTTCAATTTCTTTTCATGATCAGCCGTCGCGGCCAACTCTGCTTCAATTCGAGCCCGCTGCTGCAAACAGAATGAAAGTTTCTCATCGATTTCCCGCTGAGTGGCTTCATGACTCTGCGTAACCTGCTCAGTAAGGTCAAGCTTCTTCCTCAACACCAGCCCATCAGAAATACATCGTTGGAGGTTTTTGAAAATAGCTTTCAGCTGCACAGCATTTGCTTCGACCTGGGCATGCAATTGGATAGACTTGCTAGAAGTCGCATCTTGTTCCTTCCGCCTAAGGGTCGCCTCTTGTTCAAAATGTCGAAGGAAAGGAACACTCTGCTCAACCCATGCAGCTCGCTGGGAGTTCAAAGCTAATAATTTAAGAGCAAGATGCTTGAGCTAAATCTCATGCAGGCAGGCTTCGATCTTCCTGCAATAATTAACCTAAGACTTGACGATGCCTTCATCATGAAAGTTCATGAGCATCGCCAGCATGGGATTAACCTCAGCAGCAAAGTCTGCAGCAGATGCGAGGGCTTCGGCGTGAAGATCCTCGACGAACTCGCTCAACATTCGTAAGCTCTTCGCAGCACCCCTGGAAGATGAGCGTTTAGCAAAGGGCCTTACCGGCATTGGGATTCGAGACTCAAAGGGAGCCAGGGTCGGTGCAATTGCTGCAAAACAAATTATGGTCAGATGTCGACTCGGGAGGTAAAGAAAATACACGAGCGATGGATTCTACCATACCGGTTGTGACAGGTGGCAAAATTGGGAGTACTGGAGGCGTAGCTATTCTCTCTTCTCCTCCTCCAATCTGTAATGCTGCAATCAATTCAAAGAAAAATTAGCAACGACATGGTTTCCCGTAAAATAAAGGAAAGGATGTCGGTTAAAAACTAGACTCACCAACACCAGTAGGCAGAGTGACTTCCGACTGGAAGGAGAAATGCGGGTTCAGCACCTGATACAGATGATCAAATAGGACTTCTGTAAAGTTGCGACGATACATGGTCAGTACGAGGAAGATGGTGTTCATAGTTCAACTAAATAAATCGCGAATTTATACCTTCCAACATTTCAGGGGATATAGGAGAAGGCGAGGGAACAACAACCGTCATGGCAGCGACCGGAGGTGCTTCAGATGGAACAATTTCTACATTTATCGCACCTACAAATAAAAATAGCCAGAAGAAACTGAATGGGATTGTAAAATGGAAGGGGAACAATGACTCAAGACTTACCTGACGGGTCATCAGCCAAAACCGCGACGGAAACATCACCGGGCGTTGCAGCTTCTTCGCTCTCATTCATAGGAGTAGTCTCGGCGCCCATGACTTCGTCCCCTGATTCGACAAGGGCCGTCGTGACACTCGCGATGCCCGCCAATAGCAGGGAACCACAAGGAGAAAGAGCGACGGTTTGGGCAGTCCCAGACTCCCGAGAGAGAGTAGCCGCTTCGGGCTCTGTGGTCGCCGTCATCTCACCTGCCATCTCATTGCCAGGACTTGGCCCTGTAGGATATGGTATATAAGAATTTGAAGATTAAGTTCTAATAAAAAAGACTTAGCGTTACGTTACCTTCGGGCAGCTTTTCAGTTTCTTCCTGAGCCGCGCGCGTAACCTGTCTATGGACCGTAGACAGGACAGCTGGAGCATCCTCTAGAGGAATAGCGATAGGAGGAGCGGTGCTTGAGCCTGCACCTACAGCCAAGGCGGCATCACGTTCTTTCGCTGCACGCCTCCTGCGCTGCCTTTCGGCCTGGGCCATGAGAGTTGACCTCCTCAGGACTTCCGACAAGGGTATACCATCGTCTGAACCAAGCTCTGCCTCCGGTGCCGTTAAGACGTCCATCATCGGCTGCTTTAGTGAGACCCCTTGTGGTGACTTAGGGATAGCCGTGGCTGCGGTAGCCGGCTCTAACGATGCCGCTGCGTCACCACTCGCGATTGGTACCGCACTAGGAATAACTCGAGTCAAGGTAGTCCCTTCAGCAAAATAAAAGAGAGGGTCAAACCACGAATAAAGAAAAAGGGAATGAAGGCACAATGAGCCGAAGTATACCAAGGCCCAAAGAAGCACGGAGCCTCTCTTCCTTTTCAAACGTTTTGAGGGAAGCCGCGAGAGCCACTTCGGCAGAGATACCTGTTAAAGAAGAAAGCGTCAGTAGAAGAATAATAAAAAAAGATAACCACGGAAAGATACGACTGAAGTCTACCTGACTGTGCGATAGTGATCAGTGCTGCTTCATCGCGAGCCAGTCGTTCGAAAGCCACAAAGGCAGCTTGAAGATCAGTATCATCCGCAGGCACGATAAATAAACCCTCGTTGGTGCCATACTCACTTAAGCCTTCGTTGTAGGGAGCATGGGGATCCTGGCCGAGCACAACGCCGGCAGAAAATAGCGACTTCTTCTTCTTTTGTGAGCGAGCGCCGGCAGTCGATGACAGGAGTTTGCGCTTGGCGGGAAACTTTAGGCGACGAGTCCCGATCTCTGTACCCACGCCAGACTCAGGAGTCGCTACAGCCACCGCTTCTACAGGCACCCGAGGTAGAGGCTTATCAGGAAAGGCACGCGGGACCACTTCCGCAGCAGCTTCTCTTAAGGAAGGACGAACGGTGGTCCGTCGCTTCAAGGGAACGGCTGGATTACCAGTTGGGACAGCACCCTTGCGATCAAGCAATAATCGCATTTCTTCCCTAATAATAACACCCATCGCGTGCTGGTACCACGCCACATATACGTTCAAGACTTTAGGAATGTAGCTCAACTCACAGATAAAAATGCATGACCCAGTGTTAAGCCGCATGAAATGGTGCAGCGCGCTACGGATACCCTCCTCTGTAGCAACCGGTTCAGCTAAAAAAGCCTCGAGCGGGACACCCTGATTGTAGCTTGATTGTTGGGCGAAATGGTGCGGGTTTTATCTCATGAACAACGCCGAATCGTTCTGCCTAAACACTAAAAAGCCCGGCCTGATTGAATATAAATGAAGAATCTCCCGAGCTTTCAAGGTAGAAACCCCGTCTTTGAAGGTGTTGCACAGCGGTTGCACCATTTTTGTGGATTCTTTGCCGATGGTTAAGACCATATCGATGAAGGTCATGCCATCCTCGATCGTACGCGAGTGAAGAAACAAGCCCCGAGCCTCTCGCTGAGTCGAGCAGAAGCGTCAACTAGCAGCATAACCCGAGAAAAGTTATAACTGTCGTAGAAATGGGGCCGCTTGTGGACTCCAAAAGCGCTGAGAACACGAAGTTGGATCCACGACGTAAAATAATGCAGCGGGACATTTACGGGCTGCACCCCGGCTGAGTGGTGTCTACCGCCAAGCTAAGGCCATGATACAGATGAGCCAGCCCAGCGACCCCGACAGCCACTCGCATCCCAATAACCATCCGGTGAGCAGGATAGAAGACGGATGGCCTCATATAGCAATGGTGCATAGGGAGCACAAACCATCTTAACCATAGACTGAGAAACCCCAGGAAGAACGTATCTTCATCGATGTCTGAAGCAGCAAGCTCTGCGAAAGGAATGACCGGGGTGTCCGGGAGGAAGAAATTCTTTTGATCTGCTTCCGCCGCCGGCTGGTTATCCAAACCAAAACCAAACGGTTCGTCGAGTTTGGCGAATCTCGCAGCTTGTTTTGACAAAACTTTCGAGCGGAGAAAGCGGGCGATGAAATCTAAGAAGCTGACCCCCTGCCTTCCGGATTCAAGAAACAGACCCTCATAAATATTCAACACCTTAATCAGACTTGGGGATCGATGTTGAATGGCATTCTCCGAGGTAAGGCCCATCACCACTGATTTGGTGGCAAAGATGTACTCTTCAGGAGGAAGTAGCTCCACGTAATGTTCTCCCCTGACGGGTAAGCCGGAGATCTCCGCGAACTCCTCCAAAGAGATTGAAACTTCCCAATCTGATAGAAGGAAGGTGTGAGTCGGAATATTCCATTGTTCCAAGAAAGCTTTGACCCACCATACAGGGGCGTGGAATACTGGAAAAGAGACGCGTAAACTGCGGGGTACAACCCAAGCTTTAGCAGCAGTGATTTCTTGGCCGACAAGATGTATCGAGCCCACTGCAAATACCCAGCTGGATGGCGAGAAGTCAAGCCTATCATGTACGGCTGTCCCCAAGGGTGCGACTCGCCTTGACATATATGTCGCCCCAGAATATCCAAAGCCATTGGCGGCTTTACGGGTATCGCGGCCATAGAGGGCTGAAGGCAACCCTCCGAAGTCCAATTGACCTCCTCTACGACATAGTTCACTGGGGGTGAGTCGGCGTAGTGGATTGCCGAAATGGGCTCCGAAGGCACCGCACAAGAGAAGCTGCATCGACCCCGAATGATTTGATTGTACCACGACCCCCATAAATGAAGTGACTTTTGCTCCGGGTCGTGATCTTTGATCAGTGCGAAAACTTTCCGGTCTACGGGCGCGTCAGTAAATGCGCTCTCCAGACGAACGAAGAGGAAAGAAGTGTCGAAAGACATAGTACCTGCGTGAAAAGGAACAAGGGCTAGCTGTCAATGCTACAGTCCAAATTTTAACACTTGGTACTTAAAATTTGTACCACACTGTAATGCAGTGGAAAGGGACCAAAGAGGACCCACCAAATCAAGGTGACGGCTCATCATTGATGAGACAGTCACTCATTAAAGAGGAAATCCTAAAAGGATTCTCATTTAATGAAAGGCTCCTCGGGCCAAGGAGTTAAACTCCCTCGAGAGCAGCGCTTTGCAACAAAAATGACATCTGCCAAAATTAATGATGAAGGGAATAAAAATTCCCCCAAAAATTCTAAAGAGTTATGCTCTGTGAAAACGATGGAATCATCCATCAAAACCCTAAAAAAGCAAAGCTTTTACCGAGTTAAAAACTCCGAGATCTTTAAGATCTGCAAAACGAACTTTAAGAGTTCTTCATTAGTGGGTTAAGAAACCCTAAAAAGATCTCTTTAGATCTGTGATCTAGTAAGAGCAAAACTCTGTTTAATGGGGTGTAAACATGATTCTTACCTATTTGAACAAAGAAGGTTCTTGGGGCAGAGAGCTATGCTCTGAAGAGAGAATTCAATTCTCAGAAAAAACAAGAAAGGGAGAATGTTCCCTGCCGAACACAGAGACGCGACCGCGCAGGTCCGTCTTGCCTGAAATTCGGGGCAGATACTAATTGGTGCTATTCGTTCACCTCTCCGAAGATGCCAAGTTGATTTATAGCACCATGTATTGAAAGTTTAACCGGATGCGGCCGATGTAGCAGACTTCGTCAGATTCCCCCTCGTTTAAGGTTTTTTTTATTGTGGAGACGCTCTTCCCTGCAGGCGGAAACCCCTGCAGTTAATTACGCTACCGCATCGCGGTAACAACTTTCTCCTTCTACAGATGGTCACTTCGTGTCGTGGATGTTTGTTTTGTGTTTGGTTGCCCATAGATTGTATACGGAGACTAAGTTATGTTGTCGTCCGTAGGGCGTAGACTAGTCCAAATCCGTATCTTTCTTAGATTTGGGTTTGGGAGGGTTTGGGTTTAAGGATACGTTAGCCTCATTTGAGACTAAGATCAACTTAAACGTTTGTTAAGGATACGTTAGTCTAATTTTAGACTAAGATCAACTTAACGGGACCGTTTAGATCCGACAAAAGAGCACTTGGGCTCTATTGTTTAGTTTAGTGACATTGCGGTCGATTAGTTTAAGGGCATTACGGTCCATTGTTAGTTTAAGGACATCTCGGTCCACGGTTAGTTTAAAGACATCGCGGTCGAGGTTAAGGACATCATAGTCCATGGGTTTAAAGACCCCACAGTCCAATGTTAGTTTTAAAACATCACGGTCGAGGTTAAGGACATCATAGTCCATGGGTTTAAGGACCCCACAGTCCGTTGTTCATTTTAAGACATCACGGTCGAGGTTAAGGACATCATAGTCTATGGGTTTAAGGACTCCACGGTCCAATGTTAGTTTTAAGACATCACGGTCGAGGTTAAGGACATCATAGTCCATGGGCTTAAAGACCCCACCGTCCAATGTTAGTTTTAAGACATCACGGTCGAGGTTAAGGACATCATAGTCCATGGATTTAAGGACCCCACAGTCCAATGTTAGTTTTAAGACATCACGGTCGAGGTTAAGGACATCATAGTCCATGGGTGGTTTAAGGACCCCACAGTCCAATGTTAGTTTTAAGACATCACGGTCGAGGTTAAGGACATCATAGTCCATGGGTGGTTTAAGGACCCCACAGTCCAATGTTAGTTTTAAGACATCACGGTCGAGGTTAAGGACATCATAGTCCATGGGTGGTTTAAGGACCCCACAGTCCAATGTTAGTTTTAAGACATCACGGTCGAGGTTAAGGACGTCATAGTCCATGAATTTAAGGACCCCACAGTCCGTGAAATGTGTGGTTGTCGGGACCCGTCACCTCTTTGAAGATGTTGAGGAATTACAACGACAAATATCAAAGGAGTGAAGAGATGTACCCTTGAACCAGGATGGATTAAATGATCTGTAGTCCAATTTGGAACTGAGATCAATTAATTATATTATGAGCACATTGGCTGAGTTAAGTCTGAATTGAGGACTTATGGCCAACTCGGGCTAAGTCCAATTAAGTTTGAAGTGTTGGCCCTCTGTTGGACCATTAGACATTTGTTTGTTTTCAGTCCACATTACTTAGCAATGCTAAACAAGAGTTTGAGAGCTTTGGTATCATTTTTATCTGTGATTGAGCAGTAGACATTATAGCTCCGATTTTTACTCAATTTTGAATGGGAGGCTTTGCCTCTGGAAAATTAACCAATTTGGTTAAAACCAGTGTTAAACACTAGATAACAACAGTGTTAAACACTGGAAATGAAGTTGTCAGATTAGTGTTGCACACTAGAAAACACCAGTGTTAAACACTGGGAATAAATTCTTTAAATTAGTGTAAAACACTAAATAGGAATGGGTCACATAGGGCCATGTGAGGGCACCCGAAAGTGGGACCAGATTCCTTTTACCTTGCTTTGCAACAAAGTGTTTAACACTTTTTTTATGTTTTATTTTTAGCATCACGTGTCGGCATGTGATGAGGATTTATGCACTGATCATTAGAGCATTTGATAAGGGGTCACGTGGGGACACGTGAGAGCGCCCAAAGCATTGTTTTCCTTCGCTTTTTCTCTCTGTATTTTGTAAGTCACGTGGGAGCACGTGAGGCATTGCCTCAAAGCTTTCCTCCTTCTCATTTCTGGGGATCTCTTCAGGGGTCACGTGGGGACACGTGACCTTAGTCTTTTGCATGCATGGAGATCTTTTGAGTTCTCTGTTATTTTTAAGAATTAAATTCTCTGTAGGGTTAAACCCTAATTATGACTTTCGAGGAATTAAATTCCTATTGTGAAAGAATTAAATTCTTATGTAGGGTTAAATCCTAATTTCATTTTGGAGGAATTAAATTCCCGTGAATTTGAGAGAATTAAATTCTCAATTAGGGTTAAACCCTAGTTCTGTTTTGGAGGAATTAAATTCCTATAATTTTTGGAGAATTAAATTCTCAGATAGGGTTTAAACCCTAATTTCATATCTTGAAGGAATTAAATTCCTGTAAATCTTGAGAGAATTAAATTCTCAGATAGGGTTTAAACCCTAATATATCTTGGAGGAATTAAATTCCTATAAATTTGGGAGAATTAAATTCTCTGGACTCAATCTTCCCTCTAAGTCTTGGATCTGCATGGCAAAATCTCAACTTGATGAGAATTAAATTCTCAACCTATGGGGAGATTTGCTTCTGCAGATCTTCCACCAGAGGAAGAACTAAGTTCCTTTGCAAAATAGTTAAACTCTTAAATTTTGAGAATTAAATTCTCTTTGTGAAATTTGATCCCCTTTCTTTTTTCACCTAGGGTTTTCTTTGTTGAAAATTAAATTCTCCTTTCTTTTCTCTCTAAAATTTCAAGATTCCAAAATTCTATCTCTAAAAAGAACTCTTTCCTTTTCCTCCTCTTGGCTCCTATTTATAGGAGAAGGAAAAGAATCAATTTGTTTAATAAATCTTTCATTGAAAGATTTTGTTTGTTTTCATAATTAATATGATCCTTTAGATCTTTCAGTGAATTTTATTCACCGTTGGATTTTCAATCCGAAGATATTCTGTTTGTTATTTTCGGTGAGATTTAGGGAAATCTTTCCTTGTCTAAGATTTTTCCATCAATTGGTGATATTTAATCACCCATGGATTTTTAATCCAACGGTTCCCCATAATCCTTTTCATTTGGAAAGATTTTAGATAAATTTAGAATTTTAATTCTATTAAATTATAAGGCTTTCAAAGCTTGTCATGAGCTGGCACATGACCCTTGGTCACATGGGAGCACGTGACCCTTGGTTATGTGTGAGCACGTGACCCCCAATTAGAGTCTCTTCTCAGCCGCTTGTTTGTGCTTTTGCTTGACGGAATTTAATTCTGTAAAAACGTCACGTGTCAATACGTGACCTTTGGTCACGTGTGAACACGTGATACCTCATTGATGTAACTCCTAATTTTTAATCAGGGAACAAATGCCCCCATAACGTTGCTCTCACGTGTTTGCATGTGAGTGCAACGCTGTCACTTTTGTGACTGTTGGATCCATCTAGGGAATCGGGGAGATGAAACGTTTCCATCACATCCTATAAATGCAGGGGTCAATTCAGAAGCGCCTCCACTCTTTCATCTTCTTCCTTGCAAATTTTTTTCTTTTGAGAATTTAATTCTCCTTTCCAGAGCTTAGTTCTCTGCCTCGAATATTTTCAGAGTTCAACTCTGTTGAAAGACTCTTTCTTCAGGTAATGATCTTTGAACGATCGAAGAACTTTCACAGAAACCTTCACTGGATTTTAAATCCATACCAAGGGTTTTCCCTTTAATCAAGAACCCATCTTTTTGAAACTCTCTAAAAAAATAGAGAACCATTTAATCTTCAAATCATAGATCTCTTTGGTTTTTCTGATCTTCAGGGGTCAATGGTGATGTTTGTCTTTCCCCTGAAATTTAATTCCATCCTCAAAGAGCTCTGGCTCTGGAAAAAGAAGTTTCTGGGAATTTAATTCCCTTTTTCGAAAGGAATTTAATTCCTATGAAGAACTCAGTTCTTCCCATAGAACTCTTTGGGTTTTCTTGTCCTGAGTTGTCTTCTTCACAACCAAGAAGAAGAAGTTTGCAATGTTGCTTTCTAGGAATTTAATTCCCTTGATTCTGTTTGATTTGTCATAGAGTCCAAGATGGATTTCTTTTAGGGGAATGTGTAGGGTCATTTGAAACCCACTGTTTATTTAATGAGAATCTTCCTTTTGTCTCATTATAATTGCTTTGCCTCATCATTAGTCAGCCGCCATCTTGATTTTGTGGGACCCATGTATTTTGTAACCAATGGTCCCATAAAATGAGTCCGCTGTCGTTCTCTTCCATGGTCTTTACATATATTTATAATCATATATATATATATATATGCACTGTTGGCTTTGCTTTAAAAGTTTCCCCTCATTCCATTTCAGGTGCAATGACGTCTGTTCCGTATTTCCCCTTCACTCGCTCGGAAGCCGCTTTTCCCCAGTCGCTATCTGACGAGGAAGTGATGGCAATGATCATGGCTCACGACCCGAATCGCACCGACTTACTATTGTGGGGGACCTGGTACAGTCACATCATCCGGGGTCGCCGGAGTTTCCTTTACGAAGTACCGACGGAGCCTACCTTTTCGTTCCTGCCGATGGATCCTTCAAGGACAGTCTTTGCTGTGGAGATGCCGAATTGGACCCCGATGGGACGGCTTGAGCCTTCGACGACTGGCATCCCGAATCATCCTATCCCGGCTATAGATGTTTTAGGACGCCGCGTTTTCCAGGGCGAGGCCCAACCGTGGGGGCAGATTTACAAAATAGGGCTCACCCCTCGACACCCCACGGGCTATCTTCTTTGGGCTCTCTACATCCTGTACGCCCATCGCGCGCGACTGCAGAGGGTCGGACTTTATCAGACAATATATCCCTCGCTCTTCCACTACCAATCCCCTCATGTCTGGTGGGTTAAGGCGTTTTTGAACCAGTGGAACCTCCCCACCAACACTTTTCTCCTAGGGGACCGCGGAGTTTCAATTTCTTTAGAAGAATTTCGCGAGATCTCGGGGCTGCTAATCAAGGGGACACTTTATGAGGAATTGCTGCCTTCCGACGAGTACGTCTTTGAGACTGAGGCCGCAATGCTCGACGGCTTGTCTACTGAGAACGCCGTACGCCACAAGCGCCCGAGTTTGATCAAGGCCCTCTGCATCTTTGAAAAACTGTTCACAGAATCTGAGGAGCAGGGCGTTACTTTTAAGAGCTTCATCGCTTGCTTCCTTCGCAAGGAGGTCTTGTCGAAGACGGCTCCGAAGTTTGCAAACATCAATGACCCTTTTGGGTTTGATTTGAACAGGCGGCCGACTAAGGAATCGGATTTACCGCAGTACTACATTCCTATTACGTCGCTGGTATCTTTCGAATTGATTGCAGCTCCCGGCATGGATGAAGAGACATTCTTTGTAGGTTTTATCAGTGTTTGGCTCAGCTGGTTCGTCATTCCCATGCATCGCCGCTTCATGAGAGTCTCGGTGATCTATCCGGCTCATCGTATCGCTAAGGGGGCACGACTAGTCGTAGGCATCCCGGCGCTAGCACAACTCTATCATGGGTTGGTGCCGCGGCTAATACTTCGACTTCCGGCGTGGACGTAGTAAACTTTTCTCTTTATTATTTCATGTCTTGGATCGAAATGCACGTGTTGGGGGCCTTTGCTATGCACCAGCGACCCGTATTTTACGACGCCTATACTTTTCCGCTACTCATGCGGTTAGTGGATGCTTCTGCCCCTGACCTGACTCAATTTGGGGCCATTCGCGTGTTGATTGCTCCTTACGCTACCACGGGCGGATTGGTATTCGTTGATCGGGTTCTATCTGCTCCTTCAGGTCCAGTTCAACAACTCTGCGACCTGTCGAAAGATGATGTGCCTTCTTTGAAGCACCGGGAGGCCACGCACTTGTACATGATCAGGCCAGGTTATCTGGTATTCCGTCAGAACAGTGCAGCCCTTTTTATGCGGTACAACCCGCACCACTTCGCCCAGCAGCTTGGCTATGATCAGGGCGTTCCCTTTGAGGCTTTTACAGTTGCGCCGGTTCCTTCACCTGAAGCTGTTCGTGATGCTGCTCACCACTTTGTGAGGCTGAACACTGGTTCCCGCTTCATGATCCCTGAAGTTGACGATATTCCTCGATGCGTGGGGTCCTTTACGGGCTGGTACCTTCATCGGGTCAACCCGATTATTGCTGAGGAGAAGAGGCTGCTCCTTGGATATGGTGCTCCTACTCAGGTTCAGGCCACAAGAGTTCTGCCGCGACCGCGCGCACCGGTCCGCTTTCCCCTGAGGGATACCAGTGTCGTGCTTATTCCGGGGGAGTCGGGGGTGGACCTCACTCCCACAATTGGTATGCCATCGGATACCTGGGCTCAGTCGAGGGGTAAAAGGGCGCCAATAGCAATACCACCACCCGCGGCATCGACAATGGCCGTGTCGTCCTCAGTCGCAGCGCCAAGCGAGGGCATTGGGAGTGAAGGCGTTGAAGGCGAAGTGGGTCAGCGTCGCGCCAAGGCTCCACGGGGGAGGAAACGGTCGTCCTCGGCGGTCGGCTCTGGATCCAAGTGGTGGAGGAAAGTGGCTACCAACTTGCTCGATTCTTTAGTAGAGTCTGAGCCCATTTTTCAGGACAAACCATTGGCCCTGCAAGAGTCGGATGCTGGCCTGCTTTTTCCAAATTCAACTGCCGAGGAAGTTGCACAATTGGCTGAGGCTATAAGACGTTCTCAAGACGAGTCAGAGAACGTAAGGATTCCGAAGAAGCCTTATCCCGCCGTCATCTTTTATGAAGACCCTCCGTGGATCCGGTGACGATTCATCGGCCCTTTGGAGGAATGGGGTGAACGGGCCCTTAAACAGGCTGCTTCAGAGGATGCCGCGGACGCGCTTTCACTGTGGACCGGTGGCCACAAGTCCACCCTCGAACCTCGGCGAGCACACCTCCTTGAGAAGGATCGTCAGCTTGAGCAAGCTATACTACAAGCTTCCTTGCGCATTGGTATGTTCCTGCATCTCTTTGTGATACTTCATATTGTCTGCACACATATATATGCATTCTTACCCTTGTGTGAACTGTGCAGAGACTTCGGCGACGGCGAAGATTCCCACGGGTTTACTGACCGTAAAGCCTGTTGATACCCCCAGTGAAACACTGTTCGGTGTGGAGGGGGTTGATGAAACTGTCCCTCTCACGATAGAGCCTCCTGTGGTGGCTCCTGCTCCCGAAGCCCTTGCTCCCTTGGGGGAGGCACCTTTGGTGATCGCTGTCCCAGTGGCTCTCCCTGAAGGCGGCTCAGAGGTTGCGGCGGAGGCCGTTGAAGCTGCTATCCCTCCAGCTCAGAATGGGAGGAGCGTCGAAGGTAACCTTCTACATTTTAAATTAGTAATCTTTTTGTTATCTGAACTCTTTTGTCTTTTCAGAATTGCGCGGGTTGGCGGCTTCGATTGCCGACTTGTCTCCCAGGCAGTCTTTTCAGCGCCTGTTGGAGATGGCTGCTCCACAAGCAATATCTCCTCAGTGCATCGTCCTTTCTTCTGGGCAAGATTAGTGTTGTCTACCTTCTTTTCACAGCATTGCTATTATTTCGCAAAATGACATTGATGTCCTTTACAGTCATGGAGGCCGATGATGAGGTTGAGGTTCTTGAAGGGCCAGGGGAGTCTTCAGCTCCTTCTTGCATGACCGTGGGTAAGTAAAGTCTCAACATTGTTCCATTTATTATTTTGCTTACACACTCAGCTGACTGTTTATAAATCTGAACAGCTCTGCCAGTTCCTACTATGTTGGAGTCGCGCATCACTATGCCACCCGGCCCCTACGCTTTGAGAGCCTCGGAACGGATAGCCAAGCTAAGCCTCGCCTCTCTTTCATCTTTGATCGAGGAGCTTCGTGCTGGAAATGTAATTACGGCTGAAGCATTTGCTGCTGAAGCTAACGGCTCTCTCCCCTTTCTTGCCACCTATCATAGCGAAGCAGTGGTGCAAGTCTGGGTTGAGTTTTGCCGGCAGGTGGAGGCTTGCTTGCACGTGCTCGAGTGTACCCGCCTTTCTTCGGAGGCTGTGGCTGCGAAGGCGGGCTTGAGGGGTCTGATAGAGCGGTGCGCGGCGAACATGGTATCGTGGGAGAAGAGGCTCGGCCGCAAATTCTCGGATAAGGAGCTGGCTTCTAAGGCGCTGAATGAGCTCCAAGCCAACCAAGCATATGAACTCTGGCGAGTGCTTCAAGAGGCCATCAAGGAGGTGGTGGCCATCGACAAAGCCACCGTGTTCACTCGTGAAAGGGTTGAGGCTCACAAAGCTACCGAGAAAGAGCTCGAAGGCTGGCTCGCCTCATATCAGGCCCAACAAGCTCAGGCGGAGGCCCGTCTTTTGGCGATTTTGAATCACGAAGGCGAGGCCCAGCGAAAGAGGGATGAGTTGACCAATCTGCTAAATCGCCCGCCGACCTGAAGACTTGTATATATATTTTTTACTCTTCCTTTGTACATACTCCCGAATAAGGGTATATTTTTTGTTTCTTTTGCGAATTGTACTTTGTATTCATTTTGATTCATGAATAAAAGACATATTTTTCTTCACAATGGTGTATCTCTTTGAATGAAAGTATTTTGTGGATAGTCTATCTCAATTTCTCTGCAGGACATCGATGGCTTAGGATTCAGGGTTAAGGCCTGCCTCCTAAGACTTTTCAACTTTATGAGCCGTGAGGGTCTCATAAAGAATTTTCTCCCTACCGGTCGAGAGGATCCCGTAGGTGTGGTTTCTCCTTAAGAATCGTGAGGATTCCTAAATGTGTTTTCTCTTAAAAGTCGTACGGATCTCACAAGAGAATTTGCTCCCTTACGAGTCGTGAGGACCCGCAAGTGATGGGTGAAGTTGCCCTTATTCATATTTCATGGAGTCAGGGGTTGCTCTGGATGCTTCCCACGAGTTCACTGCCGTGTTCTGCGAGGACCAGGCTCCACTCTGGACGTTTCCCACGGGGTCAGAGTTGACGTTATCCACGTTCCACATGACCAGGAATTTTGCTCTAGATGCTTCCTACGGGTTCACTGCCGTGCTCTGCGAGGACCAGGATCCGCTCTGGACGTTTCCCACGAGGTTAGGATTGACATAAGCCGCGTTCCATATGACCATGAATTTTGCTCTAGATGCTTCCCAAGGGTTCACTGCCGTGTTCGGCGAGGACTAGGCTCCGCTCTGGATGCTTCACACGGGTTCACTGCCGTGCTCTGCGAGGACCAGGATCCGCTCTGGATGTTTCCCACGGGGTCAGGATTGACATAAGCCGCGTTCCACGTGACCAGGAATTTTGCTCTAGATGCTTCCCATGGGTTCACTGCCGTGTTCGGCGAGGACTAGGCTCTGCTTTGGATGCTTCACACGGGGTCATTGCCATGCTCTGCGAGGACCAGGATCCGCTCTGGACGTTTCCCACGGGGTCAGAGTTGACATTATCCGCGTTCCACATGACCAGGAATTTTGCTCTAGATGCTTCCCACGGGTTCACTGCCATGTTCGGCGAGGACTAGGCTCCGCTCTGGATGCTTCACACGGGGTCATTGCCGTGCTCTACGAGGACCAAGATCAGCTCTGGACGTTTCCCACAGGGTCAAGATTGACGTTATCGGTGTTCCACGTGACCAGGAATTTCGCTCTAGATGCTTCCCACGGGTTCACTGCCGTGTTCGGCGAGGACTAGGCTCCACTCTGGATGCTTCACACGGGGTCATTACCGTGCTCTGCAAGGACCAGGATCCGCTCTGGACGTTTCCCACGGGGTCAGGATTGACGTTATCCGCATTCCACTTGACCAGGAATTTTGCTCTAGATGCTTCCCACGGGTTCACTGCTGTGTTCGGAGAGGACTAGGCTCCGCTCTGGATGCTTCATACGGGGTCACTATCGTGCTCTGCGAGGACCAGGATCCGCTCTGAACGTTTCCCACGGGGTCAGGATTGACATAAGCCGCGTTCCACGTGACCAGGAATTTTGCTCTAGATGTTCCCACGGGTTCACTGTCGTGTTCGGAGAGGATGTCACAACCCGAGTATTTCAACTCGTGACCGGCACTTAACCACTCTACGTTTACAGGCGTAACGCGACTAAGTAAGCCGAACCCAGAAATCAAAACCATTTAAAAGTAGTGAGTGTTGAAAACATTTAATGAAAACATTCAGAAACCTTAATTAGTTCAATGAGGTTCTTTTTAAAGTTAAATTATCTTTATAATAATTTTGGCAACATTTCCTTTGTAAAAGTAACCTCGAGAATCGGGTAAAACAGGATATAAGTGAAAAAGAGATATAATGAACAAAGTATCCCTAACCGGGAGCAATCACGCCCAACGGCGGAAACCATCACCACAAGAGTAATATACGACGCCGTAGCGAAGAATGCAAAAAGTAACACCCCAGAATAATAACTGCAAATATAAAGTCGGCTCCCACGAGCTCGACACCAGAATACAAAAATATACATCATCGTCCTCATACTGTTTCTAAGTCAAGTACATATATGGTAGATGGAGAATACTAGATACAAAAGTGTGTACAATAAAAGATACCAGATACCACAACCCACCTAAAAGGCAAAATAGCTCTCGCATCAACTGCGGTGGTATCTAAAGCCAAAAGATGCAAAAGGCAGCCTGCCGCGACTACTCTGAGGGGCAACCTGCAAATACTGTGGCACAACGGGGGTGAGTTTCCAACTCGTGAATAGAGATAACATATAAAGGTAATCACGAGCATGCACGTACTGCGCTACGCTATCATATGCCAGCAGGTAAATCTATATGCGACAAGCAGTGAGCGCAATAATCATGCAAATGCTCTGCCAAGTAAAATAACTATAGGATGAGATACATGATAATCAATGCTGAGCATGGGATAAACAGCATCTACACGAAATATCAATCGTGGAAAAAATAGTCGGTGCCCAAGCTGCACCCAAACCCCAAATAAACTCAGGCGCCGGCACTCTCCTCGGCCCTCAAATCCTGTATATCTCTGAGAATCACGAGTGCCCAACATCGGCACCCAAAATATCATAAATACTCGTGTCCAGCATCGACACGCAAATCCTCATACATCGGGCTCCGTAAGTCCGGATCAGCCCACGGGCTCCGTCTGCGGTATCGTCCCTCGGCCCCGGCAGTACGGATCATCCCGCATCCATCTCTCAACTCCGGTCAGTATCCTCCGGATAACCGCCAGGTCCAACCAATCACCGGTAGGTACTCGCCCACCTCCAGGCTTAATCGGCAAGTCCATCGATCATCTTGCCGAGGGGAACCATACCGGGTCCACCACGAACCCGCAAACAGATCATCTACTCCACGAATTGGGTTTCAAGCACACGTCTCAGCACCGAGAAAACGCGTGGTGGATGCACCAAAATATCATATCACGAGGAACCGGGTTTTCAAATAGTGCATCTTTTCTTAAATAATTCCACGGTCCTCAAAACCAGAAATCATATAAAAATCCAACACCAATGAGTAAATTAAATACGATGTGCTATGTACATCAAGTCATCATAATATAGGTACAAGGGAGAAGCCGCGTTTCTTAAGATAGATCAGTTTTCAAGACAGCATGCGGCTTCCAATTTCTATGAAAATCATATCGAATCAAATGTGAAATGAACTACAATATAGTGATCATGGCAATTCTACAGTGAGTGTGTCATGGCAATTACTAACGGTGTGTGTGTAACATGCAGATTAGTGCTCGTGCAACATAAACCGTTAGTAATAGTGCGGTGTTCTATCAATTCTAAGTTTTCATACATATAGCAGGGAATGCAGTATGCAACAACAGTATCCATGAACAGTCAATGTAGGTAAATGAAATGTGTAGCTATAAAGTTCTATCAGTCCTGACGTAGAACGCCATGCGGGAGATATCCCCGTAGATGTTAAATCTACTCACCGAAGTCTTGCACTAAGTGTAGCCGACTGATTGAATTGATTTAGCGTGCTTGCGCTTTCTAAAAGATAGATCAAAAATATTTGTAAACCGCAATCAAGAACGGCATCGCTTTGCAGCTAGCCGATGAGTACGGGTCGGTCCACAGGGATGTTGTGAGTTTCCGATTCGCGCTTACGAGTTAATTCCGAAGAGTGTTCGGATTAATTATTAAATATAAAAACCTAATTAACCTAGGGCAATTATCTAGATCTACTCTTGCTAGGGCTAGGTTTAGGGATGGTTTGGAAATGTAATTAAATATCATCGCTTTCAATACCCGAATGAAGATCTGTGAGGAGTTATGGTAATTATCAATAAAGTGGATTAGATCCGTTCGGGAAGGTGTTCCTTCCTCTAGGTTCTTGTCCTTCCTTTAGAGATCCTTACCCTAACCTCCAAGGAAAATATCACACCCGGGCCTTTATACTACGGTATCACCGCTACCTCGAGGGATAGAATGCCGTAGGGAGCGGCATGTGCATGTATGCATGGAGTCCTATTGTAAATATTTGGTGGGTAAGAAAGGGATGAGAGATCTCATCTCTCAAAATCCTTCCCAAAGCTAAACCCTAAACAAGTTCCTAGGGCATGAAATTAAATCTACCTAGGGCAAGGAATTGAAAACTACACTAGGGCAAGAAATTAAATCACTTACAGATGCATCCCTCCAATCATCCATACAGGGTTGTCAGATCTGAATTTCTGAATGGAGAAGAAACACCGATGCTCTCCAAAAAGGATTTCTGAATTTTTATTAAAAAGAGGCATAGAGAATTACAATGATTAGAGTTCCTATTTATAATGAATAGGAAACCCTAGGGTTACATTTGTTTCGCATGTCTGAAATTACAAAAATAGCCCTTAGGAAATCTTTTCAGAGTCGCAAGCGAATATTGGTAAAATTTCTCGAAGCACGGGCACCAGACGGCCGCGGAACAGCGGCAATGGCAGGCTTGGGCTGCGGTTCCGCGGCCCATTGGTGAGATCACCTCATGAATTTTCCCGGGCTGCTTCTTGTTGGCTTGGGCTTCTTATTTCTATATATCTTTTTCCATTTGGGCTTCTAGGTTGGTTCCAGATCTTCAGTGAACAATTTGCAATGGATTTTTAACCGTTCGCTTTGAGTCGATATCTTGAATCTTGCTTTGTGAATTGTTCCTTATGTAGGCTTGATCAAGATTCTCTGTTTGTTGGTTAAAGTCCACATTTTCATCGTTTTTACATCGTTTGCACTGTTTTCTATCCAAGAACCTGTAACATGTAGCAGACATGCGTCAAAAGCACATGTTTATTTATAAAAAGAATAAGAATGGGGAATATAATAATGCAATATTCTGGTGTGAACAAATACCCCCAAACTTATGTTTTGCTCGTCCTCGAGCAAACTTATTTTTATTCACTAAAATCCTAACCGCACTTTCGCAGGGAAACGCGATTGCACTGAGCACGTGCAACAAGCCGTTAAACCTCTAGGTGTCCCTAGTAGGAGGAGTGTTGTCTCCTGAGGGTTTTCAGCGGATTACACCCACAAAATCCTATCAACTCGGCCTATTGACTTTTGTTCTCCAATTAGGTTTTCTAACAAGGAATTCTATTATCTTATACTTGTAAATTATCCACCCACATTCTTCACACTTCACACTTCCTCGTTATTTAACTTAAGATTATATATGTTATGTAGACCTACTCAGCTTTCGGCATCTCTAAAGTTTTCCTTCTAGGGTTCCATCTCCACTTAGGAATTTCTATCAACTCTACTAGAGATACAAGTTCTATTCTTCATTTCTTTCTCTTATCTAAACTCTAATCACATACCCCTACGTGTGTGTATAGATCACCCATATACTTGGAAATTCAAATCAAGCAATCATACTCTCGTCCGTTGTCCAAAGCACTTATTAGTAGGTGAATTTTTAATTGAATTTTTCTTACACATCCTTCATGCGACCGTTAATACTTCTTGAGGTACCAACGACCGATTACAAGATGCGTTTGCACTTTAAAGCGTACTTCCTAGTCTTGCAACACCGAAGGCTTTAGCAGTGACTCCCAAACCAGTTGGTCTAAGGCACTAGGTGATGAAGCACCCTCGCTAAATATTTTTCTATTTTTGCAGCCTTAAGTAATCACAAAAACCAGTGTCCATTTTTTTTATTCTTTATTCACACTTTTTTTTCCTTCGTACTAAGGACTTTAGACAAGAGCATTTCAAGGTCTCTTCTACTATTCCAAGTTTCAAGGTGCGTGATTGTGCAAATTGTAGGGTATACATTTTCAGAATCTAGACTTAAGCTAGGAACTAATTTTCAAACTTATACTCTAATAAAAGCGTCAATACTTTTCTTTGTTTTGACTTAGTCCAAGAAATGAACCCAAAATTTGCCTATTTCTAAATAAACTATAAGGCATATACTTTCTACCGTTAAACTTTAAGGAAGGTTATTTTTAGGGTTTTTAATTCACTAAGTCTAAGATCTAGTTGTTCCTAGCAAGTTAACCTATCTGTCAAACTCAAGTCAATTAGCCAAAATTAAATACAAAATTTTTTATAATTTTTGAAAATTTTCAATTTTTATGGGTTTTCAAATAAGTATGCAAATGCAAAAATATGTACAAATGAATGCAGAGGAAGAAGACGTACCGAGCATACCCCCAAACATGAACTTGACAGTGTCCTCACTGTCATGCTAAATCAAGAGGGTCAAAATGCCGATACTCCCCTGTTTATTTATTTATAATTTTTTTTTATATTTTTAATGTTTTGAAATTTTTTTAATATTTTTTTATAGAAAAAGAAAACAAAAATATATACATATATACAACAAAGCCCCCCCTAAACTTAAGCTTGGCCTTACACAAGCCAAAGGTTAGCACCAACCATTCAAAAATCTTATCATGGTAAAGGTATAGTCGGTGCAAGAATATGAGAAGCACGCGAGACCGTGTGGAAAGAATAATGGTAGAATATGGTCTCGGTAGGGGAGAAAAATGGCGAAAAGAAGAAGGAAGTGGAGTACGATCTTGAGGGTATAAATTGAGTGAATAAATTAGCGCAATATGTGATGACCGATATGTTATAAGCGATTGCGCTAACCTATCAACCCGTCGGGAAATGGGGTCAAATCCCTCAAGATTCGCAAGAAAACATGGGTACGCCGAACTTGGTATAGGAGATGAAAGCGTAACGGTCATTTGCCCGATCGGAATGATAGGACGGACGAAAGGGAGTGAATTAGGGATAGTATCTTTCTCACCGTAGTAAACTGTTTCGAACTTGAAAGATTCCATTAATGGTTCGAAACTACTATAATCAACCGAGTCTGATGGCTCATCTGAAAATGTAAAGGACTCAAACTCGGGCGGTGAGTCATCAACATCGTCCGAAAAAGTTAAACACTCGTAAGTGTTATCATCTGTGAGAACAGTATCGGATTCAAAGGAAAATATTTCAAGCTCACAGTCTTCAAGCGGGGTCGGAACGATGGGAAGGAGGGAGGGTGATATAACAGTCAAAGGTTCAGGAGGATGAATAGGAAAATCAGACATATCAAATAAAAATGATTCAACCTCAATATTATCCTCAATACTCTTTTCAATACTATCCTCAATATTCAACTCATCCATGCCATTATCATCGAAATATAGACGCATATAAGATTCGGGAGAAACATTTAATAACTCAGGATAATGATTTGAATATAAAATTTCAAGCAAATCGACAGGTTCATCATCCGAAATATTCCCGGCGTCTATATCCTCAATCAAGTGAAAATCAATTTCTTTAGACACCTCATCAAAAGCATGGATATCTATCGATTTAGGTTCTAGATGGGAGGTGTAAAGATCGAAAGGATTAGGTGCGGTTTCACTCGAAAGGAGTTCTTCATAATCTGGCAAATCAAACACTACAAAATCACACAACTCATTTTTATTTTCAACTAGTGAATCATTTGGGACAATCGATGGAAAACTGGAGTTGTGGGCTTCAATTGGGTAAGGGTAGGTGTGATTTGGAAATCCTTTCTCATTCTCATTCTGTCCAACCGCCTCCTCATACATTGAAAAATTTGGTGCTAGTGGGAAACTAGCTACCGGTTCAGCAGGTTGCATAAGGGCGGCCACGGACGCTTCCACATTCCTAACCATTTTGTTTGTTACTGCGATATACGCCTCCAACGCCTCTTCCAAACTAGACTTTGGTGGTAAGGGGGTTTCGGGAAAAGATTCGAAATTGTGTGGATATGCAAAACTCCCAACAGGCTGTGTAGAATCAATGTCTAGTGAAGGTGGTAAGGTCGGGTAGGACTGGTAGGAAGTGGGTGGTAGGACAGGGGTAGGGTCTACATGTGGATAAAAATATGAATAATCTTGTGGATCCCTAGAGCTAGATGTATGGAGAGGGATGAAAGATCGGCTGCAAGATTGAGCAATGTGCTCAGCAATGGACATCGGCCTAGGAGTGTCAGAAGGACTCGAAAGAGTGGTATCAACATATGGAAGTGGTGAAGGTTGACTTGGTTGACACAAAGTGGGTTGAAAAGTCAAACTGTTTCTCCTAGACTCCTCTATGTGACCTTTCAAAGATTTTTTAGGCATGGAAGGATCGACTTTAAATTGACCGAACACATTGACATATAACGCAAAATTAGGTTCGGGATACCAAAGTTCGGCTAATGATTTTTTTATGTGGGGTACCCATGTTAGAAGAAGAAAGGTGACAACAAGGAAGGTTGGATGGTGCAAGGATTTATTTGGGGCTAAAAAATTTTGCAAGTTCTATAAAATATTTGTCCTTTTTATTTTCATTTTTCATTGATTTTTTTTCTTTATCTTTATTTGGAAATTTTTTTTGTTGCAAAAAGATTTTAGAGAAAAGATATGCAACAGCAAAATATTTTATAGAAAAGATATGCAACAGCAAAATATTACTTGCAATTGGTTATTATTTGAAGCATATCACAAGAATCTTTATTTGGAAAAAATTGTTGCAAAAAGATATTCGAGAAAAGATATGCAACAAAAAAGATTACTTGCAATCAATTTCAATTTTGAGCGGGGCCCAAAAATCCTGCACAAGATCGTTATTTGGAAAGGAATATATTTTTTAATGTGCACAGAATCCTGCAGGCAATTTTAAGAAAATTAATTTAAAATTACAGAAGAGAAATAACAGAGGAACTTACAGTGCAAAGTTGGTCAGATGACGTCACTATTCCACCGCCCTTCCGCGGCAAAACGTGTCTCCCACCGCGATTTCGCGGTCAAATTGACTGAACACTGCCCCAGAAAAATTTTGGTGCTTTGATTCGACTAGACGGACGCGGTTCCGCGGCCTAAGGTGGGTTTGGGCCGCGGAATCGCGGCGGTATGGGGGTTCACTGCTCCAAAAAATTTGCACTGTTCGGTTGTTCAAAATCTCTTCTGTTCCGATATTTTATTTCCTGTTTTGCTTTCTGAAAATCTACAGATCCGAATTTGTATCTCCTGCAAAAATTCAACCACAAAGTATCCCTTCCAAAAATAACAAATGATATATATTTTTATAATTTTTTGATTTTTCAGATTTTTATGATTTTTTTTTAAAATTTTATGATTAATCCGAAATTGCGAAAAGGAAAGTTCTACACCATCCCCGGCAACGGCGCCATTTGATTGAATTGATTTAGCGTGCTTGCGCTTTTTAAAAGATAGATCAAAAATATTTGTAAACCGCAATCAAGAACGGCGTCGCTTTGCAGCTAGCCGATGAGTACGGGTCGGTCCACAGGCATATTGTGAGTTTCCGATTCGCGCTTACGAGTTAATTCCGAAGAGTGTTCGGATTAATTATTAAATATAAAAACCTAATTAACCTAGGGCAATTATCTAGATCTACTCTTGCTAGGGCTAGGTTTAGGTATGGTTTGGAAATGTAATTAAATCTCACCGCTTTCAATACCCGAATAAAGATCTGTGAGGAGTTATGGTAATTATCAATAAAGTGGATTAGATCCGTTCGGGAAGGTGTTCCTTCCTCTAGGTTCTTGTCCTTCCTTTAGAGATCCTTACCCTAATCTCCATGGAAAACATCACATCCGGGCCTTTATACTACGGTATCACCGCTACCTCGAGGGATAGAATGCCGTAGGGAGCGGTATGTGCATGTATGCATGGAGTCCTATTGTAAATATTTGGTGGGTAAGAAAGGGATGAGAGATCTCATCTCTTAAAATCCTTCCCAAAGTTAAACCCTAAACAAATTCCTAGGGCATGAAATTAAATCTACCTAGGGCAAGGAATTGAAAACTACACTAGGGTAAGAAATTAAATCACTTACAGATGCATCCCTCCAATCATACATGTAGGGTTGTCAGATCTGAATTTCTGAATGGAGAAGAAACACCGATGCTCTCCAAAAAGGATTTCTGAATTTTTATTAAAAAGAAGCATAGCGAATTACAATGATTAGAGTTCCTATTTATAATGAATAGGAAACCCTAGGGTTACATTTGTTTCGCATGTCTGAAATTACAAAAATAGCCCTTAAGAAATCTTTTCAGAGCCACAAGTGAATATTGGTAAAATTTCTCGAAGCACGGGCACCAGACGGCCGCGGAACAGCAGCAATGGCAGGCTTGGGCCGCGGTTCCACGGCCCATTGGTGAGATCACCTCATGAATTTTCCTGGGCTGCTTCTTGTTGGCTTTGGCTTCTTATTTCTATATATCTTTTTCCATTTGGGCTTCTAGGTTGGTTCCAGATCTTCAGTGAACAATTTGCAATGGATTTTTAACCGTTTGGTTTGAGTCGATATCTTGAATCTTGCTTTGTGAATTGTTCCTTATGCAGGCTTGATCAAGATTCTCTGTTTGTTGGTTAAAGTCCACATTTTCATCGTCTTTACATCGTTTGCACTGTTTTCTGTCCAAGAACCTGTAACCTGTAACATGTAGCAGACATGCGTCAAAAGCACCTGTTTATTTATAAAAAGAATAAGAATGGGGAATATAATAATGCAATATTCTGGTGTGAACACCGACGACTTGCTTCCCCTTCTTCGCAGCGTCCGTCTCACTCGTCTGCGAACCTAGATTTACACAAAATATCACACATAAGCTCAAATCCACCAAAAAACGCAATATTAAGGTCAAACTAGAACCCCGTGTTGCAACCCAAGCGCGCGTGTGCGCGATACGCTAAAACATGTGATCACGCTCCTGAAGCTAACCTGACGCGTCGCGATACGCAGCACAACCCAAAACAACACACGTATCACATGTGTCGCGGAGATTTAAAATACGGAAAATAGGGTAATAGGTCCCAGATTTTGATACAGAAAGAGTTTTATAAAAATAAATATACCATGAAACCCTAAATATCAGCAGACACCAACCACCAAAAACCCAACCCAGTACCCTCCCATCTGGCCGCAAATTGCGGCCAGAATGAGTTTTTCGGCGGCCTGAGTAGGAGGGTGGGCTCCTGGGTTTGGTGTGTGCACTCCATACCTACTGTGTATATCCCAGTAATTACAATTTTATTCTAAAACACCCCGGGTAGTAGCAGTTTCAACAGAACCCAATTTCAAGTTAAAAGTCACACTTTGCACTAAAATGATACTTTAGGGTATTTTTTCTGAAACCTGAAACAACCCCAAGTCTAAAACCACTCTAATATCACATTACCAAGCTAATCAAGCCGTAAAAAGTTAATTTTTATCACAACCTCACTAAACCCCTTTATAAAGCACAAAACATGCATAAAATGTGGTATTTTGCTAGAGATACTATAAGTTATGTAAAAGGGGTGCTAAGGGTGAGTTAATACCTTACAAACACCTTAAGAAACACCAAAATTCCCTGCCTTTTCATCAAGTGTGCAGATCCACCACCAAACACCTCAAAAGCTCATTTTTTTCTATGGTTTGTGAAGGAAAAGTGTTGTTTTGAGTAGGGTTTGAATGGGGATTTAATGAGAAATGAAAAGAGAAGAGAGAAATGGAGAAAATGGTGTTGTTGCTTCTTCTCTTTCTGCTGGAGCTCAGAAGTGAGGGAAAGAGAGAGAAGCAAAGGTCAAACAAAGTCAAATCCCATACCTAACCACCCATGCCTTCATTTCTATTTAAATTTGCATTAAAAAAAAATATTTTGATGTGTTTAAATGGGTGGGATAAGTAAAACCATGCAAGAAAGAAAAAGGGTTAACATGATACACTTTTTAACCAAAGTCACAAAAATGTGTTAAGCATGCATGTGTACACTAACACAATTTCCAATTAGGGTAAACACAACTAAAAATAATTAACAACCCTATATATATATATATATATATATATATATATATATATATATATATATATATATATATATATATATATATATATATATATATATATATATATATATATATATAAGAACACTTCACAACACAAAAGACCACTAGTCAAGAAGAAAAATAAGATATCCATTTTCACGAAAAACACGGACACTTGCTAATTAACGCGAAAACATTCTAAACGAATTTCAAGGCGTTACAATCTACCCTCCTTAAAGAAATTCGGTCCCCGAATTTAAAAACTATAAATACCTTCAAAAAGATGGGGATACCTCTTTCTCATCTCGCTCTCGGTATCCCAAGTGACCTCCTCGCCGCTCTGGCCACGCCAAAGTACCTTGACTGACGGTATGTCCTTCGATCTTAATTTCTTCACTTGCCGATCCAAGATCATCACCGGCTGCTCTGCATAGGAATGGTCACACTCAAGCTGGATCGTCGGGTGCTGAATCGTATGCGAAGGATCATGAAGATATCTGCGGAGCATCGAAACGTGAAATACCGGGTGCATGCCTGGAAAACTGGGCGGAAGGGCTAACCGATACGCAACCGCGCCAACGCGCTCGAGGATCTCGAAGGGGCCTACATACCTGGGACTAAGTTTCCCCTTCTTCCCAAATCTCATCACACCTTTCATTGGGGAGACCCTCAAGAAAACATGATCCCCAACAGAAAACTCAAGTTTTCGTCGACGACGGTCCGCATAAGATCTTTGCCTACTCTGGGCTGCTCTCATCCTATCGCGAATCAACTGGATCTTTGTGATCGTCTCCTCCACAATCTGCAGCCCTAAGATACTGCTCTCACTGAGCTCTGTCCAACAGGCGGGCGGCGATCTACATCTCCTCCCATAAAGAGCCTCAAACGGTGCCATCTGAATGGTCTGCTGGTAGCTGTTGTTATAGGAGAACTCTACTGGGGGCAAATGATGATCCCGGCTACCTCCGAAGTCTAATACGCATGCTCTAAGCATGTCCTCGAGAGTCTGAATAGTCCGCTCTGACTGTCCGTCGGTCTGCGGATGAAATGCCGTGCTGAAACTCAAGCGGGTGCCCAAAGCATCCTGAAGCCTCTGCCATAGTCGGCTAGTAAACTGGGTGCCTCTGTCGGACACAATACATGTCGGAACTCCGTGTAGTCGTACAATCTCATCAATGTAAATCTGGGCATATTGAGCAAATCCGAAAGTCGTCTTCACCGGTAGGAAGTGAGCCGCTTTCGTCAAACGATCCATGATCACCCAGATGGAGTCATACCCTCGACTAGTCCTGGGTAGACCCACAATAAAGTCCATAGAAATCTGTTCCCATTTCCACTCCGGAATGGGCAACGGCTGTAGCTCTCCCGCAGGCCTCTGATGCACAGCCTTGACTTGCTGACAAGTCAGGCATCTCGACACAAAATCTGCGATGTCCCTCTTCATCCCGTCACCAGTAAATATCTCTCAAATCATGGTACATCTTGGTGGAACCTGGATGGACACTATACACCGATCGATGTGCCTCCTCGAGAATCTCACGCCGTAGTCCCTCAGCATATGGTATGCACAATCTGGTCCCAAATCGTTAGTATCCCCTGATCATCGATCATGAACTCGGAAAATCTGCCCTGTCCCATCTGCGTCCTGATCTCTGAACAACGGTCATCATTGTGCTGTGCCTCATGTATACGGTCAAGCAACTGCGGGCGTGCACGAACATGCGCAATCTGTGCTCCGATTGGAGTAAACTCGAACTGTACCCGGCTGTCGCATAAAATCTGCCAATCCGCCGACGACTGCCTCTGTACTGCGCTCAAACGACATAGACTACCTCCGGGCCTCCTACTCAAAGCATCCGCCACTACATTAGCCCTGCCCGGGTGGTACAAGATCTCGCAGTCGTAGTCCTTCACTAACTCCATCCATCGGCACTGTCTAAGGTTCAGGTCTCGCTGCTGGAAGATATATTTTAAGCTCTTGTGATCAGTAAATATCTGGCACGACTCTCCATACAGATAATGTCGCCAGATCTTAAGTGCAAAGATCACTGCAGCCATCTCCAAATCGTGAGTGGGGTAGTTCTGTTCATGTTTCTTCAATTGCCGCGAAGCATACGCGATCACCCTGTCATGCTGCATCAGAACACACCCTAGACCCACTAGAGAAGCATCACAATATACCACAAATCCGACTGACCCTGAAGGCAATGATAATACTGGAGCGTAGTCAGTAGAGCCCGTAACTGCTGAAAACTGTGCTCACACTCCTCTGTCCAAACGAAAGGAACTCCCTTCCGGGTCAACCCGGTCAAAGGTGTAGCAATGCGAGAGAAATCCCGCACAAATCGCCTGTAATAGCCGGCCAGCCCTAGAAAGCCGCGAATCTCCGTAACTGATGTGGGTCTGGGCCAACTCCGAACGGCCTCGATCTTCCTCGGGTCTACACATATACCGTCTCATGAAATCATGTGCCCCAAGAAGTCTACACTGTCCAGCCAGAAAGTACACTTGGAGAATTTGGCGAAAAGCTGATGATCTCTCAAGGTCTGCAGTGTAATCCGCAGGTGCTGTTCGTGTTCCTCTCTACTCCGAGAATACACCAGAATATCGTCAATGAATATAATGATGAACAGATCAAGATACGGCCGGAAAATACGGTTCATCAAATCCATGAATTCTGCTGGCGCATTGGTGAGTCCGAACGACATCACCAAAAACTCGTAATGGCCGTAGCGCGTACGAAAAGCAAGCTGTCCTAGGAATGTCCTCCTGTCGAACCCGCAGCTGATGATAGCCTGATCGCAAATCGATCCTTGAAAAGTATCCTGCCCCCTGAAGCTGGTCAAACAAATCGTCGATACGCGGCAAAGGATATCTGTTCCGCACTGTAACCCTGTTCAGCTGGCGATAGTCGATACACAGACGCAAACTGCCGTCCTTCTTCTTGACGAACAGGACTGGAGCACCCCAAGGAGAAACACTGGGTCGAATAAGTCCCTTATCCAGCAAATCTTGCAACTGACCCTTCAATTCTCGAAGTTTCGCCGGGGCCATCCGATAAGGCGGTATAGAAATAGGCCCCGCGCTAGGAACCAAATCAATATAGAAAGAAATGTCGCGCTCGGGCGGTTTCCCAGGAAGCTCGTCAGGGAACACATCAGGGATCTCGCTAACAACCGGAACCTGATCCAGAAGAACCTCTGTAGCTCTAGTATCAGAAACATAGGCGAGAAATTCCTGACATCCCTTCCTCAAAAGCTGTCCAGCGCGAAAAGAAGAAATCACACAGTGTGGGGGCGGCACCACGGTCCCCTAACACAACAAAAACCGACTCGCCGGGAAAACAAAATCTAACTGTCTTCTCACGGCAGTCCACAGAAGCATAGCACGTGGCCAACCAATCTATGCCCAAAAGAACGTCGAAGTCCAACATCTCGAGAAGGATCAAATCGACAGGCAGCTCTCTCTCGCCAATACAGACGGTACAGGATCGAAACACGTGCCTAGCAACAAACGACTCTCCCACAGGAGTAGTCACAACAAGCGGCTGATCAAGCAACCCGGACTCTCTACCCAAACTCGGCACAAAGTGTGTGGATACGTATGAGTGCGTGGATCCAGGATCGAACAACACGTGTGCATCAACAGAATATACTGGAAGGATACCTGAGACCACCGCATTAGACTCCTGCGCGTCTTGATGCGTCAAAGCAAAAACTCGTGTCTGCCCTCCACCTGTGACTGACTGTCCTCTGCCTCGGTCATCCCGTCCTTTCTGAGCAACTCCTCCACGCCCACGACCTCTCTGTGTATGAGACTGACGCGGAGTAACAGTAGGAACAACAGGCAACGCCCTCTGGGGTGGTGAAGGTGGTAAGGTGACGTGCGGTGCTGCTGTCTCCCTCCGGTGAATCTCAGGACAATCTCTGACGAGATGAAGTAAACTGCCGCATCTATAACAACCTCGCGATGACTGCTGACTCTCCCATGGGTACGAACTAAACATCTGGCCTCGTCCAAAATCTCTGCCACTCCTCGTACCTGAATGATACCTGTCGCGGCGTCTGAATGTCTGTCTCCGTGCTGATGTACCGGTACGAACTCTCTTCGGCTTTGGAACTACCAAAGTCTCAGCAAGGTGCTCCTCGACTAATAGAGTTGCATCTACCGCTGCTGCATATGTCTCGTAGTGCTACGCGCTGATCGCAAGGAACAGTGGTGTAAGCAAGCCTCGAACAAATCTCTTGACTCGCAACTCCTCGGTAGCCACTAGATACGGCGCATAAATAGATAGCTCTGTGAACAACACATCATACTCTGCCACTGACATCTCCGGAGTCTGGCGTAAGGAATCGAACCTGCGTGCTCTAGCATCTCTGACACTCAGTGGGAGAAAGCGGGCAAGGAATAGTGCCACGAACTCTGTCCAGGTCATAGGAGGAAGACCTGCTGCTCTGCCCTTCTCGACTGATTCGCACCATTTCTGCGCAAGACCTTCCAGGCGAAAGCTCGCGAACTCAACCCATCTCGCATCTGCGCATCTGAGGGAACGACATATCCGAGCCATCCTATCAATGAAGGACTGTGGGTCCTCGGCTGCATCGGTGCCTGTGAAGACCGGAGGCTTCAGCCTCATGAACTCTGATAGCGATACTGTAATCACCTCCGTAGCTGCAGGGGCAACTGGCTGTGCGGTAGGTACCATCACGGTCTCTGTAATGGGTGGAGCTACCTCTGGTCGCTGCGCTTGAAGCGTCTCAACTAGCGATCCTATCATCTGGCGCATCTCCTGCATACTGGATCCCACCGTCTGGCGCATCTCCTGCATACCAGCCCCTAGCGTGGTGATCTGATCTGTCACGGGAAGAACAACCTGCTCGGGTACAACCGGTGTACTGCCAGGATCAGTCCTCGTCTCAGACGAATCAACTCGAATCTCGGCCCTCGCGGCCGCTCTCTGCGCCCTCGCAGTCTTTGGCGTCATAATGGCTGAAAGGAAAATAGGATTCGATCAGGATTCAGAAATCGAATCGCAAGAATGTATATACTCAATAGGAATTTAAATCAACAAGTCCTAAGGTCGCTTTGGCGGAGTACCGTGTCGTGAGTATGCCGCGGAATATACGCACGCTACGCCACTCTGCTTCAGCTACCTACTCCATCATACCCGGGTCATCCTAAGAACACTCCGAAAGGTAAAACCTACGCTCTGATACCAACTTTGTCACGACCCGAGTATTTCTACTCGTGACCGGCACTTAACCACGCTACGTCTACAGGCGTAACTCGACTAAGTAAGCCGAACCCAGAAATCAAAACCATTTAAAAGTAGTGAGTGTTGAAAACATTTAATGAAAACATTCAGAAACCTTAATTAGTTCAATGAGGTTCTTTTTAAAGTTAAATTATCTTTATAATAATTTTGGCAACATTTCCTTTGTAAAAGTAACCCCGAGAATCGGGTAAAACAGGATATAAGTGAAAAAAAGATATAATGAACAAAGTATCCCTAACCGGGAGCAATCACGCCCAACGGCGGAAACCATCACCACAAGAGTAATATACGACGCCGTAGCGAAGAATGCAAAAGGTAACACCCCAGAATAATAACTGCAAATATAAAGTCGGCTCCTATGAGCTCGACACCAGAATAAAAAAATATACATCATCGTCCTCACACTGTTTCTAAGTCAAGTACATATATGGTAGATGGTGAATACTAGATACAAAAGTGTGTACAATAAAAGTAACCAGATACCACAACCCACCTAAAAGGAAAAATAGCTCCCGCACCAACTGTGGTGCTATCTGAAGCCAAAAGATGCAAAAGGCAGCCTGCCGCGATTACTTTGAGGGGCAATCTGCAAATACCGTGGCACAACGGGGGTGAGTTGCCAACTCGTGAATAGAGATAACATATAAAGGTAATCACGAGCATGCACGTACTGCGCTACGCTATCATATGCTAGCAGGTAAATCTATATGCGACAAGCACTGAGCGCAATAATCATGCAAATGCTCTGCCAGGTAAAGTAACTACAGGATGAGATACATGATAATCAATGCTGAGCATGGGATAAACAACATCTACACGAAATAATCAATGCTGAGCATGGGGGCTGCTTAAGAACAGGTTCAGATCCCTGTAGCTTAAGACTTTTGAATCTCATGAGTCGTGAGTGTCCCATAAGAGGGTTCTCCTTACGAGTCGTGAGGATCTCGCAAGTGTAATTTCTCCTTAGGAACCATGGGGTCCCTAAGTGTGTTGCTCCCTTGTGAGTTGTAAGGATCTCACGCAGGTGGTTTCTTCTTACAAAGTTGAGAGGACCTTGCAAGTGTCTTTTAACGAGATTGCGCCCTTTCGGGTTTTCACAAAACTCGCCGGCAGCCCTGCTGTTTTTACTCACGGAGCCCTTTCGGGTTTTCATCTGTGCCCATTTTGCTTGTGGACATACCATTTTTTTTCTTCTTTTTTTTTATTCTAACGAGGTTCCGCCCTTTCGGGTTTTCACAAGACTCGCCGATAGCCCTACTGTTTTTACTCACGGAGCCCTTTCGGGTTTTCATCCGTGCCCATTTTGCTTATGGACATACCGTTTTCTTTTTTCTTTCTTTTTTTATTCTTTTTTTGGTATCAGCTTTGGGATGTTGCAATCCACCGTAGTTTATTGACATCTCGGTCAACGGCTAGTTTTAGGACATAGTGGTCCGTTGTTAGTTTTAAGGACGTTTCGGTCCGTCGTTAGTTTAAGGATGTCTCGGTCCGTTGTTAGTTTAAGGACATTTCGGTCCGTTGTTAAGGAAGCCGGTTACTACTTATAGAGTTTGGGCTTAGGAAGATAGCGAGCGGACATAGTCGTCGTCATCCATCATTGACCTGGGCCATGACTCGTCAAGCGTAATATTTCTTCAGGAAGCGACCATTTATTAGTCTGAAGGGCCTTTCGCCATGCATGTCCATGAGTAGATAGGCTCCACCCTGGTAGACTTTGTCTATGATATACGGGCCTTCATAGTTTGGCTCGAATTTCCCCCTCTTGGCGCGATTGGGGATCATAGGTCTTTTGACCACTAGCACGAGTTCGCCTTGGCGGAACGTTCTCGGCCTAGTCAATCTCTCATATGAACGCGTCATCTTTGCTTTGTAACCCTCCAGATTGTGTTGCGCTATGAGCCGGGTTTCATCAAGGGCATCGATCTCCTCAACCCGAAGGTGAGCATTCTCTTCGTCCGTTAGCTCGTAATGAACTTCCACTCGTAAGGAGGGTAACTCTATCTCGAGGGGGAGTACCACTTCTGTACCGAATACCAATGCGTATGGAGTTGTGTTCGTGGCCGTCTTGAACGTAGTTCGATACGCCCAAAGAGCTTCATGCAGTCTCTCGTGCCGGTCTTTCTTATTTCGTGACACCGTCTTTTTCACGGTCTTTGTCAAGGTCTTGTTGAAAGCCTCAGCTAGACCGTTAGCTCGGGGATTATAGACTGATGAGTATCTCTTGTCTATGTTGTGTTGTTGTGCGAAGCGACTGATTTTGTGGCTTCTGTAGGCTGGCCCGTTATCGGAGATAATCCATCGTGGAGTGCCGAATCGATAAAAGACGTGCGTCTTGAAGAAATGGAGTATATTCTCCGTCTTCACTTCCCTCAGCGGTACTTCTTCTGCCCATTTGGAGAAGTAATCAGTTGTCGCTAAAATGAATCGATGTCCCCTGGACGATGCTGGCTCGATGGGGCCGATTATGTTAGTCCCCCACATTTCGAACGGCCAGCTAGTCACCGTTGGATGTAGCGGATTTGGATACTGATGGATAAAATCCCCATGGATCTAGCACGAGTGGCATTGCTTTGCATACTCGAGGCAGTCCTGGATCATCGTGGGCCAATAATAACCTATCCGTTTGATCTTCAGCTTCATTTTCGGCCCGGCTTGGTGAGAACCGCAGAGTCCGTCATAAGTTTCTTGAACGACTCTTTTTGCTTCTTTAGGCCCCAAGCATCTTAGCCATAAAGAATCAAATGACCATTTGTACAGAGTATCGTTGACGAAGGCGAAAGACAGGGCTCGCTTCATGAGCTGATGTTTTGAGGATGCATTTTCGGGTGTCCGACGGGATTTGAAGTAGTCTATAAAGACTTCTCTCCAATCTTCAACCTTTTCTTGGTCTTTTACTTGTAGAGACATTTGCTCAGTCGTTCCTTTTTCCTCGGATGATTCCGGAGATATTTCTGCCGGTGCAAGAACCCGACGGCTTTGTACCACGATTCTTACGTCATCGAGGTTCTCATCGGCCAATTCTTTAGCAAGCTTGGCTAATGCATCTGCTTTGCTATTTTCCGCACGCGATATGCTTTCCAAGGTGTAGGAAGGAATTTGGGTCAGCAGTTGCTGTACTCTCTCGCCGTACTTCACCAGTTCTGGTTTGCACGTTTGATAGTTGCCGTTTACTTGACTAACAACCAGTTGGGTGTCTCCGTATATGAAGAGGATTTCAATCCCTATGTCGATAGCGATCTTGAGACCTGCTATTGAAGCTTCATATTCGGCTTCGTTGTTTGTCCTCGGCTCTGTTAAGGAGAAGGCAAAGTGCATTATCTCTCCTTGTGGAGTTACAAAGATGAGGCCTACCCCTGATTTTATTATAGGGGTGCTTTGCTTGCACTTCTTCATGGAAGATGCTCTATAAAAATAAAGTTCCCATAGGGTGCCATTACCGTCGATCGTGTCAAACACATGCTCATCTGGCAGTTCGCAATTCAAAGAAGAATCGGCAGGTATTGGATGCTCGGCGAGGAAGTCGGCGATGGCCTGGCCTTTCACTGCCTTAAGAGGCTGATAAGTTATCGAGAACTCCATTAAGAGCAGGGCCCATTTAGCGAGCGGCCCCATCAATATGGTCTTTGACATCAAATACTTGAGAGGATCCACCTTCGATATGAGACGGACTTCATGTGCCAACGCATAGTGCCTGAGCTTTGTTATCACGAAGATCAATGCCAAGCAGTGTTTTTCGATGGGAGAATAATTACTTTCTGCCCCAGTAGAACTCGACTCAAATAGTAGAGAGCTCTTTCTTTCCCTTGGTCGTTATCTTATGCCCACATCGCACCTAAAGAACCTTCGAGAGCGGTTGTATACAGAATGAGAGGCTTTCCTTTGAAGGGAGCGGTCAGCACCGGCGGATTCTGCATATACTGCTTGATTTCATCCAGTACGCCTCGGCATTTACGGTCCCAAACGAAAGGGGTCCCTTTCTTCATTAGGTGACTGTACAGATGGCACTTGCCGGATAGATTGGCTATAAACCGCCGAATATACACGGGCTTCCCTTGGAGAGACCGCAATTTCTTGAAAGTCCTTGGCGGGGGCATTTCCATAATTGCCTTGATCTTTGACGGATCTATCTCGATGCCTCGGTGTCGGACGATGAATCCTAGGAATTTGTCCGAGGAAACTCCGAACGCTCATTTGAGAGGGTTCATCTTCAAGTTGTATTACCGAAGGCGTTGAAACACGATGCTCTAAATGTTCCTCGTATGATTTGCTTTTCACCACGAGGTCGTAGATATAGCATTCGATGATTTCATGTATGAGGTCATCGAAGATCTTCGCCATGGCCCTCTGATAGGTGGCACCGGCGTTCTTTAGACTGAAAGGCATCACCTTGTAGCAGAATATACCCAAAGGGGTCCGGAAAACGGTGTGCTTCTGGTCCTCGGGATGCATCTTTATTTGATTGTATCTTGACGAACCATCCATAAAGGAGAAGACTTCATGAGTGGACGTATTATCTATCATCAGCTCGGTGACCGGTACCGGGAAATCGTCTTTCGGTCAGGCTTTATTGAGATCTCGAAAGTTCACACATATGTATACTGTCCCATTTTTCTTCATCATCGGGACGATGTTGGCGATCCAGTCAGGATACTGCACCTCTTGGATGAAGCCAGAGTCGATTAGCTTCTTGACCTCTGCGTTGATAAGCTCGAGCCGCATTCTTCTCGGCGCTTGTTTGATTGGCTTGACATCTGGGGATATTGCCAATTTGTGGACAACAATCTCTGGATCTAGTCCCGGCATCTCGCAATAGTTCCATGCAAAGCAATTTTTATGCTGCATAAGCACGTCTTTTAATGTGGCCACCCGTTCTTCAGACAGCAACTCACTAACGAACGTCAGTCGTGGATCACTTGCCGTTCCCAAGTCAATTTTCTTGAGCTCATCTGCAGTGGTATGTATTCCATCTTCCAGCTCTTTCGGCGCCGGCGGAAACTCCGAGATCACCTCGTTGTCGTTGTTTTCAAAGCACCATGGGAGGTCATCCATATCCTCGGGCTCTTCTTTTGATAGCGTTATCATATGACAAGTACGAGCTCGCTTCCAAGACCGATGTTGATCTGGTTCTACTATTGCTATATGCGCGGCTTTTGGTTCGTGCTTCTGTGGCGGATTTATCCTCCAACTGCTGGATAGAGCGAACTTGCCGAGCTGATATTGGTCTTCGACCCAATTCTTGAAGGTGAAGCAGTCTTCGAGAGGATGTCCTATCGCTCGGTGATAAGAGCAATAGTCTGGGTGAGAGATCTCGTCGGCTTGCTCGGGATGTTTGGACTCCGGAAGCGTAATCATTCGATATTTTATGGCAAGATCAAGTATCTTTCGTGTTTTGTTCTGAGGAAAAGAGTACGCTCGATTCATCTTCTTTATAAGGGACGAATCCGAATTGCTCGATTCCCGATCACGTGGCTTCTTAGTCCCACTTTATCGCTCTCGAATGCTTTTCCCGTTCTTTAATTTATTTTTTCCTCTGCGTCGGGCCTTTTGTATGACGGGTTGATAAGGAAGAGCATTGCTGTTCTCCGCGGTTTGTTGGAGGAGGCGCTGTGTCCTGGCTTTTTCATAAATTTCCATCTCGCGGTTATGGTCATCCCGGATCTTTTGACCCGCTTTCTTTACTAGCCTGCCCATTCGTTCTTCAAATAACGGACTCGGCGCTTTGATGACCGGACCTTGTTTTGGTTCAGGATCAACATCTTTTAACAGGGCGTGCTCTTCTTCATCGAAGTCATATATGACGTAGCTACCATGGACTCGTTCCCGTTTCCTGGATTGAGCATATCTGAGCCCGACCGTTTCCATTCTCCCATTAGGCGTCTTTCGTTGAGTCCCGGGGACGTCCCAAATCCTGTTGTAGAATCGAGCTTGTCAAGTAGTTTGTCTGAAGGGTACCCTTTGGCGCTTCAATAGCCTTTTCAAGCCTTCCGTGTAATATCTAGGCAGACGGATGGGCTGGAGCCTGTCAAGTGTAGAATCGGCGCCGTGCCAGATTTCCTTCTCCACTTTTGTCTCCTAGGATTGGTAGAATAGGATCGCCTTTTCATCTCTTCGCCTGGGAGGGACGTAGAATGTCTGCAGTTCTTGCACACTACAAGTTTCAAGTGCATCGAGCTCTTTATAATACTCTTGTGGAACCATGGTGATTTGCAAACTTTGATTATTGCCAGCGAAGGCTTGTATTGATGGCCGAGCGGAAAATATAACGTTAACCTCGTCTTCCGAGTCGCTGCCGAAGATCAACATAGGGATGGACGGTCCCGGGTTGTTGCGTTGAGGTGGCCTTGAATAAACTATCTCTTCTTCCTCCTCGGTATCAATCCCAAAGACTTGAATAGTGGTGATAACTTTTTCCTTCGGTTTGTGACATCTCTCCGTGTCCTCGAAATCTGGTAAGAAGTATTTTGCATCTTCGTACTTTCGGACCTCATTCACGGAGAATAGGTTCAACTCTCCTGTTACGGTATACTCGAGACCCTCCTTGAAGTATTTCATACACTGATGTTGTGTAGAAGGGATGATGTTGTACTCGTGTAACCAAGGCCGGCCGAGCAAAGCATTGTAACATGTCTTGGCGTCAATGACGTGGAATTTAATATCCATGACAAGTAGCCCGAAGCGCAACGTTAGTATCACGGACCCGAGAGTCCGTGATGACTGGGAGTCGAAACCAGAGATGGTGATTTTATCACGAGCGAGGTGTTGAACGCTCATGCAGATTTCCTTTAACACCCTCACGTTAAGGAGGTTGATGGAGGACCCATTGTCGACCAGGATTTTACCTATCTTGATATCGTGACAGTAGCCGGAGACATATAGGGGACGGTTGTGTTCACATGTCCCAAGTAGGAGATATTCATCGCCGAAGGTGATATCGGCTGTGTGTACTTCTTCCAGCTCGTCTTTCATCTTATTTTCAGCGAGAAAAGCTTGGAATTGCTCTGGCTCTTGTAGCGCCTTGATCAATGAATCTCTTACTTCTTTTGATAGTAAAAATGCATCGAGAATGCTGAACTACGAAGGTAACTTCCTTAGGTGCGCCAGGACGTTGTAGTCCACCTTACTTTTCTTTAGCGGGTCCTTGGCGGTCAGCTCTTTCATGACTTGGTCATCTAGGGCGATATCCTCGGAAACCTTTTCTTTTCCCTTATCTTTCCTGTTTGACCCACTATTCGAGGGCCCAAGATTCTTTTCGGGTAGCGTACGATTGCGTAGCTGAATGTTTTCGCAGGTCTTCGGTTCTTCTTCTTTCCCCGAGGTAGATTCTTTGAAAAGAGGGCAAAGAGTCATCTCTTCGTCGGAGTCACTTCCGAAGGTGAAGACTTACGATCCCCCAGCGTTGACCACGCGACAGTTGCTGGTAGTTCTTTTATGCTTTTCGTTCGTACTTCTCTGCTCCTGACGAGTTTTGCGTTTCATCCGTTTGAAATGCTGCCGGTGAGCAACATATCCCTGCCACCATCTTGTAAAAGCGTTGCACTCTTCGGTGGGGTGCGAAATCTTTTGATGATATAGACAGTAGCTAGGATGTGTTTCTCCTTCACCAAGAGCGTTCGGTTCGGAGGATGGCATCTTCATCCCCATTGATATGGCTTTAGCAAACCTTTTCCTCGTCTTGAACTTGTTTTTATTCGCGACGGATGTCCTTTGATTCAGCGGGAGTGTCTCGGCTCTTTCGTCCAGTCGCCGGCGTTTGGCCTTTTCAAAGATGGCCATCTTACGCTCCCGATCAGCTTTACTTTTCAGAAAAACTTCGTTTAAAAATGCATCGATCATTTCGTCTGATGGCCCTGGAAGCTCCGTGTAGGGTGTTTTTCGTCACCCCATTGAGATAGGAATATGCGCGCGCTTGTCAGGCGTACTACTACAGATTCCCCCTGCCTAGGGTAGGCGTGGGTTTATTGATTGTGGGGATCCGAATCTCCGGCAGCCGTGAACTAAGTTGCCGTTAATTACCCCTCGCCTTTAGAGTGAGGGAACCTCCGATTGACGGGTTAAACTGGTCATGCGAACTCAATGTGCAGTGTACGTGTGTTGTGTTTTGAAAGGGGGGTTTTGGATATATCGGGAGTCACACAGAGTTTTTACGGGGGTCCTGCTACACGGATAGCGGGCTGGGGGTCAAGGGGGCTAGCAGCCCCCTTGCGGGGTGCGGGGCAGCGTCCCGTTAGAAATTTTTCTAACAGGGACAGTGTCGCAGAGTATGTGTGTGTGTAAATATGTATACATATACATGTATATATATAAAAAGGGGGAAAGACATCCAAAGGATGCGTGAGGCAGCACCTTGGGCGCTGTGCGCTCAGGCGGTAGAGTGCCACGTGTCGGCACGTGGGCGCTCTGCGCTGGGCGCTTGAGCGTAAGCGCGCCACGTGTCAGCATGGGGGCGCTCTGCGCTGGGCGCTTGAGCGTAAGCGCCCACGTGTCGGCACGGGGGCGACTTGCGCTCGAGCGCAAGCGCGCCACGTATCGGCACGGGGCGACTTGCGCTCGAGCGCTTGCGCTGGAGCGCAAGCGTGCCACGTGTCGGCACCGGGGCGACTTGCGCTGGAGCGCTTGCGCTGGAGCGCTTGCGCTGGAGCGCAAGCGTGCCACGTGTCGGCATGGGGGCGACTTGCGCTCGAGCGCAAGCGCGCCACGTGTCGACACCGGGATGACTTGCGCTCGAGCGCTAGTGCGCCATGAGCGCAGAGCGTTCGAGCGCAAGCGCGCCACGTGTCGGCACGCGGGTGCTCTGCGCTTGAGCGCCGGCGAGAAAAGGAGGCTTTTAGCCTAAGAAACATAAGCTATGCTTCAGAAAGGAAATACTTATTATGTATATATGTATGGAGTTAAACTCCTAGGATGTTTTGAAGATGATAAAGGGGGGTTCTTCTTTTTCCTCCTGTTGTTTGGCCGGATCTTGAAGATCAAGAGATGTGAGATCTCAAAATCTCTCCTTTTTGAGATCTGATGGGAGATTTGAGTTCCCTTCTGCGGGTTTTGTGGTGGAAAACTACTTAGTTTTGGAAAAGAAAAAGTAAAACTCTTGATTTAATTCAAAACAAATGAGAAGGTTTAAAACCTTAGAGAAGGAGCAGGAGGCACAAAGAACCCTAGTTTTTGGGGGAATGAAAAGTGTATTGATTTATTCATCATCATGTTGCCTTATATAGGCTTACATATTTACATATAGCCCCTTGGGCTTTGCAAAATGGCATTTTGGCCATCTTTTGGCTCATGTGCCATTTCATTTTTGCGCATAAGCCATGGGCTTACAAAATATTGGCTTTATGCCCATTTTGTTTACATTCATGCATAAACAATTACATAAAATTATTTATTACATGATTTTATTGTTGGCATGGGGAGGCTGGCCGCGGGCTCGACTTGGGCATGGGCCCGCTTGACCTGGGCTTGGGCCCACCTAGCTTAGGGGTTGACCTTTACTTTGACTCGGTCAACATGGGTGTAAATTTTTACCCCAACACTCCGGTTCAGGACCTGCCCCCAGTCTTTCGGTGCAAGGAGTTTCTTCATCGTTCATCGATTAGTGAGAGACCACATGGCAACTTGCTACATAATCCTCAGATTCGTCCGACGATTCTTCTCCATCACTTCTGTCTTCAAGGACATGGCCGAGAAATTCCTGGAGCATGATTGGAGTTCGCGCCTTCTGGTTATACTCTTCCAGCGCGTCGATCTGTTTTTGCAGGTCCATGCGCTTGTCACCAGGCTTCATGGGCTTTTTGGATTTCTTCTTCTCTTTCGAAGATTTCGACGGCTGGATATGAACACTTTGGTTATCACCACCAACCTTTGGAGTTGGGTGCGGCTTCAGCATTCTTTCGATGATTTCAGGTTCCAACGGACTCTTCCACCTGATCGCCGGGCATGTCTGGAGATCATTCAGCATCCTTTTGGTTTTGGCCGAAAGAACGACCTCCCATGGAGCTTCTTCAATAAAAGAGCACGTTGCCCCATGTGTGTCCATCTTCTTAGGAGTATGCGGTAGTGGTGGGCTCACTTTCCACTTCTCAGACAACGCAAACTTGCCTTGTTGGTACTGATCCTCGATCCATCCTTTAAAGACGAAGCAATTTTCGATTGGACGGCTTACCGTTTGGTGGTAAGGGCAATAACTGGGATTATTCGCTTCTCCAGGTTGCAATGGCCGCCTTGGATTCGGCAGATTGATAAGCCGGTTGCGCATCGCCAGCTCGAAGAGTCTCTTTGTTTTGTCCCGTGGGAACGAGTAAGGATGCTTCATTTTCTCATTATAATAGCGCCGTCTCTCTTCCAGTTGATCCGTTAATTTTGGGCACTGGGCTACTGTTGGGTATTCGCAACGAAGGTCGCCTTCCCTTTACCTTTTTCGTTTCGCGACTCCGGCTTCGGAGGAGACGGTCTATACCCCATCTGGTCCATTTGGGCTAGCTTGTCGATTAGAGCCTGAAACGTAGTCGGTTTGAAGAACGTCATGAACTGTGAAATAGTTTCATGAGGGTCTAAGGTGCCCACGAACATGCCCACTGCTGGTGCTTCTTCCATGTGCTGTTCGCACTTCGACCACAGATTCCGCTATCGAATCGCGTACTGAACCCACGTCTCACCCGGCTTCACCCTGGCATTGATCAATGCTGTTATTGGGGTGCGTTCACTGGCACTTGTGAATTGCTGGGTGAACAATAACTTCATTTCTGCGAAAGTTTTGACGAAATCTTTTGGGAGTTCGGAGTACCACTCAAACGCCGTCTCCGATAAGCTGCCGACGAATTGGCGGAGCAAAAGTTTATCATCGCCACCGGTGTTGCCACAAAGAGCCCTGAACTGAGCGACATGTTGATGGGGATTGCCTGTCCCCTTGTACACATGGAATTTGGGGATCGTGTAGCCCAGCGGGTATTTTATTTGATCGTACCAGCCTGGATACGGTCGTCCAATTCTGTAACGTTTTGAAAATCGTTTTGGTGAAATTTCGGAAAATCGGTAAAATAAGGGGGTTTTCTGTAAAAAGTCAAAATACAAACATTTTTATTTTAAAATTATATATATATATATATATATATATATATATATTCTAGCTATGTAATTGCTAGTATTTGGTGTTTATTGAGCCACTGGTGAAATTTCAAAATTTCTGAAAAATTTTCCGAAATTAATTATTTTAATATTATTTTAAGCCGTCACTAATACATTTAATTAGGGAAAATTAAAAACTGGAATGAGTTGAAACAAATTTTGTGCATCATAATACATTAAACAAAATTTTATCATGTGGTTTTTGAATTGAATGTGGTTGTTAACCGGTGTTAGAAAATATCGAAGAAAAAGGCTTTTTTCGGTGAAATTAGTGTAAACGGAAGTGGGGTACATCATTTATCTCTTTTTTTTCACTCACCACAAACCCCACACACTCTCTCTCCCTCTCTTACCCTTGTGGCCGGCCTTGGCACCCCACTCTCTCTCTTGATTCTTCATGTGGGTTCTAAAATTAGTCTTTTTGGAAAAATAAAAATGAAAATGCATAAAAGATGAAAAGACATAAAGAAGGAATCAAAGGGGGAAACTTCCACACCCATCCACACATCTCATTTCCTCTCTCTCCCCCCCTAAATATTGCAGCCGAACCAGGTCCCCCCTCTTCCCACATTCCTCCTTCTTCAATTTTGATCAAAAGTCTTCAAAATAAATCAAAAATCAATACCCATTTATCACAAATTCATCCCTAAACCCTATCCAATCTCCTTGCTCCTATTTTACTTGGAATTTGAAGGCAAGAGGTCCATCTTGGTGGTCATGAAGCAAGGGTGAACTCAAAATTTTATGGTATAAATTCTAAACCCATGTTAATTTGTGTTAATTATCGCAACCCGATCAATTAAAATGCTTAATTATGATTTTGATTCAAGATTTGAGTTTCTAGAAAATGGTTATTTAATTATTATTAGGATTTTGATTCTTAGGTTGTGATCTAAATTGTAGCTTAACATATTAGAATATGTTAAACTTAGTCTAGTAGCAAATTTTCTAGTTATTGCATTTAATTGTTTAATTAGGTTATTTTTGTAAACTAGATTTTTGCAAAACATGTAAATAAGTTAGATAAAATTAGAATTAGGGTTTTTTATTATTAGATTATAGTGTTAGTGTGTTGATTAACTTGTTAAGTGAGGGTTAAACATAACTAGTTGCCAATTTCTAGCTTTCACTTGAAAATTTTCACAATATTGCTATGTTATTAAACTAGGTTTTGAAGATTAGTTTAAAATGAGGAATTTAAAAATAAAGTTAGGCTTTTAGAATATCCTTACGGTTTCAAGGAGTGGTTTAACGATTTAAGTTATGCAAAAATCAAGTTTGGGAGTGAAATTGTGTAGTTTTACTTAAAAATACCGAAATTGGGCAAGTTTATAAACTAGAATTTCAATTTAATGAAAATTAGGGTGTTAAAAATATAGTGATGGTTTATATAGTCTAGTTATGCTAATTAATGAATATTATGACCATTAGTTTCATTTAAACAGTAAGTTTAGAAGTAAAACGGTAAATTGGCATTTTCGGGTTTTACAAAATCGGACGATTTGATCGATTTTTAGGGTTTCGATGAATTAAATCATGTTTTATATTATAAGTAATGAGTTTTAAAACTATGAGTTGCTTGTTGATGTTTATCTCGATCAATCGGCGTTTGTACGCCGATATCGACCGATATTTGGTTCTTTTGCATGAGCGGGACATAGGTTTTAACCTATGCGCGTTTCGTGCGTCGTTTTGATGTTGTCCATGATTCAGTTTACGATACTACATATGTTTGCGTATAGGTACCCCTCATGTGGACGGCGGGCGATGAATAAGAGGATGGCGGCATCGTTTTCGGCAGACAAGGACCAGGTGAGTAGATGTATATCTACGGAGGGAAGTCGGATGGATGGCGTTTAGCACCCCCGCAAACGTAGAATAGGAATAGTACTTATTGTCATTAGGAAGCCTGACGTGACCTTAGAATTTCGGTGAGTAGGACCCTAGTAATGACCTTAGGTTGGACTAGATTGATTTAGAAAGACCTTACCAGAGGATGGATATCTTGGAGGAGATTCGTAGGTTTCAGGTAGATACACACACGCACACACAGAAATTCGACGTGGTGTATACGTGTATGTGTATATATATATAGGACTAGGTGTAGGTTTATATATACACAACACGTATATGTGATACAAGGATGTGATATGATACATGGGGATGAAACAATATAACTGGGCTTGATACCGTGATTCTTGGCTATACAGTCGTGTTATGATGTTAGCGGATCATTAGAAAATGAGATAATGAATAGGTATACATAAATAATAATGGGTGGTGATGATATTGAGGTACATGAGACTCTAAAATGGAACCCGGACTGTAACCTGTGCCTGAAATTATGACATGATATATGTGTGACTTGATTACGACATCATATTGGTGTGACTTGATTACGATATGATCTAAGTGTGACTTAATCACAATATGATACATATGACATGACATTTCTGAGGATAAATTAACGATGTATATTTATGCTGGCAATGATATATGATTGATGTATGCGATTACAGTACAGTACCTTGATCATGACATGATTAGATGATGATATTATACGAATGATGAGACACGTAGGTGATACTTGACCTGTACCCCGATATTGGGATGCCGTACGATGGATTTTACCGTACGAGGCATAGATATGATGATTGATCTGCACTCTTGATTCGAGGAAGTCGTACTACGTATGTGACGTTATTGAGGCTGGATCGCCGACTATTAGAGATATGGACTCAGACTTTAGGCGTACTCTTATTTCTTATTGTCTAGTTTCTTAGGTTTAGTTCCTTAGGAGGTTAGATGAACACTAGTTTAGGCTCGAGTCATATAGTTGTAGTTATACTTGTATATCAAATGAGTGGTTATTACACATCTGTCTTTACTTTCAGACCGTAATCATTATGGTGCACGTTCATACATATGTTTCTATAATCAGAATAAAACCTTGCCGGTTAGGACACCGGCACCATTACCGATGTTGCGCATATTCCACGCACACATATTTGCCGGCTCACACACATCATCATCGGTAATTGCTATGTCACGTACACTTTAGATCATATTATCTTTTATTGATAGAATCAGCTAACAACTAGATCGATATAATATTGTGATTACTTTCTGGTGTTAGTATAGACATGGCATTTATTACCTAGACATTTCATGCATTCACATTTTCATGTTATCATGCAGTATTATGGGGCATATGCCGACACTTATCATATACTTATTCATGATTTTGGGATTTTGGATTTCTATGAGATTTCTGGATTTTGGGGAAAATCGCAAGAATATATAAAAACTTCTCTCTCTCCTCCTCTCTTTTTAAAATATAAGATGCGGTTTTCTCGTGATGTGTGTGTCGTCCACCATGAGATTTCATGTTTTCTGTTTGATTTCGAGAACCGATTCGAGGAGTGGATGAACCGTCTCGGGTACATGGTGGGCCCGGTATGGTATCCCGGGGCAAGAAGATCGAGTTGTAGACGATGAGCCTGGCAGGGAAGGACTACCTACCGGTGATGTCTGACGCGGCGGATATCCGGAGGATACCAACCGTTGTCGTGAGATTTGATAATATGGGTCGATCCGGACTGACGGAGCCCGAGATATTGAGACTATGAGACATTGAGATTATGAGGTATTGAGACTTGAGATTTACATGTTTTGTGTCGATACTTGACACGGATTTCCATGGATTTTATTGTTGATATTTCAGATTTTTATACACATTTTACCATGATAAAAGCTAAAGATTTCTTATACAGATATATCTAGATTTCAGGATTGGTTATTTCACATTCATGGTGCATGCATACTCATTCATATGACGTAGTACTATATGAGGCACTGGCACGAGCACGGAGCATTTGCACTTACACGTAGCTTATTATCCTGTCTTTACTTGATAACTAGTAGTATAATAGTATATTATTATGACCTAGGACAGCGTCGTACATTCGATTTCTTTTCGCAGATATCTTCTACTCACGAGTTGGCAACTCACCCCCGTTGTGCCAAATTTTATTACAGGTTTGATTTACAGGTTTTCCTGGCAGCTTGCTGGCACATCTGTTCACTCAGGGTGATTTGCACGGTAGGTTGGTTCACTTGTATCTGGACCGCCATTGTACTTTTATTATTTCATTTGTATCTAGAAAGCTCCATCAACCAAACTTGTATTACTTGTTAAGTTTATTAGACCAGTTGTTTATTTCAACTTTAGAGTCACACATGTATTATTCTGATTTAGTGGATTTGTTTTCTTTTGAGTTTTGAGCCTCGTCTTTTGGAGTTGTATATTATTGTGCTTGTTGTGGTTGTTTCCGCCTGTTAGCGTTGAGCTAGCTCTCGTTTGGGGATGCTTTTATTGTTTGTATATATTATACTTGTTTGTACCCGTTTGGGGCCAGTTTTTACAAAGAAGACTCTGCCGAAATTTTTGAGAAAATTGGACGTTGCTTTTAAACTTGTTTTCTACATGTTTTCTTTCACTTCTTCTTCTTTTATGGTTTAGATTTTTGGGCTTCGGCTTACTTAGGTTACGTTGTGTCTCTAGACGTTTCGTAATCTAAGTGCCGGTCACGTTCCGTACTTTCGGGTCGTGACAAATTCTAACAATTTGCCCAGCCACTTCATTCGCCTGGTGAACTCGTATTTGCTGAGCAATATAGTCATCCAGGGCAGCTTTGGAGATTGTCTCCTCCATGGCTGTTGACAGAGCCGGCAAAGGATTCGATGTTTCTCCTCTGTCATCTTCAATTATTACTGGAGGATCTTCGGCTAGAGGGTCCGGCTGGATCATCATGCCCGCCATATCCTGGAATAGAAGGGCCATTTGCTTTATATTGGCCGCTTGTTCCGCGGCCTCTTTGTCCTTCTTTTCAAGCATTCTCCGAAGGAATTCAGCATCAGTTTCTTGCTCATGGCGTTGCTCCGAGGATTCCTCTGGGCTTGCTTTCGGTCCTGTGAGTGCGGCCATCGCAATCATCATCTCCTGAATCTTCTGCTACTGCTCTTGAGCTTTCGTCACGGATCGCGTAAGCGGTCGATGACCTATGGAGATACGGCTATCCTCTTTTCCGGATGCCATATAGACGGTATGCACCACCATGCCCCCAGACTTGGGGCGTTTGGGTTCAGTGCCTTTGACATTTGTCGCAGACATGGGGATTTTCTCCGGCCTTCTCTTCTTATGAGCGGTCGAAGTTGAGGGGGCCGTTGCAATGGGCACCCAAGTAGCCGTCGCCTTCTGTGGCTTAGCGAGACAGTTTTCTTCCTGTCGGACCTTCAGCTTCTTCTGCCGGCGGGGATAGTCTTGATCAACCACCGACTCTCGGACTTGTTGCCAGATTTTGTAAACTTTAGAAGATAGCCGCTGAGGGGACTGATCCAGCTTTGCTTCTGTGACAGTCTCCATCGGTGGGGGAGATCTTTTCAATACTGCGGTAGGCGAGTTCCTACACACCTTGTTCAGCAGCTCAAAACTATTCCCGGTTGGAACAGCAGCATTAACTTCCACCGTTGGAGCTGGTGGAGTTAGCCCAGAGGAGGAGTTGCCCCCGGCCTTCCTTACCCGGCGCCAGTGGCTACATCGAGCCGTTGGTGTTGGTTCAGCGATGGGAATGGCTTTGTCTTGCCCCCTATCTAGGTGAGGGGCTGTTGCTGGCGTCAGCCTGTTGAAGACTGATATCCGTTGAGAAGCGGTATCCAATCTGTCGAAGACAGACCTTTGAGCAGGAACGGGAACCGTAGTGGGAGCCGGAACAGTCAGTCTTGTAAAGACCGACCTTTTGGTGGGAGAAGTCGCGTTGACGACTTCAGGAGCAGGGATGGCTATCCTTTTCGGAATAACCTTCTCTGGGATTGCAGACTTCATCACGGGCCCACAGGAATTTTGGCCCAGTCTGGCGAAGACCGAAGCGCTGGAGCTGGATGACCCGTTGAGGGGGGCCGCGGTAGTAGCAAGCCGATCAAAGACCGACTTCTTAGGAGCTTCTGGTGTTGGTACAGGAACGGTGAAGCTCATTGGCGGGAGCATGGTCCCGAAAAACAATCCAGTAGTGGCTTGAGTGACCTGTTCCGCCGGCATTGTGAAAAAGGAGGCCGCTTGGGGCCCGTAAGTCATGCCTCCAGATGAGGCAGAACGTAGGTTACAGTTGCAGTTGGAACACTTTGAGCAGGTGAACGCCATTGATCCTTTGCTTTCTGCACCAAGCAAAACGCCAAATCTTAGTATCTCGAAATCCAAGGGCAACCATTAGCAAACCACGATTCATTCGCGAAAACGACACACGAAGTGTGGAGTGGAAAAAGGAAAAGGTCCTACCGGGCGTGCCAGAATCTGTTCCCCGCCGAACACAGAGACACGACCGCGCAGGTCCGTCTTGCCTGAAATTCGGGGCAGATGCTAATTGGTGCTATCCGTTCACCTCTCCGAAGATGCCATGTTGATTTATGGAACTATGTATCGAAGGTTTAAACGGATGCGGCCGATATAGCAGACTGCGTCAGATTCCCCCTCGTTTGAGGGGTTTTTGATTGTGGGGACGCTCTACCCTGCAGGTGCAAGCCCCTGCAGTTCATTACGCTACCGCATCGCGGTAACAACTTTCTCCTTCTCCAGATGGTCACTTCGTTTCGTGGATATTTGTTTTGTGTTTGGTTGCTCGTGGATTATATACAGAGACTAAGTTATGTTGTCGCCCGTAGGGCGTGGACTAGTCTAAATCCGTATCTTTCTTAGATTTGGGTATGGAGGGTTTGGGTTTAAGTATACGTTAGCCTCATTTAAGACTAAGATCAACTTAAACGTTTGTTAAGGATACGTTAGTCTAATTTTAGACTAAGATCAACTTAACGGGACCATTTAGATCCAACAAAAGAGCAATTGGGCTCTATTGTTTAGTTTAGTGACATTGGGGTCGATTAGTTTAAGGACATTACGGTCCATTGTTAGTTTAAGGACATCTCGGTCCACTGTTAGTTTAAATACATCACGGTCGAGGTTAAGAACATCATAGTCCATGGGTTTAAAGACCCCACAGTCCAATGTTAGTTTTAAGACATCACGGTCGAGATTAAGGACATCATAGTCCATGGGTTTAAGGACCCCGCAGTACGTTGTTAGTTTTAAGACATCGTGGTTGAGGTTAAGGACATCATAGTCCGTAGGTTTAAGGACTCCACGGTCCAATGTTAGTTTTAAGACATCATGGTCGAGGTTAAGGACATCATAGTCCATGGGCTTAAGGACCCCGCCGTCCAATGTCAGTTTTAAGACATCACGGTCGAGATTAAGGACATCATAGTCCATGGGTTTAAGGACTCCACAGTCCAATGTTAGTTTTAAGACATCACAGTCGAGGTTAAGGACATCATAGTCCATGGGTTTAAGGACTCCACAGTCCAATGTTAGTTTTAAGACATCACGGTTAAGGTTAAGGACGTCATAGTCCATGAGTTTAAGGACCCCACAGTTCGTGAAATGTGTGGTTGTCGGGACCCGTCACCTCTTTGAAGATGTTGAGTAATTACAACGACAAATATCAAAGGAGTGAAGAGATGTACCCTTGAACCAGGATGGATTAAATGATCTGTAGTCCCATTTGGAACTGAGATCAATTAATTATATTATGAGCACATTGGCTGAGTTAAGTCTGAATTGAGGACTTATGGCCAACTCGGGCTAAGTTCAATTAAGTTTGAAGTGTTGGACCTCTGTTGGACCATTAGACATTTGTCTGTTTTCAGCCCACATTACGTAGCAATGCTAAACAAGAGTTTGAGGGCTTTGGTAATATTTTTATCTGTGATTGAGCAGTAGACATTATAGCTCCGATTTTTACTCAATTTTGAATGGGAGGCTTTGCCTTTGGAAAATTAACCAATTTGGTTAAAACCAGTGTTAAACACTAGATAACAACAGTGTTAAACACTGGAAATGAAGTTGTCAGATTAGTGTTGCACACTAGAAAACACCAGTGTTAAATACTGGGAATAAATTCTTTAAATTAGTGTAAAATACTAAATAGGAATGGGTCACGTGGGGCCATGTGAAGGCACCCGAAAGTGGGACCAGATCCCTTTTACCTTGCTTTGCAAATAAGTGTTTAACACTTTTTTTATGTTTTATTTTTAGCATCACGTGTCGGCACGTGATGGGGATTTATGCACTGATCATTAGAGCATTTGCTAAGGGGTCACATGGGGACATGTGAGAGAGCCCAAAGCATTGTTTTCCTTCGCTTTTTCTCTCTGTGTTTTGTAAGTCACGTGGGAGCACGTGAGTCATTGCCTCAAAGCTTTCCTCCTTCTCATTTCTGGGGATCTCTTCAGGGGTGACGTGGGGACACGTGATCTTAGTCTTTTGCATGCATGGAGATCTTTTGAGTTCTCTGTTATTTTTAAGAATTAAATTCTCTGTAGGGTTAAACCCTAATTATGACTTTGGAGGAATTAAATTCCTATTGTGAAAGAATTAAATTCTTATGTAGGGTTAAATCCTAATTTCATTTTAGAGGAATTAAATTCCCGTGAATTTGAGAGAATTAAATTCTCAATTAGGGTTAAACCCTAGTTTTGTTTTGGAGGAATTAAATTCCTATAATTTTTGGAGAATTAAATTCTCAGATAGGGTTTAAACCCTAATTTCATATCTTGAAGGAATTAAATTCCTGTAAATCTTGAGAGAATTAAATTCTCAGATAGGGTTTAAACCCTAATATATCTTGGAGGAATTAAATTCCTATAAATTTGGGAGAATTAAATTCTCTGAACCCAATCTTCCCTCTAAGTCTTGGATCTGCATGGAAAAATCTCAACCCGATGAGAATTAAATTCTCAACCTATGGGGAGATTTGCTTCTGCAGATCTTCCACCAGAGGAAGAACTAAGTTCCTTTGCAAAAGAGTTAAACTTTTAGATTTTGAGAATTAAATTCTCTTTGTGAAATTTGGTCCCCTTTCTTTTCTCACCTAGGGTTTTCTTTGTTGAGAATTAAATTCTCCTTTTTTTCTCTCTGAAATTTCAAGATTCCAAAATTCTATCTCTCAAAAACAAAAACTCTTCCCTTTTCCTCCTCTTGGCTCCTATTTATAGGAGAAGGAAAAGAATCAATTTGTTTAATAAATCTTTCATTGAAAGATTTTGTTTGTTTTCATAATTAATATGATCCTTTAGATCATTCAGTGAATTTTATTCACCGTTGGATTTTCAATCCGAAGATATTCTGTTTGTTATTTTCCGTGAGATTTAGGGAAATCTATCGTTGTCTAAGATTTTTCCATGATTTGGTGATATTTAATCTCCCCTGAATTTTTAATCTAACGGTTCCCCATAATCCTTTTCATTTGGAAAGATTTTAGATAAATTTAGAATTTTAATTCTATTAAATTGTAAGGCTTTCAAAACTTGTCACGTGTTGGCACATGACCCTTGGTCACGTGTGAGCACGTGACCCCCAATTAGAGTTTCTTCTCAGCCACTTGTGTAACAACTCCAATTTTTGTATACCAAAATTTGCTTTAAATATGATGTATACTAAGAGTATTGATGTTGCTGGAAACAATTTAAGTATCTATTTCCTTACAATAATTACAAGAAGGAGCTTGTAGCTCATTGGTAATACCTTGCACTGCTGAACCAAGCCACCAGAGTTCGAATCCCATGCCCCACATAATTTTTATATCTTTTTGTTTTAATTTTTTTGGGAAGTCAAACGGTCAAACAGCCATAACTCACAATTTATTGCAATTTATAAAAAATAAACTATACCAAAATCTCCCCCAGACCAAACCCCACCCACCGAGACCCGACTCGGCCATGACTCGGCCGAATTGGCCGGCGCCGCCGGCCGGACGTGGCCGGTCGGCCGAGTCGTCAACACGAAAAAGTTTCGTGTTGACTTGGTCAACCTCCTTGCATACTCCATTTTCTCTGTACTGTTACAAAATTTCCATTAAATCTCTTTTAAATCCAAAATTAATGAATTTTTAATGAATTTTACATTTTTTAAAATATTTTTTAATCCTAACCCTAACCCTAACCCTAACCTAGCCCTATATAAAGACCCCTATCCTCTACCATTTCACCTCACCACTCTAAGTCCACTCTCCCAAATTCTCGAGAACTCGGTGCAAAGAGCGAGAAGCGAAGCGCTGCCGAAACCGACGACGAATTCCGGCGACCGGATCAGAACCTTCGCGACGTTTTCGACGCATCGACAATCACCATCTTCTTTAGCCCCCTTAGCTTGTCCAAACCCGTAAGTCCCATCTCTTCTATCTCTCTTTTCCTTAATGTAAAAATACAACTTTTTGGAACCCGACGGAAATCGGACAAACCGATTTCCGATTTGGTTTTTCTATAAATTTCCACTTGTCACCTAATACATAGCACCTATCTATATTCATGTTGACTATTAATCACCCATAAACCAATTTAAACAAACTTTCTCACATGAAATGATAGCTTCTTTACAATATCGTATTCTTTTCATAAAAATACCATGAAGTTTATTTTTCTTCGTTTAATCAATTCCATCACTCCTAAATATGTTTATCTTGATCACTAAACTTGTAGAAATCAATTTGAATGAAATTTCACACATGAAGTGATAACGTTTTCTAACACCGTAATCTTGCGCTTTAATACCTTCAAGTTTAACATAACATGTTTAACCTCTAATCTTCATCAAAACTTAAAATAAGTCACGAGGTAATGACCTACCTCTACACACACTCAAATATAACCCTAATTGATATATGTCAAAACATAGAATACGACATTACAGGACTTTTCACTAAAATACCATAATCTTTATAACCTTTATTGAAAGCTTTAAGTTGTAAACATTTCTAAATAAAATCTTTTAATAAAATGAAAGCACGATTGGTCATGGACATCGATCGTTTATCTAAACTGTCTTGTGGTGTCTAGGCAAGTCTGTCTAAGGCTAGTGGTTTTTAATTAGGCCCACGACTGTGGTTCCTTCCCACTTACCTGGCCGCAATTGACGGTGAAGAGACGATTCGAGGCTTCTAATGACTCATCGTTTAGACCTTAGAAATAGGCTAGTTGGCTTAGGAAACCCTAACAACTAAAATACGGAAAACTATGCTCTTTTGCAAATAAATACCTTATATTTATAAAACCGGTTTTCCTAAATGAAAAGTATTTATAAAACCTAAGCAAAGTGCCGCTACAACCCACTTTTGGGGAACCTGTTAGGGATAGTACGGTTCATCGTGCATCCGCAGGCTAGTAGTGCAAGATTCAGACCTCCGCAAGGAGCATTCGGCCTCGAAAGGTTTAAAATACGACATTTAAGAAAAATGAGATTTTGGAAAATAAAATATTATTTAAAATTATTCTTGTATTAATATATATATATATATATAATTATCATTTAAACACATATTTTATCATAAGATGAAGTTTCCATCTTTTTCTAAAATTACAAGATTAAAAGTTACATTAAAATACCATGAGTTTCAAATAAAACAATTAATACTTTTATTAGGATATATCCATTAGAATAACACAAATAAAATTTCACATTCATTATAATTATAAAGGCGAATATTAAATACTTGAGGTGTATTTTGAAAACTATACAAAAGTACTTTTTACATAAAACCCCCTCAAGTTTTACAAATTACAATAAGGCCCTTTAACTAATATTGAACTTCAAATTATCTTTCTTTTAGTCTGACTCGGGTTAGAGTCTCACTATTTCTGACTTGAATATGATTCAAGTCAATCTATATTCTTTTATATTACAACACAATTTAAATACAAGAATCCCTGAATCCAGTTAACAATATATTCATTTTGACTGAATCAAACCATGGATATTCATCCATTATCCTGATATTCCATTTACCTGATTATATAGTTACATCATGTTTACTGATATCATGGTTTTGGTCAGTCATCCAACTTATATATTCCAATACAACAATACTGTTAAAGCACTACGGGGTTTAAGGGGTAGATTGGTATGGAAGGTGTTAAAGGTGGCACGAGGTGGTCAGATTAAGACACCTAACCTGAATCCTATTGCTATTGTACCGTGGCATAACGGTTCCTTGTACTACACGTGCCTTAGTCTCTGGCAAGTGAGACTCCCCTCGTATACACTGGCATCCTTCTGTACCAAGCTATAAACAACAGCGTTAACTCAATATTCCATAATATTCAACAATCTAATACTTTAGAAAATACTTTTACACTGTCTTCCTAATTCTTCTTTATCTTGGGACTTACCGAGCGACCTGTTCGCCGACAACATTCTATTTCTTTCTTCTTTGAATGTCGTCAGGTGCGTTGGACCAAGCTGTTGGAGATAGTGCCCTCAGAGTCAATTATTGGATCACAGGCACGTGATTGCAATGATTGAGGGAGGACCTATCCCGGTAGGACAATCTTACTCGAGATGATAGTATGCTATCTGGTTTATCTTTATCATCGTGTACTGCTTTAGGTGACCTGACATGTCGCTATTACACGTTGATAGAGCCTCTAGGATTCTTGCTTGACTGCCGGAAGTATGATGGCGATCATATACGTGAGAGCTGGTGGTCTATAAGCACATCCTTAAAAGGTCCCTAGTCGTGGGAGTTTCGAGACAGGGCATCGATTCTCCAGAGTAGACTAGTGTATACAGTCGAGACCCCGACGAGGGGCGGTGGCCGGTCTCATAAGCCATTGGTGTTAGTTGGTTCACCTAAGATGTATACAGGTGCTCATTGGGTTATGAGTACACCGGACAGGACTCGCCGGGAACATGCTAGTTGGTCTTATACCTGACGTCAGATAGCAGTTCCCTGGTGACATGTGTACAGGTTAGTTCATCGACCTGAGGATCGTCATTTTTCTCGTGTGAGTTCCCACTGTGCTTTGATTACTACCCTACCACGGCTCAAAGGAGTCGTGCAAACAGGTTTTAGTTGGGTACAGTCCCGAGCCACATGGAGGCAGTGAGCGGATCTTCAGGGGTTCGTCTCTCCCGGTATTGGGGGTGAGGCCGCGCTGTGTCTAGGAGAGCCATTACGCAAAGCCCTCGGCCGAGGCAGGAGATTTACTGGTAGGTATTCCAGTAGTATCTCAGGGCGTTCTGGGCTACACTCCGACACGACTTGTACCGCTTTTGGGGGTCTGACTTTTACCAACCCCCTAGGCCCGCCATGCGATACTTATAGACGAACGGACCGGACTGTACGGATATTGTCACTGACAGGCTCAGTAGGGTGTCAGGATGAGTTCGCTCATCGACGTCCCTTTTGGTCAATAGCTGGTGTCCCGTCACGTATTGGCTAATACCTCTGACGTGCTAGTGGTTAAATCCACAGCCATAGTATTGACGAGTCTTTAGAGTCCACCACACTTACAGTTACTCAAGCTTTCAGGCGAAACACTGTAGAGGCCGTATGGAGATATGGCAGGGTCCGATCAGATACGTGCGGTATTGCACGGACCAGGATCGGACGGTTTGTACAAGTGGCCGTATAGTTATATGGCAAGGTTCAATCAGATACGTGCGGTATTGCACAGATCATGATCGAACGGTTTTTACTAGCCGGCTTTGGTTTAAGCCGGTCCTAGTTTAGTACAGTGTAGATTTTGTCTCATTGCATTTGTATCCGGTCAGAATACAGATGCGGGTGTGTATGCACGGTATCGGGGTTTTCCTGTAATTTATTACGGGACCAGTTTTCTGGAGTTGCCAGTTTGCATTCCGTTCCGGCCGGTTTTCCTTTGTTCTTTCCCGGCCGGACTTTTCCGATGGAGGGGGTAATTTGCAGTTTTGCAAATTACATTTGGGGAAGGGGTTTCTTGCATATGTGGGATTATGTTTTGACCATCATCATTTTTATTCTCTTTACATCACTTGCTTTATTCATGATGAGAAAGGATTTGATTCTTGATTAAAAGTTGATGTGAGTTTGTTATGATAGTATTGGATATGGTCACCATTCACTTTCTCCTACACTCACCTCCATCTTGATTTTTGTTTGATATCCCTCCACCATTTCCATAAGTCCATGGCCGGCCACTTTTTTGAGATGATGAGAGAAATTTCCATTTTTGGTGTAGCACAAATTTCTTCATCTCATTCTTCTAGTTTTGGGAAAAATGAAAGCACCATTTTTTCCTTAGCCTTTTTCCTCCATCAAGGCAACTTAACCCCAAAGAGACAAGCATCATCTACACTACATTCTACAGCACACCTTGGTCATGTCGACTTGCCGGCTTCATGCTCGAGTTGCCTCGGTATTGAGGCGGGAGCCCGTAAAAGACGCAGGCGATGTGGTGCCCCCTTCGGCGAGGAGGCGACGATATGGAGATAGGACTTTCCGCGGGAGATCGGGACGATGAAGAGAAGACCGGAGGACTCGGATCACTTGGTATACTTCTCTTCCCATCTCTTGTTTGCTAGTATAGGTTAATGGTTAACGATCCGGGTTTCATTGTCCGCGGTAGCGCCAATTTCCGAATAAGGAAAATTTTTGATTCCGCATTTTGGCCTCGGTAAGACGGCCGGGGCGCTGCCGTGGCGCAACATGGTATCAGAGCCACGCCATTAACCTTGCCTAGCTTGTTCTAATGTGTTTTACTTATCCGATCGACCAAAATTCCAAAAACCGTGTTTTGCTTGCATCAGTTTTCTGTCGATTTTTTCCGGGCTCGAAAATTTTTTCAGGTTGTAGAAAAATGATGTACACGAAATTCTAAGAAAACTGCAAAAATTTGGTAAACTGATCTTTCCAGAGGACCGTGGAACCACGGCAATGACCCCTATTTTGCCGCGGATCCGCCGCAGGTTGTTTGTTTCAATTTGCCGATTTTTTGCAGTGGGCTTTTGGGCTTAAGATAGGGGTTTTGGAATATTAAAATTGGGTCCAGAATTTCTGTGATTGCTACAGTATTACTTGGGGGCCCACTTGTTAATTTTTGATCGATTGGATATTTTAAACACATTATTTCACAGTATTTACATTATATCTGCGACCGTGAATATCACTTGATCGGTAAATCCTGTCTAACTGCTATAGCCCGGTTAGACGGATTTGCGAACGTGATTTTCACGTTGATGTTCTGTGTTTATGCTGTGATGTTGCTGATCGGTCGTGGGGGATAGCCTGGATGCAATGCTAGTACAGTTTTGTTGTATTATGTACATTTGATATTGCGGGGCGAGCGTCCGACATGTGGACTGCCGTCACTGCCTGTTTGTATTATTCTTTTGGGGCACGACCTGGTTGCGGTCGATGTACCCGGTGTATGTATATTTTACTTTCTGTACTAGGATTACCCCGCGGAGGGGTGCACGGATAGCCGGGTTCTAGAGGGCGACGGGCCCGCATCTCATGGCATTGAGACGGAGGGGGCTTCACTCTAGGATTGGCGGGCTATTCGCCGCGCTCGTAGGGGGTACAGGTTGACCCAGGAGGGGTGCCCAAGTTACCGGATTCCGTGAAGTGCTGGGTGGTCCATTCACGGTGCTGAAGGGGGCTGCCTCGCTTCAGGTTTTGGCGGGTGACTTGCCGCGCTCGTAGGGGTCTAGGATTTCTTTGCACAGGCTATCCACACGACCAGGGGAACGTCGGGTTTCAGCAGCGGCTCTGTGAAACCCGAGGCTTCCGGATATCTGTATTGTTCTGAGATGCTGTATATTTCTGTGATGTTGCATTTTATCACGCCTTGAGCGAATATAATATATTGGTATATATATTAGTAGATGTTGTATATGTTTTACATCCGCGCTAGTCCAGTCCCCGCTCTGTCGTTAGTTAGCTAACCTAACGGGTGATGACGGGACCCAGTGGCGAATGCGGATGGCATATACGTACATCAGTATATTTTCGTTCTTTGTGGTGTGATCAATTGATGGGACTGCGTTGATTCGGATCAATGCAAGATAAACAAACCTATTCTGATGTTGTTGGAACATTTTTCAAAAACTTGTTATTGCTAGGACGTTCACTTTTGTTTTGCATCGTGGTATTCATTTGGAATATCCTGCTCCTCAGTCGACGAGGCAAGGGCCGAGATCCCTTCACCGGGAGTGACCCCTTGGACAGAATTTTGCGTCAGGGTATTAACTTCACTATAGCCGATTACTTTTGCTTTGCATCGTGGTATTCAGTTAGAATATCCTGCACCTCATTCTACGGGGAAAGAGCCGAGATCCCTTCACCGGGAGTGACCTCTTTAGCAAAGGTTTTCGTCACTATATTTTTATAAAAGGCTATGCAGTTCCTTCAACGATATCAAGTTCATTACGTTAAAGGTTTTTCGCCAAAAACCAGTCGTAGCCCTCCGTCATTTCTTATGGGTATTATTTAGTATTCGTGCTGCGTTTGTTGACTCCGTCAAGGCGTAGTGTACGGTAGCTAAGTGGTGCTTGTTTGTTGCATAAATGGGATTGGTTAGGACAGTCGTGCGGCCTTGTTGACTCCGTCAAGGGCACGTACGGGTTGGTTTAATGCAATCCAGATAATGACGGGTTGAACTTGACTAGGACTCTTTGATTTGTTGACTCCGTCAAGGTCACTTGAGTCCTAGGGGTAAAAACACACATCGGGAGTTTCAAAAGAACTGAAACTTGCCAGGCATGCGCATACCTTTTGGAGTGTGGTGACTTGAGTGGATTCCGTCAAGTTATCATGCGATGATAGTTGGATCCCGATTCCCACTGATGAGTTAGTTTACTCCTCGGGTGACCCCGACTAATTCTTCTTTCAGGTTTGGAGGAGAATTTGAGGTACAGTGGGAGGTTTCCAGATTAGACAAAGTGATAACCATTCTGATCTAGGTTAGAGTGCACGCTGAGTATTTCTTTTCTCTCTCTCTTTGGCAGCGACCATTGACCCGACCCTGGACTTTGACTCAGTGACCAAGTTGACCGAACCTTCTTAACACTGGCTTTTGGATTGTCAGAGTTGCAAACCTCAGTGCCACTCCTACTTTTACCCTTTTCTCCAGGACACCCCGTATTACTACGAACGTCCACTTCCATTGGATAAAACCATCGTATGGTTATATACGAACTCGAAGGACTTCGAGGATGGTTTCTGGTTCTGGAGAAAACGAATAGGATTATTCAGTTGTCTTTTCTTTTCACCTTCTCTCATTGCGAGTACTCCTTGGTTTAGGAGATAGTACACCTATTACGCAAATTGGATAGTCTTCTTCCAAACCTTAGGCTGGTGCCGACCGGTAGGGAATGAAGAAAACCAATTAGCATAACGATGGTGTGCAGAAGGTATTAAGTTAAGACAAAGCAAGGGATTAGTAGGAGGGCAAAGTAAAATGCGACTGATATTCACGACCAAACCAAGTATTTATTCGTCAATCCTAAATCACCTTTGTATTTCTCCAGGACACTCCGTATCACTGCGAAGATCCACAGTTTATTGGATACTCCATCGTATGGTTATATACGAACTCGAAAGGAACTTATTCCAGTTCGGGGATGGATTCTGGTTCAGGAGAAATAGGAATAAGGTTTATTCGGTTGTCTTTTATCTTCACCTTCTCTCGCTTTGCGAGTGCTCCTAGGATTAGGACAGTACACCTTTTATGCTTATTGGATAGTCTTCTTCCAAACCATAGGCTGGTGCCGAACGGTAGGGAAGGAAGAAAACCATTTGGCCTAAGGGGTGTGCAGACGGTAATGACTAAAAACATTTAAAGGGATTTGGACAGATGGCAAAGAGATATACGGTTACAATTGTGGATCTGGATAATGGTAGAGGCATTACTAGGAATACCAGGATACCCCATCGAAACATTTCAATGTTTCAGTTCAACTGTGTATTGTTAAAAGAAAACTGATTTCCCGATTAGACACTTGCTCCAGGGTATGTATTTACCAGGTTGGATTCTCACATCTGTATGGTTTTACAGATGCTGAGTGGGAGTAAATTATTGGGAATTAGGTGACCATCCTCATTATATCGGGATTCGTTGTAATCGGTGATATTTGAGGAGATCATCTGGGCTGTTTGCCGGTCGGCAAATATTTGGTTTTGAATATCCGCTGTTGTGCACCAATTTCAAATTGATATATCTGTACGTCTATTTTCATAGAGTGAGATATACCTTTTGATATTATGTCGATGACATTTACCTATATCAATGGATGGTTAGGTAAGGAGCATCAAACAGCGGTGTAATTCTTCTTGGCGATAAGTACAGTTTTCAACCTACGACGCACAGTGAAAGAGTTGTTAGACTCAGCGGGCTTATACCGAGTATTGTATGTTGTCCAGTGTCCATTAGGACAGAGGGGTTGATCCTCATACTATATTCTGTTTACTTTTAACTTCTCTAGTTCTTAGACATGTGTTTCGTAGAAACACAGGGTCTAAGTTTTGAGGAGTTATAGGTATTTGAATAGAGTAGAGAACCAGGTGTAGCAAGTATCGGGATTCTTCAAGGTGATCGAAGATGTAGATACTTGTGTATGGTATTCAGTTGATAGTAATGATAAAGAGAAATTGCTTCTCTTTCAGGTTACTCATAATTGGAAGCATTCCTAAGTTGAGTAACGCTGATCGGCCTCCTTCCATTTAGTTGACATGCACTGGAGATAGCTGCATGATTTGAATCTGGTTCAATTAAATCAGTGCCTCTGTTTCTATATTGGATATAGAACAGTTCATATCTTGACATTGTTAAGGTACGGGGAGTTGTCCGGCTTATGCTTAAAACCAGACACTGGACAACTCAAGGCACATTTCTGTAATGGCTGTTTGCGGGTTAACCCAGGCTATGACGAGGGTTGACTTTCTACCATCTGGAAGATCAATAGAAATATTGTTCTTGACTCGCCACATTTTTAAAAGAAATGGATTTTTAGAAAACAGTAGTGGGAGTATGGTAGAACTGGAAGTGATTCCAGAACCGCAAACGATTACTGAAGATTTGATAAGGAACCTAAAGATTCAATCTGGTTTGACATTCTATTGGCCACTCCGCAGATAAGGTGGGTAACTTCAGGCACCCGAGAGGTACTCCGGTAGCCTCAAGGACGGTGACAGGGAAGTTCTTGTTTACCCACACTTACCATTGTTGTTGTTCCAGGCTGCGAGACCCGGCAGGAGGATGAGTATAGCGTCGTTCTAAACTAGCTTTGGAAGTGCACGTCTATATGACTCTGCCAGAGGGTTGTCGTAGTCAGTGGGAGCAGCGGAAGCATTGGTGGACATCAGGCTTATGTCTATTTATAGACTAAAGCAGATGTAGCGGAGATAGATCATCTATTTCTGACGTGACAGTCATAGGTTTGACTTCATCGGAATAGGGGATGGATCTGTTGAGAAGGTAGTAGGGTGTGATATCCTGGTATTTGGATGACATACACAGAGTAGGAAAAGAAACTCCTATACTACGATCGGTTATACTTTGGTCGTCACACAGTGGTTTCTCCACATGGGACTTGGACATAATATCTGACATACTGGTTACTAGATCTATGGTTTTAGATCTAGATTTGGGTGGTTTCCCAATCTGGGTACTTAGACAGCATTCTAAGAGTATTTAGAATGGACGACTCCTGGCATGGTAGTGTACCTGCAGGTAATGGAGTCACCCTCTCTAAAGGTGTCTTACAGACTAAAGGGGAGAGGGATGTGCATGATTGGCGGATCACTTGCTTAGGCAATTGAGTCAATCATGAGATGTCAAGTACCACACCAGATGTTGTTCTTGCACTAGATGCAATAAGTTGACATTGATCCAATCCTGGAGAAACAGTCGGAAGCAGTTTTAGAACATAAGTGGATGTTCTAGGGATATGATAACGACAGCCTCATTTGGGAGACAGTTATCATTCCAGGCTTCCAAGGTGACATGGACGACAAGGAGGTTGTCAGAGTTATAGTTTTCCTTCTGACGAGGGGTAGTATTTTGGACAGGCGGTCCAAGGCAATACTGAGGATGGCATGGCGCAGGATACTGATTAAGTTCAGTTGACGATACAGTCTAAGAAGTTTGGATTTGGAGTTCATTTATGAGCTAGGTCCCATCAGACATCCAGACATTCTAAGACAGGTATTGCTCATTTCGGGAGATGGCTTTCTCCGTGAACTTGAGATATAGAGAGACATAGAAAAAACATCACAGTGGATCCACTCACTGAGGCTATTCCTCGAACGCAATAGTTTCGCAAACGAGCTTTGTGAGACTGACTAGTAGAGGAGTTGGGTGTTCGGTATCACACGGGCTGTGAGTATGCGGCATCGCAATAATTAGCCTTGAGTGCAAGTGGGAGATTGTTGGAGATAGTGCCCTCAGAGTCAATTATTAGATCACAGGAACGTGATTGCAATGATTGAGGGAGGACCTATCCCGGTAGGACAGTCTTACTCGAGATGATAGTATGCTATCTGGTTTATCTTTATCATCGTGTACTGCTTTAGGTGACCTGACATATCGCTATTACACGTTGATAGAGCCCCTAGGATTCTTGCTTGACTGCTAGAAGTATGATGGCGATCATATACGTGAGAGCTGGTGGTCTATAAGCACATCCTTAAAAGGTCCCTAGTCGTGGGAGTTTCGAGACAGGGCATCGATTCTCCACAGTAGACTAGTGTATACAGTCGAGACCCCGACGAGGGGCGGTGGCCGGTCTCATAAGCCACTGGTGTCAGTTGGTTCACCTAAGATGTATACAGGTGCTCATTGGGTTATGAGTACACCGGACAGGACTCGCCGGGAACATGCTAGTTGGTCTTATACCTGACGTCAGATAGCAGTTCCCTGGTGACATGTGTACAGGTTAGTTCATCGACCTGAGGATCGTCATTTGTCTCGTGTGAGTTCCCACTGTGCTTTGATTACTACCCTACCACGGCTCAAAGGAGTCGTGCAAACAGGTTTTAGTTGGGTACAGTCCCGAGCCACATGGAGGCAGTGAGCGGATCTTCAGGGGTTCGTCTCTCCCGGTATTGGGGGTGAGGTCGCGCTGTGTCTAGGAGAGCCATTACGCAAAGCCCTCGGCCGAGGCAGGAGATTTACTGGTAGGTATTCCAGTAGTATCTCAGGGCGTTCTGGGCTACACTCCGACACGACTTGTACCGCTTTTGGGGGTCTGACTTTTACCAACCCCCTAGGCCCGCCATGCGATACTCATAGAAGAACGGACCGGACTGTATGGATATTGTCACTGACAGGCTCAGTAGGGTGTCAGGATGAGTTCGCTCATCGACGTCCCTTTTGGTCAATAGCTGGTGGCCCGTCACGTATTGGCTAATACCTCTGACGTGCTAGTGGTTAAATCCACAGCCATAGTATTGACGAGTCTTTAGAGTCCACCACACTTACAGTTACTCAAGCTTTCGGGCGAAACACTGTAGAGGCCGTATGGAGATATGGCAGGGTCCGATCAGATACGTGCGGTATTGCACGGACCAGGATCGGACGGTTTGTACTAGTGGCCGTATAGTTATATGGCAAGGTTCGATCGGATACGTGCGGTATTGCACGGATCAGGATCGAACGGTTTTTACTAGCCGGCTTTGGTTTAAGCCGGTCCTAGTTTAGTACAGTGTAGATTTTGTCTCATTGCATTTGTATCCGGTCAGAATACAGATGCGGGTGTGTATGCACAGTATCGGGGTTTTCCTGTAATTTATTACGGGACCAGTTTTCTGGAGTTGCCAGTTTGCATTCTGTTCCGGCCGGTTTTCCTTTGTTCTTTCCCGGCCGGACTTTTCCGATGGAGGGGGTAATTTGCAGTTTTGCAAATTACATTTGGGGAAGGGGTTTCTTGCATATGTGGGATTATGTTTTGACCATCATCATTTTTATTCTCTTTACATCACTTGCTTTATTCATGATGAGAAAGGATTTGATTCTTGATTAAAAGTTGATGTGAGTTTGTTATGATAGTATTCGATATGGTCACCATTCACTTTCTCCTACACTCACCACCCTCTTGATTTTTGTTTGATATCCCTCCACCATTTCCATAAGTCCATGGCCGGCCACTTTTTTGAGATGATGAGAGAAATTTCCATTTTTGGTGTAGCACAAATTTCTTCATCTCATTCTTCTAGTTTTGGGAAAAATGAAAGCACCATTTTTTCCTTAGCCTTTTTCCTCCATCAAGGCAACTTAACCCCAAAGAGACAAGCATCATCTACACTACATTCTACAGCACACCTTGGGCATGTCGACTTGCCGGCTTCATGCTCGAGTTGCCTCGGTATTAAGGCGGGAGCCCGTAAAAGACGCAGGCGATGTGGTGCCCCCTTCGGCGAGGAGGCGACGATATGGAGACAGGACTTTCCGCGGGAGATCAGGACGATGAAGAGAAGACCGGAGGACTCGGATCACTTGGTATACTTCTCTTCCCATCTCTTGTTTGCTAGTTTAGGTTAATGGTTAACGATCCGGGTTTCATTGTCCGCGGTAGCGCCAGTTTCCGAGTAAGGAAAATTTTTGATTCCGCATTTTGGCCTCGGTAAGACGGCCGGGGCGCTGCCGTGGCGCAACACAAGCTGAGATCGAGCCCACTGGTGAAGATTTGGAGCAGTTCCAGGAAGATCCCGAGCTCTAGATACCGTACCTTGTTCTTTCCAGCATTTTCATTTTTTGTTATGCCACTGTTTAGGCATCGTTTTTCATTTCAGTTGTATTTTCTTTTTTATGCATTGTACAAAGAATGTTATTAATAAAAGTTGTTATTTCTATATCTTTCGTCTCTTGTGTTTTACTTTATATTGCTTAGTTACGCTTAGCGTATGTACTTATGAGTATATACATAGCGGGCCTCGTCGCGTCCACTTCGCCGTACAGTGGGAAGCGGGGCGTGATAGGTTTTGTTGGTGGCCCATGCAGGTCAGAGCTGTATGAATCCCTGTCATGCAGTTCTGGTCTGCGTGAACAACCTAAGCAATATAACACAAGAACCAGCAACTAAAACATTCTTTACAATTCATGTTCTTTGAATCTTGCAAACCTCTACTCCTTGAATCTTATCATTTCATGTATTTGAATCTGTCCTAATCCAAATTTTTCTTCATGGTTATGGATTCCCCGAACAACACCAGCACCAACGTCAACAACACTCCTCCAGCACTACCTCTCACACCAGTTGTTCCGGCACCACCCACTGAGCAAACAATGCTATTTGATGCGATCCACAGTCTTCTCGAGGGACAGCAACAACTATTGAGCCGTCCTGAGACAGATGCACCGGGAATAAAGCAATTCAGAGCTTTGCACCCAAAGCAATTTTCGGGTAAAGGAAGCCCTCTCGAAGCAGAAGAATGGGCATAAAGTATCGAAGACGATCTGGCAGCAGCTCAAGTGCCAGATAACGCTTGGGTCCGTGTAGCGAAGCTACAGCTCACGGATAATGCTCGCAATTGGTGGAAGGCGGAAGAAACCCGTCTGGTACAACCGATTGAATGGAAGACATTTCGCGAGAAGTTCGACGCGAAATATTTCCCTGTGACTGCCAGGTTTGCAATGGAGCAGCAGTTTATTCATCTACAACAAGGATCAATGTGGGACAAATTGGTAGATGAATACGACGCTGAATTCACCATGTTGAGCCGGTAAGATATGTCACAATAGTTCAATTTTTTAGTTATCACATACCACACAACTAACACAATCTTTAAAAAGATTCGCGGCACACCTGATACCGACGGACGAGATCAGAGACCGTCGTTTTCAGCAAGGTTTGGACACAGAGATTAAGGCTGCTCTAGCCACAGGAAAATTTTTGACTCATGAGGAAGCCTTAGAAGCTGCCCGCAGTTATGAGGCAGTAATAAAAGAGAGGGGTAGACCTCAGTTTGCAGGAGTCAAACGCCCTGCCAACCAGATGGCAGGTAGATCCACGTCCATATCACCTTTTGTGCCAAGGCGACCCGGTGTACCAACTCATCGTCCTAGCCCAGCCTTTTGCACTTACTGCAAGAGAACTGGACATATGATGAAGGACTGCCGTCGAGCCAACCGCCTCTGCTTAGTCTGCGGTTCAGCCACTCATGATATTGGATCTTGTCCTCAAAGGCAGAACTCAGTTGCTGCACCCAGGCCAGCAAATACTTATCAGCAACGACCAGCTCTTCAGGCACCTGCTACCAGACTTGCACTGCCTGCACCACCTAGGGGACCACAAGCTGCACCACCTCCTCGACAGTTCCATCAAGCTCAAAGGAACGCTCCGAGGAATGCTCCTCAGGCCAGGAGGAATGTGCCAAAGCGCCAGGCTTTCATGATGTCTGTGGAAGAAGCTGAGGTCACTGGCCAAGTCATTACCGGTAAATTTCCTTCTCAAACTCATCTTTTAGTTTTGTTTACCTACACACTTTCCCTATACCCAAAACCTATCCCTAATACCTTAAGTACAATCCTAGTAGCTTCACTACCTGCACTTGCACTGTTTGATACTGGAGCATCCCACTGCTTTATGTCGCAACGGTTTGTCCGAACCCATGCGATTCCAGTCTCACCGCTTGTATCCAGCTGGAACGTCAGTTCTGGAAATGGTGTTCTAAAGGCAACTATGGGATACAGCATGTGTCCATTCATCGTCTGCAGTTGAGAGTTTTACGCTGACTTCAAGGTACTGGACATACCAAATTTCGATGTGGTTCTAGGAATGGACTGGCTTGGAACCTTTTATGCCACCATCGACTATCATCAAAGGAGGGTAGTATTTGAGATTCCAGATCATCCGGTCTTCTATTTCAAGAGTGGAGATCGTACACTGGAGCCAAGTACTTACAAAGCAAAGCCAAGGGAAGCAGTAGTTGCAGCAGCTCAGGCAGAGGAAGAATCAAGACCGGAGGTAGTTCGAGAGTTCGACGATATATTCCCTGACGATATATCATGTTTGCCTCCAGATCGAGCTCTTGAATTCAGTATTGACTTAGTACCAGGAGCACAACCAGTGATCAAAGCACCGTATAGACTAAGTCCGGAAGGATTGAAGGAAGTTCGAACACAGTTGGACGAATTACTGGCGAAAGGATGGATTCGTCCCAACACTTCAAGTTGGGGAGCACCTGTACTATTGGTGAAGAAGAAGGAAGGTTCATACAGAATGTGCATCGATTATAGGGCCTTGAACGAAGTCATAATAAAGAACAAGTATCCACTCCCGTGCATCGACGATTTATTCGATCAGCTAAGTGGATCTTGTGTTTTCTCTAAACTAGATCTTCGTTCAGGTTATCATCAAGTGAAGGTCAAGGAGGCTGATATTCACAAGACAGCTTTCAGAACTCGCTACGGACATTACGAATTTCTAGTAATTCCATTTAGAGTGACCAATGCACCATCAATCTTCAGGAACCTTATGAACTAAGTCTTCCGGGAGTATTTAGACAGGTTCGTTGTCATCTTCATCGACGACATCCTGGTATATTCAAAGAACCGGAAAGAGCATGCGGAACACTTACGAATTGTCCTGGAAACTCTTCGACAACATAAGCTTTATGCCAAATACAGCAAGTGCGAGTTTTGGCTAAAACAGGTTGGTTTTCTTGGACACATCGAATCAGGAGAAGGGATTTCTGTGGATCCAGCAAAAGTTTCAGCAGTTAGCGAATGGCCTGCACCAAAATCAGTGAAAGATATTCGGAGTTTCTTGGACTTAGCTTGATATTACAGAAGATTCATTGAAGGCTTTTCGAAGATAGCAACACCCCTGACCAAGCTCATACGAAAAGATGAAGAATTTGTGTGGTCAGAAGCATGCGAGCAAGCTTTCATAGAACTCAAGTCAAGACTGACATCTGCACCTATTCTCGTCATACCGGATCAAACTGGAGGATTCGAAGTACATTGTGATGCATCCGGTAAGGGACTAGGATGTGTTCTATATCAGCATGGTAAGGTTGTGGCTTATGCTTCAAGACAACTGAAGACTCATGAGCGCAATTATCCGACGCATGATCTAGAGTTGGCAGCTGTTATTTTTGCTCTCAAGATTTGGCGCCACTACTTACTTGGTGAACGAGTGAACATCTACACAGATCACAAGAGTCTGAAGTATGTGTTTACTCAGAAGGAGTTGAATATGCGGCAGAGAAGATGGTTAGAACTCATGGCGGACTTTGACACCAACTTGTAATATCATCCAGGAAAGGTGAACGTAGTACCTGATACTCTTAGTCGCCAACCATTAGCAATGAATCTCACCGCCCAGTGGAAGCTTCAGCAAGACCTACATCAGATGGAGATCGAACTAGTCATGCCAGGTGATGTTTCAAATTTGATGAATCTATAAGTTCAATCAACCATTGTCAATCAGATCAAAGCAGCTCAAGCCAGCGATGCTAAGTTGCAAAATATCAGAGAACAAGTGGAGAATGGACTCAGAACAGATTTCATCATCCATGAAGACGGATCCTTGAGATACGGCGGCAGATTGTGTGTACCAAAGGGTCCTGTTCGGGAAGAGTTAATGAAAGAAGCTCACAACTCTCCCTATTCATTACATCCTGGAGGTACCAAAATGTACAAGGATCTACGTCAGAATTATTGGTGGCATGGAATGAAGTGTGAAGTAGCCAGAAGCGTCGCTAAATGCTTGGTGTGTCAGCAAGTAAAGGCTGGACATCACAGGACTGCTGGATTACTTCAACCGTTACCAATTCCAGAATGGAAGTGGCAGCACATCACGATGGACTTTGTAACTACTCTTCCTCGCAGCATAAAGGGTAACGATGCGATTTGGGTCATTGTGGATCGACTCACAAAGTCGGCCCACTTCATCCCATTTCGAGTTGGTCAATCAACTGAGACATTAGCGAAGAGGTACATAGAGGTAATAATCTAAATTAGATTTAAAATCTCTTCATAATGTACTATCTCTGATACCCATGAACTTATACAGGAAATTGTGAGACTTCATGGAGTACCGGTCTGTATTGTTTCCGATCGTGACACCAGGTTCCGATCGCAATTTTGGCAGAGTCTGCAAGCTAGCTTGGGAACAAGTCTGAACTTCAACACGGCTTATCATCCACAAACAGATGGTCAGTCAGAACGAACTATTCATATCTTGGAGGATATGCTCAGAGCATATATGCTCGACTTCAAGGGATCGTGGGAAGATCACCTGCATCTTGTGGAGTTCGCGTACAATAACAGCTACCAAGCAAGCATAGGAATGTCACCTTTCGCAGCATTGTATGGAAGGAAGTGTCGATCGCCATTAAGTTGGGACGACATCGGAGATAGAGAACTCCTTGGACCAGAGATGATAGTAGCGACCGTTGATGTGGTTCGTACTATCAGGGAAAGAATGCGCATAGCCCAAGATAGACAGAAACATTGGGCTGATGCGAAGAGGCGACACTTGGAGTTCCAGCCAGGAGATCATGTATTCCTAAACATCTCTCCGAACCGCGGAGTGATCAGATTTGGAAGACGGGGAAAGTTGAGTCCGAGATACATTGGACCGTTCGATATACTCGAACGAGTCGGTGAAGTGGCATATCGTTTAGCGCTTCCACCCTCATTGGAAGGAGTGCATAACGTGTTCCACATATCTCAACTCAGAAGGTATGCGAGTGACCCAAGCCATGTACTTGATCATTCCGAGCTCACGATATAGCCCGATTTATCTTGTGAGCAACAACCTGTGGAGATCCTGGACAGGAAAGTGAAGACACTTCGGAACAAAGAAGTTAATTTGGTCCGGGTAAGGTGGAGGAAAGACACTCCAGGAGAATCCACGTGGGAAAGGGAGGATGAGATGCGTGCAAGATATCCGCACCTTTTTGTAAACTAGTCCTCAAATAAAAGTTGTAAATTTCGAGGACGAAATTTTTTGTAAGGAGGGTAGATTGTAACAACTCCAATTTTTGTATACCAAAATTTTCTTTAAATATGATGTATACTTAGAGTATTGATGTTACTGGAAACAATTTAAGTATCTATTTCCTTACAATAATTACAAGAAGGAGCTTGTAGCTCATTGGTAATACCTTGCACTGCTAAACCAAGCCACCAGAGTTCGAATCCCATGCCCCACATAATTTTTATATCCTTTTGTTTTAATTTTTTTGGGAAGTCAAACGGTTAAACAGCCATAACTCACAATTTATTGCAATTTATAAAAAATAAACTATACTAAAATCTCCCCCAGACCAAACCCCACCCACCGAGACCCGACTCGGCCCTGACTCGGCCGAATCGGCCGGCGCCGCCGGCCGGACTCGGCCGGTCGGCCGAGTCGTCAACACGAAAAAGTTTCGTGTTGACTTGGTCAACCTCCCTGCATACTCCATTTTCTCTGTACTGTTACAAAATTTCCATTAAATCTCTTTTAAATCCAAAATTAATGAATTTTTAATGAATTTTACATTTTTAAAAATATTTTTTAATCCTAACCCTAACCCTAGCCTAGCCCTATATAAAGACCCCTATCCTCTACCATTTCACCTCACCACTCTAAGTCCACTCTCCCAAATTCTCGAGAACTCGGTGCAAAGAGCGAGAAGCGAAGCGCTGCCGAAACCGACGATGGATTCCGGCGACCGGATCAGAACCTTCGCGACGTTTTCGACGCATCGACAATCGCCACCTTCTTTAGCCCCCTTAGCTTGTCCAAACCCGTAAGTCCCATCTCTTCTATCTCTCTTTTCCTTAATGTAAAAATACGACTTTTTGGAACCCGACGGAAATCGGAAAAACCGATTTCCGATTTGGTTTTTCTATAAATTTCCACTTGTCACCTAATACATAACACCTATCTATATTCATGTTGACTATTAATCACCCATAAACCAATTTAAACAAACTTTCTCACATGAAATGATAGCTTCTTTGCAATATCGTATTCTTTTCATAAAAATACCATGAAGTTCATTTTTCTTCGTTTAATCAATTCCCTCACTCCTAAATATGTTTATCTTGATCACTAAACTTGTAGAAATCAATTTGAATGAAATTTCACACATGAAGTGATAACGTTTTCTAACACTGTAATCTTGCGCTTTAATACCTTCAAGTTTAACATAACATGTTTAACCTCTAATCTTCATCAAAACTTAAAATAAGTCACGAGGTAATGACCTACCTCTACACACACTCAAATATAACCCTAATTGATATATATCAAAACATAGAATACGACATTACAGGACTTTTCACTAAAATACCATAATCTTTATAACCTTTATTGAAAGCTTTAGGTTGTAAACATTTCTAAATAAAATCTTTTAATAAAATGAAAGCACGATTGGTCATGGACATTGATCATTTATCTAAACTGTCTTGTGGTGTCTAGGCAAGTGTGTCTAAGGCTAGTGGTTTTTAATTAGGCCCACGACTGTGGTTCCTTCCCACTTACCTGGCACTTACCTGGCCGCAATTGACGGTGAAGAGGCGATTCGAGGCTTCTAATGACTCATCGTTTAGACCTTAGAAATAGGCTAGTTGGCTAAGGAAACCCTAACAACTAAAATACGGAAAACTATGCTCTTTTGCAAATAAATACCTTATATTTATAAAACCGTTTTTCCTAAATGAAAAGTATTTATAAAACCTAAGAAAAGTGCCGCTACAACCCACTTTTGGGGAACCTATTAGGGATAGTACGGTTCATCATGCACCCGCAGGCTAGTAGTGCGAGATTCAGACCTCCGCAAGGAGCATTCGGTCTCGAAAGGTTTAAAATACGACATTTAAGAAAAATGAAATTTTGGAAAATAAAATATTATTTAAAATTATTATTGTATTAATATATATATTTAATTATCATTTAAACACCTATTTTATCATAAGATGAAGTTTCCATCCTTTTCTAAAATTACAAGATTAAAAGTTACATTAAAATACCATGAGTTTCAAATAAAACAATTAATACTTTTATTAGGATATATCCATTAGAATAACACAAATAAAATTTCACATTCATTATAATTATAAAGACGAATATTAAATACTTGAGGTGTATTTTGAAAACTATACAAAAGTACTTTTTACATAAAACCCCCTCAAGTTTTACAAATTACAATAAGGCCCTTTAACTAATATTGAACTTCAAATTATCTTTCTTTTAGTCTGACTCGGGTTAGAGTCTGACTATTTCTGACTTGAATATGATTCAAGTCAATCTATATTCTTTTATGTTACAACACAATTTAAATACAAGAATCCCTGAATCCAGTTAACAATATATTCATTTTGACTGAATCAAACCATGGATATTCATCAATTATCTTGCTATTCCATTTACCTGATTATACAGTTACATCATGTTTACTGATATCATGATTTTGGTCAGTCATCCAACTTACATATTCCAATACAACAATACTGTTAAAGCACTACGGGGTTTAAGGGGTAGATTGGTATGGAAGGTGTTAAAGGTGGCACGAGGTGGTCAGATTAAGACACCTAACCTGAATTCTATTGCTGTTGTACCGTGGCATAACGGTTCCTTGTACTACACGTGCCTTAGTCTCTGGCAAGTGAGACTCCCCTCGTATACATTGGCATCCTTCTGTACCAAGCTACAAACAACAGCGTTAACTCAATATTCCATAATATTCAACAATCTAATACTTTAGAAAATACTTTTACACTGTCTTCCTAATTCTTCTTTATCTTGGGACTTACCGAGCGACCTGTTCGCCGACGACATTCTATTTCTTTCTTCTTTGAATGTCGTCAGGTGCGTTGGACCAAGCTGAGATCGAGCCCACTGGTGAAGATTTGGAGCAGTTCCAGGAAGATCCCGAGCTCTAGATACCGTACCTTGTTCTTTCCAGCATTTTTATTTTTTGTTATGCCACTGTTTAGGCATCGTTTTTCATTTCAGTTGTATTTTCTTTTTTATGCATTGTAAAAAGAATGTTATTAATAAAAGTTGATGTTATTTCTATATCTTTCGTCTCTTGTGTTTTACTTTATATTGCTTAGTTACGCTTAGCGTATATACTTCTGAGTATATACGTAGCGGGCCTCGTCGCGTCCACTTCGCCGTACACTGGGAAGCGGGGCGTGACAGCTTGTTTGTGCTTTTGCTTGACGGAATTTAATTCTGTAAAAACGTCACGTGTCAACACGTGACCTTTGGTCACATGTGAACATGTGATACCTCATTGATGTAACTCCTGATTTTTAATCAGGGAATAGAGAAGATGAACATAAGTCATCCCAAGGGCCAAAGGCCCTATTTATAGGCGCTGGAAATCGATCCAATTTCCAAGATAATCCAACGGTGGAAAGGCTGCCCCCGCTGCACTTACGTGTGAGCTACGTGAGCGCAACGGTGGGGGGTGTTCCTACCAAAATTTTCGGCCAAGAGCTACTTGTTCCCTTACAGAAAAGGGGGGATTCCTAATAAAAAACAGGCATCACGTGCTCATACGTGACCAGGCCTCACGTGCAGACACATGATCATTTACAGGCAAACCTTATAGACACAGAACAAAATAAATAAATTGGAAATGCTGTGTTAGTAGAGTCACGTGCCCACACGTGACCAGGTCTCACATGCAGACACGTGACCATTTCCAGGCAAAGCCTGTAGACAGAGAACAAAATAAACAAATTGGAAATGCTGTGTTAGTGGGGTCACATGCCCACACGTGACCAGGTCTCATGTGCAGACACGTGACCATTTACAGGCAAAGCCTATAGACACTGAATTAAAATGAAATGCCTTATCAAGTGGGGTCACGTGCCAACACGTGATAAACTCTTAAACCCTCTGAACTATAGAATTAAATTCTAATTTGAATGTTTTAACAAATGGGGTCACGTGCCAACACGTGATAAACTCCTAAACCATCTGAACTAATTCTAATTAAGAAGGAAATCAAAAATCCTAATATTTCTCTAGATCTTTCCAAACAAAAAGGATTGCACTCTGTAAAGAGGAGCACTGTTGGATTAAAAATACAATGGTGATTAAAATCACTAATTTAAAGAAATATTCTATACAAGGAAATATTTTCCTAAAATCTGCCAGGAACAACAAATAAAATATCTTTTGGATTAAAAATCCAATGGTGAATAAAATTCACCGAGTGATCTAAAAGATCATGTTAGTTACCAAATCAATCAAAATCTTTCAATGAAAGATTGACTAAACAAACTGATTCTTTTCTTTTTCCTATAAATAGGAGCCGAGGGGGGAGAGATACAACAACAGAGAGAAAAAAGAAGAGTATTTAATTCTCCAGAGAGAAAAAAAAGATCTCTTCAGAAAAAGAAAGAAACCCTAGGTATGGGAGAGAAAGGGATCATTCTATAAGCTCCCATAACCCTATAAGAGAATTTAATTCTCAAACTAAGAGTTTAACTCTTTTGCATAAGAACTTAGTTCTTCCTTTGGTTGAAGGTCTGCAGAAGCAGATCTCCCCACAAGTTGAGAATTTAATTCTCATCGGGAAGATTCTGTCATGCAGATCTAAAACCTAAGGGAGGACCTAAGTTCAGAGAATTTTATTCTCCCATGAAAGCACATAGGAATTTAATTCCTCCAACAAAGATAGGGTTTAACCCTTAATATAAGAACTTAGTTCTTCTTCATGGTTGAAGATCTGCAGAAGCAGATCTCCCCATAAGTTGAAAATTTAATTCTCATCGGGGAGATTCTGCCATGCAGATCCAAAACTTAGAGGGAGAATTGGGTTTAAAGAATTTAATTTTTCCAAATACATAGGAATTTAATTCCTTTAAATAAAATTAGGGTTTAACCCTACAAAAGAATTTAATTCTTAAACAAGGGACTTAGACTTTTCATGCACGTAAAAGGATCAAGTACCCAACATGATCACGTGGCAACACGTAACCTTCCCCCTCAATGATCAAAAGAGAATGAACAAGACTAGGTCACGTGCTCCCACGTGACCCTTGAACAGACTTCTTAAAATAAAGAAGGGCAGAACAGATTTTGGGCGCTCTCACGTGTCCCCACGTGACCCCTGACAAATACCTCTTTAAAAAAAGAAGATGGAAAGAACTGAAGGATTAAAATCCAATGCATGGGCGCTCTCACGTGTCCCCACGTGACCCCTAGCAGATCCTTTTAATATCCAGTGCATGGGTACCCATCACGTGCCCATACGTGATGACCATGAAGACTAAAAGTGTTTAACACTTATTTGAATATTCTGAGAATAAAATAAAGGAATCTTGGCCCAATCCTAGGGCGCCTCACGTGTCCTCACGTGAGCGCCTCATTTTTTTAGTGTTTAATACTATTTTAAGCACTGCATCCTTAGTGTTTAACACTATTTTAAATGCATCACGTGGGAACACGTGATCGCCAAATATGTGTTAGTGTTTAACACTATTTTCAAATAGTCTTAGCCTAAATTGGCTAAGTTTTCCAGAGGTAGTACCCCTTTCTTTTTGACTGAATCTCAAATATACTCTTGTCTTCCAAAATTGGTCATCTCATATGACATTCAAAGCAAAATCCAGAGCCTTTCGATCAACTTTGGTTCAAGGGTACATCTCTTCACACCTCTGATACATGTCGTTGTAATTCTTCAATGTCTTCAGAGAGGTGGTGGGTCCCAATGACCAATAACTATCTGGTGCATTTCCAAACCCATGTTTGCATCTGAACATGGACCGCAATGTCCCTAAACTAAACAATAGAGCCCTAATGCTCTTTTGTTGGATCTAAATGATCCTGTTAAGTAGATCTTAATCTAAAAATTAGACTAACGTATCCTTAACAAACATTTAAGTTGATCTTAATCTCAAAACGAGATTAACGATCCTTAAATCAATCCAATTACAGATCTCCTAACCAAAATTGGTTCAAGGGTACATCTCCTCACTCCTCTGATATCTGTCGTTGTAATCCTTCAACGTCTTCAGAGAGGTGACGGGTCCCGACAACTAAACACTTTATGGACTGTAGGGTCCTTAAGCCCATGGACTATGATGTCCTTAATCTCGGACTGCGGGGTCCTTAAGCCCATGGACTATGCTGTCCTTAACTTTGGACTGTGAGGTCCTTAAGCCCATGGACTATGATGTCCTTAACCTTGGACCGTAATGTCCCTAAACTAATCGACCGCAAAGTCCCTAAACTAAAACAATAGAGTTCAAATGCTCTTTTGTTGGATCTAAATGATCCTGTTAAGTTGATCTTAGTCTAAAATTAGACTAACGTATCCTTAACAAATTGTTAAGTTGATCTTAGTCTAAAATTAGACTAACGTATCCTTAACAAACGTTTAAGTCGATCTTAGTTTCAAATGAGACTAACGTATCCTTAAACCCAACCTTAAACCCAAATCTAAGAAAATACGGATTTGGACTAATCCACGCCCTACGGGCGACAACATAAATTAGTCTCCGTATACAATCCACGGGCAACCAAAAACAAAACAAACACACACGACACGAAGTGACCATCTGGAGAAGGAGAAAGTGGTTACCGCGATGCGGTAGCGTAATTAACTGCAGGGGCTTACGCCTGCAGGGAAGAACGTCCCCACAATCAAAAACCCCTCAACGAGGGGGAATCTGACGAAGTCTGCTACATCGGCCGCATCCGTCTAAACCTTCGATATACGGTGTCATAAATCAACTTGGTATCTTCGGAGAGGTGGACGGATAGCACCTAATAGCATCTGGACTCGAAATTCAGGCCTGACGTCCCAGCATCCCGGTCGCGTCTTCCGGCGGAGAACAGGTGGCATTTGTTTTCCCCAATAAGAGAGCAAAGCTCTATTTAAAATTTGAAATTTGAACTGAGGCAGCGCCTCATGAGAGCGCTCGTGCTAAGAGCGCCAGCGCTAAGAGTCAAAAGACTCTGAGGTAGCGCCTTACGTGCGAAGCACGAAAGCGCCAGCGCTAGAACTAAATGTTCTCAACCCTTGGATCAAAAATCCAACGAAGATGATAAATCATCAAATTACCATAATAAAATTCTGTTGAGGAAATACTCCTCAAATCTTTCCGAACAAGAAAAATTATGCTCTATGAATCAGACCACTATTGGATCAAAGATCCCATGGTGATTAAAAATCACCAAGATACAAAATATGTTCTGTATGGGAAAATATTTTCCCTATCTTGTTAAAAACAAGAAAAATATCTTCTGTAAAACTGAGGCCTTTGGATCAAAGATCCAAAGGTGGGAAACATCCCCAAATCAACCATAGATTTCCTTAACTGATTCAATAAATCAGCCTCCCCTATAAAGGACCCAAGACTTCAAGTCTTAAAAAAGAGAAACCTCCCTATAAGTTTCAAGTTCTCAGAAAAAAAAAGAGAAGAGTAAGCTCTAAGAAGAAGAACCTTCTTCAAGGTAAATAAAAAAAAGAGAGATCATAACATATCCTCCATATTTGAGAGTTTAACTCTCACATAATAAGAACTTATTTTTTTCTTTCTAAATCACAGATCCATAAGACAAAGTCTTTCACAAAAACAAAGAGATCATAGTATCTCCTCATAAAAGAAGAACTCGGTTCTTAGATCCATGAGACAAAGTCTCTTATAAACTGAGAATTTAATTCTCAGGGCACAGAACTGATCAGAGCTGCCAAAGAAGCGCCTTAGCGCTCCAAGTCTGACGCTCAGGGCCAAGCGCTCCACACGCTCCTCACATGGGTGCTATTTTATAAGAAGCGCCTTAGCGCTACAGGTCTGGCCCTCAGCGCCAAGCGCTCCACGCGCTCCTCACGTGGGCGCTATTTTATAAAATGCGCCTTAGCGCTCCAAGTCTGGCGCTCAGCGCCAAGCGCTCCACGCGCTCCTCACGCGGGCGCTATTTTATAAGAAGCGTCTTAGCGCTCCAAGTCTGACGCTCAGCCCTCCACGTGCTTCTCACGTGGGCGCTATTTTTATAAGAAGCGCCTTAGCGTTCCAAGTCTGGCGCTCAGCGCCAAACGCTCCACGTGCTTCTCACGTGGGCGCTAAGGAATTACAAAGCGCTATGTAAATAAAGCCCCAACGCTATAAAAAGTGTTCAACACTCAATAAAAGACAAAAAAGAAAAGGGGTGTCAGAACCCAAATCAATACTCAACATTGTTGAATAAAAAAGGGACAGAGCCCAAAAAAGTGTTCAACACTTTATTCAAAACTGGGTGGACTGAGCCCAAGTTGGCCACAAGTCCCTAATTCAGATCAACCGAGCCCATGTGCTCACAATCTCTTTAATTAGTCTTAGTTCCAAACCTGACTATAGATCTCCCAACCAACATTGGTTCAAGGGTACATCTCTTCATACCTCTGATACATGTCGTTGTAATTCTTCAACGTCTTCAGAAAGATGGGGGGTCCCAATAACCAATAACTTTTGGTGCATCCCCAAACGGGTAAACCAAAACCTTACAAACTATGATGTCTTTAAACTATACAGGCTACGATGTCTTTAAACCTCATGGACTACGATGTCCTTAAACCCAATGGACCGCAACGTCCTTAAACTAAAACGATAGAGTCCAAATACTCTTTCATTGGATCTAAATGATCCCAAAATCTTGTTTAGTAGATCTTAATCTAAAATTAGACTAACATATCCTTAACAAGTATTTAAGTTGATCTTAATCTCAAATGAGGTTAACGATTCTTAAAACAAACCCAAACCCAAATCTAAGAAAATACGGATTTGGACTAATCCACGTCCTATGGGCGACAACACAAATTAGTCTCCGTATACAATCCACGGGCAACCAAAAATAAAACAAACACACACGACACGAAATGACCATCTGGAGAAGGAGAAGGTGGTTACCGCTATGTGGTAGCGTAATTAACTGCAGGGGCTTGCGCTTGCAGGGAAGAGCGTCCCCACAATCAAAAACCCCTCGTACACGAGGGGGAATCTGACGAAGTCTGCTACAATGGCCGCATCTATCTAAACCTCCGATATACGGTGCCATAAATTAACTTAGTATCTTCGGAGAGGCGGAAAGATAAAACCAAATAGCATCTGCCCCCAAATTCAGGCAAGACGTCTGTCTTCCCGGCTTTTTGGCAGCGAACAATAAGATTCAAGGAATAGGTATTGTAAGGAATGTTTTCAGTTGCTGGTTCTTGTGTTATATTGCTTAGGTTGTCTACGCAGAACATAACTGCATGGTAGTGTTCCATATAGCTCTGACCTGCATGGGCCGCCAACAAAACCTGTCACGCCCCGCTTTCCGGTGTACAGAAAGAGGGCGCGACTGGCCGCTACGTATTTACTCAGAAGTAAATATGCTAAGCGTAACTAAGCAATATAAAAGAAAAATGCACAAGAGACAAATGTAATGAATAACAACTTTATTTATTAACATTCTTTTACAGTACATGGAAAAGTAAATATATGGAATGAAAGCAATACCTAAACAGTGGCATAACAGAAATGAAAATGGAATAAGTACAAGTGGCTACAGCTTTGGATCGAAGGCTAGCTGATCCAAGTCCTCACTGGTGGGCTCGATCTCTTGAAGGTCCGATCCACCTGACAACATTCCAAAGAAGAAAGAGAAGGAATGTCGTCAGCAAACAATCGCTCGGTAAGTCCCAAAAATAAGGGAGAAGTAGAATAGACAGAGAGAGTATATTTTTATAATGTTGTATTTAGTGTTAACGCTGTTGTTTATAGCTTGGTACAGAAGATGCTAGTGTATACGAGAGGAGTCTTACTAAACCAGAGACTACGGTATATGGAGTACAATGATCCGTCGATAATACCATAAAACAACGGCATGGTTGTAATTACGCCTTAAGTGGCCACCTCGTGCCACCTTTAACATATTCCGTACCAGTCTACCCCTTATAAACCCCGCGATATCTTGATTGTATTGTTTGTATTGTGTAACAACCCTAAATTTCCTATACAAGTTTTTACAAAAAAAATTCAAAAAATCCATAAAGAGGTATTTATTGCCTGAGCACAAGACTTAAGTAATTAATTAGCAATTTAATTACAAGAAGGAACTTGTGGCTCATTAGCAATACCTTGCACTGCTGAACCAAGCCACCAGAGTTCAAATCCCATGCCCCACATTATTTTTAATATTTATTTGTTTTCAATTTTATAGAAGCCCAACAGTCCACACGAGATAACTCCCAAACTTTCTACTGAACCTGAAAAACTGAAGGTACCAGAGGCTTCACCAGGCGACCCCCACCTCCTAAGCCCCTGACTCGGCCCGACTCGGCCGAGTCTGCCGGCGGACCGGCCGGACTCTGCCGGACGGCCGAGTCGTCAACTGGGAATTTGTGTCTTTTGGCATTCCCCACTCCCCTACATACTTTAAATCTGTAAACCACTTCCAGAGACCCCATTAACACCCATTTACTCCAATTTTTAATGAATTTTCATATATTTTTACATTTTTTAAAATTAAAACCCTTCACTTACCCTAACCCTAGCCTAACCCTATAAATACCACCCCTACCCTCTACCCTCTCACCCCAAACTCTGAGCCAACTCTCAAAAATTCTCAAGAAATCTTGTGTACTTTGAAATCGAGCACGAAGCGAAGCTACGGCGAATTTTCCGGCGAATTTCCGACGATCATTCTAGGAGCTCCCGGCGACGAAGCGACGCACCGGCGACTCCTCCCGTTCTATCTCTTTCTCCTAGTTGTCCAAAACCCGTAAGTCCCCAAATTCTACCTCTCTTTTCTTTTCTAAAATACGGATTTACAAACCCGACGGAATCGGAACAAATCCGATTTCCGATTCGGTTTCTTATAAAACTTCACTTCTCATTAATACAATTATGCTTAAACTCTCTCATGTTGACTATTAAACACCAATCAACCAAATTGATCAAGTTTCATTTCATAAAATGATGGTTATTTCACTTTATCGTATTTTTCATTTAAATACCACATTGTTTCAATTATACATTTAAACCATTAAAGTTGTTATACCTTTAAGTAGATCACGAGGTAAAGACCTACCTCCTCACACACTCATATACAACATAACACGATACCCTCGAGAACTTAGAATATGGGAAAACAAACATTTTCATTTAAATAATCTTTACTTAATAAAACCATTTCTAAAAGATTTAGTATTGATACATCTTTACAAATAAATAACTTTTGAGCTAATAATAATAAAATATCTAGACTCGGCCAATTAAGGATTGTCGCGCTCATTAGGACAGAGGAAGGTTGTAGGCATTCAGTCGTTTATCTAAACCTGACTTTGTGGTGTCTAGGCTAGACAAGTGAGAAAGGTAAGTTTAAAAGGTCCGTCTCACGGTGATTTGTGAGTGGATCCCTCCTTTCTTCACTTGTACTTACCTTGCCACAATTGGCGGTGAAGAGGCGATTTAAGGGATATCTCACAACTTGTCGCTTTGGACCAGTTATGAGCAGTCTAGTTGACTTAGGAGACCCTAGAATATAGAATACGGGAAAACGATATCTTTACAAATAAATACCATAATTAATAAAACCGTTTTTCCTTAATGATTAGTATTTATACAAATCTTTGCAAAGCGCCGCTACAACCCATTTGGGGAACCCGTTCGGGATGGTACGGATTATCGCACATTCTCGGACTTAGTAGTGCGAGATGCAGACCTTCGCAAGGAGCATTCGGTCTCGAAAGATTTAAAATACGACATCTTAAGAAAAACGAGATTTCTAGAATATAATATATATTAAATTTATTTTCATATAAATATATGTATATATAACATTAACATATCTATTTTGTAATAATATAAATATTCCAACTCTTTTCAAAAATCACAAGAATCATTTACACTAAAATACCATGAATTCCAAACAAATCAATATTACAAATAAATACACTTTATTATGAAAATAGGATATTTTTACTAGAAATATCACAATATAAAATCTACATTCATTACAACTCTAAAGACGATTAATAATACTTGGGTGTATTTTGAAAAGTATATAAAAGTATTTTTACATAAAACCCCCTCAAGTTCTATAAATTACCCTAAGGACCCTAGTAAACATAGGTTTAAGCGGGACCAATCTCTTGAGCCTCAGGGAGCCGGAGAAGTGGGTGCTTGCCTATCTAAGATAGACAAAATAATAACGGTGTTATCAATACGGTAATCGTTTTTGAAAAAGACACTAATCCTGCCGCCCATGTGCAGCGGTTACCGATAACATCGAAACAATCAGGACTTTAAATTTCTTTTCTAATTGTCTGACTCAGTTTGAGTCTCAGTATAATCTGACTTGAATATAATTCAAGTACAATCTACAATCTACAATATTCCAATTCAACATGAGTCCATGAATCTATTATACAACTTGACCGAACCGAACCATGGATATACATTCCATTCATATGATTCTCCAGTTATTCCAATTATATGATTCTACGGTTGCATCCATTTACTAATATCATGGTTTCGGTCAGTCAATCAATTATACAATCAATATAATTTACAAGACAAACAATACAAACAAAACATCTCGGGGTTTAAGGGGTAGATTGGTACGGAAGGTGTTAAAATTGGCACGAGACTGTAAGACTTAATACACCTAACATGAATCCAATTGCCATTCTACCGTGGCATAAACGGTTCCTTGTACTATACTTGCCTCTAGTTCTGGCATATAGAGACTCCTCTCGTATACACTGGTATTCTTCTGTACCAAGCTACAAACAACAGCGTTAATACAACATTATAATAATATAATACAACTTTAAAAGATACATTCTTATTCTGTCTATTCTACTTTCCTCTTATCTGTGGGACTTACCGAGCGACCTGTTCGCTGACGACATTCTCTTTCTTCTTTGAATATCGTCAGGTGATCTGGACACATCAGAGATCGAGCCCAGCGCTGAAGACTTGGACCAGTTCAATAAAGACCCCGAGCTCTAGTTTATTGTACACTTTTCCATTTCGGTACTTTTCTTTTCTGTTATGCCATTGCTTTTTAATTCAGCTGTATTTACTTTCCATGCATTATACAAAAGAATGTTAATAAATAAAGTTGCTGTTCAGTTTATATCTCTTATCACTTATGCTTACTTTTATATTGCTTAAATATGCTTAGCGTATTTACTTCACAGTAAATACGTAGCGGCCTCGTCCCGTCCCCTTCGTCGTATACTGGGAAGCGGGGCGTGAGATATTGTATTGTAAATTGTATTGTCTTGTATTATAGATTGTATAGATGGATGACTTGCCGAAACCTTGATATCAGTAAATGAATGTAACTGGAAGATCATGTAGATGGATGTATATCCATAGTTCGGTTCAGTCAAGTTGTATAGATTGATAGATTGAACATATTGAATATATGGATTCATATTGAATTGTTATATATGTACTTGAATCTCATTCAAGTCAGATTGATTGTATATATTGAGACTCAGTCTGAGTCAGAAAATTAGAAAAGAAATTGAATCCTGAATTTGGTTTTGGTGTTATCGGTAACCGCTGCACATGGACGGCAGGATTTGTGTCTTTTTCAAAGACAATTACCGTGTTGATAACATCGTTTGTTAAGTTGTCTACCTTAAATAGGCAAGCACCTATATCTCCGGCTCCCTAAGGCTCAAGAGACCGGTCCCGGTTAAACCTATGTTTACTAGGGTCCTTATTGTAATTTATAGAACTTGAGGGGGGTTTATGTAAAAATAATTTGTATAATTTTCAAAATACACCTCAAGTATTTAATTATCGTCTTTAGAGTTTTCATAGATGTAGAATTTATATATGTGATATTTCTAGTGAATAAAACCAAATTTCATAATATATGATATTTAATTGTAAAGTATTGAACTTGTATGGAATTGCATGGTATTTTCATATAAAGTGATTCTTTTTTATTTAGAAAAGTTGGAATATTTATACTATATCAAAAATAGATATTTTGATGATACATATATATATTTATAAAATAATTTAATTTATTATTTTTCTAGAAATATCATTTTCTTAAGATATTTGTATTTTTAAATCTTTCGAGACCGTATGCTCCTTGCGGAGGTCTGCATCTCGCACTACTAAGCCCGAGGATGTGCGATAATCCGCACCATCCTGAATGGGTTCCCCAAAATAGGTTGTAGCGGCATTTTGCAAAGATTTGTTTAAAATACATAATCTTGTCGAAAAAAGTTTTTATATAAGTCGTAGGTACTTCTATGTAAACCGTATTTTCCCAAATCTATATTTCCAAAGATCATCGTGCTATGTTACATATGAGTGTTGTGAGGATGTAGGTCATTAACTCGTGAACTATCTAAAGGTATAGTAAGGAATTATGATATTTAATGTCGAAACTAAACTACATGGTATTTTTCTGAAAAATGCGATAAAGATTACAATATATATTCTTTTGATATGGAACTTGTTCAATATGTTTTGTTAATAATTAATAGTCATGTTGTGAGAGTTTGGTATTGTTGTGTTTAAAAAAAATGGAACTTTTAAAGAAAACCGAATCGGAAGTTGGATTAACTCCGCTTCCGTCGGGTTTTAGAATTATGAGTTTTCAGAATAGAAAAGAGAAGAGGGAGGAGAGACTTACTGGAATTTAGATTATAGAAGAGGAAGAGGGAGTGGTAGGAGATGCCGGTGCGTCGTTTCGTCGCCGGAAACTCCTCGTATCGTCGCCGGAACTTCGCCGGAGTTTCGCCCTTTGCTAACTCCACTTCTACACAAAAGTTCTTGAAATTTTTCTTGAGAGTTTGGACAGAGATTGTGAGTGAGGAGGGTGTGGAATGGAGTGGTATTTATTAGAAAAGATTAGGGTTAGGATAGATGAAAGGGTGTGTTAAAATTGTATTAAAATTTGTATTAAAAAAAAGATTAATGGGTTTTTAAAAGGCTCTGTTACTGTGGAGTGGATTTAAACCATACATGGGTTATAAGAAGACAAAACGACACAAAAGTCAAGAAGATAAGAATCGGATCCGAGGTGAATCGGCCGGCGGCGGCGGCCGATTCGGTCGATCCGCCGGCCGAGTCAGGCTGAGTCGCCTCCCCCCGACGCCACATGTTCATTGCCTCTTGGTCTACCTCGTGGACTCGTTTGTTTTTAGTATGACCTTTGGATTTACGGGTTATGCATGTGTAGACTCTTGGGTTTCTAAAAATTTAAAAGAAAATTAATTTAAAAATAATGTGGCTAATGAGATTTGAACTCTGGTGCTTTGGTTCAGCAGTGCAAGGTCTTACCAATGAGCTACATGCTCCTTCTTGCTGTTAAAAAAGCAAATCAAACTTATAACTTGTGCTCAGGCTCAACTACCCTTTCTGTATTTTTGAAAGAAATTCGTACAGAAAGTTTAGGATTGTTACACAGGGCGACCATGTTCAACTCGTATCAAAAGTGTTAATAATGATTCATGAGAAGGACGTAGGAAAAATAAATGCAGCATTTGCGACGAGTATGTTCATAACAAGGCACGATACAAAACCTCCAGCATCACGTCGTCATTGGTAATCACTGCCTATACTTTGAAATACACATATATGCACATACACCCACACACCCACACATGCAAACACAAAAAACAAACACACACATACACACACATATGTTCTTTGTTATACATGCTCATTGTTTCAAAGTTAATATAACTCGACTTTTTCATTGTGTAGATATACTTATGGTGTCTGGACCTATAGATACGAGTGTTCTGTACTTGCAGGTTGACAATAGGTCAGCCAACGATTGATCTTCATCGACCAGTTCATAACCCGTATTCGATAGAGAATGCCTTCGTAACTAGAGTAGTCTATCTTCGTGTATACAGATTTCACGATGGTGTAAGTAATGCACCTCTTGATTTCATTGATTGATGACAATTCTGCATATGAAGATCCCGACATTGAGAGAGAGAGAGAGAGAGAGCGGGACTGAGAGCTGAGAGGGAGAAAGATAGAGATATTGATGACGATGAGATCTGACAGCGTGATAGAGGGCGCGGCGCAGAGAGTGAGATTTGAGATAGAAAGGAAGAGATCAAACTCTTCATATAAGGAACACAATCATTCATGGGTATGTGTATTTTTGGGAAGTAGTTGCCAACTGCGCCCCAGAAAAATATACCCGTGAATGATTTTGTTTCCTTTTTAGGCGCACTTGCAAACCGCGCCATAAAAATACACATACCCGTGAATGAGTATATTTCTTTTTGGGACGCAGTTTGCAATTGCGTCCAAAAATAAAAAACAAAGGCCCGTGAGTGAGTGGACAATGCAAGAAAAAGCTAGTAAAGGACAATGAAAATGGTGTATTGGAAGCATTTTAGAAGTGCGCCCAATGAAAATCAATGAACCCACTTTCAAAGTACGTCCATTGATAAAACTAATGGGCGCACTTTCAAAGTGTGCCCCTCAATGATTCATATTTTTTGCTACATTTTTTAGGGGTGCAGTTTCAAACTGTGCTCCTTAAAATTTCTTTTTAACACGCCAGTGCTAGCTCTGTGCTGGCGCTGACGTGACGCCTATATGGTGCCCAGTGGTCTAATTTTGTAATATCTTTTAAAAGTTGCTTTTTTTTAAATTTTTTTAATAATATTATTTTAAAATAGTTTATTCCAAAAAATTATCCTATATCTGTGGAAAAGCTGATCCCTTTGAAAAGTTGCTGCAACTGGAATCTGGACAATACTGGCAGGGACCAATCATAGACACAGACAATAGAATATAGCTGCTGACAAAAGAGAGCACCACTTTATTGGCATCCAGCATCTGCTGGTGAGAGGAGCAGTTCAGGAAAAAGATCATAGAAATGGGGAGACGCTGCTCCTTCTCTTTGCATAAAACACCCCTGGTCTTTTATCTGTTAGTCTACGGATCGATATTTGCTGCTGCTGCTAAAGTAAGCCGAGACGATTTCCCGCGCGGATTTATCTTCGGTGCTGGTACTTCTGCTTATCAGGTAAGTAAACACAAGGGGATTAAATAAAATAAAAATTTCAAAGGAAGTTCAAATTTCTATAAAAAATTTCCATAGACCAGTCAATAGGGGAACCTTCATTTAATCGCCGCTGAAACCGATCTTTGACGACATCCCAAATCCTGCTTATCAGTGATCACAAGACCACATGATCCATAACAGACAGCCAAACCGATCAGTTCTGGCCAGCGAACCAGAATCATACGATCATTCAATTGGATCAATTTCAGAAAACTGGAGTGCCCATAACAAACGGCCATGCGCGGTCCATGCTGGTGATAATCACTAAGAGATGACGAAGTTATAAGCATACCATCAAAAAATAGCTTTTTATGAGATTAAGATGTTTTCCTAATAAAAGCAAATGGTAAATAGCTCCACAATAAAACACACTAGATTAGATTTGGTTGCATTCGGAACAACAGATCCCTGTAACACTATGCATTACTGATGCATTTTCTATCCTCAACCATAAACGAATTGCAGGTCGAAGGAGCAGTTGCAGAGGATGGAAGAAAACCTAGCACCTGGGACACCTTTACACACAACGGTAGCTATCTCGACACATGATATAGAAATTTAATCTATTTAGCCTAAATTTTCTATTTTATGCTAATTTTACAGGCTTGAACATAGACAAGAGCACCGGAGACATAGCTGCAGATCAATATCACAAGTACAAGGTAACATCCCCACCGTTTACTCAGACAACTCTTTGAAGGGAGAAAATATATTGTACTTTGTTTGATGACAGGAAGATGTGAAGTTGATGCATGATATGGGCCTCGATGCCTATAGATTCTCAATCTCATGGTCTCGACTAATTCCTGGTAAAAGTTTCATATTTAACTTAAATTAAGAGTTGTAACTATAACAGTAGAATAATTTTCACAATTCCATCATCTTCCAGATGCGCGGGGCCTTGTGAACCCAAAAGGCTTGCGGTATTATAACAATCTCATTGATGAGCTTGTTAGCTATGGTTTGATTCCATTCTTAACTGCTCTGAGTTCTTCGAAACCATAACATGCCTTAAAAGGTTCGGGTTTGATTTTTTTTCCCCTTTCTAAATCTTGCAGGAATAGAGCCTCATGTTACCCTGTATCATTTTGACCTTCCACAAACACTTGAAGATGAATATGAAGGACTGTTAAGCCCTAAAATAGTGTAATTCTCCAATCCGTCATGCATATCTTCATCATATACAACTTCTATTGAATTGCTTTTTTCCCCTTTGTTCTTGAATCAGAGAGGATTTCACTGCTTATGCCGATATATGCTTTAAAGAATTTGGTAACAGAGTGAAATACTGGATCACTTTTAATGAACCGAATTTGGAAGCAGTGATGGGTCACGACATTGGAAATTTTCCGCCTGCTCGTTGCTCCTACTCTTATGGTTTTAACTGTTCCAAGGGGGATTCCACAAAAGAACCATATATAGTTACGCATAATATTCTGCTGTCTCATGCATCAGCTGCAGCTTTGTACAAGGATAAATATCAGGTAAAGTTTCTTCTTCAGAAAAAAAATGCCGGGGATGCTTCAATTTAATGTAGTATTATGTTTTTATGCAGGGAGTGCAAAAAGGGCAAATAGGAATCACCATCATTATCTTCTGGTTTGAGCCTTTCACAAACTCACAAGAGGATGTTGTTGCTACAAAAAGAGTAAGGGATTTTCATATAGGATGGTTAGTACTGTATCTACGAAACCTTTACTCATCTTTGCTTAATTACATAATCGATAGTTATTTTCGTTGTTTTTTCAGTTGACTGCTTTTAATTTTTTTTTATTACGGTATGTTCAATATAAGTGCAACATTTATGGCATTTAGCGGAAAAACTCCCTTTCAACCAAAGTTTAAGGAAGTATACCGCAGTAAAAAAAATTAAGGCTGTTTAGTGAATAACATCGATATTTAACTTAGCAATTTATTTTTTCTCATCAATCTCGTCACTCAAAATGTCTGATTTGGACCAGGTACTTGGATCCACTAGTGCATGGAAACTACCCTTCTACCATGCGTAAGCTTGTAGGATCTCGGCTGCCTACCTTCAATAAAAAGGAATCGAAGAAGTTGAAAGGATCATTCGACTTCATTGGCATCAATCATTACTGTGTATTTTATGTCCAATCCTATCCTAACAATTTTGATAAGGACAATAGGGACTACCTCAAAGATGTCTCAGCTAAATTAGCTAACATGCCCGGTAAGCTTCCCATGGTTTCCGACCGATCATATTTACACATTCACCAAATTATTAATCTTTCTTTTGCACTCTACACAGATTTTTTGACAGGGGGTTTTGGAAAGGTATGTTTGTGTTTATTGAGAAAGTTTAGGTCAGTTCTATTCTAAATCATATCACCTAAAGCATATTTTATCAGGTTTTCGCTAAGGGAAGAATGCCTCCAATGCCTAATACTCCATGGGCTCTTCGAAAAATGCTCGAGTATGTTAAAGTAAATTACAGGAACCCTCCAATTATGATACATGAAAACGGTAATTTTCTCCTCTTAATGAATAAGCCATGAGAAGAAAGTTGAATGAAGTTTGATTTTATGTTTTGATGAGTTCAGGATATGGGGAGTACGACATAAAACCAACTACCGGGGATGGTGCAGATGACGATCACAGAGTAAACTACTTAGATGGATATTTAGAAAGCTTGCTTCAATCTGTAAGGTGTGTTTCCTTTATCTAACCCCGAACAAATGAGGTTTGCAACTATAACAAGCTTTTTATGCTAAACTTCTGATTAAGAAACAACTAATGCATCTTTTTTTTTTATAGTTCTCTATCATTTAGGCCCAGCATTTGCCTTGTTCAATTACCTAGGATTTTATTACTTCTAAACTAATTAACACAATTATCGGCCTACTCTGGAGCCAAGCCATCTTACCATTTGCATTTCTAATATACAAATTTTCGAACATTGTTTCCTAATTTTAACCACTCCCACAGATAAAAACAAATGTTGGACTTGTATCAGTTCTATAAACTTTTTCCCTCTCAGATTCATGGATATGTTGTGATCACATGATGCTTCGAAAGCACTTTTTTATTTTTGCTTCGTAGATTCTATGAACCACATCATCCTCATATTACCATTATGATGAATGGTTCCAAGTAAAGAAACAATCACCTCTAGATATTTTTTTTTCTATCGGTCGTATTCTATGTTGATTCTTTTCATAGTCTTGCTAAAATTTTATTTTATATATTCTAGTTGCATTTTGATAATTCTTAATGCATGCTTTAAAGTCTTTCTGCTTTCAACATATCCATTCTTGGGACTCATCAAACAATATGATATATATAGCTTAATTGCCTTTTCTTATTGAATCAATCATTTTGTGCAGAAACGGCTCAAACACGGTTGGCTACTTTGTGTGGTCGTTTATAGATTGTTTCGAATTAATGTTTGGCTATACTGCACGTTTTGGATTATATGGAGTTGATTTCAATGGAGCAGATAAAAGAAGATACCCTAGACTTTCGGCTCAATGGTATTCAAGATTTCTATGTAATAATGAACCACGAAGTGGAGCATCCAATATTATTCACTCGGAGTAATCATATACACTCAGACCAATGGAAAACCTTATCATTCATAACAAACTATGATAATATAATGCATTACAGAAGGTATGAATTTAGTCTAGTCTGTATGAATGTTGTGAAGGTATTCTCAGATTTCTTTTGCATGCGTTGTAACACCTTAGTACAATCGTACGTTTCTTTTTCTTTTTGGATATATTGGGTTTTGTTTTATTATTATTATAATTTAGAGTTCAATAATTTTAATTAAGATATATGCATATAATTATGGTTCTTCAAGTTTGTTAAATAGGTGTATTATTAGTATTTAAATATTTATTTGTTTAACACTATTTTATAACCATATTTATATTTTAGTATTATAGTTTAAACAAAAGATATTTTGTTTGGTATTTCTTTAAACAATATATACACACAAGATTTTACCTCTTTTTAAATCTTATTTATAAGATATTTTGTTTAACGATATTTATTTAGTTAAAATATTTAGTTTTGACAGGTCATGAGAGTCCCGGTTAAATCTTTTAACCATATAAATATTTTTTCCTAAACTAACAACTCAATTTTCTCTTTCCAATCACCATACATCTTTCCTCTTGATTTTATTTCTCTTTCACCTCATAATTCTCTCTTCTTTTAAAACCAATACTGTTTTCTTTCTCTCTCCAAACAATTATCTTTCCCAACAGATTTCTCTCTCCATATTCTATTCTATCTACATATATTTTTCTATATCCCTAATTATATTCCGCCAAACCTCACTCTCTATATATATATTCCCTAACAAAATCCTTCTCTCCAATCTAATCCAATCTCTCAAATCTACTCTCTCAAATTCTTTTTCTACAAACCTATATAAACAATATATATATATATATATATATATATATATATATATATATATATATATATATATATATATATATATATAACAACTAATTATATTTAGTTCAACGAACCCATAACTATATACATATCTACATATATTTTTACTATATACTAATATATGTATATACATATGCTTTTCTATTTCCTAACTATATACAAACTAATATGTGTATATATAACTTTTCTAATATCTTATAGAAGTATATAACCTATCATATCTCTCTTTTATATTTATATATTTTTCTCTCTCTTAAAATCAAACACAAATCTCATCTCATCAGAATATTTCTTTCTCTCTCCAATTATAATAATCTCTCTCTCCAATCTTTAACATCTCTCTCTTCCCTATAAATAACATGATTATTATCTTTCCCCTTCTCATATAAATCAACTTTCTCTCTCTTTCCCATCACAATATTTTCTTCTTCAAAATTTGCTGAGCCATCTTGGAGTTGTGTTTTGTGTCGTCGTGTTTATCCGTCTCCGAACCAAGTACTCTTATTTTTTTTATCCGATGCAATATCGACAAATATCGCAATAAATTCTTAGTTTATAATATTTGAATGAAAATTTTATTATTATGCAATTTCACTAAAATATCACGTAATTATTATATACATGATGAAAATCTTAGTTTTATACTGCTCACATAAGTTTACATACTGCTCATATATATATATATATATATATATATATATATAGCTTATATTTAGACTTATTTGCATTGTTGATATAAATTTAAATTAGTATATGTGAGTTATCATTTCATAAAGTTAAATAATCAATTCAGTTTTATTTTTTGTTGAATCTTTGTAGAATATAGCTTACATAATATAGTGCTTAGTGAACAGTAGTTCAAGATAATTAAATTATTTATACATAAGATCAGATCATTGTAATAACAAGAAAATAAATATACAATATATAATAAAATCAAGAAATTACACATTGTTAGTAATAGTATGAAACGGAACATTTAAGTGCATTTATATAAGATAACTATATTGATTGTGTTTTAATACCCTTGGTATTAATTTTATATATTTAGTTTTGTATTTTTATTAACAATCAAACCATACGATATTAAATGAAACCTTATGTTCATCATGCATGAAATGAAACCCTAGGATTTTTAGAACACCCATTAATCGCATTAAGTTTTTACAACCATATTGTAGTTTATTATTCTTCCCAATAATAAATCCGGATATTAAATGGAGATGCTTGTAAATTCATTTAGATTCTTGTTTAAATTATTGATACTATCATATTATATCGACTGTTTTTGACATACTACTTGAGACTGTTATCATCGACCTGCTTGACACGACATGCATGTTCACGATTTCTGTTTCCTTACATTAAAACGATATCACTGATTAGAATGCTGAACATTTATGCCATGAAACAATTACTCGTGCTTACATGTTTACCATATTGTACTATTATCATGACTTGTCATGTTTTCCTGTTCAGTCAGTATTCTATATTATGATTGAAGTTATTATCACGTTAGTTATAGATACGCGAGGGTTGGGGTAGTTTGAGTGTGCGTTCGTACAACATGATATCAGGAGTCCCATGTCGACAGCTCGTATCGAGCTATCGGTCGCATGTTATTACAGCTCGTACCAGACTATATCGGTCGCATGTTATTGTTGGGGTCAAAAATTACACCCCGGTTGACCAAGTCAAAGTCAACGTCAATCCCAAGCCAGGTGGGCCTAAGCCCAGACCAGGTGGGCCCATGCCCAAGTCAAGCCCTGCGGCCAGCCTCCCCCATGCCAAAATGAAAATTATGTAATAAATAATTTTTATATAATTTTCATACATGAATGTAAAAAAAATAGGCATAAAGCCAAATTTTTGTAAAGCCCATGGCTCATGTACGAAAGAAATGAGCACCTGAGGCATGGGATGGGCAAAATGTAATTTTGTAAAGCCCAAGGTGCTATATATAAATTTATAAGTCTATAAAAGGCAACATGATGATAAAATGAAAGAATAATTCATTCTCCCCAATTAGGTTTTCTGTGCCTCCTTTTCTTTGCTCAAGGTTCTAAACCTTCTTCCTTTTTTTTTTGAATTAAATCAAGAGTTCCATTCTTCCTTTTCCAAAAAGAAATAGTTTTTCACCACAAAACCCTTGAATGAGAACACGGATCTTCCATCAAATCTTCAAAAGGGGAGATTTTTTAAAATCTCACTCTCTTTTCTCCAAGATCCAGCCAATAGAGAGGAGGAAGGAGACCCACCTCAAAAAACCCCACTTTGGGGAAGATCCAAGGCTCAAGGGAGAAGAAAGGGGTCCCTTTTCATTAACTCCAAAAATATCTTAGAAGTTTGACTCCTTAAAAATACACACACACACACACACATAAAATAATAAATCTTTCTTTTTTGGAGTACAACTCCCAGTGCAGAGATTAAGCCCCTTTGTCCTCTTTGTTAGGAGTTCAACTCCAAAAGTCAATCGGGAGTACAACTCCCAGTGTAGGGGCTAAGCCCCTTTTCCTGCTGACGTCTAGCGTCCGTGTACCGAGCACGTGGAGGCGCGGGCGCTGGCGCCCAGCGCTCGCGTCCGCTCCCGCGTGCCGAACACGTGGAACACTGGCGCTCACGCGTCCTTGGGACGCTATTTTCCCTTTCTTTTATATACATACACACTTCCCCCGTTAGAAAAACTTTCTAACGGGGCGTTGCCCCGCACCCCGCAAGGGGACTGCTAACCCCCTTGACCCCAGCCCGCTATCCGGGTAGCGGGACCCTCGTAAACTCTATGAGGCCCCCGATATATCCAAAACTTCTCAAGACACAACACACATACACTGCACATTGAGTTCGCATGACCAGTTTGACCCGTCAATCGAAAATTTCCTCGCTCCAAAGGTGAGGGGTAATTAATGGCAGTTTAGTCCACGGCTGCCGGAGATTCGGATCCCCATAATCAATAAACCCCCACCTACCCTAGGCAGGGGGAATCTATAGTACGCCTGACAAGCGTGTGCATATTCCTATCTTAATGGGGTGACGAAAAACATCCTACAGATTCTGGCACGCCCGGTGGGACCAATCTCTCTTCCCATCTTTCGAGTTAAATATCCATGCGAACTCAATCAACATATATATTGATTGCCTGTACTGAAATCATGCTTCTTTGTGCAGGTTAACAATTTTCGATTGCAATCCTCGGATGCAACAAAATGTCTCCAAGGACAATCTCAGCCCTCGGCACAACTCCTATCTACTACACGATGAAGATGGACGCCAGGACGGTCCTCCCGGCCAGTCTCAGGCGACAGTGGGAGGAGCTGCCGCTACCATTTGGATCTATTCTGTTCATGCCAGCTAGCGCCGTCCCCAGCTTCTCAAGCTCCAGTAACAGACAAACCGGCCTTGAAAGGTTGGAGGCCAAATGTGGTGATCTCGAGAGCACCACTACCCAAACGCAAGTCGGTGTTTGAACGACTTTCCTTGGCCCCAGCTAGGGGCAAGGCCATCAACACCAACAAAACAACAAGGCATCTCGGGCAAGTGCCAGCGGTGCCCCTGACAACTGCTCAATCAGGTATTTTCTCTAAGCTCCCCGTTAATCGACTCACGAGGGCTTCCTGGATGACGGATGCCCGTCAAGCCGTCAAGATTAAGAAGCTAAGACAGAAAATGCTCAGAAATAGAGCCAACAAAAGGGCTAGGGCTCCTGCTAGGCTGAACTTCATGAGGTTCGAAGAACAGGGTTACCTCGCCAATGATAAAGAGATTGCTGGATATGTGGTCCACACTGTCTACATGGTGGGCACGCGCAGCAAGAGAAAGGACGGGGCCACCACATCTCAAATCCAATCTGGTATGAATGTGGCTGCCACTTCCCACGACCAGCATACTCTGGGAGGTAATGAAAACCCTTTCAGTGAGGCTGATAAGCAGAGAGATCTCTCAGTTCATGAGGAGTCAGGCTCGGAAAGCGAAGAGGAGCCAATCTTCTGTCCCAAAAACGCAGAGCAGCAACTTCTCAAAGAGCTCCGAAAACAACTCAGAAGTAAAGATAAGGAGATGGCCAAGCTCTACTAAAAAATTGACGACTTGACAAACGTCGTCTTACAGCTCACGGCCCAACTTGCCTCTCAGCCGTCTAATCAAGCGCAGGGCTCTGCTTATGAACCGGGAAACGGTGTCCCGAGACAGCCGACGCCTATTCCCTCAAATCCAAAGATGGCAGATCGCATGAAAGTCGGTCGCATCCTATCTCGGGAAATGTCTTGGCTAACGATGACAGCAGCCCGCTAACTCAAGATCAAATCATGAATTTGGTTGCTAACTGTTGGGGTCAAAATTTACACCCCAGTTGACCAAGTCAAAATCAAAGCCAACCTCAAATCAAGTGGGCCTAAGACCAGGTCAAGTGGGCCAATGCCCGGGTCGAGTCCGAACATGAAGCCGCCGGCCTCTCCCATGCCAAAATAAAAAATTTTTAATAAATAATTTTTGTGTATTTTTTTAATGAATAAATGTAAGGAAAACGGTCATAAAGCCATTTTTTTGTAAAACCCATGGTTCATGTGCAAAATAAATGAGCACATGAGGCATAAGATGGGCAAAATGCCATTTTGTAAAGCCTAAGGGGCTATATGTAAAGTTTGTAGTCTATAAAGGCAAACATGATGAAAATATCTAGCACACCTTTTTCATTCTCTAAAAAACTCTTGGGTTTTTGTGCCTCCTTCTCCTTCCTCAAGGTTCAAAACCTTTTTTTTTTAAAATTAAATCAAGATTTTAACTCTTCCTCTTCCAAAAATAAATAGTTTTTCACCACAAAACCCACAAAGGGGAGCTCAGATCTTTCATCAGATTTCAAAAATAGAAGATTTTTAAATCTCACCCCCCTATTCTCCAAGATCCGGTCAATCGAGAGGAAGAAGGAGACCCGCCCCTAAAAAAACCCCACTTTGGGGAAGATCCAGGGTCCAAGGGAGAAAAAAAGAGTCCCCTTTCATTTAGCTCTGAAAATATCTTAGGAGTTTAACTCCTCAAAAAAAATGTATATATATATATATATATATATATATACAAATATAAAATAATAAATCTTTTCTTTTGGGAGTACCACTTCCAGTGCAGGGGCTAAGCTCCTTTGTCATCTTTGTCAAGAGTTCAACTCCAAAAGTCAATCGGGAGCACAACTCTCAGTGCAGGGACTAAGTCCCTTTTTGTTGCTGGCGCCCAGCGCCCAGCGCCCGCGTGCCAAGCACGTGGGGCGCCGGCGCCCAGCGCCCGCGTGCCAAGCACGTGGGGCGCCGGCGCCCAGCGCCCGCGTGCCAAGCACGTGGGGCGCCGGCGTCCAGCGCCCGCGTGCCAAGCACGTGGGGCGCCGGCGCCCGTGTGCCAAGCACGTGAGGCGCCGGCGCCCAGCGCCCGTGTGGACGCCATTTCCCCCCTCATTTTATATACACTTCACACTAAAAATACCTCCCCCGTTAGAAAAAATTTATAACAGGGCGCTGCCCCGCACCCCGCAAGCGGGCCGCTAGCCCTCTTGACCCCCAGCCCGCTATCCGGATAGCGGGACCCCCGTAAAAACTCTGCGAGGCCCCCAATATATCCAAAACCCCTACAAAATACAACACTGCACGTTGAGATCGCATGACCTGTTTGACCCGTCAATCGGAGGTTCTCTCGCTCCAAAGGTGAGGGATAATTAACGGCAGCTTAGTCCGCGGCTGCCGGAGATTCGGATCCCCACAATCAATAAACCCCAGCCTACCCTAGGCAGGGGGAATCTGTAATGCGCCTGACAAGCGCGTGCGTTTTCCCATCTCAATGGGGTGACGAAAAACACCCTACAAATTCTGGCACGCCCGGTGGGGCCTTTCTCTCCTCCCATATCTCGGGTTAAGCGTTCATGCAAACTCATTTAACATATATGCCGATATTTATACTGAAATAATGTTTTTTTCTGTGCAGCAATCAACTTTCAACGACGATGTCTTCTAAGATAAATTCAGTTTCCGACGCAACCCCGATCTCGTACGTAGTCAAGATCAATGCCCGCGTGGTTCTCCCTGCCAGTCTCAGCCGGTAGTGGGAGGAGCCACCCCATCAATTTGGTTTCGTCATCATCTATCCTGCTGGAAGCACTCATCTGGCTGAGGTCACGGAAAACCAAGCGGCCAAACCGACCTCAAGGGGCAGGAGGCCGAACATTGTGGTTGCCAAAGCATCCCACCCCAAATGCAAATCCGTATTCGAACGACTCTCCACTGTTCCAACTGGGGGCAAGGCCGTCAACACCAATGGGGCCACGAAGCAGCTCCAGCAAGTTCAGATGGTGCCCTTGACAATCGCGCGAGCAGGCAACTTCTCTAGGCTCTCGGTCAATCGGTCTATGGCGTCTTCCCGAAGAGCCGAAATCAGCCAAGTGCTCAAAATAGAAAGGCTAAGACAGAAGCGACTCAGGTATCGAGCCAATAAGAGGGCTAGGACTTCGGCCAATTGGAATCTTGTGAGGTTCCGAAAGCAGGGTTACTCCGTGACGACGACTGAGTCGGCCGTAAAAGTCAGCAATTCCTTCGTACCTCTTAAGTGGGTTCAGAAAAATGCCATGACCGTCAGAATCAAGAAGACAGTGGTCGGAACAATGCCACAAAGGGACGTGTCCCAGTCCCAAAAGAGAAAGCATGACACCATCTCTTCAAGAGTCTATCAAGCGTTCCACGCCGCGCAAAAACAGGGGGGCAAATCCAGAAAGGAAGCGCCAGCACCACTCATGAATCCAGTCAGGTCAGCTATCTTCAATCGATTGTCCGCTATCAAAACAGAAGGGCCAAGCCGGTGGTTCACAAAGTCAGCTACCAATAATGAAATAATGGCCGAATATGTTGTCCATATGGTCTATATGGCAGGCACACGCCCCAGTGACAACCTTCGCAGCAAAAGCAAGGATGGGGCCACCACATCCCAAGCCTAATCTAGCTTGAATGTGATTGCCGCTTCTCAAGAACAGCTGCCTCCACTGGATGATGAAAACCCTCTCGATGAGGATGATAGGAAGAAAGATCCCTCAGTCCATGTAGAGTCAAGCTCGGACAGTGAGGAAGAGCTGACTTTCCGCCCCAGGACTGCGGAGCAAGAGCTGCTTCAAGAGCTTCGAAAACAGCTCAGGAGCAAAGATAAAGAGATGGCCAAGCTCTATTCGAAAATTGATGACCTAACGAACGTTGTGATGTAGCTTACGGCTCAAATTGCTCGAGCGCCTCCCAATCAAGCACAAGTCTCTATTCATGAGCCGGGTGATGACAACCCGAAGCAGCCGATGCCTACCCTTTTGGGGCCAAGATTGGTCGTGCCGCACGAAAGCCGGCCACATTTCGCTTCTGGGGACGCCTTGGCCCCAGATAGCATTATCCCGCTAACACAAGATCGGATAATGGATTTGGTCACCAGCAAGGTTAAAACATTGGTAGCCGAAGCTGAAGCTCAGAAAGAAATTGGCAGTAGTAGGCGGCCATATCCCGCACAATACGATCCGATCGAGTTCCCGAGCGGCTACGTCATTCCTAAGTTCAGAAGATTTGATGGGACGGGAAATGCAAATCAGCACGTCGCCCACTTTAAAGCAACGTGTGGAAATACAGGGGGCAATGATGCGCTCCTTCTTCATCAGTTTGTTAACAGCCTGACCGGTGTCGCTTTCGACTGGTACGCGAGTATACCAGACGGGTCCGTCATTACCTTTGACCTAATAGAGTCTCTCTTTCGGCAAAGGTTCATGAGTATCAGTGATAAAATCTCCATTGCTGACGTTGTGAGGACCAAGCCGGGGAAGAATGAAAGCAACACCGACTTTATCGCCCGATGGCGTAATCTCACGGTCAAATGCGAACCACCGCTGGGGCAGGACCAGTCCGTCAGCCTTCTCATTGGGAACCTCAGCAATTGGATGGTCTCATTCTTATGTACAGCAGGCCTCAAGACGTTTCAGGAGCTAATCAAGAAAGTCTAAATGCTGGAACGCTCAAATAAAGAGTCTACCTCGGACTCTTAGAAGGACAAGACTTGGAAAAGCAAGCGGGACGACAACCGTAGAAGCGGGAATTTCAGCAGTACCAATGTCTTCAATGTGTCCGACAATGAAGACAAGCGAAAGGCAGGCGATTCCAAAACCAACCGGTCTCGAAAGCCATTGCTGGGAGGAGAAGGGCCTTCCCTAGAGGAGAAAAAGAACAAGATTTACTCTTTCAGAAGGGACAAGGTCCACAAGATATTTAAAGATGCCTTGAACAACGGTCTACAATTGCCGGAGTCGAAAAGACCTCAAGAAGAAAAATGACCAACAATCCCCTATATTTCCCGTACCACCGAGTAGTGAGCCATGTGACGTGTTTGAAGATATATCGGGATTACCGCTAAAGCGGGACGCGGAGTTCGCAATCGATCTTATTCCTGGTGCAGCGCTGGTATCTAAAGCGTATTATCCAATGGCACCAGTGGAGTTGGAAGAAGTCAAGAAATAGGTTGCTGAATTGCTTGAGAAGGGTTGCATTCGAAGCAGTAACTCTCCTTGGGGAGCTCCAGTTCTTCTAGTTAAGAAGAAAGATGGCACGAGAAGGATGTGCATTGACTATCGAGAATTAAACCGGGTGACTATTAAGAATAAGTACCCGATCCCTCGCATTGGCGAACTATTTGAGCAGCTTAGTGACGCGAGGGTATTCTCGAAGCTGGATTTGCGATCCGGATATCATCAGGTCCGAGTGAAAGCAGAAGATATTTGCAAGACGGTGTTCCGAACTCGGTATGGACATTACGAGTACTTAGTGATGCCCTTCGGAGTAACGAATGCACCGACGATATTCATGGACTTGATGAACTGAATCTTTTCACCATTCTTGGACCAGTTTATTGTGGTGTTCATTGACGATATTCTGGTCTACCCGAAGAGTTTTGAAGAGCATGCTGAGCATTTGAAAATCGCACTGCAGACGTTGAGACAAGAGAAGTTATATGCGAAGATGAGCAAGTGCGAGTTTTGGCTGGAGGAAGTAAAGTTTTTGGGGCATGTTGTGTCTGGCGATGGAATCGCCGTCGATCCAGAAAAGATTGCAGCAGTTCGAGATTGGCCGATTCCAAAGAATGTTGCGGAGATAAGAAGTTTTCTTGGACTCGCCGGGTATTACAGAAGATTTGTGGAGAACTTTGCTCGTCTGGCGGAGCCGTTAACCAAGCTTACGCGTAAGGAGGTACCTTTTGTGTGGACGGATAGGTGTGCGGCAGCTTTCGAGACGTTGAAGCAGAGATTGATAACCGCTCCTATTCTGACTGTGCAAGACAGTTCCGGAGGATTGGTGATTCACAGCGACGCATCTGGAAAAGGATTGGGATGCGTTTTGATGCAGCATGGGAAGGTTGTAGCGTACACATCAAGACAGTTGAAGACCCATGAGAAGAATTACCCAACTCACGACTTGGAGCTTGCGGCTGTGATTTTCGCTTTGAAGATTTGGAGACACTACCTTTTGGGCGAAAGGGTCGAAGTTTTCACGGATCATAAGAGTTTGAAGTATGTGTTCACGCAGAAGGAGCTTAATATGAGGCAGCGTAGATGGCTAAAGATGATGGCTGACTACGATCTTGATCTTAAGTACCATCCGGGAAAGGTTAATGTTGTGCCGGATGCGCTCAGTCGATTACCGGCAATTCAGATGTTGACTACGCAGAAAGAACTAGTTGAAGACTTTCGAAGATTTGATTTGGACGTTGTGCTACCGCATTCTTCGGGACAGTTGATGCAGCTGCAAGTACATTCGTCGTTGATCGAGAATATTAAAGCATCGCAACCGCATGACCCTAGATTACAAAAGTTTCGAGAACAGGTTGCAGCCGGACTACGAACAGATTTATTAATCCACGAAGATGGTTTGTTGAGGTATGGTAGCCGTTTGTGTGTGCCAAAGGGGGATATTCGCGAAGAGCTTATGAAGGAGGCGCACAACTCAGCTTATTCCGTACATCCAGGAGGCACAAAGATATACCGAGATATTCGACAGCATTTCTGGTGGGAAGGCATGAAACGGGAGATCGCTCGCTTTGTGGCAAAGTGCTTGGTGTGTCAGCAAGTTAAGGCTGAACATTAAAGGGTTGCTGGTTTATTGCAACCACTTCCGATTCCTCAGTGGAAGTGGGAACATATAACCATGGATTTCGTGACAGCTCTACCGCGGAGTCCAAAAGGCAACAATGCAGTATGAGTGATTGTTGATCGATTGACCAATGCAGCTCATTTCATTCCCTTTCGAGTTGGTCAATCAACAGAGACTTTGGCGGAGCGGTACATGCAGGAGATTGTAAGATTGCATGGAGTACCGGTGAGCATCGTGTCCGATCGGGACACTCGGTTCTTATCATACTTCTGGAGGAGTTTACAAGAAAGTTTGGGGACTCGATTGAAGTTTAGCACAGCTTATCATCCTCAAACTGATGGTCAGAAGGAGAGAACGATCCAAACTCTTGAAGATATGTTAAGAGCGTGCATGTTGGACTTCAAGGGTTCTTGGGAGGATCATCTACATTTGGTGGAGTTTTCTTACAACAACAGTTTCCAGGCAACTATTCAGATGGCTCCATTTGAAGCTTTGTATGGTCGCAAGTGTCGTTCACCTGTTTGTTGGGACGATGTTGGTGAACGAAGGTTGTTGGGACCGGATCTGGTTGTGCAGACAGTTGAGAAAGTTAATGCTATTCGGAATCATATGAGAGCAGCTCAAGACCGACAGAAGAGTTGGGCAGATACATCGAGAAGACCTCTAGAGTTCTCCATGGGTGATTTGGTATTCTTGAAGATATCACCGACTAGAGGGGTGATTCGTTTCGGAAGTCGAGGAAAGCTCAGTCCTCGATTCGTTGGACCCTTTGAGATCTTGGAGCGTTTTGGTGAGGTAGCGTATCGTTTGGCGTTACCGCAGTCCTTGGCGAATGTGCACGACGTGTTTCATGTATCTCAACTCCGTAGGTATGTTCGAGATGAAACACATGTGTTGGATCATTCGGAGCTGACGGTACGAGAAGATTTGACTTTTGAGGAGCGACCGGTTGAAATTGTGGATCGAAGGGAAAATGTTCTTAAGAACAAGGTTATCCCTCTTGTAGTTGTTTCTTGGGGTAATCGCTCACATGGAGAATCAACTTGGGAACGAGAAGATGAAATCCGGCAGAAGTTTCCCCATCTTTTCTTGAAGTTTGTCGGTCGTCTATTTTTTGTGTTCTTGGAATTTCGAGGACGAAATTCTTTTTGTAGTTAGGTATAATGTAACAACCTAGTCCAGTTTTATAAATTTCTGTTACCGTATGTGTGGTGTGTGGTATTTATTTCATTTATGCCGCTTTGACTGTTACCAGTTATAGTTTACACCGACATGTCATATTCTGCATATAACAATTTAAGTCATCTAAAATTAAATTAAAAATACTTGTCATGGTCTGCTGGGCACCCCTAACCCTGTGGTAGCGTTCTTGCATCGTGTTCTCGTCCCGTTCAGTGAAACGGACGTGTTTGGACGGCTACGCGCACGTACGTGCGTCCTTTCGTGGGGGTATGCTTTTTAATTATAAAATCCTTCATTTTAATTTTTGGAACCTGCCAATAGTTTTCATTTTTCGAATTCAAATTTTTAGACCCGACCCGGGCGCAATTCTGAAATGTTTTACATCCCGCTAAATCTTTTTCCAAAATCTTTTAAATCGGCTAAAGGAAGGTCTTCAGCCTATCAAATTTTAAACCAAGGATTATAATTATTTAAAACCCACGAAAAATATTTTTAGTAAATCTTTTAAAACCTTTCCCTAACCAAAACTTTTCCCACAGCCAATCACAATTCACTTTTAACCCCTGAGCCCCACACGCCTCTTCTCTCTCCTTTTCTCTTTCTCTCTCTTCTCTTTTTTCTCTCTTCATCTCTCATCCACTAAAAGACAATTTTCTCTCTCCGCACTGGTACTCTCTCTCTCTCTCACTCCTCTTGCGAGATTTCCTCTCTCCTCTCGAATCTCTCTCTCTCCTCCCCGCGTATCTCTCTCCTTCTTTTTCACTTATATTCTTCCCTTCTTCCTCGTTGGTTTTAAACGCTGAACCCACCTCCTGCTAACCCTAGTCATCGCCTCCCCTCTCATCGTTGCCCTAACGCCGACGACACCTCCGCAGACTTTGTCGCCTCCTCACCCTCGCCATCTCCTTCCTCCTTTTCTTCTCTCTCGAGCGCCTGTGTGCACCACCGAGGCTTGCACATCCCCTCACCGCGACGATCACCGGAGTGATCTCGTCGCCATCCACTGTTCCAGATCGACGTAGCGGTGAGCTCTCACACCCTTCCTTCTCCTTCCTTCCTTCTTCTTCCCTTCTCTTATTTCCTGTTCGGTTCTGTGTTTGGCCGATGACCCCTGCAGGCAGTTCGCCGGAGCTCCGTCGACGCAGGCGACGTTCACGACCCCTCTACAGATCAACGTGAGCACCCTCCTCAATCTTCTTTCTATTCTTTCTTCCTATTCTTCTCTGCTCTTTCTGTTTATAATTCTAGCAATTGTATTTTTTCACTATTTTATGTTTGGCCGGAATCCGACCGTGCCGACGACGCTTCCCGACGATCCAACGAGGTCCTGCGACCCATGTGACTCCACTGTTCGTCGTTTGGGTTCATTCCGTGAACCGTGCGCGCGTCGCGATTTTTTCCCCGCCGACGCGTAACGTTCCGTTTTCCGTTTCGCAACCCGTCGAGGCAAGTACAACTTGCTACATGCTACTTAATTTATTGCATATACATTTTATGGCACATTAAACCCGTAGTCTAACCTTAGTACCACGATTTTCCCTTTTCATGCTCGATGTCGCGTTATATCATTTATTTTTCCAAACTTGAAACCTACCGTGTGCAATTACTTTATTAAACCCAATAACCACATTTATATGTTTTAATCACATTTTAACTATTGACACGACCTATGGTATTCTCTATATAGTTTTGCTCCATCGGACACTCATGTGCATTTTAACCTGTTTTAGCTAGGATCTCATTCAGTGAACATACTTATATATCATTGCATCCCTCAAATTTCTTAATACCTGATAACATGAGTAAACATCCATTTTAGTTATGCTGTAGTTAAGTAATGTTGACACCACCCTTTAAACGCAAGGTGATAACCACGCATCGTTATAATTTAATCAGTACCTAAGTGCTTATCATATCACCCGATCTGGTTTATTGTGCCGATATTACTCATGCTTGTTCATTTATAACCATAATTATGTTAGTTTGATTTATGAGCACCCACATACCATTTTGTGCTTCCTGACATGACCTGTTGCACTTCCTACGAGACACGACATAGTACCGTACGACTCTTGATATGTCATGACACTTATATACACTACCCGGCCTGACCTGATGTACCATGGTCTTGCCCATTACCTGATCTTGTGTCTAATGCCAACAAACCTGACCTGTTGTCCTTACGGACCGTTCCTGTTGTCTATCCAGACAAACCTGTACCTGCCTAATTCTGAGTTGGCATTAGCTCCAGATTATTTGTTACCTGACTTGATACACATAACTTGAGGGTATGGGGAAATCAATGATGAAACCTGACCTGTAACTAGACAGTGTGCTACCTTTACCGACTAGTTTTAGAGGCTGGGCCAGCCTTGGAATGATGCTGCTGACATCATCCATCGTTATCCATTTCCTTTTAGAGGCTAGGACAGCCTTGGGATGATGCCATGGACATCATTCATCTTTACCCTTTTCCTTTAGTGCCTAGCGGCATGTCTCGGTTTCAGCCCGAGAATCTTCACCGTGATCTCGGGCACGCACGGGATACTATTGAGTTACATCGATGATTCATCAAGTTGATTTCAAAGACTTTAGAGTAGAAAACCCAATAGAACAGTTTAGTTTACTCACTGCACACTACCCTGCACTGCCTGATTTATATTACTGTTACACCTGCTTTTCATTCATGTTTATATTTGCATTGCCTGTTACTCTGTTCATATTTTATCACTTGATGACATGACGCGCTGACGTCTGGGTTTTGCATGGCCCAGATTCCGTACCTTTGCTGCAGTCCGAGCAGGAGTACTTTAACCAGCAGGCTGAGCTGTGAGGTGTCAACAGTAGTCAGTTCTTTTATTTTCTGCATTTTATTCCTGATGTGAGCCCGCATTATGGGACATACATTCCAGTTATTTTGTATTGGATCTTTTGCTTCCGCACTTTATTATTCTTGACTCATGTTATCTTGGCTTATGGACATGTTTTAGATAGTTTTATTTTGTTCTTGATATCTCTACAGCCGTAATGTGACTGTGGATGGATACTTCCTACCCACAGGTAGCATGGTTAGCTATGTCACGTGCCCAATTTAGCGTACTCTGTGAAGCGGGGTGTGACATTAAAGAAACCGATGTAATGTTGTATATCAGATTCAGTATGTAATAACATTCGTTCAGAATCAATGTATTAATACAAGGTGATATATGCCAACTGACTTGGCTGCAACACTTGCATCATTCTCTACAATTAAAGATATATCACCCATTTCCAGTTCTCTACCTTTCTATAGCCCATGTAATATATTACATATGCAGGATCTTGATCCGGTATCACATACCCAGGACGTAGAGGATACTGAAAAAACAGTTCTCGGTAATGAACACATCCGAAGAAGATGTATCAACATGCACTTTCTTCGATTGGGTCACGTGGAAATTCGGATATTCCCCTATTTCCTGCTCAGACTTATAACAATTATAAGATAGAGCGGAACCAACGTTCCCCAGCTCAGTATAATAAGTAGGTTCGGTCAATACGTCCATATTATTATCTTGATTAAGGCGTGACATGGTCGCTACCAGGAGAGAGAGAGAGAGAGAGAGAAAGAAAACACTCTCCGTGTGCTCTTGCAAGATCAGATTGGTTATTATTTTATCTAATCAGGATGGCTCCCACTGTTTTTATCAAATCTTCATTCAAACCTTAAAATGTAAGACTAGCCGGGATTAATTACACCCTACAAGTTCGCCAATCTTTCGGCCAGGCCATTATCGGTATTTTGAGGGAGGTTTCCCATGCTTTCGCACAGACCTAATTAAAATAAAGCTCGTTTTCCCAGGGGCGTAACCCCGTTAACATATTTCTAGACACCTACTTGATCGGCTAATTGTAATGTGTAAAACTCTCCCAGGAGTAACTCTTAGTCGCAGTGGGTATCGGGATCCAACTATCTCATAGAAAGTATGCAATCTCATTGTAAATTTCAACACTTGAAATTCCCGATAATAGTTTTTACCTCTAGCGTCCTATGATCTTGACAGAGGCCAAACTACTCATAGGGCGCTAGTCAAGTTCAACCCGTCATTTCCTGATTGAATTAAACCCACCCGAACGACCCTTGACGGAGGCCAAACTACGCCGTACGAATATCTTAATCCAATCTTATCATATGCTTATGTAGATAAGCACTAATCAGCTACCACACACTACGCCTTGACGGAGGCCAAACTACCGTAGCACAAATACTAAGTAGTACTTATCTGAAATGACAGAGGGCTACGCAGGTTTTTAAGAAAACCATATTGCGTAATGAACTTGATATCGTCGTAGAATCGAGTGATTTTGAAAAGGAGTGTTTTTGAGGCTTTTACTAGTTTTGCTAAAGAGGTCACTCCCGGTGAAGAGATCCCGGCTCTTTCCTTAGCGAATAAGGTGCAGGATATTTCACAAATACCACTGTACAAAGCAAAAACTATAGAAGCAATCAAAAGACAAACCAAGTGGGTTGTAGCATCTGCTAGTTTCACTAAAGAGGTTATCGAATAAGGTGCTGGATATTCTACAAGGAATACCGCTATGTAAAGCAAGAACTAGAGCTACCAGTTTTCGAGACAAGTTTCTACAACATCTTTTAGGTTTCTTTTCTTTCATTGATCTCATTAATGAAGTCCCATTATTTATGTTTCACAAGTATCACAGAAGAAAAGAAAGCAATAATATTTATCATATATCATATATATAAAATATAAGCATTCGTCTCAACATATAAAGTGATCACATTACAGAATATCAGCAGCAGAAGAACACGTTTGAAATATTGGATATATTAAGAATTCCGTGTTTTAATTTAAGCCTGTATAAAACACGGATTCCACGGTCGCGATGAATATCCAAACCCACATCCCAAGACCCCTACGAGAGCGGCAAGCAACCCTACCAATACTAGAGTTAGGAGATCCGGTCTCGACTTCTCGAGATGGTCTCCCACTGGACCCTAGAACCCGGTTACTTGTGCTCTCCTTCTTGGGTCTATCCTAATGCGGAAAAGTAAATAATATATATCAATGGTGACATCATCCTCAACCCGGAAGTGCCCCAATAAAAGAATATTACATACAAGATTTTACATGAATGAAAATGAAAAACTCTCATCTCACATAAAAAAAACCCGACTATCCAAAACACGACGATCCAATATAACATATCACAGCAACACATAACATCACATGTCATCAACATAAGTAAATATGCGTATCCCAATTGTCGTTGACGTATAGGAACGAAACCGGCGATACACCACATATTACACTTACGATCACAGAAAAGAAAGTGAAAAACTACAACAGTTGGAATCCGCAACTTCCTTAGACATCATAAACCCAATGTATCACATACTTTGGATTTCATGCCTAACCAAATGAATTTCTTAGACATCACATGCCTAACAATTATAAATCCCGCATTTTAGTCCCGATATTGAAAACACTTTTCAATAACATGTCGGGTAATTCAACAAGATTTCCGATAACCTGATCGAATGCTCGTCGGAAACTTTAGTAGACGGCAGCACCCCACGATACCGTCGACGAAGTGCACTAAGGCGGAACACCGCGGCCGCGAGCACCCGAATAGATTCTTTTAGCAACAGGGTTCTCCTACAGTCACTTGGTCGGGGCTATGGGGCGTGGCTATGTAATAAAGTTACCCGGCGAGTATCCGCGTACGCTACGTAATTGCGATGAACTTTTGATCAATATGAAAATCCCGTGGCAACCTATCAAATGAGACTAAACTGCTAGATTTATAAAATTTAAATTAGTTATCACATAACTAATTGTGGATTCCAAATATTGTATCACAATCATAGATAGCTAGACGAAATTAAACTTTTCGATCGAATAAGCAAGTACCCAAAATTTTCCTACAAGCTCAACACTTGAGCGGAGTTCAAAAAGTACCCAGAAACTGCCACAACTCCTATGAACCATCGGTAGAAGGGCCAACCCATGCCTCACTCATGTCGCCACGGAACTGCGGCAAACCCTAGGGTATCACCTCAGTTCCGCGATCCAAAAAGTCGAGTTTGGGTATCATTCTTCTAAGGGGTCCACAGAATCGCTTGCACGATTTTCTGAAGATTCTAAACTCGGAAAAAATCCAACACTTGGAAAATTTCTAGCGGGGAAAAATTGGGTTATTGATATTCGTTCAAACTTTTTAATATCGTCTAAATAACCCGAATATATGTTAGATTTACAAATACGAAACAGTCCGAGTTGCCTATGCAGAAAATTAACATCACATGTAATTTTTACCAAAAACAAACAACACATGAAACACTAAAACCCAGATACTGGAACACCATGAAAATTTGAAGTCAAAACTCCAAAATTGGGCCGAGGAGGCTGATTTTTATCATGATGTGGCCGGCCATTTTAGCACAAAACCCCCTCAAATTTTCTTGGTGTTCATGTCATATCTCATACAACATTCTGTACTTGTTTAAAAAAATTTAGAGGCCTTTAAAAATCGATAGAACCTAGATTTAGTGTTTCATGTTTCGGAGCAGTTTTGGTTTCGTAATCTAACAAATATCATTTAAATCTCTAGCTTGGCTCTGATACCACTGTAGGGTTCCCTAGGGCGGTAGCAAGGTTTCGGGAGGCATCGTTCATGTCGTTTTCAAATTTTTGCCGTTCTAAAGAACCCTAACCTAGAATCTTTAACTAGAGTTTTAAACAATCAAATAATGTTAATATCTTAACATCTAAATGAATGAGAAATACAACCTTTGTAAACCGGTCCTTCACTTCTAAAGCTCCGTGCAGTAGTCTTTTCACTCCAAGTAGTGAACACCCGAACTCTAGTAAGGCTTCACATGAAGAAATGGACAAGCTTGCTCGAAGTCTTTGAGACCGAAGATAATCTACGTCGAGAAGACTCAAGCTCATGCTACCTCTTCACTAATGGTAGGTTAGTGAAGCAAACACCCTAAACTAAATGGTTAATAGTAAAGGATGATGAAGTAGGAAATGAGCTCTCTTTAGTTTTCTTATTCTCACAATATTTTCTCACTTAGAAAAAAGCCAGCAAGCTTTTTCTCTCATGAAGAAGAAGATGAAGAATGAAGATGATAGAATGAACTCATGAGGTGAGAATAACAACCATGGGTGAGTTAGTGTCATACACAAACTCATGTAGAGAATTAACCATGGGTAAACAATAATGGTTGGGTTAATAAATATCTTCAAGTAAAACAAAAAGAGTGGACTTGGTCAATGGTTCCACAAGCTTCTACAAGCTTCAACTATGTGACAATTTCCAACCAATTTTGATTTACTTTAAATAAATAAAAACCCTTCATTATTATTTTCATGGTGTGAGTCTCATACACCCATATAGCATATGGTATCAAGCATGACACAATAGTTGTACATTAATATATATCACATATATACTATATGCATACAAGTGAGAAAAATAAATGTTTAAGTGAGCTAATATTAGTTAATGTAAATTAATATATCACATATATAATTATACATTAAATTATCAAATCAACACTTGATTTAATAATCCGGCTATATCACATACAACCGACTAATATCAAATGTAACAACCTATCGAATCAACACTTGATCCAATAACCCGGCTATATCACATATAACTGACCGATATCATATATCGCGAGAATAGAATGCGGTATCACATACGCGCATTAATCTCAGTCCCGCATATATTACATATGTGCTCCTACTTCGTTTCGCATGAACCAGGAAACCTCTGTGTAGGATTCTAAAGACTCGTCAATACGCCGGCAGTAGGTGATGATCATATCAAACACCCACAAGCCGCAAGCGGTCTGCTAAACATAACGGCCACCCGGGTATTGAGCGATCAGAAGATCAAAAAGCTAGCCTGCTCGTACTCCTGCGAATCCAATCAGTAACACTACCGTACATTCCGGTCTCTTCGTCAGATATGTCGCATATCAACAGCCTGGGGGTGGTAAAACATCAGACCCCAATAGCTTGATAAGCTATGCCGATGCAAGGTCCATAACAGTTCGAGAAACTACTGATAACACTTACAAGTAAATCTCAGCAACCCTAGCCGGGGATTTCCTGTTATGGCCAATCGAGCATAGCGCAACATCAATTCCCAATACCGGGAGAGACGAATCCCCTCCTATCGCTCATTGCCTTCATGTGACTCGGGATTGTACCCAAAAACCACCTTTTTGCACGATCTCTTGACCGTGGTATGGTGGAAATCAAAGCACAGTGGGAATCACACGAGACTCTATGACGATCTCGGGTCGACAGACTAACCTGTACCAGTGTTACCAGAGAACTGCTATCTGACGATAGGTATAATACCATCTAGGAGTTCTCGGAGAGTCCGTTCAGTGTACCCAGTCTCCACTGAGTACCCGTATACATTCTCTGATGTCAAACACCAATGGATGTGGGATCATCCATCGCCCATCATATAGGTCGAGAAGCGTATACGCTAGTCTACTCTGGAGCATCGATGCTTTATCTCGATACTCTCACGACTAGGAACAATTATAGGGTGTACTTGTGGACTACCCTTGGCCCCATTAGTATAATCTCTATCATAGTTCTGGTAGTCAAGTACACATCCTAAGGGCTTTATCAACATGTGAGAGCAAGACAGCATCACTTATACAAGTCAACATGTTAAGATAAAGTGCAACCAGATAGCATACTATTATATCGAGTAAGAAAGTCCTTCCTATATATGTCCAAGTATCCACTACCATATACATCCCATGTACAGTAATGGCCTCTAGGGCATACATATAACTAACACCCGCACCCCGCAAAGGGGCTGCTATCCCCCTTGACCCCCAGCCCGCTATCCGGATAGCGGGACCCCGTAAAAACTCTGCGGGGCCACCGATATATCCAAAACCCCTACAAAACACAACACTGCACATTGAGTTCGCATGACCTGCTTGACCCATCAATCGGAGGTTCTCTCGCTCCAAAAGTGAGGGATAATTAACGGCAGCTTAGTCCGCGACTACCGGAGATTCGAATCCCCACAATCAATAAACCCTAGCCTGTCCTAGGCAGGGGGAATCTGTAATGTGCCTGACAAGAGAGCGCATATTCCCATCACAATGGGGTGACGAAAAACACCCTACACTAACAAAGTCAAAACATTGGTAGCCGAAACCAAAGCGTAAAAAGATATCAGCAGTAGTGGGAGACCATATCCTGCTCAGTATGATCTAGTAGAATTTCCCAGCGGCCATGTCATCCCCAAATTTGGAAGATTTGATGGGACGGGAAATGCGAATCAGCACATCGCCCACTTTAAAGACTCATGCGGGAATACTAGGGGCAATAATACGCTTCTCCTCCGTCGGTTCGTTAATAGCTTAACCGATATCGCTTTCAAATGGTACGTGAGCATACCAGATGGCTCCGTTACCACTTTCGCCCAAATAGAATCTCTGTTTCGGCAAAGGTTCATGAGTGTCAGCGATAAGATCACCATTGCCGACCTCGTAAGGACCAAGCCAAAGAACAACAAAAGCAACACGGATTTTATAACCCGATGGCGTAATCTCTCCGTCAAATGTGAACCGCCGATAGAGCAGGACCAATCTGTCAACCTCTTCATCGGAAATCTCAATAATTGGATTGCCCCGTTTCTATGCACGGCGGGTCTCAAAACATTCCAAGAGCTGACCAGGAAAGTTCAGATGTTGGAATGCTCAAAACAGGAGTCCTCCTTTGATTCCCAAAATAACAATAAGTTCTGGAGAAACCGAAAGGACGATAATCACAAAGGCGGAAATTCCGACGATGCTGAATCTTTTAACACTTTGGCTAACCGAAATAAGTAAGGGATGAGCAGGCCTAATGCCAACCGGCCTCGGAAGCCAGTGTTCAGAGAGGGAGGAGAATCTCTACTGAAAGAGAGGCTGGATAAGGTCTATTCCTTCAGAAGGGGAAAATTCCATAAAATATTCAAAGACGCCCTAAGAAATGGTCTACAATTGCCAAAATAAAAAGAACGCAAGAAGCGAATATGACCGACGACCCCAAATATTGCCCCTATCACAGAGTGATAAGTCATGCCATTGAGGACTGTTTCGTGTTCAAAAATTGGGCCGAAAAGCAATACAAGGCAGGAGAGATAGAACTGTCTAAAGATGTGTTCCCCGCCGAAAGACGCGACCGGGACATTGGGACGTCCGGGCCTGAATTTCGAGGGCAGATGCTAATTGGTGCTATCCGTCCACCTCTCCGAAGATGCCAAGTTGATTTATGACACCATGTATCGAAGGTTTAAACGGATGCGGCCGATGTAGCAGACTTCGTCAGATTCCCCCTCGTTTGAGGGGTTTTTGATTGTGGGGATGCTCTTCCCTGCAGACACAATCCCCTGCAGTTAATTACGCTACCACATCGCGGTAACAACTTTCTCCTTCTCCAGATGATCACTTTGTATCGTGTGTGTTTGTTTTGTTTTTGGTTGCCCGTGGATTATATACGGAGACTAATTTATGTTGTCGCCCGTAGGACGTGGATTAGTCCAAATCCGTATTTTCTTAGATTTGGGTTTGGGGTTGGGTTTAAGGATACGTTAGTCTCATTTGAGGCTAAGATCAACTTAAACGTTTGTTAAGGATACGTTAGTCTAATTTTAGACTAAGATCAACTTAACGGGATCGTTTAGATCCAATAAAAGAGCATTTGGACTCTATTGTTTTAATTTAGGGACTTTGCGGTCCAATACCATTCTAAGGACATGGTGGTCCATCGTTAGTTTAAGGACGTTTCGGTCCAGTTCAAAGACATCATAGTCTGTAAAGGTTAAGGACATCATAGTCCATGGGCTTAAGGACCCCACAGTCCGAGATTAAGGACATCATAGTCCGTGGGTTTAAGGACCCAACAGTTCATGGCATGATTGGTTATCGGGACCCATCACCTCTCTGAAGACGTTGAAGGATTACAACGACAAATATCAGAGGAGTGAAGAGATGTACCCTTGAACCAATGTTGATTGGGAAATCTATAGTCCAATTTGGGACTAAGATTAATTAATTAGATTATGAGCACATGGGCTCAGTTAAATTTGAGTTGAGGACTTATGGCCAACTTGGGCTAAGTCCAATTAGGTTTAAAATGCTGGACATTTGTTTGGGCTGCTGAACATTTGTCTAGGTTCAGCTCTACCTTTATTTAGCAATGCTAAGCATGGGTCTGGGTTCTGGCCATATTTTTGTCTTGTATTGAGTGTTGAGCACTCATATGCCATATGAGATGATCAATTTCGGAAGACAAGGGTGTATTTGAGGTTTAGTCAAAGGGGAGTCTTGCCTCTGGAAGACTTAGCCAATTTAGACTAAGACCGTTTTGAAAATAGTGTTAAACACTAGCACATATTTGGCGATTACGTGTTCCCACATGATGTACTTAAAACAGTGTTAAACACTAAGGACAGAACACTCAAAATAGTGTTAAACACTAAAAATGAGGCAGTCACGTGGAGTCACGTGAGGCGCCAGAGAACTGGGCCAAACCTCCTTTATTTTCTTCCCAGAATATTCAAATAAGTGTTAAGCACTTAATCTTTGAGGCCATCACGTGTGAGCACGTGATGGGCATCCCTGCACTGGATATTAAAGGGATTTGTTAGGGGTCACGTGGGGACACGTAAGGGCACCTAAAATCAGTATTGCCTTTGACTTTATTCCCTTTAGTTTTGAGAGTCACGTGTGAGCACGTGAGGCATTGCCACCAAGCTTTTTCTTTCTCATTTTAAGGAGTCTGTTTAAGGGTCACGTGGGAACACGTGAGGGCGCCCAAAACTGATTTTGCCCTTTCTTTGTTCTTTTATTTTGAGGAATTTATCCAAGGGTCAAGTGTGAGTATGTGACCCCATCTCATTCATTCTATTCTGTCCATTGAGAGGGAAGGTCGCGTGTCGCCACATGATCAAGTTGGGCACTGATTTCTTTACGTGCATGGAGAGCTTCAAGTCTCTTATTTTAAGAATTAGATTCTTTTGTATGGTTAAACCCTAGTTTCAATTAGAGGAATTAAATTCCTATATATTTGGAAGAATTAAATTCTTATGTAGGGTTAAACCCTAGTTTCATTTAGAGGAATTAAATTCCTATATATTTAGAAGAATTAAATTATGTAGGGTTAAACCCTAGTTTCATTTGGAGGAATTAAATTCGTATGAATTTGGAAGAATTAAATTCTTATATAGGGTTAAACCCTAGTTTCATTTGGAGGAATTAAATTCCTAAGTATTTGGAGGAATTAAATTACCTAAACTCAATTCTCCTTCTAAGTTTTGGATCTGCATGGCAGAATCTCCCCGATGAGAATTAAATTCTCAACTTATGAGGAGATCTGCTTCTGCAGATTTTCAACCAAAAGAAGAACTAAGTTCTTATTCAGAAGAGTTAAACTCTTAATTTGAGAATTAAATTCTCTTTGTTTTATGGAGTTTAGATCTCTTTCCCTTTTCTCACCTACGGTTTCTTTCTCTTCTGAAGAAATCTTCTTTTCTCTCTGTTGTTGTATCTCTCAAAAAAAAAGTCCCTCCTCTTCTCTTCTTGGCTCCTATTTATAGGAGGAAGAAAAGAATCAGTTTGTTTAGTCAATCTTTCATTGAAAGATTTTTGGTTGTTTTTGTAACCAACATGATCTTTTAGATCATCCAGTGAATTTTATTCGCCATTGGATCTTTAATCCAGAAGATATTTTATCTGTTATTCCTGTCAAATTTCAGGGAAATCTTTCCTTGTATAAATTGATGATTTTTAATCACCGTTGGATTTTTAATCCAACGGTGCTCCATTTTACAGAGCACCATCTTTTTTGTTTGGAAAGATTTAAAGAAATATTTTTCCAGTTAGGGTTCTCAATTCCCTCTTAATTAGAATTTAATTCTATTATTTCAGAGATCTTAGGATCCCATCATATGTTGACACGTGACCCCCTCGATTAAGCATTTGATCAGAATTTAATTCTGTTGTTTTAAAGAACTCAGGAAACCATCACGTGTCAGCACGTGACCCTTGGTCACGTGTAGGCACGTGATGCCCCATTGGGATTTTTCCTTGCTGTTTTATTATACTTTTAATTCTTTTCAGTGAGTTTAAAGGTCCATCACGTGTTGGCACGTGACCCCATTTTCAGAATTTAATTCTTATTAGCCAGAGAACTTGGGAACCCGTCACGTATCTACACGTGACCTGTGGTCACGTATGGGCACGCGATGCCCTATTGGGGTATTCCCTGCTGTTTTGTTATAGCTTTTAATCCCTTTTAGTGAGTTTAAGAGGCCCATCACGTGTGGACACGTTGCTCCACTGATCGATTGTTTGATTAGAATTTAATTCTATTAATCAGAGAGCTTAGAAACCCATCACGTGTCTGCACGTGACCTCTGGTCACGTGTGGGCACGTGATGCGCCATTGGGGTATTCCTTGCTGTTTTATTATATCTTTTAATCCCCTTTTAGTGGGTTTAAAGGCCCATCACGTGTGGACACTGGACTCCTATTTTATTAGAATTTAATTCTCATTACTTTAAAGGGCTTAGGAGCCCATCACGTGTTTGCACATGACCCATGGTCACGTGTGAGCATGTGATGCCCCATTGGGGTTTTCCCTGATATTTTATGAGGGAAAAAATGCCCCCACAGCGTTGTTCTCACGTGTTTGCACGTGAATGCAACGCTGTCACCTTTTGTGGCCGTTGGATCTACCTAGGGAAGGGGGTAGATGAACCGTTTCTCATCACATCCTATAAATGCAGGGGTTTCTTCAGAAACGCCCCCAATTTTCATCTTCTTCCTTGCTCGTTTTCCTCTGAGAATTTAATTCTCTTTCCCAGAGCTCAGTTCTCTGTTTCAAAAATTTCCAGAGTTTAACTCTGTTCACAACAAACGATTCGAGGCGTCAGCAAAACACTGTCGTCTGTTCCAAAAACAAAACCAAAAGATCCTTTTTCAGGTAAGGATCTTGAACGGCTGAAGAACTTCTTGTAGAAATTTTCTTTGGATTTTAAATCCACACCAAGGGTTTTTCCCTTTAACAAGTACCCATCTTTCCAAGTTAAAATAATGTCCAATCTTTAAATAATAAACTCCTTTTGTTTGGGCTTCTCTGATCTCAAGGTTCGATGGTGATACTTGTCTTCTCTCTGGAATTTAATTCCATTCCAAAGAGTTTTTAGCTCTAAAAATGTTTTCTGGGAATTTAATTCCTCTATTCAAAAGGAATTTAATTCCTCTAAAGAACTCAGTTCTTCACAGAGAACTTCTTGGGATTTTCTTTCCCTGAGTTGTTCTTTGCAAAAATGCTACCAGAGAGACCCTTCATGATTTGCATAGAATTCTTGTAGTGGGTTTCCTCCTTGGGGAATGTGTAGAGTTGTTTGCAATCCACTGTTCATTTATTGAGAATCTTCCTTTTATTCTGATAATGATTATCCTGCCTCATCATTAGTGAGCCGCCATTTTGATTTTGTGGGGCCCTGTGTTTTATAACCAATGGTCCCATAAAATAAGTTGTTTATCGTGTTCTTCCACTGTCCTTATACACACACACACACACACACACACACACACACACACACACACACGTGTTGGCTTCACTAACAGTTTCCCCTTCCTTTATTTCAGGAACAATGGCTTCTCTTCCCTACTTTTCCTTTACTCGCTCGGAGGCGGCTTTTCCTCAATCACCGCCAGATAAAGAGGTGATAGCGATGATCATGGCTCACGACCCTAATTGCACTAACTTGCTTTTATGGGGGACCTGGTATGGGCATATCATTCGGGGCCATCGCAGCTTTCTTTGCGAGATACCCACAGAGCCTACTTACCCATTTTTGCCGATGGAGCGTCCACGGACCGCCTTTGCTGTGGAGATGTTGAATTGGACCCCTACGGGACGTCTTGAGCCGTCGACAACTGGGATTCCAAATTACCTCGTGCCGGCTATAGACATCTTAGGGCGTCGTATCTGTCAAGATGAAGCCCAGCCATGAGGACAGGTTTATAAAATAGGGCTTACTCCTCGACATCCCACGGGTTACCTTCTCTGAGCTCGTTATATCCTGTCTGCCCATCGTGCGCGACTGCAAAGGGTCAGGCTCTATCAGGCGGTGTACACGTCTCTCTTCCACTATCAGACCCCCCATGTCTGGTGGGTTAAGGCTTTCTTAAATCAATGGAATCTTCCCACCAACACTTTCTTGCTAGGGGACCGCGAAGTTTCAATTTCCATGGAAGAGTTTCGTGAGATCTCGGGGCTGCCGATCAGGGGGACACTCTATGAAGAACTGCTGCCTCCTGATGAGTATGTTTTCGAAACTGAGCCTTCTATGCTTGACGTCCTGTCAACTGAAAATGCCATCCGCCACAAGCACCCAAGTCTAATCAAGACTCTGGGCATTTTTGAGAAGCTATTCACAGAGTCAGAGGAGCAGGGCGTCACTTTCAAAATCTTTATCGCCTGCTTCCTTCGCGGAGACGTTCTATCAAAGACGGCTCCGAAGTTTGCGAGTATCAACGACCCCTTCGGGTTTATTTTTAAATAAACTACCGGCTAAAGAAGAGGATTTTCCGCAGTTCTACATTTCAATCCTGTCGGTTGTACCTTTTGAGTCGATCGCAGCTCCTGGCATAGACGAAGAGACTTTCTTCGTGGGTTTTATCAGCGTCTGGCTCAGCTGGTTCATCATTCCAACGTACCGTCGATTCATGAGAGCTTCAGTCATTTACCCTGCTCATCGCATCACTGGAGGGACGCGACTAGCCGTGGGCATTGCGGGGATAGCGCATTTGTATCATAGGCTAAGCGTTGCAGCCAATACCTCAACCCCAGGCGTAAACGTAGTGAGTTTCTCTCTTCATTACTTCATGTCATGGATTGAGATACACGTGCTAGGGGCATTTGCCGCGCATCAGAGACCCATCTTTTATGATGCCTACACTTTTCCGCGGCTTATGAGGTTGGTGGGCGCTTCTGCTCCTGATCCGACTCAGTCCGGAGCTATTTGTGTGCTGCTTAGTCCCTATGCCAACGCGGGCGGGATGGTATTCAACGATCGAGTCCTCTCTTCTCCTTCAGGACCGATTCAACAGCTTTATGACTCGTCGAAAGAGGGAGCACCCTCCCCGAAGCCCAAGGAAGCCATGCACTTATATTCGATCAGACCGGGTTATCTGGTATTTCGTCAAAATGGTGCGGACCTTTTTATGCGGTACAACCCACACCACTTTGCTCGGCAACTTGGATATGACCAGGGTGTCCCCTTTGAGGCGTTTACAGTGGAGCCCAGCCCATCGTCAGATGTTGTTCGTGACGCCGCTCATCACTTTATGCGGCTGAACACCGGCTCTCGCTTCGTGATTCCTGAAGCTGACTATATTCCTCGATGTGTGGGGGCTTTCACGGGTTGGTACCTCCACCGAGTCAGTCCCATTATTGTTGAGGAGAGGAGGATGCTCCTCGGGTATAGGGCTCCTACTCTGGTCCAGGCTACGGGAGTCCCACCGTGACCGTGGGCAGTGGTTCACCCTCCCTTGAGAGATACTGGTGTCGTGCTTATTCCTGAGGCGGCGGAAGTGGATCTAACTCCCACAGCCGGTATGCCGCCGCGCACTAGAGCTCAAGAAAAGGCCAATAAGGCGCCAGTGGCAGTATTATCAGCTGCGGCTCAGCAATGGCAGCGTCGTCATCGGTAGCACCGCCGAGTGAGGATATTGAAGGCAAAGTGGGTCAACGTCGCACTAAAGCACCGAGGGGTAAGAAGCGATCGTCCTCTGCAGTTAGTTCTGGGTCCAAGAGGCGAAGGAAGACGGTCACCAATCTGCTCGACTTTTTAGTGGAATCAGAGCATATCCTTCAAGATGAACCACTAGCCATGCAAGAATAGGATAGTGGTCTATTTTTCCCGGGTTCATCTGCCGAGGAAGTCGCACAATTGGCTGAGGCTATAAGATGCTCACAGGATGAATATGAGAATGTAAGGATCCCGAAGAGGCCTTATCCTGCAGTCATCTTTTACGAAGATCCTCCATCGATACGGCGGATATTTATAGGTCCTTTGGAAGAGGGAGGCGAGATAGCTCTTAAACAGCCTATCTTAGCCGATACCAAAGATGCGCTTTCATTGTGGACCGATGGCCACGAGTCTACCCTCGAACCCCGGCGAGCATATCTCCTCAGGAAGGAACGCCGGCTTGAACAAGCCATACTAGAAGCTCCTTTGTGCATTAGTATACTCATATTTTTTTGTAATATTTTGCACTGCTTATATATATATATCCTTATCCTCGTGAAAACTTTGCAGGGACTTCGGCAATGGCGAAAGATCTGAGTTCGAGTCGCGCCTTGACCATGGACTCTACAAATTTCCCCGATGAGACACTAATAAGTGTGGAGGGGGTCGATACAACTGTTGTTCCTGCTACGGAGCTCCCATCGGTGACTCCCGTTCCTAAGGTGCTTGCTCCCCCGGAAGAGGCATCTTCATTGGCCACAGATTCAATAGATCTTTCTGGGGACGACCCGGAGGCTATGGGGAAGGTAGCCGAGGCCATCGTCCTCTCATCGAAGCCTGCCGCGGTGGCTGCTCCTCCTTAATTGGGAGTTGTTATACCGGCCCACATCCCCGATGATGTGCCTGGGGGCACGAAGGAGGCCGCCGAAGCTGTTATCCCTCCAGTCCAGAGTGGGAGGAGCATCGAAGGTATTCTTCTATATTTTATTTTAATAATCTCTCCATTATCTGAACCTTTCTGTCTTTTCAGAGCTATGAGGATTGGCGGCGTCCATCGTGGACTTGTCTCCCAGGAAGTCTTTCCAGCGTCTCTTAGAGATGGCCGCTCCGCAGGCGATATCCCCTCAACGCATCTTCCTCTCTTCCGGGCAGGGTTAGTGTTATTTGCCTACTCCTCATGGAATTATAATTACTTTGTATAACGATATTGATGCCTTATGCTGTTCTGGAGGCCGATGACGAAGTTGAGATTCTTGACGGGCCTGGGGAGCCTTCAGACCCTTTTTGCATGACTATGGGTAAGTAAAGTTTTGACACTTTTCCACCTGCTCTTTGCTTGCAAGTCTCGCTGATTTCTTTTTTATGAATCTTTAACAGCTTTGCCAGTTCTTACCACGCTGGAATATCGCATCGTCATGCCGCCCGGCCCCTACGCTCTACGCGCCTCGGAATGGATGGCAAAGCTAAGCCTTCACTCCTTGTCAGCTCTGATTGAAGACCTTCATGCTGGCAGTCTGATCACGACCGAAGCATTTGCCGCTGAAGCCAATGGGTCTCTTCTTTTTCTTGCTACTTACCATAGTGAAACATTGGTGCAAGTTTGGGTTGAGTTCTATTGCCAGGTGGAAGCTTGCTTTCATAGTCTTGAATGTACACGCCTTCCTTCAGAGGTTGTGGCTGCAAAGGCGAGCTTACGGGGGCTGATTGAGCAGTGCACTGCGAATATGCTGTCATGCGAGAAGAGGCTCAGCCGAAAGTTTTCGGAGAGGGAGCTGGCTTCTAAAGCGCTGAGGGAACTTCAAGCTAATTTTACGGCCAAGACCACTCATGCATATGAACTTTGGCAGGTGCTTCAAGAAGCTATCAGGGAGGTGGTAGCCATTGATAAAGCCGTCGTTTTCACTCGTGAAATGGTCGAAGCTCATAAGGTTACCGAAAAGGAGCTTGAAAGTCGACTTGCCTCGTACCAGGCCCAACAGGCTCAAGCGGAGGCCCGTCTCTTGACGATGATAAATCATGAAGCCGAGGCCCAGCGGAAAAGGCATGAACTGGCAAACCTATTAAATCGTCCGTCGGCTTGAAGAATTGTATATTTTTTTATTCTTCTTTTGTACATACTCCTGAATGAAAGTATATTTTTTTATTCTTTCATAAATTGTACTTTGTATTCATTTTGATTCATGAATAAAAGACATATTTTGCTTCATGATGGTGTGTCCCTTTTAGTAAATGCATTTTGTGGATAATCTATTTTGATCTTCTTGTAGGACTGCGATGGCTTAGGAGTCAGGTTCAGATCTGGCTCCTAAGGCTTCAACTTTATGAGCCGTGAGGGTCTCATAAAGACTTTTCTCCCTACGAGTCGAAAGGATCTCGTAGGTGTATTTTCTCCTTAGGAATCATGAGGATTCCTAAGTGTGTGTTCTCTTATAAGTCGTAAGGATCTTACAAAAGAATTTTCTTCCTTACGAGTCGAGAGGACCGTAAGTGTGTTTTATCTTGAGAGTTGTAAGAATCCCACGAGAAAGTTTTTCTTGCTTACAAGTCGAGAGGACCCGTAAGCGATTATTTCTTTTCTTGTCGGAGAGGGTAGTCTATAGAAAATCTATCTTGACCTCTCTGCGAAGCAACGATGGCTTGGGAGACAGGGTTAGGATCTGCCTCCTAAGACTTTTCAACTTTAAGAGCCGTGAGGGTCTCATAAAGAATTTTCTCCCTACAGGTCGAGAGGATCCCGTAGGCGTAATTTCTCCTTAAGAATCGTAAGGATTCCTAAGTGCGTTTTCTCTTGAGAGTCGTAAGGATCTCACAAAAGAGTTTTCTCCCTTATGAGTCTTGAGGACCCATAAGTGATGGAGGAGGTTGACATTATCCGCATTTCACGAAGTCAGGAGTTGCTCTGGCCATTTCCCACGGGGTCAAGATTGACATAAGTCGTGTTCCACTAGACCAGGATTTTCTCTGGACGCTTCCCACGGGGTCAGGATTGACATAAGCCATGTTCCACTAGACCAGGATTTGCTATGGGGCTTCCCATGGGGTCAGGATTGACATAAGCCGTGTTCCGCAAGGACCAGGATCCGCTCTGGACGCTTCCTACGGGGTCGGGATTGACATAAGCCGTGTTCCACTAGATCAGGATTTGCTCTTGACGCTTCCCACGGGGTCAGGATTGACATAAGCCGTGTTCCGCAAGGACCAGGATTCACTCTGGATGCTTCCCACGGGGTCAGGATTGACATAAGCCGTGTTCCGCAAGGACCAGGATCCGCTCTGGACGCTTCCCACGGGGTCAGGATTGACATTAGCCATGTTCCACGAGACCAGGATTTGCTCTGGATGCTTCCCACGGGGCTAGGATTGACATAAGCCGTGTTCTGCAAGGACCAGGATCCGCTTTGGATGCTTCCCATGGGGTCAGGATTGACATAAGCCGTGTTCCACGAGACCAGGATTTGCTCAGGATGCTTCCCACGGGGTCAGGATTGAAATAAGCCGTGTTCCGCAAGGACCAGGATCCGTCCTGGACGCTTCCCACGGGGTCAGGATTGACATTAGCCGTGTTCCACGGACCAGGATTTGCTCTGGATGCTTCCCACGAGATCATAATTGACATAAGCCGTGTTCCGCAAGGACCAGGATCCGCTCTGGACGCTTCTCACGGGGTCAGGATTGACATAAGCCGTGTTCCACGAAACCAGGATTTGCTCTGGATGCTTCCCACGGGGTCAGAATTGATATAGCCGTGTTCCGCAAGGACCAGGATCCGCTCTGGACGCTTTTCACGGGGTCAGGATTGACATAAGCCGTGTTCCACGAAACCAGGATCCGCTCTGGACGCTTCCCACGGGGTCAGGATTGAAATAAGCCGTGTTCCACAAGACCAGGATTTGCTCTGGATGCTTCCCACAGGGCCAGGATCGACATAAGCCGTGTTCCGCAAGGACCAGGATCCGCTCTGGACGCTTTCCACTGGGTCAGGATTGACATAAGACGTGTTCCACGAGACCAGGATTTGCTCTGAATGCTTCCCACGGGGCCAGGATTGACATAAGCCGTGTTCCGCAAGGACCAGGATCCGCTCTGAACGCTTCCCACGGGGTCAGGATTGACATTAGCCGTGTTCCACGGACCAGGATTTGCTCTGGATGCTTCCTACGGGGTCAGGATTGACATAAGTCGTGTTCCGCAAGGACCAGGATTCGCTCTGGACGCTTCCCACGGGCCAGGATTGACATAAGCTGTGTTTCACGAGATCAGGATTTGCTCTGGATGCTTCCCACGGGGTCAGGATTGACATAAGCCGTGTTCCGTAAGGACCAGGATCTGCTCTGGATGCTTCCCACGGGGTCAGGATTGACATTAGCCGTGTTCCACGGAACCAGGAGAGGTTGACTCTCGGTTGTCTGTGCATCGTCGAGTCATGGAACTGGGAACTTCGCCGCAGCTCCGATTTGTTGATGTTGCGTCTGTTGTAAATGAGACGAATGTTGAGATGATCTCCAAGCCGTCAGTAAACCATCGAGATTTGGTTTCTTTTTCTAATGGAGCCTGGTGCGAAGGTATAGTTCCCTCTTAATGTGTGTCCCTAGATTGTATACAGGGATCGATGTGATCTCACCTGTAGGGAAAAAGGTTTCATTTTATATATTTTTCTTTCCGCGATGCTCTATCATTTCAGCTTTTATATCGCGAAAGTTGCGATTGCCCAATCATTTCGGCTATTTTTTCGCGGTGCCCAATCATTTCGGCTATATTTTTCATTTACTCGCTGCTTTTTATTGCGAGTTGCCCAATCATTTCGGCTATTTTGTTTCCATACATTTTTACTTGCTGATTTTGTTGCAAGTTGCCCCATCATTTCGGCTATTTCATATGCATTTGTGGATTGCTGGCTTTTCGCTGCGAATTTGGGATTTGATACCGATTTAGGCATCAGCATCACTACAACTGGGATATTGCCAGGAGCGAATCATCATTTGCCTTTGTCGATGTCGAACAAAAGTGGCTTAATAAACATGGTTGGGATCCTGTCGACTAAGGCTTTTAACTTTATGAGCCGTAAGGGTCTCATAAAGGTATTTCTCCCTACAAGTCGTGAGGATCTCGTAGGTGCGTTTTCTCCTTAAGAATCGTGAGGAGTCTTAAGTGTATGGTCTTTTATAAGTCTTAAGGATCTTACAAGAGTATTTTCTCCTTATAAGTCGAGAGGACTTACAAGGGTTGTTCGCCATATGAGCATATCCCCAGTCACGGGTGGGACTTTGTTAGGGAAATGTCTATTCGCGCCTATAGATTGTATACAAGGGTCAATACTGAACCACTTGTAGGGCAGCATTGGAGGTTGTGATGGCTTAAAAACAGGTTCAGATCCCTGTAGCTTAAGACTTTTGAATCCTATGAGCCGTGAGGGTCTCAAAGGAGGGTTCTCCTTACGAGTCGTGAAGATCTCGCAAGTGTAATTTCTCCTTAGGAATTGTGGGGATCCCTAAGTGTGTTGCTACCTTATGAGTCATAAGGATCTCACGCAGGTGGTTTCTCCTTACAGGGTCGAGAGGACTTTGCAAGTGTCTTTTAACGAGCTTGCGCCCTTTCGGGTTTTCACAAAACTCGTCGGTAGCCCTGCTGTTTTTACTCACGGAGCCTTTTCGGGTTTTCATCTGTGCCCATTTTGCTTATGGACATACCGTTTTTTTTGTGTCAGCCTTGGGATGCTGCGGTCCGTAGTAGTTTATCGACGTCTCGGTCAACAGCCAGTTTTAGGACATAGTGGTCCATCGTTAGTTTAAGGACGTTTCGGTCCGTCGTTAGTTTTAGGACATTTCGGTCCGTCGCCAGCTACTACTTATAGAGCTTGGGTTTAGGAAGATAGCGAGCGGACATAGGCGTCGTCATCTATCGTTGACTTAGGCCGTGACTCGCCAGGCGTAGTATTTTTTTAGGAAGCGACCGTTTATTAGCCTAAAAGGTCTTTCACCATGCATGTCCATGAGTAGGTAGGCTCCACCCTGGTAAACTTTGTCTATGATATACGGGCCTTCATAGTTCGGCTCGAATTTCCCCCGCTTTGCACGATTGAGGATCATAGGCCTTTTGAGCACTAGCACAAATTCTCCTTGGCGGAATGTTCTCGGCCTAGTCAATCTTTCATATGAGCGCGTCATCTTTGCTTTATAAGCCTCCAAGTTTTGCTGCGCCATGAGCCGAGTTTCATCAAGGGAATCAAGTTCCTCAAACCGAAGATGAGCATTTTCTTCGTCTGTTAGCTCGTAGTGAACGACAACTCGTAGAGAGGGTAACTCTATCTCGAAGGGGAGTACCGCTTCTGTGCCAAATACCAATGCATATGACGTTGTGTTCGTGACTGTTTTGAACGTAGTTCGATACGCCCAGAGAGCTTCATGCAGTCTCTCGTGCCGGTCCTTCTTATTTCGAGACACCATTTTTTCACAATCTTTGTCAAGGTCTTGTTGAAAGCCTCAGCTAGACCGTTAGCTCGGGGATTATAGACCGAAGAGTATCTCCAGTCTATGTTATACTGTTGTGCGAAGCAGCTGATCTTGTAGCTTCTGTAGGCTGGCCCGTTATCGGAGATAATCCGTCGCGGAATGCCGAACCGATAAATGACGTGCGTCTTGAAGAAATTGAGGATATTCTCTGTCTTCACTTCTCTTAGTGGTATTGCTTCTGCTCACTTTGAAAAGTAATCGGTGGTTGCCAATATGAACCGATGTCCTCTGGACGACGCTGGTTCGATGGGGCCGATTATGTCAGTTCCCCATATAAGTCTACGGTAGCGCCCCGGCCAATAATCCGAGACCAAACGCGGAATAAAAACTTTTTCATAAACTGGCGCTAACATAGACTGTAACCCGGATCGTGCCATTAACACTAAACTAGCAATGTACAAAATGATAGAATGGCTATACGATCGATCTGTGTCCTTCGGTCTTTTTCCATCATCCCACGCTCCTCGCGGCATCTCCGATCTCCTGTCTCCTCGTTGAGGTGGCACCACGTCAACGGATCTTTATACGGGCTCCCGCCTCTAAACCGAGGCAACTCGGATATGAAGTTTGCTAACCGACATATCCAAGATTGAAGTAGAGATAGTATAGAATACTTTGTCTCAAGGTACCCAATGGATTGGGTGAAGGTAAATGAAGTCGCCCAAAATAGTGTTGAGATCAAATAAGCTAAGGATTTTTGCTTTGGAAATATATTGCAAGCATAGATAAAAATCAGCCCCACCAAGAAATGGTGCTCGGCCAAAGTGAAAATCAAGCACACAAAGTGCTCTGCTAATTTCAAAAAGAGGAAATGGTTCACAGTGAATGGAATGGGGGGTGAGCACAAACAACAAGTGGTGACCATAAGCCAAAACCCATCACAAAATATCCTATGCTCAAAAACAAAAGCAATGAATGAATTAGCCACCTCATAAATTAAAACCATGCCTCTTTAATGCTAAAAATCCATGACTCACCCAAAACAAATGAAGCCCCCACCCCATCAAAAATTTCGGCCATGACTAAAAACATGAAGGAAATGTTGGCCAAAAAATGAAATATCAACTTCAACCAATAATTAAACACTAAAAAATAATGTTTAATCAAACGGAGAAAAACTGACAACTTCAAAAAGCAATCCCGTAACAAATTACAGGATTACCCCACAACTGTATATACATACCCTCATTTGTATTCCGACCGAATACAAAATGCAATGAGACAAAAATATCCCTACACAATATAATACTAGGATCCGGCTTAAACCAAAACCCACTAGTATTATCTGTCCGAACCATGACACGTGCACAAGTGCACTTGTATGTTCGAACCCTGCCATAAAACCATACGGCCTCTACAACGTTTCGTCCGAACTTGGAAAACTATCTATGGGAGATTCTAAAGACTCGTCAATACGCGGGCTGTGGATTTAACCACAAGAACGTCAGTGGTACAAGCTGTATGTAACTGCTGCCCCATATATTGAGCAAAAGGGAAGCCGATGAGCGAACTCATCCTGGAACCCTAACTGAGCCTATCAGTGACAATATCCGTACAGTACGGTCCGTTCGTCTATGAGCATCGCATATCGGACCTAGGAGCTGGTAACGTCAGACCCCAATAGCGGTATAAGTCGTGTCAGAGTGTAGCCTAGAACACCCTAAGATACTACTGGAATACCTACCAGTAAATCTCCTGCCTCGGCCGAGGGCTTTGTGTAATGGCTCTCCTAGACATAGCACGATCTCACCCGCAATACCGGGAGAGACGAACCCCTGCCGATCCGCTCACTGCCTCCATGTGGCTCGGGACTGTACCCAACTAAAACCTGTTTGCACGACTCCTTTGAGCCGTGGTAGGGTAATAATCAAAGTACAGTGGGAACTCACACGAGACAAATGACGACCTCAGGTCGATGAACTAACCTGTATACATGTCACCTGGGAACTGCTATCTAACGCTAGGTATAATACCAACTAGTAGGTTCCCGGCGAGTCTTGTCCTGTGCGCTCATAACCCAATGAGCACCTGTATACATCTTAGGTGATCTAATTTGACACCAATGGCTTGTGAGACCGGCCACCACCCCTCGTCGGGGTCTCGACTGTATACACTAGTCTACTCCAGAGTATCGATGCCCTGTCTCGAAACTCCCACGACTAGGGACCACTTTTAAGGATGTGCTTATAGACTACCCAACTCTCACGTATATGATCGCCATCATACTGTTAGTAGTCAAGCAAGAATCCTATGGGCTCTATCAACGTGCAATAGCGATATGTAATGTCACCTAAAGCAGTACACGATGATAAAGGTAAATCAGATAGCATACTATCATCTCGAGTAAGACTGTCCTACCGGTATAGGTCCTCCCTTAATCATTGCAATCACGTGCCTGCGATCCAATAATTGACTTTGAGGGCACTATATCCAACAATCTCCTACTTGCACTTAAGGTTAATTATTTCGATGCCGCATACTCACAGCCCGTGTGATACCGAACACCCAACTCCTCTACTAATCAGTTTCACAAAGCCCGTTTATAAAATTATTGTGTTCGAGAAATAGCCTCAATCAGTGGATCCGTCCTGATGTTTCTTTCTATGCCTCTCTTAATCTCAAGTTTGCGGAGAAAGCCATCTTCCGAATTGAGTAATACTTGTCTTAGAATATGTCTGGATATCTGATGGGACCTAGTTCATAAATGAACTCCAAATCTAAACTTCTTAGACTGTATCGTCAACTGAACCTAATCAGTACCCTGTGCCATGCCTTCCTCAGTATCCGCATGGACCACCTGTCCAAACTACTACCCCTCGTCAGAGGGAAAACTATAACTCTGACAATCACTTTGTCATCCAGGTCATCTTGGAAGCCTGGAATGATAACCGTCTCCTGAAGGAGGTTGCCGTCATCAAATCCCTAGAACATCCACTTATGTTCTAAAACTGCTTCCCAACGTTTCTCCAGGATTGGATTAATATCAACCTACTGCATCTAGTGCAAAAACAACATCTGGTGTTGTACTTGACATCTGATGATTGACTCAATTGCCTAAGCAAGTGATCTGCCAATCATGCACATCCCTCTCCCCTTTAGTCTGTAAGACACCTTTAGAGAGGGTGACTCCTTCACCTGCAGGTATACCACCATGCCAGGAGTCGTCCATTCTAAAATACCTTTAGAATACTGTCTAAGTACCCAGATTGGGAAACTACCCAAATCTAGATCTAAAACCATAGATCTAGTAACCAGAATGTCTGATATTATATCCATATCCTGTGTGCAGAAACAACAATGTGATAACCAAACTATAACCGATCGTAGTATAGGAATTTTACTTCCTACTCTGTGTATGTCATCCAGATACCAGGATATCACACCCTACTACTTTCTTAACAGATCCATCCCCTATTCTGATGAAGTCAAACCCATGACTGTCACATCAAAAATAGATGATCTCTTTCCGCTATATCTGCTTTAGTCTATAAATAGACATAAGCTACTTGTCCACTATGCTTCCGCTGCTCCCACTGACTACGACAACCCTCTAGCAGAGTCATATACATGTGCACTTCTAAAGCTAGTCTAGAAAGACGCTATACTCATCCCGCTGCTGGGTCTCATAGCATGGAACAACAGTAGTGTCAAGTCTGGGTAAACAAGAACCTCCCTGTCACCGTCTTTGAGGCTACCGGAGTACCTCTCGGATGTCTGAGGTTACCCACCATATCTGTGGAGTGGCTAATGGAATGTCAAACCTGATCGAATCTTTTAGGCTTATTAAATTTTCTGTAATCGTTTGCGGTTCTGGAATCTCTTCCAGTTCTATCATACTCCCACTACCGTTTTTCGAAAAAATCCATTTTACTAAAACTGTGGCGAGTCAAGAACAATATCACTATTGATATTCCAGATGGTTGTTCATATCAGAATTTTGCATTATTATATTCCTCATTCTTAATCACATTGCAAATAAATAGGTGCTTTTGATCCATGTCTGCTAAATAGTTGCAGGTTACAGGTTCTCGGAACAATACAGTGAAAATGATGAAAAGACGCTACAAATGTGAGACTACGACCAACAAATAGATGAATCAGCAAGATGCCGCCTACCAGTTTGAGGAACAAACGAAGATCAGCAAACGGTTCAATATACAAAGTACAAGGGCAGAACAAGATTCAAGATTTCAACGCGAAGCTAACGGTAAAAGTCCACAAATTCTGCACTGTTGAAAATCTGGAAGAAAGTAGAAAAGATTCTGAGGAACCAAGTGAAGAAAACAGATGGAAAAAGCAACTTGAAGCATCACAGAAGAAATAAGCCTAAGAGCCCATCAAACAGCCGCGGAACCGCGGCCAAACAAGGCTTCTGGCCGCGGATCCGCGACCGTGCAGAGCACGTGTCGGTGCGTGTCGGTGGGAGTCGGTGTATTGACCCGGTTTTCTTAGGGTAGTATTGTAATTTCAGATATGGATCAGATGTAAACCCTAGGGTTTCTCCTATCTATAAATAGGAAACCCTACATCTCTTTTGGGGCATGCCTCTTTTTAATTCTAGATTTTAAATTTTCAATTCCATTGTAATCGTTAAGAGGTGTCAATAAAGTAAGTTTTTATCTTGCAATTTTAATTTCGTCTTTTAATTTCTGTAATTTTCATATCTGTCTTTTATTATCTGCACGTTAATTAGGTAATTAAAAAGAAAAAAAATGAACTCCATTGTTAATACCCTAATGAGTGAGTAGTTCCTCACTTGTTAGTATTAAGATTGGGTGGGTTTGAGAGATGAAAATCTCTCACTCCTTTCTTGCTCTCATAACTTTATAAATTAGGACTCTACATAAAACAAACACCCACCGCTCACTACGGCACCCTATCCTACGAGATAGCGGTGATTCCCTAGTTAGACCGGTAGTGGTTGATTTACATAGAGGTTAGGGATAAGAGTTAAGAAAGGACGGACAATGACCAAAGGGAAGAAACTATGTTTCTTCCTAGTCGTGCTAATCCCCTTTGTTAACTATTACCCTAACACCTATGTTCTTAATTAGGGCCAAGGAAGCGGTGAGTAGAATTAACTTTCCAAACTAACCTAATCCTAACCCTAGCAAGGTTTCAATCCAAATCAAATTCAATCTCAGTTTTTATAAAAATCAAAACCTACCACAAATCGGAATTGACTCGTTAGAACGATTAGAAAAGATACGTTTTCCCTGTGGACCGACCCGTACTCAACCGGGTAGCTACCAAGCGACACCGTTATTGATTGCGGTATTCTATTCTTTGATTTTAAAAGTGCACGCACGCAAAAGACCTCAACAATCAAATGGCGCCGTTGCCGGAGATAACGGTAGTTATTTTCTTTTTGTAATTTCAGGTTAAGCAAAAATTAAAAAAATCATAAAAACTGAAAAATATAAAAACAAAAAAAAAATTATCATCTTGTTATTTTTTGAAGGGTTTTGTGTGAATTGGGCAGGAAAGGAAGACGGACAAATTCAGATCTGGAAAAAGCACAGTGAACAAATCAAAAAACAGAAGATCTGAACAAACAGAGGAGAACCACAACAGCGCACAGCAAAATTTAGGAGAGCCAAACTCATTAAGCCGCCGCGGAACCGCGGTCGATTGAAGCTTTTGACCGCGGATCCGCGGTCAAACCGTGAAGTCGGCGCTTCAAAAAGTCACTGTAAGTATTTTTATCTTCTCTGTAAACCCCTGATCTCCACTGAAAAATTTTCCTGCAGGGTTCTTTGCGCAAAACTTCTTCCCCCTCTCCAATAAATCAATCTTGTGTAGGATTCTTTGCGCCGCAAATAAAAAAAAATTTGGAAAGTGTTTTGGATTTTTGTGTGTTTACTGCTTTGCATTTTTTAAAACGGACTTTTAAGGGGCTATAACACCAATTTGGGTGAGGATTTCATTACCCTTCCGAGGACCCCAAAAATCATAAAAAGCATTTGCATCAACCCTTGAGTTAATTAAAAAATATTTAGACTCGGCCAATAAGGATTGTCGCGCTTATTAGGACAAAGGAAGGTTGTGGGCAATCGGTCGTTTATCTAAACCTGACTTTGTGGTGCCTAGGCTAGACAAGTGAGAAATGTAATTTTAAAAGGCTCATCTCACGGTGATTCGTGAGCGGATCCCTCCTTTCTTTACTTGTGCTTACCTGGCCACAATTGGCGGTGAAGAGGCGATTCGAGAGATATCTCACAACTTGCCCTTTGGACCAGTTAGGAGCAGTCTAGTTGACTTAGGAGAGCTTAGATCTAGGCTTGATTGTGCATATTGTGATTGCTTGAATGCGTGTCGTAGTTCCTTATATAAAAAATCTTTTGCAAAACTCCATATAAAAAAAACCACAAAACAAAATTTTTACAAAAACTTGCCATTTCGTCGCTAGAAATCCATTGCACCCACTTTTCACCCACATTCTCTCATTGACGTTTTCTTACCCCCACCTTCTACTTTTTTCTGACTACACTACACCTTGTTAGTGTATGTCCGGTTGGACTAGGGACACTAGCGCCCGTTTAGTCCGTGTCTCGTCAGTGTCTACTGACGACGCGTTCGACTCCGAAGTCGAAATTCCCTCCACTTCTTTACCTTCATCTTCAAATTCATCATCTTCTAAGGAGATATCGGGATTCAATTCTAACAACCCCTTACCTACTTCGGGACTGATTCCACCTCAACTGGGTGCGAATAACCCACCACACCCTCCTGTTGAAGCGCCCCAACGAATCGCGCTCCACGATCTTTTCTATCCAACCCGCACCGCACTTCCTACTTGTCTTTCACTTCCACCGGCTAATGGGGATAACTTCGAAATTAAACCCCACTTCATCAATATGTTGCCCAAATTTCACGGGCTGGAATCCGAAGATGCTTACATCTTCATTAACAAATTTCAGAATGTTTGCGCAATGATGTAGACCACCCAACTTTCTGATGATGTTATAAGGCTACGTGTCATTCCATTCACTTTATGTGACCTAGCTGAAAAGTGGTTATATAGTACAGCATCGTATTCCATAAAAAATTGGGAAGAGTTTGTTTAGGCTTTTCTTAAAAAGTTTTACCCACATCACAAGACCGCGAGAATTAGAAATGAAATTAATCAATTTTCTCAGCTTCCTTCCAAACCTTTTTGGAAGTGTTTCGAACGATTTAAGGATCTTCTTGTTCAGTGCCCTCACCACGGTATCAAGAGATGGCAACTTCGCCAAACTTTATACGAAGGACCGAACCCAGCAACTAAGTAGTTGTTGGAAACCATTTGTCAAGGTCACTTTCTTACAAAATCAAGCGAGGAAGCTTGGCAATTTCTCGACGAACTTGCTGAACAAACACTTCAGTGGAAAAGCACTAAGACCACTTCATCTACTTCATCAGGTCAGTCTAGGGCAGGCATACATCAACTTGATATGCCTGCCCTTCAGGCAGTTGCGCTGCGCTCTGCGCTGCGCGACACGTGTCAGCGCAGATGCGCTAGCGCAGTTGCGCTGCGCGACACGTGTCACGTGCTGGGGCATCTGCGCCAAACTGAATTAAGATTTTAAGAAATCTTTTCTGTTCTTGTTAAAACAAGAAGATTTTCTTCTGCAAAGCAGAAGCCCTTGGATCAAAGATCCAACGGTGGGGAAAATTCCCCAAATCACTCAGAGAATGATCTCTTTAACAAATTTAACTAATTTGTGAGCACTATAAAAAGGACCCTAAGTCTCAATTCAAAGGGATCGACATTTTCTTGAAAACTCAAGAACTTTAAACAGAGAGAACTCTGAGAAGATTTCAAGAAAAAGGTAAAGAACCTTCATGAATTAGAAGAAATTCCTTCTAATAGATCATTGGTCTAAAAACAAGATCAATGATCTTTACATAATAAACAGTGCTTTGCACTTCTTGTGAATCTCTGGTTCTTTAAAACAACAAAAATAAAAAAAATAGTGCTTGGCACTTTTATGAACCTCTGGTTCTTCAAACAAAAGAAAAATTTATTTTTCTTTGATCTAATTTAGATCAAGAAATTAAATAGTGCTTTGCACTTCGGTTCTTGAATCTAAAATATTCTTAGTGCTTTGCACTTCCAAACTGCGCCGTTGCGCTCTTAAGTGAGCGCCACGTGTCAGCTATAGAACCACTTGCGCTAAGCGCTCTTAAGATAGAGCTTTGCTCTCTGGAATTGGCGCAACTCGCTGAGAGCGCGCCACGTGTCAGCAGCGCAACAGCGCAGCGCGCTAGCGCTGCGCACTGCGCTAGTGCGCTTGCGCTCACCAGAGCATGACACGTGTCATCACCATATGAGCTTGCGCTCATTACTCGGCGCAAAGCGCCAGACGAATGTACTGCCTTGGTTACAAAAGGAGCCAAGCCCAATTAAATAAGGCCTAACATGTCTAATAAAATGCAATGCATTGTTTTAAGAAGGGGCAGAGCCCAAACTAAAATAGATGCTCTGCATCATAAATAAAGGGACAGAGCCCAAATCAAAAGCCTAGCAAGCCAGAATATAATGCAGTGCATTATTAAATATGGGCAAAGCCCTAGCACAGGCCTAACAGGCCAAAGATCAAGAAAAATGTTGAATATTCTCAACTGGACTTAACCTAATTTTGGCCGTAAGTCCTCAAATTAAATTGACTGAGCAAAATTGCTCTCCTAAACCAATTTATCTCCGGTTCGAGGGTACATCTCCGAACTCCTCCGACATCTATCGTTGTAATCCTTCAACGACGTCGGAGAGGCGACGGGTCCCAACGATCACACATCCATATGGACCGAAACGTCATTAAACTAATATTGGACCGAAACTTCCCTAAACTAATAATTGGACCGAAACGTCCTTAAACTAATATCGGACCGAAACGTCCCTAAACTAATGTCGGACCGAGACGTCCCTAAACTAATATTGGACCACCATGTCCCTAAACTGGAATATGGACCACCACGTACCTAAACTGGCGATGGACCACTACGTCCCTAAACTGGAAAATGGAACACTACGTCCCTAAAACTGGAACAATATAGCCTCCAAATGCTCTTTTGCCGGATCTAAACGGTCCCGTTTAAGTTGATCTTAGCCCCAAATACGGCTAACGTATCCTTAGACATTTAAAATGAATGATAAGATTCCAAATCAATTTCGGCTCAAGGGTACATCTCTGAACTCCTCTGACACCTGTCGTTGTAATCCTTCAACGACGTCAGAGAGGTGACGAGTCCTGACGGCCATATATTAAATGAATCATTACGTTAAGTTGATCTTAGTCTAAAACAGGACTAATGTATCCTTAACGAACGTTTAAGTTGATCTTAGCCGCAACGCGACTAATGCATCCTTAAACTAAAAAACACCAAACCCAAATCTAAGTAAATACGGATTTGGACTAATCCACGTCCTATGGGCGACGGCCTTACTCAGTCTCCGTATACAATCCACGGGCAACCACAAACAAAACAAACACACACGACACGAAGTGAAATTCTGGAGAAGGAGAAAGTTGTTACCGCGATGCGGTAGCGTAATTAACTGCAGGGGCTTGCGCCTGTAGGGAAGAGCGTCCCCACAATCAAAAACCCCTCACCCTGAGGGGGAATCTGACGAAGTCTGCTACATCGTTCGCATCCGTCTAAACCTCCGATACACGGTGCCATAAATCAACTTGGCATTTTCGGAGAGGTAAACGGATAAAACCACTTAGCATCTGCCCCGAATCTCAGGCATAGACGCAAAGTCTGCGCCGCCATTCGGAGGGGAACAGATTCTGGCACGCCCGGTGGGACCTTTTCCTCTTTCCACTCCACACTTCGTGTGTCGTTTTCGCGAACCAATCGCGGTTTGTTAAATGGTTGCCTTCGGATTTCAAGTTGCTAAGATTTGGCCTTTTGTCTGGCGCAGAACTCAAGCATCCATGGATTCTAACTGCACCAAATGCGCGAAGTACCACTGCAACGGACGCTCCACCTCACCGAGAGGTGTAACATATGGGCCCCAAGCGGCCTCTTTCCTCGCTCTGCCGGTTGAACAGGTGACCCAGGCCACCACTGGCCTGTTTTTCGGGACCATGGTCCCACCTACAAGCTTCTCTATGCCGACACCTGCACCGGAAGTGAACAAGAAGTCGGTGTTCGACCGGCTCACTGCTACCACGACCCCTGTCAACGGGTCGTCCGCTACCAAACCGACAGCCTCTGTTTTCACCAGGCTGAATCAGAACTCTAAATTGGCTGTCCTAAAGAGGGCAACGGCCGCTGTTTCGGAAGTCGTTAAGGCGGCTTCTCCCGCCAAAGAGTCAGTCTTTTCAAGACTGACGATTCCTGTTCCTACCCCTGCTCGAGGATCCGTCTTCGACAGGTTGAATATCATCTCTCAAAGGACAACCTCAGTCTTTGAGAGGTTAACACCAGCGGCACCCTGTTCAGACAGGGGGCAAAAAGAAGCCATCTCTATCTCTGAGCCGATCCCAACGGCTCGTCGTGCTTGACGTCGACATTGGCAACGAGTGAGGAAGGCAGGGGGCAACTCCCCCTCAGGGCTAACTCCACCTGCTCCAGTGGTGGAGGTCAATGCTGCTGTTCCAACTGGGAACAGCTTTGAATTGCTGAGGAATGTGAGAAAGAACTCTCCAACCGCTACATTGAAAAGATCTCCTCCGCCTATGGAGAAAGCTCCGGAGACAAAGCAGGAACAGCCCCTTCAACGGCTGTCGTCAAAAATTTATAAAGTTTGGCGGAGGGTTCAAGACTCCGTGATTGACCCAGACCACTTTCATCGCCAGAAAAAGGCAAAGGTGGAAAAGGACAAAAACCGCCCCATTAAACAGCAGGGGGCAACAATTGCTAGGATGCCCACTGCAACGGCTCCTTCAACCTCAATGGTCCACAAAAGAAAAAGGCCAGAGAAAGCTCCCGTGACACTGGCAAAGTTTAAAAGAGGTGAACCTAAACGCCCCAAGTCAGGGGGCATAACAGTTCATATGGTTTATATGGCTTCTAGAAAGGAGGAAAGCCGCACTTCTACGGGTCACCGACCGCTCACCCGATCAATGACCAAGGCTCAGGAGCAGCAACAAAAACTCCAGGAGATGATGAATGCCATGGCCGCACTTACAGAGCCAAAAGAAAACCCTGAAGCGTCCTTAGATGAGCGCCAAGAGGAAGAGACTGACACCGAGTTCCTTCGCCGAATATTGGAAAAGAAGGACAAAGAGGCTTCTGAACAAGCGGCCAACATACAGCGTATGGGCCTCCTCTTCCAGGACATGATAGGGATGATGATACAACAAGATCCCCCGACTGAAGAAACCCCGATCGTCCTTGGAGATGATAGGGGAGAGACATCAAACCCTCAGCCCGTTCTATCAACGGCTAAAGAAGATACAATCTCTAAAACTGATCTGGACGAATACATAGCCCAGCAAATAAGGGTTCATCATGCGGCCGAGGCAGCCGGCCATGTCGTAAAAACGGGGCAGCCATATCCGGGCTGGTATGACCAAATCAAGTACCCGCCGGGTTACACAATTCCCAAGTTCCATGTCTACAAGGGGACCGGCAATCCCCATCAGCATGTTGCCCAGTTCAGGGCGCTTTGCGGTAACACCGGCGGTGATGACAAGCTCTTGCTCCGCCAGTTCGTTGGAAGTCTATCAGATACGGCGTTCGAGTGGTACTCTGAACTCCCTAATGATTCTATTAAAACCTTCGCAGAAATGGAGCTGCTGTTTACCCAACGTTTTGCAAGTGCCAGTGAACGTACCCCGATGACGGCACTGATTAACGCTAGGGTAAAACCCGGCGAGACATGGGTTCAGTACGCTATACGGTGGCGTAATCTATGGTCGAAGTGTGAACAGCGCATAGAAGAAGCCCCCGCGGTGGGAATGTTTGTTGGAACCCTTGATCCACAAGCAACCATCTCACAGTTTATGATGTTCTTCAAGCCGACTTCCTTCCAGGCTTTGATTGACAAACTAGCGCAGATGGACCAGATGGGCCATAAACCCCCTCTCCCAAAGCCAGACTCCCGAAATGACAAAGGAAAGGAAAAAGCGATCGTTGTCGCTAAAGCTCAACAACAACCGAGCGACTCGAAGCCGGTTGCTCGTCCAAACAATACGCGCCCGTACGTACCCCTTGAGGATAGGATGGGACGTTCTTATTCCTTCCCCCGTGATAAAACAAGGAGGCTATTCGAGCTGGCGTTGCGCAACAGACTCATAAATCTGCCAGATCCAAAACGCCCGTTGCAACCAAGTGACGTCAACGAGCCTAATTACTGCCCTTATCATCGAGTGCTAGGACATCCGATCGAAGACTGTTACGTTTTCAAAAATTGGCTTGAAAACCAGTACCGACTGGGCAAGTTCGCGTTATCTGACAAATGGAAGGTGAATCCTCCGCAGCCCCACACCGCTAAGGGGACAAATACGCCGGGGGCAACATGCTCCGTCATTGAAGAAGCTCCTTGGGAGGTTGTATTATCAGCCAAAACGAGGAGAATGCTAAATGATCTTCGGACGTGTCCAGCGGTCAAGTGGAAGAGCCCGTTAGAACCACAGGTCGTTGAGGGGATGTTGAAGCCACGTCCAACTTCAAAGGCCAATGATGGGGGTTCAAGGGGTTCAAGCACTAGCGGCCAGTCGTCAAAGTCTTCGAAAAAGAAGAAGAAGTCCAAGAAGCCCGTAGAGCCTAGCGATAAGCGCACGGACTTGCAAAAGCAAATTGACGCGCTGGAAGAATATAACCAAAAGGCGCGGACTCCCATCACGCTCCAAGAGTTCCTCAACCACGTCTTTCAAGAGGAAGATGAAGGAGAAAGTTCATCAGATGAATCCGAGGAAAATGTGGCGAGCTGTCATATGATCTCCCATTCGATCACGAACGATGAAGAGGCTTCTGGCACTAAAACGCTGGGGGCAGATACCGAATCAAGAATTCCGGAGCTATCAGTCGAAATGATTGAAGCATTCCTTGACGAAGCTCGACTAAAAAGTAAAGCTGATCGAGAACGCGAAATGGCTATATTTGAAAGGGCCAAACGCCGACGACTTGATGAAAGAGCTGAGATAGTCCCGCTGGAGCGAAATGCCTCCGCCGTTGACAAAAGCCAATTCAAGATGAAGAAAAAGTTTGCTAAGACCATATCAATGGGCATGAAGCTACCACCCTCTGAAGGAAACATCACCGGTGAATCGAAAATGCACCCCTCCTATTGCTTGTACCATCAGAAGGTGTCGCATCCCACTAAAGAGTGTAAAGCTTTCGATAAGTGGTGGCAAGGATATGTTACTCACCAGCAACAATTTAAGCGGGAAAAACGCAAAGCTCGCCGGGAGCAGGGCAGAACGATCAAAGTGCTTGATAAAACTACCGGTGGATGTTGCATGATTGACGCCGGAGGATCAGAAGTGCCTATATTTGGGAGCGATTCTGATGAGGAGTTAGAGCTTGGCCCCCTTTTCAAAGAATCCACCTCGGGAAAAGAAGAAGGACCGAAGGTTTGCGAGAATATACAACTACGCAATCGGACGCTACCTGAAAAGAATCTCGGACCCTTAAACAAGAAAGACAAAGGGAAAGAGAAGGTCTCTGAAGACATCGCCTTGGATGACCGAGTTGCGGAAGAGTTAACCGCCAAGAACCCGCTAAAAAGGAATAAAGTGGATTATAATGTCTTGGCGCATCTGAGAAAGCTACCCTCACAACTCAGCATTCTCGATGCCCTATTGCTATCAAAAGAAGCAAGGGATTCTTTGATTAAGGCCCTACAAGATCCGGACCAGTTCCAAGCCTTCCTGGCCGAACAAAAGATGAAGGATGAATTGGAAGAGGTGCACACGGCCGACATTGCTTTCGGCGATGAAGACCTTCTCCTCGGGACGTGCGAACACAATCGTCCCCTTTATGTCTCAGGATACTGCCATGACATAAAGATAGGTAAAATCTTGGTCGATAACGGATCATCTGTTAATCTACTCAATGTGCGGGTGTTAAAGGAAATTTGCATGAGCGTCCAACACCTCGCCCGGGACAAGATCACCATCTCCGGTTTCGACTTCCAATCATCAAAAACTCTTGGATCTGTGATATTGATGTTACGCTTCGGGCTAATCGTCACAGATATTAAATTCCATGTCATAGATGCCAAGACGTGCTACAATGCTCTGCTCGGTCGACCATGGTTACACGAGTACAATATCATCCCTTCTACACAACATCAGTGTATGAAATATTGTAAGGATGGTCTCGAGTACACTGTGGAAGGAGAATTGAATCCGTTTTCCGTGAATGAAGTTCGCAAGTATGAAGATGCCAAATACTTCTTGCCGAGTTTTGAGGACAGGGAAGGGTGTCACAAGCCGGAGAACAAGACTAACGCCACCATCCCTATCTTCGGCAGTGACACTGAGGAGGAAGAGGATATAATTTATGCAGGTCCATCCCAATCCGCCAAGCCGGGACCATCCGTTCCTTCATTGATCTTTGGTAGTGATTCGGAGGATGAAGTTCATGCTGTATTCCCTGCTCGGCTTTCAATACAGGCTTCTGCCGATGAAGAGCGAAGTCTACAGATAACCATGGTGCCGCTTGAACATTACAAAGAACTGGATGCACTCGACACCAACAGTGTGGAAGAATTGCAGACATTTTATGTCCCTCCCGGACGAAAAGGCGAGAAGGCAATCCTATTCTACCATTCTGAAGAAAACAAGGTGGAAAAAGAAGTTTGGCATGGCGCGGATCCCACGCTCGACAGGCTTCAACCTATCCGTCTTCCCAGGTATTATACCGAAGGTTTGAAAAAACTGCTGAAACGCCAGGGGATATCCTTCACACAGACCGTTAGAAAGGCCAAATTCTATGACAAGGTTTGGAATGTTCCCGGGACTCAACGCAAACTGCCTAACGGGAGAATGGAAACAAAAGGGCTTGGGTACATCTGGTCAAAGAAACGAGAGCTAGTAAACAGCTGTTACGTCATGTACGACTTCGATGAAGAAGCGGACGCTCAATGGGAGGACGCTAATCCTAAGCTAATAAAAGTTCCCGATGAAAATTTGCCCGGTCCATCATTTGAAGAACAAATGGACAGGCTTATAAGAGAAGCGGGTCAAAAGGTCCGAGACGACCATAACCGCGAAATGGTCATCTACGAGAAAGCCAGAACGCAACGCCTTCTCCAACAGGCCGTGAAGGATGAAAATGCCGCTCCTTGTCAACCTGCTACAAAAAAGGTTCGACGCGAAAGCAAAACCAAGTCGAAAGGCAAAAAAGGCGCTCAAAAACCACAAAGCAGAGCTAAGAAACCACGCATCCGAGAGTCGAGCGTTATTGACCTAGCCCTCATGAAGAAAATGGGTCGGGCATACTTATTCCCTCAGAACAAAACAAGAAAAATACTTGATCTTGCTCTAAAACATCAAATGCTTACACTGCCAGAGTCTAAACACCCTGAGCAAGCAGGTGAAGTCTCCAACCCAAATTATTGCTCTTACCATCGAATAGTAGGACATCCGCTTGAAAATTGCTTCACCTTTAAGAATTGGGTTGAGGATCAGTATCAGCTTGGCAAATTCGCGTTGTCTGACAACTGGAGGGTATCGCCGCCACAAAAGCACGAACCCGAAAACACAAGAACAGAACCAACTCCGCATTGGGATTGGCAAAAAATTTGCACCTGTCACATGATAACAATATCAAAAGAAGAGCCCGAGAACATGGATGACCTTCCCTGGTGCTTCGAAAATAGCAACGACGAGATAATCTCAGAATTCCCACCAGCGCCAAAAGAGCTGGAAGATGGAATCCATACCACTGCAGATAACCTCAAGAAAATTGAGTTGGGGACGGCAAACGATCCATGACCGACATTCATCAGCGAGCTACTATCTGAAGAAAGGGTAGCTGCGTTAAAGGACGTCCTCGTACAACATAAAGATTGCTTCGCATGGAACTATTCCGAGATGCCAGGACTAGATCCGGAAGTTGCTGTACATAAATTGGCGATATCCCCGAACATCAAGCCAGTCAAACAGGCGCCGAGAAGAATGCGGCTCGAGCTTGAAATGAGCATCAACGCCGAAGTCAAAAAGCTGATAGACTCCGGCTTTATCTATGAAGTTCAATACCCTGAATGGATCGCTAACATCGTCCCGGTGATGAAGAAAAATGGGACGGTGCGCATATGTGTGGACTTTCGGGATCTTAATAAAGCTTTCCCGAAGGATGATTTCCCAGTGCCAGTCACCGAACTGATGATAGACAATACATCCACTCATGAGGTTTTCTCCTTCATGGACGGCTCGTCGGGGTATAACCAGATAAAGATGCATCCCGAAGACCAGAAGCATACCGCTTTCAGGACTCCTCTGGGTATATTCTGCTACAAGGTGATGCCCTTCGGTTTAAAGAATGCCGGTGCCACTTATCAAAGGGCCATGACAAAGATCTTCGATGACCTTATACACGAAATCGTTGAATGCTATATCGACGATCTCGTGGTTAAAAGCAAATCATACGAGGAACATCTCGAGCATCTGAAGACTGTATTTCAACGCCTTCGGCAATACAACTTGAAGATGAATCCTCTTAAATGTGCGTTCGGGGTTTCCTCGGGCAAATTCCTGGGATTCGTTGTTCGACATCGAGGTATTGAAATAGATCCGTCAAAGATTAAAGCGATCATGGAAATGCCTCCGCCGAGAACTCTCAAACAGCTGCGGTCTCTCCAAGGGAAGCTCGCATACATACGGCGATTTATAGCCAACCTTTCAGGCAAGTGCCGTCCCTATAGCCACCTGATGAAGAAGGGAACCCCGTTCGTCTGGGACCAGAAATGCCAAAGCGCACTAGACGAAATCAAGCAATACCTGCAGAACCCGCCGGTGTTGGCTGCTCCGGTTAAGGGAAAACCTCTCATTCTTTATACAACTGCCCTCGAAGGTTCTTTAGGCGCGTTATGGGCGCAAGAGAACGACCAAGGAAAGGAGAGAGCACTCTATTACCTAAGTCGAGTTCTACTAGGGGCAGAAAGCAACTATTCCCCCATTGAAAAACACTGTCTGGCGTTGATCTTCGCAATAACAAAGCTTAGACACTACGCATTAGCACATGAAGTCCGTCTTATTTCGAAAGTGGACCCTCTCAAATATCTAATGTCAAAAGCCATATTGACGGGACGACTCGCTAAATGGGCCCTGCTCTTGATGGAATTTTCGATAACATATCAACCTCTCAGGGCAGTGAAAGGCCAGGCCATAGCCGACTTCCTTGCTGAGCATCCCATACCTGCCGATTCTCCTCTAAATTGCGATTTGCCAGACAGACATGCGTTTGACGCGATCGACAGTGGTGATGCCCGTTGGGAGCTTTATTTCGATGGAGCATCTTCCATGAAAAAGCACAAACAAAGTACGCCAATGATCAAATCGGGAGTAGGCCATATCTTCGTAACCCCGCAAGGAGGGATAATGCGCTACGCGTTCTCCCTAACAGAGCCAAGGACAAATAATGAAGCCGAATATGAAGCTCTGATAGCAGGACTCGAGATCGCCATTGACATGGGAATTGAAAGCCTCCTTGTGTACGGAGATTCTCAATTGGTCGTCAGTCAAGTAAATGGCGACTACCAAACTTGCAAACCAGAGCTGGTAAAATACGGTGAAAGGGTGCAACAATTGCTAACCCAAATCCCCTCCTACACTTTGGAGAGCATACCTCATGCGGAAAACAGCAAAGCGGACGCGTTGGCCAAACTTGCTAAAGAACTGGCGGATGAAAATCTTGATGATGTCAGAATCGAAGTACAAAGTCGTCGAGTGCTTGCCCCAGCAAAGATATCTCTGGAATCATCCGAAGAGAAGGGAGTGATTGAACAAACGACCTTACAAATAAAAGACCATGAGAAGGTTGAGGATTGGAGAGAAGTCTTTATAGATTACTTCAAGTTCCACCGAATGCCTGAAGAAGCGTCCATAAGACATCAGCTCGTGAAACGAGCTCTGTCTTTCGCCTTCGTTAACGATACTCTATACAAGAGGTCATTCGATTCTCTGTGGCTGAGATGCTTAGGACCTGACGAAGCGAAAAGGGTCGTTCAAGAAGTTCACGACGGACTCTGCGGTTCCCACCAAGCAGGCCCTAAGATGAAGTTGAAGATAAAACGGATGGGCTACTATTGGCCCACCATGATGCAAGACTGCCTCGAATATGCGAAGCAGTGTTACCCATGTCAGATCCATGGGGACTTCATCCACCAGCACCCAAATCCACTACATCCAACGGTGGCTAGCTGGCCATTCGAGATGTGGGGAACTGACATAGTCGGCCCCATCGAACCAGCATCATCCAAGGTGTAAGTGCACGGCGGCGCCCCGGCCGTCAATCCGACGGCCAAATGCGGAAGCGGTGAAAAACTTTAATTTTGCGAACTTAGCAAACCGGCACCACCGCTCACTAAACAACCGGATCGGACCATTAAACTTGTTCTAGCTAACTACAAGACGGGTTAGAGATATACCGAATGATCCGAGTCCTCCGGTCTTCTCGTCGTCGTCCCGATCTCCTGCGGAAAATCCGGTCGTCACCTCCTCGCCGGAAGGGCACCACATCGCCTGCATATTTTACGGGCTCCCACCTCAATACCGAGGCAACTCGGGCACGAAGTTGGCTGACCGACGCGTCCAAGATTTGCTGTAGAATGTGTAGGGTTGAGGCTATGTCTCATTTGGGGTTTTGTTGCCTTTGAAGATGATGGAGGAATCAAGATAAGAAAAATGGTGCTTGCATTTTTCTTAACATGTAAAGAGATCAAAATGCTACACTCTCAAAATGAAGCTCTCATCTTCTTCTCTCAAAATGTCTTCAACCATCTCTTCTATGAAAATGGTGGAGGAAAAGAATACATAAGCAAGAGGGAGGTGAGTGTAGGAAAAGAGAGAGGGTGACCATATCCAAACATCATCATAACTAACTCACATCAACTACTAATCACCTCAAATCAACAAAAAGCAAGTGATGATGATAGAAAAGAATGGTATCAAAAGATGCTTTCATAATTAAAACATTTGCAAGAAAATCCTCCACAATGTGTTATTTGCAAACTTGCAAATAACACCCTCCATCGAAAAAGTCCGGCCGGGAAAGAACAAAGGAAAACCGGCCGGAACGGAATGCAAACTGGCAACTCCAGAAAACTGGTCCCGTAATAAATTACAGGAAAACCCCCATACTGTGTATACACACCCGCATCTGTATTCCGTCCGGATACAAATGCAATGAGACAAAATCTACACTGTACTATACTAGGATCCGGCTTAAACCAAAGCCGGCTAGTAATATCCGTTCGATCCTAATCCGTGCAATACCGCACGTATCCGATCGAACCTTGCCATATACCTATACGGCCTCTAGTACTAACTGTCCGATCCTGATCCGTGCAATACCGCACGTATCTGATCGGACCCTGCCATATCTCCATACGGCCTCTACAGCGTTTCGCTCGAAAGCTTGAGTAACTGAAAGTGTGGTGGACTCTAAAGCCTCGTCAATACTATGGCTGTGGATTTAACCACTAGCACGTCAGAGGTATAAGCCAATACGTGACAGGCCACCAGCTATTGACCAAAAGGGACGTCGATGAGCGAACTCATCCTGATACCCTACTGAGCCTGTCAGTGACAATATCCGTACAGTCCGGTCCGTTTGTCTATGAGCATCGCATGTCGGGCCTAGGGGGTTGGTAAAAGTCAGACCCCCAAAAGCGGTACAAGTCGTGTCGGAGTGTAGCCCAGAACACCCTGAGATACTACTGGAATACCTACCAGTAAATCTCCTGCCTTGGCCAAGGACTTCGTGTAATGGCTCTCCTAGACACAGCGCGACCTCACCCCCAATACCGGGAGAGACGAACCCCTGAAGATCCGCTCACTGCCTCCATGTGGCTCGGGACTGTACCCAACTAAAACCTGTTTGCACGACTCCTTTGAGCCGTGGTAGGGTAGTAATCAAAGCACAGTGGGAACTCACACGAGACAAATGACGATCCTCAGGTCGATGAACTAACCTGTACACATGTCACCAGGGAACTGCTATCTGACGTCAGGTATAAGACCAACTAGCATGTTCCCGGCGAGTCCTGTCCGGTGTACTCATAACCCAATGAGCACCTGTATACATCTTAGGTAAACCAACTGACACCAGTGGCTTGTGAGACCGGCCACCGCCCCTCGTCGGGGTCTCGACTGTATACACTAGTCTACTCTGGAGTATCGATGCCCTGTCTCGAAACTCCCACGACTAGGGACCTTTTAAGGATGTGCTTATAGACTACCAGCTCCTACGTATATGATCGCCCTCATACTGCCGGTAGTCAAGCAAGAATCCTAGGGGCTCTATCAACGTGCAATAGCGACCTGTCAGGTCACCTAAAGCAGTACACGATGATAAAGGTAAACCAGATAGCATACTATCATCTCGAGTAAGACTGTCATACCGGGATAGGTCCTTCCTCAATCATTGCAATCACGTGCCTGTGATCCAATAATTGACTCTGAGGGCACTATCTCCAACAATCTCCCACTTGCACTCAAGGCTAATTATTGCGATGTCGCATACTCACAGCCCGTGTGATACCGAACACCCAACTCCTCTACTATTCAGTCTCACAAATCCCGTTTGTGAAACTATTACGGTCGAGGAATAGCCTCAGTGAGTGGATCCGCCTAGATGCTTCTTTCTATGCCTCTCTATATCTCAAGTTCGCAGAGAAAGCCATCTCCCGAAATGAGCAATACTTGTCTTAGAATGTCTGGATGTCTGATGGGACCTAGCTCATAAATGAACTCCAAATCCAAACTTCTTAGACTGTATCGTCAACTGAACTTAATCAGTATCCTGCGCCATGCCTCCCTCGGTATTGCCTTGGATCACCTGTCCAAAATACTGCCCCTCGTCAGAGGGAAAAACTATAACTCTGACAATCACCCTGTCGTCCATGTCACCTTGGAAGCCTAGAGTGATAACCGTCTCCTAAAGGAGGCAGCCGTTATCATATCCCTAGAACATTCACTTATGTTCTAAAACTGCTTCCGACTGTTTTCCCAGGATTGGATCAATATCAACTTATTGCATCTAGTGCAAGAACAACATCTGGTGTGGTACTTGACATCTCATGATTGACTCAATTGCCTAAGCAAGTGATCTGCCAATCATGCACATCCCTCTCTACTTTAGTCTATAAGACACCTTTAGAGAGGGTGACTCCATTACCTGCAGGTATACTATCGTGCCAGGAGTCGTCCATTCTAAATACTCTTAGAATGCTGTCTAAGTACCCAGATTGGGAAACCACCCAAATCTAGATCTAAAAACCATAGATCTAGTAACCAGTATGTCTGATATAATGTCCAAGTCCCTTGTGGAGAAACCACTGTGTGACGACCAAAGTATAACCGATCGTAGTATAGGAATGTCACTTCCTACTTTATGTATGTCATCCAAAATCCGGATATCACACCCTACTATCTTCTCAACAGATCCATCCCCTATTCTGATGACGTCAAACCTATGACTGTCACATCAGAAATAGATGATCTATCTCCGCTATATCTGCTTTAGTCTATAAATAGACATAAGCCTGATGTCCACCAATGCTTCCGCTGCTCCCACTGACTACGACAACCCTCTGGCAGAGTCATATAGACGTGCACTTCTAAAGTTAGTTTAGAACGACGCTATACTCATCCTCCTGCCGGGTCTCGCAGCCTGGAACAACAACAATGGCAAGTGTGGGTAAACAAGAACTTCCCTGTCACCGTCCTTGAGGCTACCGGAGTACCTCTCGGGTGACTGAAGTTACCCACCTTATCTGCGGAGTGGCCAATGGAATGTCAAATCAGATTGAATCTTCAGGTTCCTTATCAAATCTTCAGTAATCGTTTGCGGTTCTGGAATCACTTCCAGTTCTACCATACTCCCACTACTGTTTTTGAAAAAATCTTTTTTTAATAAAACTGTGGCGAGTCTAGAACAATATTTCTATTGATCTGCCAGATGGTAGAAAATCAACCCTCGTCATAGCCTGGGTCAACCCACAAACAGCCATTATAGAAACGTGCCTTGAGTTATCCAGAGTCTGGTTTTAATCATAAGCCAGACAACTCCCCGTACCTTAACAACGTTAAGATATGAACTGTTCTATATCCAATATAGAACCAGAGGCACTGATTTAATTGAACCAGATTCAAATCATGCAGCTGTCTCCAGTGCATGTCAACTAAATGGGGAGAGGCCGATCAGCGTTACTCAACTTAGGAATGCTTCCAATTATGAGTAACCTTAAAAAGAAGCAATTTCTCTTTACCATTACTATCAACTGAATACCATACACAAGTATCTACATCTTCGATCACTTTGAAAAATCCCGATACTTGCTACACCTGGTTCTCTACTCTATTCAAATACCTATAACTCCTCAAAACTCAGACCCTGTGTTTCTACGAAACACATGTCTAAGAACTAGAGAAGTTAAAAGTAAACAGAATATAGTATGAGAACCAACCCCTCTGTCCTAATGGACACTGGACAACATACAATACTCTGTATGAGTCCGCTGAGTCTAACAACTCTTTCACTGTGTGTCGTAGGTTGAAAACTGTACTTATGGTTAAGAAGAATTACACCGCTGTTTAATGCTCCTTACCTAACCATCCACTGATATAGGTAAATGTCATCGACATAATATCAAAAGGTATATCTCACTCTATGAAAATAGACGTACAGATATATCAATTTGAAATTGGTGCACAACAGCGGATATTCAAAACCAAACATTTGCCGACCGGCAAACAGCCCAGGTGATCTCCTCAAATATCACCGATTACAACGAATCCCGATATAATGAGGATGATCACCTTATTCCCAATAACTTACTCCCACTCATCATCTGTAAAACCATACAGATGTGAGAATCAAACCTGGTAAATACATACCCTGGAGCAAGTGTCTAATCGGGAAATCAGTTTTCTTTTAACAGTACACAGCTGAACTGAAACATTGAAATGTTTCGATGAGGTATTCTGGTATTCCTAGTAATGCCTCTACCATTATCCAGATTCACAACTATAACCGTATAATTCATTGCCACCTCTCCAAATCCCTTTATATGTCTTTAGTCATTACCTTCTGCACACCCCTTAGGCCAAATGGTTTTCTTCCTTCCCTACCGTTCGGCACCAGCCTATGGTTTGGAAGAAGACTATCCAATAAGCATAATGGGTGTACTGTCCTAGTCCTAGGAGCACTCGCAATGCGAGAGAAGGTGAAGATAAAAGACAACCGAATAAACCTTATTCCTATTTCTCCTGGACCAGAATCCATCCCCGAACTGGAACAAGTTCCTTTCGAGTTCGTATATAACCATACAATGGAGTATCCAATAAACTGTGGATCTTCGTAGTGATACGGAGTGTCCTGGAGAAATACAAAGGTGATTTAGGATTGGCGAAGAAATACTTGGTTTGGTCGTGAATATCAGTCGCAATTTACTTTGCCATCTTACTAATCCTTTGCTTTGTCTTAATCTTAATACCTTCTGCACACCGTTTAGGCTAATTGGTTTTCTTCATTCCCTACCGGTCGGCACCAGCCTAAGGTTTGGAAGAAGACTATCCAATTTGCGTAATAGGTGTACTATCTCCTAAACCAAGGAGTACTCACAACTTGAGAGAAGGTAAAAGGGAAAAGACAACTGAATAATCCTATCCGTTTTCTCCAGAACCAGAAACCATTCTCGAAGTCCTTCGAGTTCGTATATAACCATACGATGGTTTTGTCCAATGGAAGTGGACGTTCGTAGTAATACGGGGTGTACTGGAGTAAAGGGTAAAAGTAGGAGTGGCAATGAGGTATGCAACTCTGACAATCCAAAAGCCAGTGTTTAGAAGGTTCGGTTAACTTGGTGTCTGAGTCGTAGTCTTAGGGTCGGGTCAATGGTCGCTGCCAGAGAGAGAGAGAAAAGAAACACTCAGCGTGCACTCTAACCTAGATCAGAATGGTTACCAATTTATCTAATCTGGAAACCTCCCACTGTAACTCAAATTCTCCTCCAAACCTGAAAGAAGAATTAGTCGGGGTCACCCGAGGAGTAAACCAACTCATCAGTGGGAATCGGGATCCAACTATCATCGCATGATAACATGACGGAATCCGCTCACGCTATCACACTCCAGAAGGTATGCGCATATCTGGCAAGTTTCAGTTCTTTTGAAACTCCCGATGTGGATTTTTACCCCATGCTCTTATGACCTTGACTTTGGCCAACATATCATAAGTCACATGTCAAGTTCTACCCGTCATTCTCCAGGTTAATTTGAACCCACCCGTACATGCCCTTGACTTTGGCCAAAATGGCAGTACGACTGTCCCAAACCAACGCATCTATCTATGCTGCATATGAATACCCCAATAGCTACCAATCACTGTGCCTTGACTTTGGCCAACATACACAGCTTGAATACTATTGACCACCCATATGAAACGACGGAGGGCTACGAATGGTTTCTGGCGAAAACCTTTAACGTAATGAACTTGATATCGTTGAAGGAACGGATAGCTTTTTAGAAAATATAGTGACGAAAACCTTTACTAAAGAGGTCAATCCCGGTGAAGGGATCTCGGCTCTTTCCCCGTAGAATGGGGTGCAGGATATCCCAAATGAATACCACGATGCAAAGCAAAAGTAATCGGCTATAGTGAAGTTAATGCCCCGACGCAAACTTCTGTCCAAGGGGTCACTCCCGGTGAAGGGATCTCGGCCCTTGCCTCGTCGACTGAGGAGCAGGATATTCCAAATGAATACCACGATGCAAAACAAAAGTGAACGTCCTTGCAATAACAGCCTTTTGAAAAGTGTTCCAACAACATCAGAATAGGTTTGTTTTTAACTTGCATTGATCCGAATCAACGCAGTCCCATCAATTGATCACACCACAAAGAACGAAAATATACTGATGTACGTATATGCCATCCGCATTCGCCACTGGGTCCCGTCATTACCCGTTAGGTTAGCTAACTAACGACAGAGCGGGGACTGGACTAGCGCGGATGTAAAACATATACAACATCTACTAATATATATACCAATATATTATATTCGCTCAAGGCGTGATAAGAAATGCAACATCACAGAAATGTACAGCATCACAGAACAATACAGATATCTGGGATCCCCGGGTTTCACAGAGCCACTACTGAAACCCGACGTTCCCCTGGTCGTGTGGATGCAATGAAATCCTAGACCCCTACGGGCGCGGCAAGTTACCCGCCAAAACCTGAAGCGAGGCAGCCCCCTTCAGCAACGTGAATGGACTACCCAGCATTTCACGGAATCCGGTAACTTGGGCACCCCTCCTGGGTCAACCTGTACCCCCTACGAGTGCGGCGAATAGCCCGCCAATTCTAGAGTGAAGCCCCCTCCATCCCAATCCCATGAGATGCGGGCTTGTTGCCCTCCAGAACCCGGCTATCCGTGCACCCCTCCGCGGGGTAATCCTAGTACAGAAAGTAAAATATACATACAACGGGTACATCGACCGCAACCAGGTCGTGCCCCAAAAGAATAATACAAACAGGCAGTGACGGCAGTCCACATGTCGGACGCTCGCCCCGCAATATCAAATGTACATAATACAACAAAACTGTACTAGCATTGCATCCAGGCTATCCCCCACGACCGATCCGCAACATCACAGCATAAACACAGAACATCAACGTGAAAGTCACGTTCGCAAATCCGTCTAACCGGGCTATAGCAGTTAGACTGGATTTACCGATCGAGTGACATTCACGGTCGCAGATATAATGTAAATACTGTGAAAAATGTGTTTAAAATATCCGATCGATCAAATAATTAACAAGTGGGCCCCCAAGCAATACTGTAGCACACACAGAAATTCTGGGCCCAATTTTAATATTCCAAAACCCCTAAAATTAGCCCAGAAGCCCACTGGAAAAATATGATGCAGTGAGGACACCAATGTGCGGCGGAACCGCGGCCCAAGGGGGGTTTGGCCGCGGTTCCGCGCTTCAATGTTCGACTCACTGTGTCGAACTTTTCCAGTAATCTTAGAATTTCTTGTACATCAGTTTTCTACAACCCGAAAAATTTTTGGAGCAAGGAAAAAATCGACAGAAAACTGATGTGAGGAAAAACGCGAGTTTTTGGAATTTTGGTCGATCGGAAATGCAAACACATCAAACAAAGCTAGACGAAGTTAATGGCGAGGCTCTGATACCACTGTAAGTGCACGGCGGCGCCCCGGCCGTCAATCCGACGGCCGAATGCGGAAGCGGTGAAAAACTTTAATTTTGCGAACTTAGCAAACCGGCACCACCGCGCACTAAACAACCGGATCGGACCATTAAACTTGTTCTAGCTAACTACAAGACGGGTTAGAGATATACCGAATGATCCGAGTCCTCCGGTCTTCTCGTCGTCGTCCCGATCTCCTGCGGAAAATCCGGTCGTCACCTCCTCGCCGGAAGGGCATCACATCGCCTGCATCTTTTACGGGCTCCCACCTCAATACCGAGACAACTTGGGCGCGAAGTTGGCTGACCGACGCGTCCAAGATTTGCTGTAGAATGTGTAGGGTTGAGGCTATGTCTCATTTGGGGTTTTGTTGCCTTTGAAGATGATGGAGGAATCAAGATAAGAAAAATGGTGCTTGCATTTTTCTTAACATGTAAAGAGATCAAAATGCTACACTCTCAAAATGAAGCTCTCATCTTCTTCCCTCAAAATGTCTTCAACCATCTCTTCTCTGAAAATGGTGGAGGAAAAGAATACATAAGCAAGAGGGAGGTGAGTGTAGGAAAAGAGAGAGGGTGACCATATCCAAACATCATCATAACTAACTCACATCAACTACTAATCACCTCAAATCAACAAAACGCAAGTGATGATGATAGAAAAGAATGGTATCAAAAGATACTTTCATAATTAAAACATTTGCAAGAAAATCCTCCACAATGTGTTATTTGCAAACTTGCAAATAACACCCTCCATCGAAAAAGTCCGGCCGGGAAAGAACAAAGGAAAACCGGCCGGAACGGAATGCAAACTGGCAACTCCAGAAAACTGGTCCCGTAATAAATTACAGGAAAACCCCCATACTGTGTATACACACCCGCATCTGTATTCCGTCCGGATACAAATGCAATGAGACAAAATCTACACTGTACTATACTAGGATACGGCTTAAACCAAAGCCGGCTAGTAATATCCGTTCGATCCTGATCCGTGCAATACCGCACGTATCCGATCGAACCTTGCCATATACCTATACGGCCTCTAGTACTAACTGTCCGATCCTGATCCGTGCAATACCGCACGTATCTGATCGGACCCTGCCATATCTCCATACGGCCTCTACAGCGTTTCGCACGAAAGCTTGAGTAACTGAAAGTGTGGTGGACTCTAAAGACTCGTCAATACTATGGCTGTGGATTTAACCACTAGCACGTCAGAGGTATAAGCCAATACGTGACTGGCCACCAGCTATTGACCAAAAGGGACGTCGATGAGCGAACTCATCCTGATACCCTACTGAGCCTGTCAGTGACAATATCCGTACAGTCCGGTCCGTTCGTCTATAAGCATCGCATGTCGGGCCTAGGGGGTTGGTAAAAGTCAGACCCCCAAAAGCGGTACAAGTCGTGTCGGAGTGTAGCCCAGAACACCCTGAGATACTACTGGAATACCTACCAGTAAATCTCCTGCCTTGGCCAAGGACTTCGTGTAATGGCTCTCCTAGACACAGCGCGACCTCACCCCCAATACCGGGAGAGACGAACCCCTGAAGATCCGCTCACTGCCTCCATGTGGCTCGGGACTGTACCCAACTAAAACCTGTTTGCACGACTCCTTTGAGCCGTGGTAGGGTAGTAATCAAAGCACAGTGGGAACTCACACGAGACAAATGACGATCCTCAGGTCGATGAACTAACCTGTACACATGTCACCAGGGAACTGCTATCTGACGTCAGGTATAAGACCAACTAGCATGTTCCCGGCGAGTCCTGTCCGGTGTACTCATAACCCAATGAGCACCTGTATACATCTTAGGTGAACCAACTGACACCAGTGGCTTGTGAGACCGGCCACCGCCCCTCGTCGGGGTCTCGACTGTATACACTAGTCTACTCTGGAGTATCGATGCCCTGTCTCGAAACTCCCACGACTAGGGACCTTTTAAGGATGTGCTTATAGACTACCAGCTCCCACGTATATGATCGCCCTCATACTGCCGGTAGTCAAGCAAGAATCCTAGGGGCTCTATCAACGTGCAATAGCGACCTGTCAGGTCACCTAAAGCAGTACACGATGATAAAGGTAAACCAGATAGCATACTATCATCTCGAGTAAGACTGTCATACCGGGATAGGTCCTTCCTCAATCATTGCAATCACGTGCCTGTGATCCAATAATTGACTCTGAGGGCACTATCTCCAACACAAGGGACATCGTTTCATCTTGGCGACGACTGATTACTTCTCCAAGTGGGCAGAGGCGGTACCGTTGAGGGAAGTGAAGACGGAGAACATCCTCCATTTCTTCAAAATGCATGTCATTTACCGGTTTGGAACCCCGAGAAGGATCATCTCTGATAATGGGCCAGCCTACCGAAGTCATAAAATTAGCCGCTTCGCACAGCAGCACAATATAGACTGGAGATATTCCTCAATCTATAATCCGCGAGCTAACGGTCTCGCCGAGGCCTTCAACAAGACCTTGACGAAAATTATAAAGAAAACGGTGTTCCGAAACAAGAGGGACTGGCATGAGAGGCTGCAAGAGGCTCTTTGGGCATATCGAACCACGTTCAAGACGGCCACGAACACAACGCCCTACGCGTTAGTATTCGGCACGGAAGCGGTACTACCCCTTGAAATAGAATTACCCTCTTTGCGAGTAGCAATTCACTACGAGCTGACGGATGAAGAAAATACTCACCTCTAGTTTGAAGAGCTTGACGCTCTTGATGAAACCCGGCTCATAGCATAGCAAAATCTGGAAGCTTATAAAGCAAAGATGATGCGCTCGTATGAAAGGTTGACCCGACCAAGGACATTCCGCCAAGAAGAACTAGTGCTAGTGGTCAAAAGGCCCATGATCCCCAATCGCGCCAAGCGAGGAAAATTCGGGCCAAACTATGAAGGCCCATACATCATAGATAAGGTCTACCAGGGTGGGGCCTATCTACTCATGGACATGCACGGTGAAAGGCCTTTCAGGCCAATAAACGGTCGCTTCCTAAAGAAATACTATGTTTAATGAGCCACAGCCTAGGTCAATGGTAGATGACGACGACTATGTCCGCTCGCTATCTTCCTAAGCCCAAACTCTATCAGCAATAGCCAGCCTTCTCAAACGTCGGACCGAAATGTCCTTAAACTAATAGTAGACCGAAACGTCTTTAAACTAATATCGCAACATCTTTTAGGCTGATGAGATATAAAAAAAATATATAAAAATAAAATTAAAACAAACGGTATGTCCATAAGCAAAAAGGGCACGGATGAAAACCCGAAAGGGCTCCGTGAGTAAAAACAGCAGGGCTACCGGCGAGTGTTCGTGAAAACCCGAAAGGGCGCGACCTCGTAAAAAAAAAGAGAAAAAAAAATATAAAAATAAAAAGAATAAAAAAAAACGGTATGTCCATAAGCAAAATGGGCGCGGATGAAAACCCGAAAGGGCTCCGTGAGTAAAAACAGCACGGCTACCGGCGAGTGTTTGTGAAAACCTGAAAGGGCGCAACCTCGTTAAAAGACACTTATAGGGTCCTCTCGACCTTATAAGGAGAAACCACCCACGTGAGATCCTTACGACTCACAAAGAAACAACACACTTAGGAATCCCCACGATTCCTAAGGAGAAAATACACTTGCGAGATCCTCACGACTCGTAAGGAGAAATCTCTTATGAGACCCTCATGGCTCATAAGATTTGAAAGTCTTAAGTCACAGAGACCTAAACCTGTGCTTAAGCAACCCCCACAATATCCGATACGGCCCTACAAGTGGCTCAATATTGACCCTTGTATACAATCCACGGGCGCGAATAAACATTTCCCTAACCAAGTCCCGTCCGTGGCTGGGGATATGTTCACAAGACCCTTGTAGGTCCTCTCGATTTACAAGGAGAAAACCCTCCTGTAGGATCCTTACGACTTACAGAGGAACATGCACTTAGGAATCCTCACGATTCCTAAGGAGAAAATATGCCTACAAGATCCTCACGACTTGTAGGGAGAAATAACTTTGTGAGACCCTTACGGCTCATAAAGTCAAAAGCCTTAGTCGACAGGACCCTAACCCTGGTCGCTAAGCCTCCTTTGTTCGACAATGACAGAGGCAAATGATGATGCGCTCCTGGCAACATCCCAGTTGTAGCGGTGCTGATGCCAAAATCAGTGTCCAAGTTCAGGTTTACGGCGAAAAGCCAGTAGGCCGCACATGCATACGAAATAGCCGAAATGATGGGGCGACTTGCAATAAAAAGCAACAAGTAAAAATGTATGCATGGAAAATAGCCGAAATGATTGGGCAACTCGCAATAAAAAGCAACGAGTGAAAATAAAATAAATAGCCGAAATGATTGGGCACCGCGAAAAATAGCCGAAATGATTGGGCAATCGCGACCTTCGCGATATAAAAGCTGAAATGATAGAGCATCGCGGAAATAAGATAAAATAAAAAAATGATAAAACTTTGGCCCTACAGTCAAGATCACATGAATCCCTGTATACAATCCAAGGGCGTAAACAAAGAGGGAACCATACCTTCCCAACAGGCTCCGCCAGAAGACGAAGCCAAACCTCGACGGTTCATTCCAACTCCGAAGAAACCAGTGTCTTCAGCCAATCCCTCGACTCACGGATACAAACACTCCTTGACGAGAGCTTCCTGATCCGCGTCGACCTGCAGAGCCACCAGAGCCCCCGTGGGAACCCTCGACTCGTTTCAAACCCCAAGGAAACAAATAATCCATGGCGCTTGGGAAACAAATAATCCCTAGCAAATTCCTCGACTCACGGATACAAACACTCCTTGACGAGAGCTTCCTGATCCGCGTCGACCCGCAGAGCCACCAGAGCCCCCGTGGGAACCCTCGACTCATTTCAAACCCCAAGGAAACAAATAATCCTTGGCGCTTGGGAAACAAATAATCCCAGCAAACTCCTCGACTCACGGATACAAACACTCCTTGACGAGAGCTTCCTGATCCGCGTCGACCTGCAGAGCCACCAGAGCCCCCGTGGGAACCCTCGACTCGTTTCAAACCCCCAAGGAAACAAATAATCCTTGGCGCTTGGGAAACAAATAATCCCTAGCAAATTCCTCGACTCACGGATACAAACACTCCTTGACGAGAGCTTCCTGATCCGCGTCGACCCGCAGAGCCACCAGAGCCCCCGTGGGAACCCTCGACTCGTTTCAAACCCCCAAGGAAACAAATAATCCTTGGCGCTTGGGAAACAAATAATCCCTAGCAAATTCCTCGACTCACGGATACAAACACTCCTTGACGAGAGCTTCCTGATCCGCGTCGACCCGCAGAGCCACCAGAGCCCCCGTGGGAACCCTCGACTCGTTTCAAACCCCAAGGAAACAAATAATCCTTGGCGCTTGGGAAACAAATAATCCCTAGCAAAGTCCTCGACTCACGGATACAAACACTCCTTGACGAGAGCTTCCTGATCCGCGTCGACCCGCAGAGCCACCAGAGCCCCCGTGGGAACCCTCGACTCGTTTCAAACCCCAAGGAAACAAATAATCCTTGGTGCTTGGGAAACAAATAATCCCCAGCAAACTCCTCGACTCACGGATACAAACACTCCTTGACGAGAGCCTCCTGATCCGCGTCGACCCGCAGAGCCACCAGAGCCTCTATGGGAACCCTCGACTCGTTTCAAACCCCAAGGAAACAAATAATCCTTGGTGCTTGGGAAACAAATAATCCCAGCAAATTCCTCGACTCACGGATACAAACACTCCTTGACGAGAGCCTCCTGATCCGCGTCGACCCGCAGAGCCACCAGAGCCTCTATGGGAACCCTCGACTCGTTTCAAACCCCAAGGAAACAAATAATCCTTGGCGCTTGGGAAACAAATAATCCCTAGCAAACTCCTCGACTCACGGATACAAACACTCCGTGACGAGAGCTTCTTAACTCATGTCAACTGTTCCGCTACAACTGCAAACAGATCCCCGATTCGTCTCAATTTGTAAGAAGAAGTCTCAGACAGCAAGGATTGAAAAGCTTGCTTTTTGAGCAATGGGGCCCTGCAAGTCAATCCATACTGGTCTCTTGCATACTATTCACGGGTCTCACTCTCCGAAGTCGAATTTCGACGAGGAGGGAAACAACCACTTACGAATCCTCTCGACTCGTAAGAGGGAAAATTCTCTTATAGGATCCTTACGACTTAGAAGAGAAAACCACACTTAGGAATCCTCACGATTCCTAAGGAGAAAACCCACCTATGAGATCCTCTCGATCCGTAGGGAGAAAATTCTCTATGAGACCCTCACGGCTCATGGAGTTGAAAAGTCTTAGGCAGCAGATCTGAACCTGCGGCCGAAGCCATCGCTGATTCTTAGGAAAGTCAAGATGCGTGTCCTACTATCCGTCAACCATGTTCGCTAAGGTGATATGCTGATAATAAAAGAAGGAAAAGACCAGGAAATGACACATTACAAAAAAAGGTGTATCTTTTATTCATAAACTTGATCGGATACAGGATACATTATGTCAAAGGATAAAAAAAAATATACATATACATTCTTTTATCTATAAGAACGAACGATACAAAAATGGATAGCTACCGAGGAGGAAGTGTCTTTAGTAAGTTCACAAGCTGCTCTCGCACTTCCTTCAGCGCTTCCTCTCGAGTGACAGCCGCGGCCACCTCCGCCTCCACCTGAGCCCGCTGCTGCAAGAAGGATGAAAGTTGCTCCTCTGCCGCCTTCTGGGCTGCTTCCTGGCTGGCTGCAGCTCGCTCGACAACGTCAAGTTTTTGCCTCAATGATAACCCTTCGGAGAGGCATTGCAGGAGGCCCTCAAAGATAACCTTCAGCCATGCGGCATTGGCCTCCACCCGAGCATGCAGTTGTGCAGACTTGCTCGAAGTCTCACCACGCTCCTTACGCCTTGAAATGACTTCTTGTTCGAGATGGCGGAAGTAAGGAGCGCTCTGCTCAATCCACGCTGTTCTTTGATTACTGGCAGCCAAGGTCTCGGGAGCGGGACGCAGCGACTCCAACTGATATAGGCGACCCTCGATCTCCTTACAATGGTTAACCAAGGATGCAATGATTCCCTCATCATGAAAGTTCACGAGTATTGCTAGCATCGGGTTAACCACCATAGCGAAGTCTGCGGCGGATGTAGGAGTTTCAACGTCGAGTTCCTCGACGTAGTCACTCAACATGCGCAGACTATTCGCGGCGCCTTTTGAAGACAGACTCCTCAGATAAGGACCCGCCGGCATTGTAATGCGAGGCTCGAAGGGCGCCGAAGCCAGAACGACAGCTAAAAAGAAACAGGATGCGATCAGATAACAGTACGAAAAATAAAGAGAGGAAAGTTACCAATATGATGGTCATTGTACCGGTTGAGACAGATGGCAAGGTCGGAAGGGCTGGTGGCGCAGCTGATCTTTTATCCCCTCCTTCAATCTGTAGCACTGCAGTTGGGATGAGAAAAAGAGGTTAGAGGTAATTCCATCAATAAAAAAAGAGGAGGGATGTCAACGGAAATCATACTCACCAACGCCACCAGAGGAAGAAGCAAGCTCGGATGGGAAGGAAAAGTGTGGGAGCAACATCTGATATACATGATCAAAAAGCACTCCTGAAAACACAACAGTGTGACTTTAGTACACGAATTATATGTCTGGAAAACAAGACTAATAAATCGTAAACACATACCTTCCAACATCTTCGAGGGTATGAGAGAAGGTTGAGAGGTGACCACCACCAAAGCAGTCGTTGAAGACGCTCCCTCGAGCAGTGGGGCATCGGCACTAGCCGCACCTGCATTACGAAAAGGTGAACTTGTTAGAAAAAGTTGCAAAGTAAAGAAAAGCAGCCACTTAGGGTTTACCTGAGGAGCTCCCGGCTGAAACGGAGGCGACTCCCTCCTCTACCGACATGAGACCACCGCCCGTGGCCTCGTCACCCGACTCGATGGGGACCGTCGTCGTGCTAGCAAGACCTGGGGACGGCGGAGGGCCATAGACGGGAAGGGCTATGATTGCAGTATTGCCAGATTCCAGAGAGGGAGCGGTTGGCTCGTCCTCGGGAATCATGGCCACCTCACCCACTACTCTCTCAGGTTCAGTAGCTGCAGTTGTATCGTCTACCGTCGCCAAGGGACCGCCGACCTCGAGCGCCTCAGCCGCCACCACCCTGGACTCAGTTATAATGATCATATCATCTGCCACCGCTTCAGGTTCGGCATTAATGACCTTCTCGGCGGTAGGCCCCTCGACCTCCACTTCAGGCTCCATGGCCTCAACAATATTACCCACTGTCGGCTCGAGTTCGGCAGGCATCGCCTCCTCCGTTCCCCTAGGATCGACGGCTTCCGCCTCTCCCCCGATCGGACTTGGCCCTGCAAAAATAAGAGATATAAGGACCAATGACATTAAAATCCTTATAACAAAGACTCTGAGAGAAATATTACCTGAAGCGGATTTACCGTTTGCGCTCCGAACTGCTCGCGCCACCTCTCTACGGGCAGTGGATAGGGCGACAGAGGCCTCTTCGGAGGGAGTGTCAGCTCGAGGGGCGGTGCTGGGGCCCGCTCCCATAGCCAAGGCAGCCCTGCGCGCCTTCGCCTCACGCCTTAACCGCTTCCTCTCCTCCCGAGCGGTCATGAGGGACCCCTGTGACGCCTCCTTCAAGGCATCATCATATTCATTCAGGGATGCCTCCAGAGCCTTTAAGGCATCTCTCATCGGCTCTTCAAAACGAACCTCCTGCGGTGGCCCAGAAGAAGCAGGAACGTCGGCAGCTGGTAGGACATCTGCGTCGCTAGGAGGGAGCGGCATTGAGGTTCCTGTAATTAAAAGGGAAAGGTTAGATCGACCATAACACAAGGAAAACAAAAAACTTGATGAGTCGAAACTTACTAAGGCCCATAGATGCCCTGAGATGTTCCTCCTCCTGAAAAGTCTTCAGAGAAGCAGCAATGGCTTCTTCATCAGTGACGCCTATTGAAAGAAAAGAAAGAAAAGCGTAAGTCAAAAGTAATGAAGAGGATATGTTGCAATAAAGAAAAGGCGACTAGTAGTTACCTGATTGCGCAAGCTTAGCTAGCCACACGTCACGCTTCACCAGCCATGCCGAAGCTCTGAGAGCAGCTTCCAAGTCTGTATCGTCCGGCGGCGGCATCACCAACCCTGCGTTAGTCCCATATTCGAGCAGACCTTCAGCATGAGGAGCATGGGGTTCCTGGCCGAACATGACATCCGCAGCGAAGAGCGACTTCTTTTTCTTTTGACCCCCGACCCTAGGCTAGCGGGGGATCGACTTCCGCTTAGCAGCTACTTTGGGACGACGGGTCCCGATGTCCGCACCCGCGCCAGACTCCGGCAAGGGTACGACCACCGCCTCCACTAGAGCACAGGGTGCGGGAGGTGCGTCTGTGATATCAGGGAGCGGCAGCTCACGTGGAGGGCTTTGCGCACGTGATGGTCTGCCCCCAGCATCTTTTAGAGGAGGAACCACCAGGATCCTTGGCGCTAAGGGAGCGTTACGATTGGTACCGGGGGGTACTTCTTTACGGTCGATCAACACTCGCCTCTCTTCCTTTATAACAGCCCCCGTCGCATGATTGTACCACTCTTTATATACATTAAGGAGTCGTGGAGCACAGGCCGGCGTGCTAATGAAAAAACGAGAACCCGTGTTCAGGCGCATGAAGTGGTGTAACGCGTTCTCCATCCCTTCTTCATTTACAGCAGGTTCCAGTAAGAAAGCTTCTAAGGCTACCCCTTGATCGTAACCCAGTTGTCGGGCAAAACGATGCGGGTTATATCTCATAAAGACTGCTGCACCGCCCTGCCTGAAGACTAGGAAACCCGGTCTAATAGAATACAAATGAAGGATCTCCCGGGCTGTTAACACTGAAACTCCATCCTTGAAGGAGTCCTGTAGTGGTCGCACCGCAGTGGTGGACGCTTTTCCAATGGTTAATACCTTATCAATAAAGGACATCCCGACTCCAACGGTGTGAGGGCGAAGCAGTAAACCTCTGGCGTCCCGTGGTGAAGGGGTCACGATTGATGAGCCAATCAGCTGTAAAATGCGAGGAAAACCGCACTTGTCGAAGAATGAAGGCCTTTTATGCATACCGAAGACACCCGCCGTGTGTAGCCCGAGCCACGATGCAAAGTAATGCATCGGGAAGACCACGTGCAGTACCCCGGGCTCGTTGGCATCCGCTGCTCGGCTGAGGCCATGATATAGGTGCGCCAGGCCGGCAATCCCCACGGCCACCTTTACCCCGATGACCATGCGGTGGGCTGGATAAAAGACAGAGGGCCGCATGCGATGAGAATGCATTGGGATCGCGAACCAACTCAGCCACAGCCCGAGAAATCCTAAGAAAAAGGCCTCCTCATCCATCCCAGGGGCCGCAATTTCCGCGAAAGATATGGTAGGGAAGTCTGGGAGGAAGAAAGCCTTTTGGTCTACCTCCTTCGTCGGCAGGTTATCCAAACCTAGGCCAAAAGGATCATCCAGGATGGCAGATTTGACGGCTCCTGGCGAAATAACGCTCGGACGGAGGAAGCGAGCAATGAAGTCCTCAAAATTAACTCCTCGGCTCCCGTGTTCGATGAAGAGGGACTCGTAGATGTTCAACACCTTAATCAGGCTCGGGAATTGGTGTTGAACGGCATTTTCCGGCGTAATCCCCCTTAACATCGGCTTAGCACCGAAGATGTACTCATCTGTCGAGAGCAACTCTTCATAGTGTTCCCCCATGACCGGTGGGCCGGATACCTCCGCGAATTACTCCAAAGAAATAGACACTTCCCGATCCATGGCAAGGAAAGTGTGGGTGGGAATATTCCATTGCTCCAAGAAAACCTTGAACCACCAGGTGGGGAGCGTAGGATATTGGAAGAGAGAGACGTAGACTGCGGTGTACAGTCCTAGTCTTATCAACTGCGACTTTCTCGTCGACAGGATGTACCGGGCCCACGGCAGATAGCCAATTGGGTGACGGGGAATCAAACAAAGGTTATATGATTGCCCCCAGGGCCGTGCTTCCCCCTGACAGATACGGCGTCCTAGGATATCCAAAACCATAAGACGCTGAACCGGAACCGCATCCATAGCGGGATGAAGAAAGCTGTTCGCGGTCCAGTCTATCATCTCCACGGCATACTGCACTGGAGGTGGGTTAGCGTAGTGAATTGCCGTGATAGGTTCTGACGGTACCGCGCAGGTGAAGCTCCGTCGGCCCACAATAATTTGGTTATACCAAGACCCCCAAAGGTGGAGTATCTTGTACTCCGGGTCGTACTCTCTAATCATGGTTAGGGCTTCACGGTCCAAGGGCGCCTCGGGAAATCCCTCCTCCGAGCGGACGAACGGGAATGAAGTGTCTTCAGACATGATCGCTGCAAAAAAACAATTTAGCCATTAGTGTTGTAATCCCAACGTTTGGCATTGAAAGAAGAAAATGCATTCATTAAATTAAAATCAAAACTAATTAATTACACCGCACCACAGTGCAGTGAGTAAGAGACCAAAGAGGGACCCACAAAATCTAAATGACAATGCGTCAGTTAATAAGACAAACTCATCATTGGATGAGATTGTCAGTTGGTCCCCGGGGGAACATTCCCATTTTAAAAAAAAGGGGGGGGAAGAATCCCTAAAGACAAGGAGAAAATCTCCTCTTTCAGAGCAAAGCTCTGTCACAGAATGACACTTGTCAAATTCTGGTCTCAAAAGAATAAAATTCTTTAAAAAGGAGCCTAGCTCTGTAATATTCCATCAAAAAGAAAATTTTGAAAATAATTTTAAAATTAAAATTTCTGGAATCTTGAAAAATCCATGAAAACTTACAAAAAAGTTCTTTATTTTTCAGATCTAAAAGATCTACATTTGATTCAAGAGCAAAGCTCTGTTCATGGGTTAGAACCCATGAACAAGATCTCTGTAGATCTATAAGTTTTTTTTTAGAGCAAAGCTCTGTTAATGAAACCCCAATGGGGATCTCTTTAGATCGAAAGATCTGTAAGAGCAAAGCTCTATTAGTTAATTAAAATATTTAATCTAAGATTAAGTTTACCTAAAATTTTCTAACTTGGAAAATGAGAGCAAAGCTCTAAAGTTCTGGAAACGAGAGTAAAGCTCTGGAGTTTTAAGCAAGAGCAAAGCTCTGAAAATCAAAATCTAGAAAAATGGTGAGATTTTCTAAGGGTCAGAGGCCCTATTTATAAGGGGCTTGCGCCCCTTGAGCTTATCTCTTGATCCAACGGTCAAGGGCTTGCCACCGCTGCACTCACGTGTGCGCCACGTGAGCGCAACAGTGGGGGGGCATTTGTTTCGCCCAATCAGAGCAAAGCTCTGTTCAAATTCAAAATTTAAAATTTTGAAGCAACGCTTCAAGTCTCGGGCGCAACGCGCCACGTGTCAGGCGCTAATACGTCAGCGCAACGCCCAAGAAGGCGCGCCCAATCAGAGCAGAGCTCTATTTTTATGAAGCAACGCTTCAGTTGCGCTGCGCTCTGCGCTGCGCGACACGTGTCAGCGCAGATGCGCTAGCGCAGTTGCGCTGCGCTCTGCGCTCCGCGACACGTGTCAGCGCAGATGCGCTAGCGCAGTTGCGCTACGCTGTGCGCTGCGCGACACGTGTCACGCGCTGGGGCATCTGCGCCAAACTGAATTAAGATTTTAAGAAATCTTTTCTGTTCTTGTTAAAACAAGAAGATTTTCTTCTGCAAAGCAGAAGCCCTTGGATCAAAGATCCAACGGTGGGGAAAATTCCCCAAATCACTCAGAGAATGATATCTTTAACAAATTTAACTAATTTGTGAGCACTATAAAAAGGACCCTAAGCCTCAATTCAAAGGGATCGACATTTTCTTGAAAACTCAAGAACTTTAAACAGAGAGAACTCTGAGAAGATTTCAAGAAAAAGGTAAAGAACCTTCATGAATTAGAAGAAATTCCTTCTAATAGATCATTGGTCTAAAAACAAGATCAATGATCTTTACATAATAAACAGTGCTTTGCACTTCTTGTGAACCTATGGTTCTTTAAAACAACAAAAATAAAAAAAAATAGTGCTTGGCACTTTTATGAACCTCTGGTTCTTCAAACAAAAGAAAAATTTATTTTTCTTTGATCTAATTTAGATCAAGAAATTAAATAGTGCTTTGCACTTCGGTTCTTGAATCTAAAAGATTCTTAGTGCTTTGCACTTCCAAACTGCGCCGTTGCGCTCTTAAGAGAGCGCCACGTGTCAGCTATAGAACCACTTGCGCTAATCGCTCTTAAGATAGAGCTTTGCTCTCTGGAATTGGCGCAACTCGCTGAGAGCGCGCCACGTGTCAGCAGCGCAACAGCGTAGCGCGCTAGCGCTGCGCACTGCGCTAGTGCGTTTGCGCTCACCAGAGCATGACACGTGTCATCACCATATGAGCTTGTGCTCATTACTCGGCGCAAAGCGCCAGACGAATGTACTGCCTTGGTTACAAAAGGAGCCAAGCCCAATTAAATAAGGCCTAACAGGTCTAATAAAATGCAATGCATTGTTTTAAGAAGGGGCAGAGCCCAAACTAAAATAGATGCTCTGCATCATAAATAAAGGGACAGAGCCCAAATCAAAAGCCTAGTAAGCCAGAATATAATGCAGTGCATTATTAAATATGGGCAAAGCCCTAGCACAGGCCTAACAGGCCAAAGATCAAGAAAAATGTTGAATATTCTCAACTGGACTTAACCTAATTTTGGCCGTAAGTCCTCAAATTAAATTGACTGAGCAAAATTGCTCTCCTAAACCAATTTATCTCCGGTTCGAGGGTACATCTCCGAACTCCTCCGACATCTATCGTTGTAATCCTTCAACGACGTCGGAGAGGCGACGGGTCCCAACGATCACACATCCATATGGACCGAAACGTCCTTAAACTAATATTGGACCGAAACGTCCCTAAACTAATAATTGGACCGAAACGCCCTTAAACTAATGTCGGACCGAAACGTCCCTAAACTAATGTCGGACCGAGACGTCCCTAAACTAATATCGGACCACCATGTCCCTAAACTGGAATATGGGCCACCACGTCCCTAAACTGGCGATGGACCACTACGTCCCTAAACTGGAAAATGGACCACTACGTCCCTAAAACTGGAACAATAGAGCCTCCAAATGCTCTTTTGCCGGATCTAAACGGTCCCGTTTAAGTTGATATTAGCCCCAAATACGGCTAACGTATCCTTAGACATTTAAAATGAATGATAAGACTCCAAATCAATTTCGGCTCAAGGGTACATCTCTGAACTCCTCTGACACCTGTCGTTGTAATCCTTCAACGACGTCAGAGAGGTGACAAGTCCTGACGGCCATATATTAAATGAATCATTACGTTAAGTTGATCTTAGTCTAAAACAGGGCTAATGTATCCTTAACGAACGTTTAAGTTGATCTTAGCCGCAACGCGACTAATGCATCCTTAAACTAAAAAACACCAAACCCAAATCTAAGTAAATACGGATTTGGACTAATCCACGTCCTAAGGGCGACGGCCTTACTCAGTCTCCGTATACAATCCACGGGCAACCACAAACAAAAAAAACACACACGACACGAAGTGAAATTCTGGAGAAGGAGAAAGTTGTTACCGCGATGCGGTAGCGTAATTAACTGCAGGGGCTTGCGCGTGCAGGGAAGAGCGTCCCCACAATCAAAAACCCCTCACCCTAAGGGGGAATCTGACGAAGTCTGCTAAATCGGCCGCATCCGTCTAAACCTCCGATACAATGTGCCATAAATCAACTTGGCATTTTCGGAGAGGTAAACGGATAAAACCACTTAGCATCTGCCCCGAATCTCAGGCATAGACGCAAAGTCTGTGCCGCCATTCGGAGGGGAACACACCCCACCTTGGGTCAACCTGTACCCCCTACGAGTGCGGCGAATAGCCTGCCAATTCTAGAGTGAGGCCCCCTGCCTCTCAAAGCCATGAGATGCGGGCCCGTTGCCCTCCAGAACCCGGCTATCCGTGCACCCCGTCGCGGGGTAAACCTAGTACAGAAATGAAAATATATACAACGGGTACATCGACCTCAACCCGGTCGTGTCCCAAAAGAATAATATACAAGCAGGCAGCGACGGCAGTCCACATGTCGGACGCTCGCCCCGCGATATCAAATGTACAAATAGATCCAAACTGCACTACCATTGCACACAGCTATCCACCACGACAAATCCGCAACATCACAGCACATCAACGCGAATGTCATGTTCGCAAACCCGTCTAAAAGGACTATAGCAATTAGACAAGATTTACCGCTCGAATGATATTCACGGTCGCAGATATAATGTAAGCACTGTGAACAAACATATTTAAAATTCCGATCGACAAAACTTCACGAAGTGGGCCCCAAGTACAAATTCAATACTCCAACAAATCTAGGCCCAAACAAAATATTCCAGAAACCACAATTCCACATGAAAGACACCCAGAAGAAAAATGGTGCACTGAAGCCCCAAAACGACGGCGGAACCGCGGCACACCCATGGGTTCTACGGCGGTTCCGCGGCGGTTTTGTGGGATGAGTCTACCAAATTTCTTCTGCAGTTTTAGAAAAGCCTGCTCGATTTTCTGACATACTCAAAATAATTTTTAGACGACAAAAAAAATTCGACAGAAACTTTAAATTTGGAATTGCAGTTTTGGAAATTTCGTTCGATCGATCTTTTAAACATGTTAGAACAAGATAGAAAAGATTAATGGCGTGGCTCTGATACCATGTAAGTCTACGGTAGCGCCTCGGCCAATAATCCGAGGCCAAACGCGGAATAAAAACTTTTTCATAAACTGGCGCTAACATAGACTGTAACCCGGATCGTGCCATTAACACTAAACTAGCAATCTACAAAATGATAGAATGGCTATACCGATCGATCCGTGTCCTTCGGTCTTTAGCCATCATCCCACGCTTCTCACGGCATCTCCGATCTCCTGTCTTCTCATCGAGGTGGCACCACGTCAACGGATCTTTATACGGGCTGGCGCCTCTAAACCGAAGCAACTCGGATATGAAGTTTGCTAACCGACATGTCCAAAATTGAAGTATAGATAGTGTAAAATACTTTGTCTCAAGGTACCCAATGGATTGTGTGAAGGTAAATGAAGTTGCCCAAAATGGAGTTGAGATCAAATAAGCTAAGGATTTTTGATTTGGAAATATATTGCATGCAAAGATAAAAATCAGCCCCACCAAGAAATGGTGCTCGGCCAAAGTGAAAATCAAGCACACTAAGTGCTCTGCCAATTTCAAAAAGAGGGAATGGTTCACAGTGAATGGAATGGGGGGTGAGCACAAACAAAAAGTGGTGACCATAAGCCGAAACCCATCACAAAATATCATATTCTCAAAAGCAAAAGCAATGAATGAATTGGCCACCTCACAAATTAAAACCATGCCTCTTTAATGCTAAAAATCCATGACTCATCCAAAACAAATGAAGCCCCCGCCTCATCACAAATTTCGGCCATGACTAAAAACATGAAGGAAATGTTAGCCAAAAAATGAAATATCAACTTCAACCAATAATTAAACACTAAAAAATAATGTTTAATCAAACGGAGAAAAACTGGCAACTTCAAAAAGCAATCCCGTAACAAATTACAGGATTACCCCATAACTGTATATACATACCCGCATTTGTATTCCGACCGAATACAAAATGCAATGAGACAAAAATATCCCTACACAATATAATATTAGGATCCGGCTTAAACCAAAGCCTACTAGCATTATCTGTCCGAACCATGACACGTGCACAAGTGCACGTGTATGTTCGAACCATGCTATAAAACCATACGGCCTCTACAACGTTTCGCCCGAACTTAGAAAACTATCTATGGAGGGCTCTAAAGACTCGTCAATACGCGGGCCGTGGATTTAACCACAAGAGCGTCAGTGGTACAAGTTGTACGTAACGGCTGCCCCATGTATTGAGCAAAAGGGAAGCCAATGAGCGAACTCATCCTGGAACCCTAACTGAGCCTATCAGTGAAAATATCCGTACAGTCCGGTCCGTTCGTCTATGATCATCGCATATCAGGCCTAGGGGGCTGGTAACGTCAGACCCCCAATAGCGGTATAAGTCGTGTCAGAGTGTAGCCCAGAACACCCTGAGATACTACTGGAATACCTACCAGTAAATCTTCTGCCTCGGCCGAGGGCTTTGTGTAATGGCTCTCCTAGACATAGCGCGATCTCACCCCCAATACCGGGAGAGACGAACCTCTGCCGATCCGTTCACTGCCTCCATGTGGCTCGGGACCGTACCCAACTAAAACCTGTTTGCACGACTCCTTTGAGCCATGGTAGGGTAATAATCAAAGCACAGTGGGAACTCACACGAGACAAATGATGACCTCAGGTCGATGAACTAACCTGTACACATGTCACCTGGGAACTGTTATCTGACGCTAGGTATAATACCAACTAGCAGGTTCCCGGAGAGTTCTGTCCTGTGCCCTCATAACCCAATGAGCACATGTATACATCTTAGGTGATCCAACTGACACCAATGGCTTGTGAGACCGGCCACCGCCCATCGTCGGGGTCTCGACTATATACACTAGTCCACTCCAGAGTATCGATGCCCTGTCTCGAAACTCCCACAACTAAGGACCACTTTTAAGGATATACTTATAGACTACCCAACTCTCACGTATATGATCGCCATCATACTGTTGGTAGTCAAGCAAGAATCCTAGGGGCTCTATCAACGTGCAATAGTGATCTGTAATGTCACCTGAAGCAGTACACGATGATAAAGGTAAACCAGATAGCATACTATCATCTCGAGTAAGACTGTCCTACCGGTATAGGTCCTCTCTCAATCATTGCAATCACGTGTCTGCGATCCAATAATTGACTTTGAGGGCATTATATCCAACACCCCACATTTCGAATGGCCAGCTATCCACCGTTGGGTGTAGCGGATTTAGATGTTGGTGGATAAAGTCCCCATGAATCTGGCACGAGTGGCACTGCTTCGCGTATTCTAAGCAGTCTTGATCATCGTGGGCCAATAGTAGTCCATTCTTTTGATCTTCAATTTCATTTTCGGCCCAGCTTGGTGAGAACCGCAGAAGTCATGAATTTCTTGGACGACTCTCCTTGCCTCTTCAGGTCCCAGGAATCTTAGCCATAGAGAATCAAATGATCTTTTATACAGAGTATCATTAACAAAAGCGAAGGATAGAGCTAGTTTCATGAGCTGATGCCTTGAGGATGCGTCTTCAGATGTTCGACGGGATTTGAAGTAGTCTATAAAGACTTCTCTCCAATCCTTAGTCTTTTCCTGATCTTTTATTTGTAGGACCGTTTCCTCGGTCGCTCCCTTTTCTTCGAAAGATTCCGGAGATATTTCTGCCGGTGCAAGAACCCGACGAATTTGCACAACGATCCTCACGTCATCGAGGTTCTCGTCCGTCAATTCCTTAGCGAGCTTGGCCAATGCATCCTCTTTGCTATTTTTCGCACGCGGTATACTTTCCAGGGTATAGGAAGGAATTTGAGTCAGCAGTTGCTGCACTCTCTCGGCGTACTTCACCAACTCAGGCTTGCATGTTTGATAGTCGCCGTTTACTTGACTAATGATTAGTTGGGAATCTCCGTATATGAGGAGGCTTTTGACTCCCATGTCGACAGCGATCTCAAGACCTACTATCAAAGCTTCATATTCAGCTTTATTGTTCGTCCTCGGCTCTGTTAAGGAGAAGGCAAAGCGCATTATTCCTCCTTGTGGAGTTACGAAGATGAGGCATATCCCGGATTTGATTATGGGGATGCTTTGTTTGCGCTTCTTCATGGAAGATGCTCCATCGAAATAGAGTTCCCACCGGGTATCATTCTCTCTTCTCTCACCGTCGATCGTGTCAAATGCGTGCTCATCAGGCAATTCGCAGTTCAAAGGAGAATCGACAGGTATCGGGTGTTCAGTGAGGAAGTCAGCGATGGCTTGGCCTTTCACAACCTGAGGGGACGATAAGTTATCGAGAACTCCATCAAGAGCAGGGCCCATTTAGCAAGTCGTCCCGTTAATATAGCCTTTGACATCAAATACTTGAGAGGATCCATCTTTGATATGAGATAGACCTCATGTGCCAACGCGTAGTGTCTGAGCTTCGTTATTGCGAAGATCAACGCTAGGCAGTGTTTTTCTATGGGGGAGTAATTGCTGTCTGCCCCCAGTAGAACTCGACTCAAGTAGTAGAGGGCCCTCTCTTTCCCTTGGTCGTTTTCTTATGCCCATAGCGCGCCTAAGGAGCCTTCGAAGGCTGTTGTATACAGGACGAGAGGTTTTCCTTTAACGGGAGCGACCAATACTGGAGGATTTTGCAGGTATTGTTTGATTTCGTCCAGTGCGTTTTGGCACCTGCGATCCCAGACGAATGGGGTTCCCTTCTTCATTAGGTGACTGTAAGGACGGCACTTACCGGAGAGATTGGCTATAAATCGCCGGATATACGCGGGCTTCCCTTGGAGAGACCGCAGTTGCTTGAGAGCCCTTGGTGGAGGCATTTCCATGATCGCCTTGATCTTTGATGGGTCTATTTCGATGCCTCGGTGTCGGACGACGAATCCCAGGAACTTGTCCGAGGAAACTCCAAACGCGCATTTGAGAGGGTTCATCTTCAAGTTGTATTTCCGAAGGCACTGAAACACGATCTTCAGATTCTCTAAATGTTCCTCGTATGATTTGCTTTTAACTATGAGGTCGTCGATATAGTATTCGACGACTTCATGTATGAGGTCATCGAAAATCTTCGTCATGGCCCTCTGATAGGTGGCACCGGCGTTTTTTAGACCGAAAGGCATCACCTTGTAGCAGAATATGCCCAAAGGGGTCCGGAAAGCGGTATGCTTCTGGTCCCCGGAATGCATCTTTATCTGATTGTATCCTGATGAGCCGTCCATGAAGGAGAAAACTTCATGAGTGGACGTGATGTCTATCATCAGCTCAGTGACCGGTACTGGAAAGTCGTCCTTTGGGCAAGCTTTGTTGAGATCCCGAAAGTCCACACATATGCGTACTGTCCTATTTTTCTTCATTACTGGGACAAAGTTGGCGATCCAGTCAGGATATTGAACCTCTTGGATGAAGCCGGAGACGATTAGCTTCTTGACTTCGGCGTTGATTCTCATCTCAAGCTCGAGCCGCATTCTTCTCGGTGCTTGTTTGATCGGCTTGACGTATGGAGAAATCGCCAACTATGGACATCAATCTCTGGATCGAGTCCCGGCATCTCTGAATAGTTCCATGCGAAGCAATCTTTATACTGCATGAGCACGTCTTTAAGCGTAGCCTCCTTTTCTTCAGACAATAGTTCACTGACAAACGTCGTCCGTGGGTCATTTGTCGTTCCCAAGTCCGATCGTTTCCATTCTCCTGTTGGGAAACTTTCGTTGAGTTCCGGGGACGTTCCAGACTTGTTATAGAACTATGCTTGTCGAGCAGTTTGTTTGAAGGATATGCCTTGATACTTTAACAGCCTTTTTAACCCGTCTGTGTAGTATCTGGGCAGACGGATGGGCTGGAGCCTGTCAAGTGTCGAATCGACACCATGCCAAATTTCTTTCTCCACTTTGGTTTCCGTGGATTGATAAAAGAGGATCGCATTTTCATCTCTTCGCCTGGGAGGGACGTAGAATGTCTGCAGTTCTTGCACACTATAGGTATCAAGCGCGTCAAGCTCTTTGTAATGCTCTTGCGGAACCATGGCAATTTGCAGACTCTGATCATCGCCAGCGAAGGCTTGTATTGATGGCCGAACAGAAAATACGGCATTGACCTCATATTTCGAGTCGCTGTCGAAGATCAACATAGGGTTGGACGGCCCCGGCTTGTTGCATTAGGGTGGCCCTAAATAGACTATTTCTTCTTCCTCCTCGGTATCACTCCCGAAGACCGAAATAGTGGCGATAGCTTTGTTCTTCGGTTTGTGACATCTTTCCATGTCCTCGAAATCTGGTAAGAAGTATTTTGCATCTTCGCATTTTCGGACTTCATTCACGGAGAATGGGTTTAGTTCCCCTGTCACAGTATACTCGAGACCATCCTTGAAATACTTCATACACTGATGTTGTGTAGAAGGGATGATGTTGTACTCGTGTAACCAAGGCCTGCCGAGCAAAGCGTTGTAGCGAGTCTTGGCGTCAATGACATGAAACTTGATGTCCATGACAAGCAGCCCAAAGCGTAGTGTTAATATTACAGACCCGAGCGTCCGTGATGACTGGGAATCAAACCCAGAGATGGTGATTTTATCGCGAGCGAGGTGCTGAACGTTCATGCAGATTTCCTTCAACACTCTTACATTGAGAAGGTTGACGGAAGACCCGTTGTCGACCAGTATTTTGCCTATCTTGATATCATGACAGTATCCGGAGACATAAAGAGGACGGTTATGCTCACACGTCCCAAGGAGGAGATCTTCATCGCCGAATGTAATATCGGCTGTGTGCACTTCTTCCAGCTCGTCCTTCATTTTTTCTTCGGCGAGAAAAGCTTGGAATTGCTCAGGCTTTTGTAGTGCCTTGATCAAAGAATCTCTCGCCTCTTTGGATAGCAGAAGGGAGTCAAGAATGCTTAGCTGTGAGGGGATCTTCCTCAGGTGTGCCAGAACGTTGTAATCTACCTTACTTTTCTCTGGCGGATCTTTGGCTGTCAACTCTTCGACGGCTTGGTCATCGAGGATGGTATCCTCAGGGACCTTTTCTTTTCCCTTATCCTTTTTGTTCGACCCCTTGTTCACGGGTCCGAAATTCTTTTCAGGTAATATATGATTGCGCAGCTGAATGTTCTCACAACTCTTCGATTCTACCTCTTTTCCCGAGGTGGATTCTTTAAAGAGAGGGCCAAGAGTCATTTCTTCGTCAGAATCGCTCCCGAAGGTGAGAACTTGCGATCCCCCAGCATCGATCATGTGACAGTTGTCGGTAGTTCGTATACGCTCCTCGGTCATATTTCTTTGCCCCCGACGAGTTTTGCGTTTCATCCGCTTGAAATGTTGTCGGTGAGCAACATATCTCTGCCACCAGTTTTTAAAAGCGTTGCACCCTTCGGTAGGGTGCGCAATCTTTCGATGATATAAGCAGTAGCTAGGATGCATATCCGCTTCATCAGGAGTGTTTCCTTCGGAGGGTGGCAGCTTCATCCCCATTGATATGGTTTTGGCGAACCTTTTCCTCGTCTTAAGCCTGCTTTTATTTGCGGTGGATGTACTTTGATCTGGTGGGAGTGTTTTAACCCTTTTGTCCAGTCATCGACGTTTGGCCTTTTCAAATATGGCCATCTCGTGCTCTCGATCACTTTTGCTTTTCAAAAGAGCTTCGTTTAGGAACGCATCAATCATTTCGTCTGATGGTCCTAGAAGTTCCGGCTCAGGATCTGCCCCCAGCTTCTCTTCGTAAGGAGCTTCTTCATCGTCTATTGACGAATGAGAGATCATATGGCAGCTTGCCATATAATCTTCAGGCTCATCCGACGAGTCTTCTCCATTATCATCATCTCCGTCCTCAAGGACGTGGTTGAGAAATTCTTGGAGTATGACTGGGGTCCGCGATTTCTAGTTATATTCTTCCAGCGCGTTGATATATTTTTGCAGGTTTGTACACTTGTCACCAGGCTTCACGGGATTTTTGGTCTTCTTCTTCTTCGAAGACTTTGACGGCTGGGTGTGAGCGCTTTGACTATCACCACCGATTTTTGGAGTTGGGCGCGGTTTCAGCATTCCCTCGATGATCTCGGGTTCCAGTGGGTTCTTCTATCTGACTGCCGGGCACGTTTGGAGATCTTTCAACATTCTTTTCGTCTTGGCTGAAAGAACGACCTCATGGGAGCTTCTTCTACAAAATAGCATGATGCCCCCGGTGTGTCCATCCTTTTAAGAGCGTGCGGCTGGGTTGGGCTTATTTTCCAATTCTCGGACAGTGTGAATTTTCCCTGTTGGTACTGGTCCTCAATCCATCCGCAATCCTCAATTGGATGGCCTATTGCTTGATGATAGGGACAATAGTTAGGATTATTAGCTTCACCAGGTTGTAGTAGGAGTTTTGGATCTGGCAAAGTGATTAGCCTGTTGCGCACCGATAGTTCAAACAATCTCCTCGTTTTGTCCCGGGGAAACGAGTAAGGGCGCTTCATTTTCTCATTATAAAATCGCCGACTCTCGTCTAGGCGATCAGTTAATTTTGGACCACTAGGCTGCTGTTGAGCATTTGCGACGAAGGTCGCTTTCCTTTTGCCTTTTTCATTCCGTGGCTCCGGCTTTGAAGAAGACGGTCTATGACCCATCTGGTCCATTTGAGCCAGTTTGTCAATCAAGGCCTGAAAAGTGGTTGGCTTGAAGAACATCATAAATTGGGAAATATTCGCTTGAGGGTCAAGAGTGCCCACAAACATGCCCACTGCCAGCGCTTCTTCGATGCGCTGGTCACATTTCGACCACAGATTTCGCCATCGTATTGTGTATTGAACCCATGTCTCGCCTGGCTTCACCCTGGCGTTAATTAGTGCGGTAATCGGAGTACGCTCGCTAGCGCTTACGAATCTTTGTGTGAATAGCAGCTCCATCTCTGCAAACGTCTTAACGGAGTCGTTCGGGAGTTCAGAGTACCATTCGAACGCTGTTTCCGACAAGCTGCCGACGAACTGGCGAAGTAGTAGTTTATCGTCACCTCCAGTGTTGCCACATAGAGCCCTGAACTGGGCGACATGCTGGTGGGGATTGCCCATCCCTTTATATACATGGAATTTGGGGATCGTATATCCCAGAGAGTACCTTATTTGGTCATACCAGCCCGGATAGGGTCGTCTATTCTTAACGATCTGCCCAGCCGCTTCATTCACCTGGTGAGCTCGTATTTGCTGAGCAATATAATCATCCAGAGCGGCCTTGGAGATGGTCTCCTCCTTGGCTGCTGAAAGAGCCGGAGGAGAGTTTGATGTCTCTCCTCTGTCATCTTCAATGATAATCGGGGGGTCTTCAGCTGGAGGTTCCGGTTGTAAAATCATCCCGGCCATGTCTTGGAACAAAAGAGCCATTCGTTTTATGTTGCCCGCCTGTTCCGCGGCCTCTTTTTCTTTCCTCTCGAGCATTCTTTGGAGGAATTCAGCATCGGTTTCTTGTTCCTGACGCTGCGCTGAGGTCCCTGGATTTTCTTTCGGCCCGGTGAGTGCGGCCATTGCAGTCAGCATCTCCTGAAGTTTTTGCTGCTGTTGCTCCTGAGCCTTTATTATCGATCGAGTAAGCGGTCGATGACCCGTAGAAGCACGGCTTTCTTCTTTTCCGGAAGCCATATAAACGGTGTGTGTTACCATGCCTCCGGACTTGGGGCGTTTAGTTTCAACGTCCTTGCAGTTTGCCGCGGTCACAGGGGCTTTCTCTGGCCTCCTTCTCTTATGAGCGGTTGACATTGAGGGAGCCGTTGCAACGGGCACCCAGACGGATGACATCTTCTGTGGTACCATGGGATGGCTCTTTTCTTGCCGAGCTTTAATCTTCTTTGATCGGCGAGAGTAATCCTGGTCAATCACAGATTCCTGGACTTGACGCCAGACCTTATAAATTTTGGAGGACAGCCGTTGAGGGGTTGCTCCAGCTTCTTTTCTGTAGCATTCTCCACAGGTGGAGGAAATATTTTCAGCATGGCAGTTGGAGATTTCTTGCGGACCCTCCTAAGCGGTTCGAAGCTGTTCCCAGTCGGAACAGCAGCATCGATTTCCACCGTTGGTGCCGGCGGAGTCAATCCAGAAGGAGAGTTGCCCCCAGCCTTCCTTACTCGGCGCCAGTAGAGACGTTGAGCGTGTCGAGCCGTTGAGATTGTCTCAGCTGTAGGGGTGACTTCCTCATGCCCCCTGTGTTGGTCAAAAGTTGTCGTTGTCAGCTTATTGAAGACTGATGTCCGCTGAGTGGGAATAACCAACCTATCGAAGGCAGACTTCCGAGCAGGGGAAGCAGCCTTGACGATTTCGCCTGGAACAGGAGCTGAAACGGTCGGTCCCGTGAAGACCGAATCTTTGGCAGGAGATGCCGCCTTGACGACTCCATGAGCAGGAATGGCTATCCGCTTAGGGATAACCCTTTCTGGTATCGCGGGCTTCTTCATGGGCACAAATGAGCTTTGGCCCAATCTGTCAAAGACTGAGGCGTTGGATTTGGGCGACCCGTTGAGAAGGGCCGTGGTAGTGGTAAGTCGATCAAAAACCGACTTCTTTGGGGCTTCTTTCGATAGCAATGGGGCATTGAAGCTCATCGGTGGGATCATGGTCACAAAGAATAGCCCAGTAGTGGCCTGAGTTACTTGCTCCACTAGCATCTTAAAAAGGGAGGCCGCTTGGGGCCCATAGGTTATACCTTCAGGTGAGGCGGAACGGGAGTTGCAGTTCAAGCTGGAGCAGTTAGAGACCATTGATGTTCTTCTTTCTGCACGAAGCAAGACCAAATCTTAGTACCTCGAACCCAAGGGCAACCATATTAAACTGCAATTCGTTCGCGAACACGACACACGAAGTGTGGAGTGGAATGAGGAAAAGGTCCCACCGGGCGTGCCAGAATCTATTCCCCGCCGAAAGACGCGGCCGGGACGTTGGGACGTCCGGGCCTGAATTCCGAGGGCAGATGCTAATTGGTGCTATTCGTCCACCTCTCCGAAGATGCCAAGTTGATTTATGACACTATGTATCGAAGGTTTAAACGGATGCGGCCGATGTAGCAGACTTCGTCAGATTCCACCTCGTTTGAGGGATTTTTGATTGTGGGGACGCTCTTCCCTGCAGGCGCAAGCCCCTGCAGTTAATTATGCTACCGCATCGCGGTAACAACTTTCTCCTTCTCCAAATGATCACTTCGTGTCGTGTGTGTTTGTTTTTTTTTTGGTTTCCCGTAGATTGTATACGGAGACTAATTTATGTTGTCGCCCGTATGGCGTGGATTAGTCCAAATCCGTATTTTCTTAGATTTGGGTTTGGGGTTGGGTTTAAGGATACGTTAGTCTCATTTGAGGCTAAGATCAACTTAAACGTTTGTTAAGGATACGTTAGTCAAATTTTAGACTAAGATCAACTTAACGGGATCGTTTAGATCTAACAAAAGAGCATTTGGACTCTATTGTTTTAGTTTAGAGACTTTGCGGTCCATTACCAGTCTAAGGACATGGTGGTCCATCGTTAGTTTAAGGACGTTTCGGTCCAGTTTAAAGACATCATAGTCTGTAAAGGTTAAGGACTGTTCACCGCCGAAAGCCGGAAAGACAAATGTCTTGCCTGAATTTGGGGGCAGATGCTATTTGGTGCTATCCGTCTACCTCTCCGAAGATGCCAAGTTGATTTATGGCACCGTGTATCGAAAGTTTAAACGGATGCAGCCGATGTAGCAGACTTCGTCAAATTCCCCCTCGTTGAGGGGTTTTTGATTGTGGGGACGCTCTTCCCTGCAGGCGTAAGCCCCTGCAGTTAATTACGCTACCGCATCACGGTAACCACTTTCTCCTTCTCCAGATGGTCACTTCGTGTCGTGTGTGTTTGTTTTGTTTTTGGTTGCCCGTAGATTGTATACGAAGACTAATTTATATTGTCGCCCGTAGGGCGTGGATTTGTCCAAATCTGTATTTTCTTAGATTTGGGTTTGGGGGTTGGGTTTAAGGATACGTTAGTCTCATTTGAGACTAAGATCAACTTAAACGTATGTTAAGGATAAATTAGTCTAATTTTTAGACTAAGATCAACTTAACGGGATCGTTTAGATCCAACAAAAGAGCATTCGGGCTCTATTTCTTAGTTTAGGGACATTGCGGTCGATTAGTTTAAGGACATTATGGTCCAAGGTTAAGGACATCATAGTCCATGGGCTTAAGGACCCCACAATCCAGGTTAATGACCCCACTGTCCATAAGTTTAAGGACCCCACAGTCCATGGAGTGATTGGACCCCACAGTCCATGGAGTGATTGGTTATCAGGACCCGTCACCTCTTTGAAGACGTTGAAAGATTACAACGAAAAATATCAAAGGAGTGAAGAGATGTACCCTTGAACCAAAGTTGATTGGGAAATCTGTAGTCCAATTTGGGACTAAGATCAATTAATTAGATTATGAGCACATGGGCTCAGTTGAAACTGAGTTGAGGACTTATGGCCAACTTAGGCTAAGTCCAATTAAGTTTGAAATTTTGGACTTTTGTTGGGACTGTTGAACATTTGTCTGGGTTCAACCCCCCTTTATTTAGCAATGCTAAACATGAGTCTGGACTCTGACCATATCTTTATCTTTTATTGAGTGTTGAGCACTCATATGCCATATGAGATGATCAATCTTGGAAGACAAGGGTATATTTGAGGCTCAGTCAAAGGGGAGTCTTGCCTCTGGAAGACTTAGCCAATTTAGGCTAAGACTGGTTTTAAAATAGTGTTAAACACTAGAGGACATCTGGCGGTCGCGTGTCCCCACGTGATGTATTTAAAACAGTGTTAAACACTGGGGACAAAATGCTCAAAATAGTGTTAAACACTAGAAAGGAAGGGGTCACGTGGGGTCACGTGAGGCGCCTGAAGATGGGGCCAGACCTCCTTTATTTTGTTCTCAGAATATTCAAATAAGTGTTAAACACTTTTGGTCTTCAGGACATCACGTGTGGGCACGTGATGGGTACTGTTCAGACCATAATATTGCATTTATCATTCCCCTATTCTTACCCTTTTTATAAATAAACAGGTACTCTTGACGCACGTTTGTTGCATATTACAGGTTACAGGTTTCTGGAGCAAATACAGTGAAAAAGACACAAAACAACAGAAAAAGGGACTTTTGACCAGCAAGTAGACGGATCCTAGTCAAGCCTAGTCAAAGAACAGTGCAAGGTCCAAAAAGTCAAGTGAAACGGTTAAAAAGCCCAATACAAGTCTTCACTAAAAATCTGGAGAAGATCCAAAAGCCCAACAGAGAAAGTACATATAAAAATCCAGAGCCCAAGAACCATTGAAGAAACCCCAGAAGTCTGAAAGCCCAAGTCTACAGTTTGGCCGCGGATCCGCGGCCAAACCCTACCTGGCGCCGCGGATCCGCGGCCATCAAGCTCCCGTGTCGGTGGAAAATCTCTGGGTTGTTGCGACGATTCTGGTGTTAGGATTTTACGTGGGCAAATCTGTAATTGCGCATGTGCGAGAGCCTGTAACCCTAGGTTTTCTATTTTCCTATAAATTGTAATCTTAGATCTAAAAATTGTATGCCTCTTTTCAATAAATAAAATTCAGAAATTCTGGAAGTGACATTCAGATCTGTTCTTTATCGCTTGGAGGGAGCCATCACCATTAGTAAGTATTTTATTTCTGTTCTTTTAATTTAATGTTATTTCATCCCCTAATGGGCGAGTAGTCTCCTCGCTTGTTAGGGTTAGCCTTAGGGAAAGGGTTGAGAGATGAAATCTCTCACCCCTTTCAATGCCATATTAAACTATCCAATTAAGAACTCCATGCATGCGCGCACAACCGCTCCCTGCGGCACCCTACCCCTCGAGGTAACGGTGAACCGCAGTATAAAGGCCCGGTTGCGCGCGTTTTCCATGGGGGTTAGAGTAATTAACGATAAAGGAAGGATACGAATCTAGAGGAAGAAGACATCTTTCCAAAAGAGTCGTATCCACTTTATCGATAATTATCTTAACACCTAATGGATCTAAAATACGGTATTGAAAGCGGTGAGGAAACATCAATCTCCAAAACTTCCTCTAAGCCTAACCCTAGCAAGAATTTAAATTAGATTAATTAAGTTTTAGATCTAGATTTTTATAAAACCAAAACGACAAATATAATCAACTCGTTAAGACACATAAAAGGAATTTACCCGTCTCTGTGGATCGACCCGCACTCACCGGCTAGCTGCGAAGCGACGCCGTTTCTGATTGCGGTAATTACAAGTTTTGACACTAATCAAATGGCGCCGTTGCCGGGGACGGCGTAATTTTTCTTTTTTGTGAATTTTTGGGTTGATATAAATTTTAAAAATTATAAAAATCTGAAAATATAAAAAAATAAAAAAAATTTATCATACTTGATCTGTTTGAAGGGTGTATTGTTTGAATCTTGCAGAACAGCGAAGAAAAGTGGATCTGGAATTTTGCAGAGGGAAAATCAAAATTTGGTACATATAAACAGAGACGAATTCAAAGTGCAGAACCACAGAAATTTTTCCAGAGGCTGAAACCCTAGTCTTGCCGCCCTTCCGCCGCGAAATGGGCATATATGCCGCGGATCCGCGCCTTGTGTGACACGTCAGCACCTGAAAATTTTTTGGTTTGATTTCTTTCTCTCCCCTCTGCAACCTCCCACATATTTCTCTGTAAAATCTTCTGCAGGGTTCTTGCGCTAAAAAAATAAAAAATCTTTCTCCCCCTTCTAAATAACAGATTTGTTACAGGTTTCTTTGCGCCGCGCTAAAAATATTGATTGCAAGTGAAATTGTATTGTTTTGCATAATTTAACCGGATTCTAAGGGGCTAATTGACCAATCTCAGATTGGGTGGGGATTTCATCACCCTTCCCAGGACCCCAGAAAACACCTAAGCATTTTGCATCGACCACAATTAATTAAAAAAGATTAGACTCAAACCTAAGGACGGCGAGCTCAATAGGAAAAGGACTAGGGTAGGCATCGGCCGTTTATCCTAACCGACATTGCGGTGTCTAGGCTAGTGGTTATTAATTAGGCCCACTGTAGTGGTGGTTCCTTCCCACTTACCTGGCCGTATTTGTCCGTGAAGAGGCGGTTTGAGGTCTATTTCTAGCCCTAGTTAGGAGCTGTCTAGTAGACCTAGGCAACCCTAGATCTAGATCTGATTGTGCATGTGTGGTTGATACTTTTGTGTCACGAGTCCATTTTCAAAAACCTATTTGCAAAACTCTCACATAAATTAAAAAAAAAGGGAAAAATCTTTTAAAAACTTGCAAAAATTGTGTCGCTAAGAAATCCTTGCATTCTTTTATCATGGGTACCCCACATCATAAATCTCTTGCCGAATCTTGGTATCCCGAACCTAACTTTGCGTCGTTCGTCAATGTGTTCGGTCAATTTAAAAACGATCCCTCCTTGCCAAAGAAATCTTTGAAAGATCACATAGAAGAGTCTAGGAGAAACAGTTTGGCTTATCAACCCACTTTGTGTCAACCGAGTCAACCTTTACAACCTACATATGTTGATACCACTTCTTCAAGTCCTTCTGTAACTCCTAGGCCGATGTCTATTGCTGAGCATATTGCTCAATCTCGCAGTCGATCTTTCACCCCTCTCCACTCATCTAGTTTTAGGGATCCACACGATTATTCACCTTCTTATCCATATGTTGATCCTACTCCTGTCTTACCACCCACTTCCTACCCATCATACCCGACCTTCCCACCTTCACTAGACACTGTTTCGACACAGCCATTAGGGAGTTTCACATACCCAACCAATTGTGAATCTTTTACTGAAACCCCCTCACCACCTAAGTCTAGTTTGGAAGAGTCGTTGGAAGCATATATTGCTGCAACAAATAAAATGATGAGGACAATGGAAGCATCCATGGCCGCCCTTACGCAACCTAGTGAACCGGTAGCTAGTGTCCCGCTAGCTCCGAATTTTTCAATGTATAAGGCGGCAGTGGGACAGAGTGAGAATGAGAGAGGATTTTCAAATCAAACCTACCCTTACCCAATTGAAACCCACAACTCCGGTTTTCCATCGATTGTTCCAAATGATTCACCTGTTGAAAATAAAAATGAGTTGTGCGATTTTGTAGTGTTTGATTTGCCAAATTGTGAGGAACCCCTTTCAAGTGAAACCGTACCTAATCCTTTCGATCTTTACACCTCCACTCTAGAACCTACATTGATAAATATCCATGCTGTGGATAAAGGGTCTAAAGAAATTGATTTTCACTTGATTGAGGATATAGACGCCGGGAATATTTTGGATGATGAACCTGTCGATTTAATAGAAATTTTATGTTCAAATAATCATCCTGAGTTATTAAATGTTTCCCCCGAATCTCATATGCGTCTAGATTTTGATGATAATGGCATGGATGAATTAAATAGTGAGGAGAGTCTTGAGGATAATATCGAGGTTGAACCATTTTTATTTGATGTGTCGGATTTTCCAGTTCAGCCTCCTGAACCTTTGACTGTTATATCACGCTCCCTCCTTCCTATTGTTCCGACCGAACAAATGACTGTTACGCTTTCATCTCCTATACCAAGTTCGGCGTACCCATGTTTTCTTGCGAATCTTGAGGGATTTGACCCCATTGCACGACGAGTTGATAGGTTAGCGCAATCGCTTTTAACACATCGGTCATCACATATTGCGCTAATTTATTCACTCAATTTACACCCTCAAGATCGCACTTCACTTCTTTCTTCTTTCCATCTTTCTTCTCCCCCACCGAGACCGTATTCTACCCCTCTTCCCACACGGTCTCGCGTGTTTCTCATTTCTTTCCTCCGCACCCTATTCTTGCACCAACTATACCATTACCACGATAAGATCTTTGAATGGTTGGTGCTAACCTTTAGCTTGTGTAAGGCCAAGCTTAAGTTTGGGGGGAACCTTTGTATATATGTATATATCCTTTTGTTTTCTTTTTCTATAAAAAATAAAAAATAAAAATTCAAAACATAAAAAAATTAAAAATAAATAAACAGGGGAGTATCGGTGTTTTGACCCTCTTGGTTTAGCATGACAGTGAGGACACTGTCAAGTTCAAGTTTGGGGGTATGCTCGGTACGTCTTCTTCCTTCGCATTCATTTGTACATATTTTTGCATTTGCACACTTATTTGAAAACCCATAAAAAATTTGAAAAATTTGAAAAATTATAAAAATTATTGTATTCAATTTTGGCTAATTGACTAGAGTTTGACAAATAGGTTAACTAGCTAGGAAAAACTAGATCTTAGACTTAGTGAATTAAAAACCCTAAAAATAACCTTCCTTGAAGTTTAACAGTAGAAAGTATATGCCTTGTAGTTTATTTAGAAATAGGCAAATTTTGGGTTCACTTTTTGGGCTAAGTCGAAACAAGGGAAGAGTATTGATGTTCTTATTAGAGTATAAGTTTGAAAAATAGTTCCTAGCTTAAGTCTAGATTCTGAAAATGTATACCCTACAATTTGCACAATCACGCACCTTGAAACTTGGAATAGTAGAAGAGACCTTGAAGTGCTCTTGTCTAAAGTCCTTAGTCCGATGAAAATAAAAGAAAAAAATATTTAAAAATGGACACTGGTTTTTGTGATTACTTAAGGCTGCAAAAATAGAAAAATATTTAGCGAGGGTGCTTCATCACCTAGTGCCTTAGACCAACTGGTTTGGGAGTCACTGCTAAAGCCTTGGGTGTTGCAAAGACTAGGAAGTACGCTTTAAAGTGCAAACGCATTTTGTAATCGGTCGTTGGTACCTCAAGAAGTATTAACGGTCGCATGAAGGATGTGTAAGCAAATTTCATTTTAATAAGTGCTTTGGACGAGAGTATGATTGCTTGATTTGAAATTCCAAGTGTAGGGGTAATATATACACACACGTAGGGATATGTGATTGGAATTTAGATAAGAGAAGGAATGAAGAATAGAACTTGTATCTTTAATAGAGTTGATAGAAATTCCTAAGTGGAGATGTAACCCTAGAAGGAAGACTTAAGAGATGCCGAAAGCTAAGTAGGTCTACATAATATATATAATCTTAAGTTAAATAATGAGGAAGTGTGAAGAATATGGGTGGATAATTTACAAGTAGAAGATAATAGAATTCCTTATTAGAAGACCTAATTGGAGAACAAAAGTCAATGGGCTGAGTTGATAGGATTTTGTGGGTAGTATCCGCTGAAAACCCTCAGGAGACAACACTCCTCCTACTAGGGACACCTAGAGGTTTAACGGCTTGTTGCACGTGCTCAGTGCAATCGCGTTTCCCTGCGAAAGTGCGGTTAGGTTTTTTGTAGTGAATAAAAAAATAATAAGTTTGCTCGAGGACGAGCAAAAGGTAAGTTTGGGGGTATTTGTTCAGACCATAATATTGCATTTATCATTCCCCTATTCTTACCCTTTTTATAAATAAACAGGTACTCTTGACGCACGTTTGTTGCATATTACAGGTTACAGGTTTCTGGAGCAAATACAGTGAAAAAGACACAAAACAACAGAAAAAGGGACTTTTGACCAGCAAGTAGACGGATCCTAGTCAAGCCTAGTCAAAGAACAGTGCAAGGTCCAAAAAGTCAAGTGAAACGGTTAAAAAGCCCAATACAAGTCTTCACTAAAAATCTGGAGAAGATCCAAAAGCCCAACAGAGAAAGTACATATAAAAATCCAGAGCCCAAGAACCATTGAAGAAACCCCAGAAGTCTGAAAGCCCAAGTCTACAGTTTGGCCGCGGATCCGCGGCCAAACCCTACCTGGCGCCGCGGATCCGCGGCCATCAAGCTCCCGTGTCGGTGGAAAATCTCTGGGTTGTTGCGACGATTCTGGTGTTAGGATTTTACGTGGGCAAATCTGTAATTGCGCATGTGCGAGAGCCTGTAACCCTAGGTTTTCTATTTTCCTATAAATTGTAATCTTAGATCTAAAAATTGTATGCCTCTTTTCAATAAATAAAATTCAGAAATTCTGGAAGTGACATTCAGATCTGTTCTTTATCGCTTGGAGGGAGCCATCACCATTAGTAAGTATTTTATTTCTGTTCTTTTAATTTAATGTTATTTCATCCCCTAATGGGTGAGTAGTCTCCTCGCTTGTTAGGGTTAGCCTTAGGGAAAGGGTTGAGAGATGAAATCTCTCACCCCTTTCAATGCCATATTAAACTATCCAATTAAGAACTCCATGCATGCGCGCACAACCGCTCCCTGCGGCACCCTACCCCTCGAGGTAACGGTGAACCGCAGTATAAAGGCCCGGTTGCGCGCGTTTTCCATGGGGGTTAGAGTAATTAACGATAAAGGAAGGATATGAATCTAGAGGAAGAAGACATCTTTCCAAAAGAGTCGTATCCACTTTATCGATAATTATCTTAACACCTAATGGATCTAAAATACGGTATTGAAAGCGGTGAGGAAACATCAATCTCCAAAACTTCCTCTAAGCCTAACCCTAGCAAGAATTTAAATTAGATTAATTAAGTTTTAGATCTAGATTTTTATAAAACCAAAACGACAAATATAATCAACTCGTTAAGACACATAAAAGGAATTTACCCGTCTCTGTGGATCGACCCGCACTCACCGGCTAGCTGCGAAGCGACGCCGTTTCTGATTGCGGTAATTACAAGTTTTGACACTAATCAGGTACCCATGCATTGATTATTAAAGTGTTTACTAGGGGTCACATGGGGACACGTGAGGGCGTCCAAAATTGATTCTACTCTTGGATTTGTTCCCTTTTGTTTTGAGGGTCACGTGTGAGCACGTGAGGTATTGCCTCCAAGCTTTTTCTTTCTCATTTTGAGTAGTCTATTTGAGGGTCACGTAGGGGCACGTGACCATGTCTCGTTCATTCTTTTCTGATCATTAAAGGAAGGGCCACGTGTTGCCACGTGACCACATTTACATGCATGGATAATTTAAATCCTTTGTTTGAGAATTAAATTCTTTGGTAGGGTTAAACCCTAATTCTGTTTTGAGGAATTAAATTCCTATGTATATGGAAGAATTAAATTCTTATGTAGGGTTAAACCCTAGTTTTATTTGGAGGAATCGAAATCCTATGAGTTTGGGAGAATTAAATTCTCATATAAGGTTAAACCCTAGTTTCATTTGGAGGAATTAAATTCCTATGAATTTTGGGGAATTAAATTACTTAAACTTAATTCTCCCTCTAAGTTTTGGATCTGCATGGCAAAATCTCCCCGATGAGAATTAAATTCTCAACTTGTGGGGAGATCTGCTTCTGCAGATCTTCAACTAAAGGAAGAACTAAGTTCTTATTCAGAAGAGTTAAACTCTTAAATTGAGAATTAAATTCTCTTTTTTTTTGTTTTATGGTGCGTAGATCTCTTTCCCTTTCTCAACTAGGGTTTCTTTTTCTGAAGAGATCTTCTTTTTCTCTCTTGAGAATTAAATTCTCCTCTCTTTTTCTCTCTGTGGTTGTGTTTCTCCAAAAATCCAAGAGTCCTTCTTTTCTCTTCTTGGCTCCTATTTATAGGAGAAAGAAAAGAATCAATTAGTTTAGTCAATCTTTCATTGAAAGATTTTAATTGATTTTGTAACCAACATGATCTTTTAGATCACTCAGTGAATTTTATTCACCATTGGATTTTTAATCCAAAAGATATTCTGTTTGTTATTCTTGGTGAATTTCAGGAAAATCTTTCCTTGTATAGAATCTTTCTATAAATTGGTGATTTTTAATCATTATTGGATTTTTAATCCAACGGTGCTCCACTTTACAGAGCATAATCTTTTTGTTTGGAAAGATCTAAGGAAATATTTTCCAGTTATCGTTCTTGATTCCTTCTTAATTAGAATTTAATTCCATTAGTTCAGAAGGCTTAAAAGCCCATCACGTGTTGGCATGTGATCTCACTGTTTGATCATTTAAATAGAATTTAATTCTATTAATTAAAGAGTTTAGAAACCCATCACGTGTTGACACGTGACCCCCTTGATTAACATTTTAACCAGAATTTAATTCTGTCGTTTCAAAGAACTAAGGAACCATCACGTGTCAGAAGGTGACCTTTGGTCACGTGTAAACACGTGATACCCTATTGGGATCTTTCCTTGCTGTTTTATCATGCCTTTTAATTCCTTTTTAGTGGGTTGAAGGGCTCATCACGTGTGGACACGTGATTCCACTGATTGATTGTTTGACTAGAGTTTAACTCTATAAATTAGAGATCACAGGAACCCATCACGTGTATGCACGTGACCTCTGGTCACGTGTGGACACGTGATGCCCTATTGGGGTATTCCTGATATTTTATGAGGGAACAAATGCCCCCACAGCGTTGTTCTCACGTATTTGCACGTGAGTGCAATGATGTCACCTTTTGTGGCTGTTAGATCTGCCTAGGGAAGGGGGTAGATGAACCGTTTCACATCACATGCTATAAATGCAGGAGTCCCTTCAGAAACGCCTCCACTTTTCATCTTCTTCCTTACTTGTTCTTCCTCTGAGAATTTAATTCTCTTTCCCAGAGCTTAGTTCTTTGTTTCAAAAATTTTCAGAGTTTAACTTTGTCAACAAAAGATTTCCTTTTTCAGGTAATGATCTTGAACGGCTGAGGAACTCCTTATAGAAATTTTCTCTTGGATTTTAAATCCATACCAAGGGTTTTTCCCTTTAACAAGAACCCATCTTTCCAAGTTCTTTTAAAATAATGTCCAATCTTTAGATAATAAACTCCTTTTTTTGGGGTTTCTCTGGTCTCAGGGATCGATGGTGATACTTGTCTTCTCTCTGGAATTTAATTCCATTTCCAAGAGCTTAGCTCTGCCAATTTTCTGGGAATTTAATTTCTTTAAAGAACTTAGTTCTTCACAGAGAACTTCTTGAGATGTTCTTTGCAAACCAAGAATTTTTCAGATAGATCCTTCTTGATTTTGCATAGAGTTCTGCAGTGGGTTTTCTTTTTTGGGGAATGTGTAGAGTTGTTTGAAATCCACTGTTCATTTAGACAAGCATTCTTCTTGATTGGTTTATCCATTAAATTCTCACTGATCTTTATTTCAGATACTATGGCTGCCCATTTGTATGATCTTGATGAGATTATTTCTTACGGAGACATTCGTGCACTGGGCCGCAGCCAGAACCAGGAGTTCACCAACGCTCAGTGTGCTGAGATCATGAGCCGCTTCAACGAGAACAATGGTCGACTACTCCCCCGTCGCTCTTCTCTTTTGAAACTCATTATGAGGGCGATCTGGGAAGCACTTCCTTTATTCTATGCAGGCATGCCGCTTAAGGCTTTGGATGATACCAAAGATAAGGTACACTCAGTGTATCGTATGGGCCTAATCTCAAAGAAAAGGAGAAACAATCTTGTTGATATCCTGCATCAAGCTTTCCAACAAGCGGCGATACTCTCTGCCTATCGGAGGGTGGAGGACATCTGCGGAGATCCCAACGCTTGCGAGCGCGAGAGGAAGCATACGAGAATGGCCAGAGAGGCCAGAAACATTTTAGACGGCCTTACTTTTGAATTCCTCAATCCGTGTCCCGGATTTGATGTCTTACCATTATAACATTTTCTCTTAGTTTTGTACGAACTTCCAAAGTATGAATGATAAGTATTTCCTTCCCCTTTTGTGTTTTCATGCCTTCTTTATGAAATTTTGTCATATTGTTGCTGCTCACATGTTTGGCATGTGAGGCACTGTTGGGGATTTTGATCTCACATCAGCATCCACCCACGTGTTATTCACGCGTGACACTGTTTTAATTTTCAGTACATGCCAAGATTGGTACTCACGTGCCCTGCACGTGTGACTCTATTGATGGGATTGTTTAATTTCCCATGCCATATTTTCTGTGTGCAACATTGAATGCAGAAAGGAAGCCTTGGAAATAGTTCCACCTCTTTGATTTCCAATGCCTTTCCTTTTTCTGGGCCTTGGAAATAGTTCCATCATGCAATATTTTTCGTGTACAGCATTGAGTGCTCCCCTTTATAACCTGGATCCATGCATTTCTTTCTCTCTTCACAGAGAAATTCATTTATAACTTAGGGTAATCATCTTAAGATAACAACTAAGTGCTATGGCTTGCAATCGCCCCCATGCCCGTCGACAACCATGGGAGGTGCCCGTTGAGGAGATGATTCCTGGCTTTGCTGCGCGACTAATGGATCTCCTTCTCACTGATGCCGAATGTGATGCGGTGACGTATGAACTCCTGATTCGTAGGGGATCTCCTCTTCCAATGGGCTCCATTTGGTTTCGGCCGATCTTTCTTTCCGTGCTTGCTGACATCCCTCCTCATCCGGCAGAGATGACCCTGGCGATCCTTGATGCGGCCGAAGACAAGCTCGAGTGTTTCTACGAGGCGTACTTGATTACCCAGGCTCTGAAAGATCGCTTGGCTCATCTGTTGGGCCAGATAAGAGCCCGGCGGGCTATTATGTCTGCTTTTGCGGATGAACATGGCGCCAATCGGTGGGAAGCAACTCCTCGTGAAAATCGTCGTTTCGACGTGCTGGAGAAGGCAGAGAGGGAGCTAGAAAATCTTGTATTTTGTTTTCTTAACCCCTGTACCACTGATCCTTTGTTTGGTGACCTTTTTCGAGTAGCGTAGTCTATTTAAATTAATGTACACTTCTTATCATTGATTGTTGCATGCTTTTTGTTGAATTTTCATGTATGTCGTATACTCGTACGTGCGTCTTGTTTGTGTAGATGGGCTTCTATATTTTCCCATAGGAATTTTCTTTAAGTGCGAACACTATTGTTATGTTGCATACACATCAGTGTTTTAGGTATCATTTCCTTTTAAACAGACATATAGTTGCGAGTGCACGCTTGATAGGATACATATCTAAGACTCTCCTTGTTGCCTCCCATATTCTATGCTTGCTTTGGGTCGAGTATTGTCGTCGAATGAAGGCTTGTATATATAGTCTTGAGTGCTCGCGTCTTCTTCCAGAGGTTGTAGCTGCAAAGGAGAGCTTGCGGGGGCTGATCGAACAGTGCGCCTCAAATATGCTGTCATGCGAGAAGAGGCTCAGCCGAAAATTCTCAGAGAGGAAGCTGGCTTCAACTGCGCTAGGGGAACTTCAAGCTAATCTTACGGCCAAGACCACTCGGGCATATGAACTTTGGCGGGTGCTTCAAGAAGCTATCATAGAGGTGGTAGCCATTGATAAAGCCGTCATTTTCACTCGCGAAATGGTCGAAGCTCATAAAGTTACGGAAAAAGAGCTTGAAAGTCGGCTTGCCTTGTACCAAGCCCAACAGGCTCAAGCGGAGGCCCGTCTTTTGATGATAATAAATCATGAAGCCGAGGCCCAGCGGAAAAAGGATGAATTGGCAAATTTATTAAATCGTCCGCTGGCTTGAAGAAGTGTATATTTTTTTTCTATTCTTCTTTTGTACATACTCCTGAATAAGAGTATTTTTTTTATTCTTTCATAAATTGTACTTTGTATTCATTTTGATTCATGAATAAAAGACATATTTTGCTTCATGATGGTGTCTCCCTTTTAGTAAGTGCATTTTGTGGATAATCTATTTTGATCTCCTTGTAGGACAGCGATGGCTTAGGAGTCAGGGTTAAGATCTGCCTCCTAAAACTTTTCAATTTTATGAGCCGTGAGGGTCTCATAAAGAATTTTCTCCCTACAGGTCGAGAAGATCCCGTAGGTGTAATTTCTCCTTAAGAATCGTGAGGATTTCTAAGTGGGTTTTCTCTTGAGATTCGAAAGGATCTCACAAAAGAGTTTTCTCACTTACGAGTCATGAGGACCCATAAGTGATGGACGAGATTGACATTATCTGCATTTCACGGAATCAGGGGTTGCCCTGGCCATTTCCCACGGGGTCATGATTGACTTTAGCCGTGTTCTATGGGACCAGGATTTGCTCTGGATGCTTCCCACGGGGTCAGGATTGACATAGCCGTGTTCCGCAAGGACCAGGATCCGCTCTGGACGCTTTTCACGGGGTCAGGATTGACATAAGCCGTGTTCCACGTAACCAGGATTTGCTCTGGATGCTTCCTACGGAGTCAGGATTGACATAGCCGTGTTCCGCAAGGACCAGGTTCCGCTCTGGATGCTTCCCACAGGGTCAGGATTGACATAGGCCGTGTTCCACGTGACCAGGATTTGCTTTGGATGCTTCCCACGGGGTCAGAATTGACATAGCCGTGTTCCGCAAGGACCAGGATCCGCTCTGGGCGCTTTCCACGGGGTCAGGATTGACATAGGTCGTGTTCCACGTGACCAGGATTTACTCTGGATGCTTCCCACGGGGTCAGGATTGATATAGGCCGTGTTCTGCAAGGACCAGGATCCGCTCTGGCCGCTTCCCACGAGGTCAGGATTGACATAGGCCGTGTTCCACATGACCAGAATTTGCTCTGGATGCTTCCCATGGGGTCAGGATTGATATAGGCCGTGTACTACAAGGATCAGGATCCGCTCTGGGCTCTTCCCACGGTCAAGATTGACATAGGCTGTATTCCACGTGACCAGGATTTGCTCTGGATGCTTCCCACGGGGTCAGGATTGACATAGCCGTGTTCCGCAAGGACCAGGATCCGCTCTGGGCGCTTCCCACAGGGTCAGGATTGACATAGGCCGTGTTCCACGTAACCAGAATTTGTTGACTTTATTCGCATTTCACGGAGTCGGGGTTGACTCTCGGTTGTCTGTGCATCGTCGAGTTATGAAACTGGGAACTTCGCCGCAGCTCCGATTTGGTTGATGTTGCGTCTGTTGTAATGAGACGAATGTTGAGATAATCTCCAGGCTGTTTGTGAACCATCGAGATGTGGCTTCTTTTTCTGATGGAGCCCGGTGGGAAGGTATGGTTTCCTCTTAATTTGTGCCCCTGGATTATATACAGGGATCGATGTGATTTCACCTGTAGGGCAAAAAATTTCATTTTATATTTTTCTTTCCGCGATACTCTATCATTTCAGCTTTTCTATCGCGAAGGTCGCGATTGCCCAATCATTTCGGCTATTTTTTCGCGGTGCCCAATCATTTCAGCTATTTGTTTTTATTTACTCGCTGCTTTTTATTGCGAGTTGCCCAACCATTTCGGCTATTTTGTATGCATACATTTTTACTTGCTGATTCTGTTGCAAGTCGCCCCATCATTTCAGCTATTTCATATGCATTTGTGGCTCACTGACTTTTCACTGTGAGTTTGGGATTTGATACCGATTTAGGTATCAGCATCGCTACAACTGGGATATTGGCAGGAGCGAATCATCATTTGCCTCTGTTGATGCCGAACAAAGGTGGCTTAGTGAACAGGGTTAGGATCCTGTCGACTAAGGCTTTTTGACTTTACGAGCCGTAAGAGTCTCATAAAGGTATTTCTCCCTACGAGTCGTGAGAATCTTGTAAGTGTATTTTCTCCTTAGGAATCGTGAGGATTCCTAAGTGTGTGTTCTCTTATAAGTCGTAAGGATCTTACGAGAGTATTTTCTCCTTATAAGTCGAGAGGGCTTACAAGGGCTGTCCGCTGTGTAAACATATCCTTAGTCGAGGGTGGGACTTTATTAGGGAAATGTTTATTCGCGCCCGTGGATTATATACAAGGATCAATACTGAACCGCTTGTAGGGTAGCATTGGAGGTTGTGATGGCTGCTTAAGAACAGGTTCAGATCCCTGTAGCTTAAGGCTTTTGAATCCTATGAGCCGTGAGGGTCTCAAAGGGGGCATTCTCCTTACGAGTCGTGAGGATCTCGTAAGTGTGTTTCTTTTTAGGAATCGTGGGGATCCCTAAGTATGTTGCTCCTTTGTGAGTCGTAAGGATCTCACGCAGGTGGTTTCTCCTCACAAGGTCGAGAGGACCTTGCAAGTGTATTTTAATGAGATTGCGCCCATTCGGGTTTTCACAAAACTCGCCGGTAGCCCTGCTGTTTTTACTCACGGAGCCCTTTCAGGCTTTCATCCGTGCCCATTTTGCTTATGGACATACCGTTTTCTTCTCTATTTTTTTTATTTTTATTTATTTTTTTTATTTTTTTATTTTTATGTCAGCCTTGGGATGCTGCTGCCCGTAGTAGTTTATCGACGTTTCGGTCAACAACAATTTTAGGACATAATAGTCCATCGTTAGTTTAAGGACGTTTCGGTCCATTGTTAGTTTTAGGACATTTCGGTCCGAAAACTGGCTACTACTTATAGAGTTTGGGCTTAGGAAGATAGTGAGCGGACATAGGCGTCGTTATCTATCGTTGACCTAAGCCGTGACTAATCAGGCGTAGTATTTTTTCAGGAAGCGACCGTTTATTGGCCTGAAAGGTCTTTCACCATGTATGTCCATGAGTAGATATGCTCCACCCTGGTAGACTTTGTCTATGATATACGGGCCTTCATAGTTCGGCTCGAATTTCCCCCGCTTGGCATGATTGGAGATCATAGGTCTTTTGACCACTAGCACGAGTTCGCCTTGGCGGAATGTTCTCGGCCTAGTCAATCTCTCATATGAGTGCATCATCTTTGCTTTATAAGCCTCCAGATTTTGCTGCGCCATGAGCCGAGTTTCGTCAAGGGCATCAAGTTCCTCAAGCCTAAGATGAGAATTTTCTTCGTCTGTTAGCTCGTAGTGAACCGCCACTCGTAGAGAGGGTAACTCTATCTCGAGAGGGAGTACCGCTTCTGTGCCGAATATCAATGCATACGGCGTTGTGTTCGTGGCTGTTTTGAATGTAGTTCGATACGCCCAAAGAGCTTCATGCAGTCTCTTGTGCCAGTCCCTCTTATTTCGAGACACCGTCTTTTTCACGATCTTCGTCAAGGTCTTGTTAAAAGCCTCAGCTAGACCGTTAGCTCGGGGATTATAGACTGATGAATATCTTCAGTCTATGTTATGCTGTTGTGCGAAGTGGTTGATCTTGTGGCTTCTATAGGCTGGCCCGTTATCGAAGATAATCTGTCGCGGAGTGCCAAACCGATAAATGACGTGTGTCTTGAAGAAATGGATGATATCCTCCGTCTTCACTTCCCTTAGCGGTACTGCTTCTGCCCATTTGGAGAAGTAATCAGTTGTTGCCAAAATGAACCGATGTCCTCTGGACGATGCTGGTTCGATGGGACCGATTATGTCAGTCCCCCATATTTCGAACGGCCAGCTAGCCACCGTTGGATGTAGTGAATTCGGATGCTGATGGATAAAATCTCCGTGAATCTGGCATGAGTGGCATTGCTTCGTGTATTCTAGGCAGTCCTGGATCATCGTGGGCCAATAGTAGCCCATCCTTTTGATCTTCAGCTTCATTTTCGGGCCGGCTTGGTGAGAACCGCAGAGCCATCGTGAGTTTCTTGGACGACTCTTTTCACTTCTTCCGATCCCAGGCATCTTAGCCATAAAGAGTCAAACGATCTCTTATACAGAGTATCATTGACGAATGCAAAAGACAGAGCTCATTTCATAAGCTGATGTCTTGAGGACGCATCTTCAGGTGTTCGACGGAATTTGAAGTAGTCTATAAAGACTTCTCTCCAATCCTCAGCCTTTTCCTGGTCTTTTATTTGTAGGGTCGTTTGCTCGGTTGCTCCTTTTTCTTCGGATGACTCTGAAGATATCTCTGCCGGTGCAAGAACTCGACGGCTTTGCACAACGATCATCACGTTATCGAGGTTCTCGTCGGCTAATTCTTTAGCGAGCTTGGCCAATACATCCGCTTTGCTATTTTCCGCACGCGGTATGCTTTCCAGGGTGTAGGAAGGAATTCAAGTCAGTAGTTGCTGCACTCTCTTGCCGTACTCACCAGCTCTGGCTTGGACGTTTGATAGTCGCCGTTTAGTTGGCTAACGATCAGCTGGGAGTCTCCGTATATGAGGAGATCTCAATTCCCATGTCGACGGCGATCTCAAGACCTGCTATCAAAGCTTCATATTTGGCTTCATTGTTTGTCCTCGGTTCGGTTAAGGAGAAAGCAAAGCGCATTATCCCTCCTTATGGAGTCACGAAGATGAGGCCAACCTCTGATTTAATTATGGGGGTGCTTTGTTTGCGCTTCTTCATGGAAGATGCCCCATCGAAGTAGAGTTCCCATCGGGTGTCACTCTCTCTTTTCTCACCGTCGATCGTGTCAAACGCGTGCTCGTCTAGCAAGTCACAGTTCAAGAGAGAATCGGCAGGTATCGGATGCTCAGCGAGGAAGTCAGCGATGGCCTGGCCTTTCAATGCCTTGAGGGGTCGATAAGTTATCGAGAACTCCATCAAGAGCAGGGCCCATTTAGTGAGTTGTCCCGTTAATATAGCCTTTGACATTAAATATTTGAGAGGACCCACCTTCGATATGAGATGGACCTCATGTGCTAACGCGTAGTGTCTGAGCTTCTTTATCGCGAAGATCAACGCCAGACAATGTTTTTCGATGGGAGAATAATTACTTTTTGCCCCCAGTAGAACTCGGCTCAGATAGTAGAGAGCTCTTTCTTTCCCTTGGTCGTTCTCTTATGCCCATAATGCGCCTAAGGAACCTTCGAGGGCTGTTGTATACAGGACGAGAGGTTTTCCTTTAACGGGAGTGGCCAGTACTGGCGGATTCTGCAGGTATTGCTTGATTTCGTCAAGTGCACTTTGGCATTTGCGATCCCAGACAAACAGGGTTCCCTTCTTCATTAGGTGACTGTAAGGACGACACTTGCCGGAGAGATTAGCTATGAATCGCCGGATATATGCGAGCTTTCCTTGGAGAGACCGCAACTTCTTGAGAGTCCTGGGCGGAGGCATTTCCATGATCGCCTTGATCTTAGACGATTCTATCTCGATGCCTCGGTGTCGGACGATGAATCTTAGGAATTTGCCCAAGGAAACTTCGAACGCGCATTTGAGAGGGTTCATCTTCAAGTTGTATTTCCGAAGGCGCTGAAACACGGTCTTCAGATGCTCTAAATGTTCCTCGTATGATTTGCTTTTAACTACGAGGTCGTCGATATAGCATTCGACCATTTCATGTATGAGGTCATCGAAAATCTTTGTCATGGCCCTCTGATAGGTGGCACCGGCGTTCTTTAGACTGAAGGGCATCACCTTGTAGCAGAATATGCCCAAAGGAGTCCGAAAAGCGGTATGCTTCTGGTCTTCGGGATGCATCTTTATCTGATTGTATCCTGACGAGCCGTCCATGAAGGAGAAAACTTCGTGAGTGGACGTGTTATCTATCATCAGCTCAGTGACCGGTACTGGAAAGTCATCCTTCGGGCAAGCTCTGTTGAGATCCTGAAAATCAACGCATATACGCACCGTCCCATTTTTCTTCTTCACTGGGACGATATTGGGGATCCAGTCCGGGTACTGAACCTCTTGGATGAAGCCGGAGTCGATTAGCTTCTTGACCTCGGCATTGATGCTCATCTCAAGCTCGAGCCTCATTCTTCTCGGTGCTTGTTTGATCGGCTTGACGTCTGGAGATATCGCCAATTTGTGCGCAGCGATCTCTGGATGTAGTCCCGACATCTCGGAATAGTTCCATGCAAAGCAATCTTTATACTGTATGAGCACGTCTTTAAGCGTAGCCACCCTTTCTTCAGCAACAGCTCACTGACGAATGTCGGTCGTGGGTCACTTGTCGTCCCTAAGTCAATTTTCTTGAGGTTATCTGCGGTAGTATGTATTCCATCTTCCAGCTCTTTTGGCGCCGGTGGAAACTCTGAGATCACATCATCATCATTGTTTTCGAAGCACCAGGGGAGGTCATCCATATTCTCGGTTTCCTCTTCCGACAGCGTTATCGCGTGACAAGTAAGAGATCGTTTCCAAGACCGATGTTGATCGGGTTCAACTTTCTCTATACATGTCTCTTTCGGTTCATGCTTCTGTGGCGGGCTTACCCTCCAACTGTTGGATAGAGCGAACCTGCCGAGTTAATATTGGTCTTTGACCCAGTTCTTGAAGGTGAAGCAGTCTTCGAGAGGATGTCTTGTTGCTCGGTGATAGGAGCAATAGTCTGGGTGAGAGACCTCGCCTGCTTGCTCGGGGTGCTTGGACTCCGGGAGTGTCATGGTTTCTTTTGCTTGCGATCAATCTAGTGAGCTCTTTCATCTGATGTTTTATGACAAGGTCGAATATCTTCCTTATCTTGTCTTGGGGAAAAGAATATGCTCGACCCATCTTCTTCATAAGAAACGGATCTCAGCTGCTCGATTCTTGATCGCGTGGCTTCTTAGACCCACTTTGCAGCTGTCGAACGTTTTTTTAGTTCTTTGATTTATTTTTGTCTCTGCGCCGGGTCTTTTGTATGACGGGTTGGTGACGAGGAACTTTGTCGTTCTCCGCGGCCTGCTGAAGGAGGCGCCGTGTTCTGGCTTTCTAGTAAATGGCCATTTCGCGGCTATGGTCGTCCCGGACCTTCTGACTTGCTTCCCTTATCAGCTTGTCCATCTATTCTTCAAACGACAGACTTGACGTTTTGATGGCGGGACCTTGTTTTGGTTCAGGGTTAGCGTCTTTTAACAGAACATCTCCTTCTTCATTAAAGTCATGTACGACGTAGCAGCCATGGAATCGTTCCCGTTTCTTGGATTGAATGTATCCAAGCCCGATCGTTTCCATTCTCCCGTTGGGAAATTTTCGCTGAGTTCCAGGGACGCTCCAGATCCTGTTGTAGAACTGAGCTTTTCGAGCAGTCTGTTTGAAGGGTACGCCTTGGCGCCTCAACAGCCTTTTTAATCCTTCTGTATAGTATCTGGGCAGACGGATGGGCTGGAGTCTGTCAAGTGCAGAATCGGCACCATGCCAAACTTCTTTCTCCACTTTGGTTTCCGTGGATTGATAAAAGAGGATCGCCTTTTCATCTCTTCGCCTGGGAAGGACGTAGAATGTCTGCAGTTCTTGCACACTATAGGTGTCAAGCGCGTCAAGCTCTTTGTAATGCTCTTGCGAAACCATGGCAATTTGCAAACTCTGATCATCGCTAGCGAGGGCTTGCATTGATGGCCGAGCGGAAAATACGGCGTTGACCTCATCTTCCGAGTCGCTGCCGAAGATCAACATAGGGGTGGACGGTCCCGTCTTGTTGCATTGGGGCGACCCTGAATAAACTATTTCTTCTTCCTCCTCGGTATCACTCCTGAAGACCATAATAGTGGTGATAGTTTTGTTCTTCGGTTTATGACATCTTTCCGTGTCCTCGAAATCTGGTAAGAAGTATTTTGCATCTTCGTACTTTCGGACTTCATTCACGGAGAATGGGTTCAACTCCCCTGTCACAGTATACTCGAGACCATCATTGAAATACTTCATACACTGATGTTGTGTAGAAGGGATGATGTTGTACTCGTGTAACCAAGGCCTGCCGAGTAAAGCGTTGTAGCAAGTCTTGGCATCAATGATATGAAACTTGATGTCCGTGACAAGCAACCCAAAAGGTAGTGTCAATATTATAGACCCGAGCGTCCGTGATGACTGGGAGTCAAACCCGGAGATGGTGATTTTATCGCGAGTGAGGTGTTGAACACTCATGCAGATTTCCTTCAACACTCTTACATTGAGGAGGTTAACGAAGGACTCATTATCAACCAAGATTTTGTCTATCTTGATATCATGACAGTATCCGGAGACATAAAGGGGACGGTTATGCTCGTACGTCCCGAGGAGGAGATCTTCGTCGCCAAAGGTGATATCGGCTTTGTGCACTTCTTCCAGCTCGTCCTTCATCTTTTCTTCAGCGAGGAAAGCTTGGAAATGCTCGGGCTCTTGCAGTGCCTTGATCAAAGAATCTCTTGCTTCTTTTGATAACAAGAGGGCATCGAGAATGCTTAGCTACGAAGGTAGCTTCCTCAAGTGTGCCAGAACATTGTAATCCACCTTGTTTTTCTTTGGCGGGTCCTTGGCTGTCAGCTCTTTGATGAATTGATCGTCTAGGGTGATATCCTCAGAGACCTTTTCTTTTCCTTTATCTTTTCTATTCGACCCACTGTTCACAGGCCCTAGATTCTTTTCGGGCAGCGTACGATTGCGCAGCTGAATATTTTCACAGGTCTTCATTTCTTTCGTTTCGGATGTGGGTTCTTTGAAGAGAGGGCCAAGGGCTATTTCTTCATCAGAATTGCTCCCAAAGGTGAGAACTTGCGATCCCCCAGCGCTGACCATGTGACAGTTACCGGTAGTTCTTTTACGCTCCTCGGTCATATTCGTTTGCTCCCGACGAGTTTTGCATTTCATCCGTTTGAAATGTTGTCGGTGAGCAACATATCCCTGCCACCAGTTTTTAAAAGCGTTGCACTCTTTGGTGGGGTGCGCAATCTTTCGATGATATAAGCAGTAGCTAGGATGTATATCCGCTTCATCAGGAATGTTTCCTTCAGAGGGAGGCAACTTCATTCCCATCGATATGGCTTTGGCGAACCTTTTCCTCGTCTTGAACCTGTTTTTATTTGCGGCGGATGTACTTTGATCTGGTGGGAGCGTTTTAACCTTTTCGTCCAGTCGCCGGCGTTTGGCCTTCTCAAATATGGCCATCTCGTGCTCTCGATCAGCTTTGTTTTTTAAAAGAGCCTCGTTTAGGAACGCATTCGTCTGATGGCCCTAGAAGTTCCGGCTCAGGATCTGCCCCCAGCTTTTCTGCATAAGGAGCTTCTTCATCATTTATCGACGAGTGAGAGATCACATGGCAACTTGTCACATAATCTTCAGATTCATCCGACAAGTCTTCTCTATTGTCTTCATCTCCATCCTCAAGGACGTGGTTGAGAAATTCTTGGAGTGTGACCGGAGTTCGCGCCTTCTGGTTATACTCTTCCAGCGCGTCAATCTGCTTTTGCAGGTCCGTGCGCTTGTCACCATGCTTCACGGGCTTTTTGGTCTTCTTCTTCTTCTTCTTCGAAGATTTTGACAGCTGGGTGCGGGCATTTTGACTATCACTACCAATCCTTGTAGTTGGGCGCGGTTTCAGCATTCCCTCGATGATCTCGGGTTCCAATGGATTTTTCCATCTGATTGCCGGGCATGTCTGGAGATCTTTCAGCATTCTTTTTGTTTTGGCTGAAAGAGCAACCTCCCATGAAACTTCTTCCACAAAAGAGCATGATGCCCTTGGTGTGTCCGTCCTTTTAGGAGCGTGCGACTGCGGCGGGCTTACTTTCCAATTCTCGGACAGGGTGAATTTGCCCTGTTGGTATTTATCTTCAATCCAGCCTTTAAATACGAAGCAATCTTCAATTGGATGGCTTACCGCTTGATGGTAGGGGCAATAATTGGGATTATTAGCCTCGCCGGGTTGCAATGGGTGTTTCGGATTCGGCAAATTGATGAGCCTATTGCGCACCGATAATTCGAACAATCTCCTCGTTTTGTCCCAGGGAAACGAGTAAGGGCGCTTCATTTTCTCATTATGAAATCGTCGTCTCTTATCTAGGCGATCGGTTAATTTTGGGCCGCTAGGCTACTGTTGAGCATTGGCGACGAAGGTCGCTTTCCCTTTCCCTTTTTCATTACGCGATTCCGGCTTCGAAGAGGAAGGCATGTGGCCCATCTGGTCCATTTGAGCCAATTTGTCAATCAGGGCTTGGAAGGTGGTGGGCTTGAAAAACATCATAAATTGTGAGATGGTCGCTTGAGGGTCGAGAGTACCCACAAACATGCCTACCGCAGGCGCTTCTTCGATGCGCTGTTCGCACTTCGACCATAAATTTCGCCATCGTATTGCGTACTGGACCCAAGTTTCGCCTGGCTTCACTCTGGCGTTAATTAGTGCGGTAATCGGAGTACGCTCGCTAGCGCTTGCGAGCCTTTGTGTGAACAGCAGCTCCATTTCTGCAAACGTCTTGACAGAGTCGTTCGGGAGTTCTGAGTACCATTCGAACGCTGTCTCCAACAAGCTGCCAACAAGTTGGCGGAGCAGAAGTTTATCATCACCTCCAGTGTTACCGCACGAGGCTATGAATTGAGCGACGTGCTGATGCGGATTCCCCGTCCCTTTATATTCATGGAATTTATGGATCGTATATCCCGGCGGGTACCTTATTTGGTCATACCAGCCTGGATAGGGTCGTCCAGTCTTAATGATCTGCCCGGCCGTTTCGCTCGCCTGGTGAGCTCATATTTGCTGAGCGATGTAATCATCCAAAGTGGCCTTGGAGATAGTCTCCTCCTTGGCTGCTGAAAGAGCCGGAGGAGGGTTCGATGTCTCCCCTCTGTCATCTTCAACGATAATCGGGGGGTCTTCAGCTGGAGGTTCCGGCTGTAACATCATCCCGGCTATGTCTTGAAACAAAAGAGCCATTCGTTTTATGTTAGCCGCCTGTTCCACGGCCTATTTTTCTTTCCTTTCGAGCATTCTTCAGAGGAATTCAGTATTAGTTTCTTGTTCCTGAAGCTGCTCTGAGGTCTCTGGATTGTCTTTCGGCCCAGTGAGTGCGGCCATCGCAGTCAGCATCTCCTGAAGTTTTTGCTGCTGTTGCTCTTGAGCCTTTGCTATCGATCGGGTAAGCAGTCGATGACCCGTAGAAGCACGACTTTCCTCTTTTCTGGAAGCCATATAAACGGTATGTATTACCATGCCCCCAGACTTGGGGCGTTTAGATTCAGCGTCCCTGCGGTTTGCCGCAGTCACAGGGGCTTTCTCCGGCCTCCTTCTCTTGTGAGCGGTTGAAGTTGAGGGAGCCGTTGCAGCGGGCACCCAGACGGATGACATTTTCTATGGTACCACGGGATGGCTTTTTTCTTGCCGAGCTTTAATCTTCTTTGGTCGGCGAGAGTAGTCCTGGTCAATCACCGATTCCTAGACCTGTCGCCAGACATTGTAAATTTTGGAGGACATCCGCTGAAGGGGATGCTCTGGCTTCTTTTCTGTAGCATTCTCCACAGGTGGAGGAGATCTTTTTAACGTGGCAGTTGGAGAGTTCTTGCGAACCCTCCTAAGGGGTTCGAAGCTGTTCCCAGTTGGAACAGCAGCATCGATTTCCACCGTTGAAGCCGGCGGAGTTAGTCCGGAAGGGGAATTGCCCCCAGCCTTCTTTACTCGGCACCAGTGGCGACATCGAGCGTGTCGACCCATTGGGATTGTCTCAGCTGTAAGAGTGACTTCCTCATGCCCTCTGTGTTGGCGAAGGGTTGTCGCTGGCGTCAGCCTCTTGAAGACCGATGTCCGTTGAGAAGCAATGTCTAATCTGTTAAAGACAGACCTCTGGGCAGGGGAAGCAGTTTTGAGGATTTCCCCTGAAACGGGAGCCGGAACAGTCAGTTTTGTGAAGACCGACCCTTTGGTAGAAGAAGCCGCTTTGACGACTTCGTCCGCTTGAGCCGGGATGGCTGTCCTCTTTGGGATGGCTGCTTCAGGTATCGCGGGCTTGTTGGCGTTCTGGCCCGGTCTGTTGAAAACTGAGGGATTAGAGTTGGGTGACCCATTGAGAGGGGCCGCGGCAGTGGTAAGTCAATCAAAGACCGACTTCTTTGGGGCTTCTTACGACAGCAGCGGGGCATTGAAGCTCATCGGTGGGATCATGGTCCCAAAGAACAGCCCAGTGGTGGCCTGAGTTACTTGCTCCACTGGCATCTTGAACAGGGTGGCCGCTTGGGGCCCGTAGGTTACACCTCCAGATGAGGCAGAACAGGAGTCACAGTTGCAGCTGGAGCAGTTAGAGGCCATTGATGTTCTTCTTTCTGCACGGAGCAAGACCAAATCTTAGTATCTCGAACCCAAGGGCAACCATATTAAACCGCGATTCGTTCGCGAACATGACACACGAAGTGTGGAGTGGAAAGAGGAAAAGGTCCCACCGGGCGTGCCAGAATCTGTTCACCGCCGAAAGCCGGAAAGACAAACGTCTTGCCTGAATTTGGGGGCAGATGCTATTTGGTGCTATCCGTCCACCTCTCCGAAGATGCCAAGTTAATTTATGGCACCGTGTATCGAAGATTTAAACGGATGCGGCCGATGTAGAAGACTTCGTCAGATTCCCCCTCATTGAGGGGTTTTTTATTGTGGGGACGCTCTTCCCAGCAGGCGCAAGTCCCTGCAGTTAATTACGCTACTGCATCGCGGTAACCACTTTCTCCTTCTCCAGATGGTCACTTCGTGTCGTGTGTGTTTGTTTTTTTTTTTTTGGTTGCCCGTGGATTGTATACGAAGACTAATTTATGTTGTCGCCCGTAGGGCATGGATTAGTCCAAATCCGTATTTTCTTAAATTTGGGTTTGGGGGTTGGGTTTAAGGATACGTTAGTCTTATTTGAGACTAAGATCAACTTAAACGTATGTTAAGGATACGTTGGTCTAATTTTTAGACTAAGATCAACTTAACGGGATCGTTTAGATCCAACAAAAGAGCATTCGGGCTCTATTGCTTAGTTTAGGGACATTGCGGTCGGTTAGTTTAAGGACATTACGGTCCAAGGTTAAGGACGTCATAGTCCATGGGCTTAAGGACCCCACAGTCCAGGTTAAGGATATCATAGTCCATGAGTTTAAGGACCCCACAGTCCATGAGTTTAAGGACCCCACAGTCCATGGAGTGATTGGTTATCAGGACCCGTCACCTCTTTGAAGACGTTGAAGGATTACAACAACAAATATCAAAGGAGTGAAGAGATGTACCCTTGAACCAAAGTTGATTGTAAAATCTGTAGTCCAATTTGGGACTAAGATCAATTAATTAGATTATGAGCACATGGGCTCAGTTGAATCTGAGTTGAGGACTTATGGCCAATTTGGGCTAAGTCCAATTAAGTTTGAAATGTTGGACTTTTGTTGGGACTGTTGAACATTTGTCTGGGTTCAACCCCCCATTATTTAGCAATGCTAAACATGAGTCTGGACTCTGACCATGTCTTTATCTTTTATTGAGTGCTGAGCACTCATATGCCATATGAGATGATCAATCTTGGAAGACAAGGGTATATTTGAGGCTCAGTCAAAGGGGAGTCTTGCCTCTGGAAGACTTAGCCAATTTGGGCTAAGACTGGTTTTAAAATAGTGTTAAACACTAGAGGACATCTGGCGGTGTCACGCCCCGCTTCCCGGGATACGGCGAAGGGGATGGGACTGGTCCGATGCGTATTTACTCAGAAGCAAATACGCTAAGCGTAACTAAGCAATATAAAAGTAAATACACAAAAGACAAGATAAAAACAACAATTTTATTTATTAAAATTCTTTTGTACAATGAATGAAAAGGAAATACAACTGAAATAAAAGCGATGCCTAAACAATGGCATGACAGGAATTTAAAGGTAATGAATAGAAAATGTACAATGTCTAGAGCTCAGGGTCTTCGCTGTACTGATCCAAATCTTCTGCAGTTGGCTCGATCTCTGACGGGTCCAAATCACCTGACGATATTCAAAGAAGAAAGAAATAGAATGTTGTCAGCGAACCGGTCGCTCGGTAAGTCCCAAAGATAAGAGGAAAGTAGAATAGACAGAATAAGAAGGTATCTTTTAAAGTTGTGTTATGTTGTTGTAATGTTGTGTTAACGCTGTTGTTTGTAGTTTGGTACAGAAGGATGCCAGTGTATACGAGAGGGGTCTCTATATGCTAGAGATCAGGGCAAACGGAATGTACAAGGAACCGTTAAACCACGGTACAACAGCAACGGCATATAGGTTAGATGTCTTAATCTTACCGTCTCGTGCCACTTTTAACACCTTCCGTACCAATCTACCCCTTAAACCCCATAGTGTCTTGTTTGTATTGTATTGTACTATAAATTGTATTGAGTGTATAATTAAAAGACTGACCGAAATCATAATATCAGTAAACGGATGTAACCGTAGAATCATATAAATGGGGTAACTGGAGAACCATGTAAATGGAATGTATATCCATAGTTCGGTTCAGTCAAGTTGTATAGATTGATAATTGGATTCATAGATTCATGTTGAATTGTAATATTGAAGATTGTAGATTGTAGATTGTACTTGAATCATATTCAAGTCAGATTATACTGAGACTCAAACTGAGTCAGACAATTAGCAAAGTAAATTGAAGTCCTGATTGTTTTTATTAAATCGTCTACCTTAGATAGGCAAGCACCCACTTCTCCGGGTCCCTGAGGCTCAAGAGATTGGTTCCGCTTAAACCTATGTTTACTAGGGTCTTTAGGGTAAATTATAGAACTTGAGGGGTTTTTATGTAAAAATACTTTTATATACTTTTCAAAATACACCCCAAGCATTTATTATTCGTTTTTAGAGTTGTAATGAATGTGGATTTTATATAGTGATATTTCTAGTGAAAATATCCTGAATTCAGAAATAAAGGTATTTATTTATAATATTGATTTGTGTGGAATTTATGGTATTTTAGTGTAAAATTGATTCTTGTGATTTTTAGAAAAAAAAGTGGAATATTTATATCATAACAAAATAGGTATTTTAATAATAAATATACATATATTTATACAAAAATAATTTTAATATATTTTTTTTCTAAAAATCTCATTTTCTTAAGTGTCATATTTTAAATCTTTCGAGACCGAATTCTCCTTGCGGAGGTCTGAATCTCACACTACAAAACCCGAGGATGTGCGATAATCTGCACCATCCCGAACGGGTTCCCCAAAATGGGTTGTAGCGGCGCTTTGCAAAGATTTTATAAATACTAAATCCTTTAGAAAACGGTTTTATTAAGTAAATGGTATTTATTTGTAAAAAAGGTCAATTTTCCGTATTCTATGTTCTAGGGTCTTCTAAGTCAACTAGACTATTCCTAACTGGTCCAAAACGACAAGTTGTGAGATACCTCAAATCGCCTCTTCACCGCCAATTGTGGCCAGGTAAGTACAAGTGAAGAAAGAAGAGATCCGCTCACGAATCACCGTGAGACGGGCCTTTTAAAGTTACCTTTCTCACTTGTTTAGTCTAGACACCACAAACTCAGGTTTAGATAAACGACTAATGTCCACAATCTTATCCTATTTTCATAATAAGTGGTATTTATTTAAAAAGTGTATCAATACTAAATCTTTTAGAAATGGCTTTATTTAGTAAAGGGTATTTAAATGCAAATGTTCGTTTTCCCGTATTCTGAGTTCTCGAGGGTATCGTGTTAGGTTGTATATGAGTGTGGGAGGAGGTAGGTCGTTACCTCGTGATCTACTTTAAAGGTATAGCAAGTTTAATGGGGTTAAATGTAGAATTGAAACAATGTGGTATTTAAGTGAAAAATACGATAAATTGAAATAGCCATCATTTCATGTAATGAAACTTGATCAATTTGGTTGATTAGTGTTTAATAGTCAACATGAGAGAGTTTAAGCATAATTATATTAACGAGAAGTGAAGTTTTATAAGAAATCGAATCGGAAATCGGATTTGTTCCGATTCCTTCGGGTTTTGTAAATCCGTATTTTTTTTAGATAGAAGAGATAGGTAGAAATTAGGACTTATGGTTTTAGGACACATAAGAGGGTGAGAGGGAAGTAGTGGAATCACCGATGTGTTGCGTCGTCGCCGGGAGTTCTTAGAATGATCGCCGGAAGTTCCGCCGGGAATTCGTCGGAGCTTCGCCTCGAGCTCGTTTTCAAAGTGCACAAGATTCTTGGAAATTTTTTAGAGAGTTGGCTCAGAGTTAGGGGTGAGAGGGTAGAGAGTAGGGTGGTATTTATAGGGTTAGGCTAAGGTTAGGGTAGATGAAAGCTTAAAATGAAAAATATGATAAAATGTATTAAAAGTGGAGTAATTAGGGTTTTAAAAGAGCTCTGGAAATGGTCTGAGACTAAAATTTTGCGGGTGCATAGGGAATGTGAAAAAGACGCAACTTTCATGTTGGGGTCGTCGCCGGAATCGGCCGACTCGGCCGTGACTCGGTCGGATTACTGAGTTGGCCGAGTCGAGGCCGATTTGGCCGATTCCCGGCCAAGTCAGGCGGCCGGGATCCCCCCTGACGGTTCATCTAACCCCTGACAATGTTACATTTTTGGGTGTAGTGGGGTTTTTGTGAGATATGCATGTGTAAACCCTTGGTATTCTAAAGGTTTAAAAAAATCAATATTAAAAATAATGTGGGGTATGGGATTTGAACTCTGGTGGCTTGGTTCAGCAGTGCAAGATATTACCAATGAGCTACAAGCTCCTTCTTGTAATTATGGTGTGAAATAAATACTTAAAATGGTAACAGTAACATTAAATACTCCAAGTATATTTCAAATTTAAAGCAAATTTTTGTACACTAAAAATGGAGTTGTTACAGGCGGTCACGTGTCCTCAAGTGATGTATTTAAAACAGTGTTAAACACTGGGGAAAAAATGCTCAAAATAGTGTTAAACACTAGAAAGGAAGGTATCACGTGAGGCGCCTGAAGATGGGTCCAGACCTCCTTTATTTTGTTCTCAGAATATTCAAATAAGTGTTAAACACTTTTGGTCTTCAGGCCATCACATGTGGGCACGTGATGGTACCCATGCATTGATTATTAAAGTGTTTATTAAGGGTCACGTGGGGACACGTGAGGGCGCCCAAAATTGATTATACTCTTGGATTTGTTCCCTTTTGTTTTGAGGGTCACGTGTGAGCACGTGAGGCATTACTTCCAAGCTTTTTCTTTCTCATTTTGAGGAGTCTGTTTGAGGGTCACGTGGGGGCACGTGACCATGTCTCATTCATTCTTTTCTGATCATTAAAGGAAGGGTCACGTATTGCCACGTGACCACATTTACATGCATGGATAATTTAAGTCCTTTGTTTGAGAATTAAATTCTTTGGTAGGGTTAAACCCTAATTCTGTTTTGAGGAATTAAATTCCTATGTATATGGAAGAATTAAATTCTTATGTAGGGTTAAACCCTATTTTTATTTGGAGGAATTGAATTCCTATGAGTTTGGAAGAATTAAATTCTCATATAGGATTAAACCCTAGTTTCATTTGGAGGAATTAAATTCCTATGAATTTAGGGGAATTAAATTCCTTAAACTTAATTCTCTCTCTAAGTTTTGGATTGCATGGCAGAATATCCCCGATGAGAATTAAATTCTCAACTTGTGGGGAGATCTGCTTCTGGAGATCTTCAACCAAAGGAAGAACTAAATTCTTATTCAGAAAAGTTAAACTCTTAAATTGAGAATTAAATTCTCATTTTTTTGTTTTATGGAGCTTAGATCTCTTTCCCTTTCTCACCTAGGGTTTCTTTTTCTGAAGAGATCTTCTTTTTCTCCTTTAAGAATTAAATTATCCTTTCTTTTTCTCTCTGTGGTTGTTTTTTCTCCAAAAATTCAAAAGTCCTTCTTTTCTCTTCTTGGCTCCTATTTATAGGAGAAAGAAAAGAATCAATCTGTTTAGTTAATCTTTCATTGAAAGATTTTAATTGATTTTGTAACCAACTTGATCTTTTAGATCACTCAGTGAATTTTATTCACCATTGGATTTTTTAATCCAAAAGATATTTTGTTTGTTATTCTTGGTGAATTTCAGGAAAATCTTTCCTTGTATAGAATCTTTCTATAAATTGGTGATTTTTAATCATCATTGGATTTTTAATCCAACGGTGCTCCACTTTACAGAGCACAATCTTTTTGTTTGGAAAGATCTAAGGAAATATTTTACAGTTAGGGTTCTTGATTCCTTCTTAATTAGAATTTAATTCTATTAGTTCAGAAGGCTTAAAAGCCCACCACGTGTTGGCACGTGATCCCACTATTTGATCATTTAAATAGAATTTAATTCTATTAATTAAAGAGCTTAGGAACCCATCACGTGTTGACGCGTGACCCCCTTGATTAACATTTTAACCAGAATTTAATTCTGTCGTTTCAAAGAACTAAGGAACCATCATGAGTCAGCACGTGACCTTTGGTCACGTGTAGACACGTGATACCCCATTGGGATATTTCCTTGCTGTTTTACCATGCCTTTTAATTCCTTTTTAATGGGTTGAAGGGTCCATCACGTGTGGACATGTGATTCCACTGATTGATTGTTTGATTAGAGTTTAACTCTATAAATTAGAGATCACAAGAACCCATCACGTGTCTGCATGTGACATCTGGTCACGTGTGGACACATGATACCCTATTGGGGTATTCCTTATATTTTATGAGGGAACAAGGGCATCATAGTTCATGGGCTTAAGGACCCCACAGTCCGAGATTAAGGACATTATAGTCCGTGGGTTTAAGGACCCCACAGTCCATGGGATGATTGGTTATCGGGATCCGTCACCTCTCTGAAGACGTTGAAGGATTACAACGATAAATATCAGAGGAGTGAAGAGATGTACCATTGAACCAATTTGGGACTAAAATCAATTAATTAGATTATGAGCACATGGGCTCAGTTAAATCTGAGTTGAGGACTTATGGCCAACTTGGGCTAAGTCCAATTAGGTTTAAAATGCTGGACATTTGTTTGGGCTGCTGAACATTTGTCTAGGCTCAGCCCTCCTTTTATTTAGCAATGCTAAGCATGGATCTGAGTTCTGGCCATATTTTTGTCTTGTATTGAGTGCTGAGCACTCATATGCCATATGAGATGATCAATTTTGGAAGACAATGATGTATTTGAGGTTTATTCAAAGGGGAGTCTTGCCTCTGGAAGACTTAGCCAATTTAGACTAAAACTGTTTTGAAAATAGTGTTAAACACAAGCACATATTTGTCGATTACGTGTTCCCACGTGATGTACTTAAAACAGTGTTAAACACTAAGGACAGAACACTCAAAATAGTGTTAAACATTAAAAATGAGGCGGTCACATGGAGTCACGTGAAGCGCCAGAGAATTGGGCTAAACCTCCTTTATTTTCTTCCCAGAATATCCAAATAAGTGTTAAACACTTAATCTTTGAGGCCATCACGTGTGAGCATGTGATGGGCATCCCTGCACTGGATATTAAAAGGATTTGTTAGGGGTCACGTGGGGACACGTGAGGGCACCCAAAATCAGTATTGCCTTTGACTTTATTCCTTTTAGCTTTGAGGGTCACGCGTGAGCACATGAGGCATTGCCTCCAAGCTTTTTCTTTCTCATTTTAAGGAGTCTGTTTAAGGATCACGTGGGAACACGTGAGGGCGCCCAAAACTTATTCTGCCCTTGCTTTATTCTTTTATTTTGAGGAATTTATCCAAGGGTCACGTGTGAGCAGGTGACCCCATCTCATTCATTCTATTCTGTCCATTGAGGGGGAAGGTCACGTGTCGCCACGTGATCAAATTGGGCACTGATTTCTTTACTTGCATGGAGAGCTTCAAGTCTCTTATTTTAAGAATTAGATTCTTTTGTAGGGTTAAACCCTAGTTTCATTTAGAGGAATTAAATTCCTATATATTTTGAAGAATTAAATTCTTATGTAGGGTTACACCCTAGTTTCATTTAGAAGAATTAAATTCCTATATATTTGGAAGAATTAAATTCTTATGTGGGGCTAAAACCTAGTTTCATTTGGAGGAATTAAATTCCTATGAATTTGGAAGAATTAAATTCTTATGTAGGGTTAAACCCTAGTTTCATTTAAAGGAATTAAATTCCTAAGCATTGTAAAGAATTAAATTCCCTAAACTCAATTCTCTCTCTAAGTTTTGGATCTGCATGGAGAATCTCCCCTATGAGAATTAAATTCTCAACTTATGGGGAGATCTGCTTCTGCAGATCTTCAACCAAAGGAAGAACTAAGTTCTTATTCAAAAGAGTTAAACTCTTAATTTGAGAATTAAATTCTCTTTGTTTTATGGAGTTTAGATCTCTTTCCCCTTTCTCACCTAGGGTTTCTTTCTCTTCTGAACAAATCTTCTTTTATCTCTGTTGTTGTATCTCTCCCAAAAAAAGTCCCTCCTCTTCTCTTCTTGGTTCCTATTTATAGGAGGAAGAAGAGAATCAGTTTGTTTAGTCAATCTTTCATTGAAAGATTTTTGGTTGTTTTTATAACCAACATGATCTTTTAGATCATCCAGTGAATTTTATTCGCCATTGGATCTTTAATCCATAAGATATTTTATCTGTTATTCCTGGAAAATTTCAAGGAAATCTTTCCTTGTATAAATTGGTGATTTTTAATCACCATTGGATTTTTAATCCAACGGTGATCCATTTTACAGAGCACCATCTTTTTTGTTTGGAAAGATTTAAAGAAATATTTTTCCAGTTAGGGTTCTCAATTCCCTCTTAATTAGAATTTAATTCTATTATTTTAGAGATCTTAGGATCCCATCACGTGTTGACACGTGACCCCCTCGATTAAGCATTTGACCAGAATTTAATTCTGTTGTTTTAAAGAACTCAAGAAACCATCACGTGTCACCACGTGACCCTTGGTCACGTATGGGCACGTGATGCCCCATTGGGATTTTTCCTTGTTGTTTTATTATACTTTTAATTCTTTTCAGTGAGTTTAAAGGCCCATCACGTGTTGGCACGTGACCCCATTGTCAGAATTTAATTCTTATTTGCCAAAGAACTTAGGAACCCGTCACGTGTCTGCACGTGACCTGTGGTCACGTGTGGGCACGCGATGCCCTATTGGGGTATTCCCTGTTGTTTTGTTATACCTTTTAATTCCTTTTAGTGAGTTTAAGAGGCCCATCACGTGTGGACACATGACTCCACTGATCGATTGTTTGATTAGAATTTAATTCTATTAATCAGAGAGCTTAGGAACCCATCACGTGTCTGCATGTGACCTCTGGTCACGTGTGGGCACGTGATGCCCCATTGGGGTATTCCTTGCTGTTTTATTATATCTTTTAATCCCCTTTTAGTGGGTTTAAAGGCCCATCACGTGTGGGCACGTGACTCCTATTTGATTAGAATTTAATTCTCATTACTTTAAAGAGCTCATGAGCCCATCACGTTGTCATGACCCGAAGGTACGGAACGTGACCGGCACTTAAATTACGAAGCGTCTAGAGGCGCAACGTAATCTAAGTAAGACGAAGCTCAGAAATCTAAACCATTTAAAAAGAAGAAGTAAAGGAAAACATGTTTAAAAACAACATCAAATTTCTCAAAAAATTCGGCAGAGTCTCCTTTGTAAAAACTGGCCCCAAACGGGTACAAATAAGAATATATACATAAGCAATAAATAAAAGACATCCCCAAACAGGAGCTAGCTCTACGCCAAAAGGCAGAAACAACCACACAATGTACTAAAATATACAACGCCGAAGGGCGAGGCTCAAAACTCAAAAGAAAACCAAACCACCAGAAAACCATAATAGTACAAGTGCGACTCTAAGGTCGAAAGAATAAACAACTGGTCTACTAAATTATCAAGTAATACAAGTCTGGTTGGTGAAGCTTACTAGATACAAATGAAATAATAAAAGTACAACGGCGGTCCTGATGCAAGTGAACCAACCTACCAAGCAAATCACCCTGAATGAAATAGTGTACCAGCAAGCTGCCATGGAAACATGTACATCGAAACCTGTAAAAAAATTAGGCACAACGGGGCTGAGTTACCAACTCGTGAGTAGAAGACATTTGCGAGTAGAAATCGCATGCACGACGCTTTCCTAGGTCATAATAATACCTAATATAACACTAGTCATCTAGTAGTGGCAGGGTAATAGTCTATGCGTAAGTGCAATGCTCAATGCTCGTGTCAGTGCCTCAAGTTGTAACATGTCATGTGTATGAGTGTGCATACACCATGAATGTAAAAAAATCAACCATGAAATCTAGATATATCTGTATAAGAAATCTTTAACTTGTATCGTAGTAAAATTTTTGTGGTAAGCTGAAACATCATCATTAAAATCCATGGAAATCCGTGTCAAGTATCGACACAAAACATGTAAATCTCAAGGTCTCAATACCTCATAATCTCAATATCTCATAGTCTCAATATCTCGGGCTCCGTTAGTCCGGATCAGCCCATATCATCAAATCTCATGACAACGGTCGGTATTCTCCGGATATCCGCCGCGCCAGACATCACCGATAGGTAGTCTTCCCCTACCAGGCTCATCGTCTACAACTCGATCTTCTTGCCTTGGGGTACCATACCGGGCCTACCATATACCCGAGACGGTTCATCCACTCCTCGAATCGGGTCTCGAAATCCAACAGAAAACATGAAATCTCATGGTGGACGACACATACATCACGAGAAAACCGCAACTTGCATTTTAAAAATGATGATACTAAGCTTTTATTAAATTCTTGCTGTTCACCGCCGGAAGCCGGGAAGACTGGACGTCTTGCCTGAATATGGGGGCAGATGCTAATTGGTGCTATCCGTCCACCTCTCCGAAGATTCCAAGTTGATTTATGGCACCATGTATCGAAGGTTTAAACGGATACGGCCGATGTAGCAGACTTCGTCAGATTTCCCCTCGTTTGAGGGGTTTTTGATTGTGGGGACGCTCTTCCCTGCAGGCGCAAGCCCCTACAGTTAATTACGCTACCGCATCGCGGTAACAACTTTCTCCTTCTCCATATGGTCACTTCGTGTCGTGGGTATTTGTTTTGTGTTTGGTTGCCCATGGATTGTATACGGAGACTAAGTTATGTTATCGCCCGTGGAGCGTGGACTATTCCAAATCCGTATCTTTCTTAGATTTGGGTTTGGGGGGTTTGTGTTTAAGGATACGTTAGCCTTATTTGAGGCTAAGATCAACTTAAATGTTGTTAAGGATACGTTAGTCTAATTTCAGACTAAAATCAACTTAACGGGATCATTTAGATCCGACAAGAGAGCAATTGAGCTCTATTGTTTAGTTTAGTGACATTGCGGTCAATAATTAGTTTAAAGACATTACGGTCCATTGTTAGTTTTAAGACATCGCGGTCGAGGTTAAGGACATCATAGTCCATGAGTTTAAGGACCTCACAGTCCGATGTTAGTTTTAAGACATCACGGTCGAGGTTAAGGACATCATAGTCCGTGGATTTAAGGACTCCACAGTCCGATATTAGTTTTAAGACATCACGGTCGAGGTTAAGGACATCATAGTCCGTGGATTTAAGGACTCCACAATCCGATATTAGTTTTAAGACATCACGGTCGAGGTTAAGGACATCATAGTCCATGAGTTTAAGGACCCCACAGTCCATAGTAATGTGTGGTTGTCGGGACCCGTCACCTTTCTGACGACGTTGAAGGATTACAACGACAGATATCAGAGGAGTGAAGAGATGTACCCTCGAACCGGGTGTAAATTGATTGGGAGAGAAAACGAGCTCAGTTCAATTTAATTTGAGGACTTATGGCCAGAATTGGGCTAAGTCCAGTTAAAAGAATATTGAACATTCTATTTTTGTTCTGCCTGTCAGGCCTTTGTTTGGGCTCTGCCCTTTTAACAATGCCAAGCATTGGGCTCTGATATTTTGTCTGGTATTAAATGCATAGCATTTATCAGGAACAAAGTATGTTCTGACAGCGTGCCACGTGGCGCATCAGGGGCTTTGCGCCAATTAAAGAGCGCGTTATGCTAGCGCACATGAAGGTGACATGTGTCGCTTAGCGCTAAGCGCTGGTTTGTTAGCGCACTGCGCTTTTAATTTATGTGCACGCTGCGCTAGTTTATGGGTGCGCCAGTGAGTGACACGTGGCACGCTTGGCGCTGAGCGCCAACCCAAGAGCGCAGTGCGCTGTTTTCAGAAGCGCAAAGCGCAGATCGTGTCTATGGTTGACACGTGGCATGTTATAGCGCTGAGCGCCAGTCCGAGGGGCGCAAAGGCGCAGTTCATGAGTGCAAAGTACTGTCTAGTAGCGCAAAGAGCATTTTGATCAATTTTAAGATCAAAGAACAAACTTATATTCTTCAAAGGAGGCCTTGCCTCAAGATCCAAGAACAACAGTTCTTTTTTTTTATTAAAAGGCTCTGCCTTTGTAGATCAGAAGATCTGTGAAGTAAAAGTACTTCTTTTTTTTTATATATTTTTATGATTAGGTCTTTTGATCTTTTCTTTTTATTCAAAGACCTTGGTTTTTTTTTTATATATCTAAGATCTTTTTAGAAGACGTTTCTTCTTTTTACGATGTTTTCATCTCTGTTTTTTCAAGAATCAATTCTTTACCTTTCTTTTTCTTAGAGTTTTTCTCAAAGTTTGCAGAGGGTTTTTTCTATCTGAGACTTGAAGTCTTGGGGCCTTTATATAGGGCCAATTGATTTGTTAAATTAGTTGAAGAGATCTTTCTCTGATTGATTTGGGAATATTTCCCACCGTTGGATCTTTGATCCTAGGGTTTCTGTTTTACAGAAGATAATCTTCTTGTTTTAATAAGATTGGAAAATCTTTCCATAACAGAATTTTAATTCTGGTTAATTAGTAATTTATTATTATTAGATCTTTTGATCTAACGGTGGAGAATTCTTTTAATTCCAGCGCTGGCGCACTTGGCGCTAGCGCACCTACGTTTGACACGTGGCGCGCAGCGCAACTGCGCTAGCGCGCCCGTGCTTGACACGTGGCGCGCAGCGCGGAGCGCTGGATCTGAAGCATTGCTTCAGCTTTTAAAATTTGAATTTTGAAACAGAGCTTTGCTCTGATGGGGTGCGCTGCCTAGGGCGCAGTGCTCCTGGCGCTGGCGTGTCTGCTTTGACACGTGGCGCGCAGCGCACGGGATCTGAAGCGTTGCTTCAATTTTTGAATTTTTGAAATTCAAAACAGAACGTTGCTCTGATTAGGGGAAACAAATGCCCCCCCACCGTTGCGCTCACGTGGCGCACACGTGAGTGCAACGGTGGCAACATCTTAGCCTTTGGATCAACTCAGAAGTTGAGGAGGCGGTTCAGCGCCTATAAATAGGACCTTTTGGTTCTCAGATTATCTTCATCTTCTTCTTAAGAATTTTATTCAGAGCCTTGCTCTTTTGTTCAAGAACTTTCAAGAGTTAAAACTCTATTAAATCTAGGTAAAATTAAATTAAATTAATTCTGATAAATTGGGGGTTTTACCCATTAACAGAGCCTTGCTCTTCATAGATCTTTTGATCTAAAGAAAACCCCTTTAGGGTTTCATAAACAGAGCCTTGTTCTCATGAACTCATAGATCTAAACAGATCTTTTCTTAGGGTTTCTTAGCCCATGAGTCAGAGCTCTGCTCTTTTGACAATATATAGATCTTTTGATCTTTTGATGAAGAACTCTTAAGAGTTTTTTCATGGGTCTTTAAGATCCCAAAATTTTAATTCTCAAGAATTAATTTTCATTAATCTTTGATGGATTTTCCATCATCATTATAGAGCTAGGCTCTTTAAGGAATTTTATTCTCTCGTGACCAGAGTTTGATAAGTGTCACTCTGTTATAGAGCTTTGCTCTGAAAATGAGATTTTCTCCTTCTCCCGAGGGATTTCTCATTCAATGAGAATATTCTTTGGGGATTTCCTCATTAATTGACAGTCCCATCCAATGATGAGACTATCTTATTAATTGATGCATTGTCATCTGGATTTTGTGGGTCCCCCTTTGGTCCCCTCTCCACTGCATTGCAGTGTGGTACAGATTTTAAAGAACCGAGCGTCGGGATTTTTTTAAATTATGACACTGATAATTGAATTTCGTTCTTTCTTGCAGGCGACATGTCTTCTGATCTTTCTTTCCCGTTTTTCCACTCAGAGGGAGGATTCCCTGACGCACCGGTAGACCAGAAGGTTCTTGCGCTTATTAGGGACTATGACCCGGAATACAAAAACCTTCACCTGTGGGGTAGGTGGTACGACCAAATTATCAAAGGTCGTCGAAGCTTCTCTTGTGCGACGCCATCAGATCCGATCTCATCGATCTCGTATGCAGATGTACCCCCGATGAACTATGCTGTGGAGGTCGTTAATTGGTCTTCGGAGGGTCTTCTTCAACCTTCGATTGCTGCCATACCCATGCAGCTGCCGGCAGCTTTGGATATTTTAGGGCGGCGCATATGCCAGGGCGAGTCACGCCCTTAGGGACAACCCTATAACATCGGGTTGACCCCTCGACATTCGGCCGGGTATCTGCAGTGGGCCAGGTACATTTTGTCAGTGAAGAAGGCGCACCTGCTGAAGATCGGTCTATACCCTGCGGTTTATGCCTCGCTGTTCCAGTATTCTGCTTCTCCGACATGGTGGATTAAGGCGTTCGTAGAGCAATAGAACATCCCCACCCATACCTTTCTTCTTATAGACAGAGAAGTTTCCATCTCTCTAGAAGAATTTGCTGAGATTTCCGGTCTGCCGGCGAGGGGGAGCACTATGAGGAGCTGCTTCCTCCGGATGAATACGTTTTTGCCACCAAGCCGTTGGTGATGGACCTAACGTCAGAGAACGCTATTCAGCACCAGTTTCCGAGTCTGATAAAGGTGTTGAATATGCACGAGAGTCTTTTCTTGGAATCTGGAGGCCGGGGAGTTAGTTTCGCAGACTTCATTGCCCGTTTTCTTCGACCGGAGATTCTATCGCAACGGGGCAAAAAATTTGCCAAGCCCGACAATCCCTTCGGCTTTGGATTAGATCGTCGACCAGTACTGGAAGATGATCAAAAAGACTTTTATCTCCCCGATGTCGTAATCATCCCTTTGTCGGAAATCGCTGCTCCGGGCATCGACGAGGAGACTTTCTTTCTCGGGATTCTGGGGCTATAGTTGTGCTGGTTCGCGCTCTCCATGCACCATCGCTATATGAGGCCGCCCGTCTTTTACCCAGCACATCGAATGGTGACTGGCATACAATTGGCCATCGGGATTGCCGGGTTGGCCCACCTGTACCATGGTCTTAGCGTGGCGGCGTACACAACTGAACCGGGGGTGCAAGCCGCCAATTTCCCGATGCACTACTTTACTTCGTGGATGGAAATGCACGTCCTTGGGGTGTTTGGTATTCATAAAAGACCCTCGTTTTATGAGAAGTACAGATTCCCGAGAATTATGCGGCTGATCGATGCTTCTATCGTGAATCCGCCTCAGCGGGAGGCTAGGGGGTTGCTTCTTCATCCGCGCACGGTCGGAACGGGTATGTCTTTCACGGACAAGGTCCTGACAATCGACCTGGAAACTTCCAAGACTGTGCTGGCGTTGCGCGACAATTTCAAGGACGGGGCCTCCGTGTTGAAAGCTCGAGAGATTCTACATCTATACTCCATCAGGCCGGGCTTCCTCGTATTCAGGCAAAATGATGCGGCACTTTTTATGAGATACAACCCCCATCGTTTTGCCCAGTAGCTAAGTTATAACCAGGGGGTCCCACTGGAGGCATTTTTGGAAGAGCATGCGGCCACCAGAGAGGGAATACGGAGTGCACTACATCACTTTATGCGGTTAAATACGGGCTCCTACTTCTTCATTAGCGAGCCGAGTTGCATTCCAAGGGTCCTCAACGTATACGGGGCCTGGTATCAACACGCGATGGGCGCTGTCATCAGGGAAGAGAAGCGGCTGGTGCTCGATCGCAAGAATGCGCCCCTCCGGGGGCCCGGGGAGGAACCATCTCAGTTTGAGATTTCATAACAACATGATTTGGGACGGGATAAGGTCATAGCCTTTCAGTACAGCCAGCGATCGCAACGTCCCTTTAAAGCGAAGGACCCATGTCCCTCCTCCACTAAGAGGAGATGCTGTAGTTGAGCCTCCACGTGTGTTAAGCCCCACGTATGGATTGCCCCGTGATCTTGTGGACGTGCCATCAGCGCCCCGTGCTCCCGTGGAGACGGTAAACGTGGTTTCACCCAAATCCAGCGTGGGCTCGGATATCGGGACCCACCGTCCCAAAGTGCCCACAAAGCGTAAACTGATTTTCGCTGCGACCGGAGTTCGCGCGCAGAAGAGGAAGAAGAAGTCGATCCTCTTTGCTGACGTTGTATTGGGTCAGGAACCTCATGCTCCTTATAGCGAGGGCTTGAGTGAGTACGGGACCAACGACGGACTATTTATGCCACCAGATGACACTGATCTGGCGGCTGCCATCGCAGCTTCCGAGCGATTGGCAAGACGCGACGAGTGGTTGTCTAAACTCACGCAATCAGGTAATCATTAGTTGTATTTTTCGTCATTGCATCATACCTCTATCATTGTCTTTGACTAACGCTTTTCCTTCTTTAATAGGCATTTCTACCGAAGAAGCTCTCGCTTCTTCTCTCAAGACTTTCGAGGAGGAGGAACGACTTAGAGCATCCTTATGCCTTGGTACATTTCGGTTCGCTATGTTTCTGCTTCCATTTCTCATGAGTAATCTGACCCTCTCTTTGTCTTATCGCAGGGACCACAAGGCCTATCCCGCAAGCTGATGTGGAAATTCTCCCCGGGCCAGATACCGAAGTCCCGGCCTCTTCGGCATTGCCGCAAGAGGCCCTACTTAAAAAACCGATGATGGAAGCCTTGATGGCTCTGGAGGTAACCATGAATGCGGACGACGGCGCCTTGCTGAAGGAGGCTTCCAAAAGGTCTGTCGTGACGGCCCGGGAGGAAAGGAAGCGCCTGAGGCGCACAGCAAGGGAGCGTAGTGCTGCTTTGGCTGCGGGAGCAGGTTCAAGCGCCGTTATTCCCGCTGCTACTCCTTCAGAGGAGCTCCCGATTGCCTTGTCTACTGCTTATAGACGGGAGGCACGTGCAGCTCGGGGAGCCAACGGTAAATCAAACTCAGGTAATGTGTTTTGAGGCTTCGTTGTCAAAACTTTAAACTATCAGTTCTTATATATCTTGTCCTGCAGGGCCGAGCCTTACTGAAGAAGTGGCGGTGACCGTTGAGCCTGAGGGGGCGGTGGAGGAGGTAGCTGCTGAACCCGAGGCGGCGGTAGGTGATGTAACCATAGTTACGGGGCCCGAGATAGTAGCTGACGAGACAGTCACGAATGCTATGCCCGAGATGGATACCAATGCCGAGTCTGAGGTGGCGGCGGGTGAGACGGCTGCTACGGCCGAGCCTGAGGCAGCAGTGGACGAAACGGCTACTACGGACAAGCTTAAGGCAGCTATGGACGAGACGGCTGCGACCACTGAGCCCGAGGTGATAGCAGGCGAAACGGGTACGATCGCTGGGCACGAGATGGCCGCTCTTTCTCAAGAAGGCCATGGAAGAAGAGATGGAAGCCCTGAGTCGGGCACCGCTCCGATTATCGCTCTCCCTGCCTACGGTTCCTTATTGTCTCCTGGCGTCGCGAGCATGACGACGGCTCCTATGGAGTCAGGGGACGAGGCGACGGGAGGTGAGACCACCCCAATGAAGGAGGGAGACGCCACCGTTGCATCAAGTGACGCCCTCGTCACGGCTCCGGCTGCGACTCATCAGGTAAATTTTGGGTCACCGCCCTTCTTTTATTCCGCAATCTTTCCTAATAAAGTTTATCTTGCTTCTAATGCAGGTATGGCTGGTGTTGAAATCAAGCTACTCGAGACAGCGCCGTCAGTTACCACCCTGACGATGACCACCTCTCTGCCTTCTCTCGCACCGTCGCAAATGCTGGAAGGTATGGATTTGTAACCCATTAGTCTTATCCCTCGGGCGTATAATTCATGTACTAACGTTGCGTTATCGCGTTTTTGCAGGAGTCCTTTTTGACCACCTGTACCAGGTGCTGCATCCCCACTTCTCCTTCCCGTCGGAGATTGCTTCATCCAGTGACGCTGGTGAATATAGCTTTCAATTAATGCTCTTTCTTTTACCGATAATGAAATTATTTCTGATTCTTCTTTGCCCTGATTGTAGTTCTACAGATTGAAGGAGGAGATGTGAGATCAGTTGCGCCACCGGTCCTCTCGGCTTTGCCACCTGCTGCAGCTGGTATGGTAAATTTCATTGTTCATGAATATTTTATATTTCTAGATCCGTTATCTGATTGTGACTTGTTTTGCAGCGGTCGCTTCTACTCCGGCCTCTTTCGAATCTCTCTTTATGATGCCAGCAGGCCCCTTCTCCAGACGTCCATCCTCAAAGGGTGCTGTGACGAGTCTACGCATGTTGAGCGAATATGTCGAGGAGCATGACGCGGAAGCTCCAACATCTGCCGCAGATTTCGCTGCCGAGGTCAATCCAATGCTGGAGACGCTTGTAAATTTCCATAATGAAGGCATCGTCGAGTCTTGGGTTAGTCACTGTAGGAAGATCGAAGCCTATCTGCATCAACTTGAACTTATGCGTCTTGCCCCTGAGACTCAGGCTTTGAACTCACAGCGGGCTGCATGGATCAAGCAGAGTGCGTCCTTCCTCCGCCATTTCGAACAAGAAGCGACCTTGAGGCGGAAGGAATGCGAAGAGGCTTCCGCCAACTCTATCCAGTTGCGTGCCCAGGTCGAGGCGAACGTTGCACAATTAAGAGCCGTCTTTGACACCTTGCAGCAATGTATCTCGGACGTGCTTGTATTGAAACGGAAGCTTGACTCTATCGAGCGGGTTACGCAGAGTCGCGAAGCTTCCCAGCGGGAAATTGATGAGAAGATTTCATCATGCTTGCAGCAAAGGACTCGAATCGAAGCGGAGCTAGCCGCGGCAGCTGATCATGAGAAGGCACTGAAAGAAGCGCGAGAGCAGCTTGCGGACTTGTTGAAAACGCTTCCTTCTCAGTAGCTGCCTTTGTATCATACACTTGTAGTCTCTGAATAATATGTATCTATTTTTTATTCCTTTATACGATGTATCTTGTATTCAATTGAGTTTCATGAATAAAGACATTCTTTTTGTTATACTGTTGCTTTCTTTTCCTTGCTGTGTTGTTGCAATGTGTGTTTAGCAAGTGCGATCTGTAGATAGCGTATAACTGTCAATTTTGGATTCTTTGTAGAGTGGTGATGGCTTAGAGAATAGGGTTAGGACCTGTCACCTAAGACTTTTCGACTTTATGAGCCGTGAGGGTCTCATAAAGAATTTTCTCCCTACCGGTCGAGAGGATCCCGTAAGGATAATTTCTTCTTAAGAATCGTGAGGATTCCTAAGTGTGTTTTCTCTTGAAAGTCATAAGGATCTCACAAGAGAATTTACTCCCTTACGAGTCGTAAGGACACGCAAGTGATGGGTGAAGTTGTCCTTATCCGCATTTCACGGAGTCAGGGGTTGCTCTGGATGCTTCCCACGGGTTCACTGCCGTGTTTGGCGAGGACCAGGCTCCGCTCTGGACGTTTTCCAGAATACCGTAGTTTAAATACATCGCGGTCGAGGTTAAGGACGTCATAGTCCGTGAGTTTAAGGACCTCACAGTCCGATGTTAGTTTTAAGACATCACGGTCGAGGTTAAGGACATCATAGTCTGTGGATTTAAGGACTCCACAATCCGTCATTAGTTTTAAGACATCACGGTCGAGGTTAAGGACATCATAGTCCATGAGTTTAAGGACCTCACAGTCCATGAAATGTGTGGTTGTCGGGACCCGTCACCTCTTTGAATACGTTGAGGAATTACAACGATAAATATCAAAGGAGTGAAGAGATGTACCCTTGAACCAAGGTAAAATTTGTTTAAGGACATTACGGTCCATTGTTAGTTTTAAGACATCACGGTCGAGGTTAAGGACATCATAGGATTTAAGGACTCCACAATCCGATATTGTTAGTTTTAAGACATCACGGTCAAAGTTAAGGACATCATAGTCCGTGAGTTTAAGGACCTCACAGTCCAATGTTGTTAGTTTTAAGACATCACGGTCAAGGTTAAGGACATCATAGTCCACGAGTTTAAGGACCTCACAGTCCAATGTTAGTTTTAAGATATCACGGTCGAGGTTAAGGACATCATAGTCCATGGATTTAAGGACTCCAAAGTTCGATGTTTGCTCTGGATGCTTCCCACGGGTTCACTGCCGTGTTCGGCGAGGACCAGGCTCCGCTCTGGATACTTCACACGGGTTCACTGTCGTGCTCTGCGAGGACCAGGCTCCGCTCTGGATGCTTCACATGGGTTCACTGCCGTGCTCTGCGAGAACCAGGATCGGCTGTGGACGTTTTCCACGGGGTCAAAAAGTGACATAATCCGCGTTCCACGTAGCCAGGAATTTTGCTCTGGATGCTTCCCACGGGTTCACTGCCGTGTTCTGCGAGGACCAGGCTCTGCTCTGGATGCTTCACACGGGTTCACTGTCATGCTCTGAGAGGACCAGGATCCACTCTGGATGTTTTCCACGGGGTCAGAAGTGACATAATCCGCGTTCCACGTAGCCAGTAATTTTGCTCTAGATGCTTCCCACGGGTTCACTGCCGTGTTCGGCGAGGACCAGGCTCCGCTCTGGATGCTTCACACGGGTTCACTGCCGTGCCCTGCGAGGACCAGGATCCGCTCTGGACGTTTTCCACGGGGTCAGAAGTGACATAATCCGCATTCCATGTAGCCAGGAATTTTGCTCTGAATGCTTCCTACGGGTTCACTGCCGTGTTCTGCGAGGACCAGGCTCCGCTCTGGATGCTTCATACGGGTTCACTGTCGTGCTCTACGAGGACCAGGATCCGCTCTGGACGTTTTCCACGGGGTCAGAAGTGACATAATCCGCGTTCCACGTAGCCAGGAAGGATTGACTTTATCCGCATTTCACGGAGTCGGAATTTGACTCTCGGTCATCTGTATACCGCCGAGTCATAGAACTGGGAGTTGCCACTGTTCCGCTTTACTTGATGTTGTGTTTGTTGTAATGAGACGAATGTCGAGATGATCTCCAGGTTATCTGTGAGTCGTCGAGGGTTGGCTTCTTCTTCTGATGAAACCTGGGGAGGAGGAGTGTGATTCCTTCTTTGTTTGCGCCCCTGGATTGTATACAGGGATTGATGTGATATCACCTGTAGGGCATAAATTTCATTTTTATTTTTCAATTCTTTCCGCGATGCTCTATCATTTCAGCTTTTATATCGCAAAGGTCACGATTGCCCAATCATTTCGGCTATTTTTCACGGTGCCCAATCATTTCGGCTATTTTGCATGCATACATTTTTTTTCTTGCTGCTTTTGTTGCAAGTTGCCCCATCATTTCGGCTATTTCGTATGCATGTGTGGCTCGCTAGCTTTTTGCCGCAAGCTTGGGACTAGACACTGATTTCGGCATCAGCACCGCTACAACTGGGATATTGCCAGGAGCGAATCATCATTTGCCTATGTCGATGTCGGACAAAGGTGGCTTAGTAAACAGGGTTAGGATTCTGTCGACTAAGGCTTTTGATTTCATAAGCCATAAGGGTCTCACAAAGGTATTCCTCCCTACAAGTCATGAGGATCTCGTAGCTGTGTTTTCTCCTTAGGAATCGTGAGGACTCCTAAGTGTATGGCTTCTCGTAAGTCGTAAGGATCTCACAAGAGAATTTGCTCCCTTACGAGTCGTGAGGACCCGCAAGGGTTGTTCACCGTGCGAACATATCTTTAGTCACGGATGGGACTTGGTTAGGGAAATGTTTATTCGCGCCCATGGATTGTATACAAGGGTCAGTGTTGCACCTCTTGTAGGGCATTATCGGAGGTTGTGGGGGTTGCTTAAGAACAGGTTCAGGTCTCTGTAGCTTAAGACTTTCAAATCTTATGAGCCGTGAGGGTCTCATAAGAGGATTCTCCTTACGAGTTGTGGGGATCTCGCATGTGTAATTTCTCCTTAGGAATTGTGGGGATCCCTAAGTGTGTTTCTCCCTTGTGAGTCGTAAGGATCTCACGCGGGTGGTTTCTCCTCACAAGGTCGAGAGGACCCTGTAAGTGTCTTTTAACGAGGTCACACCCTTTCGGGTTTTCACAAACACTCGCCGGTTGCCCTGCTGTTTTTACTCACGGAGCCCTTTTGGGTTTTCATCCGTGCCCATTTTGCTTATGGACAAACCGTTTTCTTTTTTTTCTCTTTTTTTTCTAACGAGGTTGCGCCCTTTCGGGTTTTCACAAACACTCGCCGGTAGCCCTGTTGTTTTTACTCACGGAGCCCTTTCGGGTTTTCATCCGTGCCCATTTTGCTTATGGACATACCGTTTTCTTTTATTCTTATTCTTTTTTTAAGTATCATCTTTGGGATGCTGCAATCCACCGTAGTTTCTCGACATCTCGGTCAACAGCAAGTTTTAGGACATAGTGGTCCGTTGTTAGTTTAAAAGACGTTTCGGTCCGTCGTTAGTTTAAGGACATTTCAGTCCGCTGTTAGTTTAAGGACGTTTCGGTCCGTCGTTAGTTTAAGGACGTTTCGGTCCGCTGTTAGTTTAAGGACGTTTCGGTCCGCTGTTAAGTAAGTCAGTTACTACTTATAGAGTTTGGGCTTAGGAAGATAGCGAGCGGACATAGTCGTCGTCATCTATCATTGACCTAGGCCGTGACTTGTCAAGCGTAGTACTTCTTCAAGAAGCGACCGTTTATTGGTCTGAAAGGTCTTTCACCATGCATGTCCATGAGTAGATAGGCTCCACCCTGGTAGACCTTGTCTATGATGTATGGGCCTTCATAGTTCGGCTCGAATTTTCCCCGCTTGGCGCGATTGGGGATCATAGGTCTTTTGACCACTAGTACGAGTTCACCTTGGCGGAATGTCCTCGGCCTGGTCAATCTTTCATATGAGCGCGTCATCTTTGCTTTATAAGCTTCCAGATTTTGCTGCGCCAGGAGCCGGGTTTCATCAAGGGCATCGAGCTCCTCAAGCCGAAGGTGAGCATTCTCTTCGTCCGTTAGCTCATAATGGACTGCCACTCGTAGAGAGGGTAACTCTATCTCGAGGGGGAGTACCGCTTCTATACCGAATACCAACGCGTACAGCGTTGTGTTCGTAGCCGTCTTGAACGTAGTTCGATACACCCAGAGAGCTTCTTGCAGTCTCTCGTGCCAGTCTTTCTTATTTCGAGACACCGTCTTTTTCACGATCTTTGTTAAGGTTTTGTTGAAAGCCTCAGCTAGACCATTAGCTCGGGGATTATAGACTGAGGAGTACCTCCAGTCTATGTTGTGCTGTTGTGCGAAGCGGCTGATCTTGTGGCTTCTGTAGGCTGGCCCGTTATCGGATATGATCCGTCTCGGAGTTCCAAACCGATAAATGACGTGCGTCTTGAAGAAATGGAGGATATTCTCCGTCTTCACTTCCTTCAGCGGTACTGCTTCTGCCCATTTGGAGAAGTAATCAGTTGTCGCCAAAATGAAACGATGTCCTCTGGACGATGCCGGTTCGATGGGGCCGATTATGTCAGTTCCCCACATTTCGAACGGCCAGCTAGCCACTGTCGGGTGTAGTGGATTTGGGTGTTGATGGATAAAGTCCCCGTGAATCTGGCATGAGTGGCATTGCTTCGCATATTCGAGGCAGTCTTGAATCATCGTGGGCCAATAGTAGCCCATCCGTTTAATCTTCAACTTCATCTTCGGGCATGCTTGGTGAGAACCGCAGAGTCCATCGTGAACTTCTTGGACGACTCTTTTTGCTTCTTCAGGTCCCAGACATCTCAACCACAGAGAATCAAATGACCTCTTGTATAGAGTATCATTGATGAAGGAGAAAGATAGGGCCCGCTTCATGAGCTGATGTTTTGAGGACGCATTTTCAGGCGTTCGACGGGATTTGAAGTAGTCTATAAAGACTTCTCTCCAATCCTCAACCGTTTCTTGGTCTTTTATTTGCATAGCCATTTGCTCAGTCTCTCCCTTTTCTTCGTACGACTCCGGAGATATTTCCGCCGGTGCGAGGACCCAACGGCTTTGTACAACAATCCTCACGTCATCGAGGTTCTCGTCGGCTAGTTCTTTAGCGAGCTTGGCTAATGCATCCACTTTGCTATTTTCCGCACGCGGTATGCTTTCCAAGATGTAGGAAGATATTTAGGTCAGCAGCTACTGTACTTTCTCGCCGTACTTCACCAACTCTGGTTTGCACGTTTGATAGTCGCCGTTTACTTGGCTAACGACCAGTTGGGAGTCTCCGTATATGAGGAGGTTTTCAATTCCCATGTCGATGGCGATCTTGAGGCCTGGTATCAAAGCTTCATACTCGGCTTCATTGTTTGTCCTCGGCTCTGTTAAGGAGAAAGCAAAGTGCATTATCCCTCCTTGTGGAGTTACGAAGATAAGGCCTACCCCTGATTTGATTATAGGGGTGCTTTTCTTGCGCTTCTTCATGGAGGATGCTCCATCGAAATAAAGTTCCCATCGGGTATCACTCCCGTTAATCATGTCAAATGCATGCTCGTCTGGCAGTTCGCAATTCAGAGGAGAATCGGCAGGTATCGGATGCTCAGCGAGGAAGTCGGCGATGGCCTGGCCTTTCACTGCCTTAAGAGGTTGATAAGTTATTGAGAACTCCATCAAGAGCAAGGCCCATTTAGCGAGCCGCCCTGTCAATATGGCCTTTGACATCAAATACTTGTGGGATCCACCTTCGATATGAAACGGACTTCATGCGCCAATGCATAGTGTATAAGCTTCGTTATCGCGAAGATCAATTCCAGGCAGTGTTTTTCGATGGGAGAATAATTGCTTTCTGCCCCCAGTAGAACTCGGCTCAAATAGTAGAGAGCTCTCTCCTTCCCCTGGTCGTTCTCTGATGCCCATAATGCACCTAAGGAACCTTCGAGGGCTGTTGTATAAAGAATAAGGGGCTTTCCCTTGACTGGAGCGGCCAACACTGGCGGGTTCTGCAGATACTGCTTGATTTCGTCCAGCGCGCCTTGGCATTTGTGATCCCAGACGAACGGGGTTCCTTTTTTCATCAAGTGACTGTAGGGGCGGCACTTGCCAGAGAGATTAGCTATAAATCGCCGGATATACGCGAGCTTTCCCTGGAGAGACCGCAATTGTTTAAGAGCCCTTGGCGGAGGCATTTCCATGATCGCCTTGATCTTTGACGGATCTATCTCGATGCCTCGGTGTCGGACAATGAATCGTAGGAATTTGCCCGAGGATACTCCGAAAGCGCATTTGAGAGGGTTCATCTTCAAGTTGTATTGCCGAAGGCGTTGAAATACGATCTTCAGATGCTCGAGATGTTCCTCGTATGATTTGCTTTTAACCATGAGGTCGTCGATATAGCATTCAACGATTTCATGTATAAGGTCATCGAAGATCTTCGTCATGGCCCTCTGATAGGTGGCACCAGCGTTCTTTAGACCGAAAGGCATCACCTTGTAGCAAAATATACCCAAAGGGGTCCGGAAAGCGGTGTGCTTCTAGTCCTCGGAATGCATCTTTATCTGATTATATCCTGATAAGCTGTCCATGAAGGAGAAAACTTCGTGAGTGGACGTGTTATCTATCATCAGCTCAGTGACCGGTACTGAGAAGTCATCTTTCGGGCAGGCTTTATTAAGATCTCGAAAGTCTACACAAATGCGCACCGTCCCATTCTTCTTCATCACTGGGACGATGTTGGCGATCTAGTCAGGATACTGAACTTATTGGATGAAGCTGGAGTCGATTAGCTTCTTGACCTCGGCGTTGATACTCATCTCAAGCTCGAGCCGCATTCTCCTTGGTGCTTGTTTGATTAGCTTAACGTCCGGGGATACCGCCAATTTGTGCACAGCAATCTCTGGATCTAATCCTGGCATTTCGGAATAGTTCCATGTAAAGCAATCTCTATGCTGCATAAGCACGTCTTTTAGCACAGCCACCCTTTCTTCAGACAGCAGCTCGCTGACGAATGTCAGTCGCGGGTCACTTGCCGTCCCTAAATCAATCTTTTTGAGGTTATCTGCAGTGGTGTGTATTCCGCCTTCCAGCTCTTTTGGTGCTGGTGGAAACTCTGAGATCACCTCGTCATCATTGTTTTTGAAGCACCAGGGGAGGTCATCCATATTCTCAGGCTCTTCGTTTGATAGTGTTATCATATGACAAGTACAAGCTCGCTTCCATGACCGAGGTTGATCTGGTTCTATTCTCGCGGATTTGGGTTCATGCTTCTGCGGCGGTGTTATCCTCCAACTGTCGGATAGAGCGACCTTGCCAAGCTGATATTGATTTTTGACCCAGTTCTTGAAGGTGAAGCAGTCTTCGAGCGGGTGTCTTATTGATCGGTGATAAGAGCAATAGTCTGGATGAGAGACCTCGTTAGCTTGTTCAGGGTGTTTGGACTCCGGAAGCGTAAGCATTTGATGTCTTATGGCAAGATCAAGTATCTTCTTTGTCTTGTCTTGAGGAAAAGAGTATGCTCGACTCATCTTCTTCATAAGGGACAAATCTGAACCGCTCAATTCCCGTTCGCGTGACTTCTTGGTCGCGCTTTGTCGCTGTCGAACGCCTTTTCCGTTCTTTGGTTTGTTTCTGCCTTTGCGCCGGGCCTTTTGAACAACAGGTTGACAGGGAGGGGCATTTTCATCTTTCGCAGCCTGTTGAAGAAGGCGCTGAGTCCTGACTTTCTCGTAGATGGTCATTTTGCGATTATGGTCGTCTCGAACTTTTTGACCAGCTTCCCTTATAAGCTTGTCCATTTGTTCTTCGAACGACGGACTGGGCACTTTCACGTCATGGGTTCTTTCTGGTTCAGGATTAGCATTCTCCTATTGAGCATCTCCTTCTTCATCAAAGTCATGTACGACATAGCAGTCGTGGAGTAGCTCCCGTTTCTTGGACCGAACATATCCAATCCCGATCGCTTCCATTCTCCCGTTGGACAACTTGCGCTGAGTTCCAGGAACGTTCCAGATCCATTCATAGAACTTAGCTTTCCGAGCGGTCTGTTTGAAGGGTATCCCTTGGCGCTTCAACAGCCTTTTCAAGCCTTATGTATAATATCTAGGCAGACGGATGGGCTGGAGCCTGTCAAGTATATAATCCGCGCCGTGCCAGATTTCTTTCTCCACTTTGATTTCCCCGGAGCGGTAGAATAGGATCGCCTTTTCGACTTCTCGCCTGGGAGGGACATAGAACGTCTGCAGCTCTTCCACACTATAGGTATCAAGCGTGTCTAGTTCTTTATGATGTTTGGGCGGAACCATGGCAATTTGCAAACTTTGCTCTTCATCAGCGAATATTTGTATTGAAGGCCGAGCAGAGAATATAGCATGGACCTCATCTTCCGAGTCACTGCCAAAGATCAACATGGGAGCGGACGGTCCTGGCTTGTTGTACTGGGGCGGTCCTGGATAAACTATCTCTTCCTCTTCCTCAGTATCACTCCCGAAGACAGGAATGGTGGTGATAGCTTTGTTCTCCGGCTTGCGACATATCTCTGTGTCCTCGAAATCTGGCAAAAAGTATTTTGCATCTTCGTACTTACGGACTTCGTTCACGGAGAATGGGTTCAGCTCTCCCGTTACGGTATACTCGAGACCATCCTTAAAGTATTTCATACACTGATGTTGTGTAGGAGGGATGATATTGTACTCGTGTAACCAAGGCCGGCCGAGCAAAGCGTTATAGCATGTCTTGGCGTCAATGACATGAAATTTAATATCCGTGATAAGTAGCCCGAATCGTAATGTCAATATCACAGACCCGAGAGTCCACGATGACTGGGAATCAAAACCAGAGATGGTGATTTTATCACGAGCGAGATGCCGGACGCTCATGCAGATTTTATTCAACACTCGCACGTTGAGAAGATTGACGGAAGACCCATTGTCGACCAGGATTTTGCCTATCTTTATATCGTGGCAGTATCCTGAGACATAGAGGGGGCGGTTGTGCTCGCACGTCCCAAGGAGGAGTTCTTCGTCGCCGAAAGTGATATCGGCTGTGTGTACTTCCTCTAACTCGTCCTTCATCTTTTCTTCGGCGAGAAAAGCTTGGGATTGCTCTGGCTCTTGTAGCGCCTTGATCAGTGAATCTCTCGCTTCTTTGGATAGTAGAAGGGCGTCGAGAATAGTGAGCTGCGAGGGTAACTTCCTCAAGTGCGCCAGAATGTTATAGTCCACCTTACTCTTCTTTGGCGGGTCCTTGGCGGTCAGTTCTTTCATGACTTGGTCGTCCAGGGCGATATCCTCAGAGACCTTTTCTTTTCCCTTATCTTTTCTACTCGTGGATCCGAGATTCTTTTCTGGAAGCGTGCGATTGCACAGCTGAATGTTTTCACAGGCCTTCGGTTCTTCCTCCTTCCCCAATGTGGATTCTTTAAAGAGAGGGCAAAGAGCCATCTCTTCGTCAGAGTCGCTTCCGAAAGTGAGAATCTGCGATCCCCCGGTGTTGACTATGCGACAGTCACCGGTATTTCTTTCATGCTCCTCAGTCGCACTTCTTTTCCCCCGACGAGTTTTGTGTTTCATTCGCTTAAAATGTTGCCGGTGAGCAACATATCCCTGCCACCATCTTTTTAAAGCGTCGCACTCTTCAGTAGGGTGCGAAATCTTTCGATGATATAAGCAGTAGCTAGGATGTGTTTCTGTTTCACCAGGAGTTTCCTTCAGAGGGTGGTAGCTTCATTCCCATTGATATGGCTTTAGCAAACATTTTCCTCGTCTTGAACTTGTTTTTATCCGCGACGGATGTTCCTTGATTCGGCGAGAGTGTCTCGACTCTTTCGTTTAGTCGTCGGCATTTGGCTCTTTCAAATATGGCCATCTCACACTCCCGGTTGGCTTTACTTTTCAGATGAATCTCATTTAGGAAGGCGTCGATCATTTCGTCTGACGGCCATAAAAGTTCTGGCTCGGGACCTGCCTCCAGTCTCTCTGTGTAACGATCTTCTTCATCGTCTGTAGATGAGTGAGAGATCACATGGCAACTTGCTACGTAATCCTCAGATTCGTCCGACGATTCTTCTCCATCATCTCCGTCTTCAAGAACGTAGCTGAGGAACTCTTGGAGCGTGATTGGAGTCCGCACCTTCTGGTTATACTCTTCCAGTGCGTCAATCTGTTTTTGTAGGTCCGTGCGCTTGTCGCCAGGATTCACGGGCTTCTTGGATCTCTTCTTCTTCTTTGAAGATTTTGACGGCTAGGTGTGGGCGCTTTGGCTACACCATCAATTTTTAGAGCTGGGCGCGGCTTCAGCATTCCTTCGATGACCTGAGGTTCTAGCGGGTTCTTCCACCTGATCGCCGGGCATGTCTGGAGGTCATTCAGCATCCTTTTGGTTTTGGCCGAAAGAGCCACCTCCAATGGAGCTTCCTCAACAAAAGAGCATGTTCCCCCCAGCGTGTCCGTCTTCTTAGGAGTGTGCGGTTGTGGCGGGTTTACTTTCCACTTCTCAGATAGCGCGAACTTGCCTTGTAGGTACTGATCCTCAATCCATCCCTTAAAGACGAAGCAATCCTCGATCGGGTGGCTTACCGTTTGGTGGTAAGGGCAATAATTGGGATTATTCACTTCGTTGGGTTGCGGTGGTCGTCTTGGATTCGGCAAATTGATAAGCCTGTTGCGCATAGCCAGCTCGAACAGCCTCTTCGTTTTGTCCCGTGGGAACGAGTAAGGACGCTTCATTTTCTCATTGTAATAGCGCTGTCTCTCCTCCAGTTGATCCGCTAGCTTCGGGGCACTAGGCTGCTGTTGGGTGTTTGCAACGAAGATCGCCTTCCCTTTACCATTTTCGTTCCGCGGTTCTGGCTTCGAGGGAGACGGTCTGTGACCCATTTGATCCATCTGGGCTAGCTTATCGATTAAATCCTAGAACGTGGTCGGTTTGAAGAACATCATGAACTGTGAAATAGTTGCATGAGGGTCTAGGGTGCCCACGAACATGCCCACCGCTGGTGCTTCTTCGATGCGTTGTTCGCACTTCGACCACAGATTTCGCCACCGGATTGCATATTGAACCCAAGTTTCGCCCGGCTTTACTCTCGCATTGATCAATGCTGTTATCGGGGTGCGTTCACTTACGCTCGTGAATCGCTGGGTGATCAATAACTCCATTTCTGTGAAAGTTTTGATGGAGTCGTTTGGAAGTTCGGAGTACCAGTCAAACGCCGTTTCTGATAAGCTGCCGACGATTTGGCGGAGCAAAAGCTTATCATCGCCCCCGGTGTTGCTGCACAGAGCTATGAACTGGGCAACGTGCTGGTGGGGATTGCCCGTCCCTTTGTACACGTGGAATTTCGGGATCGTATAACCCGGCGGGTATTTTATCTGATCATACCAGCCTGGATACGGTCGCCCAGTCTTCACGACCTGGCCAGACGCTTCATTTTCCTGGTGAACTCGTATTTGTTGAGCAATATAATCATCCATGGCGTCCTTGGAGATAGTCTCCTCTTTGGCTGTTGAAAGAGCTGGAGGTGGATTTGATGTTTCTCCTTTGTCGTCTTCGAGGATCACTAGAGGATCTTCGGCTGGGGAATCCGGCTGGATCATCATGCCCACCATATCTTGGAATAGAAGGGTCATTCGTTTTATATTGGCTGCTTGTTCCACAGCCTCTTTATCCTTCTCAAGTATTCTCCGAAGGAATTCGGCATCAGTTTCTTGCTCATGGCGTTGCTCCGAGGACGCCTCTGGGCTTTCTTTTGGCCCGGTGAGTATGGCCATCGCAGTCATCATCTCCTGAAGCTTCTGCTGCGGCTATCCTCTTTTCCGGATGCCATATAGACGGTATGCACCACCATGCCTCCAGACTTAGGGCGTTTGGGCTCAGTGCCTTTGACATTTATCGTAGGTATGGGGATTTTCTCCAGCCTTCTCCTCTTATGGACGGTCGAAGTTGAGGGGGCCGTTGTAGTGGGCACCCAAGTAGCCATCACCTTCTGTGGCTTAACAGGACGGTTTTCTTCCTGTCGGGCCTTTAGCTTCTTCTGCCGGCGGGGATAGTCTTGATCAACCACCGACTCTCGGACTTGTCGCCAGATTTTGTAAACTTTGGAAGACAGCCGTTGAGGGGACTGCTCCGGCTTTATTTCTGTGACAGCCTCCACTGGTGGCGAAGATCTTTTCAGTACGGCGGTAGGCGAGTTCCTGCGCACCTTATTCAGCAGCTCAAAGCTGTTCCCGGTTGGAACAGCAGCATTAATTTCCACCGTTGGAGCTGGTGGAGTTAGCCCAGAGGGGGAGTTGCCCCCGGCCTTCCTTACTCGGCGCCAGTGGCGACGTCGAGCGTGTCGAGCTGATGGAGTTGGTTCGGTGATGGGGATGGCTTTGTCTTGCCCCCTATCCAGGTGAGGGGCTGCTGCTGGCGTCAGCCTGTTGAAGACTGATGTCCTTTGAGAAGCAGTATCCAATCGATTGAAAACAGTCTTCTGAGCAGGGACAGGAACCGTAGCGGGAGCCGGAACAGTCAATCTTGTAAAGACCGACCCTTTTGTAGGAGAAGCCGCCTTGACGACTTCAGGAGCATGAATGTCTATCGTCTTCGGAACAACCTTCTCTGGGATTGCAAGCTTCATTGTGGGCCCACAGGAATTTTAGCCCAGTCTGGCGAAGACCGAGGAACTGGAGTTGAACAACCCGTTGAGAGGGGCTGCAGTAGCTGTAAGCCGATCGAAGACCGACTTCTTGGGAGCTTCCGGTGTTGGCACAGGAGCGGTGAAGCTCGTTGGCGGGAGCATGGTCCCAAAAAACAACCCGATAGTGGACTGAGTCACCTGTTCCACCGGCATTGTGAACAGGGAAGCTGCCTGGGGCCCATAAGATATACCCCCGGTTGAGGCAGGACGTGGGTTGCAGTTGCATGTGGAACACTTTGAGCAGGTGAACGCCATTGATACTTTGCTTTCTGCACCAAGCAAGACGCCAAATCGTAGTACCTCGAAACTCACGGGCAACCATTAGCAAACCGCGATTCGTTCGCGAACACGACACACGAAGTGTGGAGTGGAAAGAGAAAAAGGTCCCACCGGGCATGCCAGAATCTGTTCACCGCCGGAAGCCGGGAAGACTGGACGTCTTGCCTGAATCTGGGAGCAGATGCTAATTTGTGCTATCCGTCCACCTCTCCTAAGATGCCAAGTTGATTTATGGCACCATGTATCGAAGGTTTAAACGGATGCGGCCGATGTAGCAGACTTCGTCTGATTCCCCCTCGTTTGAGAAGTTTTTTTATTGTGGGGACGCTCTTCCCTGCAGGCACAAGCCCCTGCAGTTAATTACGCTACCGCATCGTGGTAACAACTTTCTCCTTCTCCATATGGTCACTTCGTGTCGTGGGTATTTGTTTTGTTTTTGGTTGCCCGTGGATTGTATACGGAGACTAAGTTATGTTGTCGCCCGTAGGGTGTGGACTAGTACAAATCCGTATCTTTCTTAGATTTGGGGGTTGTGTTTAAGGATACGTTAGCCTTATTTGAGGCTAAGATCAACTTAAACGGTGTTAAGGATACGTTAGTCTAATTTCAGACTAAGATCAACTTAACGGGATCGTTTAAATCCGACAAGAGCGCAATTGAGCTCTATTGTTTTGTTTAGTGACATTGCGGTCGATAATTAGTTTAAAGACATTACGGTCCATTGTTAGTTTTAAGATATCGCGGTCGAGGTTAAGGACGTCATAGTCTGTGAGTTTAAGGACCTCACAGTCCGATGTTAGTTTTAAGACATCACGGTCGAGGTTAAGGACATCATAGTCCGTGGATTTAAGGACTCCACAGTCCGATATTAGTTTTAAGACATCACGGTCGAGGTTAAGGACATCATAGTCCGTGGATTTAAGGACTCCACAGTCCGATATTAGTTTTAAGACATCACGGTCGAGGTTAAGGACATCATAGTCCATAAGTTTAAGGACCCCACAGTCCGTAATAATGTGTGGTTGGCGGGACTCATCACCTCTCTGACGACGTTGAAGGATTACAACGACAGATATCAGAGGAGTAAAGAGATGTACCCTCGAACCGGGTGTAAATTGATTGGGAGAGCAGACGAGCTCAGTTCAATTTAATTTGAGGACTTATGACCAGAATTGGGCTAAGTCCAGTTAAAAGAATGTTGAACATTCTATTTTTGTTCTGCCTGTTAGGCCTTTGTTTGGGCTCTGCCCTTTTAACAATGCCAAGCATTGGGCTCTGATATTTTGTCTGGTATTAAATGCATAGCATTTATCAGGAACAAAGTATGTTCTGACAGCGTGCAACGTGGCGCATCAGGCTTTTTGCGCCAATTAAAGAGCGTGTTGCGCTAGCGCACATGAAGGTGACACGTGTCGCTAAGCGCTGGTTTGTTAGCGCACTGCGCTAGTTTATGGGTGCGCCAGTGAGTGACACGTGGCGCGCTTGGCGCTGAGCGCCAACCTAAGAGCACAGTGTGCTGTTTTCAAAAGCGCAGATCGTGTCTATGGTTGACACGTGGCATGTTATGGCGTTGAGCGCCAGTCCGAGGAGCGCAAAGGCGCAGTTCATGAGTGCAAAGCACTGTCTAGTAGCGCAAAGCGCATTTTGATCAATTTTAAGATCAAAGAACAAACTTATGTTCTTCAAAGGAGGCCTTGCCTCAAGATCCAAGAACAACAGTTCTTTTTTTTTATTAAAAAGCTCTGCCTTTGTAGATCAGAAGATCTGTGAAGTAAAAGTACTTCTTTTCTTTTTTTTAATATTTTTATGATTAGGTCTTTTGATCTTTTCTTTTTATTCAAAGACCTTGGCCTTTTTTTTATAGATATAAGATCTTTTTAGAAGACGTTTCTTCTTTTTACAAGATGTTTTCATCTCTGTTTTTTCAAGAATCAATTCTTTACCTTTCTTTTTCTTTGAGTTTTTCTTAAAGTTTGCAGAGCGTTTTTTCTATCTGAGACTTGAAGTCTTGGGGCCTTTATATAGGGCCAATTGATTTATTAAATTAGTTGAAGAGATCTTTCTCTGATTGATTTGGGAATATTTCTCACCGTTGGATCTTTGATCCTACGGTTTCTGTTTTACAGAAGATAATCTTCTTATTTTAATAAGATTGAAAAATCTTTCCATAACAGAATTTTAATTCTGATTAATTAGTAATTTATTATTATTAGATCTTTTGATCTAACGGTGGGAAATTCTTTTAATTCCAGCGCTGGCGCACTTGGCTCTAGCGCACCTACGTTTGACACGTGGCGCGCAGCGCAGAGCGCAGCGCAACTGCGCTATAGCGCCCGTGCTTGACACGTGGCGCGCAGCGCAGAGCGCAGCGCAACTGCGCTAGCGCACCCGTGTTTGACACGTGGCGCGCAGCGTGTGTTTGACACATGGCGCGCAACGCAGAGCGCATTGCAACTGCGCTAGCGCACCTGTGTTTGACACGTGGCGCGCAGCGCGGAACGCTGGATCTGAAGCGTTGCTTCAACTTTTAAAATTTGAATTTTGAAACAGAGCTTTGCTCTGATGGGGTGCGCTGCCTAGGGCGCAGCGCTCCCGGCGCTGGCGTGTCTGATTTGACACGTGGCGCGCAGTGCGCAGCGCACGGGATCTGAAGCGTTGCTTCAATTTTTTAATTTTGAAATTCAAAACAGAGCTTTGCTCTGATTGGAGGAAACACTTGCGGTTTTCCCCCAAAATCCAGAAATCTCATAGAAATCCAAAATCCCAAAATCATGAGTAAGTAAATAATGAGCATCGGCATAAGCCCCAGAATACTGCATGATAATATGAATATGTGAATGCATGAAGTGTCTAAGTAACAAATGAAATGTCTAAACTAGCACATGAGGGTAATCACACAATATTATATTGGACTAGCATTTAGCTGATTATATCAATAAAAGATAATATGTTCTAAAGTGTACGTGACATGGCAATTACCGATGATGATGTGTGTGAGCCGGCAAATAAGTGTACGTGGAACATGCACATCATCGGTAATGATGCTGGTGTCCTAACAGGCAGAGCTTCATATTAGCTAAAGAAACATATGTATGAATATACAATGCGATGAATACAGCATGAATATAACGGTGAATGTGTAGTAAACGCTCAACTAGAAAATACATACTAATTACGAGTCATACAGTTTGTTGTTTGAAAAAGCACGATTCATTAGTTTTGAAAATAAGTATGACTCGAGCCTAATTAAGATCTACCTAACCAACTAAGGAACTAACTAAAGATACTAGTCGAAAGGTAAGAAGAATCCTCCTAAAGTCTGAGTTGATATCTTTAGTAGTCGGCGATCCAGCCTCAATAGTGTCACGTACGTAGTACGACTTTCTCGAGTCAAGAGTGCGGATCAATCATCATATCTATGCCTCGTACGGTAAAATCCATCGTACGGCTTCCCAAAATCGGGGTACGGGTCAACTATCACATATATACATCATCGTTCGTATAGTATCATCATCAAACAATATCATGATCAAGGGTACTGTTCTATAATCGCATACATCCCAATATTATCAAACATATATCATTGTCTATATAAATATACATCGTCAAATGATCCTCAGAAATATTATGTCATATATCATATCGTGATCAAGTCACATATTACAATCTGGGTTCTATTCTAGAGTCTCGTACATTCCAATGTCATCAACACATATTATCATTTATATAAATATATTTTATATAATCTCACTGTCCAACGATCCGCTACTATCATAACACATCTCATATCATAACTCGATCATATATCCAATAAATCACGGCATCAAGCCTAGTCATATCATCTTATTCCCATATATCATATAATCTCCTCATATCACATGTATATGTATATATATATATATATATATATATATATATATATATATATATATACACACACACACACCTACAAACATTCATACACACACACACATATACACCAAGTCAAGTTTAGGTGTGTGCGTGTGTACACGTTTACATGAAACCTACGAATTTCCTCCAAGGCAGTCATCCTCTGGTTAAGTCTTTCTAAATCAGTCTAGTCCAACCTAAAGTCTTCAATAGGACCCTCCTGCCAAGAATCTAAGGTCACGTCTGACTTCCTAATAACAGTACGTAATATCCTTATTCTACGTTTGCGGGGGTGCTATACACCATCCACCCGATTTCCCCCGTAGATATACATCTACTCACCTGGTCCTTATCTGCCGAAATCGATGTCGCCATCCTCTTCTTCATCGTCCGAAGTTCATGTGAGAGGTACCTATACAAACATATATAATATCGTAAACCAAAATCACGGATAAAACCAAAACGGCGCACGAACGCGCATAAGTTAAAACCTATGACCCGCTCATGCAAAATAACCAAATAACCCTCGACATCGGCGTACAAACGCCGATTGATCGAGATAAAATACAAACACACCGATCGTGGTTTCACAAATCACTAATTATAATATGAAATAGATTGCAACTCATTAAAACCTCAAAATAAATCAAATCAATTTATTTCCGAAAACCTGGAAATCACTTAATTTTTGTTTCAATTCGAAACTTGATGGTTTAACAAAACTAGTGCCCATAATATTCACTAAATATCTTAACTAGGTCATATAAACCATCTTTATAATTCATTCTCATCAATTTGTATTAAATCCTAAATTCTAGTTTGCAAAAATATCAAATTTTAACACTTTTTTTTTAAAGCAAAATTCACAATTCAACAACTAAACTTGGTTTTGCATGGACTAAAGTATTAAACTACAATTTAAAATATTAATAATGTCATAAAAACCCTAATTGGATTTTAATCTCAATTATTTAATGAGTTTCCAAAAACCTAGTTTGCAAAAACTAGCATAATTAGCATAATTTCCAACTAACAATTTAAAACTAGTAACTAGATTAGTTTTTTGCATTCAATTAACATCTTAATCTACCCATTAAAACCATAACCTAATGATAAAAACCCTAATTGGAATTTTATCTCACCAATATATATATATATTATAAAAACCTAGTTTACAAATAGCTTAATTTACACAATTAAAATGTAACAATTTGTAATATGACAACTAAATTTCATTTTGCATACCCTAAGATGTCACACTACACTTTCAAACCATGATTACATGATAAGAATCCTAATTGCATTCAAAAACCCTTTCTAGAATTTTTCAAGTTAGAAATTTAAACGATAATTAAACACACAATTTCATTAAGTTGAAGTAACTAACCTAAAATTAAGCACTAGGGTTAGGATTTTACCTTAACAAATGAGATCCAAACATGAAAACTTGCCTCCAAAATAATGGTTTCATGCTCCAAGATCCATGCTAGATGAACAAAGAATAGTGGGTAGAGATTAAATATTGATTTTGAGGTTTGTTTTGGATTTTTGTTGAATTTTTTGAACATTTTTGCAATGGAAATGAGATGGGAAAATTTTGGGGCTGCCGCCATGAGGTTTCGGCCAAGCTAGGGAGTGAGGGCAGAGAGTGTGAGGTTGTGTAGAATGATGTAGAAACATCTCCAATTATTTACATCATTTAAATCATTTCTTAATTACTTCATTTTATTTAATTTCTAATTTGTTTCAACCTAGAATCTACTAGAATGATGAAGACATATTAGGAAAAGAGTGAGCATACTACAAACTTGTTTTAATTGGTCATGGTTCACATTTTTCAAATTAACCCCATTGAAATTTGAAATTTGCACCAATTTAATGTATAATTAAAAGCTTATGTTAATATTAAAAATAATTACTTAAGGAAAAATATTTAGGTAAACTAATAATTTATAATTCACTAAATAATATCAATTACTAGAAATTACATAGTTAAAATAGGCGTATTTAATTCTATATTGAAAAATAATTATAGTTGAGTTTTATGAAAAATACGGTTTATTTTACCGATTATCAGAAAATTCACCTAAAGGATTTTATTTATTTAATTATTTATTTATTTATTTTTAAAACATTACACACGTGTTTGCACGTGACCCATGGTCACGTGTGAGCACGTGATGCCCCATTGGGGTTTCCCTGATATTTTATGAGGGAACAATGTGTGTTAACAAACAGTCAAGCTGCGGCCACCAATTTCATACAAACAGAGACCGAGGTCCTTCGGGAACCTGATTCTCTCATACATCTACCTTTCCATGAAAGGAGCGGGGCAAGGCAACAAACAAAGAGCCAAACGAGCAATATTTCCAATGAAGAAGCAGTGGATGGGTACACAACCCATACGGTCTACATGATGGAGCCCAGAGGAACAAGTCCTCCTATGCCCTATAGCCATGACGATGACATGGCCATTACGACCCAACATTGGCTCGGTCTAAATGATGAAGAACCCGCTTATGCAATTAAGCCAAAAGAACCCGTGGTTCCTGTAGAATCGAGCCCAGACTCCAACACATGACCACCACGTCGTTAAACTGAGAACGGCTGACCACCATATCATTAAACTGGGAGCATACGGCCCCTAAGTCGTTAAACTGGGAGTGTAAAAAATGTGTAAATAAAAGAAGAAAAAAAGAGAAAAGCCAAAATGATGGGGCAACTCATAATAAAAATCAGTGAGTAAATAAAGATGAAAAAAGCCGAAATGATGGGGCAAGTCGCAATAAAAATCAGCGAGTAAAATAAAGATGAAAAATATAGCCGAAATGATAGGACAGTCGCGACCTTCGCGATGAGAAAAGTTGAAATGATATAGCAGTCGCGCAAAAAAAATCCAAACGGCGATTGATGAGTCGCTCCTGGTAACATATTCAAGTGCAGTGATACAGACGCCGACCAAAATCCAAATCCCCAAGTAGCGAATGATGAGTCGCTCCTGGTACCATATTCCAGTGCAACGATGCAGACGCCAACCAAAATTTCAAATCTCTGAGTGTCCCAACGGAGAATAATGAGTCGCTCCTGATACCATATTCCAGTGCAGCGATACAGACGCCAACAAAATCCCAAAATTCTCCCAGCCCTACAGTTGGTCTCCAAGTTGACTACCATACATAATCCACGGGCTCAAATAATTCTCATCACACCCATACCCCACCACGATCACTAGTCACACGGCCGGTCTCCGCCCTTGGAATTATGCTCCATTTGGGAATACCCACTCATGTGTCCTCACGATACACGAGGAGAACAAACTTACGAGATCCTCTCAACTCGTAAGAAAACACCTTCGTGGGATCCTTACGACTCACAAAGGAAAAACACACTTGGGAGTCCTCACGACTCCTAAGGAGAACATACACCTGCGAGATCCTTTCGACTCGTAGAGAGAAGATGCTTTTATGAGACCCTTACGGCTCATAAAATTGAAAAGCCTTAGGTGATGGGGATCTAAACCTGTCTCCTGAGCCATCGCTCCCCAACAGGCAAAGGAAAATAATGAATTGCTCCTGACACCTGTGCTTCAGTGTTAGCAATACTGATGCCGACCCCTGCCCCAAAATTCCAAATCGATCCACTATACCCCTAAGTCTTTAAATTGGGAATAGATGACCTTTAAGTCGTTAAACTGGAAACAGATAATCCCTAATTTGTTAAACTGGGAACGAGGGAAATCTCCTCATGGCAAATGATGATTCGCTCATGGTACCATATTCCAGTGAAGCGATGCACTAAAACCAAAATCCCCAAGTCCACTCATGGAAAATGATGATTCGCTCCTGGTACCATATTCTATTGTAGCGATACTGATGTCAACCCAAATCATATCAAACGAGCAAGTCAAATCAAATCCCAATACCGCAGAAAGCGGAGCAAGTCAAATCAAAGCATCGACCGTCCGCGTCGCTAAAAGGGCGGTACCGACCGTCCACATCGCTAAAAGGGCGGCACCGACCGTCCAAGTCGCTAAAAGAGCGGCATCGACCGTCTACGTCGCAAAAAGGGCAACACCGACCGTCCAAGTCGCAAAAAGGGCAGCAACGACCTCCTCTTCGGAATTATGCTCCGCCTTGGAATCAAGTCAACCAGACACTCCATGCCGGGGAAACGTCGACCAGCGACACTACGTGCCGGGGACACGTCAAACGGACATTCCGTCTCGGGGACACGTCAACCACCGACACTCCGTCTCGGAGACACGTCAAGCATTGACCGTCCATGTCGTAAAAAGGGCAGTGCCAGCTTCCCAAAAAGCGGAAACCAAATCAAGTCGCCTCCACGTGAAAGAAGATCCATCAATTTCATGCACACGACCCACATATGCGGTGTGCATTTATTGATGGGGGCACTTTGTTGGGGGTCAAAAATTACACCATGGTTGACCAATCAAAGTCAAAGTCAACCCCAAGCCAGGTAGGCCCAAGCCCAGGACAAGTGGGCCCATGCCCAAGTCGAGCCCCGCGGCCAGCCTCCCCCATGCCAAAATGAAAATTATGCAATAAATAATTTTGATATAATTTCCATACATGAATGTAAGAAAAATGGGCATAAAGTCAAATTTTTGTAAAGCCCATAGCGCATGTACAAAAGAAATGAGCACATGAGGCATGAGATGAACAAAATGCCATTTTGTAAAGCCCAAGGGGGTATATGTAAATTTGTAAGCCTATAAAAGGAAACATGATGATGAAATGAAAGAATGATTCATTCTCCCCAAAAGTTAGATTTTCTGTGCCTCTTTCTCTTTGCTCAAGGTTCTAAATTTTCTTCCTTTTTTTGAATTAAATCAAGAGTTCCACTCTTCCTTTTCCAAAAAGAAATAGTTTTTCACCATAAAACCCTTGAAGGTTAACGCGGATCTTCCATCAAATCTCCAAAAGGTGAGATTTTTTAAAATCTCACCCTATTTTCTCCAAGATCCAGCCAATAGAGAGAAGGAAGAAGGAGACCCACCTCCAAAAACCCCACTTTGGGGAAGATCCAGGGTTCAAGGGAGAAGAAAGGGGTCCCCTTTCATCAGCTCCAAAAATATCTTAGGAGTTTAACTCCTCAAAAAAATACATACATACATACATACATATATATATATATATATATATATAATAATAATAATAAATCTTTCTTTTTGGGAGTACAACTCCCAGTGCAGGGGCTAAGTCCCTTTGTCCTCTCTGTCAGGAGTTCAACTCCAAAAGTCAATCGGGAGTACAACTCCTAGTGTAAGGGCTAAGCCCCTTTTCCTGCCGACGCCTAGCGCCCGCGTGCCAGGCACGTGGGGAGCTGGCGCTCACGCGTCCTTAGGACGCTATTTTCCCTTTCTTTTTATATACATACACACTTTCCCCGTTAGTAAAAAATTTCTAACGCACCCCCCAAGGGGGCTGCTAGCCCCCTTGACGCCCTGCCCGCTATCCGGGTAAAGGGACCCCCGTAAACTCTGCGAGGCCCCCGATTTATCCAAAACCACTCAAGACACAACACACATACACTGCACATTGAGTTCGCATGACCAGTTTGACCCGTCAATTGGAGCTTCTATCGCTCCAAAGGCAAGGGGTCATTAACGGCAGTTTAGTCCGCGGCTGCCGGAGATTCGAATCTCTACAATAAATAAACCCCCACCTATCCTAGGCAGAGAGAATTTGTAGTACGCCTGACAAGCGCGTGCGTATTCCCATCTCAATGGGGTGACGAAAAACATCCTACAGTTATTACAGCTCGTACCGGTCTATATCGGTCACATGTTATTACAGCTCATACCAGGCTATATCGGTCGCTTGTTCATTCCATATTTGAGCCCGTGTTTCTTACCCCCTGGAGACCTACTCTTGGGTTAGGAATACTCTTGCAGAGATTGACGCACACACTCGAACTCACGATAGGATAGATTACCTTTTAGTGGCGAGTAGGATATGACTTGATCTGTTTATTTGTCTGTTTTATATTATTACTATATCCATATGTATTTATAACATGCGCACACGGGCTTCACTCCACTTACATACTCATGCTATCATACTACATATATCCCCTTTTTACGTTAAGTACTTGTTGAGATGTTCTTACATCCCTGAGATTTGCCATCTCGGGTTTAGAGACGGATTTTCAGGCTGAGCAGGATCGGAGCGGCTATTAGGATTTTGCCGAAGATCAATAACCCATAGGTTTATTTCTTTTCTGTTAATATTTAGCATGTGCGTCCTTATGAGACATTAGGACTTATGTATCTCCTTTCGGATATTGTTCTTATTTCGAACCTATTGTATCGGATTTTTATTTGCATTGATTATCTAGTGGGCCTATATTTAGTATTCCCTATGGTTTCGTTGCAGCATGATTATCAGTGTTATCTCTCCTGTTGTTGGATATTATCTTTGACAGGTTAGCTAGACAGCTTTTATGTGACTATGGAAAGATCTTTTCTTACCATAGGTAGCACGGCCGGCCTTCGTTGCTCTCCGTATTCCGCATTTTAGGAAACGGGGCGTGACAATGTTTTGTTGGTATCAGAGCCGGGCTGACGTCAAAATTAGTCTTGATTTTACCGACCTTTTAGGTTAGAATCACATGTCTAGGTTTCCCTCAGTGTGTCATGCTGTATATTTTCTTGACTCTGATTATAGGATTCGGGTGACTGAGATAGAATTACGATACTGTACCCATATACCGCGGCATGGTTACAATGCGTCATTCTTTTTGAGTAATTTAGAGTTCTACTTGATTTGTTTCCACTGATTTGATTTTCTTGCACACGCCGATTTCTCGAGCCAAGACCGTGACTCTTCATACCCTCATTTGTTTCCTTGATCCTTGATTTTTCATACCCATCTGTTTTCATTGATCCTTGTAATTAGTTCGTGATCTTGTATTTTCATTCTTCTAATTTCGAGGACGAAATTTCTTATAAGGTGGATAGGATGTAACACCCTAGTCCGATCGTATGTTTCTTTTTCGTTTTGGATATATTGGGTTTTGTTTTATTATTATTATAACTTGGAGTTTAATACTTTTAATTAAGATATATGTATATAATTATGGTTTTTCAAGTTTGTTAAATAGGCATATTATTAGTATTTAAATATTTATTTGTTTAACACTATTTTATAACTATATTTATATCTTAGTATTATAGTTTAAACAAAAGATATTTGTTTGGTATTTCTTTAAACAATATATATACACAAGATTTTATCTCTTTTTAAATCTTATTTATAAGATATTTTGTTTAACGATTTTTATTTAGTTAAAATATTTAGTTTTGATAGGTCATAAAAGTCCCTGTTAAATCTTTTAACTATATAAATATTTTTTTCGAAACCATCAACTCAGTTTTCTCTCTCGAATCACCATACATCTCTCCCCTTGATTTTATCTCTTTCACCTGATAATTTTCTCTTCTTTCAAAACCAATATTATTTTCTTTCTCTCTCCAAACAATTATCTTTCCCAACAGATTTCTCTCTTCATATTCTATTCTATCTACATATATTTTTCTATATCCCTAATTATATTTCACCAAACCTCACTCTATATATATATATTCCATAAAAAAAATCCATCTCTCTCCAATCCATTCTAATCTCTCAGCAGATCCTCTCTCTCTCTCTCAAATTTACTCTCTCTAATTCTTTTTCTACAAACCTATATAAACAATATATATATATATATATATATATATTATCTTCAGTTATATATATATATATATAACAACTAATTATATTTAGTTCAACGAACCCAAAACCATATACATATCTATATATATTTTTACTATATACTAATATATGTATATACATATACTTTTCTATTATCCTAACTATATACAAACTAATATGTGTATATACAACTTTTCTAATATCTTATAGAAGTGTATAACCTATCATATCTCTCTTTAATATTTATATATCTCTCTCTTAAAATCAAACCCAAATCTCATCTCATCAGAATATTTCTCTCTTTTCAATTATAATAATCCCTCTCTCCAATTTTTAACATCTCTCTCTTCCCTATAAATAACATGATTATTATCTCTCTCCTTCCCATATAAATCAATCTTCTCTCTCTTTCCCATCACAATATTTTCTTCTTCAAAATTTGCCTAGCCATCAAAGCTTGGAGTTGCGTTTCGTGTCATCGTGTTTATCCGTCTGCGAGCCAAGTACTCTTATTTTTTTATCCGATGCAATATCGGCAAATATCGCAATAAATTCTTAGTCTATAATATTTGAATGAAAATTGTATTATTGTGCAATTTCACTAAAATACCATGTAATTATTATATACATGATGAAAACCTTAGTTTTATACTGCTCACATAAGTTTACATGCTGCTTATATATATAAAGCTTATATTTAGATTTATTTGCATTGTTGATATAAATTTTAATTAGTATATGTGGGTTATCATTTCATTAAGTTAAATAATCAATTCGGTTTTATTTTTTGTTGAATCTTTGTAGAATATAGCTTACATAATATAGTGCTCGGTGAACAGTAGTTCAAGATAATTAAATTATTTATACATAAGATCAGATCATTGTAACAACAAGAAAATAAATATACAGTATATAATAAAATCAAGAAATTACTCATTGTTACTAATAGTATAAAACAGAACGCTTAAGTGCATTTATATAAGATAACTACATTGATTGTGTTTTAATACCCTTGGTATTAATTTTATATATTTAGTTTTGTGTTTTTATTAACAATCAAGCCATACGCTATTAAATGAAACCTTACGTTCATCATGCATGAAATGAAAACCCTAGGATTTTCAGAACACCCATTAATCACATTAATCTTTTACAACCATATTTTAGTTTATTATTCTTCCCAATAATAAATCCGGATATTAAATGGAGATACTTGTAAATTCATTTAAATTCTTGTATACATTATTGATACTATCATATTATATCGACTGTACTTGACATACTACTTGAGACTATTATCATCGACCTGCTTGACATGACATGCCCGTTCACGATTTATGTTTCCTTATATTAAAACGATATCACTAATTAGAATGCTGAACATTCATGCCATGAAACAATTACTCGTGCTTATATGTTTACCATACTCTACTATCATCGTGACTTGTCTTGTTTTCCTGTCCAGTCAGCATTCTATATTATGATTGAATTTATTACCATATTAGTTATAGATATACGGGGGTTGGGATAGTTTGAATATGCGTTCGTACAACAGGATATCAGGAGTCCCATGCCGGCAGCTCGTACCGGGCTATATTGTTCGCATGTTATTACAGCTCATACCGGGCTATATCGATCGCTTGTTCATTTCACATTTGGGCCCGTGTTTTTTAGCCCTTGAGGCCCTACTCTTGGGTTAGGAATACTCCTGCAGAGGTTGACGCACACACTCGAACTCACGGTATAATAGATTACCTTTTAGTGACCAGTAGAATATGACTTGACCTGTTTATATCTATATCCATATGTATTTATAAACATGCGCACACGGGCTTCACTCCACTTACATACTCAATGCTATCATACTACATACATACCCCTTTTACGTTGAGTACTTATTAAGATGTTCTGACATCTCTGAGATTTGCCATCTCAGGTTTAGAGACGGATTTTCAGGCTGAGCAGGATTAGAGCGGCTATATGGACTTTGCCGAAGATCAGTAACCCGTAGGTTTATTTCTTTTCTGTTAGTATTTAGTATGTGCGTCCTTATGGACATTAGGACTTATGTATCTCCTTTCGGATCTTGTTCTTATTTCGAACCTATTGTATCGGATTTTTATTTGCATCGATTATCTAGTGGGCATATTTTTAGTATTCCTTATGGTTTCGTTGCGGCATGATTATCAGTGTTATCTCTCCTGCTGTTGGATATTATCTTTGACAGAATAGCTAGATATCATTTATGTGACTATGGAAGAATCTTTCCTTACCATAGGTAGCACGGCTGGTCTTTGTTGCTCTCCGTATTCCGCATTTCGAGAAACGGGACGTGACATGTGTTAAGTCACTTTTGAAACTCTAGCTACTTTTTGAAGAAATTTCTTCACCGAAATACTATGAGCACCGGCATGCAACTAAAGAGGCCCGGCAAAGAAAAAAAGACCACAAATACTCTAAAGATACTTGTATGATTTGAAACAAGTATTCATATACCTATTATGAATATTTTTACATACCAAGTGCCATCTTTATTTTTGTGGGAATTGTACTATAAGAACTTAACTAAATTACCAGGCAGACTTTTGCAAAAAGAAAAATAATGCAACCTGACATTTTTTTCTTGAGTATTCCCAATTAAGAGGAGTTTTACTAAACATGCAAATGTTTACTTCAAGGAAAAAGGGAAAAAAACCTGAGGAAGCTATTACTTGTTAAGGGGGCTCAAACTATTTAATCGGTAAGACGATGGATGGAAAGAAACCTAGAAGAAAAGATCTGTCACCTTTGAATTGGTTTAATAAAATTAAATTACTGTGTGATCTCTAGAAATATAATATGGTAGGTTTTACAAAGGAGACAACTGTCTATATATATATATATATATAATGACGTGATAAAAGATACACCGTGGAGTAATAACAAACGACGGAACGATCGGAGGGGAGCACAATCACTCCTAAAGCTATAAGCCTTCAGTAAGAAGACAATAAATCCCATATTCTTTTAACTAGTTATGAATGGAATTTACAAGGCATGTTTAGAAAGAACTTCCATTGTGTATGTTTGCAGATAATCGTGTGCTAGTCGATAAAACAAGGGAAGGGATTATCCTGAAAGTAGAAAGATGGGGAGAAGTTTTAGAAGTCTATGGAAATATAAATAGCAAAGACAAAACAGACTATATGGACTCTAGCTTCAGCAATTTTATTAGGGTGTGGTATAAATCACAATGATGGCGAAGGAAATCTAGGAGTGACCATTTCCGCTCTTTACAATCGTTTCTCATAGCAAGATTGAGGATGATGCTATCCATAGAATCGAAGCAGGGAGAACACTTTATATGGTATTATGTGATCCAAAATTCCATGAAATCGAAGAGAAAATGTTACAAGACTGCAATATTACAAGCCATGCCATCTTGATATTTAACAATTATGAAAAAACATGACATGCACTCGACATATTATTGAAAAGTGATGCAAATTAAGAACTTGTTGGGTGCTACTTTTGACATGCATGACATTGTTAGGTGATGACAATATTAGATAGTGACTTTATTAGGTGCTACTTTTGAATGCATGACATTGTTAGATAGTGACAATGTACTAGCCAGGTGCTATAAAAGCGCATCTTATGAGTGAGGCAAAAGAATCATAAAGGATCATCACAAGAGACAAAGGCCAAGAGAGATTAAGAAAGGGAGATTTGTATAGAGAGATTTGAGAGAAATCTCCTAGAGTTACTCTTGTTTGCAAACTTGATTCAAGTATAGTAGATATTTGCAGATTCCTCTCTGCCGGGGACTAGCCATACGGTGGGTGAAGCTCGTTAACAAATCTATCTTGTTTGTGATTGATTACTTTCTTCTTCCTGCACTTTAATTTATATTGGCTTTCGTCGTTTAATTGCGTGATTGTATTTTTGCGTGATTTGGGTTTTGTCGCGAGCATTGTTCCGTGGATCGACTCTTCCCCCCAACAACTGGTATCAGAGCAAGATTAAGAGAACCTACGATTCTTCGATTCTACAATCTAGGTCAACGGTGGGTAACGACGCTTGTGTCATCATCCCCGCTTTCTTAGATTGTAGTTTTGAAGGCGTTGGTTCAGATCTAGGGGGAGTCGAGTTTGCTGCGATACAGACGAAATATGGTAGAGGATAAAATAAGAATCGAGAAATTCAATGGTCACAATTTTGGTTGGTGGTGCATACAGTTGGAAGACTGTCTATACCAAAAGGATCTATATCTTCCGTTGCTAGGAGAAAACCCCGAGAAGATGACCGATGAGTAGTAGAACATTTTGGATAGGAAAGCCCTGGCGACGATCAGATTGTCGTTGACTTCGCAGGTGGCCTTTAATATCTCAAATGAGAAAACAACTAAGGCACTAATGACGACGTTAGCGAAGTTGTATGAAAAGCCATCGACATCAAATATTTTTTTTTTTATGAAGAAGCTTTTCAATATGAAGATGGTAGAGAACGGTTCGATGATAGAGCACATAAACGAGTTCAACAGCATGATAAGCCAACTTGAGTCCGTTTCAATCATCTTTGAAGACGAGATTCGAGCTTTGTTTTTCCTATGTTCGTTGCCAGAGAGTTGGGAGAACCTAATGATGACGGTTAGCAACTCTATCTCGGGGATTCTCACGTTTAATGATGCAGTAAGCTGCATATTAAACGATGAGATGCGGAGAAAGTCCGTGAGTGGGAGTTATGGAACTTCTGCACTTTCGGTGGAGAATCATGGCAGAACAATGGAAAGGGGAAGGGGAAAAAGGGCAAGTCTAAAAGCCGAGGTAAATCTCAAGGAAAAATTCAAGGCGCCTGTTAGAATTGCGGAAAGAAGGGCCACATAAAAAGTGAATGCAGGCTTCCGAAGAAAGCTTCAGATGAGAAGACGGATGAAAAGGAAGCAAATGTAGTGTCTACACAAGAACAAGGGGAACAAGGTCTTTGTCTATCGGCGAGCGAGAACACAAAAACGGATACTTGGTTCCTAGATTCATGGGCTTCTTTTCATTGCACTTCGGGCAAAAATCACTTTTGTGAGTATGTTCAGGGCGATCTTGGACATGTGACGATTGGAAATGGTCAATCGTGTAAGATCTTTGGAAAGGGGACGATCATCTTGCAACCGTCAAGAGGTGGTCAAATCAAATTGAAGAATGCTCATCATATTCCAGATTTGAAGAAAAGCTTGATTTCCACAAGTCAGCTAGACAACGAAGGGTTACTACAACGTTTGGGAATTCTTAATGGAAGATTTCCAAAGGGTCGTTGGTGGTCGCAAGGGACAAGCTGAGCAGTTCGTTGTACTTATTCAATGGGAGCAGCGGAGGCTCGATTGTATTGACGGCAAGCTCAGAAAAAGATTCGGAGACTTCGTTGGGGCATAAAAGATTGGGGCACCTCAGCGAGAAAAACATAAAAATTCTTCAAGCTAAGGGGGTTCTTTCGGGGCTGAAAAAGGTGGAGTTGGGATTTTGCGAGAGCTGAGTTTGTGGGAAGCAAAGCGCGCTCAGTTTTCAAATTGGAGGCGTACCGAAAAAGACAAAGAAACTGGAGATGGTGCATACGGACGTATGGGGTCCGGCCTCGATGGAGTCTTATAAAGGAAATCGGTACTTTTTGACGTTCATCGATGATACAAGTCGAAAGACATGGGTATACGCGATGAAGAAAAAGTCCGATGTGTTTGGCATCTTCAAATACTGGATTGCGCAGGTGGAGAACCAAACGGGGATGAAAGTTAAACGCCTAAAGTTCGATAATGGCAGGGAATACTGCACCCAAGAGTTCAAGGAGTTTTGCTCGCAAAAGGGTATTCGTTGGTTGAAGACGGTACTGGGGACACCACAGGAGAATGGCATCGCTGAAAGGATGAACAGAACAATCCTAGAGCGAGTGCGAAGCATGACCTTGCATACGAATGTGCCAAAATTCTTATGGGCAGCAGCGGTCGATGTTACTGTGTATCTGATCAATAGAAGCCCGGCGAGTGCACTTGATGGAGGCATTCCAAAAGAAATTTAGTCGGGTAAATCGGTCAACTATTCACACCTTAAAGTATTTGGTTGTATTATATATTCTTTGATTGATAAGGCAGAAAGGAGTAAGCTTGACTCCAAATCTAAGAAGTGTGCTTTCATCGGGTATGGTGGAGACGAGTTCGGATATCGACTGTGGGATTACACAAGTAAGAAAGTAATACGAAACCGGAACGCTGTCTTTGATGAGCAACACTTATATAAAGAAGAAAAGCAAGCTAAAGATGGTGCTGTATCTGAGTTCGTAGAGTTAGACGGAACTCAAAAGAACAATCAGGTGTCTACAAGTGGGGATCAAAACATGGAGGAAGTTGCAGTGCAAGATCAGGCTCAAGAACATGATGGCGACCATGTTCAGCAACTAGATATATCAGTTCTGAGGAGATCTACGAGAGAAAAGAGACTACCTGAAAGAATTGTGACCGACTTCATTTTGTACACGGATTCAGGGAAGCCTGAATCCTTTGAAGAAGCGACGCAAGACAGTGCTAGTAACCACTGGGAGCGAGCTATGGATGAGGAGATGGATTCTTTGAAGAAGAACAATACGTGGGACCTGGTGAAGCTACCCAAAGGTCGTAAAGCGTTGCTGAATAAATGGGTGTACATGATAAAATATGAGGCCGATGGTGTGAAGCGGTACAAGACTCGCTTGGTAGTCAAGAGATATGTGTAAAAGCAAGGAATTGACTATCAAGAGATATTTTCCCCTGTAGTGAAAATGACATCAATTTGAGTGATCCTTAGTATTGTGGTGGTGGAGGATCTGCACTTGGAGCAGCTTGATGTGAAGACTGCATTCCTTCATGGAGATTTGGTGGAGGAGATTTATATGATGCAGCCACCGAGATACGAGGTGAAGGGGAAAGAAACCATAGTGTGTAGATTGCGAAAGAACTTGTACGGCCTTAAGCAAGCTCCAAAGCGGTGGTATCTCAAATTTGATCAGTTCATGTTAGAAACGGGATTTGTGCTCATTGTATCAGATCACTGTGTTTATGTTCAGACTTTTGAAGATGGAGACTATATCATTCTATCACTCTATGTAGATGACATGTTAGTAGCGGGTCCGAATTTCGAGAAAATTCAAAGTCTGAAGAAGATGATGGCTGAAAAGTTTTCCATGAAAGATTTGGGAGCGGCTAAACAAATTTTGGGCATGAAGATCGTTCGGAAGCTGTGGTTATTGCAAAGGGACTATATTGAGAAGGTTTTGAAGCGGTTCAATATGGACAAGTCAAAACCGGTGAGTACACCTTTAGAAAAACATTTCAAACTCATGAAGGAGTTTTGTCCAACAACTCAAGAGCAGAAATACGAGATGGCAAGAGTGCCTTATGCATCTGCGGTGGGGAGTTTAATGTATGCGATGGTGAGTACGAGACCAGATATTGCACATACAGTGGGAGTTGTGAGCCGGTATATGCAAAACCCGGGGAAGGAGCATTGGAATGTGGTGAGGTGGATTTTGAGGTATCTTAGGGGTACGTGTAGTCACTGCTTATGTTTCGGAGGCGACTCTCTAAAGGTGAAAGGTTACGTTGATGCGGACTACTCGGGTGATCGAGATAGTGGGAAGAGCACAACGGGATACGTATTTACAGTTGGGGGAACAGCGGTGAGTTGGGTATCTCAACTGAAAAAAGTGGTAGTATTGTCAACTACGGAGGCTGAGTACGTGGCGATCACGGAAGCCAGCAAAGAGATGATATGGTTACAAGGGTTACTCGAAGAGTTGAGTAAGAAGCAAGACTTCAATACCTTATGGAGTGACAGCCAAAGTGCAATACATTTGGCCAAGAATGTAGCATATCGTTCTCGGACGAAACATATCAAGGTGCGGTACCACTTCATACGCATTGCGTTAGAAGATGGTGAGTTGACACTGCAAAAGATCGCAGGAGAAAAGAATCCGGCGGATATGTTCACCAAAATTGTAGACAGAGATAAGATGAATCTCTGTTGCAGGATGGTGAATCTCTCCATGAAAATTTGATGAGGAGAGAGCAGCAGTGGAATCATGTGAAGTTTCTCCAAGTGGGAGAATGTCGAGATTGTGATGAATTTGCATCAAGATGGAGTTTGTTGAAAAGTGATGCAAATTAAGACTTTGTTAGGTGCTACTTTTGACATGCATGATATTATTAGGTGGTGACAATGTTAGATAGTGACTTTGTTAGGTGCTACTTTTGACATGCATGACATTGTTAGGTGGTGACTTTGTGAGGTACTATTTTGACATGCATGACATTGTTAGGTGGTAACAATGTTAGGTGGTGACTTTGTGACATTGTTAGGTGGTGACAATATACTAGCTAGGTGCTATAAAAGCACATCTTATGAGTGAGGCAAAAGAATCACAAAGGATCATCGCAAGAGGCAAAAGCCAAGAGAGATTAAGAGAGAGAGAGATTTGTATAGAGAGATTTGAGAGAAATCTCCTAGAGTTGCTCTTGTTTGCAAACTTGATTCGAGTATAATAGACGTTTGCGGATTCCGCTCTGCCGGGGACTAGCCATACGGTGGGTGAATCTCGTTAACAAATTTATTTTGTTTGTGATTGATTACTTTCTTATTCCTGCACTTTAATTTATATTATCTTTCATCGTTTAATTGCGTGATTGTATTTTTGCGTGATTTGGGTTTTGTCGCGAGCACTGTTCCGTGGATCGACTCTTCCCCCCAACACATATGACTATATTGAGATGGAATGTAGCAAAAGGCTAAAGGATATAACAAGGAATGCATCTAGCGGTAAGTTAAAGATATCCCATATTAAGGACAAAATGAAGGGGGGAAATGAGGCAAATCAGACGTGCGAGTCGCACGTACGGTAACGGGGGTTCGTGGCGGGTGCTTAGAGAGAAAAACGATAATAGTTTTGCCATATGAATATGACGAGTAAAAAGCTGCAAATTTTACTAGAGCACAACTGAACTATCAGAGGATACGTTATTTAAGTTTTGGGCTTAATCCAGAACAACAAGAATTTAGTACGAAGCGGTGATCTCTTGTTAAACGAAAGGAGAAGCCGTTAAGTGCACATGTTAGGAGTGAATGATCAAGATTACTGTTGATGGGCAAGGATCACAAATGGGAGATGATAGATCTAAACAACTATGCATTTACAACAGTCAAAAAGGATGCGGCGGTTATTAATTTAACAACGAAAATGTCCCTTGACAAGAGTTAAGTAGGGAAAAATACATACATGAAATACATACATGTTGATGTAGTTGATCACAAAGATATGGATAAAGGGTTTACGTTCTTGTAGACTACGCCTACATGAACAGGCTAAATTAGCAAAAACTGTGGAATGACTAGAAATACTATTTCTGAATTCTTGACATCTTGCAATAGATAATGCAAAAATAATTATAGATAGACATGGTAATTATATTAATAACCTAATTAACACCCTAAATTGAAGGTAAAAAAAAAGAAGCTTTTCTCTCCTGAAGAAAAACCAATGCTGAAGTTGCTATCAAACATATGCAAAGCGAGTAAAAGTTGTGATCCTTAATGATGGAGGTCATTTTCGGGTCTCCGTCAGATGTTGTCTTCTGCCGATCTCCTGGTGGACTTAGATGGTTATCTTCCGTTGCGTGTAGATCTCAATGGGTTTTGGTGGAAGAGGTGGTATGAGGAGTTCGGTGCCGATTACCTGCAAAGAAGTCCCGGGATGGTTTCGTACCACCAAGGAACCTCCGACGATCAAGTTAGTGATGAGATCCGAGCAGAGTAACGGCTTAAAAGAGTCAAAGATCGCTTACTTGACCCCTTTGTGATGGGAGTTTTTATAGCGGCAGCAGCATGCAGTAGCAGGCGCGAAAATCTCGCCGGCAGTTACGCTCCCGACGTCACGCCTGCGTGAAGAGCGGATCGCCCATTAATGGGGATCGTGATGGCGTGGAACGTGGGATGTCGCTTGCGGAGAATCTGTGCATGGCGAGATTCGCGGAGCGGCGGTTATGCCTGCGAGTGGTGGAGTCGGTCGGTCGGAGAACCGAGGAAGACGGCCTCGGCTGGGGAGCTCGGGACGAGCGAAAGAGCCGAGGAGTCTTGGTCTTGCGGCGGCTCAGGACGAGCTGAGTGGCCGAGGAGGCCAATTTCAAGGGGGCTCTGAGGAAAGCCGGTTAGGGCTTGCAGGTCGGGTACACGGGTGGCCGGGTCGTTCCTGTCGGCCCTTTCTTCTGAGTTCTTGGACACGTCATCTGCCACGTGTCGTGATCCGGGAGATCACCAATATTGAGCATCATCATTAGCCCCCCACTCATGTCCCGACCAGCTAGCGGGTCGGGTCAGGAGTGGACTGCCGGGCCGCACGGGGTGAGCTCCCTCCTAAAGTTTCGTCGGGACGCGTCCCCGGGCTGTCAGCTGCCTTTTCTGCCAGCGAATCAGGTCGAAATCTCTGCATTTAAGGAAGGTGCGCCGGTTCGTGCATCCTGTCACTGAAGCGACGGTCTGCGTGTCAAGCGTCGGTTGGCCGACGCGACGTGTGCAGACCTGCGGCATCTGATGGGACGCGTCCCAGTGCGGGAACGACAAGCGGGGCGATCGGTCGTCGAGTTGATTTCGATCGCTTGCCAAGTGTGCCAAGCGCTGCTGAGAAGGAGGCATCTCCATGGCCCCCAAAGTCGAGAGGGGATTACTCAGACTTGGTTAGACCTGATGTCTCTTGTTGGGGCTTCGAATCCGCTGCATGTGATGGGCTCATTGGCCTCGTTACGAAGGCTACAAACCCGCAGCGTCTGTTGGGCAGGAGGACGCCTGCTAGGGATGACCGAGCAGGGAAGCTGCTCGGTTGATCTTGGCGAGGGCCTTGATCCCTGGCGTTGCGAGTAGGGAAGCTATCGGCCAGGGATAGCCGAGCAGGGAAACCGCTCGGCTGCCTCTAAGGAGGACTTTGATCCTTGTCTCTGTTGGGTAGGAAGCTACCCGCTGGGATGCGCCGAGTAGAAAGGGGCTCGACGGCCTCGCGAAGAGGGCTTCAGATCCTCAGCGTCTGATGGGCAGAAGGACGCCCGCTGGGGATGCACCGAGCAGGAAGGAACTCGGCGGCCTTGCGACGAGGGCTTCAGACCCTCAGCATCTGATGGACAGAAGGATGCCCTCTGGGGATGCGCCGAGCAGGAAGGAACTCGGCGGCCTCATGATGAGGGCTTGAGATCCTCAGCGTCTGATGGGCAGGAGGATGCCCGCTGGGGATGCGCCGAGCAAGAAAGAATTCGGCGGCCTTACGATGAGGGCTTGAGATCCTCAGCGTCTGATGGGCAGGAGGATGCCCGCAGGGCCGAGCAGGGAGGAACTCGGCGGCCTCGCGATGAGGGCTTGATCCCTGGCGTTGTGGGGTAGGAAAGCTACCAGCCAGGGATGGTCGAGCAGGGTAGCTGTAGGGCTGCCCCTTCGTGAGGACTTTGATCCTTGGCACTGGAGGGGCCGTGAGAGGCCTGCGAAGGATGGACGAGCAGCACTAGAGGGGCCGTTTGAGCCCTGTGAAGGATGGCCGAGCAGGGTAGCTGCTCGGTGCCTCTTGGTGAGGGCTTTGATCCTTGACGCTGGAGGGGCCGTGAGAGGCCTGCGAAGGATGACCGGGCAGTAAAGCTGCGCGGTTGCCTCTTGGCGAGGGCTTTGATCTCTGGCGTCGTGGGTAGGCAACTACCAGCCTGGGATGATCGAGCGGGATAACCGCTCGGATTCCTCTTGTGAGGGCTTTGATCCCTGGCGTCGTGGGTAGGGAGCTACCAGCCGGAGATGACCAAGCAAGGGTCGGGCTCGGTTGCCTCTTGCGAGGTCTTTTGATCCTTCAGGACGGGAACCGAGCAGGGTTACTGCCCAGTGCCTCTTGGCGAGAACTTTGATCCCTGTCGGTTGTGGTAGGAAGCTACCAGCCGGGGATAGCCGAGCGAGGACTCGACTGCCTCTGGGAGGACTTTGGTCCTTAGCGCGGGAGGGGCTGTAAGAAGCCTACCAAGGACCCTTGGCCGGGCAGGGTTACTGCCCAGTGCCTCTTGGCGCGGGCTTTTGTCCTGAAGGATAGCCGAGCGAGGGATCCTCGGGCTCGACTGCCTCTGGGAGGGCTTTCTGATCCCTGGCGTTGCGGTAGGGAAGCTACCCGCCAGGGACAGCCGAGCGAGGGATCCTCGGGCTCGACTGCCTCTGGGAGGACTTTCTGATCCCTGGCGTTGCTGTAGGGAAGCTACCCGCCAGGGATAGCGGAGCGAGGGATCCTCGGGCTCGACTGCCTCTGGGAGGACTTTCTGATCCCTGGCGTTGCGGTAGGGAAGCTACCCGCCAGGGATAGCCAAGCGAGGGTCGGGCTCGACTGCCTCTGGGAGGGCTTTCTGATCCCTGGCGTTGCGGTAGGGAAGCTACCCGCCAGGGCCAGCCGAGCAAGGGATCATCGGGCTCGACTGCCTCTGGGAGGACTTTCTGATCCCTGGCATTGCGGTAGGGAAGCTACCCACCAGGGATAGCCGAGCGAGGTCGGGCTCGACTGCCTCTGGGAGGGCTTTCTGATCCCTGACGTTGCGGTAGGGAAGCTACCCGCTAGGGATAACCGAGCAGGGTAGCTGCTGGGCTGCCTCTTAGTGAGGGCTTAGATCCTTGGACAAGGTGGCCATCGAGCCGCCATGGCGAGCCCCTCTGTGCGACCCCGTCAAGGGAGGGGGTGTCGGTCTATTCGGCCGGTGAGGACGTTGATGACGGTCGCCGGAGGAGGTTCACCCGCACCTCCGGTGAGGGGGAGGCGGCGGCTGGTATCTGGATCTTCAGGGTGATCGCTTTCCATGGGGATGGAGATCGGAAGGCCAACTTTGTTTTTTGTGGAGTTTCGTTTCCCACAGACGGCGCCAACTGATGGAGGTTCTTTTCGGGTCTCCGTCAGATGTTGTCTTCCGCCAATCTCCTGGTGGACTTAGGTGGTTATCTTCCGTTGCGTGTGGGTCTCAATGGGTTTTGGTGGAAGAGCTGGTATGAGGAGTTCGGTGCCGAGTACCTGCAAAGAAGTCCCGGGATGGTTTGGTAGACCCTCCGACGATTAAGTTAGTGATGAGATCCGAGCAGAGTAACGGCTTAAAAGAGTCAAAGATCGCTTGCTTGACCCCTCTGTGATGGGGGTTTTTATAGCGGCGGCGGCATGCAGCAGCATGCGCGAAGATCTCGCCGGCAGTTACGCTCCCGACGTCACGCCTGCGTGAAGAGCGGATCGCCGATTAATGGGGATCGTGATGGCGTGGAACGTGGGATGTTGCTGGCGGAGAATCTGCACATGGTGAGATTCGCGGAGCGGCGGTTACGCCTGCGTGTGGTGGAGTCGGTCGGTCGGAGGACCGAGGAAGACGGCCTCGGCTGGGGAGCTCGGGACGAGCGAAAGGGCCGAGGAGTCTTGGTCTTGCGACGGCTCGGGACGAGCTGAGTGGCCGAGAAGGCCAATTTCAAGGGGGCTCTGAGGAGAGCCGGCTAGGGCTTGCAGGTCGGATACACGGGTGGCCGGATCGGTTCCTGTCGGTCCTTTCTTCTGAGTTCTTGGACACGTCATCTGCCACGTGTCGTGATCCGGGAGATCACCAATATTGAGCATCATCACTTAACAAATATGAACCAAGTTTATAATTCAATTATGGGTTAAACCAAATACCGCAAAAATGGTTTTACTAAGATAAAGGGATTAAACCTTGTACGACATGGTTCATTATATTGCATTAGACCAAATTTTATAAATAGGTTCTGCAGACTGGAGATTGATCCAACAAACGAATGTAAAGTATCATTTATTTTTTTCTAAATGATTAAATTTCTGTTGTGAATCTAAAAACAAATTCAACCTTTGACAATTAGGTTTTCCGGCTATTTAATCAAATAGTTACATGGAAAAGTTGGGGTTTAATTACAGAGCATAATGTCCATTGACTCCTGTGTATAGTTTTTATGCAGGCCAACACTTCTTCTGGCGCCTTCAAAACAATATCTCCTCCACCAGCGGTATCAACAGGTTTTGGACCAATCTCTCTGAAATAACAGAAATTTTCTTCAAGACCGATTTTATGGGGGTGTTAATTCTTCAAACCTTAAGAGATAGTTTTCATCTGATAAACTTTCAACTCATAAAAAAATTAGTTTTACTTCATCATACCAAATCAAGATGTATGGGATATAGACCAACAAGAGTTGAAGGGAGAAGCACCCTAATCAAACAAATTTGCACTTCTGAATTCTCCTACAGACCTTTTTCGGATGATGGAAAAACTTGTATACATCATTCTTGACTTATGAGTGTACTTGAAGTGTAGAATATCTTAGGTGTTAAATGATGGGACAACCCTCATTATACTGAATAAAAATAATATGCCTTGTTTCTTGATATATATACCATTTACCCTAAACCATACTAAATTTATCGACAACAAATTACTTAATAAAAATACTTGAAATGCCCATGCTTCTGTACTAAAAATATTAACCACAAATTACTTATTTGAACGGTATTGATTTTACTTGCAGAAGGAATATGGGAACATCATCTCACATATATAATTCACTAATAGAAAAATTATGATTCCAAAATCTCTCTTGCAGATCCTGTCAGTTTCACTGGAACAACATAAAGATTATATATTTGTTGAAAAGTTGATACCTTTGATCGGCTAGTCATCAACGTAGTTGTTAGATGCTAATAGAATCTGGACAATATTGACGAGGGCCAAACATGGACACAATCAATAGAATATAGCTGCTGACAACAGAGTTAGCAGTACTTATTGGCTTCCAGCATCTTGTAGTGAGAAGAGCAGTTCAGAAAGAAAGAAAGAAAACATAGAAATGGGGAGACACTGCTGCTTCTCTTTGCATAAAACACCCCTGATCCTTTATCTGTTGGTCTTAGGATCAATATTTGCAGGTGTTGCTGCTGCTGCTGTTAAAGTAATCCGACATGATTTCCCGCAAGGATTCATCTTCGGTGCTGGTTCTTCTGCTTACCAGGTTCGTAAACACAGTATATACAGGAATGATACGTTGGAATAATAGTATCTTCGACGGAATCTTGAATTTCCATCGGGAATACTCAACTGGGGAACATTCCATTTAATCTGAAGCATATGACCAGCCATCAGTAATGCTCACAAATGTACGGCTGGTGTCTTTCCATTATTGGTACTCATTACCAATGAATCAATCTTTTTCAATGAAAAAGTTGAGGCGCAGCTCACCTCCTACGTATATATTAATAAAAGAAAATTCCAGGTACATCAATGCTATCTACTTACAATATAAAGGTTTAATTCCAAAAAAAAATCCAAACCTTTTAGCTAAAATACGAGAAACCCCAAATAGTTTTAAATTACACAAGAAACTACCACAAAAACTACGAGAAAGCCCTTAAAATCAGGTGCACATCAGCAATAAATAACACAAATCTGCATACCATTGGGGTTTCTCGTAATTTTGAAATTATTTGAGGATTTCTCGTATTTTAGCTAAATGGTTTGGTTTTTTTTTTTTGAAATTAAGCCCAATATAAAATAGGGATAACTTTTATAAAGCGCCATCGAATTTTCAGCGTTTTTTAGATAGCACCATTGAACTTTGAAATTGCCATAAAACCCCATTGGATAATAGTTTTATCAAAGAATTGAAGGGTGTTTTAGTCAAAATATACCATGTTAGGTTATTTAGTCCATGTTCTTAGGTTATTCGTTTGTTTCTTAAACGAGCTAAGCACACTGGCATTTTCAAACAACATTTGCTAGTTCAAGAGGGGGGGTTCATGGCATGTTTAAAGTTCAATGGTGCTATCTCAAAAAGATTGAAGCTCAACGGTTTTTCTTTTTATATAAAATTTAATAAAAAGAGAGAAAATACAACACAAAAAAAAAACAAGTTATAGGTTACCTATTTCAAAAATTCCAAAATTGATCCGACAACATTGAACTATTGCATGCCTTCCTTAAGATATCCTTCATTTTGTGTGGTTTCAAAGATGCCTATGAATTAAAGAGAGATTCAATTTTGAACATCATCTCATCCAATGATATGCTTTTGTTGTTAAAAATATTTGAGTTTCTTCTAATTCACAAACAATAACAAATGATTAGTTTAAGATCGGACCAAGCTAGAGAAGCCAAAACATTAGAAGGATACCATCCTAGAGCAATTTCCTCGATAGAATCCGATAAAGTTGCAATTCCAAAAGCCCTTGACATAAGAAGCCATACTCCACTCCCATAGGACATTTTAAAAATAAATGATTGTTGTGTTTCTTCCACGAATGAAGCAATCGACCATCATTGATTGCAGTTTCTACACAGAAGTACATTGGTTGTTTACACTAATCCCGTCATTTTAACTCCATGACTGGATTGGTTTCCTCTAAGTTGAGCAAGCTCCAGACATGAAGAGATTAGACGAATTTACTGTGCATCTTAACATGAATAAAATCCCAAACATAAAGACGACACCTCTAATCATATGCAGTTCTCGTAACAGCTTAATGGGAAATAACTGTCATAGAGATGAAACGGATGCAGTATTGTTCCAGTGTATATATCCACTAAAATCAATCGACAACGACATCCAAAATTATGTATATCAATGATATGATGATTGGATGAGCCATTAGAAATGGCCTCATTCATCACTTGTGGCAAATTACACAGAAATTCTCGCCGTGAATTTGATCATTTATTAGAAAATCAGTCAAATTCATAACAAAAGTCCTGATGCAAATGCTTACAAATTTAGATGATGAAGATTTTTTGATTACCATAAAATAGCTCCCTATTAAGATGTTGCACCTAAAGAGGGACAACTACATTGTTCCATAATAATCATACTAGATGTGATTAGATTCTAAACAACAAATTTCCGATACAGTAAAAGTAGCAGGATCGATGGATGGATTTTATCCTTTTGCTTATTAAATTCCATGTAGAAGGAGCAGTTGCAGAGGATGGAAAAAACCTAGTACATGGGACACCTTTGCACATAATGGTACCTAGATCTCCATATAATGTAGAAATTTAATCTATGTAACTTGAATTTTATGTTTTTGATGGCTGTTCATGCAGGACGGAATGAAGATAAGAGCACAGGAGACATAGCTGCGGATCAATATCACAAATACAAGGTAAAATGTCATCCTCAGCTCCTATAACTTTCCGAAGCGAGAAAATACATTGTTCATTGTTCAATCACAAGAAGATGTGATCCTTTTGCTTCTATAACTTTCGGAAGCGAGAAAATATAGTTCATTATTTGATTGCAGGAAGATGTGAAGTTGATGCACGATATGGGCCTCGATGCCTACAGATTCTCAATCTCATGGTCTCGATTTATTCCTCGTAAATATTTCATATTTTACTTAATAAGTTGTTATAGCATTAAATTGATTTTCATTTTTAATGGCCGGTGTTCTATATATCGCCGATATAATCACACATCGGCCAATATATTAGGAAATGGAGAAGAAAAGATATGATTTATTGATTTAATATCTTTTCATAGTTTTGGAAAAATATCAGTCGATATATCTTAATATTTGCCAATATATCGTTTGTTAGATATCGATTAAAACATTGCGATTTTTCCTTAAAATTTTACTTAGGTTGTTAGGTAATACTAGAACAGAATCCGACCAATCCGACCCGTATGAGGATAATTTAATGTAAAAAAAGCGCAAAAAATCATAAATTAAAACTCATCTCATCTCTGTATCCAAAAAGACTCTTCATCAAAATCCTATATTTGCGTTGTCTAAAGCTCTTCCTTCATTATCTTTGAAGCTCGTCTAAGTTGGGCGAAGTCCGAAGGTTTTTCCCTCTTATTTTCGAAGGTAAATCTCTCTATGATAGCGAATTTCTGAAAAACTAAGGTCTTAATTTCTCATAAATTCGGCAATGAATTTCTAAGATATTCGGCCATAATTTCCTAGTGAAATCAGCTATAATTTTTCAATAAAATTGAGAGAGTTACCTTCGAAGACGAAAGAAAAAAAACTAATATAAGAACCTAAGACCAGTCACTTAATATGACCGCTTTACCGGTAGGCAATTAAGGAAAATCTCATTTAAGAAAGTCAATTATTTGTTGGATCTTGTGGGTGTTTTATGTAAAAATATTGGGTGTAATTTCAAACTATATGTTATATGTTATCTATTTTGAATAATAACAAAAGACTCCAGTAGCCAGTTGGTTTGCATGTGTTTTGCCACACACGACGGTTCAAATCTTGCTGTAGGGAAGATTAATTAATTAATTAACCACAAGTAATACTAGTGGCTCGGACTCGGACTAGTCCATGGTCGTGGATGTGGGCCGGGGACCGTGGAACGGGTTCGGGCTTACAGGTGCACAACACTTCTCGAGAACTATCACGCCCCGCTTCCCAAAATATGTAAATACAGAACGTGACAAAACCAACCATACTACCTATGTTGAGGAAAAATCCTTCCATAGTCACATTACAGCTAAGAAAAGTAGCGAAAACGAATAAAAATCCAAGTAAATAATATCCTAACCACGTTCCTTATGGGATCACAACATTAAAACCATGACTAGAAAAAAAACTAAACATCACTAAACTAATCAGCAAAACTCCTCACTGCTCGGCTTGCCTATCAAAATATTCTCGATCTTCCTGCGATAAGATTAAAGGAGCTGGCTATGCAAAACCCAGACGCCAGTGCGTCATAAATATCATAATTATAATAAAAATATACTGAGCAATATACTATATAGGGTGTCATGTGCAAATTGATGTATAATCATAAACAAAACAATCACAAGTGATATAATAGCAGGCTATAGATATGTCACGTGTATCCTAAAATCTATGTTTCTAGGTTTACTATCCTACAGATATTTGAAACCAATTAATGTAATGCTCATCGTAACTCAACAGTATATATCCCGTGACCACGGTACAATATATCTCGTTCATTCCCCACAGAACTACGATACAATATATCACGTTCATTCCCCACGAGACCACGGTACAATAAACAATGGTTATTTCGTACTCTCGGAATCACGACAACAATAATATCCTCTTGAGTTACGTTTCGGTTACATTCTTGATTTCCTGCTTTTTCTCAGGTTTCATGTTCAAGTCAAAGTATCAATAAAATATCTACCTAATGCCAATACCAGGACAATCATGTGCAGATCTTGTCTAGCAAGACAACAAGTCAGGTCAATCAGGATAACAATTCAATATTGTTGGTATCGGTAGCTATTACAGGTAACAGATATAGACAATACAGCTATAGCAATAGCAAGATAATGTGCCGCGCACATGTCAGGTATTGTGTATTAAACAGGTGAATTATTCAATCGTATAATAAATCATAATAAAAGTAAGAATATAATGGTCATGGTTATTTACCTGTAATGAATTTGATATATTCATTATTACTTGTTTAAATATATATCCAACCGTATTTGCAATAGCGTTTTACGATTAAATAAATTAAACTGCATAAATTAAACCATATTAAGTCCATTTATATATGTAATCAATTGTAACTACACACGTGATAGTGTTAATAAATGATAAAATACGAATTATTTCTATAAAATAATATATTGGTAATAATTTGCAACATTATAACTATATGTATATATTATAATATATATTGGTATAGGTGAACTAGCATGTTGCAAGTTAGAAACTTGCCTTGATTGGTATAAATACGACGACAAACGGATATCCATACTACGAACACCGAACGATAACAATGACGTAAAACACGACGCAATCAAAGTCTCGGCCTTAACTTGGGCAATTGCGATGATGGGACGCGTTGGGGGTTGGCTGCTCATGCTATGGAACTGCAGAGGGCTCGGGTTTGAGATCAGCGACGGCGACGATGAGGGTTTTCGCTGCGATGAGTTGCTGGTGGAGGTGGTGTTTAGCGACGTGAGTGGATGTTCGATGAAGAGAGATGGCTGGGTTGTTTGGAGGATGGAGATAAGTGGTTGGTGTGTCGAGGGGTTGCCGGTGATCGGGGATACCGGCAGGAGGAGACGGCAAAGACAAGGAGGGTGGTTGCTGCGGTAGGTTCTCTGCGAGATGGTGTCGAGGTTGTGAGGTGATTGATGAAGATGGGGTCTGGGTTGTGATTGAAGGCGAGAAGAGGCAAGGTGGAGGTGGCGGTGCATATATAAGATCGGCTCCGGTGAAGGTGAAGGATGAGGGTGTCAATGATGATGATGATGGGTGGTGCTCGGGGTTCTGGGTGAGACGAGGGATGATGGGAAAGAGAGAGGCTTTTGTTTTTCTAAATAGAAAATATATAATATAGTATAATATATATAGTATAGTATATGTTTAGCTATATATATATATATATATATATATATATATATATTAGTTTAAAATAAATAATAGTGTGTAAAAGATAATACTAAATTTCTATCCATCTCCACCAAAATCTCATGATAATTATATTTTGGAAAATAATACATATACGTAACCCTTTTAACCATAATGCAAGAATATTATTTAGATAACTTATACCCCTTATTTAAGATCTAAAAAGATTTAAATATATATAAATCTAAGAAATATTTGGTATCTAGATTTCATGAGATTTAAATGTAATAGATAAAAGCCAAAAATAAAATATAGGATGCTTAACCATATGATGCCAGTTAACAAATATAGATTATCCTTAACTTGTAGCTACCAAAATATAATTTTAATACTATAAATACCAGTTATACTAGATTCTCATGTACTTAGTTTATTGATAGATATTAAATAAAATATAATCTATCACCATAATGGGTTTCACACATACGGGTCGGGTCGAATAACCACTTCTACTATTCGAATCAATGGCAACCCAAATAAATAAAATATAAAACAAAATTAAAAAATACCAATTAATATCGTATGATCGTACTAGGGTGTTACAAGCACTGAAACTGAACTACTTCAGTAGTTTATCGAAAACTGAATAGAGACATAGAACTACTTGTGGTTCTATTCTATTAATAGGAATTCCTATTCAGGAGAATTCAATTGAATTCAGAACAGAGAATATTGCGAAATATTCCCGCCGTTCTCGATTCAGAATTCTATAGAATAGTGTGAAATATTCTAAGTTTCAGAACTTTGAAAGTACTAGCAAAGTACTTTCGTTAATCAATCTAAAACTAGAAAGAGTTTTGACCGTACATCATCGAATCATTCACCACAGCCAGAACCGAGAACCGAATTGCTGGTTGATGCACACCGGAATTCATAGTTGTTTTTAGGGTTGATCGGCTTTGGGATCTTTGCACCGGAGTAGACCGAATCTGTTTTAAACTCCGCGTTTGTGAAACATACAACAGGTCTCAACTCGATCTAGCGAAAGATCCGTTCGGTAAACTTGCGGAAATTTTTTTTACCAACATCTATTTTCCCCTTACTCCAATCTTAAAGCAGATTTCGAACATCTGAAATGAACGTTGTAAGAACAATGGGCCTTGAATGCCTGAAACTCGAGAGTTTCGATGGAAGCGACTTCAACGCTTGGCGTCGCAAAACGATATTTGGGATGCAACTCCTAAATATCTTTTATATTATCTCCTACGACAAAACGAATTTTGATGATGACGGGGATGAGAAGGCCGAAGAGAAATGGAATCGCGATAACTATTTCTGCGTGAGCTACCTCCTCAGCTGCCTTGCTAATCACTTCGCTGACGCTTCTTCTCGCGAGTCTTCTACAAAGGAGATTTAGGACTCATTGGAGAAACAATACAAGGACGAGGGGAAATCGTCGAAAACTCATTTGATCGACCTCGACCTCAAGTTTGAAGATGACGAAGTGTTGCATCAAGTTAAAGAACTTAAAAAACTTGTAATGAAATTAAAAGATAAAAAATTGTATTGATTAATACTTTCATTGCAGGTGCTATCATCAACAAACTTCCCCCTTCATAGATGTCGTTTTCAACGGACATGCATGGTAGGAAAAGATAGGTTTCCTTAGAGGACCTTAAGCGATATATCAGCATCGAAGATGAAGTTCAAACTCGTTCGAAAAACGAGTTGCTTACTAATTAGAAAGCATCAACGAATCCGGTTTCTTCCAAACCGGATTTCAAGAAAAGAAAAGAACTTCAAGAACAAGAGCAAGAAGACTTTCAATCTAAATGTTCAGAAGAAAGACTTCAAGAAGAACGATTGCTGCAATTGCGACAAGCCGATTCATTTCGCCAGCGGCCGCAAAAGGCCTAAGAAGGACAAGAAAGAGAACATCAATCAGATTACATGTTCGGAACTTTGTTGCGATGATCGCTCCGACGCAACACTCCTCCAACAAGTACCTGTCATGTGTGCTCCAACAAGGACCTCTTCTCCTATGTGCCGTTCTAAAGAGATCGATGCAATGGCCGATTACTCTATTACTGCTCTTCATAGGATCAGCACAGTTGTCCTTCCCCTGGTATTGGGGAAGACTTTGACTTTGAAGAATGTAAAGCACATTCCCTCAATCGCTAAGAACCTTATCTCAGGAAGCTTGCTTTGTGGTGCAGGAATGCGGTTGGATTTCCAGGAAGGGAAAACTGTTTTGTCACTTAAGAAAGAGTATTTTGGAAATGCTTTTCTTTTTAATGGAATGTATATCTTGTATCCTTCAATTATCAATGAAATATCTATTTGTGGTTACTCATCGGCTCTTTGGCATCACAGGCTTGGTCATGTTACGTTTAAGAAGATGAATAACATGAATAAATTAGGTTTAATACCAAACTATGGGGGAGATGAACCGGAAAAATGCGAGATTTTTGTTCAAGCCAAAATTACTCGAAAGTCATTTCACAGTGTCACTCGAAGTATTGAGCTATTAGACTCAATACATTCCGATACCCCCGACTTCAAAAGCTTCATGGCAAGAAGAGGGATGAAATACTTCACCTCCATCAACGATCACTACCACTTCTGCCATGTCTTTCTGCTGAAATCTAAAAGTGAAGCATTCTGCAAATTCAAAGAATTTCGAACTCGAGTAGAGAAGCAACTTGGCAGACCAGTGCAGAAACTCAAGAGTGATCGAGGAGGCGAGTATCGTTCTAAAGAAACGGAGGCTTACTTTAAGTAGCATTGTATAATTGATAAAACCACAACACTTTATTCTCCGCAATCGAATGGAATTGCAGAAAGAAAGAATCACACGTTGACAGAAATGGTGAACTCGGTACTGATCACATCGAGACTTCCGAACTGCTACTGGGGAGAGGCTCTTCTAATGGCGAATTGGATATTGAACCGGGTTCCTTATGCAATGACCAATTCCATCCCACATGAACTGTTATTGGGTTATGCTGATTCCTTGGATACATTTAAAGTGTAGGGGTGTCTGGCATATTTCATAATGCCAGAAATAAGAAGGCCAAAGCTGGGACTGAAGGCAAACAGATGTGTATTTTTGTGATTTGCTGCAGATAGTAATGCAAGCATATTCTTAGATTTAGACATGAACTCAATCATCGAAGCATGCGGTGCGGAATTCTTCGAGAATAAATTCATCAAAGATAACATATATCTCACGGATTCTTACGAGAATACTCAAGTGGAAGAGCTGCCTCATATACAAGAAGTTGTAGCTGAGCCGCCTTCGAGAAAAGAAGCTATAGCTCCCGAAGTGGAAGAAAGCAAAGCTGCTCTTGAAGTTGCAGAACCGCCCCTGCTAAACATCTCAGAAAAGCTAAAACCTTCGGAGACGACTTCATCACCTTCAATGTTAAAAGAGATCCACAATCTTTCGAAGAAGCTATGAAGTCTAGCGATGCTATTCTTTGGAAAGAAGCTATGGATGATGAGATGGACTCACTGACTCAGAACCACACTTAGGAACTGACAAATCTTCCTCAGGGAGCAAGACCGATCGAGTGCAAATGGATATTCAAGAGGAAGCTGCGGGAGATGGCACTATCGAGAAGTACAAAGCAAGGCTTGTGGCCAAAGCATTCACTCATAAAGAAGGAATCAATTTCTTTGACATTTATGCCCCCGTCTGCCGAATGACCACCATCCGTGTTTTGATTGCTTGAGCAGTGAGCCAGGGTCATGTCATTGATTAGATGGATATGAAAACAGCCTTTCGGAATGGTGAACTTACAGAAGAGATCTATATGGATCAACCGGAATGATTTATTGATGATGACTTGAATAATAAAGTCTACAAATTAATCAAGTCTCTTTATGGATTGAAGCAAGCTCCGAAATTGTAGCACGAGAAGTTCAGTAAAATCATTGAGTGATGAATTCCGTGTCAGCGAATCTGATAAGTGCTTGTATGTGAAAATCGTCGAACATAAGATGGTTGTGATTTGCCTGTATGTTGATGACGTGCTGATTGTTGGGACCGACATGCAGATAGTCACTTCTACGAAGGAGTTTCTTTCAGCCCAATTCAACATAAAGGATCTTGGAGTTGCATATATGATTCTGGAAATCAGAATTTTGAGGACCGAACACGGCTTGTGCTTATCTCCGTCTCGCTATATAGAAAGCATGCTTATGAAGTATGATTACTTCGATCTGCCAGAATTAGCCATTCCATATGACTATAACAAGAAGCTTCAACCTAACACCGGAAGACCGGTGAAACACCTGAAGTATTCACAAGTTATCGGGAGTTTGATGTACGTTGTGAGCTGCACAAGTCCTGATATCGCTTTCGCTATTGGGATGGTTGATAGGTTTACTAACAACCCAGGGAAAACACATTGGGATGCGATCCAAAGGCTGATATGGTACTTGAAGGGAACTTTGAAGCTGGGCTTGTTCTATTCTGGATACCTAGCAATTCTTGAAGGTTTCTCTGATGCAGGTTAGTACTCGGAACCACACGAGTGCAGATCAACTGGAGGGTTTTGTCTTCACAATGGGAGGAGCAGCTGTCTCTAGGAAGTCGAAGAAGCAAACTATGATCGCACGGTCATCAATGAAATCCGTGCTCTACGCTTTGGCTATAGCAGGAGATGAAGCTGCTATAGCAGGAGATGAAGCTGAATGGCTCAGTTATCTTCTGAGGGACCTTCCATTGAAGCAGTGATCACTATCTATTGTGACAACCAGACAATGAGTGTCGTGACAGTAAATTCGTTATTCAATGGAAAGAAGCCGACTATTCGTCTGAAATATGGGTATTTAAATGAGTTGATAACCCGCGGAGTCATCTTGGTGATTGACGTTTGATCTTCAGAGAATGTGGCAGATGTCTTAACAAAAGGCTTGAAAAAGGATCTGGTCGATAAGACTTCCGCTTGTATGGGTCTCAAGTCTATTTAAGGTTGCTACATTTACCATGTAATCAAATTTTTAGTTCAAAACTTCGATACTATTAATGAGATTGCTGGTTCAAAAATTATGTAATCTACGCGGACAGATGGAATTTTGGCTTGGAGCTTTTATGTGTTCTTTACATCTGGGATGTTGAATACTTGGTTGCAAGTATGCCTGAGGAACACATAAAATGAGGATGGCCTGGAGCCTTAATGAGTTCTACGCATCCAGGATGTAGGATGCTTGATGACAAGCACGTCTAAAGAACTCACTCATGCTTGAGAAGGGATTTTAGTCGACTCCTATAGAATCTTGAGGCAAATTCTTAAAGCTCGAGCAGAAACTTTGATAAAGCACAAGGCCGTTAATATGCTATGATTCGGGAAATGAGCAATAGTACAAGGCATAGTCCACTATTGTATGTATATGGTTTAGTCATAGTGTGATCGCTGAGATGTCAGTGGAGTGCCGGTTCAAGACTTAGTTCACCATGCACCTAACTGCAGCTTAGTCGGTCTAAATGGGATTCAAGTCCATGTGACATCTTCACCATGCGCTATGACTAAGACCTGAATACTAGTTAGAAACTTGTGAGGGATTGTTGGATCTTGTGGGTGTTATATGTAAAAATATTGAGTAAAGTTTCAAATTATATGCTATATGTTATCTATTTTGAATAATAAAAAAGACTCCAGTAGCCCAGTTGTTTGCATGTGTTTTTCCACTCAAGGGGTCAACGGTTCAAATCTTGTCGTAGGCAAGATTAATTAATTAATTAACCACAAGTAATACTAGTGGCTTGGGCTTGGGCTCGGGCCGGACTAGGCCGTAGACGTGGGCCGTGAAACGGGTTCGGGCTTACGAACGCACAACACTTTGCACTTAGCACGTGTGCATCGTGGCATAGTTGGCCACCCGTTGGCGCTCGTGTGGGTGCTTCGCAAGAGTAATGGGGCTATTGGATTTCTCTAGGAGTTCGGGATGATTAAAGAATGGATAAGTGGAGGCTGTTGGGCTCCCCAACGGTTACGAAGAGTCATAACCAATGAGACCTTTGGGCTGGGTCTGAGATCTCTATATATAGATAGCTCAAGTCATAGAGCCAAGCAGCTAGAAAAAGTTGCAGAAAGCAGAAGAGAAAAGAGAACTATATTCATTGTTCTCACTGTTCATGGAAGGACATAGAATTCCGAGAAGAACTGAGAACTATTTTTATAGTTCCCAAGAACTGAAACTGAACTACTTCTGTAGTACATCGAAAACTGAATAGAAATATAGAACTACAAGTATTCTATTCAGATCTGAATAGGACTATTCAGAACAGAGAATATTGCGAAATATTCTCGTCGTTCTCGATTCAGAATTCTATAGAATATTGTGAAATATTCTATGTTTCAGAACTCTGAAAGTACTGTTCGTTAATCAGCCCAAAACTAGAGAGAGCTATGCCCATGCACCGTCGGATCGTTCACCACGGCCAGAACCGAATTACTGGGTGGTGCACACTAGAATTCGTAGTTGTTGTTTCTGAGGTAGATCGGCTTTGGGATCCTATCACAGGAGTAGGCCGAATCTGCTTTAAACTCCGCGTTTATGAAACGCACAGCAGCTCTCAACTCGATCTAGCGATAGATTTGTTCGGTACACTTGCGGAAATTTTTTTAAATTCTAACGTCCATTTTCCCCTTGCTCCAACACTATTTATATTGACGTACATTTATAATACAAAATTATACATTTTGATTTTTAGAAAATATCTTCTGGTATATCACGATATCTGATGTCCGGTATAAAAATTTTCAGGCCGATACTGATATCTGAATTTAGAATATTGTTAATGGTCGTATTATCTTGCATATGGACGGGGGCTTGTAAATCAAAAAGGCTTGCAATACTATAACAATCTAACTGATGAGCTTGTTAGCTTTTATAAATCCATCCATAGCATACCCTAAATTTCAATCCCCCCACCCCCAACCCACATTTAAATCTTGTAGGAATTGAGCCTCATATTACCTTGTACCATTTCAAGCTTCCACAAGCACTTGAAGATAAATACTAAGGCTTATTAAGCCCTAGAATAGCGTAATTCTCCAATCCTTCATGCCCGTCTTAAACATATACAACTTCTCTTCAATTGCCTATATATTTATTTTTCAAAACTTTGGTGTTGGATCAGAGAGGATTTCACTACTTATGCCGACATATGCTTCAAAGAATTTAGTGATAGAGTGAAATACTGGATTGCTTTTAACGAACCGAATTTCAAAGCAGTGTCAGGTCACGATATTGGAGCTTTTATGCCTGCATGTTGCTCCTATCCTTACGGTTTTAATTGCTTCAAGGGGGATTCGACAAAAGAACCATATATATCTGCTCATAATATTCTGATATCTCATGCATCAGCAGCTGCTTTGTACAAGGATAAATATCAGGTAAAAAGAAGAAACCTCCACTTGATAAAAAAATTTACGATATATTCCATTTTCCTTGAGCACTAAATTTCAATGCAGGCAGCGCAAGAAAGGGCAAGTAGGAATTACTATACTTATCTTCTGGTTTGAGCTTTTCACAAACTCACAAGAGGATATTGTTGCTTCACAAAGAGCAAGGGATTTTCATATAGGATGGTTGGTACCATACCATGTACAAAACTTCAATATTGGCTAAACTATCAAAAAAACCCATTGTTTTTCAATTAACCGCCGTAATTTTTTTAGTTGCTGTATGTTATCTTAGAATGCTACATTGAAGGGTATTTTAGTGAAAAAATCCTTTAAAACAAAGATTAAGGGAGTTTACCGCAATTAGCTTTAAGGCCGTTTAATGAAAAGCTGCAAGGATATTTTAGTGTGATTTAGCAATTTTATCTTTTCTACTCAAACTCCTCCCAGGTTCATGGATCCAATTGTGCATGGAAACTACCCTTCTATCATGAGAAAGCTTGTTGGTAAAGAAGAATCGAAAAAGTTGAAAGAATCATTTGATTTCAGCGGCATCAACCATTACCGTGTATATTACATGCAATCCTATCCTAACAATTTCGATAAGGGCAATAGGGAGTACATCGACGACGTCTCAGTTAAAATACAAAGTAAGCTTCACATAGTTTCCTAGAAATTCATCGGAAAGCATTCACCAAATTCGTAATGTTTCTTCTTTTGACGCAGATTTTTTGTCGGGAGATTTTGGAAAGGTATGATTGTTCTTGTGTCTAATGAAAGTTTATGATAATTCTATTCAGAATCTTATCACCTAAAGCAAACATTTGATTAGGTTTTTACAATGAGGAAAAGACCTCCAATGCCTAGTACTCCATGGGCTTTTCGGAAAATGCTCGAGTATGTTAAAGTGAAATACGGGAACCCTTCAATAATGATTCATGAAAATGGTAATTTTCTTGTTTCCTGGTGGATTCAAGAAAGCAGCATTTAAGTGATGATTTTATGTTTTGATGAGTTCAGGATATATACGGGGAGTTCAATTTAGAACCAACTTCTGGGAATGGTACAGATGATCATTACAGAATAAACTATTTGGAGGGATATTTAGAAAGCTTGCTTCAGTCTGTAAGATATGCTTCCTTCATTTGAGTTATTGCCAAAAGGAGTTAGCAACTAGAATACGCTTTAATGCTAAACCTTTCAGTTCGATTGTATAACATTTTTACAATTATTATACTACATAAAGAGTCATCCTTGTTAATTAACAACAATTGCAAATGCATGATTTTTAGTTGTTTATATCGTTTAGGTCTACCACCTGACCTTTGTTGCTCAGTTAACTAGAACTTCATTACTCCTGACCGACACATTTATCGGCTTCTGTAAATTTGTATTTAGCTAAGCCGTCTCAACATTTTCGTTTCTATACAAATCATCAAGCATTTTTTCCTTAATTGTCCAACATTCCACCGATGAAACAATGCTGGTCTTATATTAGTTCTATAAACTTTTTTCTCTTGGTTTTATGAATATCCTGTGATCACGGTTCTCGTTTTCAGAAATTTTGATTTTACGAAACACATAGTTCTTGCATTACTATCATGATGAATGTTCTAAGTAGCCACCACCCCTAGGTAGTTTTGTTCACCAATCATTATTTTACATTCAATTCTCTTCAAAATTTTGCTAAAATTACATCACATATATACTAGTTTCCTTCGATAATTTTAAATGTTTTAGATCTTAAAGCTTCTCACCACATTTTCAATTTCAAACATATCCATCTTTAGACTCAATAACTATACGATATAATAAATATGGACCGATTTGTTTTCTTATTAAATAAATCATTTTGTGTAGGAACGGCTCAAACACACGCGGCTACTTTGTGTGGTCAGTTATGGATTGTTTTGAGTTTATGTTTGGCTAGAGCGCACGATTTGGATTATATGGAGTTGATTTCCATAGAGTAGATAAGAGAAGATACCCTCGACTTTCGGCTCAGTGGTATTCAAACTTCCTGAGTGATGCTGAACTAAGAAGTCGAGGATCCGATATTATTCGCCCAGAGTAATCATATACACTAAGAATTTATTGGAGAACCTCAACATTCACAACAAACTATGACATTGCAATGTATTTCCAAATATGTGAATTTCGCTAAGCTTGTATGGAGTTGTGAAGGTATTATCTGAATTTTTTTGCATGATTTTTTGTGACTTTTGAAGGTCTAATTACTAGTTGATGAAATACATCCCTTGATGAAGAATCCTCTCATTAAGGGGTGATACTGTGAGCTTGATTTTTATTGAGACAACTACTACTTGTCCTCTCTTTACCCTATTCATAGTTCACCTTTATTGAAGGTATGAAACTAACCAACTTCAGCTTAAATCCATTCCATATCAACCATAACCCTGAAAAAAAAGAAAAAGAAGAAGGAAAAAAACTAAACATATTTGTTTCCATCCTCGGTAATTGTGCTAGAAGTAACTCGGCATACCATTGCAAAAAGCAAAAAAGTAAAACCTCGGATCTTTTCTGATATGAACATTCTTAATTATGAGGAAGTTCCTATAAACATGCAAATTGTTTCTTAAAACAGTTGTGCAAAAAAAACCAGACAATCCGATTCCCGCCAATTTCATTGTATTCGGAACACATGCAAGTCCTGGACAGAATCTAAAAGTGGAACTAATTGCTGAAGTTTGATTAATTTATTGAAATCCCAAAGAATAAGGTTGCTAGATGAATGCAGGAATTGTACAAATAAACTAAGTTATATAAAAGAGGGAAAAGCTAACTAATAATGACCACAGGACAGTTTAATTATTTTCTTTTAACAACAATAGGAGCGCCTATAGAGAATACTATGACGCCTCAAACATAAATGCAGACAATGATATGGACAGCACACAAGCGTTGTGACAACATTTTCTTGTAAAGCAGGAGACAGCGAGACAACATGTGTATGTTATAGAATAAAATCATATGAATACTAGTAAGAATAAATAATAATCCTAGTAAATAAGAAACTATAAACAAATACATACATGTAGATGCACATATAAATGCACACACATTCCTCGTAAAATCTTTACATATAATGTGTGTAAATTAACAATTAACTTGTCACAAAATTTTAATAATTCAATATTTTATTTGTAAAAGATAAGTCATTGAGATATTACTCACTTGATGATGAAATCCTTCCATTGATAAAGAAGGCTCTTCACTGGTGACACCATCGCCTTCATTTTCATGGAGATGATAAATAATTGCTCTCTTTAGTCCTTTACTCTGCCCATACCTTCATCATCCATATATGAGAGTCTATTTATGTCTCCCAAATTTCATGAAACTCATGAACTATGAGTATTATACCCTATAGGCTCTAACAAGATTAGATCCCTGTACGTAAGTGACAATGGATCATTTGCAGTCCAAAACCACCAAAATTCCAAAATTTCACTTCAAACCATGCTGTGTAGCACTCACCAATCAATTATACAGACCCAAACTCAACTGTGGATGCCCTATGAGCGATGTCATAGACATGACATCCAAGCTTGAATACAAGGTAAACTAACCAACTTCAGCCAAAAACCCATAGGTTTTCATTTCCACATTATGAGTTAAGTAGCGCCATAAATTGCAAGGCAAGCATAACTTAAGTAAAAAGAAGTAAAAGCATATGATTATATATATCAAGAATGTAAAAGCATATGATTATATATATCACGAAAATAAAAACAGTTGCATGATGAATATTTCCAAGAAAAATGTTTAACATGACCATGTCAAGTTAAACAGTGTATTCAGAATACAATTTACCAATTTAAATAACATTTGCATGAGCAGACGGCCACTTATCAAGAACACATCGCTTTCTCCAACACTTCTTGCAGTTGCCCGTTCTTGTATGCTTCTGTTACATGACAAATTCAAAAGTTTAGCATGTAGAGTAGTAAGTTCCAAGTACTTACATGATCTAGTCTATGATGGTAATATCAAACAACTACCGACCGCAAAAAAAGACAGTTTTAAGTCGACAGGAACATGGTATAACCACAAGAAAAGGAAACAAATGTTATGAATGGTGATCTGATTTACTGCCATAGAACTCCGGGAAACTATTGCTTGTTAAAGCGGATCAAACTATTTGATTTTCTTTTATTTAATAAATTTACTATGTGCTCTCTGAAAATAGAATATGGCAGGTTTTGAAAGGAAACAACCGCTAGTAATTATAATGATGAGATTAAAGATGCACATGACGGAGTAGTAACCAACATGAAAACAACTGGATGGGAGCACAGTCTCTCCCTAAACTCTAAGCATGCACCAAGAATGCTCTTGCATTAGTTATAAATAAAATCACTAGGCGTATTTAGGAGGAAGTTTAATAGCGTATGTTTGCACATGAAAGTGTATCTATCTATCTATATCTACATCCTATATTAAAGTTGGGTCATGGGTATGGGGTAAAAGCAAACTTTTTATGTAATTCCAATCATGTCCAAAACTCCAAAGTGGTGCCGGTTAAAAGGAAAAGGCAGCCTCATCCAAACTAGGTGGGTCCTATTCATTAATAAATCATTCTTCTGTAGAAGTTTGACTAAAGCCTCTATAAATTTGATTTGCATACATAATCCTTTGATATGATTATGTAATGAATCTTAGTGATTGCTTTGGATTGAATTTTGCATCATTTTGTTGAATATCATAAGACTTTAGGATGTAATTCTTCAGTTTAAGAATTAAGATACATAAATGTTAATATATGTTCGAGAAGCAAGCTACAAAGTGGAAAAAGATATCACTCGACAACTTTTTAAGAAATATTTCAATTATACATTATAACTTTATCATTTAAACATTAAACCAAATCCATGCATCCCATATTTTCTCTCCTCATATGTGTTGTTTGCATAGAAGCAACGTTATGCAGTGTGGTATGCGATACTATGTGGTAGAGTGGTGCATTCAGCATAGATTGCATATGCGGTATGGATTTTCGAAGAAAAGAGAGTGAAGAAAAGGAAAAGGAATAAAGAAAGACGGTGATACAAATTAAGAAAATAAATGAAGAAAAATTAAGCAACGTTGAAAAAAGTACATTTTTTAGAAGAAAGGTAAACAATAGAATAAAGGAGAGAAAAGCGATAACAAACGAGGGTTCATTTAAATTTAATTGGTGATGAAATATGGAGAGAACATAGGAAATATAATCATATAAACAAAACAGTCTAAGTGGACTCCAGCTTTAGCAATTTTGTCAAGGTATAATTCACAATGATTGCTGATGAAATCGATGAGTGATCATTTTAGGATCGTTATTCATCTCATAATGAGATTTCTATATAGAGTACACCATTATATATAGAGTCAAGGCATGGAAAAGCATTCTGGACTATCATGCCATCCTACAATCCATGATCTTAAAGATAATGTTATACAAGACCGCCAAATCAGAAGCCATGCTTTATGATCTTGATATTTGTGAATTAAGGGGGGAAAATACATGTTCTAGAAATGAGTGCACTTGACCTGATGAGGTTGAAATGAATGGTAGCAAAAAGCTCAAGGATATAACAAGAAACTTGCGCATCAGTAAAAAGTTAGAAATAGCCCACAAATCACTATACAACAATACTTGAAATCGGTATCTCTTCAATTCATCCATCACATGCTTCTAATCTTACAAAATCAAACAAAAACATATATCTAGTTATGAAATTTCCAAGCAGTAAACCCTATTTTTTTTAAAATTGATAAAGACCAAACTTTTATCTTACCAACAGTGATATCACATCCCCCAAAGAACTCGCCGTCGATATATAGCTGAGGAAACGTAGGCCAGCTCGAATACTCCTTCAGCCCCTGCCGCAGCGTTTCGTTCGCGAGGATATCCATCGTCTCGAACGGAACATTCAGCGACTTCAATATCTGAACCACAGTGTTGGAGAAGCCACACTGAGGGAAATCCTTGGTCCCCTTCATGAAAAGGATCACCTTGTGCGATTTCACCACCGTGTCCAACGTCGATTTCATCCCAGGGCTCAGCGCTTCAGATATCAACACAGAGCAAAAGAAATCAGATGAAATCAAAAGAGAAGGAATAAAACAAGAGAGAAGTGAATCGATCGGAACCTGAGAAGCATCGTATCGAGAGATGACGAGTCTTTGGTGTGAGTTGGGGCCGGCTGAAGGGAGTTAGGCGGGAATTAGAGAGAGAGGGATTAAATTGGGGACTTCGAAAGAGGAAAGTTTTGATTTTTGGGTAAGATTTGATCGGTTGAGCGGCGGCGGCGATGGAGAGAGAGGCCATGGCGAGAATCGATCGAACTGCAGGACTCAGAGCTGAGGAGCAGAGAGACTTGAAGAGAAAGAGTCAATGCTGTGGCTGATGCCTGATGGGGGCCGCACTGGGTTGGGTTTCGGATCAGATCAGACAAGATGGACTTGCGGATCCGTTGTCACTTTGGTAGAATCCGATCCACTTGGATTCTTTCCTCTAGAGGGAGACCCTTTGTCTTGGGATGTAAACAGCTGTGGATAATCCGAGCTGATCCAGTGTCCGATTTTTATCAAATACAGATAGCATTTTTATTTTCCGATAATCATCCATTTTCATATTCAAGTCCATTTATGACCATCCGATATGATCATATGAATATAGTAACACACATATCTCTGTTATATATCCAATCCATTGAGCTCCTTATTTCCCTTACAAACTCGAAGAATAATATCAATTTAAGCTACGGGTAAGAATTTTCAAAAAATAAAAAAGGAGAAGATATTCTCATGGACTTTTATTTTCGTTGGTCGCATATTATACGTGCTACTTTGGTCAATAATGACGCGACTTGATTTGATAAGAAGACCTATGGTTCTCAGGAATTAAATGAAGTAAATTGTAAGAAATAATAAATCAGATCTGTCATAGAATCCATATCCAATATGATATGGTATAGAGTATGACTTTGATAATCCAACATACTTATTCGGCTCAAATTACTGCATAATCAAACCAAACTACGTTAACCTATCGTCGGTTCAAAGAATGCTCACATTGCCGATCCCGAGCGCGATGGCTATTGCAACTGCCATGATTTTATATAGAATGTGTAACGAAGAAGGAAAGAGTGCAGACCCTACATACTTGTTCAGCTCAAATTACGGCATAATCAGACCAAACTATGTTAACCTATTGATAGTTCAAAGAATGCTCCCATTGCCTATCCCGAGCACCATGGTTATTGCAGCTGCCATGATTTTACATAGAATGTGCAGCGAAGAAGGAAAGAGCGCATACCCTACATGCTTCCCATTCCACCAAGTCTTCGGGTTCATTGATTTTACTTCATTAATAGGCTCGTGTAACGACTAGTTTTGAAACATAACTTGTCACCCTTTTCAACTAGCGTGTCGTCCTTTGATGCAAGCAAAAGAATGGTGGGACGCGCTGCAAACCCTATGGAGTGGACACCTAGCTCAATCTCAACGAAAAAGTGGAAAGTGTGAACAAACTAAAAATAACAAAATTGCAATCACACTAGCCTAATGAACGTAAATCTGAAAACCCAACAGAAAGAAGGAACGATAAAACAAAGAAAAACCAACAAATAAAACCAACAAATATACTTATCGGCGATTATGATAAAAACCGGCATTGATAATATTAGAAAAATCACTGAAGGAGAAACACTCACTCAATCCTATGTAAAGCACAACATACATACCCAGCAGCAATATATTCCACACATCCATTCACGATAAAATATTCCATTTAAAGCAACTCCCAAATCTAGAGATAGACAATCATCCTCATAAGCAGAAGCAGATAAAAAATTCACATCCCGGACCATAACACATTAAGAACAGTTTAACCAAAAAACCTTAGAAAAGTTACTCGGGCATCAATGCCAACACTAAACCCCCGATGATACCGAAACTGCCAAAGACAACCAGTTTCCAAGTCCAAGCTCAAGCAGTTCTCATGCACCATGTTTATCAGGGATATCACAGGAACAACAATATAATAATTCAAATTTCAAGCATCGTCGCAGATCTGCGACTAAGTTCCGCTCACATGTATGATGGCGGCGGCATTCTAGGTGGCGGCGGCATTCGCTGGCCATTCCTCTCACCATTATTAGACCTCTGAGCAAAGCCTGCTCCCGATTGCGGGCCTGGGTTCGGATTGAACGGGCCCCACCATTGTGACTCACCTTCTAGAGGGATCCAAGGAAGTGGGGCCACTCCGTCTCGACCACTACGCCGTCCATAGAAATGATCGGACTCCTGGTGCGCCAGGTTGGCCGAGCTTGAGACCGAGGTGAAACCGTAGAAGTTACCGGTTTCAACAGAGGAGGAGGAAGAAGTTGTGGCTAAAGAAGAGACAAGAGTGAATCCAGTGCCCCTGGGTCTTGACGACCTTCGAATAGAAGGCGGCATAAATGGGGCGGGTCGCAAGTTTGAGTGAGGAACGGATGGTTGGTAGATGGGATTACTGCTAAGCCGATGGGTTTGGGTGTGAGCCTGACCCCTCGGTTCTCCCATGACTGGTGGGCCCATCGATGTCACAAGGTTGCTTCCGCTGCGAGATCCGGACCTGCACAAGAAGAATAGTCTCACCAAACAACATATGAAGGGTGTTTAATTTGGGTATCTAATGCCCCTAAAATCATGCTAGTCCCTTAGATTACTTAATTGCGCCAGAACCAAATCACATTTAAGTTAATGCTGTTTAGCCCCCCCCCCCCCCCCCAAAAAAAAGGGGGGGGTCCCCAATTTCTTTCCCCTAGGGTATCAGTCTCCAATAATCCAAATATTTTAACAACCCACCCCTATTTTCAGTCTTCCTCATCCAAGAATTCTAAAATCACCAATTTGTTCCATGGAAAGGTTAATCTCAACTCTCAGGAGAGTATACACAGAAAAGGAAAGGGGAAAACTGGAAGTAGATGATAAATGGAAGCTGGTTTGATGAGAGCTTTAGAGTTATTGAAAATTGAAATACTGGGAATGAAACTTGAGCCTGGGATTTTCACCGTAGGCTGAAGACGACAAAACACTTCTTGAAGGGGTGAGGGGGTTCATATGATATATGCTAAGTTTAGGGAGGGTTGTATGCTATAAATAAAACCTTCTACTTCATATGCTCCACTTGTCCTTCTGTCAAATTGCAGACTAGTTAAACAATGTAATTTATCTTATGAAAGAAAATGATAGAGATGTAAAAGTTCTATACTACCCTTATAGTATTGTTTCGCATTATCTTATTCCAATAAGTTTACGCTCAGTTTTGGTTAGTTGCAAGTATGTGCATTTATTATAAAAGTAGATACTCAAATATTAAAATCAAGAAAGGGTGTGGCCAAAACGAGAAGTAAATTGGAATGGACGCGGTATGAAAAAACAGGTGCAGGAGCAGGAGCAGTGATCGAGGGGTTAGGCTAGGAGGAGAGGGACGTTCTTGTGCTTTTGAAAGGAGCTGCGTGAGGTTTTATGTATGTTGGGTTGAGACCCAAGTTGTTGCTTGTTTTTTTTTCACTTTTTTCTATTTTTCTTTTTCTTCTCTTTGATAAGTAGTTTCGTTAAAACATTCTTTTCATGAAACGCGGGGGGTTTTACCTTCATTTTATCCCTATATTCTATTGCAAACCGGTCCGTGTTTTTTAAAAACGGGAACTCTCAATCCACGACATATTTGAACGATCTGAACCGTTTAAGTTGATCACCCTACCCTCAAATGAATGTGTATGAAAAATCGAAAAATTTGAAGACCTCTAACCCATGCATTGAATGAGTGAGAAAAATGAACGTCTTTCAATATAGTAACATAAACTCCATCTAATGCATGGGTCAGAGGTCTTCAAATCCTTTGAATTTTCATACGCATAGACTTGAAGGTAGGGTGATCAACTTGAACGGTTCAGATCGTTCAAATATACCATGGATCAAGAGTTCCCGTTTTTAAAAACGCAGACCGGTTTGCAATAGAGCACTCTCCTATGTATATATAAAGAGACAAGCAAATTGCTAAGAACTCACCCATGAAAGAGCAGATGTGAATGCACCAAGGATCCTAACCTCTGGTGGCTGCCGGCATCACTTCTTGATAGTCTCGGACCAAACTGAAGTGCAGATTGATCAACAACATTTCCTAATGAAGAGAAGGGACGTGAATGCAGCTGCTGCCAATTGTGATTCTGAGGCTCAATGCCTGCGAACCCATGGGAGTTGAGCATATCAGCAGGTGGTTGCCCTCCTCCCAAGTTGGTCGGATGCTGAGGAAACAAATTGTTTTCTGGAACAGAATCGGTAGAGCTTGAAGCAGTTGAATGCATAGCATGAGCATGTCCATGTAGGGCGAGGTAAGGGCACACATGTGTGCTGCTTGAAGCAGTTGAGTGGTCTCCATATGTAGAGCTACCAAATGATTCATGATCTTCCGAGGTATAAATATAAAAAGAGAATAACAAGTAGCAAAAGTTAATAGAGTAACCGGGGGTGAGGGGGTGGGGGGGGGGGGGAGTGATCTCTATTAAACTGCCAAAAAAATAAGATTGCTAGGTTGCTTACAAGAATTTAGCTGGGATTCTCCTTCCCTGCAGGCAGAAATAGATCTGTGAATATCAATTTACATTTATCAAATCAAGATTTTAGATAGATAGAAATCGAGCAAGGGCAAGAACTTGGCTTCTAAAGTGATCATAGATTTGGGCATCCCCCCCCCCCCACCGGCGAAAATAAAGTGATCTAGAAATTGGTGCATGGTAAAAAGTGAGCGACCTTGACTATAACCAATTATTAAAAATGACTACGCCATCATTAAACAACAGAAAAAAACTGCAGGATATATATCCTATGTATTGGACCAATTTTACAAGTGATGGGGCTCTACAAGGAAAAGAAACTAGGAATCATCAGATTTTGTCCAAGAGACCTCTTTCGCTGTATTGCACAGAAAAAGCACAGAAAGTCATAAAAATCTGGAGATGAATCGTTGCAAAATAAAATCATCATAATAACTAGAGATGCATTTTTACAATTTTTGTGCACAAATTTTTTTGCATTCTCGTCTGCAAATAGTCATGCCAATTGGTTGGTCTAATTAAACATCAGCCTACCTACTTATCTAGACCAATTTACTATGCATTATATGCATTAAGTCACTGTTAACTGTTAGATGTACAAAAAACATCAGCTACCCCGAGTAAATGATATCGTATTTGGTCCTAAACAGAAACCAGGGACATATAAACTAGGAAATTTATGGAGACACAAATGAAAAAAGTGTATCCAGTTAGCAAATGAGAGTCCTGGCCTCACCTTGTTGGCATGAGGTCTTATATTAGTCAATCTGGAAGAGCACGTAAAAGATAAGCTTTGTCTCATCAATTTAAGTCCATATGATGAAAATAGGAGATAACTTCCAAAAATAGACTGATGCTAAGACATCCCTCCCTCCTTCCCTCTCTCATCAAAATTTAGTTTATCAAAGAAGAATGTATATCAGGTTGCTTTAACAAGAAAGTAACTAGGAGAACTGTATAACTTGGTGATTTCGCTTTACTATTAGGACGCAGTTGGATTTTTTCCTATTTCCGTCTCTAATAGAAGAAACGAATTATGGTCATCAAAGAGAACTAGGGAAAACAACAAGAATGTAAGAAATTCATATCGGCAAAAATGTAAAAAGGAGTGTTCTAACATGGATGTAAGCTAGGGTAACTGCTGAACATTACAATATATCTACAGAAATTTGAAAGTAGTTGGGTGATGAGGGCTTAGCATAGGCTAACAAAGCTATCCGACAAGGAATTTGAGGAAAAAATAAAATTCTTTTTTATTAGCTAATTCATAGAGAAATACACATAAATTTATACTAGAGTTTACGGTTACGGGTTTGGATCTAATATCAAAAACCCAACTACTTTATCACACATTATCTCCTCCCCCTCAAGCTAGTGCATACATATCATGTCGACCCATCTTGTTACATAAAAATTCAATTCTTACTTTTCTCGATGCCTTTGTGAAAATATTTGCCGGTTGATCCTTGCTTGCAATGTATTGAGGGTTAAGAAATTCATTCTCCTTTTCCCGAACAAAATAGCAATCAACTTCAATATAATTGGTTCTCTCATGAAAAACAGGATTAGAAGAAATATGGACTGCTGCTTGATTGTCACAAAAGAGAGGAATAGCATGATGAATTTGAAATTCAAGCTCACTTAAGAGATTAGTTATCCAAATCAACTCGCACGTAGTATGAGCCATAGCACGGTATTCAGCCTCTGCACTTGATCTAGCCACAACTGATTGTTTCTTAATTCTCCACGATACCAGATTACCACAGAGAACGATACAATAGCCAGTAGCAGACCTCCTATCATTAGGAGATCCCGCCCAATCAGCATCACAAAATCCCATCAACTGTTGAATATCTCCATGATTGCGGTAAATTAACTCTTGATCGGGTGAATCTTCAAATAGCGAACAATACGAATAACTGCCCTCCAATGAGGCTCCCCTGAAGAATCCATAATCTGGCTCACGACGCTAACGGCAAAAGAGATGTCTCGTCTAGTTATTGTAAGATAACTAAGCTTCTCAACCAATTGATGGTACCTTCCTGGATCTTCTAATAATTATTCTCGATCATCATAGTGTTTCATATTAGAATCCATTGGTGTATCTATGTGCTTGGTACCCAAAAGTCCTCTCTTTTAGAATATCTAGAACATACTTCCTCTGAGACGAGCAAATACCTTCTGGGGAGCGTGCAACTTCAATCCTCAAGAAATATCGCAATAACCCCAAGTCCTTCGTATGGAAGTGATATTGGAGAAATTTCTTAAGAACAACAATCCCGTCGGTATCATCACCACTGATAACAATATCATCAACATACACCACTAATATAATTCTCTTTTCTTTAAGTACTCATGTAACAACAGTATAATCATACTTGCACTGATATAAACCAAACTCTTGCACAACGGCACTGAATCTACCAAACCCAGTCCGAGAAGACTGCTTGAACCCATATATAGCTTTTCTCTGTCTTCATACTTTGCATGGACCATATATACTTCTTCAAGGTCACCGTGGAGAAATGCATTCTTGATATCCAACTGATATAAAGACCAATTCAAATTTGTTGCTAAAGAAATCAGAATGTGCATATACGAAAGCTTCGATACTGGGGAAAACGTCACCGCATAATCAATTCCATATGTCTGTGTATAGCCTTTACCAACAAGACGAGTTTTCGGCCGCTCAATAGTCATGTCAGGATGATATTTAATATTGTACACCCAATAACATCCAACTGATGATTTACCAGACGGTAAAGGAATCAAATCTCACGTACCATTCTAATACATAGCATCCATCTTTTCCTCCATAGCCTTTTTCCAGCCAGGGTGACCCAAAGCTTCATGTAAAGAACCAGGTAAGGTTGTGGATAATAAGGAGGATACAAAGGACTCATACTTGGATGACAATTGTGAGTAGCAAACAAAATTCGATATAGAATGAAGAGTACAAGAGCGTGTACCTTAAGAAAAAACATCATCAGTATTCAGATAATAAAAGCCTTAAGATTCTTGTCCGCCACCAATCCGCTTCCTGGTCTGTAGATCCTGAAAGACAAAATGTCATATAACGGTTTAACAATCTCATAAGTTTGCTAACGGACAATAAGCTAATAGGGTATCGTGGAACATAATAAACAGATGAAAGCGAAAGATCCTTAGATAGATATACCGACACACCTCCAGTGATAGAGGAAGATCCATCGGCTAAGATATCATGAGATTTGTGTAGACGATATGAAGGAAATAAAAGAACCACAATTTCCTGTCATATGATCTGCAGCACCTGAATCAATGATCCAGGGCTTACTAGTAGCAATACAAACTATAGGAGTACCTAAAGCATGGGTTACCGTGGCAACAGAAGAAGACCGCTGAATAGAGAGGAGCTTGTGATACTCATCCTCAGAAATAGATATCTTTGAGATCGAAGATGCCGTATCAGATGGAACAGTGGGATGCGAGTACTCCAATATATCATCCTGAAAGGATGCATGATTAGCAGAAGGTCTGCCATGTCGATCCTAACAAAAGTCAACAGAATGGCCTAATTTCCCACAATGTGTGCACAACTTTCCATCTCGACCACGACCACGTCCTCCATCACCACTACCACCACGACCATCAAGAAAATAGCCGAGACCACTACTACGTGTGTTGCCAGATGTGGTCACCAATGCAGACTTATCCACACTACCATCACCACGCACATCAGACGAGAGATCTGACACGGACGAACGGCGTAACCTGGAGAATACTTCATAAAGGGTCGGAATCTATGAACTCCCTAAAATACCAGATCGAACGGACTCGTACTCTGAGGGAAGACTTAATAAAAAACACAACATTCAGCATCTCACGTTGCTTCTTCATCTCCGCAACATTGGAAGAAATAGGCTGATACAAATCTAATTCCTGACATAATCTATTGAAAGACAAGTAATGGTCTTAAGAAAGTTCGCTCCTTTCTTTACCTGGAAATAATCCTGATACAGCTGATAAATGCATGCCATATTGCTAGAACCCGAATATATATTTTTAAGTTGCTCTCATATCTCCTTAAACGTAGGTAAAAACAAAACGTTGTTCATCTTAGGTTCAATGCTATTCCAACTAATTTAACAAGACAATCATCATATTTTTTCCCATCCTTGTCCTTAGCAGAATAACTTTCCAGCAAGTAATGCAACTTCCGTTTACTCATCAAGAAGGTCTCAACTGCAACAAACCATTAGGCATAATTATCACTATTAAGCTTTGTTAATACCATCGGAATAAAATTAGCCGAGATAAATAAACTTCCTCCATTGCTCGATGTCATTGACATGATTCCAGCAGCAAGGCTCAACCGCAACCGCAACCCAATATAAACAACAACCAACGATCAACAACCAATATAAACAACAACCAACGATAATCAATCAACATCCACATCAACATACAACATCCAACCAATGAAAAAGTCTGGATAATATTGTGTGAATCCAGATCAGATCATAAATACGATGTGGTGATGCAGGATGCAGTGGTGACTGATGATGCGACGGTGATACAGCGGTGGTGCGAGATTTGGTGCGATCTGGTGCGGAGGTGCGCAATCTGGTGCGGTGGTGCGATCTAATGCGGTGATTTGGTGTGGTGGTGCGAGATCTGGTGCGGTGGTCCGACTAAGGTTTGATGGTGGATGTTAGCGGCGGATAGGGTTGGTGTTGGCGGCGGCTAGGGTTTGATGAAACATGGCTCTGATACCATAACGAGGAATTTGAGAAAAAATAAAATTCTTTTTTATTAGCTAATTCATAGAGGAATACATATAGATTTATACTAGAGTTTACGGATACGGGTTTGGATCAAATATCAAAAACCCAACTACTTTATCACACATTATCTCTAACACTATCAATTATACTAAAGACAGAAAAAATCAAAAAATAAATAACATACAACTTGAGAGAAAAGTTCGATACTATCTATAAAAATAATGAACATATATAAAGCCATACCAAATTTATGAGCCATGCAGTGGAATTTTACAAAGAGAGTACTTTATTAAAGAGCAAGAAAAGAAACATTCGTATTGAAAATCAATTTTCTATAACATGACATACGTGAAAATATTCTAACTACCATTTCAGTTATCACAAGAATCTAGTTATCACAAGAATCTAGTACATTAGCGAGGGACAATGGAAAGATATAAAATCCTTAAAATCCCTCGCAAATGCACATTCGCGATGGATGATTTAGATATCCGTCGGCAATATTCCCTTTGCATTTCTTTAGTTGCTAATGCGACTATTGCCAAGGGATATATACCTGCGAAAATGTTTCTCTCGCTATGTTTTGGCCCAATTAAATTTGCGCTTTTATACTTTCCCTCAGCAATGCATTCTTTCCGTCTTAGGAATAGATCATTGCCGAGAGAATATTAGCAAAAGGAAAAAATCGCTTGATAGCACATTGCTGAGTGAAATTTGTCCCTCGTAAATGTTTCCCTCGCTATTGCAGTTTTTTCTACTGGTGCACCAAACTTATGAGCCATAAAACGGAACTTTACGGAAAGGCTAATAGGACAAACATTAAGAAAAAAATCCATTACTGAATATCATTTTGATTTTATGCCAATAAGGTTTATAGTAGAAGATACCTAAACTCCATTTATCGAAATGTGGTGTTTCTTTCTCACTAAAACAAAAATAATTGATAAGATGCAATTTGTATTATTCCATCTAGTATGATAAGGCACCCATGCAAGCCTTGTCCAATGTTTCGCTGGGATAATCATCATCAAGCCTTCTCCATAAATATGGAGGTGGGAGAGGAACAGAACTCCAAGCCTTGTCAAATTCCAATTGCACATAGGCAGACCAAACATTTCTTAGTCATGCAAGTAACACAAACCATAGAGAAACATTATAAATTTCTCTCGACTCCTTGAAAGAGACCTAGTCAAAGAGACAAGATGAAAATATTTTTTATTTTCGAAAAAAGAGATAATAGTTTTTTTTTGTTTTTTTAATGGAGAATTACATTCATCCCAACACGTTTGATAATCCAGGGTGTCAAACGGTGTCCCATTCCAATAGCCATATTGTAGTTTATTGTAGCAGTGGAAATTATCATCATATAAAATTTTAAGGGCAAATTGTCAGGAAAAAAAAACCGGCACTTTTTTCCGTTGTCAAAATCCCCCCGGCTTCGAAACGTTAGTCAAAACCCCCTTAAAAAATTTAGTTGTCAAAAAAAACCCTACCTGTGACATCTAGTAATTGCCTGCTATATCTAGTTTCCTATGATATCTAAGCAGCTGCATGTATGTGCATGTATGTGATATCTAAACGGTTTTCTGCGATATCTAAATAGTTTATATGACTTAGTTAGATATGGCAGGCTACTATGTAGATACCGCGGGAAAAAATTTCAGAAGGTTTTTGACCACCTTTTCGAGGCCAGGGGGTTTTTGACAGCGAAAAAGTGCTTGGTTTTTTTTTGACAATTTACCCAAATTTTAATTGTTGTCTCTATGGTGTCTCAGTGCTTTATTAGATTTGTATGATCACCATATCTGTACTTTATTAAATTTTAATTGTTGTGTCCCTGGTGTATCGGTGCTTCAACATGGAGTACAGCTATAGAAACCTTCAAAATCAATCTCTCATATTCTCTAATACAGGATCTCATGATATAATTGAAGAATAACAAGGATATGTTGTATGTGTGTTCATGTACAAGCCAAACGCAAGTCTCATATATCAAGAGTTTGCTGGAAAATAGGAAGAGATGAACAGGAGCCAGGTCAGATTTATGGCAAAGAGTTAAATAACTTTGTTTAGCACGTCAAATTAGCCAGCTATCAACAGTAGAAGACAAAATTTCATCATATAAATTAGCTTTTCTTGGAAAATATAAATTTATCGGAAAAAGAACTCAATAGTTGCATGCCAAACTTACTCAAACAATGATGCTAACTGTGTAATTCCCCGAAAAGGGCACCACTGAAATCCAAATGGCTGCAAAATGGAAGATATACAACAGCCAAATAAGTCAGCTTACTTGTGAAGTCATGAACAAGGATATTTACAGAATAAAGGAAAATGGAAGATCACGGATAGCATTTCATCTTATAGTAAGATAGCCCTTGCAAAGACCACGGGATTATTGCAAACTACAAACATTTCAAAGAAGCATGAAAATCTGCTTGTTGAATATTTGAAAGTAAATGGTAACATCTGGTGTTCAGATCAAAAGCCTGTGAAAGCAAACTACTGTCGGGAGTAGTGATTATACTGTTCCCGATGTATTTCCAATTTGGTCACCCAAACTGATGATAGATTACATTTCAGAACAATTGATTTCCAAAAAAAAAAACATTTCAGGCCCAACATAAGAGCCACCCGAGGCTTTCACAAAATTTTAGAATAAAAATTGAGATTGGATGTCTTTTTCTCTATGAACTTCTCCCTCAACTTATCTCGAAGTAAGGTAAAAGCCCACTAGTTGCTTTACAATCACATTTTAGAACGTAAATATCCACAAGGACCACACATCACAAATGTCACTATTACAATTTACAAATAATGCACGGCTTCCTTGGAGGACAGCTAGATATAAATCAACTTTTAATGAATGTAATAATTTATTCCTCGAATATATTGCTAATTTTAGGTCTGGATCACTTTCTTAAAGGCTTGGTGAACAGAAAAAATTAAATTAGTTGCTCACGGAAGTACTACTTTACTCCTCACATTTATTGCTAAGATTGGGTAACTACAACAAAGACAACACCAACAAGCCTTCATAAAAAAATTTGGGGTCGGCTATATGAATCATTTTCTTCCATTCTGCTATGTTAGTGACCGTCTTCTGGGTTAAATTAACAATTAACATATCATTCTTAATTTTCTCTATCCATATTCGTTTAGGTCTACCCCTACCGCTAGTTGCGTCATTAATCACAATTTTGTCACTTCTTCTAGCCAGGGCATTGATTGGTCTCCGTCGCACATGAACAATCCATCTCAATCGGTTCTCCCTCATCTTATTCTCTATGGAAACCACCTCTAACTTGTTACAAATGTACTCATTTCTTACCCTATCTTTTAATGTATTACCACCCATCTAAATTAACATTCTCATTTCGGCCACTCATTTTTTATACATGTTTTTTAATTGCCCAGCATTCTGATCCATAAAAAGTGTCGGCCTTATCGCCGTCTTATAGAATTTTCCTTTTAATTCCAAAGGCATCCTAAGATTCCTGAAGCACTTCTCTATTTCAACCATTCCGTTGTAATCCTATGATCTAAATCCTCCTCGATTCTTCATCATGATTAATTATAGACCCTAAATTACGAAAATGGTTATTTCTTGATATTGCTCGGCCATCAGTTTGCACTATATAACCATTTATTCACATTGTTTTCCTGAAATTACATTCCACATATTTAGTTTTTGTTTTGCTAATTCTAAATCCTTTAGATTCTAAGGTCTCTTTCCATTTTTCTAATATAGAGCTTAACCCTTTTTAAATTCATCTGCTAAAACAATATCATAAGCACACAACACACACCATGGGACGTCATCATGAATATACATAGTCAGTTCATCCATAACTAATGCAAAGAGATAGGAAAATGACGATGATTGGTGTAAACCTATGGTGATAGCAAATGGCTAGCTCTCTTCCAATAGTCCCCACTCTAATAATTGCTCAATCATACATATCTTAATTGCTCAGCTTTTGTCTGGATGAAATTTTTACTGCTCATAAATTTGAACATGTGAGATACTACCCGCTATATAATGTATACAGTCAAGGGATTTAGGGTCTAGTACAGATGAAAAGATAATAAATTTGGAAGCTCTCTCTCCACCCCAATTCACATCAGAGTATTATAAGAATGTATGTACAAGATTTCCCTTTTATCTAACAAACTCATAACAAATTAGCTATAACAAACAGCTTGCCAAAACTAAGTTATTGACAGTATTGCACACTCTCTAACATATCATAGCTATTATTATGAGAATATACATACAAGATTGCCCCTTTCATCTGATAAACTCATAAAAAATTAGCTGTAACTAACAGCTCGCCAAAACCAAGTTACTGACAGTACTGCACACTCTCTAACATATCATAGCTATTTATGCTCTATATGAATAATGGAACTTGGTAAAAGGCATGTTACGGCTTATGACTTAGTGTCGTGTTTGCACAATTAATGACAAACCCAAGGCTGATGTTAAAACTATTATCTGAATGTTGCAACCTTGGGAGATGTGACCATGACAATTATAAGGGGCGCCAGATAACATTTTATTAAACCACATATGCAAGTTTGCAAAAGTGTTTTTTTTTTTGTTGGGGGGGACGGGGGGGAGGGGGAATTCCACTTGTTTATTCCTCAGCCAAACACAATGAGAGTTTTTTCACTAGCAAAAGTATGTTGCATGCAGCATTTGCTGATGCACCAAATGCTGCTTTTCCTATTTGTTGCAAACTAAACGGTCCCTGATATTGGCATCACTCAACCACTGTTTTAGGTTTATGGTTCCTAAATAAGGTCCGAAAAATAATAGCAATGCACCAACTTCTCACAACACGGTTTTCATAAGTCAGGATCCATAAAAGTGCTTACTTTAAAAGCACAACCAAATAAACCAAATGCTGCATTTCCTATTTGTTGCAAAGCAAACAGTCCCTGATATGTTGCTTCACTCAATCATTGGTTTAGGTTTATGGTTCCTAAATAAGGTCCGAAAAATCATAGCAATACCAACTTCTCACAACACGGTTTTCATAAGTCAGAATCCATAAAAGTGCTTGCTTTAAAAGCACAACCAAATAAACTTTTAGTAATTGATTGTTAAATGTAATGTTCATCTGATTATGCCCTAACAATAGTAGCAGACAATAAAGTGTGGCTATGATAATTAGCAAAATAGATATTGTTGACTGAATGGTAATTACCTTGTAAAAAATAAAAGCCTACATACAAACTGAAGTAACCGCATTGACTTACGGAATCATGGTTATCCTAACATTAAACAAAATCCTTTTTTCCATCATATGGTGAATTGGGCATGTGCATTATACATTACGCCATTAATAAAGTGCCAGTCAACAGTAATTTGGTAGGCAAATTTCACCGGGCCTATAACTTAAAATTTCATTAAAATATGGACTGACGAAGGATGTCATTTTAAGTTTATGCGCAACAGAAAGATTGGGGTGTGTTTGGTTGTGTAGAGTTGCATTGGATTTACAAGTGCATGCAACTCCAACTACCACAGTTGGAATTGCATTCCAGTGTTTGGTAAGGTTGTTTTTTCAACTACATCAATTACTTGTTAAACAATGTTAAATAGTTAATTAGTTATCAACTTAATTATTTATAGATGAAGATAAAACTACGCTATTAGTGAGGATTTGGTGACATGAAAAATATTTTGCATAAATTTGACTTGTAGTTGGTATTGCACTCATATTGGATGTTGAGCCAAGTAAACCATTTTCACCTCTTTTTGCATCTGCAACTACATTAGGGGTTGTAAAAACATGTAGTTAGTGAGGATTTGGTAACCAAACATTTTTTTTTGGAGGACAGTGTAGTTAAAACCGTATAACCTTTTTGCGGCTCCACACACACACACGCACGCACAGGGGAGGGAGTCTCAAAATAGAGACTATTTAGATAAGAGATGTCACGTGTTAAGAGACAATTATCATTTCTAAGCTTCTAAAAATAAAAAAAGGAGTAACTAAAAGTTGATCATCATTTCTAAGCTTCTAAAAATAAAAAAGAAGTAACTAAAAGTTTTATGATGGTTTACAGCTATTCACCCAATATCAACACTTTGGACTTCTGATGCCAGACTCATGTCCAAGAAAATAATTTTCTTATTGGTTAAAGGCGCTCATGCAACCAAATAGAAACAGTCCAGAAATCTCATCAAAGAAAAGTCTAAAAGAAGAGGTGGAGATGAGGAAAACTATTTAGGCGGTTTGAATTCATCTCTGAGGCATGATGTAGGTCACAGAGCCCAGCAAAAACACGCAGATGACAAAATGAAAATAAATGGTATTGAAGGCTGTATATGGAAATCCCTGAAGGTGCAATCAGAGGTTGTTATAGCTTATCAGTGCCTGAGAGTAGAAAAGGAAATTACAAATCCTTCGCACCAGTCACCAGAATGCAGAAATTAAGACAAAAGAAGATGAAATCATATGAAATTTACAACTGCAAAGTAATATTCAATTTAAGATGCCAAATAGATCTTCAGATCCAGGAGTCTGTAATACGTAACACAGGAATTCAGCATGAAAATGTATATGCATATATAGTGCTTCCTGAAAGGCATGCTATGTACTTTCATATAAGTAAATAAGAAATTATGTAAGAAAAAATACTATAAGAGATTCAAAGTCTATGCACACAATCAAATATGGCCAAAATAAAATTACGCTGCGATGAACATGATTCCATAGAAAGTTTTGAGTATGATAGGAAGAATTACCAGCTCAGAGTAACTGATATCATAAAAGTCATCAGTCATCCAGGGATCCATATCAAAATCAGAAGATGAACGATGCCCATTTGCATAAAGCCACCGACCCTTCTCAACCGTCCTGCAATTTGGGCACTGCATTGCTCCTTTTGCATTAAATGCAGACCCAATACAATCTGAACAGATAGCAGTCAAGTGCCATTTCAGTATGAAAATTATTTAGCCAATGACTTATTTAACTGTTGAGAATTCAAAAATGTGTAATGATATGCGAATTGACGAATAATTGTCACCAGCATAAAGGATGTGAATTTTCCACTAGTATAACTATACATTTGCAATTAATGATCATAATTGGCAGTGAAGTAAAACATTTACAAAAGGTATAGCAGAATACAGAACTTTTTCCTGATGGCATGTAGGTACAGTATAATGACAGAACATCTCGCAAGAAGCAATTACCATATGAGGATAATTTCTGCATTGCAGATTTGACAGGGAGAAGCTTCAGCTCACATAAGACAATTGCATTACCAGAATATTTTGTCCTATTTTGTGGGCAGAATATTTATAAGTCCAATAAGGAACAATCTCCGTGCATTTCTATAATTCTCAATAATGTGAGTATTCTGGGATGCTTTCAAAGAACTAAAAATGTCCACAGGAACAGTAAGTGACACGATATGTACAAAAATACATTCATGATCACATACATTCATGCAACCAGATGAGTATATTCAACTTTATGCCAGCTTTTAGGGTTTATTTTATACTTCAAGCTGCTTTAGCATGGTTTCATATGTTGCCATCACCTAAAAAGGAACATATGGCTAAGGCCTTAGAACAGTTTGTTTTTAAACCTTTGAGGTGATATTCATATATCCAATAAGGTGTTATTCCTGAAGTTCTTCTAAAAAATTGGGGGGGGGGGGGGGGGGGGGGACTCAGGAGACTCTAAAGTCAAGCTGTTCTGGTTTCAAAGATCTCTTTTGCACCATGGAGTTTTCATCAACTGACAAATGACAATACTGCACGACTCAAACAAGTCGAAGTCAGCACAGGAAGAACATTTGCTTGATCTAGGCCAGTGGGAGCCCTATATCATTTTTAGACATCTGAAGAAATTCTATTATACCTGAGCTCGGCCATGGTACAAATATCCAAAACAATCTAGAACGGACTAAAACAGACAACTGTAGATTGCGGACCAAATAATTTATATTGTTGCAAGTAATGAGCCTGGCCATGGTATTGCCTTTCCTCACATATAGGAGATCCAGTGTTCAATACTTCAATAATCATTCTAATCAAAGGCAAAGCCATAACAAACAGTCATAGAGCTACAGTTTATATTGTGCAAAATTGAAGTAATGAACCCTCTTATGGACAGAACCCAACAACTTTGTGTGTGTCAGAAACATGGGGGTCGGCTAACCTTAGGTCAAAAACCAACTCTATCGAGTATTTTTTTTATGATCGGCGCCATTCATCTTGATCAACATTTCAAAAGAATACACACATCAGAAAAAATATGGTTTCGATACACCTTGCTATTGAATCAGATGGTTGCATATAATTTACTGATCGTAGATCATTTTCCATCACTGAATCATCAGGCGAACACTATCAAAGTCACATGGAAAATTAGTATGTATATGCTTAGACCATGAAGATCAAGATGGACGTCCATCATAAAAAAAAATATTATGCGGAGTTGACTTTTTCACCAACATAGGAGAGAAACCTCCACACACACACCAAAAAAAACCACGCAATACATATGTGCATCGACACGTGCATGCGTACATATGTTGTGGACATTCAGGTAATTATGAGGAATTTGCTTATGATCATATAGAATCCAGTTGATGAAGACACCTAGTCATAAAATTGTCTGGTGCAAGGGAGTTAATAGAGTCACCTTTCAGGTTTAGATAAGCCAATACTGGCGAATCGGCTGACGGTTATTTTGGTCAAATTATTATATAATTTCAATTTAAGACTTTAGAGTGTTCTTGCAATCCTCTTCCTATTCCTTTATTTCACCACCTGTTCCATTTCCTTTCCAGAAACAAGGACAAGAATCAAACATGATTCCATCCAAAATAACATTAATGAAAACCAAGCAACAAACAGTCCTTAAGTAAGATCTGCTCAGCAAACTGCCTGCAAAAATACCCATAACAGTATTATCTTTCCCATAAAAGTAGCATCTTTCTGCGTTTAACGGTCGATAGATTTAAGAGAAGTTTTCTCCGAGGAATTACCCTTTTATTCATCTACTACAACAACTGCTACTTTTTCCGTAGGGTTTCATTAGCTTCGCATCTAACTGTTGCAAAATCTCAAGCAGTTCTCCCTAAGACTTACCTGAATGACTTAAATATAGAGATCCAATTGAATTACATCTAAAAGAGTGCAGAAGATCCTTTTTATGTCTTGATACACTCAAAATCTAGTGGCCTAATCATCAATTTCTCTTAACTCCTGCACCAGCATACACATGTCCTGAAGCCATATAACACAATTAAACCCAAAATCAGGGGTTTACCTGGACAACAAGTTAATTCTTCCATTAACTCAATTTCCCCTTCTGCACTCAGAATCCATAGACTAAATACATTCATGTTGTAATCAGAATCCATATTGCTGGTTACAATATGAATGGAACCATTTAATTCATCTACTCTAATCAAGATTCATATTGCTGATTAAAATTTTGGATTACACTATATAATTTTATTCATCTTTTAATTGAAAATTTGAAATCCCTAGTGTAAATCATCTATCCATATCATAGAAAGTATTTACAGACATTCGTCCCAGTGAATCTTGATGCTTGATTAATCAATGAATTATCAATTGCATTCATGTTGCTTCACCAGTTTCAATGCAAGATGCTGGGTCGACTTGTAACTATGCCGCACTTAAAGAGAACATTCTTTAGGTAACAAAACCAATGACCAAACTAATAAGATCTTCCGACACTATGCAATCATTGACAATATGTAAGTTTTTCTATCAAGATCCTTCCCGCCTCCGTAAATCCATCATATTGAAATCAAAATCCATATTGCTGATTACAATATAGATACCACTTCATCAATACATATAGTAATTAAAATCCATAGTCATAATATGGAATGCAATTCAGAGACCTCCATCTCAGCATATCTTAGTACTTAATTCATCAATTAATCATCATTACCTCCATGCATTTGTGTTGCTTTAGTATCTACACTAGTATTGGTCAATTGCTGGGTGTAATTCCGTGTAACTCCATGTCGCTTTCAAATACCAAATTCTTTAACTAGAAGAACTGGTGAACAAATGCGTAAGAACTTCACACCTTACTCATTCATGGACAGCCTATATTATCATGTGAAAACTGGAAAGGTTTAAATATTAAGTTACCACATTCCAACTATGCACTTAAAATGTAGATTGTAAACAACTAAACATGCATTCCAAGTAATTGCAGTCATTATATATTTACATAACATATATATTTGTTGCATCTTAAACAAAACATTTCACATCTACGCGATGCATACACATTTACACAAACAGAATTCTATGCAAGCATATATATCTTTAAGAAATACTTTTCCTACCCACCTATTCCAGCCTGCTTGTCCCCCCAAGAGAAAAGCAAGATGCACTCCTTCCTTCAGCATAGCAATAATATCTGAACGAAGTGAGCCCCACCTCATTATCTCTTGGGTAGTGCAGATATGATGGGGGTGGGTAGGAAAAGTATTGCTATATAAATTTTCCTACGCTCCCAGAGTCTTGTTCTCTCCTTCACTCTACTTCACTGCAAATACTTTGGACTCCAAGAATAATCTCTCCTCTTATTCTCTATTTTCCCATGTGCTCTTCCACGTCTCCATGAATGATCATGTGAGAGAAATGAATGCCCACTCTACCTGACCATGCATGTAGAAGCAGACCTCAGAAGTGTTGTCACGCCCCGCTTCCCAAAATCCGGAATGCGGAGAGCGACGAAGGCCAGCCGTGCTACCTACGGTAAGGAAAGATCCTTCCATAGTCACATAAGGCTGTCTAGATTAACCTGTCAAAAATAAAATCCAATATCGAAAGGAATAATACTGATAATCATGCTGCAACAAAACCACAAAGAATACTAGAAAATGGGCCCACTAGATAATTGATGCAAATAAAGATCTGATACAATAGATTCAAAATAAAACAAGATCCAAAAGAGATACATAAGTCATAATGTCCCATAAGGACGCACATACTAAATACTAGCAGAAAAGGAAAATAAACCTACGGGTTACTGATCTTCGGCAAAGTTCTAATAGCCGCTGCGATACTGCTCGGCCTGAAAATCTGTCTCTAAATCTGAGATGGCAAATCTCAGGGATGTCAGAACACCCCAGCAAGTACTCAACGTATAAGGTGTGTATAGTATGATATCATGAATATATGAATGTAGTGAAGCCCGTGTGCGCAAGTAAAATGGATATATATAAATAGATGCATTAATACTATGAAACCAACATATAAAGAGATCGAGTCATAACCTAACTGGTCACTGAAAGGTAAACTACCCTATCGTAAGCTCGAGTGTGTGCGTCAACCTCTGCATGAGTATTCCTAACCCAATAGTGGTGCCCCAGGGGCTAGGAAATACGGGCCCAACTGTGGAATGAACAAGAGACCGATATAGCCCGGTACGAGCTGTAAACATGAGACCGATATAGCCCGGTACGAGCTGTAAACATGAGACTCCTGAGATCATGTTGCACGAACGCACACTCAAAACTATCCCAACACTCGCGTATTTATAGCTACTATGGTAATGAGACCTCAGACGTGTTCTTAGGATCATGATCTTTTTTATTTGATAAGTTGATAACCTCTACTTCAACCAAACGATCAAAGTTCTTTCATTGGACATGCTACACTCATCAACCATTGGCAAAATAAGTATCCAATGTGGGTTCCCCATTATAATTATGTTTTTGGACATTTCTCCTCAATAGACGTCAACAAAGTGCCTGAAACAAAGGATCGATACGTGTGAACCATGTCTCAGAAATTTCAACTGCATATAAAAATCAGTTGAATTAAACTACGAATTCCACCTGTAGATATTTGATAACACAATTATAACTTCAAATAATTACTAAATCTCTGTCAGCACTTTTTCCCAGTTATGTTGCTTGCTTTTCTCAATGAAAACACTTTGCTTGCTTGCTAGGAAACAGGCTCCTTTTCTTTCCTTTTTTTGAAAAAAAAGGAAAGAAAACTAGCTCCTCCTTTAAGCACCTCGAATGCATGTAAAGCAAATCCAATTGACCTCAGGTAGCTCTTTCAGCATAATCTCTCTACAGAGCGGGAAAAAGACTGATAGATTACGAAATCTTTTGCCTTCCTAAGATGAAATTTCAATTGTATTTACCGGACAGCAAAGGAACCTATCAGTAAAATATGCCGGACATAATTTTTTTTAACTAGATAACTATATGGACATATTTTATTGCACTATTCGGGTAACCATATAGAATATAAACTGAATGCTGGTCATCTTACCATAGATAGAATATTTCCTTTTCTCTTTTTTCTATTATTTGAATTCCTCATCAGCTCTGATGAAATAGAATGCAATTTAGAAATAAGATGAGATTATTCTCACAAAAGAGAAAAAATTATTAATCATGCCACATGCAAAATCTCATTATACTATATTCAACAACTATGGATCTTAAAGCATAGAAAATTATAGCTCTTGATGCAAAAGTCAGATCAACGGTGTCAATAATAAAAAGAGAAAAAACAAAAGAAAGGGCGGAAACCCCTGTTCCGGTGCAAATCAGGAAAACATGGTGCATCCAAAATATTGACTGAGATAGGAAAAACTGATCACCTAAATGGAATCCATGACCACATCGGAGATTTATAATCGACCTCTCGCCATGATCTGTCAAGGGCTCAAGGCAAATCGAGCATGGTGCACCCAAACTCTCTTCACTGTCATGAGAAATATTGGGCACTTCAACATCCATCGGATCCCAAAATGGCTTACAGGTCTGTTATAGACCTCAAAGGGATGGATAGAACAAGAGATCTGACGGGGTTTTATATGAATTGAGAGAAAGGATGTATCCAAAACGTCTGCCAGACGTCGGAAATGAAAAGTGCTTAACAGTGGAGCAAGGGAAAGGTGAAGCAGATAGCAGTCACATGTTTGCTAATGGTAAAATCACCACTCGAACTGTAATACCCAGTTCCGTTGTAAATACTTTCCGTATTTATAAATAAATGGTTTCCCTATTTTTGTTTCTATTTAGATATTTCCTATAAATATTTCGCTATATTTTTCTAATAAAATTTACTAATTCTTTTAAAATACCTATTCAAAACCCTACCGCAAACCCAAACCCGACCCAGTAGCCCACTCCCTAACCCAAACCCCTAACCCAATCGACCCGAACCAGCCCTCTCCCTTTCTTCTTCCCTCTCTTCCTCTCTCACCTCTTCCTTCACTCTCCCCTAACTGCCACCCCATGACCCGCGGAGCTCCCACGAATCACGACCCCATCCACGGCCCCGTCTCCCTAGCAACTGCCTCTTCTTTCTCGCGCGGCCCGCGCTCGACACACGCTTCCCCACGATGAAGCCACACCCCAATTGCCTCCGAGATCCCCTCACCGAACTCCTCATCTCCCTTAGCTCCTCGTATCTACCTCCACCATCACCACGAGGCACCTCGTCGCCATCAACCCCAAGACAACCCCTCACTGCTTACCACGACCTCCTCCAATCTCCGTCACCAACGACCATATTTTCTACCCCGAACTCCGCTCCGCCTCCTCGTCGTCGTCGCCCCCGGCAGCTCAGTCCCAAACCCAACCGAGCCTCTACTCGAGCCCTACACCACCGCTGCACCAACTACCACCATCACCAAAACCCACCACACAACCGAGCTCATCGCCGGCGACCTCGAACCCATGCACGCTCTAGCCGCCACTACACCCCACCGCTCAACCTCATCGCCTCTAACAACCCTACCCTCGTCTCCTTCCACTTCTTCTCCCCTCTTCCTTACACACCGACCGCAGCCATCGACTTTCTCCCTCTCTGCTTCGCGCTCTCTCTCATTCTCCTCCAAACCAAACCCCCACCTCACATCACCGCCTCCTCCGTCGATCTCGTCGCGGCAACCTCCGGCCACCCTCTTCCTGCGACGAGCTCATGCCACCACCGACCGTGTCAACGTCAACGAGCCACCACCTAGACCGCAGCCGCCTCGACACCAGCACCTCCTCCCGACACGCCGCCCCTCGCTGCAACCACCTCGCCAACTCCCATCTCCCCCGCGCTACCCCACGACTCGCTCCCCTCAACAGCCTGTGATCCCCTCGCCTGCCTCGCTCCCTCTCTCCTCACAACTCAACCCCACAGCACCCACTGCCACCTCGCCAACATCTTCCCCGGCACCTCACCCCACCACCGAGCTTGACCCCGTCTCACCTCTCCTCCGTTGCAAACCCCGTCGCCGCCAACCCAAGAAACCCCGACCCCATCGCCTTTGTCGATGTTGCCCCACGCCGCCGACCACCCCCTCGGTCCCCCTCATCTCCACCTCCTTCTCCTCTTCCCCTTCTCTCCTTCCTCCTCTTCCCTTCCTCCACGACAACGAGACCCACTGCAACCCAAACCGACCCCTGCAACCCTCGCCTGCACACCTCGTCGCCGCTCACCCCGTCGGTCTTACTCCGTCGTCACCATCCCCGCTTCCCTCTCTCTTCCTTTCAACCCCTGCACACCACCACCCTCCTCGACGACCGACCCACAACCTGAGCTCCCCACTTCCTCCCAACCCAACTACAAGCTCCACCTCAAACCGACCACCTTGCCACCATCATCACCGCCGGCCATCGTCGCTTGCAACCGCAGCCGCAGCCGCCGAACTCCCCAGCGCCACCGTCACCTTTCTCCTCTGCCCTCCTCCAAGCCGAGCAGCTACAACACCCGAACCCAACTCTCTCGTCCCTGCACCTCACCTGAGCTCCAACCCCCATCGCCTCCGCGCCTCGCCGACCTTGCCGCGACAAGCACCCCAGCCGCCTACCTCAGTTGACTTCGCCATAGACAGTGCCCCTGCACCCACTGCCTCCAGCCGCCACCCGAGCTCGCTGGCGTCGCCGCTGCCTGTGCTGTGTCGTACTTGTAATCGTGCCTCCACTGTGTTCATGTCCGTGCGATCGTCGTTGTTGTGTCGTCGTCATAGGCAAGTGAAATCTCACTTGCTTCTACATGCACATACTTATAACTATAGACTCGGATTAATTGTATGCTAGATAGATTGTTATGGGTCCATATTTGGATATTTAATTGTTTAGTTTAGCTATTAAGAGAAATTTGAATACGTTATACTACAATATGAAAGAAAAATAATATAATAGGCACAGATCTAAATTACCAGCGAAATTACTAATATGATTCCATAATGTCACTCATCCCAAGATTTCATATCGGCTATTTTACTATCACATATTATTCGTAAGTTATCCATATCTTTAAGAAAAACCACAGTAATCTAGGATGACTGGTTTGAGCATAATTAGATCTGAACATCACGTTAATACCATGTGGAGTTGTAAGCATTTGACACCATCTTCACGTGTTTGGCAAAAACAACTTTAATTAGATAGTTCTTGATATTGTGTGCTGATAGTTCGATATGGGGAACTGAACTAAAACCCCGTAGATCATGCTCAAAACTTTTATCCATATTTCCTTTTTTGCTACTTACGAATTTCGTATAGAAAACTGAACTCTAAATAACGAAGTATCGCACGTGTAACGACGTCCCAAAGAGGCGATGTCAATTCTGATTTTACCTTGCATGTCGAGATATTAAATTGATACAAATTTTGATACATACCGGAATGTAATGTTCTATGGCTCATATCGAAGCCGACTCGATTATCTAGAACCTTATTTAGTTTATATTTCGATATCGATAGATTACGACAAAGAGAATTGACCGGGGATGCAACTCTGGACTGCAGTCCGGGGCAGCATTCTACGGGGGAAACCTAAATTTAAGCACCTGTACATGCCTGCATAAAACTGAAAATGCGCGGAACCCCATATGGTCGCGTAGATAACTTAATTAGCTAACACATGAATCTGGTCATGTGCATTTCCACCGTCGTTTGATATTTAAATTGTATTTTAGAGTGTCGCTGTGTTCTGCAGTTTCTGCGGTAATATTCTTTACACCGTCACATTAAACTGAACATAACTTCTAATATAGGGGTGCTATTGATAATCCATTTGATGCGTTGAAAACTTAACTGATAGAACTATATTTCATTCAACTGGAGCAACGTCAGAATCTGAACACAATCACTGATAAAACGTGCTCAAAGTTGGGTTTCCAGTTCTGAAACTGGAATTTCAGCAATCAATCTCTACCTTCAAATGATGATAATTCCCTAACCTGAAACCCGATTGACATGAAATTAATTTTACTGTTTAAATGATCAAGTGTACTTCGTATGTCCTTTATATTATTTTGGTCGATTCTATACGTATGATTTATCGTAAATTTTGCAAGTTGTATGGCATTGGCCGTCGTAGAATGGTGAATACCTATTCAGTGCATTTCTGCATACTTTCGTGTTTGCTTTATACCTGCTGCTTAGTGAACATTCACGTTGAAACCTAGCAACTGAATTGCATTGTCGATATAGTAGTGTTAATGATGGTGTTGTGGCAAATACGACAGTGATATTGATAAGTGGAAAAGTGATTGAAAGTGACAGCGATACATATTTGTCCACAAGCTATCTAATACATGAATGCATACTATAACATAGAGAATAGGGAAATCAAGGTGGAATTGAACTCGTATTTAGCGAGGTACAGTGATTTAGAGGATGATCATTCGCTATCAGTGATATACATATATATACATTAGATCGTGGGCCTAGCTGCACGGCTGACAGGGTTATGTCCCGGGCACAGTGGACCGTAGTCTCGGGCATGCACGAGACCCTTGTTAAACACGAGTATCATTTCCACGATTTGATTTCATTGACTTGGTGACCGATAAGGAGTGGCATGCATATTGCCTAGTTTAGTGACATGATACCTATATTGCACTATTCATATTCAGTTGATGTTTATTATACCCATGCTCTGCATTTTGTTGCTCTTCTCATGTTTAATAATATTGCATACCCATCATATATATCTATTGCTAAATGCGTCACCCTGACGACCTGAGTGTGCATGCTCAGAGGACGAAGTGGATCCTGCCCAGGAGCAGGACCTGCCTTATATCGAGGATAGTGCGGACATCTAGATCAGCGACGCCAGCACTATCTTTCCCTTGATCTCTATCGGGTATATCTTTTATCTGTTTTGATAGAATTGGTGATTGCATTTCTCATTACCTGTGCCACAATTACTGATTACCACATAATGCTAGAAGCCGAAGTGTGACTACAGCAGGATATTTTCTTAACCGTAGGAGCATGGCTGGCCTTATCACCCCTTGTATTCCGTATTTTGGGAAGTGGGGCGTGACACGAACTCTGTGCATCTAGAAGAATGTTACCTAATTCACATCTTCTGAATTCTTTCTGTGACGCGATTCATGAAGCGTTCCTGATCCGAATTGGCCAAAAGCGACCATCGAAAAAATAAAGGAAGATAGCAAGTGTGTTTGTTTCTGTGTATTTTGCTTTAGTATTAAAATTGTCTTATTAAATTAACTTATGATTTATACGTTTTCCTCATTGCTTTAATTAGAATTTCATTATATTTAGTTGCCAAAGATATCTTAGCTTGTTATGGGATTGAACCTCAAGATATCACAAGCATTCTAACACCAGCTCTCAAATGTTTATTACTAAGAAACTAGCTCCTTCACTCACTATATTAGTCAGCTACGAAAGCTCAATAAATTAAATTTTGAGTCCATGGTAACAAGAGAAGAAATATATATATTTCTTCTGTTTATTACTTCTTCAATCAAAAATTAGATCATGTAATACAACTCATAATACGCAAATCCTATATTTTTAAGTTGTGTGGATCCAATAATTTCTAAAATGCTTATCTGCTCAAACAAAAAACACTTGAATTGTTCTAACAAAACAAAAGTTCAACTTTTTTCAGCAAAGGAGGCATCTTTATCAAATCATCCAATTAACAGAATAAAAAATATAACAATTTCCCTCTAATTTGACTGAAATCCAGTAAAAAGTTAAAGAGGCTATATATATCGGTCACCTAAATGAAATTCATGCCCGCAATGGAGCTTGGCGATCGATCTATCCCCTAGATCGAGCACGAGATCGAGGCAAATCGAGCACGATGCCGACAAACTCCCCTTTCGATCCTCTGAAAAATCGCTCTTCTCGAGATCCATCGCCTCCAATCCCTCAATATTACTCATGGATCCACTACCAAATCCCCATTCTCTCCAACAAGCAATAAATTCAAAGAGAGAGAGAGAAACGAAGAGGCTTTCGATTCTAGGACAGTGGAATCTCGCTGTCTTTTTCCAATTTTTTTAGTTAAAATTTTTTTTTTTTTTGATCGAGGATTAAAAATTTCGCAGATTTCGATGGTTCGTTCTCGCTTCTCTCTCTTCAATGTACGAATGATTTTGGTAGGCGACGGACGTTTGCTAACGGATGAGGCTTTAATGGGAAATCAATGGAAATTTTAACGGAGAAATTGACGGAGATGTTAAAAGGTGATGCAGAACATTGAACTTGTGAGCTTTCCTTTTTTTACAACAGCGCCCTTCTTTTTTGCATTTTTGTATAGAATCCCAACAGAATATTTCCAGCAAATATTCATCTCCTGGCTGATATTCATTTTCATTTTTAACCTACTAGGTATAATTTAATTTATTGTGTGTGATGTGAGGTGAGGTTGGTGGAGAGGGGAACTGGTATGCAGGGGCTTGCATCATTCAAGTCACTTACAAATCCTTAGATAGTTTTGGGTTGTGCGCAAGGAAAGTCATCCAAGGGCTTGCAAGCCCTTGTATAGAAGTTTTTTCCGGTTGAGGGTGCTGGATTTTCATAAAATGGAGCGATTATTGGACTTTCTTGGGGACTTTTCTTCTTTTTCATTTTCACATGATTTTTTTAAGAAAAGGTTTCGGTGTGTGCAGTGTGAGAAGTTGAAAATTTGTCAATAGGGTTGGAAGATATATACCAAATCATGCAACCAATTGCAACAAATAATAATGGGCTTCATTTTAACATGTGCCTTGGATTTTATAATTTCCTACACCTCTATGATGTCATGTCAACAAAATATATATATATATATATATATATATATATATATATATATATATATATATTATGAAATAAAAATAAATACACACCTAGAATACTACCTGTTAGTTGAAAAGATTATGCATTTTTTTACCATCATTTTAATATTCAGTTGATAAAAATGTATCCGCGAAGCAAGGCAAGACACAAAAGCATGGGAGGGGCGGGGTCCTACCCACCCTCTTTCCCCCAATCTACGGTTGGTTTCACAGGCATTGTACCTAGGAGCACCACAGGTCCGGTAAGCTCTGCTTGATTGGTTATGGTTGTCATTAAACCTACATTAAAAGAAAAAGCAAATAGCAAATATTGCATTGCTGCAAATATTATTAAGGGGGAAGAATGACTAATACATCATATCGACACTTTGAGAACTTTGAATAATTTCCAAATCTATGGTGGTCAAATTGTCTCTCTGCCATAAGTATGCATAACATCAATCCATTGAGCAATCAACTATAGATCGATATTGTTGAATAAACTTTAGATGGCCTATAACAATAGTTTTCAAGTATGGGCCCCGCCCCAACTAAAGCCCGAGACAGCACTTCATTCATGTTTTATCATCTTTGGTGCAACGAACGACCGCAACAAACTTGTTGCGGTTGGTTGGGGGACCATCGACCTCTAACAATTTACAATTGAAAACAAATGTTATATATACCAAATATTATACGCATTTACTTTTTCCAAACCCAAGATTTTATTAAGCGTTAATGTATGTTCGAATTGCGAGACAGATGGTAAAAAGCATCTCTTCCAGTAAATCAAAGAGCTTGTATACTTTTTCTTGAAAAAGAAACCTTAATATTTTATAACTATGTAAAACCAGCACTCTCGGCAAATGCGATGCTCTCGTGTATAGAATGAATTACTGATAAATAACCATGTGTCTTTTTTTATTCTAAGAGGTTCGAGTGTAATCACATTATAGACATCATACCAATGCCATTAGATTTGTCATCATAAGAGCTTATACCGTGTCTATACTCGCACAAGACTACAAGTCATTCTAAGCATTTTAGTTATATAGTTGAAACCACACCTCCTCACCTAGATTGATGCGGTCAATATTAGTGTTGGTTGCATATCCGGAACTTACCTTAAATCTTGTACCAACTTTTCTTCCGGACAACTTCAAACTACTCAAGGGAGAAGACATTCATACAAGTATAAACTAAAAAACGATTCGACTAATCTAAATATTCAAAAAGATAAGAGAGGGACTTGCTCATTAGTTGGTCACATGCTTGTCACATGAAATACTCTCGAGCACAAAAGGTTTATGATAATTTAGCGTTTATGATATCAACCGTAAACACAGCTCTTACGGTAAATCCTTTTCACCGACAAGAGGTCAGGTCCCGGGTTGGATTTCCAAAAAGACGGCATAAAAAATGTAATATAAAAAGGAAATGAGAAAAATACAAACTAGTAGAAGACATGGAAGAGCAAGCAAGGATAAAATTAACTCCGAATGCTAAAAAAATGGCTTAATTATTTTAATTATCATCAAACTTGAAAATTATATGATCAGGAATTACATGGAACAACTTACAGCAGCCAATTTTATTTGAATAGTAGCAGAATCAATTAATAGACTACACCCTCATTGCTTTTATTTATTCAATTCATTATACACTAAATTTGCATTATGATACACTTGGGTAATCAATCACAACAGCTTCATCGCTTTTCTTCGGTATGGATCCCTGAAAATTCAGAACATTCCGCAACACAATATAGTACAAATCTCATTGTAAAGCTAGAACATTATAGTACCCATAAATGTGATCCCGAACTAGAATCCAATAACAGATAATAGAAAGTTTACAAACTTCGCCAGAAGCAGAAAGCACCCATTCTTGCAAAGGAGCATAGGATAGGATGAGTTATAAAATCATAAACATGATAGTTTAATAGATTAAAAAAAAGCAATCTATCTCCCTCAGAACAAAAGTAAAATTTCATCATGAACGATTATTTCAGACAAGGCTGAAACTAGATGTGAGTTCAATCATTGGGAGCTTTAACTTGAGTGATGAGTTGATAGACATTAAAAAATTAAAATCTGACTACTTCAAAAAATCCAAAATCATACTAAGTTAGACGAACCTACTAAGGCCATGTTTGGGGATGGAGTTCGGATAACTAGAGTTCTTATTTTGAGCAGATGCGGATATGGTTTGCAAGCCACAAACGCCATTTTCAAATAAACTCTGGTTTGTTACAAATGATGTGTTTGGAGGGGGGATGGAGTTTAGATGAATGCAGCTATCTCAACTCCAAAATGAATGCCAAACAAGGTAAATTTAAATCTATCACTACAAGGATTGACTCTCTTGGCCGACTGAAATAACCAAGAGGAAACAGTCAAGCAAGCTAACTTGGTTGACTGACCAAATCGGTCGAGTTAGGCCCAGTCGGCTAAGCACTTGTTTGACTGAGTGTTTTGCTTAGTTGACTGTTAGCTTGCTTGACCATTTTTTTCAGTCGAACAAAGGTAAAATATTCGGTTGACCAAGCTAATATATATATATGAGAATAATGGAAGAAAGAGGCCCTAGAAGGCTTTTGGCTTTTAGCGGCGGCAAAAAGTACGCCCTCCACCATTTTATTCGACGATCGGCATCTTCTAACTCGATATGTATCCTCTAATTTGTTGATACACCAAATTTCATATGATTACAATATCATTTCACCGTTAATTTAGCAATGTAAAAAGTTCTATTGTCGGTAAACCGTTAATTTTGCATCCACTAAATCAACGGTGAAATTGTGTTGTAATCATAAGAAATTAGGTGTATCGACAAATTAGAGGATGGATATCGAGTTGGAAGATGCCGATCATCGAACAAAATGATAGAGGGCGTACTTTTTACCGCCAACTAACGCAAAAGCCCTCTTAAAGCATCTTTCCTCCATTATATATATATATATATATATATATATATATATATATATATATATATATATATATATTAAAAAAACTAAAAGGCCTTGGTCGACTGAATATGTCGGTCGAGCAAGTACTTGGTCCACTGATAAAATTCAGTAGACCAAGTGACCAAATTATTTTTTAAAAAGGTAACGGATCTTGATTGACTGAATATTTCAATCAACCTAGTCTTTGGTTGACTGAATTATTCGGTCAAGCAAGGACGTAAATTTTTTAAAAAAAATTAATTTACTAATTCACATTACATATAAATAAATTGCATGCAACAATCAACAACTTAATAACATAATTCCACAATATAGTCAAAATAACAACAAAACACAACTCTCAACGACGACATAAGTTAGGAGAAAAACACTATAAATATACAACTTAGTAAAATTCAAAAATTCGCACACGTTAATAATATTCAACACAATTCTAAACAATAGCCATAACAAATCTACGAGTACATAAATCTCAACAACTACACAAGTCAAAGTAAGCACTATAAATATACGACTAAATAAAATTCATTAAGAGAAGAGAATTTTATTGAGGTTCGAACCATTCATGATGGTCTAGAGCTCTTTGTTAATAACTTGGCTCCGGAATCCGACATCCAAGACGTATTTATGAATTGAACTTGACCAAGATCTATGCTCTTTATAAGAGCCTGTAGTAAAAAAAAAATACATATTTTAGTAAAGAAGATAAATTTCTTTATCATTAAGTATACTAATACCATGTTATATGTAATAAAGGTTAATTAGACTAAGACACATTTTGTTTTTTACATACGATTATCGATGAGAACATGAAAATTTCATATTATCATCAAGTTTCATATACCTAGTTTAAGATATAATTTGATTTAGTTTAACATTTGGGTTTTTTTTTGAAATATTATAAATTTAAAATTAAATTATTAAAATCGGGGGGGAAAATTTAAAATTATGGGGATAGGGTGGTTTCGAACCACCCTATGGCCCACCCCACCCCCCCTCAGTATAGGGGGCGGGTTCTCAGAACCCGCCCTCTATACTATTGTATAGAGGGCGGGTTCTCAACCCGCCCCCTTATTTTTTTTTTAAAATATTAATTTAATTAATAATCTAATTATAATTATAATATTATTATAATTATAATTATAATTATAATTCATAAAAATAGAATAAAAGTAAATAGACGAAAAAAAACATTTAAATTAAATAATAAAATTTCACTATATCAATGTTTTTTACAGAATGAATCCGTCAAAATGTACAATTCCAAAAAATCCTATCTATTTGTAAAATCTAAATGCTATATCGACGGTCAAATTTATAATACAGAAAAATCTGAGTGCACTTGTCACGATCCTGAAGGTCCCGCCCCTGATGCATATCCTGGACATCTGGTCCTATAATGGCCTGGTTGTTTGCATAGGCTACATCTGGATTGCCTTTGCTGAGGATCAGTATCCATTGTCATTCGATCTCGACGTACCTTCGGTCTTCCGGGCTTTATATTTTTTTCCGGCGGTAATACAGTCGGTGTTTGTCTGTTGGCAGTATAATAGTGCCAATAGCGACTGTCCGGTATAGGATGAAATTTTGGATCGTATGCACCTTGGTAATTAGAAACTGTATAGTAATTGGAAGCGAAATTGTAATGTGAGGTATGCATACTGCTCGCATCAGCAATAGCGTGGGCACAAGGTAAATGTTGTTGCTGGAAAAGACCGCATGTACACGAAGAGAGCCCTTCATCTCTAAAGTTCACGGTATATTGATTCCCATTACCGCCCGTCACCTGAAACTCCGCCGTGTCAAACCTTTCGGATCTGTAGTATTGTGCTCTGCGCTCTCTTTTCCGAAAGATATCTTCGTAATACGCGGTGAGCGGAGTGTCCATCCCCAAGGACTTTTCTCTTCTGTGCACAAAATAAGTATTCATCCGGAAAAATGTTCGAACAATCAACCCCTGTATCGGTAAGCCTCTAACCCCTTTAAGGACCCCGTTGAAGCTTTCAGACATATTAGTCGTCATTAGGAGATATTTGCACCCATCATCATGTGGTTGTGACCACATGCGGACTGGATACTCATCTAACCACGCTTTCGCGGCTTGACTCATCTCCCCAATTTTCGTCATGTATATGTCGTGAACATTAGGGTCAGGCGTTTCACCGGCTCTGTACATAAGTTTATGTAGATCCGAATTTTTAAATTTTCGATCAAAATTTTGCCTGAAGTGTCGTAGGCAAAACCTATGTGGGGTCGTCGGAAATACAGATCTCATTCCAGCCAGTATTCCCAGATGTCTATCAGATATGATGCATAAATCCGTTCTATGAAGAACAGATGGGATATTTTTGAGGTTACGGAAAAACCATGACCAGGATGATGTATTTTCACCCTCGACAATAGCAAATCCCAACGGAAATATACCGTTATTAGCATCAACACCTGTAGCAATTAACATGCAGCCTCTGTACTTACCGTATAGATACGTACCATCAACGCACAATACCGGCCGACAGTGTGTGAAACCAGCCGCACATGGACCAAAGCACCAGAAAATTCTCTGAAACCTGACAGAGCCCTCGACGTCGGTTTCTGTGGTTTTTAACCGGTATACGGTCCCCGGATTTGATGCTTTCATGGCCTCCATAAAAGGGACTAGGGAGTTGTACGAGCTTTCCCAGTCCCCGAATATCTTGCACAAAGCCTTTCTTCGAGCATCCCATGCCTTCACATACGAAATCTGAATTTTATGCTCTCCGCTAACCAAGAGCCGTATCTCTCGGGGAGTCATCGCCACATCTGTACGGATCATGGGCATGATTAGCGAGCAAATGTAAGCTGAAGTGCAATTCCGGTGATCCTGTGACATAATAGAATTGATGCAAGTGTGTTCTTGGTTGTATTTCGTGACCTTCCAAGCCTTGGCTCTTTTGGAACAACACGCATGCAATCTCCACTGACATTCAGGAGATTTCGTACATACCACAGTATAGTACGTCTTATTTGACTCTTCTGTTTTAAATGTAACGTTTTGCTGAATGGACCACGACTTCAGCTTACAAATAAGATCTTCTTTTTCCTGAAACAAATCCCCGACGCTGATGCAGTCTTCGCTTGCTGCTGTCGCGTCCAAATAGGGTGCCGTATTTACTTCTGCAACGGCTAAGTCTACCCAACCATCATCTTCTAGCGGATCGAGGCCGGGATCTTCTAGTTGGACAAAATCGTTATTCGCAACCATACCATCAAAGAATGCTACCTCATTCAATCCAGCAGCATATTCCACGCTATCCTCCCCCTGATCACCTTCACCGATTTCATCATCATCACTCCCACACACATCAATATCACCCGTAGCTACATAAGGCTCGGGTGCAATATATGATGGTTGTGGTCGGTGTATTGTGGATGGTTCAGGGTGAGAAGACCGGAAAGATGTGGACGGACATGCTTGGAATGCGCTGCTTGGATCGTGTTGGAATGATGCGGAGGTGTGGGGAAATCTGCGTTTAGTATATAAATTGTTATTATAATATTATTCCCTAATTTTTTCATAACTAAATCATCACTTGTTTCAAATTTATTTACCTGTGGAAGGCTGTATATGGTAGTTCTTGCTGTTCTTCTGGGGTGCATGTAACTGCAGCAGTCGGCTGGAAGAACCTGGATTTATGCATTTTATTAAATGTTTGAATATTAATATACAGGTATTACTAAAATGCTTAAATATGGGTTTATAAAATGTTTACCCATGTGCTTGAAGATTTGAATAATGTTGTTTATAGTTATATCCACCGGCACTGACGGCATCATCGTTGACCATGTGACCGTACCTCCAGGAACTATCTCCAGCATTACCATCAAAATTATCCGTTGGAGGGGCATCTGATACTTCCAATTGCTCCTTCTGAACCAAAAGTTCAAAAGAATGCTGGGTGTTTGAGAGACCGAAATCTATCATCGAAGATATTGATGCATCGTCTGTAATTTCAACCAATGCATTTCCACTGAACATAGGCCAGATACAACTTAACTTGACCCTACTTTCACGGGGATCGTATTTCGTAATTTTGTACACTTTTGCCTCTAGTTCATCATATGTCGTTGATGCTTCCAATCGCATGATTCGTGCAGACCCGCCCATATACTCGGGACCTTGTGCACTTGTGATAACCTGGCCATCGTATTTACATACAACAAATATACTTGGGGAGGCCATAATCCTGCACAAATATAATTTCTTATGTTGTGTTGAAATTGCCAAAAAAATTCAAACTCGAAGATTGCAGTGAAACCATGAGACTCTCACCTAATCACAACAAAATGTGATCCACAATCGATTGTTAAAAAAGTTTAGTTTTTGCAGTGAAACGAGAAGGAAAATGAATCTAAAGATGCAAGTTTAGTTTAGTTCTTAGACTTATTTAAAGAAGTTTAGTTTTTGCAGTGAAACGAGAAGGAACTGTTCTACTGCTCGAAGAGGGCAAAAAAAATGGATAGTGGAGAAAGTTTGAAATTGCAAAAAAAATTCATACTCGAAGATTGCTTACTTCGAATACTTTATAAACTGTTCTACTGCTCGAAGATTGCTTACTCGCAGACTATGGTACTGAACTTCACCTTCTTCTAAAACTCCACACTTACACAAAATTGATAGCGGAGAAGAACTGATCGAAGTAAATGGATAGTGAGCGGTGTAGGGTGCAAATTTGACAGAGATGAAATGAAATGGGTAGTGCGGAGACATATTTATAGCGATCTGATATTGAAGAGAGCGGGTTCTAACAACCCGCCCTCTTATTCACCAGAGTCTAATTATTTTTGCATCGTAGACCGCGTGATTTTTGATGTGACAACAAAGTACAAATAGTACTTGAATAGTACTGATTTGACAACTCATAAATTAATGAAGAGGGCGGGTTCTAACAACCCGCCCTCTTATTCACCAGAGTCTAATTATTTCTGCATCGTAGACCGCGTGATTTTTGATGTGACAACAAAGTACAAATAGTACTTGAATAGTACTGATTTGACAACTCATAAATTAATGAAGAGGGCGGGTTCCAGGAACCCGCCCTCTTAGTTTCTGAAAGTGATTTGACAACACACCAGATGAAGTAAAAAGGAGTGTAATAAGACCGCGTGATTTTTGAAGAGGGCGGGTTCCTGGAATCCGCCCTCTTCATTAATTTGACTAATTAATTATTGAAGAGGGCGGGTTCCAGGAACCCGCCCTCTTAGTTTCTGAAAGTGATTTGACAACACACCAGATGAAGTAAAAAGGAGTGTAATAAAAAGCATTTCTGAAGCCACCGATTATTCACGCACAAACATTGATGTGACAACAAAGTACAAATAGTACTTGAATAGTACTGATTTGAAAACTCATAAATTAATGAAGAGGGCGGGTTCCTGGAACCCGCCCTCTTCTATGCGAATAAGACCGCGTGATTTTTGAAGAGGGCGGGTTCCTGGAATCCGCCCTCTTCATTAATTTGACTAATTATTGAAGAGGGCGGGTTCCAGGAATCCGCCCTCTACATTTCTGAAAGTGATTTGACAACACACCAGATGAAGTAAAAAGATTGTAATAAAAAGCATTTCTGAAGCCACCGATTATTCACGCACAAACATTGATGTGACAACAAAGGACAAATAGTACTTGAATAGTACTGATTTGACAACTCATAAATTAATGAAGAGGGCGGGTTCCTGGAACCCGCCCTCTTCTATGCGAATAAGACCGCGTGATTTTTGAAAACAACGTTTATTAACAAACAAACATTGATGTGACGACAAATAGTACTTGAATAGTACTGATGTGACCATTCATAAATTAATGAAGAGGGCGGGTTCCAGGAACCCGCCCTCTTCTTTGTGAATTAAGGGCGGGTTCCTGGAACCCGCCCTCTTCATTAATTTAGGAATTGATGTGACTACTTATTGAAGAGGGCGGGTTCCAGGAACCCGCCCTCTTCACAGGAGACGAACCCGTTCACCTCTATAAATACCGAGCCTCTCACTGTCATCAACCACACAATTTCATCTCTTGATAAAACTCTCGACAAATCTCTGCTTCAGTACATTTCAATGGAGAATCAACCACTCGACAAATCTCTGCTTGTCCATCAAAATGAACACAGATCGTTCAAAATATTACACGGGGAGGAAATTTTCTAAACTTAGTTAATTTGTTTTAATTACACCTTTCATTTAATTATTGTACTTGAAAATAACAATATTTAATTTTGCAGGATGGAGATAATCTCACCGTCGTCACGCATAGCTCCGACAAATGGGTAGTTAGCGACCAAAGAATAAACCAACGGCTTAGACGGGCCGGATTTTATGAAGCGTCGTTGATTCGACATATCCAACTCGACCACGCTCTCGTCACCTCTCTGGTCGAACGTTGGAGAAAAGAGACCCACACCTTTCATCTAAGATGGGGTGAGGCCACAATCACACTCCAGGATATTGGCCTCTTACTCGGTTTACGGGTTAATGGGCTTGGGTTGGTCGGAGGAAAAATTGTTGGTCCAGATACCGACCACCCATACTGGGATACATATGCCGAGTCTGCTCTCGGACAGGTAAACAATATCATTCTGCTTTCCCTATTTAGTGTACCTATTTTATATTTTACATTATTTCTAGCTTTAACATTTAAAAAAATACTAATATCAGGCACCAGGAGGCCACAGTAAGGGGTATAAAATCAATCTGAACTGGTTAAGAGACACATTCAGTAATATCCCTGATGAAGCCACCGATGAAGTTTTGGATAGACATGCACATGCCTACATTCTGTACATGATCGGTTCTTGGTTGATGCCGGACCAATCAGTAACGCATGTCCATCCGTTATACCTGGCTTCCTAGCGGATTTTGATGTCTGTGGCCAATATGCTTGGGGAGCAGGGGTCCTGGCCTTTCTCTATAAGGAACTCGACAAAGCATGTGCTCCTACGAAGAATAAAATTTGTGGATGCAGCACATTACTTCAGGTAAATTCTTTATTTTTCACAGCTAGAATTATGCAATATTGGTTTTCTCTCTTATAATCTAAAACTTTTTTTCTAGATCTGGTCGTGGGAGCATATGTATATAGGAAGACCAGATACTATTAAAATAACTGGCTTGGATAACCCCGGAAAGCCGCTCGGCTGCTGGTGGAATGGGAAGAAAGCATATAAGGCTCCTCGTCGAGTGCTTAGGTACTATAGAGATGAGTTAGATCGCATGGAGGCGGCTCAGGTAATCATAATTTGGGTAATTTAATTTGTTTTACAATTTTGAAAATACCTAAATCACAATTTTTTTTCTATGTCATTTGCGCAGTTTCTGTGGACGCCTTATACAGCAGATCGTCTACAAAACTTACCCGGCATCTGTCTCGAAGGAGAGCCGGTATGGCGGGCTCGATGCCCACTCCTCTGCATCAATGTTGTTGTTATGCACCTCCCAGATAGGGTATTGCGGCAGTTTGCTAGATTGCAACATATTCCTGTCCTGCCGCCTTCGCCTATGACAGTAGAGGGAGACATGCGAGGAGGAAATACGGAGCGTGATTGGAGGGAGCATCATCATCAGTATTTGCTGAGATGGGAGGATAGGCAGCATAGTATTGCCTTACAGCAAATAGGTGACCACACAGCTACCGACGCTACCAAAGTATATCTACAGTGGTATAAGCGTGTCACCGTAAGATATCTTTCTGCTCCTCCACAAGACTTCCCAAACATCTCGCGGTACGAGCCTAGAGGACACATGGAACGAGATTTGGTAAGCCGCCCTCTTTATATCATATTACTTTTTTTTAACATCCGGCGGTATGAGTCAATACTTATTTCTTATTTCTAATGTAACGACAGGCTCGTGGGTTGCATCTCGTACAAACAATGGTGCAGGAACCATACCCGACTGATGCTGGTCCGGCATCTCAGGCTCAATTTTCAAATCTCGACCAATTTATTGGTGGTGTACTTGGTTCACATGGTATTTCTCAACATTTATCGCCGGCACCGGAGCCGCAGTATCAGCCGGCACCGGAGCCGCAGTATGAACCGGCACCGCAGCCGCAGTATGAACCGGCACCGGAGCCGCAGTATGACCCGGCACCGCAGCCGCAGTATTACCCGGCACCAGAGCCGCAGCATCAACGAGATCCAGCGCAGCTGGATCAGTGGTTTGGATCACCATACAGTCAACAGCAACCCTGGCATACCGGACAGGCGCAACAACAACAGACTTGGGGATCAAGTTTTGCAGAACAGCCGTCTTGGGGGTTAGGTTCAGCGCATCAACAGCACTCTTGGGGGTCAGGATTTGCGCAGCCATGGGGCCAAGATTTTGTACAACATCAGCCGCATGAAATCGGGACAGGTTCTTCGCTACAACTGCCCAGTTGGAACACGGATTTAGCGTCCTACACAAATTTGTTGGGAAGCAACACATATCCGACACCTGTCCCACATTCAGGTTCAGGATTTGTGGATCAACAGCCTGTCCAAGACGTTGCTGAAGACGAAGCTGAAACAGAACCCGAACCCGAAGCAGCAGAGCAGACGCCGACGCCGCCACCGCCATCTATCCAAGAAATAGGTGGTTCCTCCAGTCATCCGAGGAGGCATAGGCTTATGTCAAGCCTTCTCGGATTTCATAAAGGAAAAGGGATAGGAAAAAAATAGCATTTACATTTTACAAATAGATAGGATTTTTTGGCATTGTAACTTTTGACGGATTCATTCTGTAAAAAACAATTTGATATAGTGAAATTTTATTATTTCATTTAAATATTTTTTTTGTCTATTTTATTTTATTTTTAAGAATTATAATTATAATTATAATAATAATTATATTATAATTATAAACGATAATAATTAAAATTAACAAAATAATTTAATTAAAAAAAATAGGGGCGGGTTCTGGGAACCCGCCCCCTATACAAAAGTATAGGGGGCGGGTTCCCAGAACCCGCCCTCTATAGAAAACTATAGAGGGCGGGTTCTGGAAACCCGCCCCCTATACATTTGTATAGGGGGCGGGGTCCCAGAACCCGCCCCCTATAGTGGGGGTGGGGGGGGCCACGGGTGGTTTGAAACCACCCGTTTCTGCTAAATAAAATTCCCCCCCCCTATTTTAATAATTTAATTTTAAATTTATAATATTTCAAAAAAAAACCCTTAACATTTTATGTTCAATTTCAAGATTCTAAAGTTTTTAGTTTAAGGTAAAGTTTTTTTTAAGGTTAAGAGTTTTCTTAGTCAAGTTCAAGATTTTGAATTTAGGTTTGGGTTTTGGAGTTAGGTTAGGGTATCAATAAATTCATATTAAACATCACTACATAAGGTTTTTCAACAAATTAGCAAATTATAAGAATCACCTTCTAACGGGTTCGGAGACTCGCCACTATAATTAATAGTGGAGAGACCGTTTCCTTTAATCTCACCATCCGTTCAACAATGGATAGTGAGATGAATTTTGTATCTCGTGCTTTTTCAGTTGAGAGAATCCGAACCCTCTTCTAACCCCAAACATGCATGGTAACATCCCAATTGAAGAATCCACCACCATCCAAGACTCCACTCGTTAACAACCTTCAACCCTACCACATATGTTAAATTTAACAAATTAAATCATCTTCTCCACCCCTTTACAAATATCAACACCACCAAATTAGGCCACTCTCATTAATCTCAAGCTCATCATATTCTTAGATTAAACTACTTGACTCATCTTCATCATCAAAAAATAAAACTTAACATTTTCAAAATTCAATGTCAACAAATTAAACTTAAACATTCTAAAATCTCATCATTAAAAATTAAACTTGACAGCCCAAAACAGACAAGTAACAAAAATTTCTACAAATTTTACCTGATCACTGTAAAAGGGGTTGCGGGTGGGCTCGGCTCTGTCTTGGGGAGGGGGCCAGTGAAGGCGGCGGAATCCTTGTGGTGTACCGTTTCACACAAAACTTCCAACGGTGTCGTAAATTGAAAGTTGCTCTAGACGTGTCATCTCAGTTCAGGTCTCCATAAATTCTCCGCATAGGTGGTTATAATCACACACCCTCGGCAGAACGAAAGTTTTAATTTGATCATCATAGGCGACACCCCAGCTCCATAAAAATCCACATAACATAATAGTGAACAAATCTATAGATTAAGTTAGAGAAATGTTGGCAAACGGCGAAAGCATAGAATCATCCAATATAACAATAATCTATTAACTCTTTTAATGAGTGATACACATGATAAAAATTGATACCTCTTAGGGTCACGGATTTAACGGTTTACCAATATAAAACAATTTTCCACGGCCAAATCAACCGTAAAAGAGTATCAAAATCACATTGAAATCGGTGAACACAGAAAATAGGGGAAAATAGGGGGAAAAAACTCCTCAGATCAGGTCTCCATAAAAAAATTCTGCATGGATGGTAAATAACCAAACTCGGAAGAACGAAAGTTTATTTTTGATCATCATTGAAGTCCCCGTTGCTATTATCATTGAAAAGCTCAAAGCAAATAAAAGAAAATATTTAGGTAGATGAAGCGTACCTAGTAGCCGGCTGTGAGAAGAACGCAGAACTGATGAATTTATAGAGAAAACAAAAGGATGTGTGGTGCCCTAAACCCTAGGATGGCAAATCGTTTGGTTTTTTAGGCCCAGAATCACAAATATGGATATGGGGGTGGCAGTGCGAATGGATCGATTGCCATCTACAGCCCAGACCTGATTAAAATGGATAGAGCTCTTAGGGCCCATCACAAAATCAAAAAAAATAAAACTAAAATTAAATAAAAATAAAAATGATGCTTTATCTTAGACATGTTTGTTTTGTTAGAGTGTTTTTTTTAAGGAGCCGAAGGTCTTGCATAATAACGAGTGAAGGGCAGGAATTCTGGTGTTCGTTCGGGAGTTGCTTGTGCATAAAATTAGGAGTTTAAAGTTTATGTTTTGCAGTGTCGTTACAAAAATAGAAGTTCTTGAATCAAAATAGAGGGAAATAATATAGTTAAGAAAGAGAGGTAATAAAATAATTAAAAAGTACTTGATGTAACAAACTCTAGTCTAACTCAAGAAAACTTTTGACTTGAAACTCTCGATTTTGTACATACCACACAAGAAATTATGGTTGTGGAGTCATGGATTTTACTGATAAACAAACACGAAAGTTATAACCCTAGGCTAAAATAACGACCTAGGCTAAAATAACGAGTTGGAGCTCCTGATTTTCCAAGCTGCGGCGAAACAAACAAACCCTTACTGGATAATGTTCATCCTTGATTCTGCGACCATCTGATACAAGAACGAGAAGTATCTAAACTATATAGAAATTCGGTGCACACATGCATTAGACCATGAAGACGAAGACAGAACAATGTAGCCATCCAAAATAATCAGCTGATTTTCAATGCCATTTTTTCTATCAGTTATACCCATTTGAGTGATTTATTGGTTCAAATGTCTCCATTTATCAACCAAGATCTTACAAAAAAACCAACTAAAATCTAATTCTAAACAATTTAAAATCATTGTCTAGTTTAAGTGTAGAACTTTTATCTCTTTTATAATGCGAACTCTAAAGATGTATGGATCATGCCATCAATCCAACTCTCCTTTCTTATAAAAGAATTTTAGAGGCATATTAAGAACCCCGATCTAAAATTATAGTTAAATCGCACAAATTTATTTTAACCATTCATTATCTACTGTACATACACACTATTTCCCCGATGCGGGAAAAACTACCACCATACATCCACGTGAAAACCACATGCGGAAAAAAGAGAAGGGCCAACTTTGGTGTTTTCTCCACTATACCTGAGGGGGATAAAGTGTCATCTTTACTATCATAACTTGAAATCCCTATAATCAACAAAATAAAAATGTAAAAAATGGCAAAATTTCAAAGGCCAAAAGTTGAGAATTGGAGACGTTCATCCTATCCACCATAAAGAAAAAATAAAAAGAAAAGCGATGGAGGTCCTTTTCGGGTCTCCGTCAGATGTTGTCTTCTGTCGATCTTCAGGGTGGATCTTGGAGGTGATCTCCTGTTGCGTGTGGGTCTCAATGGGTTTTGAGGAGATTGGTGGTTTTGAGGAGTTTGCGCCGAGTACCTGCAAAGAAGTCCCGGGGTGGTTTGGTACCACCGAGGACCCTCCGACGATCAAGTTAGCACAAGATCCGAGCAGAGTAACGGCTAAGTGGTGTGAAAACAACTTACCTGACCCCTCTGTGGTGGGGGTTTATATAATGTCAGCAGCACGCAATAGCAGGCGCGAGAATTTCGCCGGCAGTTACACCCCCGGCATCACGCCCTCGTAATAAGCGGATCGCCCATTAATGGGGATCGTGATGGCGTGGAACGTAGGATGTTGCCGACGGAGAATCCGCGCATGGCGAGATTTGCGGAGCGGCGTTTACGCTTGTGAGTGGTGGAGTTGGTCGGTCGAAGGGACTGAGAAAGATGGCCTCGGCGGGAGAGCTCGGGAACGAGCGGGAGGGCCGAGGTATCTTGGTCCTGTGGTAGCTCGGGGGCGAGCTGAGAGGCTGAGGAGGCCAATTTGTAGGGGGCTCTGAGGTGAGCCAGCTTGTGCTTGCAGGTCGGGTACATGGGTGGCCTGGTCGGCCCTTTTTTCTGAGTTCTGAGACACATCATCTGCCACGTGTCCTGATCTGGGAGATCGCCAACATAGAGCATCATCATTAGCCCCCCACTCTTATCCCGACCAGCTGGCGGGTCGGGTCAAGAGTGGACTGTCGGGCCGCCCGGGGTGAGCTCCCTCCTAAGATTTCGTCGGGACGCGTCCCCGGGCTGTCGGCTGTCTTTTCTGCCAGCGAATCCAGGCGAGATCTCTGCATTTAAGGAAGGTGCGCCGGTTCGTGCATCCTGTCACTGAAGCGACGGTCTGCGTGTCAAGCGTCGGTTGGCCGATGCGACGTGTGCAGACCTGCGGCGTTTGATGGGATGCGGCACAGTGTGAGAACGACAAGTGGAGCAATCGGATCCGTTGGATGCAAGGAGGCGCTTTGGCGCGAGATGAAGGGCGCCATTGGATGAGGGCAATTGCGGTGATAAATAAGGGTGGAGCCCACTCCAGGGCCCCTATTCCTTCATATTTCCTCACTCTAAGTCCTGGTTGCTCGGCGCTCGTCTTCTTTCTTCTGCTTTCGTTTTCCGAGAATCCCTCTTCTCCAGGTTAGATGTCTTCTTTCGCAGAATTTGTAGATGTCGTAAGAGTAAATTATAGGGACCCTCTAGTTGAGCCTGAGTCTTCCCGGGGAGCAGGGATCAGATCCTCTTCTCGGGATCGTGCGGCGGGGGCAGCCTCCAGGGAGGAGGCGGTAGACGCTGCCCCCGGCGCTTTATGCTGGGTGAGGCATAAGGACGAGCTTGCCAATGCTCGGGCTCGCTTCCACATCCCCTCACGTTATACTCTTCGTCTGGCCAATGAGGGAGAGAGGGCAGACCAAGTACGGGGTAGGGAGATCGCCCTGTACTTGGAAGCTTTTTGGGATGGAATGCGCATGCCCTTCTCTCCCGAGGTCTTCGAAGCGCTAAACTTCTTCGGGCTAGCCCCTGGCCAGTTAGTGCCGAACTCATGGAGGATTCTCCTCGGCTTCCTGATCTGCCTGAAGCTACAGGCGGTTCCCTTCAGCCTCTCCATCCTTGATTCTTCCCTTGTTTTCAAAAATCATCCTGGGGGTCGAACGGGCGACCCGAAGTGGGTCTACCTCTCTTTAAGGAAGCGACAGGGGGGCGCCACCAGGACAGGAGTTGTAGTCCTGCCTTCTTCCATTCACGACTGGAAGAAGAAGTTTTTCTTCGTCACGCCGCCTGTCACGCCCCGCTTCCCAGAGTGCGCTAAGATCGGCACGTGACAGCCAACCATATAACCTGTGGATAGGAAACATCCATCCACACTCATATTACAGCTGTCTATAAGATATCAAGAACAGGAAAGTAAAATAAACTATCTAATACATGTCTATATGCCAGAATAAACGAGTCAAAAAATAATATGCGGAAGCAATAAATCCAAAAAACAGTAACATCTGGAAAGTACGGAAATAACTAAACTAATTGGATACTAACAGGATCTTCACTGCTCGTCCTGTCGGCTGAAGTGTAACGGTATATGTGAAGTGCAGCGGTGAAACTAATCCGTGCTATTGGGTTAACTACTCTCAAGTCTGTGAAATCAATTTGATGAATCATCGATGTAACTCAATAGTATCCCGTGCGTGCCCGGGACCACGGTCCAGATTCTCGGGCTGAATCCGAGACATGCCGCTGGGAACTAAACAAGAAACATGTACAGATGAATGATGTCAGCAGCAGCATCCCCGGGCTGGCCTAACCCGTAAAACTGATCAGTATAAGTATCGAACTGTCGAGTTACAAGTCAGGTTTCATCATTGATTTCCCCATACCCCCTAATTATGTGTTCAAGTCAGGTATTGATAAATCTGAAACTAATGCCAACGCAGGATCAAGTAGGAACATGTTTGTCTATACAGACAACAGGATATGTCCATCGGGACAACATGTCAGGATTGTCGACATTAGAAACAGGATCAGGTAACATGTCAAGTAATGGTGTATCAGGTCGTGTCAAGTAGTGCACAGTGAATCAAATGGGTGCCCAACAGTACAATGTAGCAAGTATTGAATCAGGGTAAAAGTACGGATGTACGATAAAAGTATGGATGCACAAATATCTATCAGGGGTTACATCATGACTATGTAGGATGCACGTTATCAAGCATAGGGTACTAATGTAATAATAATATGAGTTAATATAATATGGCATGCAACTAGGTACATAATTAATGGTATGGATGAACAAATATCGATCAGGGGTTACATTTACAGCTCCAAGTCTAAGTGGGATGCACATTATTAAGCATGGGGCGTTACTACAATAATAACATGAATTAATATGATCTATAGATGCAGTTATATATGTTTTAAATGATATGGATGCAAACGGGTATCCGAAAATGGTAAAACTTTAATATGGATGTATAATGTGATAAACGGGTAACATTTTACTCATATGGATGCATAATAATATACCTAGCATGAAGCAAAATGAACTAGCATGCAACTAGATATGTAAATAACGATATGGATTCATACGGATATCCGAAAACAGTAAAACTGTAAAATGGTAATGTGGGATGCATAACTAAACATTATGTGATGTTATTATTCAAATGGGTGCAGTATATTGTAGTATAGCATGTAGCAAGATTAACTTGCCTCGATGGATCACAATACGGATACGTACGGCACGTCCGACATTGGTAAATCGTCGCAACGCACACACGGAACGCGGGACGGGTCCAGGCAAGGTAAGAGGGTAATCACGCGAGCAAGGGACGTTCGCTGGATCGGCAGCGTCGACGCGACTCCGGCGATGGCTGGAAAACAAGATTTCAAGAAAAGAAAAGAAAAAGAAGAAGAGGAAGAAAAAGAGAAAGGAGATTCGTGCCTACTGGAGTTTGGTGCACAGGGCCAGGGAGACGAGGTGGTGGTGTCGGGGTCACCGGCGGTGAGGTGCAGGCGATGGAGTTTGGCAAAAGGCAGGGAATGCTAGGGTTTGGTGTGCAGGTTTAGGTTCTGGGTGCAGGGATCTTGGGTGTGCAGGCTCGGGGTTGGAGAAGATGGAGATGGAGGAGAGAAGAAGATGATGGCGACGACGAGGTGGTCGGCGACGGGATGAGTTGAGGAGCTAGGGTTTGGGTTTGCAGGGTTCTTGGTGTGCAGGCTCGGGAAAGGAGGAGGAAGAAGAAGAAGATGATGACGAGGAGGAGGAGGAGAAGAGGATGGAGATGAGGGTTGAGTTTTGAGAATGCTGGGCTTAGGATTAGGGTTAAGTTTGTATGGGTTCTCGCGGGGGCGCTGGGGGGTTTTTTAAGAGGAAGAAGAAGAAAAGAAGAGAGAATGAAGGAGGGAGGTGACCGGATCGTGGAGGCGGTGACCAGAGTCGAGAAGCGAATAGTGTTCGCGAGAGGAGAGAGAGAGGGATCGAGAGGAGAGAGAAAAAGAAGAGAGAGAGATGCGCTGAGAGGGGGGAGAAAGAAAGAAAGGAAGAGAGAGAGAGAGAATGCTGCGGGAGAGAGAGATAGAGAGAGAGAAAGAGGTTGTTATTAAAGTTAAGATTTTAATTTTAAAAAATATGTTTAGTTATATAAATTTGAACTGTGTTGATAATAATTAAAATATTGTATTAATAAAAATTTGATATTCTGGTAAATACAAACTTACTCCAAAATACGCCCAGGTTGGGTCTAAAAATTCAGTTTTAAAATACGAAAAATATATGTGTCGACCAAAACTAAAATTAGATATCCGGGTAACGAAAATGCATACTCCCGAGAACGGATGCACGTACGTGCGCGTAGCCATCCAAACAAATCTGTTTCACTGAACGGGACGAGGACAAGATACGCGGATACTACCACAGGATCAGGGGTATCATGCAGGCCATGCAATATATATTTTTTTGAAATATTTTATGTGACTTTAAATGTTATACTTAAAAATGTTGATGCCAGATATAATGCGAGTATGCAATGTATAAATTAAAATGAAAGTACACGAGTGTACGTAATAAGTCAGGATAGATTATAAACATAAATCAAGACTGGTTTCAAGCATGCAGGTCGGGTCGGATGCAAATACAGATGTCAAAACACTATTCGCACTCAAGACACAGTAAATCAGGAAAATACCATAATAAAGAAATACGTGAACTAGAACTGGTATAAATGAACTAGGGTGTTACATTATAACCAACTACAAAAGAATTTCGTCCTCGAAATTCCCCAAAATAAGAAAAGATAAATAATCAAGAATCTACAAGAAGAGATCTGGAAACTTCTGTCGAATCTCGTCTTTTCGTTCCCAAGTCGATTCTCCGTGCGAGCGATCTCCCCAAGAAACAAGTACGAGAGAGATAACTTTGTTCTTAAGGACCTTTTCTCTTCGATCAACAATCGACATCGGTCGCTCCTCAAAGGTCAAATCCTCCCATACAGTCAGCTCCGAACGATCTAGCACGTGTGTTTCATCTCGAACATACTTACGGAGTTGAGATACATGAAATACGTCATGAACATTCGCCAAAGATTGTGGTAACGCCAATCGATAAGCCACTTCTCCAACACGCTCCATAATCTCGAAAGGCCCCATGAATCGAGGACTAAGCTTGCCTCAACTGCCAAAATGAATCACTCCTCCAGTCGGTGATATCTTCAAGAATACCATATCACTAACAGTGAACTCTAGAGGTCTTCTCGATGTGTCGGCCCAACTCTTCTGTCGATCTTGTGCTGCCTTCATATAATTTCGGATGGTATTAACCTTCTCAACTGTTTACGATCAAATCCGGTCCCAACAATCATCGTTCTCCATCATCGTCCCAACAAACGGGTGAACGACACTTGCTACCATACAATGCTTCGAATGGAGCCATTTGAATAGTCGCCTGAAATCTGTTATTGTAAGAAAACTCCACCAAGTGTAGATGATCCTCTTACGAACCCTTGAAGTCTACCATGCAAGCTCTCAACATGTCTTCAAGAGTCTGGATCATTCTCTCCGACTGGTCATCTTTCTGAGGATGATAAGCGGTGCTAAACTTCAATCGCGTTCCCAAACTTTCCTGTAAGCTCCTCCAGAAGTGCGATAAGAATCGGGTATCACGATCAGAAATGATGCTCATAGGTACTCCATGCAATCTCACAATCTCCTGCATGTAACGTTCTGCTAACGCTTCCGTTGACTGACTAACTCGAAATGGTATGAAATGAGCCGCCTTGGTCAATCGATCAACAATCACCCAAACTGCATTGTTGTCCTTTGGACTCCGCGGTAAAGCTGTCACGAAATCCATGGTTATATGTTCCCACTTCCATTGAGAAATCGGAAGTGGTTGCAATAAACCAGCAACCTTTTGATGTTCAGTCTTAACTTGCTGACACACCAAGCACTTCGCTACAAAGCGAGCAATCTCCCTTTTCATGTCTTCCCACCAGAAATGCTGTCTTAGATTGCGGTACATCTTCGTGCCTCCTGGATGTACGGAATATGCGGAACTGTGCGCCTCCTTCGTAACTTCTTCACGAATATCTCCTTTTGGCACACACAAACGGCTACCATATCGCAACGAACCATCTTCATGAATCAACAAGTCCGTTCGAAGTCCTGCTTCAACTTGTTCTCGAAACTTCTGCAATCTTGGGTCCTGTGACTACGCTGCTTTAATATTATCGATCAACGGCGACTGTACTTGCAGCTGCATCAACTGTACCGAAGAATGCGGTAGTACGATCTCCAGCTCGAATCTCCGAAAGTCTTCGATAAGCTCCTTCTGTGCAGTCAACGTCCGAATTGCTGGCAACCGACTAAGCGCATCCGGCACAACATTAACTTTCCCTGGATGGTACTTAAAATCAAGATCGTAGTCAGCCATCGACTCCAACCATCCACGTTGCCTCATGTTAAGCTCTTTTTGCGTGAACACATACTTTAGGCTTTTGTGATCGGTGAATACTTCAACCCTTTCGCCCAGTAAGTAGTATCTCCAAATCTTCAAAGCGAAAATCACAACTGCTAGCTCCAAATCATGAGTTGGGTAATTCATCTCATGGATCTTCAACTGTCTCGATGCGTAAACTATAACTTTCCCATGCTGCATCAAAACACATCCCAAACCTTTCCCAGATGCGTCGCTATGAATCATCAATCCTCCGGAACCGTCTGGTATGGTCAAAATAGGAGCGGTTATCAATCTTTGCTTCAACGCCTCAAAAGCTGACGTACATTTATCCGTCCATCCGAACGGTACTACCTTCCGTGTAAGCTTGGTTAAAGGTTCAGCCAAACGAGCAAAATTCTCCACGAATCTTCTGTAATATCCGGCAAGTCCAAGAAAACTTCTGATCTCTGCTACGTTCTTCAGAATCGGCCAATCTTGAACTACTGCAATCTTTTCAGGGTCAACGGCGATTCCATCTCCGGATACAACATGCCCCAAAAACATCACTTCTTCAAGCCAAAACTCGCACTTGCTCATCTTTGCATACAATCTGTCTTGCCTCAATGTCTGCAGTGCGATCTTCAAGTATTCTGCATGCTCTTTAATGCTTCTCGAGTAGACCAGAATATCATCGATGAACACCACTATAAACTAGTCCAAGAACGGTGAAAAGATTCGGTTCATCAAGTCCATAAATATCGTCGGTGCATTCGTGACTCCGAATGGCATCACTAAATACTCGTAATGTCCATACCAAGTTCGGAACGCGGTCTTACAAATATCTTCTGATTTAACTCGGACCTGATGATATCCGGATCGCAAATCCAGCTTCGAGAATACCCTCGCGCCACTGAGTTTCTCGAACAATTTACCAATGCGAGGGATCGAGTACTTGTTCTTAATAGTCACCCAGTTTAATTCTCGATAATCGATGCACATCCTCCTTGTGCCATCTTTCTTCTTGACTAGAAGAACTGGAGCTCCCCAAGGTGAATTGCTGCTGCGAATCCAACCCTTCTCAAGCAATTCGGTAACCTGCTTCTTGATTTCTTCCAACTCCACTGGTGCCATTGGATAGTACGCCTTTGAGATTGGCGCTGCACCAGGAACAAGATCGATCACAAACTCCATATCTCGTTTTGGCGGTAAACCCGAGATGTCCTCGAACACGTCCATGAACTCTCGAACTACAGCCAGCGCTTCCTCCTTATCAACTTTTATCGATGAAAGAACATTTCTTATCGGCCTAGCCCTAAACTCGACTGGCCCGACAGAACTTCTTCCTCCAGCAAAAACAAACTCTGGATGTCCTGGAATCTAGAAAATCACTTTCTTTGCCCTACAATCAATGTGAGCGTGGAAAGTGCCGAGAAAATCCATTCCCAAGACAACATCATAACTGCCGGTATCGATCACCAAGAAATCTGTAAATAACTCCCGTCCGCAAACAACAACTGAACAATCCTTACATTCTCTACTAGATATGATCTTCCCATTCTCAGTGTGTATGTCCCAACAACTAGACAGGGTCGTGCAAGAAATCGAATGTGCAGCAATAAACTTGGACGACATAAAACAATGGGATGCACCAGAATCGAATAACGCTAATGCGGGAAAATCATGAACAAGTAGGATACCTGAAACGACTTCATCTAAAGCCAAGACACTGAAGAAGATAAGCATGGTAAAGAGGATTCAAGCTTGCGATAAAATATAAACTGGTAAACAATGCAACCGAGAGAGTAGGGTAATACAATGACCATAAAATAAGGAGATGAATCAAGACTAGGACTCCAAGTTACTTAAATAGAGTACCACACTGTAACCATGCTGCAGTTCATAGTTACAATCATATAACTCCGTTCAAGTCGCCCAAATCCTAGTATCAGAATAAAAGGAATAGGACGGAAGAAACAATAGGGAATCAAAAGAATTTCAACTCGAGATGCAAAGTTGTTTGCATATCGTCAGGACAGGGGTCAAGAGAAAGATATGATTCAAGAATTACGATAACAATGTGGCAGGACATGTTCCTAATTACGGATTTTCTGATTCGTGTATTGGGTCCAATACCCAACTATAAAAGAATTAAACCCGATTAACCTAAATCCTATGGATCTGATACCAAACAAACCCTGTCACGCCCCGCTTCCCAGAGTGTGCTAAGATCAGCACGTGACAGAGCCAACCATGCTACCTGTGGCTAGGAAACATCCCTCCACAGCCACATTACGGCTGTCTAGAGATATCAAGAACAGGAAAATAAAATAAACTATCTAGTATATGTCCATATGCCATAATAAACGAGTCAAGAAATAATATGCTGAAGCAATAAATCCAATAAATAATAAATATCTGGAAAGTACGTCCCAAAAACGGGCTCACATTAGGAAATGAAAATGCTGGAAGAAAACTAAACTAAACTAAAATACTAACAAGTCCTCACTGCTCAGCCTGTCGGCTGAAGTACTCCTGCTCGGCCTCCGACAAGGGTAGCGGATCTGGGCCATGCAAAACCCAGACGTCAGAGCGTCACGATATCAACAATAATATAAACAGGGGGTAACAGGAATGCGGGCATGAATTATAAAAAAGTACATGAATGTAATAAGTGAGCGGGGATATAGAACAGTGAAGTGTAACAGTATATGTGAAGTGCAGCAGTGAAACTAAACCGTGCTACTGGGTTAACTACTCTCAAGTCTGTGAAATCAATTTGATGAATCATCGATGTAACTCAATAGTATCCCGTGCATGCCCGGGACTACGGTCCAGATTCTCGGGCTGAATCCGAGACATGCCGCTAGGCACTAAACAAGAAACATGTACAGATGAATGATGTCAGCAGCAGCATCCCCGGGCTGGCCTGGCCGTAAAACTGATCAGTATAAGCATCGAACTGTCGAGTTACAAGTCAGGTTTCATCTTTGATTTCCCCATACCCCCAAGTTATGTGTTCAAGTCAGGTATTGATAAATCTGAAGCTAATGTCAAAGCAGGATCAAGCAAGAACAGGTTTGTCCATACAGACAACATGATATATCCATCGGGACAACATGTCAGGATTGTCGGTATTAGAAACAGGATCAGGTAACATGTCAAGTAATGGTGTATCAGGTCATGTCAAGTAGTGCACAGTGAATCAAATGGGTGCCCAACAGTACAATGTAGCAAGTATTGAATCAGGGTAAAAGTACGGATGTATGATAAAAGTATGGATGCACAAATATCTATCAGAGATTACATCATGACTATGTAGGATGCACGTTATCAAGCATGGGATACTAATGTAATAATAATATGAGTTAATGTAATATGGCATGCAACTAGGTACATAATTAATGGTATGGATGCACAAATATCGATCAGGGGTTGCATTTACAACTCCAAGTCTAAGTGGGATGCACATTATTAAGCATGGGATGTTACTACAGTAATAACATAAATTAATATGATCTATAGATACAGTTATATATATTTTAAATGATATGGATGCAAACGGGTATCCGAAAACGGTAAAACTTTAATATGGATGTATAATGTGATAAACGGGTAACATTTTGCTCATATGGATGCATAATAATATATCTAGCATGAAGCAAAATGAACTAGCATGCGACTAGATATGTAAATAACGATATGGATGCATACTGATATCCGAAAACAATAAAACTGTAAAATGGTAATGTGGGATGCATAATTAAACATTATGTGATGTTATTATTCAAATGGGTGCAGTATATTGTAGTATAGCATGTAGCAAGATTAACTTGCCTCGATGGATCACAATAAGGATACGTACGGCACGTCCGACGTCGGTAAATCGTCGCAACGCACACACGGCACGCGGGACGGGTCCATGCAAGGTAAGAGGGTAATCACGCGAGCAAGAGACGTTCACTGGATCGTCTGGATCGACAGCGTCGACGCGACTCCGGCGATGGCTTTAAAACAAGATTTCAAGAAAAGAAAAGAAAAGGAAGAAGAGGAAGAAGTAGAGAGAGGAGATTGGTGCCTACTGGAGTTTGGTGCACAGGGGCCAGGGAGACGAGGTGGTGGTGTCGGGGTCACCGGCGGTGAGGTGCAGACGATGGAGTTTGGCAAAAGACAGGGAATGCTAGGGTTTGGTGTGCAGGTTTGGGTTCTTGGTGCAGGGATCTTGGGTGTGCAGGCTCGGGGTTGGAGAAGATGGAGATGGAGGAGAGAAGAAGGTGATGGCGATGACGAGGTTGTCGGCGACGAGATGAGTTGAGGAGCTAGGGTTTGGGTGTGGTGTGCAGGCTCGGGAAAGGAGGAGGAAGAAGAAGAAGATGATGATGAGGAGAAGAGGATGGAGATGAGGGTTGAGTTTTGAGGAGGCAGAGGAGGCTGGGCTTAGGGTTAGGGTTAAGTTTGTATGGGTTCTCATGGGGGCGCTCGGGGGTTTTTTAAGAAGAAGAAGTAGAAAAGAAGAAGAGAGAATGAAGGAGGGACGTGAGCGGATCGCGGAGGCGGTGACCAGAGTCAAGAAGCGAACAGTGTTCGCGAGAGGAGAGAGAGAGGGATCGAAAGGAGTGAGAAAAAGAAGAGAGAGAGAGAGAGAGAGAAGCGCTGAAAGGGGAGAGAGAGAGAAAGAAAGGAAGAGAGAGAGAATGCCGCGGGAGAGAGAGAGAGATAGAGAGGGAAAGAGATTGTTATTTAAGTTAAGATTTTAATTTAAAAAAATATGTTTAGTTATACAAATTTGAACTGTGTTAATAATAATTAAAATACTGTATTAATAAAAATTTGATATTCTGGTAAATACAAACTTACTCCAAAATACGTCCAGGTTGGGTCTTAAAATTCAGTTTTAAAATACGAAAAATATATGTGTCGATCAAAACTAAAATTAGATATCCGGGTAACGAAAATGAATACCCCCAAGAACGGATGCGTGGATGCTACCACGGGGTCATGGGTATCATGTAGGCCATGCAATGTATTTTTTTTGAAATATTTTATGTGATTTTAAATGTTATACTTAAAAATGCAGATGCCAGATATAATGTGAGTATGCAATGTATAAATTAAAATGAAAGTGCACGAGTCTACGTAACAAGTCAGGATAGATCATAAACATGAATCAAGACTGGTTTCAAGCATGCAGGTTGGGTCGGATGCAAATACAGATGTCAAAATACTATTCGCACCAAAGACACAGTAAATCAGGAAAATACCATAATAAAGAAATACGTGAACTAGAACTGGTATAAATGAACTAGGGTGTTACACCGCCCTAAGGCGAGCACTGGCCCGTGCCCACCAAGTGGTCCAGGGAAAAATGCTTGCCGGGGAACCAGTCCAATGACCCCGCCGCGGTGAGAGTGACATCGTGGGAGCCCGTCCCCCGATTTGACGTGCTGCTGTCTGATAGGGTCTTGAGTTGGACCGGGCTCAGCCCCGTTGAGTTCGTCGGTAAGTTAGGCTTGCTTTTTGGCTTTTATATTGCATGTGTCGCTGACTTCTTTGCATTTGATTTGTGCAGGACCCATGGATATGGACGAGCTCCGAGCCTCTATGCGCCAGCCGAGGAAGGTCATAAAGGCTAGAAGCGCCAACTCTTCCCGTTCGAAGCTTGCCCCGGCCCCTTCGGCCTCCATCCCAGTGCCTCCGGTGGCCGTGTCCCTTTAGAGTTCGGGGGCGGATCCCGCCCGGGAGCCTAGCAGAGCGCCGGGCCGGAAGCGGGCTCGAATTCTGGATGACCTGGTCTCGGAGGAGGAGACCGGCTTTCCATCGGAGCCACTCAAGAGGGGTTCTCGGAGGTCTCGTCGGGGCCCGCCCTCGCCGATCATGGTGGAGGAGGGGGCCTCCAGTTCGCGGTGCCCTCGGGGCTATTTGTCGTGGATAGCCTGCTGCACGAAATAGAGAAGTCGGCGGGGGGTAGGGTCCCTGGGGGACCTTCAGGGCCCAGATGGCGTCCATCATCCAGGAGGCCATGCAGGTAAGTGCTCGGTTGTTTATGAGATTCGGTGCTTCCTTCGTCTTCCTGAACTTTTTCTTATTTTTCAGGTCCTCCAGCACGTCGTCCTTGCCTTACGCATGGAGGCCGAGGTGATAGCCCCGGCGATGAAGGCCGCGGACTAGCTTACCTCGCTGGAAGAGAGCTCCAAACGGGAGCTGGAGGCGACGATAGCAAGGGTTTCCGCCCTGGAGGGCGAGGTGGAGGCCGGGAAACGGGAGGTTTCCCGGCACCGCGAGGCCGTCGTGGCTGCCGAGGTCAAGCTTGAGGACGCTCAGGCCCCTCGCCGGCAACATGAAGAAGACAGTGAGGACCCTCCGGAAAGAGCTGGGGGCGGCGGTCGAGGCGGCGAAGCGGGCCGACCTCTCGGCGGCGAAGGCGGTGGAGAGCTACAAGAAGTCGAAGGACTTCTACAATGACTTAGCCGTGGCCACCACCCGCATTTGGCACGAGGCCCTCGACGCCGTTAAGGCCGGGATGACGGAGTTCGTCGATGAAGAGCTTCGGGCGTAATACCCCCTCGCGGACGCAGATGAGCAGGGGGGAGAGATTCCTGACGAGAAGGTGGCCGAGGACCCTGCTCGACTCGTGGTAGATATCGAGGACCCCGAGGTCGTGCCTGGCCCCGAGGCCTAAAGCCCCCGTCTTTCTCCTCCTTTTATTTTGCCGCTTATGGAATTTTTGTAAGCCTTCGGGCAGTCTGTAAGTCTGGGGAGCCCAAAATACCCTTTGTAAAGACTTCTCTTTTGGTAGTAAAACTTTTTGTTTCATCAGCTTGCACTTTATCTTCTGTTTGTGAAGAATGCTCGTAAAATATCTTTTCTTGCTTCATCAGCTTGCACTTTATCTTCTGTTTGTGAAGAATGCTCATAAAATATCCTTGCTTGCACTGTTGGGCTTCCATGTCAGGTTGGCTATCTGTCTAGCGATCATTCGTCGAGTTGATTTCGATCACTTGCCAAGTGTGCCAAGCGCTGTTGAGAAGGAGGCATTTCCATGGCCCCGAAGTCGAGAGGGGATCACTCAGACTTGAACAGACCTGACGTTTCTCAATGGGGTTTCGGGTCTGCGGCATTTGATGAGCAGCATGCTACCCGCCGTAGATTTGCCGAGCAGAAGGGAGCTCATTGGCCTCGTTATGAGGGCTTCAAACCAGCAGCGTCTGGTGGGCAGGAGGATGCCCGCTGGGTATGACCGAGCAGGGAAGCTGCTCGGTGTAGGGTGTTTTTCGTCACCCCATTAAGATGAGAATACGCGCGCACTGGTCATGCGTACTACAGATTCCCCCTGCATAGGGTAGGCGGGGGTTTATTGATTGTGGGGATCCGAATCTCCGGCAGTCGCGGACTAAGCTGCCGTTAATCACCCCTCGCCTTTGGGACGAGGGAACCTCCGATTAACGGGTTAAACTGGTCATGCGAACTCAATGTGCGGTGTTGTGTTTTGAAGGGGTTTTGGATATATTGGAGGCCCCGCAGAGTTTTTATGGGGGTCCCGCTACCCAGATAGCGGGCTGGGGGTCAAGAGGGCTAGCAGCCCCCTTGCGGGGTGCGGGGCAACGCCCTGTTAGAAATTTTTTTCTAACAGAGACGGTGTCGTGGATATGTGTGTGTGTGTGTGTACATACATACATACATACATACATAAGGGGAAAATGCATCCAAAGGATGCGTGGGAGAAAGCGTTTGGGCGCTAGCGCTTTGGACGCAAGAGCTCAGGCGCTAGCGCTTTGGGCACTAGCGCCCCACGTGCCAGGCACGTGGGCGCTCGGGCGCTAGCGCAAGAGCGCTAGCGCTTTGAGCGCATGCGCCAGGCATGTGGGCGCTCTGGCGCTAGCGCTCTGAGCGCAAGAGCGCTAGCGCTTTGAGCGCAAGGACGCTAGCGCTTTGGGAGGCAAAAGGGATTTAGTCCCTGCAATGGGAATTGTACTCCCAGAAAGGAACACTTATTATGTTGTGTGTGTGTGTGTGTGAGGAGTTAAACTCTTAGGATATTTTGAGGCTGATGAAGGGGCTTGTCCCCTGGATCTTCCCCAAAGTGAGGTTTCTGGAGATGGGTCTTCTTTTTCTTCCTGTCGTTTGGCCGGATCTTGGAAAAAGGGGGTGAGACTTAAAAATCTTCCCTTTTTGAGATCTAATGGAAGATCCAAGTTCCCCTTTGTGGGTTTTGTGGTGAAAAACTATTTAGTTTTATAAAAGGAAGAGTAAAACTCTTGATTTAATTCAAAAGAAAGAAGAAGGTTTTAGAAACTTGAGGAAGGAGAAAGAGACACATGCCCTAATTTTTGGGGAATGAAAAGTATATCTTATTCATCATCATGTTTCCTTTTATAGGCTTACACATTTACACATAGCCCCTTGGGCTTTACAAAATGGCATTTGGCCTATCCCATGCCTCATGTGCTATTTCTTTTTGCACATTTGGCACGGGCTTTACAAAAATTTGGCTTTATGTCCATTCATGCATAAAAAATTACATAAAAATTATTTATTACATGATTTTTTTTATGTTGGGCATGGGGGAGGCCTGCCGCTTCATGTTCGGGCTCGACTCGGGCATGGGCCCGCTTGATGTGGGTTTGGGCCTACCTGGCTTGGGGTTGACCTTGACTTTGACTTGGTCAACCGGGGTGCAATTTTCGACCCCAACAAAGTGCCCCCATCAATGAATGCACACCGCATGCATGAGTTATGTGCATGAAATTGATGGATCTTGAAGTTGGACTTCGAGGTGGAACACCGTTCCAGGGGCGGAGCATCCCTTGGGGAGCATGATTCTCGGGGATCGGAGCATCATTCTGATTTGCGGAGCATAATTCCGAGGATCGGAGCATAATTTCGAAGGGTCAGAGCATAATTCCGAGGATCAGAGTATAATTCCGAAGAGTAGAGGCATGATTCCAGGGATCGGAGCATTATTCCGGAGAGCGGAGCATGATTCCAGGGATCGGAGCATAATTCTGATAAGCGGAGCATGATTTCAAAGGGTCGGAGCATAATTCTGAGGAGCAGCAGACATTCTGACCGAAGCATAATTTTGATGCAGAGGTTGATTCCCAGGAGAAGCATAATTTCGGGGATCGGAGCATAATTCCGAGGATCGGAGCATCATTCCGAAGAGCGGAGCATGATTCCAGAGAGCGGAGCATGATTCCAGGGAGCGGAGCATCATTCCGAAGAGCGGAGCATGATTCCAGGGATCGGAGCATTATTCCGAAGAGCGGAGCATGATTCCAGGAATCGAAGCATCCAGGGATCGGAGCATCATTCCGAAGAGTGGAGCATGATTCCAGGGATCGGAGCATCATTCCGAAGGGTTGGAGCATAATTCCGACGAGCGGCAGACATTCTGACCGAAGCATAATTTCGATGCAGAGGTTGATTCCCAGGCGAAGTATAATTCCGACAGGAAAGGCAGATACTCCGAGGCGAAGCTTGATTTCGACGTGGGGTACACTCTGAGACGAAGCATGATTCCGGCGCAGAGCTTGTTGGCTGACTTGATTCCGAGGCAGACCTTAATCCCGACGGGGAGGTCGTTGGTTGATTCCGAGCCGAAGCATAATTCCGACAGGGAAGGCAGATACACCGAAGCGAGGTTTGATTTCGACGCGGGGTATACTCTGAGACGAAGTATGATTTCGACGCAGAGCTTGTTAGTCGACTTGATTCCGAGGCGGACCTTAATTCCGATGGGGAGATCATTGGTTGATTCCGAGCCGAAGCATAATTCCGACAGGGAAGGCAGATACACCGAGGCGAAACTTGATTTCGACGCAGGGTACACTCTGAGATGAAACATGATTCTGACGCAGAGCTTGTTAGTCGACTTGATTCCGAGGCGGACCTTAATTCCGACGGGGAGGTCGTTAGTTGATTCCGAGATGAAGCATAATTCCGACAGGGAAAGCAGATACACCGAGGCGGAGCTTGATTTCGATACGGGGTCACTCTGAGATGAAGTACGACTCCGGCGCAGAGCTGGTTGGTTGATTTGATTCCGAGGCGGAGCATAATTCTGGCAGGGAAGGTAGATATCCCGAGGCGAAGCATGATTTCGACACGGGGTAAAATCTTGGACGGAGCGTGATTCCGCCGCAGAGGTTGTCGGTTTGATTTGATTTGGGTTGACATCAGCATCGCTATACTGGAATATGGTACCAGAAGCGAATCATCATTTGCCATGAGAGGATTTGGGGATTTTGGTTTGGGTCGGCATCTGTATTGCTGCACTGGAATAATGTCAGGAGCAACTCATCATTTGTCCTTTCCCTGTTGGGAGGCGATGGTTTAGGAGACAAGTTTAGATCCCTATCACCTAAGGATTTTCAATTTTATGGGCCGTAAGGGTCCCATAAAAGCATTTTCTCCCTACGAGCCGAAAGGATCTCATAGGTGTATTTTCTCCTTAGGAGTCCTGAGGACCCCAAAGTGTGCTTTTTCTTTGTGAGTCGTAAGGATCCCACGAAGGTTTGTTCTCCTCATGCATCGTGAGGACACATGAGTGGGTCTTCCCAACGGACCATAATTCCAAGGACGGAGACCGGCCGCTGGGCTGGTGGTTGCTGTGGGGCATGGGTATGATGAGAATTATTTAAGCCCGTGGATTGTATACAGTATTCAACTTGGGGACCAACCGTAGGGCCGGAAGAATTTTGGGAAATTGGATTTTGGTTGGCGTCTGCATCGCTGCACTGGAATATGGTATCAGGAGCGACTCTTCATTCGCCGTTGGGAATTTGAATTTTGGTTGGTGTCTGCATCGCTGCACTAGAATATGGTACCAGGAGCGACTCATCATTCGCCATTGGGAATTTGAATTTTGGTTGGCGTCTGCATCGTTGCACTGGAATATGGTACCAGGAGCGACTCATCATTCGCCGTTGGGAATTTAGGGATTTAGGATTTGGTTGGCGTCTGTATCGCTGCACTGGAATATGGTACCAGGAGAGACTCATCATTCGCCATTGGGAATTTGAGTTTGGAATTTGGTTAGCGTCTGCATCGCTGCACTGGAATATGGTACCAGGAGCGACTCATCATTCGCCATTGGGATTTTGAATATGGTTGGCGTCTGCATCGCTGCCCTGGAATATGGTACCAAGAGCGACTCATCATTCGCCGATTTTTTTTACCGCGATTGCTCTATCATTTCAGCTTTTCTTATCGTTAAGGTCGTGATTGCCCAATTATTTCGGCTTTTTATTCACGGTTGCCCCATCATTTCGGCTTTATTTTTATTTTTACTCGCTGATTTTTATTGCGAGTTGCCCCATTATTTCGGCTTTATTTTTCATTATTACTATTTTTTTGCTTTATTTACATATTTTTTACATTCCGAGTTTAACGACTTAGAGGTCGATTATTCCCAGTTTAATGACATGGTGGTCAGCTGTTCCCAGTTTAATGACGTGGTAGTCAACCGTTTTCAGAGAAAGGCAGATGTCTGAGAGAATCAGTTTCACGAAGAACTTCGGTCTCCGTTTGTATGAAATTGGCGGTCGCAGCTGGACTGTTTGTTAACATGCCTTTAAACAGTTCTATTTCTCCTGCCTTGTATTGCTTTTCAACCCAATCTTTGAAGAAGAAGCAGTCCTAAATGGCAGCCCCTATCACTCTGTGATAGGGGCAGTATTTGAGGTCGTCGGTCATATTCGCTTCCTACGGTCTTTTCGACTCTGGCAGTTGTAGACCGTTCCTCAGGGCGTCTTTGAATATTTTACGGATTTTTTCCCTTCTGAAGGAGTAGACCTTATCCAGCTTATCTTTTAGTGGAGATTCTCCTCCCTCTCCAAACACTGGCTTCCGAGGCTGGTTGGCACTAGGCCCGCTCATCCATCGCTTATTTCGGTTAGCCGAAGTGTTGAAAGATTCAGAATCGTCGGAATTTCCGCCTTTGCGATTATCGTCCTTTCGGTTTCTACAGGACCTATTGTTATTTTGGGAATCCGAGGAGGACTCCTGCTTTGAGCGCTCCAGCATCTGAACTTTCTTGGTCAGCTTTTGAAATGTTTTGAGACCCGCGGTGCATAGAAACGGGGCCATCCAATTGTTGAGATTTCCGACAAGGAGACTGACAGATTGGTCATGCTCTATCGGCGGTTCACATTTGACAGAGAGATTGCGCCATCGGGTTATAAAATTCGTGCTGCTTTCGTTGTTCTTTGGATTGGTCCTTATGAGCTCGGCAATGGTGATCTTATCGCTGACGCTCATGAACCTCTGCCGAAATAGAGACTCCATTTGGACGAAAGTAGTAACATTTCAGAAAAATATAAAATATTATTTTTGGAATTTCTATAATTTAATAATATTTTAATGGATATTTTAATATTTTGGTATAATTAAATCCCGATAAATGGGGAAAATTTTGGAAAAAAAATTATGGAAAATTTTAAAATAGGGTATTTTGTGGAATTAAGTCATTTTTAAGCTTTTATGGTTAATTATATGCTATTTTAGTGTTAATCGCGATTGAAAATCGCTAATTGGATTTTTAGCATTTTTGGTGCAAAAATGTGCACATATCATTTTCCACACTTATTACAATTGTCACATGTTTTGGGTGCATGGTTACCTAGGGTCACCATTGAGAGGAGAAGGAATAAAAGAAAAGGTAAAAAAAGAGATAAAGTAGAGATATGATGATGAGAGAGAAAATGAGAGTCAACCCTTCCCCTTTTGAACCACCCCCCATCATTTTTCACCCCATTTCTCTCTCTCCCCTCCAAGAGAGAGATGTTGCTGCTCCTGCTCTTCTCTTCTTCCTCCTCTTCAAATCCCCCACAACACCATGAAATCAAACCCAAAACCCCATTTGTCTTCACAAAACTTGCTCACAAGCTCGAGGGGATCGCATTGGACCTAGAAAAAGAGGATCTTGAGGACTTTGAGCAACTCAAGAATTTTCTTGAGTTGCCAAAGATGGTAATTTCTGCACCCCTAGTTTAGTATTTCGATTCTTATTGCATCCATTTTAGTTTCATGTCGGTATGGTGTCGTTTGATAGACTTTTGAAACTTCAAGTTAGGGTTTAGGTTAGATCTGAAATCAAAGATGAAATTGAGGATTGTGGTGACCTTAGAACCCCTGGTGGGATGTTATTTTGGACCAGACCTGAGAGTTAAACCCAGAATACGGATTTAATGAATCGATATCGGGGAGAACTGCAAATCTGGGAGTGTATTTAGGAATCTGCTATCACCCCGAGACCCCTAAAATAAAATTGAGCTGACAGTGAGTCGTGCAGGCACCTAGGAAGCTACCACCAAGACCCGAGCCCGTAATTCTAATCCCCGGCCGCAGATTTAATCATTCTGGCCTTAATTTGCGGCCAGAGTAGAAGGTAATGGGTCCATTTTGGTTCCAGGGCTCATTTTGCACTAAATTAGACCCCTCCTATATGCAGTTTTGGCTAATTGTCATCTGGGGAAAATCTGGGAGCATTTTGGTATGTTTTAGGCGATGTTTTCCGTATTTTTAAATGCACTTTCTTGATATTTGGATTTGTATTTGGTTGTCGGGTGTTCGTACATTGACAACAGGGGCTGTTTGATTGATTTGCACGTTTAGGCCATAGGTTTCAACCTATGAGCACACTGTGCGCTGTATCGGTTTTCTGCGTCGATTTTAATACGTATTGCGATTGGTTATTATTGTAGGTACCCTCGTATGGATTCCGAGGCGAAGAAGCGTGGCGTCATCGATTTCGGCGAGCTAAGACCAGATGAGTAGATCTATATCTACCGGGGAAGTCGGGTGGATGGCGTATAGCACCCCCGCAAACTTTTGATGGAAAAACCGATTTATAGAGTATGGTTAGGAAACCTAGATTAGGAAACTAGGGTTAGAATATAGATAGCTATGTAGTCATATTAGAAACTAGAGGATAGTTAAGTGTGATATGTTGCTACTACCCTAGGATGACGTTTAGCGATACTACCGCTTAGGGTTCTGTAGGACTAGATAGTCGATGTAGATGCGTCATCCGAACCATACCTTTTTCTAAACTAAAGAATCGTATGTATCTTTTTAAGTGGATGTTACGGATTTTCAAATGATATCTTTTCCTTAAAAACACCGTAATCCCTGTTTTCAAAACTACGATTCACTTCTTTAAAAATCTGATTGTATGGTTCGGGTGTGTTTGTTAGATTAGATACTTATACATAGTAGAGATAGCATGTTTATGTAAATTCGACATGATATGAGACATAAATGCGATGAAAGAATACAAGATGAATTTGATGATATAATGAGATGATGATATAATATGATGGTATACGGATGCGAGTCGATCGAGATGATTTATACCCTGTCGGTCCCCTGATATGAGAATATTGCAGATGCGATCCGGGAAATAGGTATATAGGGTTATATATATATATATATATAGAATGTTGTGAATCATGGACGATAGGCCGTATGTGATATTAGGCTGTACCCTCATTTGTCGTATAGGATGATGGGATCCCTTTTAGTATAATGCCGCCGCACGATGATATTCCGTGCGTGATGAGTTGACTTGATGATTGATCCTTACCCTTGACTAGAGGTTGCCGTACGATGGATTATACCATACGCGGTGTTATTGGGCTAGATGCCGATTGATAGATTCACCGACTCGGACATATGATAGTTATGTATACCTTATAGCTGTTAGCTGATGATTTACTTGCTGCATTCATGATATTATTATTGCATCGCATATACCTGTGATAGTACACCTGCACCATTATCGATGATGTGTATGTTACACGTACACATATTTGCCGGCTCACACACTTCATCATCGATAATTGCCATGTCACTACACAGTAGGGTTGCTGCATCATGACATACATAGATACATTCATACTTGCGGATATACACATTCGTATATCCATATTGGTGTACATATACCTTGATACACCCATACTTGTGCACATTCAGATTGTATATTCATATTTGTGCACACATACATGGTACATCTATACTTATGCATATTCATATTGTACCTATATAGATAACTGGTTTTATTGGGAAATTGGGAACCGCATGTTATATTTTAAAAACTGGAATCATTTTAAAAGAGCGGTTTTCCCCTTAATATGTCATATCACTATTCCATATGGCATGATACACGGATATGCTCGCATTTCTTTTTACATGTCACATACATCATGCTCTATTATTTTACGCATTGAGATATGCTGTTTTCATGAGATTTCTGGATTTGAGAACCGTGGATATTTCAAATGAGATTATGTGTTGTTTTAAAAACCCGGTTTCTCTTGATATGATATTTCAGTGCGTCCACCATGTGTTTTCTCGGTTCTGAGAGTGGCATGTGAAACCCGATTCGAGGAGTGGTAGGCACCGTCTGCGGGTACATGGTGGACCCGGTGAGATACCCGGGGGCAAGAAGACTCGTATATGTTAGACGGTGAGCCCGGCAGGGGGAGCACTACCTACCGGTGATAGTATATAGACTCGGCGGTTATCCGGAGGATACCGACCGGAGTAGCGAGATGGATATGAGGGCCGACCAGGGAGTGCGGCGCCTGAGGGCCGATCTGAGGATACGGTGCCTGAGATATTTGAGGATTTACGTGCCGATGCTGGGCACGGTTTTCATGATGTTTTCGAGTGTCGATGCTAGGCACTCAGGTTCCATGATTTAGATGTGTCGGAGGGACACCGTTGATATATATATCCTCATACTTTCATGCACACTCTTTTATGATATGTACATGCATGATATTGTTGCGTCAGTGGTTGACGCGTGGACTAGATCCACATGCATACATACATACATACACCGATTCTACTATCAGAGATTTTGCACATGCTTATAGATATTGATTTATGGGTGGACGAGATCCACATATCCGCATGCATTGATGATTATTGTTGGATGTTATCCACATGCATATAGATATTGACTACCTTGTTGGCACATATACGACCCGGTCACCCTAGATATCATAGTATTACCTTTTGATATAGTTGACATAGGAGTCGTTGTTTATTCGATTTCTACTTGTAGATATATTTCTATTCACGAGTTGGCAACTCACCCCCGTTGTGCCATAGTTCTTGCAGGTTGACCGCGTGGATCAGTAGCGGCATCGCTGGCATAAGTTCTTTTGGGTGTTTTGCAGTGGTAGGTGGGGCATTTGTATCGTACCCACTCTTGTATTACATTTTATATTGTATTTAGTTAACTCCATCAATCAACAAAATTAGTGATTTGTATAAGTAATGAGACTTAGTGGGATTGTGGTTGCGAGACTTAGAGCGAGGGGTTTTCTGCTACTTGTGATTTATATGTCTTGCTTTCTTTTTATTCTTTTGTGGTGAACTTCGCCGTTGGGCGTCGTATAGTTATTTTATTATCCTGCGTGGTTGTGATCCGCCGTTTGGCGAAGAGCTAGCTCCCGCTTGGGGATGCCATTATTCTTGCTATATATTTGTGGTTTTGGATCAAAATATACAAAGGAGGTGCTGCCAAAATTTTTCAAAAGAAGAAACATGTTTTCAAACTAGAAAATTTCATTTGCATCATTCATGTTTCTTTCTATGCATTAAGCACACTTGATTTTATTATACCTTTATTTCAAAAAACCCATCTCCTTTATTTTCTTAAAAGGTTTAGATTTCTGGGTTTCAGCTTACTTGAATTCCGTTACGCCTTTAGACGTGGCGTGATTCAAGTGCTGGTCACGAGTTAATATTTCGGGTCGTGACAAAAGTTGTGACGGAGCCATCCGGTATGCTCGCGTACCAGTCGAAAGCAACGTCGGCCAAGCTATTAACGAACCAGCGAAGGAGAAGCGCATCGTTGCCCCCAGTATTCCCGCATGAGGCTTTAAAGTGGGCGATGTGCTGATTCGCATTGCCCGTCCCATCGAATCTTCCGAATTTAGGGATGACATAGCCGCTAGGAAATTCTACCAGATCATACTGAGCATGGTCTCCCGCTACTGCTAACATCCTTTTGCGTTTTGACTTCAGCTACCAATGTTTTGACTTTGCTGGCAACCAAATCCATAATTTTATCTTGAGTTAGCGGCAGCCAAGACATTTCCCGAGATAGGATGCGACTGATTTTCATGCGATTCGCCCACTTTTGGATTTGAGGGAATAGGCGTCGGCTTCTTTGGGACACCGTTTCCCGGTTCACGAGCAGAGCTCTGCACTTGATTGGACGGCTGAGAGGCAAGTCGGGCTGTGAGCTGCATCACGGCATTCGTCAAGTTGTCAATTTTGGAGTAGAGTTTGGCCATTTTCTTGTCTTTGTTCCTGAGCTACTTTCGGAGCTCTTGAAGCAGCTCTTGCTCCGCGGTCCTGGGGCGGAAAGTCGGCTCTTCCTCGTTGTCCGAGCTTGACTCTACATGGACTGAGGGGTCTTTCTGCCTATCATCCTCGTCGAGAGGGTTTTCATCATCCACCGGAGGTGGCTGTTCTTGGGAAGCGACAACCACATTCAGGCCAGATTGGATTTAAGATGTGGTAGCCCCGTACTTGCTCTTGCCGCGCATGCCCACCGTGTAGACAGTGTGGACCACATATCCAGCCATTTCCTCATCTTCGGCGGGGTAACCTTGTTCTTCGAACCTCATGAGGTTCAGCCTAGCAGGAGCCCTAGCCCTTTGGTTGGCTCTATATCTGAGCCTTTTCTGCCTTAGCTTCTCAATTTTAAGGGCTTGGCGGGCATCTGTTCCCTGGGAAGCCACCGTGAGTCGATTAGCGGGGAGCTTAGAGAAGACACCCGATCGAGCAGTTGTCAAGGGTACCGTTGGAGCTTGCCCGAGATGCCCCGTTGCTTCGTTGACGTTGATGGCCTTGCCCCCAGCTGGAGCAATGGAGAGTCGTCTAGAAACGGACTTGTGCTTGGGCTGAGGTGCCCTCACGACCATGATATTCGGCCGTTTCCCTTTTGAGACCGGTTTGTCTGTTACTGGAGTTTGAGGAGCTGGGACGACGTTAGCTGACACGAATATAATAAAGCCAAATGGTAGCGGCGGTTCCTCCCATTGTCGCCCGAGACTGGCTGGGAGGACCGTCCTGGAGTCCATCTTCATCGTGTAGGAGATGGGAGCCGTGCTGAGAGCTGAGATCGTCCTTGGAGACATTGTTGAAAAGTGATTGCTTGGAAAACCTGCATGAAAGAGTATTATTTTAGCATTAAAATAGATATGTATATTGATTGAGTTCGCAAGAACGTTTAACCCGAAATATGGGAGGAGAGATTGGTCCCACCGGGCGTGCCAGAATCTGTAGGGTGTTTTTCGTCACCCCATTGAGATGGGAATACGCGCGCGCTGGTCAGGCATACTACAGATTCCCCCTGCCTAGGGTAGACGCGGGTTTATTGATTATGGGGATCCGAATCTCCGGCAGCCGCGGATTAAGCTGCCGTTAATTACCCCTCACCTTTGGGGCGAGAGAACCTCCGATTAACGGGTTAAACTGGTCATGCGAACTCAATGTGTGGTGTTGTGTTTTGAAGGGGTTTTGGATATATCGGGGGCCCCGCAGAGTTTTTACGGGGGTCCCGCTACACAGATAGCGGGCTGGGGGTCAAGGGGGCTAGCAGCCCCCTTACGGGGCAGCGCCCCGCTAGAAATTTTTTTCTAACGGGGACAGTGTCATGGAGTATGTGTGTGTGTGTGTATGTATACATACATACATACATACATGCATGCATAAGGGAAAAGGGCATCCAAAGGATGCATGGGAGAAAGCGTTCGGGCGCTAGAGCTTTGGACGCTAGCGCTTTGAGCGCTGGGGCGCTAGCGCCTCACGTACCAGGCACGTGGGCACTCGAGCGCTAGCGCTTTGGATGCTTACGCTTTGAGCGCAAGGGCGCTAGCGCTTTGAGCATAAGGGCACTATCGTTTTGGGCGCTAGCGCCCCACGTGCCAGGCACGTTGGCGCTCAGGCGCTAACGCTTTGAGCGCAAGAGCGCTAGCGCCCCACGCGCCAGGCACATGGACGCTCGGGCGCTAGCGCTCAGCGCAAGGACGCTAGCGTTTTAGGAGGCAAAAGGGACTTAGTCCCTGCAATGGGAGTTGTACTCCCAGAAAGGAACACTTATTATTTTGTGTATGTGTGTGAGAGAGAGGAGTTAAACTCCTAGGATATTTTGAGGCTGATGAAGGGGCTTCTCCCCTTGAGCCCTGGATCTTCCCCAAAGTGGGGTTTCTGGAGATGGGTCTCCTTCTTCTTCCTGTCGTTTGACCGGATCTTGGAAAAAGGGGGTGAGACTTAAAAATCTCCCCTTTTTGAGATCTAATGGAAGATCCAAGTTCCCCTTTGTGGGTTTTGTGGTGAAAAACTATTTAGTTTTATAAAAGGAAGAGTAAAACTCTTGATTTAATTCAAAAGAAAGAAGAAGGTTTTAGAACCTTGAGGAAGGAGAAAGAGACAGATGCCCTAATTTTTGGGGAATAAAAAGTATATCTTATTCATTATCATGTTGCCTTTTATAGGCTTACACATTTACACATAGCCCCTTAGGCTTTATAAAATGGCATTTGGCCTATCCCATGCCTCATGTGCTATTTCTTTTTGCAGATAAGCCGTGGGCTTTACAAAAATTTGGCTTTATGCCCATTCATGCATAAAAAATTACATAAAAATTATTTATTACATGATTTTTTTTATGCTGGGTATGGGGGAGGCCGGCCGCTTCATGTTCGGGCTCGACTCGGGCATGGGCCCGCTTAATCTGGGCCCGGGCCTACCTGGCTTGGGGTTGACCTTGACTTTGACTTTATCAACCGGGGTGCAATTTTCGACCCCAACACTCGGTTGCTTCTTGGCGAGGGCTTTGATTTCTGGCGTCGTGGGTAGGCAACTACCAGCCGGGGATGACCGAGCGGGGTAGCCGCTCAGATGCCTTTTACGAGGGCTTTAGTCCTTGGCGTCATGGGTAGGGAGCTACCAGCCGGAGGTGACCGAGCAGGGTAGCCGCTCGGCTGCCTCTAAGGAAGGCTTCGATCCTTAGCGCGGGAGGGGCTGTAAGAAGCCTACTATTCCCCTCTGAAAGACGGCGACGACGACGTGATGGCGTCTTGCCTGAGGTTTGGGACAGATGCTATTTGGTGCTATCAGTCCACCTCTCCGAAGATGCCAAGTTGATTTATGGCACCGTGTATCGGAGGTTTAAACGGATGCGGCCGATATAGCAGACTTCGCCAGATTCCCCCTCGTCTGAGGGGTTTTTGATTGTGGGGACGCTCTTCCCTGCAGGCGCAAGCCCCTGCAGTTAATTACGCTACAGCATCGCGGTAACAACTTTCTCCTTCTCTAGAATTTTACTTCGTGTCGTGGGTGTTTGTTTTGTTTGTGGTTGCCCGTGGATTGTATACGGAGACTAAGTTATGCCGTCGCCCGTAGGACGTGGATTAGTCCAAATCCGTATTTACTTAGATTTGAGTTTGGTGTTTTGGTTTAAGGATACGTTAACCATATTGAGGCTAAGATCAACTTAAACGTTCGTTAAGGATACGTTAGTCTTATTTGAGACTAAGATCAACTTAACGGAAGAGCATTTAGGGGCTCTATTGTTCCAGTTTAGGGACGTAGTGGTCCATTGCATGTATGGCCGTCGGGACCCGTCACCTCTCTGACGATGTTGAAGGATTACAATGACAGGTATGAGGAAGTCCGGGGATGTACCCTTGAACCAAAGTCGATTGGGGGTCCTATAGTCCAGTTTGGGACTATAATCTGTTTAGAAGTTTAAGGATACGTTAACCATATTTGAGGCTAAGATCAACTTAAACGGGATCGTTTAGATCCGACAAAAGAGCATTTGGGGGCTCTATTGTTCCAGTTTAGGGACATAGTGGTCCGGAGGTAGTTTAAGGACATTGCGGTCCATTGCCAGTTTTAGGAACATGGTGGTCCATTTCCAGTTTAGGGACATAGGGGTCCATTTCCAGTTTAGGGACATGGTGGTCCATGTTCCAGTTTAGGGACGTGGTGGTCCATTTCATTTATGGCCGTCGGGACCCGTCACCTCTCTGACGTCGTTGAAGGATTACAACGATAGGTGTCAGAGGAGTTCGTAGATGTACCCTTGAACCAGATGTAAATTGATTTAAGATAGCAGCCGTGCTCAGTCAATTTAATTTGAGGACTTACGACCATGATTGGGCTAAGTCCAGTTGAAGATGTTCAACGTTTTTTTTTATCCGTGGCCTATTAGGCCTGTGCTAGGGCTTTGCCCCTGTTTAACAATGCACTGCATTTTCTTTTGGCCTGTAAGGCCTATTTGATTTGGGCTCTGTCCCTTTTTTTATGATGCGGAGCATCTGTTTGGGTTTTGCCCTTTTTAAAATGATGCACAGCATCTGTTTTGGGTCTGACAGACCTTTGTTTGGGCTCTGCCCCTTTAATAATGCATTGCATTTAATGTCCTGACAGCGCTCCACGTGGCTTGTCAGGCGCTTTGCGCCAATTGAGGAGCGCAAGGCGCAGATTCATGTGAGGGCGACACGTGTCATGCTCTAGTGAGCGCAAGCGCAGTGAGCTGCGACAGCGTGCTGCGCTGTTGCGCTGCTGACACGTGGCGCGCTCTGGTGAGTTGCGCCAGCCTAAGAGCGCAATGCTCATTTTCAGAAGCGCACGGCGCAGTTTGTTCTGGGACTGACACATGGCACTCTCTGGTGGCTTGCGCCAACCCATGAGCGCAACAATGCAAATTTTTCAAGTGCAGGGCACTGTTTAATTTCTTGATCAAATTTAGATAAAAAAAACAAGTTTTTCTTGTTTTCAAGAACCCGTGGTTCATCAAAAGGCAATGTCTTTATGTAGATCAAATGATCTGTGAAGTAATATTGCTTCTCTTTTTTTTATTATCTTTTTGTGATTGGATCTTTTTGATCTTTTTTCCTTTTTAATTGAAGATCTTGATCTTGTTCTTAGATCATTGATCTTTATAGAAGAAAGTTCTTCTTTTATTTAAAGGTTTTTACCTTTTTTCTTTCTTTCTGAATTCTTCTCAAAGTTCTTATAAGAGCTCTTGTGAATTCTCTCTGTGTTTTAGACTTGAAGTCTAGGGGCCTTTTTATACTGCCATTTGATTTGTTAAATTAGTTAAAGAGATCTTTCTCTGAGTGATTTAGGGATTTTTCCCTACCATTGGATCTTTGATCTAAGGGCTCCTGTTTTACAAGAGAGAATCATATTGTTCTAATAAGATCAGAAAGATCCTTCAGAATTTTAATTCTGTTTTAGTGCTGGCACAGTTGGCGCAAGAGCACCTGCGCTTGACACGTGTCGCGCAGCGCAAAGCGCAGCGCAACTGCACTGCCACGTGTAACGCAGCGCAGAGCGCAGCATAACTGCGCTGCCACGTGTCGCGCTGCGCAGAGCGCAAACCATCTGAAGCGTTGCTTCCTTTATTAAAATTTGAATTTTAAACAGAGCTTTGCTCTGATTGGGGGAAACGGAAGCGTTGCTTCGTTTCCTGCCTTGGAATTTGAACAGAGCTTTGCTCTGATTGGGGTAAACAAATGCCCCCCACCGTTACGCTTACGTGGCCCTAAACGTGAGCGCAGCGGTGACAGAATTCCAACCGTCGCGCCATCCCTTGGAAGTTGAAACGGTTCTTCAATGTCTATAAATAGGACCTTTGGTCCCTTATATGATTTTCATCTCTTCATAAGAATTTTGTTCAGAGCCCTGCTCTTTTGTTTGAGCACTTTTAAAAATTCAAACTCTAGAAAAATTTAGGTAAAAATTAATTTGGATTAAATTAAATCAATTTTAAGAGCCTTGCTCTCAATAGATCCCTGATCTAAAGAAGACCCATTTAGGGTTTCACTTAGCAGAGTTTTGCTCTAAAGGGGTCTAAAGAGAACTAAGGAGAACCCTATTAGGGTTCCATTAATAGAGCTCTGCTCTCTAAAAGATTTTCTTTGTATTTTCTCATTTCATTAATGGAGCTTTGTTCCTTCCAAATCATATAAAGGAATTCTTAAGATGCTATTTCATGGATCTTGGAGGTTTTTGTTAGTGTATATGCCCTAGAGGCCATTACTGTATCATACTAGTTTGTATATTACTTAATGGATGCTTGGGATATTCACCTTGTATATACAGTCTTGCTCAAAATAGTAGTATGCTACTTGGTTTGTCTCTACTTCAATGTGTACTTGTGTTTATTTTACTATATCACTTATACGCATTAGTGGAGCCCTTAGGATCTTTGCTTGATTACCAGCGTTGTGATGGCAGTCACACTAGTGGGGGCTGGGTAATCTATAAGCACATCCTTATACAGGTCCCTAGTCGCAGGACTATCGAGACAGGGCATCGATACTCCGGAGTAGACTAGCGTATGCGCTTCTCATCCCAGTGTGGGAGATGGTCTGTCCCACAGCCATCAGTACGTCGTACTGGAGATAGTATACGGGTGCTCGTTGGGTTACGAGTACACTGGACAGGACTCGTCGGGAACTGACAGGTTGGTATTATACCTATCGTCAGTCGTCAGTTCCCAGGTGACATGAGTACAGCTTAGTCCGCTGACTTGACACTGGCACTTCGCCTCGAGTGTGTTCCCACTGCACTTTGATCACTACCCTACCACGGCTCAAAGGAGTCGTGTAAACAGGTGGTGGTTGGGTGCAGTCCCGAAGCACTTGGAGGCAGTGACGGTTAGACAGGATTCGTCTCTCCCGGTATTGGGGGTTGACATCGCGCTGTGTCTAGGAGAGCCATTACACGAGTAGTCCCTGGCCAGGGCAAACGAGATATACTGGTAGGTTTCCAGTGTTATCTCAGGGTGTTTTGGGCTTCGCTCCGGCACGACTTGTACCGCTATTGGGGGACTGACGTTTACCGCCCCCTAGGCCCGCCATGCGATGTATCAGACGAACAGACCGGACTGTACGGAGAATGTCACATTCAGACTCAGTAGGAGTTCAGATGGGGTTTCACCTCGTCAGCCTTCTTGTCGGCATCTACCTGGGGACCGTTACGCACAGCTAGTGCCGCTTGCGGTCTGTGGTTAAACCCACTGCCAGCGTAGTGTCGAGTCTTTAGAGTCCCACACAGAGGGTATTCGCCTCTGGGCAAAACAGAGTAGAGGTCGCATGGTTTTGCGACAGGGTTCGTTCTCATCCGCGCACTTGTGCACGTTTGGAGTCCGGACGGATTATACTGGCAGGCTCTGGTTTGAGCCAGATACTGGTATATGTTTTTGGGGTTGCTTTTATATCTTGGTATTCTTGTTTTTCGGAACGAGAATGCAGGTGTGTATGCACAGTTGCTTGAGGCGGAGAATGAGGTTTTTCATTAGGGTTTCGGAACGGGTGCGTATGCACAATTGACAGTCTTCATTTTCCAAACCCTAATGGATTTATATATTATCTATTAATAATAATAATTAAATGAGAATTATGTTATGGTTGTTTTTGTTGACTTGTTGACCTTGGTTGACTTGTTGACCATTGACCACTTTCATGCCTTCAAAAGTCCTCCTTGATTTATGCTTACATTTTTAAATGAAGCATGGTAGTGGTCATTCCAAATTACCATCAACTATTCTCATTTTCAATTATTATTATTAGATAATTATTTTCTTTTGCATTATGGTTGCAAGATAGAATATGATAGCTCATTCTATCATATTCATTCTCTCTCCTCTCTTCATCTTCTTCTTCCTCTAGTCAAGAGAAACCTTCTCATGAGTTGAGAATCCTTCTCTTGAAAAAGAAAAGCAAACCCTAGTCACTCTCTCTACTCATTCTAGGTTGAAGGTTTAGCAAGCCGGAAACCCTAGTTCACTCAAAGACCGAGGAAGAGCCCAAAGGTCGAACCTTCGAGGTGGATCCATCTTCGACGGAAGAAGGCGACGAAAAGAGAACCATCAACCTCTACAAGGTTTGAAGAAGAAGGAGTTCAAGTATAGGTATAACCATCTTCCATAGTAGCTAACTCTCTTTAGCTAGAATACTAGTTTTAGTTTAGACAACGATCCCGACCAAGTTTAGTCCATGTTGCCTCTTGCGATAAAAATTCGTTTTTTATACCGTTTCCGCCTCCCCGTAAGCACCGGGGGTCGCAATATGGACTAACAGTGGTATCAGAGCCTAACTAAACTTAAACTAGCTTGGTAGTGAAGTGTAACGAAGTTCGAAACCGCAAAAACCCAAGAACCGTATTTTTCAAAAACCTGAGTTTCTGTTGAAATTTTTTTGGCTCAAAATGAAAAAATTTATATTTGTAAAATCATCTCAGGGTTTTCTAAAAACACACATGAAAAACGATCCAGTTTGGAGCTCAACGCGCCGCGCATCCGCGGCACGAGGTAGGCTCGTGCCGCGGAACCGCCGCGCTTTGTCGTCTTCTGCGCCTCGTTTTTCGTGCAGTGTCTGTAGGTTTTGGTTTTGGGATTTTTGAGATATATTATATGTACCCAGATTTTCCAGAAAAGAAATTTCCTTTTGGGGTCCTATAATTCCGTATTTTTCCGAACTTCACTACACTTTGGCTATATTGGTTATATCTGTGATGTTTGCATGTATTGAACGTCGGCTAATCGCTATAAGTCGATTAGTCGGGGTTATACATGATCTGTAATGTGCTGGAATGTGTATATGAATGTGTTGGACTGTCGCGGGTGAATAGCCGGGGTTGGATGTGAGATGAGCTTTTGTTTTTCTTTCATTCATTTGTAAATGTAAATTGATGTAATTATATTATTTGTTTGGCCGCACAACCGGGTCGGGGTTGTAGCCGTCATTGTATAATTCCTTTTTACTGTTTTTGCTCCTAGGATAGACCCATGGTGGGGTGCACAAACTACCGGGAACTTGGCGGGTAGTTTGCCGCACCCGTAGGGGTCTTGGGTGGGGTATTTGCTATTCACCGCGACCGTGTTATCCGCTTTTCGTTTCAGGCTCGAAAGAAATGCGGATTGCTAGTATATCCAATGTATTCATCTGTGATCTGTAATGTCTATCATTGCTTTCTATTTAGGCGTTGCTTATGTTTTACAGCCGCGCTAGCCCAGCCCCCGCTCTGTCGTTAGTTAAGTAACCTAACGGGTGATGACGGGGCCCCGTGGCGAATGCATATGGCATAAGCGTACGTCATATTTTGGTTGTTTTCTGCAATGGTAGGATTTAAATGATGGGACGCATTAAAGGAACTAATGCAAGAATATCACGCATTAAAAGAACTAATGCAAGATAATAAACCAAGTTAAAGTCGTTGGAACACTTTCGAAAAACCACTCGGTTCTTTTCAAAACCAACTTTTAAGTGCGGAGTTTGAGCCACTCCTTTTAAAAGCTATCTCGTTCCATCGACCAAATCAAGTTCACTACGTTCACGGTTTCGCCAAAACCATCCGTAGCCCTCCGTCGTTTCACATGAATAGTCAATAGTATTCAAGCTGTGTTTGTTGGCCAAAGTCAAGGCATAGTGATTGGTAGCTATTGGGTATTCATGTGCAGCATAGATAGATGCGTTGGTTTGGAACAGTCGTACTGCCTTGTTGGCCAAAGTCAAGGGTGGGTACGGGTGGATTCAAATTAACCTGGAGAACGACGGGTAGAACTTGACATGTGACTTATGATTTGTTGGCCAAAGTCAAGGTCATAAGAGCATGGGGCAAAAATCCACATCGGGAGTTTCATAAGTACTGAAACTTGCTAGATTTGCATACCATTTGGAGTGTGGTGATTCTGGTAGGATTCCTTCAGTTTCGTCACGCGATGATATTTGGATCCCGATCCTACTGTGAGTATATGCTACTCCTCGGGAAATTTCTCACTTAACGATCAATGCTATAAACCTAGTAGGTGCCTAGAAAGGTGTTAGCGGGGCTACGCCCCCAGGGAAAAGAGGTTCTTTAATTAAGGAACTTCGCGAAAGCGTTGGAAAACCTCCCTCGAAGTACCGACACCAGCCTGGCTGAACGGTTAAGCAAGTATTGTACGGTGGGATTGATCCTGACTAGTTCTTCCTTTATGGTTTGAGGAGGGATTCGAGAAACAGTGGGAGCCATCCTGTTTAGACAAATTAAAAACCACTCTAAACTTGCAAGAGCATCATGCTGAGTGTTTCTTCTTCTCTCTCCTAATTGCAGCGACCAATCAACATGACTGGACTTAAGTTACTCCTAGATAAAAACAAGCTGACAGGGCCAAACTACAAAGATTGGCTCAGGAATGTCAAGATAGCAATCACTTATGACAAGCTGGGGTATCTTCTTACCACCAAAGCTCCCCCTGTCCCTGGTCCAACTTCCAGCGTCGCGGATAAGGAAATCCGCAAGACTTGGGAGATTGATAGCGCGAAGGCCAAGTGCCTCTTGCTTGCCTCGATGGACAACGAACATCAGAGGAGGCATGAGAATATGGACATGGAGTCCATATTGCTTCATACAAAAGAACTGTATGGAGAGCAATCACGTATCGCAAGATACGAAGCGTCGAAAAAGCTGTTTTCGACAAGAATGGCCGTCGGATCATCAGTAGCCGAGCACGTGCTAAAGATGATCGGTTACATTGAGGAGCTCGCTGACCTAGGGATCACATTGGAGAGTGAGCTATATACGGATATAGTTCTCCAGTCCCTTCCTTCCACTTACGCCCAGTTTATAATGAATTTCAACCTACAAGAAAAGGAGGTTGAACTTTCAGAACTCCTCAACCTGCTGAGGAGCGCAGAGGGCACCCTACAGAAAGGTAGGGAAACATCCACTTTGTTTGTAGGAGGATCATCTTCTTCTAGGTCCAAGGCGAAAGCCAAGGGAAAGAAGAAGAAAGCCCCCGCCAAACCAAGGGGCGGTGTTAGTAAAGTGGATACGAAGGGAAAAGGAAAAGCAACAAAGATAGCGGGGAAGCTTGTGGATAAGGAAGAATGCTTCTTTTGTCATAAGAAAGGACACTGGAAGAATGATTGCAGGGCCTGGAAGGCCAGAACACAGGAATTGAAGCAGGTTGCAGCTTCAGCTTCAGGTGTGTATGTTATTGAAAACTGTCTTTCTATAAACTCTACTTCCTGGGTATTGGATACCGGATCAGGATCTCATATCTGTAATTCTTTGCAGGCGTTGAGAAACCGTAGTGTTTTGAAAGCAGGTGACATGACCCTCAGAGTTGCAAACGGAGCGAGCATGGATGCTAAAGCCGTGGGGGACTATCACCTGGGAATGTCAGATGGACATGTTTTGGTTTTGCGTAATTGCTTTTTTGTACCCAACGCAACTTGTAATATCATTTCTGTATCTTTAGTTTCTAAAGAAGGTTATGAATTTGCGTTTGTAAGTAATGTTGTAAACATTCGCCTTAATCAAGTTTTGATTGGGTCAGGTACTTTAAGTAATGGTATATACGTATTGAACCAACCACAGATTTTTAATGTCCAGAATACACACAAAAGAAAGTCTCCAGAAATAAACCAGACTTTCTTATGGCATTGTAGATTGGGTCACATCAATGAGAGAAGGTTGACAAAGTTACATACAGAAGGGTATTTGAATGCGTTCGAATATCAGTCGTATGCCACTTGTCAATCCTGTCTCAAGGGAAAGATGACAAAGACTCCGTTTACTGGACATGGAGAAAGAGCGAGCGAGCTCTTGGGACTCGTACACAGTGACGTGTGCGGTCCAATGTCTACACATGCCCGAAGCGGACATTCTTACTTCATTACTTTTACGGATGACTTCTCAAGGTACGGTTATGTGTTCTTAATGAAACATAAGTCCGAAGCCTTTGGAAAATTCCAGGAGTATAAGAATGAAGTAGAGAAACAGACCGGCAAGAGTATTAAGATTCTAAGATCGGATCGAGGTGGAGAATACTTAAGTGCCGAGTTCCTGGACTATTTAAAAGAGAACGGAATTCTCTCTCAGCTTACTCCTCCATACACCCCGCAACATAACGGTGTATCGGAGAGACGGAACCGCACCCTATTGGATATGGTGCGGTCCATGATGAGTAACGCTGAGTTACCGCGATCATTCTGGGGATATGCGCTAGAATCAGCCGCATACCTTTTGAACCGAGTTCCGACTAAGACTGTGCCTTCCACACCATACGAAATGTGGTGTGGGAAGAAACCCTATCTTAAGCACATTAAGACATGGGGATGTCCGGTTTTTGTCAAAAAGCAGCATCCGGACAAGCTCGAGGCACGCTCAGTACAGTGCAAGTTTGTGGGGTATCCAAAGAACTCAAAAGGATATTTCTTCTACTGTGAAGAGGAACAAAAAGTTCTTGTTTCTCGTCATGCCTACTTCTTGGAAACTGAGTTTTTGGAAAACCAGATAAGTGGGAGCACAGTAGAACTGGAAGAAGTTCCAGAACCACAGACTGTTACTGAAAGTCTGGTGGAACCAGAGGGTTCAGCAGAACAGGACATTCCTACGCCGCTCCGCAGAAGTAGTAGGCAGTCTAATCCGCCCGAGAGATACTACGGTTTTCTCATAGACGGGGATAGAGAGGATTGCATCATAGATTATGATGAGCCTACTAGCTTCCAGCAGGCCGTTCAGAGCATTGACTCAGTGAAATGGCTGGATGCAATGCGGACCGAGATGGAGTCCATGTACACCAACAAGGTATGGACGTTGGACATTGCTCCAGACGGGGTAAAACCCGTAGGATGCAAGTGGATCTTCAAAAGGAAGATTGGTGTAGATGGACAGGTTGAGACCTATAAAGCTAGGCTGGTAGCAAAGGGTTTCCGTCAAAGACCTGGCTTGGACTATGACGAAACCTTTTCTCCAGTAGCCATGCTGAAATCCATTCGGATCCTTCTTGCCATCGCTGCCTTCCACGATTATGAGATCTGGCAAATGGACGTAAAGACAGCTTTTCTAAATGGAAATTTAGAGGAGTGTGTCTATATGGATCAGCCAGAGGGTTTCATTCAGAGTGGGAGCAGCGGAAAGGTGTGCAAGTTGCTTAAGTCCATCTATGGACTAAAGCAGGCATCCCGGAGTTGGAACATCTGTTTTGATGAGACGGTCAAGGAATTTGGCTTTATCAAAAATCCAGATGAACCATGCATCTATAGTAGATTTGTAGCGAGAACTGTAGTATTCCTCGTTTTATACGTGGATGACATTCTCTTAATAGGAAATGACATTCCTATGCTACAATCTGTCAAGGGGTTCTTGTCACAAAGGTTCTCCATGAAAGACCTGGGTGATGCCTCATACATCCTGGGGATCCGGATCCATCGTGATAGATCCAAGAGGATATTAGGACTTTCACAGTCCAGGTACATCGACACCGTACTGAAAAGATTCAGTATGGAAGATTCCAAGCGCGGTAACTTACCGGCTTGTCACGGGATCACCCTCTCTAAAGAGATGTCTCCCAAGACTGATTTGGAGAGGGATCGCATGTCTATTATACCCTACGCTTCTGCGGTAGGCTCTATAATGTATGCGATGTTGTGTACCAGACCGGATGTAGCTTATGCACTGAGTGTAGTAAGCCGGTATCAGTCAAACCCTGGGGAGAAACATTGGATAGCAGTAAAGAACATTCTCAAGTACCTGAGGAGGACTAAGGAGATGTTCTTGGTGTATGGCGGAAAAGACCTCCAGATCGAGGCTTTTGCTGACTCCAGCTTCCAGAGTGACAAGGATGATTCCAAGTCCATGTCGGGCTTTGTCTTTACCCTCAATGGAGGGGCGGTGTGTTGGAAGAGTTCCAAACAGGAAACCGTTGCAGACTCGACGATGGAAGCGGAATACATCGCTGCATCTGATGCCGCAAAAGAAGCTGTCTGGATGAGGAAGTTCTTGAAAGAACTTCAGGTGGTTCCGTCCATTGTTGACCCAGTACCTCTGTATTGCGACAACAACGGGGCTATAGCTTTAGCAAAGGAACCCAGGTCCCATCAGAGATCCAGGCACATCTTGAGGCGGTATCACCTGATCAGGGAGATCGTGGATCGCAAGGAGATCGAGGTTCGGAGAGTAGCTTCAGAAGACAACACTGCAGATCCATTCACCAAGGCCCTGCCCCAGACTCAGTTCGAGCGGCTGATCGAGATGATAGGTCTTCGATACGCCAGTACATGGCCTTAGTGCAAGTGGGAGATTGTTAGTGTATATGCCCTAGAGGCCATTACTGTATCATACTAGTTTGTATATTACTTAATGGATGCTTGGGATATTCACCTTGTATATACAGTCTTGCTCAAAATAGTAGTATGCTACTTGGTTTGTCTCTACTTCAATGTGTACTTGTGTTTATTTTACTATATCACTTATACGCATTAGTGGAGCCCTTAGGATCTTTGCTTGATTACCAGCGTTGTGATGGCAGTCACACTAGTGGGGGCTGGGTAATCTATAAGCACATCCTTATACAGGTCCCTAGTCGCAGGACTATCGAGACAGGGCATCGATACTCCGGAGTAGACTAGCGTATGCGCTTCTCATCCCAGTGTGGGAGATGGTCTGTCCCACAGCCATCAGTACGTCGTACTGGAGATAGTATACGGGTGCTCGTTGGGTTACGAGTACACTGGACAGGACTCGTCGGGAACTGACAGGTTGGTATTATACCTATCGTCAGTCGTCAGTTCCCAGGTGACATGAGTACAGCTTAGTCCGCTGACTTGACACTGGCACTTCGCCTCGAGTGTGTTCCCACTGCACTTTGATCACTACCCTACCACGGCTCAAAGGAGTCGTGTAAACAGGTGGTGGTTGGGTGCAGTCCCGAAGCACTTGGAGGCAGTGACGGTTAGACAGGATTCGTCTCTCCCGGTATTGGGGGTTGACATCGCGCTGTGTCTAGGAGAGCCATTACACGAGTAGTCCCTGGCCAGGGCAAACGAGATATACTGGTAGGTTTCCAGTGTTATCTCAGGGTGTTTTGGGCTTCGCTCCGGCACGACTTGTACCGCTATTGGGGGACTGACGTTTACCGCCCCCTAGGCCCGCCATGCGATGTATCAGACGAACAGACCGGACTGTACGGAGAATGTCACATTCAGACTCAGTAGGAGTTCAGATGGGGTTTCACCTCGTCAGCCTTCTTGTCGGCATCTACCTGGGGACCGTTACGCACAGCTAGTGCCGCTTGCGGTCTGTGGTTAAACCCACTGCCAGCGTAGTGTCGAGTCTTTAGAGTCCCACACAGAGGGTATTCGCCTCTGGGCAAAACAGAGTAGAGGTCGCATGGTTTTGCGACAGGGTTCGTTCTCATCCGCGCACTTGTGCACGTTTGGAGTCCGGACGGATTATACTGGCAGGCTCTGGTTTGAGCCAGATACTGGTATATGTTTTTGGGGTTGCTTTTATATCTTGGTATTCTTGTTTTTCGGAACGAGAATGCAGGTGTGTATGCACAGTTGCTTGAGGCGGAGAATGAGGTTTTTCATTAGGGTTTCGGAACGGGTGCGTATGCACAATTGACAGTCTTCATTTTCCAAACCCTAATGGATTTATATATTATCTATTAATAATAATAATTAAATGAGAATTATGTTATGGTTGTTTTTGTTGACTTGTTGACCTTGGTTGACTTGTTGACCATTGACCACTTTCATGCCTTCAAAAGTCCTCCTTGATTTATGCTTACATTTTTAAATGAAGCATGGTAGTGGTCATTCCAAATTACCATCAACTATTCTCATTTTCAATTATTATTATTAGATAATTATTTTCTTTTGCATTATGGTTGCAAGATAGAATATGATAGCTCATTCTATCATATTCATTCTCTCTCCTCTCTTCATCTTCTTCTTCCTCTAGTCAAGAGAAACCTTCTCATGAGTTGAGAATCCTTCTCTTGAAAAAGAAAAGCAAACCCTAGTCACTCTCTCTACTCATTCTAGGTTGAAGGTTTAGCAAGCCGGAAACCCTAGTTCACTCAAAGACCGAGGAAGAGCCCAAAGGTCGAACCTTCGAGGTGGATCCATCTTCGACGGAAGAAGGCGACGAAAAGAGAACCATCAACCTCTACAAGGTTTGAAGAAGAAGGAGTTCAAGTATAGGTATAACCATCTTCCATAGTAGCTAACTCTCTTTAGCTAGAATACTAGTTTTAGTTTAGACAACGATCCCGACCAAGTTTAGTCCATGTTGCCTCTTGCGATAAAAATTCGTTTTTTATACCGTTTCCGCCTCCCCGTAAGCACCGGGGGTCGCAATATGGACTAACAGTTTTAAGATGGAATTTTATTTTTGATGAATTATATCATCTTTTTAGAGCAGAGCTCTTCATGTTCTTAGGGGGTTTTCTTTAAATTTTCCTCATAACTGATTTTGACAGGTGTCACTCCTGTCTGCAGAGCATTGCTCTCGAGGAGTTTAACTCTCTATGTCTTTTTTTATTGCTAATCTTCCAATGATGTTTCCTTCAGGCATTATGGCTGTTCATCTATACAGTCAGCACGAAATCATCACTTATGAGGATATCCGCGTACAGGGCCGTCACCAAGACCAAGAGTTTACAGATGCCCAATGTGCGGAGATTATGGGTCGTCTGAACGCGCGCGTTGGCTGGTTGCTTCCTAGCCATTCTGCTCTCTTGAAAGTCGTGCTGGGAGCAATTTGGAGAGCACTCCCAGGGTTTCACAAGACCATGCCGCTTAATGCACTGGATGATGCTGAAGACAAGGTGCATTCAGTGTATCTGTCGGGGCTGGTCTCGAAGAAACGGCGAGATAGCCTCATCGACATTCTGCATCAAATTTTTCAGCAGACGACGATAATCACTGCTTATCGAAGGATGGGGGGCATTGCCGAAGATCTTGACATGCGTGAGCGCGAGAGGCTACGCACGAGAATAACCAGGAAGGCCAGAAGAACTCTAGATGGCCTTACTTTCGAATTCCTTAATCCGTGCCCTGGATCTGAGGTCATACCGTTGTAATCATTTGAATAATGTCTTTGTTTATTTCTTTATGATTGTAAGAACCCTTGGCAATATAAATGGAATTTTTTTTATTCCAGCTTGTCTTATTTCTCATTCTGAGTCTCTTGCACATGCATGAATGAGTGTGTCTCGAACGCTTGATCAAATGCAAATCGGATGTTCTTTCTTCTTTCTTTGATTATCAGCATGTTGTCTTAGTAAACATGGTCGATAGATGACAGAGCGAGCAACCTGTCTTAGCTCCTTCAGGAGGTGGTGATGGCTTAGGCGGCAGGTTCAGATCTGCTGCCTAAGGCTTTTCAACTTTATGAGCCGTGGGGGTCTCATAAAGACTTTTCTCCCTACGGATTGAGAGGATCTCGTAGGTGTATTTTCTCCTTAGGAATCGTGAGGATTCCTAGGTGTATTTTCTCTTATAAGTCGTAAGGATCCTATAAGAGAATTTTCCCTCTTACGAGTCGAGATGACCCGTAAGCGGTTGTTTCTGTAAGTCCATATTGCGACCCCCGGTGCTTACGGGGAGGCGGAAACGGTATAAAAAACGAATTTTTATCGCAAGAGGCAACATGGACTAAACATGGTCGGGATCGTTGTCTAAACTAAAACTAGTATTCTAGCTAAAGAGATTTAGCTACTATGGAAGATGGTTATACCTATACTTGAACTCCTTCTTCTTCAAACCTTGTAGAGGTTGATGGTTCTCTTTACGTCGCCTTCTCCCGTCGAAGATGGATCCACCTCGAAGGTTCGACTTTGGGCTCTTCCTCGATCTTTGAGTGAACTAGGGTTTCCGGTTTGCTAAACCTTCAACCTAGAATGAGTAGAGAGAGTGACTAGGGTTTGCTTTTCTTTTTCAAGAGAAGGATTCTCAACTCATGAGAAGGTTTCTCTTGACTAGAGGAAGAAGAAGATGAAGAGAGGAGAGAGAATGAATATCATAGAATGAGCTATCATATTCTATCTTGCAACCATAATGCAAAAGAAAATAATTATCTAATAATAATAATTGAAAATGAGAATAGTTGATGGTAATTTGGAATGACCACTACCATGCTTCATTTAAAAATGTAAGCATAAATCAAGGAGGACTTTTGAAGGCATGAAAGTGGTCAATGGTCAACAAGTCAATCAAGGTCAACAAGTCAACAAAAACAACCATAACATAATTCTCATTTAATTATTATTATTAATAGATAATATATAAATCCATTAGGGTTTGGAAAATGAAGACTGTCAATTGTGCATACGCACCCGTTCCGAAACCCTAATGAAAAACCTCATTCTCCGCCTCAAGCAACTGTGCATACACACCTGCATTCTCGTTCCGAAAAACAAGAATACCAAGATATAAAAGCAACCCCAAAAACATATACCAGTATCTGGCTCAAACCAGAGCCTGCCAGTATGATCCGTCCGGACTCCAAACGTGCACAAGTGCGCGGATGAGAACGAACCCTGTCGCAAAACCATGCGACCTCTACTCTGTTTTGCCCAGAGGCGAATACCCTCTGTGTGGGACTCTAAAGACTCGACACTACGCTGGCAGTGGGTTTAACCACAGACCGCAAGCGGCACTAGCTGTGCGTAACGGTCCCCAGGTAGATGCCGACAAGAAGGCTGACGAGGTGAAACCCCATCTGAACTCCTACTGAGTCTGAATGTGACATTCTCCGTACAGTCCGGTCTGTTCGTCTGATACATCGCATGGCGGGCCTAGGGGGCGGTAAAACGTCAGTCCCCCAATAGCGGTACAAGTCGTGTCGGAGTGAAGCCCAAAACACCCTGAGATAACACTGGAAACCTACCAGTATATCTCGCTTGCCCTGGCCAGGGACTACTCGTGTAATGGCTCTCCTAGACACAGCGCGATGTCAACCCCCAATACCGGGAGAGACGAATCCTGTCTAACCGTCACTGCCTCCAAGTGCTTCGGGACTGCACCCAACCACCACCTGTTTGCACGACTCCTTTGAGCCGTGGTAGGGTAGTGATCAAAGTGCAGTGGGAACACACTCGAGGCGAAGTGTCAGTGTCAAGTCAGCGGACTAAGCTGTACTCATGTCACCTGGGAACTGACGACTGACGATAGGTATAATACCAACCTGTCAGTTCCCGACGAGTCCTGTCCAGTGTACTCGTAACCCAACGAGCACCCGTATACTATCTCCAGTACGACGTACTGATGGCTGTGGGACAGACCATCTCCCACACTGGGATGAGAAGCGCATACGCTAGTCTACTCCGGAGTATCGATGCCCTGTCTCGATAGTCCTGCGACTAGGGACCTGTATAAGGATGTGCTTATAGATTACCCAGCCCCCACTAGTGTGACTGCCATCACAACGCTGGTAATCAAGCAAAGATCCTAAGGGCTCCACTAATGCGTATAAGTGATATAGTAAAATAAACACAAGTACACATTGAAGCAGAGACAAACCAAGTAGCATACTACTATTTCGAGCAAGATTGTATATACAAGGTGAATATCCCAAGCATCCATTAAGTAATATACAAACTAGTATGATACAGTAATGGCCTCTAGGGCATATACACTAACAATCTCCCACTTGCACTAAGGCCATGTACTGGCGTATCGAAGACCTATCATCTCGATCAGCCGCTCGAACTGAGTCTGGGGCAGGGCCTTGGTGAATGGATCTGCAGTGTTGTCTTCTGAAGCAACTCTCCGAACCTCGATTTCCTTGCGATCCACGATCTCCCTGATCAGGTGATACCGCCTCAAGATGTGCCTGGATCTCTGATGGGACCTGGGTTCCTTCGCTAAAGCTATAGCCCCATTGTTGTCGCAATACAGAGGTATTGGATCAACAATGGACGGAACCACCTGAAGTTCTTTCAAGAACTTCCTTATCCAGACAGCTTCTTTTGCGGCATCAGATGCAGCGATGTATTCCGCTTCCATCGTCGAGTCTGCAACGGTTTCCTGTTTGGAACTCTTCCAACACACCGCCCCTCCATTGAGGGTAAAGACAAAGCCCGACATGGACTTGGAATCATCCTTGTCACTCTGGAAGCTGGAGTCAGCAAAGGCCTCGATCTGGAGGTCTTTTCCGCCATACACCAAGAACATCTCCTTAGTCCTTCTCAGATACTTGAGAATGTTCTTTACCGCTATCCAGTGTTTCTCCCCAGGGTTTGACTGATACCGGCTTACCACACTCAGTGCATAAGCTACATCCGGTCTGGTACATAACATCGCATACATTATAGAGCCTACCGCAGAAGCGTAGGGTATAATAGACATGCGATCCCTCTCCAAATCAGTCTTGGGAGACATCTCTTTAGAGAGGGTGATCCCGTGACAAGCCGGTAGGTTACCGCGCTTGGAATCTTCCATACTGAATCTCTTCACTATGGTGTCGATGTACCTGGACTGTGAAAGTCCTAATATCCTCTTGGATCTATCACGATGGATCCGGATCCCCAGGATGTATGAGGCATCACCCAGGTCTTTCATGGAGAACCTTTGTGACAAGAACCCCTTGACAGATTGTAGCATAGGAATGTCATTTCCTATTAAGAGAATGTCATCCACGTATAAAACGAGGAATACTACAGTTCTCGCTACAAATCTACTATAGATGCATGGTTCATCTGGATTTTTGATAAAGCCAAATTCTTTGACCGTCTCATCAAAACAGATGTTCCAACTCCGCGATGCCTGCTTTAGTCCATAGATGGACTTAAGCAACTTGCACACCTTTCCGCTGCTCCCACTCTGAATGAAGCCCTCTGGCTGGTCCATATAGACACACTCCTCTAAATTTCCATTTAGAAAAGCTGTCTTTACGTCCATTTGCCAGATCTCATAATCGTGGAAGGCAGCGATGGCAAGAAGGATCCGAATGGATTTCAGCATGGCTACTGGAGAAAAGGTTTCGTCATAGTCCAAGCCAGGTCTTTGACGGAAACCCTTTGCTACCAGCCTAGCTTTATAGGTCTCAACCTGTCCATCTACACCAATCTTCCTTTTGAAGATCCACTTGCATCCTACGGGTTTTACCCCGTCTGGAGCAATGTCCAACGTCCATACCTTGTTGGTGTACATGGACTCCATTTCGGTCCGCATTGCATCCAGCCATTTCACCGAGTCAACGCTCTGAACGGCCTGCTGGAAGCTAGTAGGCTCATCATAATCTATGATGCAATCCTCTCTATCCCCGTCTATGAGAAAACCGTAGTATCTCTCGGGCGGATGAGACTGCCTACTACTTCTGCGGAGCGGCATAGGAATGTCCTGTTCTGTTGAACCCTCTGGTTCCACTAAGCTTTCAGTAACAGTCTGTGGTTCTGGAACTTCTTCCAGTTCTACTGCGCTCCCACTAATTTCCTTTTCCAAGAACTGGTGTTCTAGAAAGTGGGCATTGCGAGAAACAAGGACTTTTTGTTCCTCTGCGTAGTAGAAAAGATACCCCCTGGTGCTCTTTGGGTATCCCACAAACTTGCACAGCACTGAGCGTGCCTCGAGTTTGTCCGCATGCTGCTTTTTGACAAAAGCTGGACATCCCCAGATCTTCAGATATTGAAGATATGGTTTCTTCCCACTCCACATTTCATATGGGGTGGTAGGCACAGTCTTAGTCGGAACTCGGTTCAAAAGGTATGCAGCTGATTCTAGCGCATACCCCCAGAATGATCGCGGTAACTCAGCGTTACTCATCATGGACCGCACCATATCCAATAGGGTGCGGTTCCTTCTCTCCGATACACCGTTATGTTGCGGGGTGTATGGAGGAGTAAGCTGAGAGAGAATTCCGTTCTCTTTTAAATAGTCCAGGAACTCGGCACTTAAGTATTCTCCACCTCGATCCGATCTTAGAATCTTAATACTTTTGCCGGTCTGTTTCTCTACTTCATTCTTATACTCCTGGAATTTTCCAAAGGCTTCGGACTTATGCTTCATTAAGAAGATATGACCGTACCTTGAGAAGTCATCCGTAAAAGTAATGAAGTAAGAATGTCCGCTTCGGGCATGTGTAGACATTGGACCGCACACGTCACTGTGTACGAGTCCCAAGAGCTCGCTCGCTCTTTCTCCATGTCCAGTAAACGGAGTCTTTGTCATCTTTCCCTTGAGACAGGATTGACAAGTGGCATACGACTGATATTCGAACGCATTCAAATACCCTTCTGTATGTAACTTCGTCAACCTTCTCTCATTGATGTGACCCAATCTACAATGCCATAAGAAAGTCTGGTTTATTTCTGGAGACTTTCTTTTGTGTGTATTCTGGACATTAAAAATCTGTGGTTGGTTCAATACGTATATACCATTACTCAAAGTACCTGACCCAATCAAAACTTGATTAAGGTGAATGTTTACAACATTACTTACAAACGCAAATTCATAACCTTCTTTAGAAACTAAAGATACAGAAATGATATTACAAGTTGCGTTGGGTACAAAAAAGCAATTACGCAAAACCAAAACATGTCCATCTGACATTCCCAGGTGATAGTCCCCCACGGCTTTAGCATCCATGCCAGCTCCGTTCGCAACTCTGAGGGTCATGTCACCTGCCTTCAAAACCCTACGGTTTCTCAACGCCTGCAAAGAATTACAGATATGAGATCCTGATCCGGTATCCAATACCCAGGAAGTAGAGTTTATTGAAAGACAGTTTTCAATAACATACACACCTGAAGCTGAAGCTGCAACCTGCTTCAATTCCTGTGTTCTGGCCTTCCAGGCCCTGCAATCATTCTTCCAGTGTCCTTTCTTATGACAAAAGAAGCATTCTTCCTTATCCACAAGCTTCCCCGCTATCTTTGTTGCTTTTCCTTTTCCCTTCGTATCCACTTTACTAACACCGCCCCTTGGTTTGGCGGGGGCTTTCTTCTTCTTTCCCTTGGCTTTCGCCTTGGACCTAGAAGAAGATGATCCTCCTACAAACAAAGTGGATGTTTCCCTACCTTTCTGTAGGGTGCCCTCTGCGCTCCTCAGCAGGTTGAGGAGTTCTGAAAGTTCAACCTCCTTTTCTTGTAGGTTGAAATTCATTATAAACTGGGCGTAAGTGGAAGGAAGGGACTGGAGAACTATATCCGTATATAGCTCACTCTCCAATGTGATCCCTAGGTCAGCGAGCTCCTCAATGTAGCCGATCATCTTTAGCACGTGCTCGGCTACTGATGATCCGACGGCCATTCTTGTCGAAAACAACTTTTTCGACGCTTCGTATCTTGCGATACGTGATTGCTCCCCATACAGTTCTTTTGTATGAAGCAATATGGACTCCATGTCCATATTCTCATGCCTCCTCTGATGTTCGTTGTCCATCGAGGCAAGCAAGAGGCACTTGGCCTTCGCGCTATCAATCTCCCAAGTCTTGCGGATTTCCTTATCCGCGACGCTGGAAGTTGGACCAGGGACAGGGGGAGCTTTGGTGGTAAGAAGATACCCCAGCTTGTCATAAGTGATTGCTATCTTGACATTCCTGAGCCAATCTTTGTAGTTTGGCCCTGTCAGCTTGTTTTTATCTAGGAGTAACTTAAGTCCAGTCATGTTGATTGGTCGCTGCAATTAGGAGAGAGAAGAAGAAACACTCAGCATGATGCTCTTGCAAGTTTAGAGTGGTTTTTAGTTTGTCTAAACAGGATGGCTCCCACTGTTTCTCGAATCCCTCCTCAAACCATAAAGGAAGAATTAGTCAGGATCAATCCCACCGTACAATACTTGCTTAACCGTTCAGCCAGGCTGGTGTCGGTACTTCGAGGGAGGTTTTCCAACGCTTTCGCGAAGTTCCTTAATTAAAGAACCTCTTTTCCCTGGGGGCGTAGCCCCGCTAACACCTTTCTAGGCACCTACTAAGTTTATAGCATTGATCGTTAAGTGAGAAATTTCCCGAGGAGTAGCATATACTCACAGTAGGATCGGGATCCAAATATCATCGCGTGACGAAACTGAAGGAATCCTACCAGAATCATCACACTCCAAATGGTATGCAAATCTAGCAAGTTTCAGTACTTATGAAACTCCCGATGTGGATTTTTGCCCCATGCTCTTATGACCTTGGCGTGAGGTCAAAATGTCATAAGTCACATGTCAAGTTCGTCCCATCATTATCCAGGTTAATTTGAATCCACCCGTACATACCCTTGACGTAGGCCAAAATGGCAGTACGACTGTTTCAAACCAACGCATTCTATCTATGCAACAGATAAATATCCGGCAGCTACCAATCACTATGCCTTGGCGTGAGGTCAAAATACATAGCTTGAATACTACCGAATATTTAACTGAAATGATGGAGGGCTACGGATGGTTTTGGCAAAACCGTGAACGTAGTGAACTTGATTTGGTCGATGGAACGAGATAGCTTTTAAAAGGAGTGGCTCAAACTCCGCATTTAAAAGTTGGTTTTGAAAAGAACCGAGTGGTTTTTCGAAAGTGTTCCAACGACTTAAACTTGGTTTATTATCTTGCATTAGTTCTTTTAATGCGTGATATTCTTGCATTAGTTCTTTTAATGCGTCCCATCATTTAAATCCTACCATTGCAGAAAACAACCAAAATATGACGTACGCTTATGCCATATGCATTCGCCACGGGGCCCCGTCATCACCCGTTAGGTTACTTAACTAACGACAGAGCGGGGGCTGGGCTAGCGCGGCTGTAAAACATAAGCAACGCCTAAATAGAAAGCAATGATAGACATTACAGATCACAGATGAATACATTGGATATACTAGCAATCCGCATTTCTTTCGAGCCTGAAACGAAAAGCGGATAACACGGTCGCGGTGAATAGCAAATACCCCACCCAAGACCCCTACGGGTGCGGCAAACTACCCGCCAGGTTCCCGGTAGTTTGTGCACCCCACCATGGGTCTATCCTAGGAGCAAAAACAGTAAAAAGAATTATACAATGACGGCTACAACCCCGACCCGGTTGTGCGGCCAAACAAATAATATAATTACATCAATTTACATTTACAAATGAATGAAAGAAAAACAAAAGCTCATCTCACATCCAACCCCGGCTATTCACCCGCGACAGTCCAACACATTCATATACACATTCCAGCACATTACAGATCATGTATAACCCCGACTAATCGACTTATAGCGATTAGCCGACGTTCAATACATGCAAACATCACAGATATAACCAATATAGCCAAAGTGTAGTGAAGTTCGGAAAAAATACGGAATTATAGGACCCCAAAAGGAAATTTCTTTTCTGGAAAATCTGGGTACATATAATATATTTTAAAAATCCCAAAACCAAAACCTACAGACACTGCACGAAAAACGAGGCGCAGAAGACGACAAAGCGCGGCGGTTCCGCGGCACGAGCCTACCTCGTGCCGCGGATGCGCGGCGCTTTGAGCTCCTCACTGGATCGTTTTTCATGAGTGTTCTTAGAAAAGCCTGAGATGATTTTACAAATATAAATTTTTTCATTTCGAGCCAAAAAAATTTCAACAGAAACTCAGGTTTTTGAAAAATACGGTTTTTGGGTTTTTGCGGTTTCGAACTTCGTTACACTTCACTACCAAGCTAGTTTAAGTTTAGTTAGGCTCTGATACCACTGTAAGTCCATATTGCGACCCCCGGTGCTTACGGGGAGGCGGAAACGGTATAAAAAACGAATTTTTATCGCAAGAGGCAACATGGACTAAACATGGTCGGGATCGTTGTCTAAACTAAAACTAGTATTCTAGCTAAAGAGATTTAGCTACTATGGAAGATGGTTATACCTATACTTGAACTCCTTCTTCTTCAAACCTTGTAGAGGTTGATGGTTCTCTTTACGTCGCCTTCTCCCGTCGAAGATGGATCCACCTCGAAGGTTCGACTTTGGGCTCTTCCTCGATCTTTGAGTGAACTAGGGTTTCCGGTTTGCTAAACCTTCAACCTAGAATGAGTAGAGAGAGTGACTAGGGTTTGCTTTTCTTTTTCAAGAGAAGGATTCTCAACTCATGAGAAGGTTTCTCTTGACTAGAGGAAGAAGAAGATGAAGAGAGGAGAGAGAATGAATATCATAGAATGAGCTATCATATTCTATCTTGCAACCATAATGCAAAAGAAAATAATTATCTAATAATAATAATTGAAAATGAGAATAGTTGATGGTAATTTGGAATGACCACTACCATGCTTCATTTAAAAATGTAAGCATAAATCAAGGAGGACTTTTGAAGGCATGAAAGTGGTCAATGGTCAACAAGTCAATCAAGGTCAACAAGTCAACAAAAACAACCATAACATAATTCTCATTTAATTATTATTATTAATAGATAATATATAAATCCATTAGGGTTTGGAAAATGAAGACTGTCAATTGTGCATACGCACCCGTTCCGAAACCCTAATGAAAAACCTCATTCTCCGCCTCAAGCAACTGTGCATACACACCTGCATTCTCGTTCCGAAAAACAAGAATACCAAGATATAAAAGCAACCCCAAAAACATATACCAGTATCTGGCTCAAACCAGAGCCTGCCAGTATGATCCGTCCGGACTCCAAACGTGCACAAGTGCGCGGATGAGAACGAACCCTGTCGCAAAACCATGCGACCTCTACTCTGTTTTGCCCAGAGGCGAATACCCTCTGTGTGGGACTCTAAAGACTCGACACTACGCTGGCAGTGGGTTTAACCACAGACCGCAAGCGGCACTAGCTGTGCGTAACGGTCCCCAGGTAGATGCCGACAAGAAGGCTGACGAGGTGAAACCCCATCTGAACTCCTACTGAGTCTGAATGTGACATTCTCCGTACAGTCCGGTCTGTTCGTCTGATACATCGCATGGCGGGCCTAGGGGGCGGTAAAACGTCAGTCCCCCAATAGCGGTACAAGTCGTGTCGGAGTGAAGCCCAAAACACCCTGAGATAACACTGGAAACCTACCAGTATATCTCGCTTGCCCTGGCCAGGGACTACTCGTGTAATGGCTCTCCTAGACACAGCGCGATGTCAACCCCCAATACCGGGAGAGACGAATCCTGTCTAACCGTCACTGCCTCCAAGTGCTTCGGGACTGCACCCAACCACCACCTGTTTGCACGACTCCTTTGAGCCGTGGTAGGGTAGTGATCAAAGTGCAGTGGGAACACACTCGAGGCGAAGTGTCAGTGTCAAGTCAGCGGACTAAGCTGTACTCATGTCACCTGGGAACTGACGACTGACGATAGGTATAATACCAACCTGTCAGTTCCCGACGAGTCCTGTCCAGTGTACTCGTAACCCAACGAGCACCCGTATACTATCTCCAGTACGACGTACTGATGGCTGTGGGACAGACCATCTCCCACACTGGGATGAGAAGCGCATACGCTAGTCTACTCCGGAGTATCGATGCCCTGTCTCGATAGTCCTGCGACTAGGGACCTGTATAAGGATGTGCTTATAGATTACCCAGCCCCCACTAGTGTGACTGCCATCACAACGCTGGTAATCAAGCAAAGATCCTAAGGGCTCCACTAATGCGTATAAGTGATATAGTAAAATAAACACAAGTACACATTGAAGCAGAGACAAACCAAGTAGCATACTACTATTTCGAGCAAGATTGTATATACAAGGTGAATATCCCAAGCATCCATTAAGTAATATACAAACTAGTATGATACAGTAATGGCCTCTAGGGCATATACACTAACAGTTTCCCTCCTTGTCGAGATTCGACTTTGGAGAGTGAGACCCGTGGATAGTAAGTAAGAGACCGTTTTGGGCCGACTTGCAGGGTCCCAATGCTTAGGAAACAGGTTTTTTAATCCTTGTTGCCTAAGGCTTTATCTTACGAGTCGAGCCGCATCGAGAAGTTCTCGCAAAGACATCAATCTCCTCACGAGTGGAGACGAATCGAGCATTTCTCGCAAGAATATCCTAATGTCACAGTTAACCTCTGCTCTTTACGACAGAAGTCTGTTAGGGTCTGTGGTACTAGGGTTTTGCCCGTCGTACCGTCACATTGGCCGATATATCCCTCGATAGGCAATTGTGCCGTTCGAGTAGCCCTGCAACTGCCGTGTCTCTGATCCCTTCGGGGGCTGGACAAGACGTCTTCAAGCAATCCTCCTAGGCAGTTTGACCGTCGGAAGAGCAAGCGTTAGGAATTTTGCCATGCCGCTTTTTACTTGAGTTTAGGCTCATTTTGGAGAGCCCCGATGAGTCATAACCACTCCGAGCTGGTGTGGAATGATCTCCGATAGTCTTTCAGGCTTTATATGACTTGCCGTCAAGACCCTGAAGCTAGGAATTTGTCCTTTGCTTCGTTTGCTGGCATTGCGTCTGCTGTGTCGAGACGAATGTCGCGGTTGTCTCTGGGTTGCTGGTGAGCCGTCGAGGTTTGGAACTAGGGATTTTGCCGTGGCTCCTTTTGGTGATATTGCGTCTGCTGTATCGAAACGAACGTCGAGGTGGTGACCATTCAGCACTGGTGTGAGATGATCTCCGGTTGTCTTTCAGGCTTTATATGACTTGCCGTTAAGACCTTGAAGCTAGGAATTTGGCCTTCGCTTCGTTTGCTTTGTCACGTCCGAGTCCTGTTGGAGGAAGAACGCTGGGGTGACATCTCGTCTGCTGTATCGTGACGAATGCCGAGGTGGAGCTGGGATTTTGCCGTTACTCCGCTTGTTTGACCATGGGGTCTTTCGTCGGTGTTGTATCTGCATCTTGATGGACTGCGAAGGAACGCCGTTGTTAACATCTCATCTGCTGTATCGAGACGATTGTTGAGATGAAGCTGGGATTTTGCTGTCGCTTCACTTTGTTTCGACCGCGAGGACTTTTGTTGGCGTTGTATCTGCATCTTGATGGACTGTAAAGGAATGCCTTTGTTAACATCTCGTCAGCTGTATCGGGACGATTGTTGAAATAAAGCTGGGATTTTGCCGTCGCTTCGCTTTGTTTTGACCGCAAGGTCTTTTGTTGGCGTTGTATCTGCATCTTGATGGACCGTGAAGGAACGCCTTTGTTGATTCTTAGGCCATAGATATTGCCGTTAAGATTTGGAACTAGGGACTATGTCGTGGCTCCATTTCATTGCGACTCTGAGGTTGGTTGTTGACGTCAAGACCCTGAAGCTAGGGATCTTCCTTTTGCTCCATTTGTTGACATTGTGTCTGCAATATTGCGACAAATGTCGAGATTGTCTCTAGGTTATCTTTGAACCGTCGAGATTTGGCTTTGCTTTCTGATGGAGCCTGTTGGGAAGGTATGGGTCCCTCTTTGTTTATGCCCCTGAATTGTATACAAGAATCGATGTGATCTCACCTGTAGGGCAGAAGTTTCATTCATTTTTTTATATTATTATTTTATTTCCGCGATGCTCTATCATTTTAGCTTTTATATCGCGAAGGTCGCGATTGCCCAATCATTTCGGCTATTTTTCGCGGTGCCTAATCATTTCGGATATTTAGTTTATTTTCACTCGCTGCTTTTTATTGCGAGTTGCCCAATCATTTCGGCTATTTATTTTATTTTTACTCGCTGCTTTTTATTACGAGTTGCCCCATCATTTCGGCTATTTTGCATGCATACATTTTCACTTGCTGCTTTTTATTGCAAGTTGCCCCATCATTTCGGCTATTTTGCATGCATACATTTTCACCTGCTGCTTTTTATTGCAAGTTGCCCCATCATTTCGGCTATTTCGTATGGATGTATGGATCGCTGATTTATTTTTTTATCGCGAGTGTGGAACTTGGAATCTGATGCCAATCTTAGCATCAGCATCGCTACAACTGGAATATTGCCAGGAGCGAATCATCATTTGCCATGAAAGGGCTTGGAATTCGATACCGGTTTAGGCATCAGCATCGCTACAATTGGAATATTGCCAGGAGAGAATCATCATCTGCTTTTGTCGATGTGGAACAAAGGTGGCTCAATAAACAGGGTTAGGATCCTGTCGACTGAGGCTTTTGACTTCATGAGCCGTAAGGGTCTCACAAGGGTACTTCTCCCTACAAGTCGTGAGGATCTCGTAGGTGTGTTTTCTACTTAGGGATCGTGAGGATTCCTAAGTGTATGTTCCCTTGTAAGTCGTAAGGATCTTACAAAAGGGTTTTCTCCTTATAAGTCGAGAGGACTTACAAGGGTTATTCACCGTATGGACATATCCCCAGTTACGGGTTGGACTTGGTTAGGGCAATGTTTATTCGTGCCCGTGGATTATATACAAGGGTCAGTATCGAGCCGCTTGTAGAGCAATATCGAAGGTTGTGGGAGTTGCTTAAGAACAGGTTCAGGTCTCTGTAACTTAAGACTTTCAAATCTTATGAGCCGTGAGGGTCCCATAAGAGAGTTCTCCTTACGAGTCGTGAGGATCTCGCAAGTGTATTTTCTCCCTAGGAATCGTGAGGACCCCTAAGTGTGTTGCTCCCTTGTGAATCGTAAGGATCTCACGTGGGTGATTTCTCCTTACAAGGTCGAGAGGACCATATAAGTGTCCTTTCACGAGGTTGCGCCCTTTCGGGTTTTTACAAACACTCGCCGGTAGCCCTGCTGTTTTTACTCACGGAGCCCTTTCGGGTTTTCATCCGTGCCCGTTTTGCTTATGGACATACCGTTGTTCTTCCTTTTTTTTCTTCTTTTTATTTTTTTCTAACGAGGTTGCGCCCTTTCAGGTTTTCACAAACACTCGCCGGTAGCCCTGCTGTTTTTACTCACGGAGCCCTTTCGGGTTTTCATCCGTGCCCGTTTTGCTTATGGACATACCGTTTTTCTATTTTTATTTTTATTTATTTATTATTTATTATTTATTTTATTCTTTATTCTTTTTTTTTTATCTCGTCCGCCTGAGGATGCTGCGGTAGTAGTTTAAAGACGTTTTGGTCGTTTGCAAGTTTTAGGACATTGCGGTCCATCATTAGTTTAAGGACGTTTCGGTCCGTCATCGCCGTATTTGAGGCAAAGCTCTAGTTTACTGACTTTTCGGTCAATGGGTCTTTCTCTATGACTGAGCATGATGCCCCCGGCGTATCCATCTTTCTCGGAGCGTGCGGTTGTGGCGGGCTCACCTTCCAGTTTTCGGAGATGATGAACTTGCCCTGTTGGCATTGGTTTTCGACCCAGTTTTTGAAGACGTAACAATTTTAAATTGGATGGCCCAATACTTGGTGATAAGGGCAATAATTAAAACTGTTGACATCATCCAGTTGTAGTTGGTGTTTCGGCTCCGGTAGAGTGATAAGCCTGTTATGCACTGGCACTTCGAACAGCCTCCTTGTTTCATCCTGGGGAAATGAGTAAGGACGTCTTAACCTCTCCTCGAGGGATATGCGTGGACGCATATTGTTTTGACGAACAACCGGTCTAGGGCCACTCGACTGTTGTTGAGTGTTGGCGACGAAGGTCATTTTCCCCTTTCCTTTATCCTTTTTGCTCGATCCTTTGTTTGCGGGGCCGAGATTTTTTCCGAGTAGCGGGCGATTGCACGGCTGAATGTTCTCGCAACTCCTCAATTCTTTCATTTTTGAAAAGGATTCCTTGAGGAGAGGGTTGAGGGCAACTTCTTCGTCAGAGTCGCTTCCAAAGGTGATAATTTGCGATCCCTTGGAGTCGGCTATATGACAGTCATCGGCGGCTCTTTTGCGCTCATCTATCGCATTTTTCCGATGTCTACGAGCTTCACACTTTGTCCTGTTGAAGTGTTGCTTTTGAGCGACATATCCTTGCCAACAACACTTAAAGGAGTCGCAATCTTCGGTAGGATGTATGATCTTCTGATGATATAAGCAGAAGTTAGGATGCATCTCTACTCTACCGAGAGTATTTTCTTCAGAGGGCGGTAGCTTCATTCCCACTGATAGGGCTTTGGCGAACCTTTTCCTCATCTTGAATTTGTTTTTATCCGCAGCGGATGACTTTTGATTTGACGGAAGTGTCTCGAGTCTTTGGTCTAGTAGTCGGTGTTTGGCTCCTTCTAGTATGGCCATCTCACGCTCTTGATTGGCTTTAACTTTCAGACGAATCTCATTCAGGAAGGCATCGATCAACTCGTCTGACGGCCGCAGAGTTTCTGGTTTAGGGTTCGCCCTCGGTTTCTCGGCGCAAGGAGCCTCTTTATCATCCGCCAATGAGTGAGAGATCACATGACAAGTCGCTACGTAGTCTTCGGATTCATCTGATGAGTCTTCTCCATCGTTTTCGTCCTCGACAAAAGAACAAGCTGCTCCCAACATGTCCGTCTTCTTTGGAGTGTGCGGCTGTGGTGGGTTGTTAGTTATATGTATGCCCTAGAGGCCATTACTGTACACTGGATGTATATTGTAGTGGATGCTGGGACATATATAGGGAGGACTTTCTTGCTCGACATGATAGTATGCTATCTGGTTGCTCTTTACCTTAACGTGTATACTAATTGTCTCTCTGTTACATGTTGGTAAAGCCCTTAGGATGTGTACTTGACTATCTGGACTATGATGTGGATCATACTAGTGGGGACATGGTAGTCCATAAGTACATCCTTCAAAGTCCCTAGTCGTGGGTGTATCGAGATGGGGCATCGATATACTAGAGTAGACTAGCGTGTACCTTCTCGACCCATACAGATGGGCGATGGATGATCCCATATCCATCGGTGTTTGACATCAGAGATGATATACAGGTGCTCAGTAGAGACTGGGTACACTGGACGGACTCGCCGAGAACTCCCAGATGGTATTATACCTCACGTCAGATGGCAGTTCTCTGGTGACACTGGTACATAGTAGTCTGTTGACCCGAGATCGTCATAGAGTCTTGTGTGGTTCCCACTGTGCTTTGATTTCCATCTTACCACGTCCAAGAGGGCGTGCAAAACGGTGGTTTTTGGGTACAGTCCCGAGACACATGGAGGCAATGAGCGATAGGAGGGGATTCGTCTCTCCCGGTATAGGGAGTTGATGTTGCGCTGTGTTCGATTGGCTATAACAGGAAATCCCTGGCCAGGGTTGCTGAGATTTACTGGTAAGTGTTATCAGTAGTTTCTTGAATTGTTATAGACCTCATATCGACACGACTTATCGAGCTATTGGGGTCTGACGTTTACCACCCCTAGGCGAGATATGCGACATATCAGACGATCAGACCGGACTGTACGGTAGTGTTACTGGTTGGATTCACTGGAGTGTGAGCGGGCTTGCTCGTCGATCTTCTGATCGCTCAATACCCGGGTGGCCGTTACGTTTAGCAGACCGCTTGCGGCTTGTGGGTGTTTGATATGATCATCACCTGCTGCCGGCGTATTGACGAGTCTTTAGAGTCCTACACAGAGGTTTCCTGGTTCAAGCGACACGAAATAGGAGCGCATATGAGATATGTGCGGGACCGAGAACAATGCGTGTATGTGATACCGTATTCTATTCTCGCGATGAATGTGTCGTTTGGTTGTATGCGATATAACCTAGTTATCGAATCAAGTATTGATTCGATAAGCCGATACATTGGATACTAGCCGGTTATATGCGATATAACCGGGTCATTGAATCAAGTGTTGATTTAATGATTTAATGTATAATTATATATTTGATATATTACTTTGCATTAACTAGTATTGGTTCACTTTAAATGGATTTACTCACTTGGTTTGTACACATTGTATATGTGATATACTTTTGTGCACAAGATTGTATCATGTTTGATGATACTTGCTCTTTTAGGTTTGTGTAAAGATTAAACCATGTTTAGTGAATGGTTAGGGTTTCTTTTCTCTTATTTATTTATCCATTTATTATAGTTTTGGAAAAGATAAAGAGAAAAAGGAATGGTGGCTTAGTTTGTCTTTTCTTTGAAGCTTCTTGAAGGTTTGAACAAGTCTACCATTCTTGTCTCTTCTTTAACCCTAACCACTCATCTAAACCTTGGTTAAATCTCTACACTAAACCATGGTTGAAGTTATGATAAGTATTCTTTTTATTTTCCTTTTTAAATTAACTTATCATATCATCTTCTTCTTCTTCATCTTCTTCAACAAAAGAGAAAGCTTGCTACTCCAATGGCAAGTGATGAAAACTAGTGAGAAATCCAAAACTAAAGTCTACCCACTTCCTATTTCTTCATCCTCTACCTCTTGCCAAGTTGTATAGGGTGTTTACTTCACAAGTTTTCAAAGCTTGGTGAAGTTGGAGCTTGTTCTTGTGATGCTTCGACGTAGATCATCTTCGGCATCGAACCGACGATCAAGCCCGCCTATTCTCCGATGAAGCCGACGCTAGAGCCCGGGATCCGTCTTGGACAGCGAGGAGACTTCATTGCGGAGCCGTGGAGGTGGAACACCGGATCTACAAAGGTTGTATATCCGTATTCTCATAGTTAAGTGTTAACTAGTTAGCTTTTCGCCTAGATTTCTAGCCAACGATCCGTAGTCGGGTCTCTCGGCACCTAGATTTTTGTAAATTGGCATGGTTGATGCCTTGTGAGACCTCACTAGAGTGCCTAGGAACCCTACAGTGGTATCAGAGCTTAGCTAGAGCCTTAGGCGAAGTCTAGACGGAGTTTGAAGTCCGAACGAACCCGAAAACTCATTTCAAAATTGCTCTCTGTCCTTTTTTCAAAAACGTGGATTTTTCCAGATTAAAAATGCTTTAAAAATTCAGCAGGGAATTTTAAGAATTACGACGCAAAAAGTTGCTGATGAACAGTAAAAACCGCAGCGGAACCGCGGCAGAAGCCTTGCTTCTGCGGCGGTTCCGCGGCGAAATGATGACGTCATCGTACACTGTTTGCACATTAACTCCTATTATATTATGCTGGGTTTTCTGGGTATTTTTAAAATTTATTCAAGAGTTGAATTTTCTGGAGTTGTTTTGGGGATTCGGTGTTTCGATCGGGGTATCAAATTTTGTCTATTTGGCTTTCCGGATAAATTTTAGAATATGTTAAAAAGTTCGACCGGATATAAATACCCAATTTTTCCCCTGTCGGGAAATTTCCAAGTGTTGGATTTTTCCGTAGTTTAAAGACGTTCTAAGTAGTGCAAGTAACTCGATGGACCCTCTAGAAGACAACAAACCTTAACTCGATTATGTGACCATCTTGAACTGCCCTTTGAACCTTCGGATTTGGGGCAGTACGGCGTGCCACATGTGAGGCGTTGGCTTGACCCTTCTACGGCTGGACCGTCGGTACTGAGGCACGAACTGAATGTTGTTAGACTTATTTCATGTGTTGAGCTGTATCGGGAAAACTTGGGTATTCGAATGTTCAATCGGAAAGTTTAACATTTTCTGTTTATCCGGAATGGGATACAATAATTGGAATTCACAAGTAGTTATGTGATAACTGAATGAATGTTATAAATATAGCAGTTTAGTCTCACTTGATCGGTTACCACGGAATTTTGATGTGATCAAAAGTCCGTCGCAATCACGTAGCGTACGCGGATACTCGCCGGGTAAACTTAATAGACAGCTACACCCCATAGCCCCGACCAAGTGACTGTAGGAGAACCCTGTCGCCGAAAGCATCCGTTCGGGTGCTCACGGCAGCGGTGTTCCGCCTTGGTGCACTTCGTCGACGGTATCGGGGGTGCAGCCGTCTACTGAAGTTTGCGACGAGCATTCGATCAAACTGTCGGGAATCTTGTTGAATTGCCCGACTTGATATTGAAAAGTGTTTTCGATAATGAGACTAAAATGCGGGGTTTATAATTGTTAGGCATGCGATGTCTAAGTAATTCATTTGGTCAGGCATGCGATGTCTGAGGTGGTTGCGGATTCCAACTGTTGTAGTTTTACACTTTCTTTTCTGTGACCGTAAGTGTAATATGTGATATCGCCGGTTTCGTTGCTATGTGTCAACGACAATTGGGATGCGCATATTTACTTACGTTGATGACATGTGATGTTATGTAATGCTGGATATGTTATATTGGATCGTCGTGTTTGAATAGCCGGGTTTTTTTTATGTGAGATGAGTGTTTTTCATTTTCATTCATGTAAAAACTTGTATGTAATATTCTTTTATTGGGGCACTTCCAGGTAGCGGAAGTTGTCACCCTTTGTATATTATTTACTTTTCCGCACTAGGATAGACCCAAGGAGGAGGGCACAAGTAACCGGGTTCTGGAGTCCAGTGGGAGACCAACTCGAGGAGTCGAGTCCGGGTCTCCTAACTCTAGAATTGGTAGGGTTGCTTGCCGCTCTCGTAGGGGTCTAGGGGTATGGGTTTGGCTATTCATCACGACCGTGGAATCCGTGTTTTATACTGGCTCGTATTGAAAACACGGACGTCCTAGTATATCCAATATTTCATATGTTTCTTCTGCTGCGATATCTGTGATGTGATCATGTGATGTTCTATGATAGATACTTTATATAGTATATATGATATATTATATAGACGTTACTTATGTTTTACACCCGCGCTAGCCCTGCCCTGCTCTGCCGTTAGTTACCTAACCTAACGGTGCACGAGGGGACATCGAGGCGAATGCGGATGGCATAAGTGTACGTCGTATTTATCTGTGATGTTTAGGTACTTAAATGATGGGACTTCATTAATGTGATTAATGAAATAAAAGAAACCTAAGATGTTGTAGAATCGAATTTCAAAATAAAACATGTAGCTACAGTTCTTGCTTTGCACAACGGTATATGCGATATATCCTGCACCTTATTCGATAGGGAAAGGACCGAGATCCCTTCACCGGGAGTGATTCCTTTAGCAATAATTGGCAGATGCTACACACTCGGTTTGTCTTTTGATTGCTTTTAAGAGTTTTTGCTTTGCACAGTGATATATATGATATATCCCGCACCTCATTCGACGAGAAAAGGACCGACGATCCCTTCACCGGGAGTGACTCCTTTAGCAGAACAAGAAAAGCCTCAAAAGCACTCCATTTTAAAATCATTTGATTCTACAACGATATCAAGTTCATTACGCAATAGGTTTTCAGAAAAACCTGTCGTAGCCCTCCGTCATTTCAGATAAGTACTAGTTAGTATTCGTGCTGCGGTTGTTTGGCCTCCGTCAAGGCGTAGTGTACGGTAGCTAACTAGTGCTTATCTGTTAGCATATGATGCGATTGGATTAGGGTATTCGTACGGCGTTGTTTGGCCTCCGTCAAGGGTCGTGCGGGTGGGTTTAATTCAATCAGGAAATGACGGGTTGAACTTGACTAGCGGACTATGGGTTGTTTGGCCTCCGTCAAGGTCATAGGACGCTAGGGGGCAAAATATTATCGGGAATTTCAAGTGTTGAAATTTGCAATGAGATTGCATACCTTCTATGAGATAGTTGGATCCCGATACCCGCTGCGAGTAATTGTTACTCCTGGGAGAGTTTTATACATTACAATTAGCCGATCAAGTAGGTGTCTAGAAAGGTGTCAACGGGGTTACGCCTCTGGGAAAACGAGGTTTACATTAATTAGGTTCGTGCGAAAGCACGGGGGACCTCCCTCAAAGTACCGACACTGGCCTGGCTGAAAGATTGGCGAACTTGTAGTGTGTAATTAATCCCGGCTAGTCTTTCCTTTTAGGGTTTGAAGGAAGATTTGATAAAAAGCAGTGGGAGCCATCCTGATTAGATAAAATAATAACCAATCTATTCTTGCAAGAGCGCACGCTGAGTGTTTTCTTCTCTCTCTCTCCTGGTAGCGACCATATCACGCCTTAATCAAGATAATAATACGGATTATTGACCGAACCCGCTTGTTATACTGAGCTGGGGAACGTTGGTCCCGCTCCAACTTATAATTGTTATAAGACAGAGCAGGAAATTGGGAAAAACCAGAATTCCCGTGCCGCCCAAACGAAGAGAGTGCATGCTGATGCATCATCTTCAGGTGTGTTCATTACAAAGAACTGTTTCTCAGTATCCTCCGTATCCTGGGTATTTGATACCGGATCAGGATCCCAGATATGTAAGATGTTACATAGGGCTACTAAAGGGTAGAAAAACTGAGAACGGGTGATAAGTTTCATGAGGCAGAAAACGGGGCAAGTGTTGCATCCAAGTCTGTTGGTCACTGTCACCCTGTATTGTAATACATTGATTCTGAACGAATGTTATTAGATACCGAACCTGATATACAAAATCATATCTGTCTCTTTATTAGTAAAGAAACGATAAAATTTTGTATTGTTGGATAATGTTTTGAACATTTCCTATATCAAAAGTTGATCGGTTCAGGCACGTTATCTAAAAGCGTTGATGTTCTAAATCAAACTACAGTTCTTAGTATTCGGAACACACACAAGAGGAAGAGTTCAGAAATGAACGAATTCTTCTTGAGGTATTGTAGACTAGGTCATATCAATGCGACCCGACTAGCTGGAGTTACATTTAGATGCATATTTAAATCAGTTTGAATTTACATCTTGTGAAACTCGCCAGTCATGTCACAAAGATAAAATGGCCATAGCTCTGTTTATTGGAAACAGAGAAAGAGTTAGTGAACTCTTGGGATGATACATGTTGATGTATAAAGGTCCCCTGTCTACACATACCTGGTAAGGTTCTTTGTACTTCATTACATTCTCTGATAATCTCTCGAGATTCAGACATATGTTCCTGTTGAAACACAAGTCTGAACCTTTTGAGATATTCACAGAATATAAGATAGAAGTAGAGAACCAATACGGGTATAAGTATTATGTCTTATGATGAGATCAAGGAGGAGAATACTTGAGCATAGAATTTCTGGACTATTCTAAAGGAGAATGAGATTCTCTCTCAGCATTACTCCTCCGTATACACCATTGCACGATGGTATGTCGGGGCGGAGCAATTGCACCCTATTCGATATGGTGTGCTCTATGATGAGTACTATTGAGTTACATATTTCCTTTTGGGAGTTATGCACTTATGAAGCTGCATACCTATTAAATTACGGTTCGAATCAAATCAAAGCCTACCATTTCATATGTGATATGGAAAGGGAAGAGCCCATATCTTAAGTTAGTTAAGATTTGGGGTTGTCCGGCCTATGTCTAAAAGCAAAATCCGGACAAGCTCGAGGCAACGTCTGTTATGTACAACTGGAAATGTTCCAGCCATACAAATTGCAGCTGATGATTTGATAGAACCAAAGGATTCAGTAGATTCCAACGAACCTCAGCCTCTCCGCCGATCTAGTAGGGTTCCTCACCCACCTGAGAGATACTTCTGTTTCTCTATGACAGTGGGAGCGAGGATTGCATCATGAGATGATGGCCCAACTAGCTTCGAGCTGGCCATCAGGAGTAAGACTCTGTAAGAATGGCTGGATGCTTAATGATCTGAGATGGAATCCATGTACACCAACAAAGTATGGACTTTGGTTGCTATATCTGAAGGGTTAAATCCCCATCAGGAGCAAGTATATCTTGAGAAGATTACTTGGTGTAAATGGAAAAGTTCAGACTTTCAAAGCTAGACTTGTTGAAGGTTTTCGTCATTGACCAGGCATGGATAATGATGAAACCTTTTCTAAGGAGCTATGCTTAAGTCCATCCAGATCCTACTTGCCACGGCTACATACCATGACTACGATATTTGGTGGTTGGGTGTCATGACTGCTTTTCTAAATGATGTTTTAGAAGAGTGAGTCTATAAGTACACAGCCAGAGGGCTTCGTAAACAGTGGGAGCAGCGGAAACGTGTGCAAGATGTTTTATCTGATAAAGCAGGCATCGCGGAGTTGGAACATCTGTTTTGATAGATAGTCAAAGAAGTTGACATCATCAAAATGGTAGATGAACCTTGTATAAACAAAAAGGTAGTAGGGAGTATGGTGACGATCCTCGTAGAGTACGTGGATGACATACTCTTGATAGGGAAGGAGTTTCCTATGCTACACTCGATCAATCTCCGCTTATCACAATGATTCTCCACATAGGATCGAGATGAGACCTACTAAATTCTGGATTTTGGATCTATGAGATAGATTTAATTGGATGTTAGGATTCTCACTAGTTGTAGTGAGATGGTATCAATCGACCCTGGGGAGAATCACTGGAAGTGTTCCAGGGTGATAAAGACGACTGAATGTCAGTCGCATGCATTGTCTTTACTCTCAGAAAAGGGACGGTATGTTGGAAGAGTTCCAAGCTAGATACCGTGACATACTAGACGATAAAGGCAAGATACATCGCTACTTAAGATGCTACCAAAGAGGCCGTTTGGGTGTATATTGGTTCATGAGATGAACTAGGTTCCTACCATTGTGTGACAATGGAGTTGTGGCTTTAGCCAAGGAACCCTGGTCCCATCAGTGACCCAGACGTATTCTAAGGCAGTACCACCTGATCATGGAGATGGTTGATCTCCAGGCTGATCGAGGTTAGGAGAGTAGACTCAGAGGACAACACGGCGGATCCACTCACGAAGGCCTATTCCCAGAGAGAGACTTTTATGGGATGGTTGAGTATGAGATACTACAACCACTGCTACAGATGGCCTTAGTGCAAGTGGGAGATTGTTAGTTATATGTATGCCCTAGAGGCCATTACTGTACACTGGATGTATATTGTAGTGGATGCTGGGACATATATAGGGAGGACTTTCTTGCTCGACATGATAGTATGCTATCTGGTTGCTCTTTACCTTAACGTGTATACTAATTGTCTCTCTGTTACATGTTGGTAAAGCCCTTAGGATGTGTACTTGACTATCTGGACTATGATGCGGATCATACTAGTGGGGACATGGTAGTCCATAAGTACATCCTTCAAAGTCCCTAGTCGTGGGTGTATCGAGATGGGGCATCGATATACCAGAGTAGACTAGCGTGTACCTTCTCGACCCATACAGATGGGCGATGGATGATCCCATATCTATCGGTGTTTGACATCAGAGATGATATACGGGTGCTCAGTAGAGACTGGGTACACTGGACGGACTCGCCGAGAACTCCCAGATGGTATTATACCTCACGTCAGATGGCAGTTCTCTGGTGACACTGGTACATAGTAGTCTGTTGACCCGAGATCGTCATAGAGTCTTGTGTGGTTCCCACTGTGCTTTGATTTCCATCTTACCACGTCCAAGAGGGCGTGCAAAACGGTGGTTTTTGGGTACAGTCCCGAGACACATGGAGGCAATGAGCGATAGGAGGGGATTCGTCTCTCCCGGTATAGGGAGTTGATGTTGCGCTGTGTTCGATTGGCTATAACAGGAAATCCCTGGCCAGGGTTGCTGAGATTTACTGGTAAGTGTTATCAGTAGTTTCTCGAATTGTTATAGACCTCATATCGACACGACTTATCGAGCTATTGGGGTCTGACGTTTACCACCCCTAGGCGAGATATGCGACATATCAGACGATCAGACCGGACTGTACAGTAGTGTTACTGGTTGGATTCACTGGAGTGTGAGCGGGCTTGCTCGTCGATCTTCTGATCGCTCAATACCCGGGTGGCCGTTACGTTTAGCAGACCGCTTGCGGCTTGTGGGTGTTTGATATGATCATCACCTGCTGCCGGCGTATTGACGAGTCTTTAGAGTCCTACACAGAGGTTTCCTGGTTCAAGCGAAACGAAATAGGAGCGCATATGAGATATGTGCGGGACCGAGAATAATGCGTGTATGTGATACCGTATTCTATTCTCGCGATGAATGTGTCGTTTGGTTGTATGCGATATAACCTAGTTATCGAATCAAGTATTGATTCGATAAGCCGATACATTGGATACTAGCCGGTTATATGCGATATAACCGGGTCATTGAATCAAGTGTTGATTTAATGATTTAATGTATAATTATATATTTGATATATTACTTTGCATTAACTAGTATTGGTTCACTTTAAATGGATTTACTCACTTGGTTTGTACACATTGTATATGTGATATACTTTTGTGCACAAGATTGTATCATGTTTGATGATACTTGCTCTTTTAGGTTTGTGTAAAGATTAAACCATGTTTAGTGAATGGTTAGGGTTTCTTTTCTCTTATTTATTTATCCATTTATTATAGTTTTGGAAAAGATAAAGAGAAAAAGGAATGGTGGCTTAGTTTGTCTTTTCTTTGAAGCTTCTTGAAGGTTTGAACAAGTCTACCATTCTTGTCTCTTCTTTAACCCTAACCACTCATCTAAACCTTGGTTAAATCTCTACACTAAACCATGGTTGAAGTTATGATAAGTATTCTTTTTATTTTCCTTTTTAAATTAACTTATCATATCATCTTCTTCTTCTTCATCTTCTTCAACAAAAGAGAAAGCTTGCTACTCCAATGGCAAGTGATGAAAACTAGTGAGAAATCCAAAACTAAAGTCTACCCACTTCCTATTTCTTCATCCTCTACCTCTTGCCAAGTTGTATAGGGTGTTTACTTCACAAGTTGTCAAAGCTTGGTGAAGTTGGAGCTTGTTCTTGTGATGCTTCGACGTAGATCATCTTCGGCATCGAACCGACGATCAAGCCCGCCTATTCTCCGATGAAGCCGACGCTAGAGCCCGGGATCCGTCTTGGACAGCGAGGAGACTTCATTGCGGAGCCGTGGAGGTGGAACACCGGATCTACAAAGGTTGTATATCCGTATTCTCATAGTTAAGTGTTAACTAGTTAGCTTTTCGCCTAGATTTCTAGCCAACGATCCGTAGTCGGGTCTCTCGGCACCTAGATTTTTGTAAATTGGCATGGTTGATGCCTTGTGAGACCTCACTAGAGTGCCTAGGAACCCTACATGGGTTTACCTTCCAGTTTTCAGACAGCGCGAACTTGCCTTGTAGGTACTGATCCTCGATCCATCCCTTAAAGACGAAACAATCCTCGATCGGGTGACTTACCGTTTGGTGGTAAGGGCAATAATTGGGATGATCGAGATCGCCTGTCTGTGACAGACGTTTTGGACTCGGCAGATTGATGAGTCTGTTGCGCACTGCTAGCTCGAACAGTCTTCTCGTTTTATTTTGAGGAAACGAGTAAGGACGTCCTAGTTTCTCCTCGAGGGATGGGCGTGGACGCGCGTTATTTTGGCGAACGACCGGCTTTGAGTTGCTCGGCTGTTGTTGAGCATTGGCAACGACAGTCGCTATCCCTTTTCCTTTCTCTTTTCGAGAGTCTGGTTTTGGAGGAGACGGTCCATGGCCCATCTGGTCCATTTTGGCTAATTTTTCGACCAAGGCCTGGAAGGTGGTCGGCCTGAAGAACATCATGAATTGCGAGATGGTCGCTTGCGGATCAACAGTGCCCACGAACATGCCTACCGCAGGTGCCTCTTCTATGCGTTGTTAGCATTTTGACCATTGGTTCCGCCATCGTGTTGCGTATTGGACCCATGTTTCGCCGGTCCTTATCCTGGCATTTATTAGTGTTGTTATCGGGGTGCGTTCACTAGCACTCGCGAATCTTTGTGTAAATAGTAGCTCCATCTTCGCAAATGTTTTGACAGAGTCGTTAGGTAGCTCCGAATACCATTCAAAGGCTGTTTCTGCTAAGCTGCCGACGAATTGGCGAAGCAACAATTTGTCATCGCCTCCAGTATTGCCGCATAAGGCCCTGAATTAAGCGACATGCTGATGTGGATTCCCTGTCCCTTTATATACATGGAACTTAGGGATCGTATATCCCGGCGGGTGACTGATTTGGTCGTACCATCTTGGATAGGGTCGTCCGGTTCTAACAATTTGCCCAGCCGCTTCATTCGCCTGATGAACCCGTATTTGCTGAGCAATATAGTCATCCAGCGCGGCCTTGAAAATGGTTTCATCTTTGGCTGCTGAAAGAGCCGGCGGAGGATTAGATGTCTCCCTTCTATCGTCTTCAACAATGATTGGAGGGTCATCAGCTGGAGGGTCCGGCTGTAACATCATCCATACCATATCTTGGAAGAGGAGCGCCATCTGTTTTATGTTAGCCGCTTGCTCTGCAGCTTCCTTGTCCTTCTTTTCGAGGACTCTACGTAGGAAGTCAGCGTCAGTTTCTTGTTCGTGACGCTGTTCTGATGACGACTCCGAGCTTTACATGATTCTCGGTTATTCCATTTACATAACTCTATGGTTACAACCGTTTACTGATATCATGGTTTCGGTCAGTCAATCAATCTTACAATCAATACAATTTACAAGATAACAATACAAACAAGACATCGCGGGGTTTAAGGGGTAGATTGGTACGGAAGGTGTTAAAGGTGGCACGAGGCGGTCAGATTAAGACACCTAACCTATATTCCGTTGCTGTTGTACCGTGGCTTAACGGTTCCTTGTACATTCCGTTTGCCCTGGTCTCTAGCATATAGAGACACCTCTCGTATACACTGGCATCCTTCTGTACTAAGCTACAAACAACAGCGTTAACACAACATTACAACAATATTATACAACTTTAAAAGATATCTTCTTATTCTGTCTATTCTATTTTCCTCTTACCTTTGGGACTTACCGAGCGACCTGTTCGCTGACGACATTCTATTCTCTCTTCTTTGAATGTCGTCAGGTGATTTGGACCCGGCAGAGATCGAGCCATCTACAGAGGACTTGGAGCAGTTCGCTGAAGAATCAGAGCTCTAGTTCATGGTACATTTCCATTCAGTATTTTTTTCATTTCCTGTTATGCCATTGTTTAGGCATCGTTTTATTTCGGTTGTATTTCCTTTTCATGCATTGTACAAAAGAATGTTAATAAATAAAGTTGCTGTTTTTATTATATCTTGTCTCTTGTGTATTTATTTTTATATTGCTTAGATACGCTTAGCGTATGTACTTCTGAGTATATACTTAGCGGACCTCGTCGCGTCCCCTTCGCCGTACACTGGGAAGCGGGGCGTGACAGGTTTTGTTGGTGGCCCATGCAGGTCAGAGTTGTATGGAACACTACTATGCAATTCTGTTCTGCGTGAACAACCTAAGCAATATAACACAAGAACCAGCAACTAAAACATTCTTTACAATTCATGTTCCTTGAATCTTACAATTTCATATTCCTTGAATCTTATCAATTCATCTACTTGAATCTGTCCTAACCTAAATTTTTCTTCAGGGTTATGGATTCCCCGAACAACACCAGCACCAACGTCAACAACACACCTCCACCTCCACTACCTATCGTTCATGCTGTTCCTACGCCACCCACCGAGCAAACAGTGCTACTTGAGGCTATCCGTAGCCTTCTTGAGGGACAGCAACAACTCCTGAACCGTCCCGAGACTGACGCACCGGGGGTAAAGCAATTCAGGGCTTTACATCCCAAGCAGTTCTCCGGAAAAGGAAGCACACTTGAAGCCGAAGAATGGGCATAAAGCATAGAAGATGATCTGGCAACAACACAAGTGCCAGACATAGCTTGGGTCCGTGTGGCGAAACTACAACTCACGGACAATGCTCGCAACTGGTGGAAGGCGGAAGAAAGCCGTCTTGCACAGCCTATTGAATGGAAGACTTTTCGCGAGAAGTTCGACGCGAAATACTTCCCTGTGACTGCCAGGTTTGCCATGGAGCAGCAGTTCATTCATCTACAACAAGGTTTGATGTGGGACAAATCAGTAGATGAGTACGACGCTGTGTTCACCATGCTAAGCCTGTAAGATATATCACAATAGTTCAATTTTTAATAGCACATACTACACAGCTAACACAATCCTTTAAACAGATTCGCAGCACACTTGATACCGACGGACGAAATCAGAGCCCGTCGCTTTCAACAAGGTCTGGACACGGAAATTCAGGCTGCTCTAGCCACAGGAAAATTTCTGACTCATGAGGATGCTCTGGAAGCGGCCCACAGTTATGAGACAGTGATAAAAACAAGGGGCAGACCTCAGTCTGCAGGAGTCAAACGTCCTGCCAACCAGATGGCAGGTGGAGCCTCATCCAGGCCACCTTTTGTGCCAAGGCGACCCGGAGTACCGAACCATCGTCCCAGCCCAGCCTTTTGTACCTACTGCAAGAGAGCTGGACATATGATGAAAGACTGCCGGCGAGCCAACCGTCTTTGCTTAATCTGCGGCTCAGCTACTCATGATATCGGGTCTTGTCCCCAAAGGCCAAACCCAGTTGCTGCACCCAGGCCAGCAAACAATTACCCACAGCGCCCAGCCATCCAAGCACCCGCTCCAAGACTTGTACTACCTGCACCACTCAGAGGACCACAAGCTGCACCATCTCCTCGTCAGTTCCATCAAGCTCAAGGGAACATTCCGAGGAATGCTCCTCAGGCCAGGAGGAATGTACCAAAGCGCCAGGCTTTCACGATGTCCGTGGAAGAAGCTGAGGCCACTGGCCAAGTCATCACTGGTAAACTTTTCTTCTCAAACTTTTCTTTTAGTCTTGTTTACCTACACACTTTCACTATACCTAAAACATGTCCCACATACCTTAGGTACAATCCTAGTAGCCTCACTACATGCACTTGCACTGTTTGATACTGGAGCATCACACTGCTTTATGTCGCAACGGTTCGTCCGAACCCATGCGATTCCAGTCTCACCGCTTGTATCCAGCTGGAATGTCAGTTCCGGAAATGGCGTTCAAAAGGCAACTATGGGATACAGCTTGTGTCCAGTCGTCGTCTGTAGCAGAGAGTTTTATGCTGACTTCAAAATACTGGACATACCGAACTTCGATGTGGTTCTAGGAATGGATTGACTTGTAACTTTTTATGCTACCATCGACTGTCGTCAAAGGAGGGTAGTATTCGAGATTCCAGACCGTCCGGTCTTCTATTTCAAGAGCGGAGATCGTACTCTGGAGCCAAGCACCTATAAAGCGATGCCAGGAGAAGCAGTAGTTGCAGTAGCTCAAGCGGAAGAAGAATTAAGACCAAAGCTAGTTCGAGAGTTCGACGATGTATTTCCTGATGATATATCAGGTTTGCCTCCCGATCGAGCTCTTGAATTCAGTATTGATTTAGTACCAGGAGCACAACCGGTGATCAAAGCACCTTATAGATTAAGTCCGGAAGGTTTGAAGGAAGTCCGAACATAGTTGGACGAATTATTGGCGAAAGGATGGATTCGTCCCGGCACTTCAAGTTGGGGAGCACCTGTGCTACTGGTGAAGAAGAAGGAAGGTTCATACAGAATGTGCATCGATTATAGAGCCTTGAACGAAGTCACTATAAAGAACAAGTATCCCCTCCCGCGCATCGATGATTTATTCGATCAGCTAAGTGGATCTTGTGTTTTCTCTAAATTGGATCTTCGTTCAGGTTATCATCAAGTGAAGGTTAAGGAAGCTGATATTCACAAAACAGCTTTCAGAACTCGTTATGGACATTATGAATTTCTAGTGAAGCCATTTGGAGTGACCAATGCACTAGCAATATTCATGAACCTAATGAATCAAGTTTTCCGGGAGTACTTAGACAGGTTTGTTGTCATCTTCATCGACGACATCCTAGTGTATTCTAAGAGTCGGAAAGAGCATGCAGAGCACCTACGAATTGTCCTGGAAACTCTTCGACAACATAAGCTCTATGCCAAGTACAGCAAGTGTGAGTTTTGGCTAAAGCAAGTTGGTTTCCTTGGGCACATCGTATCAGGAGAAGGAATTTCTGTGGATCCAACCAAAGTTTCAGCAGTTAGCGAATGGCCTACACTAAAGTCAGTGAAGGACATTCGAAGTTTCTTGGGTTTAGCTGGATATTACAGAAAGTTCATTGAAGGATTTTCAAAGATAGCAACACCCCTGACCAAGCTCACACGTAAATATGAAGAATTTGTGTGGTCAGAAGCATGCGAACAAGCTTTCGTAGAACTCAAGTCAAGGTTGACATCTGCACCTATTCTCGTAATACCAGATCAATCTGGAGGATTCGAAGTGCATTGTGATGCATCCGGTAAGGGATTAGGATGTGTTCTACATCAGCACGGTAAGGTTGTGGCTTATGTTTCAAGACAACTGAAGACTCATGAGCGCAATTATCTGACGCATGACTTGGAGTTGATAGCCGTCATCTTTGCTCTCAAGATTTGGCGCCATTATCTACTTGGTGAGCGAGTGAACATCTACACAGATCATAAAAGTCTGAAATACGTGTTTACTCAGAAGGAGTTGAATATGCGGCAGAGAAGATGGTTAGAACTCATGGCGGACTTTGACATCAACTTGCAATATCACCCAGGGAAGGTGAACGTAGTACCTGATGTTCTTAGTCGCCAACCATTATCGATGAATCTCACCGCTCAGTGGAAGCTTCAACAAGACTTGAATCAGATGGAGATTGAAGTAGTCATGCCAGGTAACGCTTCAGGTTTGATGAATTTACAAGTTCAATCAACCATTGTTAATCAGATCAAGGCAGCTCAAGCAAGTGATGCTAAGTTGCAAAAGATCAGAGAACAAGTGGAGAATGGACTCAGAACAGACTTCATCATCCATGAAGACGGATCTTTGAGATACGGCAGCAGGTTGTGTGTACCAAGGGGTCCTGTTCGGGAAGAGTTAATGAAAGAAGCTCACAGCTCTCCCTACTCAGTACATCCTGAAGGTACCAAAATGTACAAAGATCTACGTCAGAATTATTGGTGGCATGGAATGAAGCATGAAGTATCCAGAAGTGTCGCAAAATGTTTGGTGTGTCCGCAAGTAAAGGCTGAACATCACAGGACAGCTGGACTACTTCAACCGTTACCAATCCCAGAATGGAAGTGGCAACACATCACAATGGATTTTGTGACTGCTCTTCCTCGCAGCACAAAGGGTAACGATACTATATGGGTCATTGTGGATCGACTCACAAAGTCGGCTCACTTCATCCCATTTCGAGTTGGCCAATCAACTGAGGCACTAGCAAAGAAGTACATGGAGGTAATAATCTATTTAAGATTTAAACTCTTCATAATGTACTATCTCTGATACCCATGAACTCATACAGGAAATTATGAGACTTCATGGAGTACCGGTCTGCATTGTCTCCGATCGTGACACCAGGTTCCGTTTTGGCAGAGTCTGCAAGCAAGCTTGGGAACAAGTCTGAACTTCACCACGGCTTATCATCCACAAACAGATGGTCAGTCGAAATGAACTATTCAGATCTTGGAGGATATGCTCAGAGCGTGTATGCTAGACTTCAAAGGATCGTGGGAAGATCACCTGCATCTTGTGGAGTTCGCGTACAATAACAGCTACCAAGCAAACATAGGAATGGCACCTTTTGCAGCATTGTATGGAAGGAAGTGTCGATCACCATTAAGTTGGGACGACATCGGAGATAGGGAACTTCTTGGACCAGAGATGATAATAGCGACCGTTGATGTGGTTCGTACTATCAGGGAAAGGATGCGCATAGCCCAAGATCGACAGAAGCACTGGGCTGATGCAAAGAGACGACACTTGGAGTTCCAGCCAGGAGATCACGTATGAAGATATCTCCGAACCGCGGAGTGATCCGATTTGGAAGACGGGGTAAATTAAGTCCGAGATATATTGGACCGTTCGACATACTCGAACGAGTCTGTGAAATGGCATACCGCTTAGCGCTTCCACCTTCATTGGAAGGAGTACATAACGTGTTCCACATATCCCAACTCAGAAAGTATGTGAGTGACCCCAGCCATGTCCTTGATCATTCCGAGCTCACTATACAACCCGACTTGTCTTGTGAGCAACAGCCTGTGGAGATCCTGGACAGGAAAGTGAAGACACTTCGGAACAAGGAAGTTAACTTGGTCCGGGTAATGTGGAGGAAAGACACTCCAGGAGAATCCACTTGGGAAAGGGAAGATGAAATGTGTGCAAGATATCCTCACCTCTTTGTAAATTAGTCCTCAAATTAAAGTTGTAAATTTCGAGGACGAAATTTTTGTAAGGAGGGTAGATTGTAACAACTCCAACTTTCGTATACATAAAATTGATTTAAATTTGAAGCATACTTGGGATATTTAATGTTGTTGTTACCACTTTAAGTAATTATTTCACACAAAAAATTACAAGAAGGAGCTTGTAGCTTATTGGTAACACCTTACACTGCTGAACCAAGCCACCAGAGTTCAAATCTCCTGTCCCACATTATTTTTATATTTTTTTGTTTTAAATTCCTTGGAAGCCCAACTGTCCACACACTGTAACTTCCAAAACTTGAACTTCACCCGAAAACCTAAATACACCAGAGGCCCCATCCGGCGACCCCCCAGCTTCCGGCACCCCGACTCGGCCGAGTCGGCCGGCGGACCGGCCGACTCGAGCCGGCGCCGCCGGCAGGACTCGGCCGGACGACCGAGTCGTCAACACAAAATTTGTGCCTTTTCGTATTCCTAACCCCCCCTACATAATCTAATTTATTGGATCGGTTCCCGATACTTAAATATCCCCCATTTACTACAATTTTTAATGATTTTCACCCATTTTTACAATTTTTTTATTAAAAACCCTTCAACTACCCTATCCCTAGCCTACCCTATAAATACACCCCCTACTCTCTACCCTCTCACCCAAAATCCTGAGCCCACTCTCTCAAAAAAAACTTTCCAAGAGTCGTGTACTTTGAAAACAAGATCGCGGCGAAGCTCCGACGAAATTCCGGCGACGTTTTTAGGAACTACCGACGATGACGCAACGCATCGGCAAACCCTTTAGTTCCCCCTCACTCCCTTTGAATAATCGAAAACCCGTAAGTCCCTTTTCTATCTCTCTTCTATTCTCAAAAAAAAATACGAAATTACAAAACCCGACAGAATCGGAACAAATCCGATTTCCGATTCGGTTTTCTATAAATTTCACTTCTCACTAATGAAATCATAATTAAACATCTTTAAGTTGATTACTAAACACTAATCAAACAATTTGAACAAGTTTCATCACATGAAATGATAGCTTTCTCAATTTATCGTATTTTTCACATAAATACCACAATGTTTCGATTTCACATTCAATCCCATTAACCTTGCTATACCTTAAGTGAATCACGAGGTAATGACATACCTCCTCACACACTTACATACAATCTAACACGATACCATTGAAACCTTAGAATACGAGAAAACAAGAATTTACATTTAAATACCATATACTTACTTAAACTATCTCTAAAAGATTTAGTTTTGATACACTTTTAAATAAATATCTCTTATTAGGAAAATACGATAAGTTATGGACATCGGTCGTTTATCTAAACCTTACTTTGTGGTGTCTAGGCTAGGCAAGTGAGAAAGGTAACTTTAAAAGGCCCGACTCACGGTGATTCGTGAGCGGATCCCTCCTTTCCTCACTTGTACTTACCTGGCCACAATTGACGGTGAAGAGGCGATTTGAGGTATCTAACAACGTGTCGTTTAGACCATTTTGAAATAGGCTAGTTGACTTAGGAAACCCTAGAATCTAAAATACGGAAAATTGACATTTTTACAATAAATACCTTTTACTTTATAAAACCGTTTTCTAAAGGATTTAGTATTTTACAATCTTTGCAAAGCGCCGCTATAACCCATTTTTGGGGAACCCGTTCGGGATGGTGCGGATTATCGCATATGCTCGGGCTTAGTAATGCGAGATTCAGACCTCCGCAAGGAGCATTCATTCTCGAAAGATTTAAAATACGATATCTTAAAAAAATAATATTTTTAGAATATAAAATATTTATTAAAATTATTTTTGTATAAATATATGTATATTTATCATTAAAACATTTATTTTGTTATGATATAAATATTCCATGTTTTTTCTAAAAATCACAAGAATAAATTTTACACTAAAATACCATGAATTTCAAATAAATCAATATTACAGATAAATACCTTATTTATAAAACTAGGATATTTTCACTAGAAATGGCTCAATATAAAATCCACATTCATTGTAACTCTAAAGACGAATAATGAATACTTGAGCTGTATTTTGAAAAGTATATAAAAGTATTTTTACATAAAACCCTCTCAAGTTTTATAAATTACCTTAAGGACCCTAGCAATTATAGGACTTCGATTTACATTTCTAACTGTCTGACTTGGGTTTGAGTCTGATCATTCTGACTTGAATATGATTCAAGTCAATCTACAATCTACAATATTCCAATTCAATATGAACACATGAATCCATGAATTCAATTATCAATTTATACAACTTGACCGAACCAAACCATGGATATATATATATATATATATATATATATTCCTTTTACATGATTCTCAGTTATTCCATTTACATGACTCTATGGTTACAACCGTTTACTGATATCATGGTTTCGGTCAGTCAATCAATCTTACAATCAATACAATTTACAAGATAACAATACAAACAAGACATCGCGGGGTTTAAGGGGTAGATTGGTACGGAAGGTGTTAAAGGTGGCACGAGGCGGTCAGATTAAGACACCTAACCTATATTCCGTTGCTGTTGTACCGTGGCTTAACGGTTCCTTGTACATTCCGTTTGCCCTGGTCTCTAGCATATAGAGACACCTCTCGTATACACTGGTATCCTTCTGTACTAAGCTACAAACAACAGCGTTAACACAACATTACAACAATATTATACAACTTTAAAAAATATCTTCTTATTCTGTCTATTCTATTTTCCTCTTACCTTTGGGACTTACCGAGCGACCTGTTCGCTGACGACATTCTATTCTTTCTTCTTTGAATGTCGCCAGGTGATTTGGACCCGGCAGAGATCGAGCCATCTACAGAGGACTTGGAGCAGTTCGCTGAAGAATCAGAGCTCTGGTTCATTGTACACTTCCATTCAGTATTTTTTTCATTTCCTGTTATGCCATTGTTTAGGCATCGTTTTATTTCGGTTGTATTTCCTTTTCATGCATTGTACAAAAGAATGTTAATAAATAAAGTTGATGTTTTTATTATATCTTGTCTCTTGTGTATTTATTTTTATATTGCTTAGATACGCTTAGCGTATGTATTTCTGAGTATATACGTAGCGGACCTCGTCGCGTCCCCTTCGCCGTACACTGGGAAGCGGGGCGTGACAGGGTCATAGCCGTGTTCTGCGAGGACCAGGCTCCGCTCTGGATACTTCCCACGGGGTCATAGCAGTGTTCTGCAAGGACCAGGATCCGCTCTGGACGTTTCCCACGGGGTCAGGATTGACATAACCCACGTTCCACGCGACCAGGAATTTGCTCTGGATGCTTCCCACGGGGTCATAGCCGTGTTCTGCGAGGGCCAGGCTCTGCTCTGGATGCTTCCCACGGGGTTATAGCCGTGTTCTGCGAGGACCGGGATCCGCTCTGGACGTTTCCCACGGGGTCAGAATTGACATAAGCCATATTCCACGTGATCTGGAATTTGCTCTGGATTCTTCCCACGGGGTCATAGTCGTGTTCTGCGAGGACCAGGCTCCGCTCTGGATACTTCCCACGGGGTCATAGCCGTGTTCTGCGAGGACCAGGCTCCGCTCTGGATACTTCCCATGGGGTCATAGCCGTGTTCTGGGAGGACCAGGATCCGCTCTGGACGTTTCCCACGGGGTCAGAATTGACATAAGCCGTGTTCCACGTGACCAGGAATTGTTGACTTTTATCCGCATTTTACGGAGTCGGGGTTTGACTCTCGGTCATCTGTGCACCGCCGAGTCATGGAACTGGGAATTATCGCGGTTCTACTTTATTTGATGTTGTGTCTGTTGTAATGAGACGAATGTTGAGATGATCTTCAGGCTGTCTGTGAACCGTTGAGATTTGGCTTTTTCTTCTGATGGAGCCTGGGGAGAGAAGTTGTGATTCCTTCTTTGTTTGCGCCCTTGGATTGTATACAGGGATTGATGTGATATCACCTGTAGGGCGAAAGGTTTCATTTTATATATATTTCTTTCCGCAATGCTCTATCATTTCAGCATTTATATCGCGAAAGTCGCGATTGCCCAATCATTTCGGCTATCTGATCAGTCAAAAATACTGTATTTCTAACACGGCAATTTCCCTACCTTTTGCAGTCAAGTAGAGGTATCTGGTATTCATATCACACATATTTGCAAAACACATGTAAAATATTGAATTACTTGTACTGTGTACTAAAACCGACACTTTTTAGGCAAATTGTGTGTTTTTCATAGCATCGCATCATCCTTGTATTGCGCAACTCTTGTCTGGGGTCTAATGCAGGAAATTCCAGAAGCAAAAGCCCAAAATTGGGAAAAGATCTGATAAACGATACGCCAACTCAAAGGCTAAAGATCTGGTAGCAGTACAGAAGGCTTAAGAGAAATTAAAATATCAAAATAAGGCCCATTGGACAGCCCAAGACCACACCAGAGAGTTCAAGCCCAGAGGCCTCCAAAGATGAGATCATGGCTTCAGACTTTTTACATGTGTCCCCTCTAACGGCCAAAGCTTCCAGAAGACCCCAGAAGCTCCACGTGGCACATCTAGAAGGCTCGGCTTAACAAACTTTTGGAGGGAAATTCAAATTTTAGGCTTAACTAACTTTTTGGAGGGAGATTTAAATCTTTTGGTTAACTAACTTGTGGAGGGAATTCAAATTTTAATCCTAGATCTAGAGGTCTATAAAAAGGAGCCTAGATCTAGGGTGCAAAATGTTCAAGAATCATCACCATCTTCAACCCACAAGTTTAGTGACAAAGCTTGTGCCGAATTCAATCCCCATCCCCAATTCAAAATCAAGATCAAGATCCCGAGAGCAATTTGAGCAAGAGAGCCTTCAACCTTTAGAAGCGACGCCGGATTCCAACGAAGCAAGAGATCCACGCCGATCCGCGACTCAAGGAGCCGAGCGAAGCCGAAATCGACGATCCAGTTCCTTCCTTTTGTAAATTCAAGAGAGTTGTAACGAAATTTGTCGATAAATAAAGGTGAATTTTCTATACTCTTGCTTATCTTTTAATTCAAGCATAATGATTAGATCTCAATTTGTGATTGTGTTTGTGATCATGATGTTTGAGTAATCTCCGCTCGTGTAGGAGTTGTGACGATCTTTAGATGATGATGATTTAGATATTTTTACAATTCTTAAATCTTATAATGTTTGGAAATTCTAGTGAATCAAATGATTAATAACCTAGTTTCGAGATGGTGCTTTCTTGATCGTGTTCACTCGAAACTAGGGAACAACTATTGACCATTTGATTAACTAGAAGCTAGAATTTGAATGCGATCCATCGAAAGGACAAAGGATGAGTTGCGGAATCCCTAATTTTCCCGCACGATCCTTAAACCTCGATGAATTTGCATCGATCTAGTATCAATTCATTAATGGATAAGAATTAGTAATCTTTAGATCTCATCACATCTATAGATCCGATCTACTCCTACGAGCCATACTTCTAATCTTGATTGTTGGTTGGAAATTATCACACATCTCAATTCTTGTTTTCAATGTCTTTTCTAGATCTAGATTTTTCTTATTTCTTAATCTTTAAATGCAAATCATGAATTGTTTTCTTTTCTCTGCCTTAAATTTTCAACTCATCTAATTCGAAAATTGAACGGAACTCACTTTCCCTGTGGACGATCCGCACTCGCTAACGCGCTACATCCGACACCGTTATTGATTGCGGTCAAAATATTTTTGATTGTGATTTCTAAATTCTAAATTCTATTTTCTAATACGACACAAATCAAGAAAATTCATTCAATCAAAATGGCGCCGTTGCCGGGGATCGTGTGCTATTTGTTCATTTTTTGAAATTTGAGTTGAAAAATTTATTCCATCCAAAATTTTTAAGATCAAAACTTGCGCAAACACTAATACGTGTTGTTGTGGTTAATTGCAAGGAGATCTGGAGCTTGCTGTGAAATTGGAAAATTATTTGAAGAATTCCAGAGGACTAAGGAAGTGATCAGAAGCTTTCTGTAAAAATCTTGTGCAGTGATCTCACTATAGCACCGCGATTCCGCGGCAATAGAGCCCATATGCGGCGGAACCGCGGCCTTGTTGAGGGTTCTCTGTAAAAATTTTCTTTCTGGTGCTTTCTTACCTTCTTCTCTCTCCTCTTTTTAGCTCCAATTAACATTTTGTGCAGGTTTCTTTGCAAATATTCGCAGCGTGCAAATTGCAAAAATTAAATTGTGCTTGTTTTGACTTTGTAGTTGTTTGCATAATTAATACGGATATTAAGGGGCACGGCCAAATCTAGATTAGGTGGGGAGTTCATTACCCTTCCTAGGCCCCAAAAATCACAAACCTGCATCCGCATTACCCTCATTAATTAAAAAATATCTAGAGATGACTCTAAGGATCGTCGCGCTCACTTAGGACAGAAGAAGGCCGTGGGTAATTCATTGCTTATCCGCGTTTTCTTGTGGTGTCTAAGGCAAGTGTGTCGAAGGCTAGTGGTTATTAATTAGGCCCACTACTTACGTAGTGGAGTACCTTCCCACTTACCTGGCACTTACCTGGCCACAGGCGGACAAAGAGGCAGTGGAGGATTCTATCCTGCGACTTGTCTTTTGGCAGTTAGGAGCGGTCTAGAGCCGGACCTAGGTGACCACTAGAATTAGGGTTTTGTGTGTTGCATTTTGGGATTCGTATCATTTTTTTCAAAATCCGTATCATTTTTCAAAACAAACACCACATTCACTTCATTTCCCCTAATTATAAATCACGCTGCCACTTGTACTAACCCCTTTTAGTGCAAGATAGGCTGGACACGGGATTCTAGTGCCCGACTTGTCCGCGTCCCCTCGATCGACTCCGAAGTCGGTATTTCACCATTTACCTTTCTTTTACCCCCCACCACACCCACACCGATGGATCAGTCTCCATCAAACCTCTTTACCGCTACTCTGCCGCCGTCCGTTGGTGCGCAGAATCCTCCCCGCATCTCTCTCCAAGAGAGGTGCTACCCTTTGCGAGGTCCTCTCTCGACCTGCTTATCCATTCCACCAGCCAACGGGGATAACTTTGAGATTAAGCCCCAGTACATCAACCTTCTACCCAAATTCCACGGTCTCGAGACTGAAGACGCGTACGTTTTTATTACCAAATTTGAAAACGTATGCGCAATGATGGATACATCACAACTTTCTGTGGATGCCATGCGTCTACGACTTCTTCCATTTACCTTGTGCGATATAGCCGAGAAGTGGCTGTATAACACCACCGCACATTCCATCATGAATTTGGAAGAATTCGTTGCGGCATTCTTTAAGAAATTCTACCCTATGCAAAAGACAGCTCGAATCCGTAGCGAACTCTATCAATTCTCCCAGCTTCCGGCTGAACCATTTTCAAAATACTTTGACCGATTCAAGGATCTTTTGGTTCAATGCCCACATCACGGCATCCCGAGATGGGAACTTTGCCGAATCATATATGAGGGCAGTAACCCTACCACTAAACAAAACCTTGAAAACATGTGTCAAGGCACCTTTATGACCAAGGATGATGGGGAAGCATGGAAATTTTTAGAAGAGTTCGCTGAAAAGTCACTACAGTGGGAGACTGGAACCCAGCCATCGAGTAGGGATGGCGTACACCAAATAGACGTGTCCATAGGTGTTCGAGCTGAGATGGCAACAATGCAAAAGAAGCTTGACGCTATGGAACACAAATTCCTAGCAGCCTCCCTAAACCCAATGTCGCTCCCCAAAACTGTTTGTGGGTGCTGTTCTGATCCTTCTCACTTGACGGAAGAATGTCCATTAAACTCTCAGTTTCGAGGTCTCGAGCATACCAATGCCGCATTTCAAAGACCTGGAAACGACCCTTTTTCTTCCACATATAATCAGGGTTGGAGGAATCACCCGAATTTTGCTTGGAACCAATCCCAAAACACGGTTCCAAACCCTAATCAATTCCAACGGGCCCTTCCTCCACAACAGCAACCACTTCAACTCACCCAGCACCCCTACCAGTCACAAAACTTCCAAAACCAGGTCAACACTCCTGCACCTTCTAATCCTATGCAGTCGACCTGTTCTGACGAATTCTCTCAATTCGCTCAAACCATGAAATCACTCATGTCAAATTTCATGGAAGTGTCGGCCGAGGTTAAGTCTTCCGTTGGTGAGATAAAGAAAAACTCAGCGTCCCAAGCTGAGAGTATCAAAACGATGGAAGCTGAAATTGCACGACTTAAGGCCGAAATGAGTGCAAGAGAGAAAGGGAAACTCCCAGCTCAACCTGTACCCAATCCTGGCTATTCACATCATGTGAATGCAATCACCACTTTGAGATCTGGGAGAGTACTGGATAACCATGTTGGGGAAGAAGTTGATGATATTGAGAATCCTATCAACACCCCGGCTGAGACCTTTCCTCACACACACACTTCTGCTTCTGATTCTTGTTCTTCTACCCCACCGCCTTCTCACGAGCCTATTCTCCATTTCCCACTAGGCTCGACACCCCAGCCCACCTCTTTTACTCTTCCACAGACGATCCCCACTTCTATTTTGGGATCGGGGCCACACACACTTCCTTCTCCTATGATGGACCTAGCGCTCATTGCTAAAGCACCTTACCCGAACCGGTTAAGGGCTAACACATCGAGTCCACATATGGAGAAGATCATGGAAATGTTCAAACAGGTTAACATCAACATCCCTCTCCTAGATGCGATTCAACAAGTCCCCGCTTATGCGAAAATTCTTAAGGACTTGTGCACTAGTAAGAGGAAGACTCAAGTGCCAAAGAAGGTCTTCATGTCCAATAGCATTTGCACTGCTTTTATCCCTCCGCTACCAAAGAAACGTAAGGACCCAGGATGTCCTACGATATCGATTTCTATTGGGGATAAACACATCAACCGTGCTCTTTTAGACCTTGGCGCAAGTGTTAACCTGCTTCCTTTCTCAGTCTATGAGCAACTAGGGATCGGAGAGTTGAAACCAGCCCATTGCACTCTCCAGATGGCTGACCGATCAATCACCAAACCTAGGGGTGAACTGGAGGATGTGTTAATAAAAATCGGGGAATTCGTATTCCCTGTGGATTTTATTGTACATGATACACAGCCTGTAGCGAACCCCCGGAATCAAATTCCGGTGATTTTAGGTCGCCCCTTTTTGGCCACTTCCAACGCTATCATCAACTGTCGTAATGGCTCTATGACCTTATCCTTTGGGAATAGGTCAATAGAGCTGAACATTTACAAGATTGGAAGTGTACCCTCCGAACCTACTGCTCATTTCTGTTCTGTCGACTTAATGGATGTCGACAGCAGCGAATTTGATGATCCTCCTGATACCGATCTTGACTCTTTTCATACGTTGTTGTTTGACCCAACTATGTATCATACACATACGGACTCTTCCACCGAGATGTCCGGGTCAACAACTAACACCGATTATGAATTGCTTTTAGAGTCTGAAGATCACCCCGCACTTTGTGATGACATTATTCTTCGGGGTATTGATGAAACTTTTGAGGAGATCTTCGCTGATGAACTCGCATTTCTGAATAACACGGGTGTTGAGATGAATCATGTCCCAATCACTGAAATTGAACCTCCACCCCTTACTCTGAACTGTAAAAAGAATGCGAGTTATCCATCACATTCACTACTTCGTCTCTCCAAAATGAGACGCACACACACTCTCTTCCACCCCTTACCCTTTCCCCACTTCTTCTTCCACCAACCCGAGCACTGCATTGATAAAATCTTCGAATGGTTGGTGTTGATCTTCGGTCTTTGCAAAGCTTGGCATCGACCAATGATTCTTGACCCCCTCATGTGATTTTCAAAGCTTAACATTGCATAACTCAAGTTTGGGGGAGGGACAATTTTTCTGGCTCTTGAAAAGAAAATTTTTACAAAAATTTCGAGTCAAAAATAAGTTTGGGGGAGGTTCTTCACTTAAATATTTTGCCCCCACTAATAAATTCCTCCCAGGCTTACAAGTTTTGTAGATATAGCAGTTGGCAACAGTGAGGACACTGTTGAAAACAAGTTTGGGGGAGGTTTGTGCTGAATTTTGCATCATGTGCATATCATTTGCATAAGCACAAAAACATTTCTTTAAAAACCATAAAAATTTAAAATTTTTCAAAACCCATAAAAATTTTGTGTAAATATTTTTCTTTTGGTTCATCATTTTTTTGTAAATAATTTTTCAAAACCCATTAAAACCTATAAAAATTTAAAAAATTTCAAAATCCATAAAAATTCAAAAATTTTCAAAACTCATAAAAATTTAAAATTTTCAAAATATAAAAATATTTAATATTTATGATAATAAAAGATTAGATAGTGAACAATTGCATCCATAAGATTAGAAAAATTTAAGAAAACCAAGAAAATTAGAAGTTTTCTTATACGAACTAGTAATAAGTAGTTATGAGCCGTTGTCCCAAGGGTTAGTAAGATGAAGGAAGTCACTAATCTGAGGATAAAAATAAGTCTGAAAAATAGTTTCTATTCTGGAAAGCCAAACATTTTGAACATTGATACCCTGCTATTCGCACTTACACACGTCTTAAAGCCCGGGATAGTAGAGGATACCTTGAAATGCTCTTGTCTTAAAATCGATGTATAAAAAAAGAAGAAGAAGAAAGTGGTGAGAAAAATGGACACTGGTTTTGTTATCACCAAGGGCAATAATAAAAAAATATATAGCGAGGGTGCCTTTTCACCTTGTGCCCTAAGGCCAACTGGTCTGGGAATCACTGCTATACCCGAGGTGGTGCAAGACGAGGAAAATACACTGAATAAGCAAGCACATGAGTAATCGGTTGGTTAGTACCTCAAGAAGTATTAACGATCGCATGAAAGTGTGTAAGCACATCAAAAAGTACTGAGGCTGATGGGCAAGAGTATGATTGCTTGAATTGAATTCTCCGGGTGTAGGGATGTTCTTTACACACACGCAGGGTGATATGATCGATGTTTGGAATAAAGATAGGAATGAAGAATAAGACGATGTTTTATTGAGGGAGGACGTGATTTCTAACATTTTTTCATGACCATTAAGATAGGGCTCATGACAACCGAAAAGCTAGCTTAGTTGGAAACCCTAATTTTCAAGGCTTTTCTTTTACAATTCTTTTCTTTAAATGTAATATTCATGATCTTCCTTTTATTATTGGATTTTGTGGGTGCAATCCGCTGAAAACCCTTAGGAGACAACACTCCTCCTACTAGGGACACCTAGAGGTTTAAAGGCTTGTTGCACGTGCTCAGTGCAATCGTGTTGACTACGAAAGTGTGCTTTTCTCTTTCTTTATTTTCTCCTTCTCTTTAATAAAACAGTTCGATCGAGACGAACGAAAATAAGTTTGGGGGAATTTGATCAGTCGAAAATACTGTATTTCTAACACGGCAATTTCCCTACCTTTTGCAGTCAAGTAGAGGTATCCGGTATTCATATCACACATATTTGCAAAACACATGTAAAATATTGAATTACTTGTACTGTGTACTAAAACCGGCACTTTTTAGGGAAATTGTGTGTTTTTCATGGCATCGCATCATCCTTGTATTGCGCAACTCTTGTTTGGGGCCTAATGCAGGAAATTCCAGAAGCAAAAGCCCAAAATTGGGAAAAGATCTGATAAACGATACGCCAACTCAAAGGCTAAAGATCTGGTAGCAGTACAGAAGGCTTAAGAGAAATTAAAATATCAAAATAAGGCCCATTGGACAGCCCAAGACCACACCAGAGAGTTCAAGACCAGAGGCCTCCAAAGAGCCGCGGTTCCGCGGCGGGAGCTGGCTTGCGCCGCGGAACCGTGGCGCTTTGATGAGATCATGGCTTCAGATTTTTTACACGTGTCCCCTCTAACGGCCAAAGCTTCCAGAAGACCCCAGAAGCTCCACGTGGCACATCTAGAAGGCTCGGCTTAACAAACTCTTGGAGGGAAATTCAAATTTTGGGCTTAACTAACTTTTTGGAGGGAGATTTTAATCTTTTGGTTAACTAACTTGTGGAGGGAATTCAAATTTTAATCCTAGATCTAGAGGTCTATAAAAAGGAGCCTAGATCTAGGGTGCAAAATGTTCAAGAATCATCACCATCTTCAACCCACAAGTTTAGTGACAAAGCTTGTGCCAAATTCAATCCCCATCCCCAATTCAAAATCAAGATCAAGATCAAGATCCCGAGAGCAATTTGAGCAAGAGAGCCTTCAACCTTTAGAAGCGACGCCGGATTCCAACGAAGCAAGAGATCCACGCCGATCCGCGACTCAAGGAGCCGAGCGAAGCCGAAATCGACGATCTAGTTCCTTCCTTTTGTAAATTCAAGAGAGTTGTAACGAAATTTGTCGATAAATAAAGGTGAATTTTCTATACTCTTGCTTATCTTTTAATTCAAGCATAATGATTAGATCTCAATTTGTGATTGTGTTTGTGATCATGATGTTTGAGTAATCTCCGCTCGTGTAGGAGTTGTGACGATCTTTAGATGATGATGATTTAGATATTTTTACAATTCTTAAATCTTATAATGTTTGGAAATTCTAGTGAATCAAATGATTAATAACCTAGTTTCGAGATGGTGCTTTCTTGATCGTGTTCACTCGAAACTAGGAAACAACTATTGACCATTTGATTAACTAGAAGCTAGAATTTGAATACGATCCATCGAAAGGACAAAGGATGAGTTGCGGAATCCCTAATTTTCCCGCACGATCCTTAAACCTCGATGAATTTGCATCGATCTAGTATCAATTCATTAATGGATAAGAATTAGTAATCTTTAGATCTCATCACATCTATAGATCCGATCTACTCCTACGAGCCATACTTCTAATCTTGATTGTTGGTTGGAAATTATCACACATCTCAATTCTTGTTTTTAATGTCTTTTCTAGATCTAGATTTTTCTTATTTCTTAATCTTCAAATGCAAATCATGAATTGTTTTCTTTTCTCTGCCTTAAATTTTCAACTCATCTAATTCGAAAATTGAACGGAACTCACTTTCCCTGTGGACGATCCGCACTCGCTAACGCGCTACATCCGACACCGTTATTGATTGCGGTCAAAATATTTTTTATTGTGATTTATAAATTCTAAATTCTATTTTCTAATACGACATAAATCAAGAAAATTCATTCAATCACTATCTCTCGCGGTGCCCAATCTTTTCGGCTATTTGTTTTATTTTTACTCGCTGCTTTTTATTGCGGGTTGCCCAATCATTTCGGCTATTTTGCATGCATATATTTTTACTTGCTGCTTTTTATTTGCAAGTTGCCCCATCATTTCGGCTATTTCGTATGCATGTGTGGCTCGCTGGCTTTTCGCTGCAAGCTTGGGATTAGACACTGATTTCGGCATCAGCACCGCTACAACTGGGATATTGCCAGGAGTGAATCATCATTTGCCTCTGTCGATGTCGAACAAAGGTGGCTTAGCGAACAGGGTTAGGATCCTGTCGACTAAGGTTTTTGACTTCATGAGCCGTAAGGGTCTTATAAAGGTATTTTTCCCTGCGAGTCGTGAGGATCTCGTAGGTGCGTTTTCTCCTTAGGAATCGTGAGGACTCCTAAGTGTATGGCTTCTCGTAAGTCGTAAGGATCTTATAAGAGTGCTTTCTCTTTATAAGTCGAGAGGATTTACAAGGGTTGTTCACCGTGTAGATATATCCCTAGTCATGGATAGGACTTTGTTAGGGAAATATTTATTCACGCCCGTAGATTGTATACAAGGGTCGAGACGCTTGTAGGGCAGCAGTGGAGGTTGTGGTGGCCGCTTAAGAACAGGTTCGGATCCCTGTAGCTTAAGACTTTTGAATCTTATGAGCCGTGAGGGTCTCATAAGAGGGTTCTCCTTACGAGTCGTGAGGATCTCGTAAGTGTAATTTCTTCTTAGGAATCGTGGGGATCTCTAAGTGTGTTGCTCCCTTGTGAGTCATAAGGATCTCACGCAGGTGGTTTCTCCTCACAAGGTCGAGAGGACCTTGCAAGTGTCTTTTAACGAGGTTGCGCCCTTTCGGGTTTTCACAAAAACTCGCCGGTAGCCCGCTGTTTTTACTCACGGAGCCCTTTCGGGTTTTCATCCGTACCCATTTTGCTTATGGACATACCGTTTTCTTTTTCTTTCTTTTTTTCTTATTCTTTCTTCTTCTTTTTTTGTGTCAGCCTTGGGATGCTGCAGTCCACAGTAGTTTATCGACGTCTCGGTCAACAGCTAGTTTTAGGACATAGTGGTCCATTGTTAGTTTAAGGACGTTTCGGTCCATTGTTAGTTTTAGGACATTTCGGTCCATTATTAGTTTTAGGCCATTTCGGTCCATTGTTAGTTTTAGGACATTTCGTTCCGTTGTTAGTTTTAGGACATTTCGGTCCGCTATTAAGGAAGTCGTCTACTACTTACAGAGTTTGGTCTTAGGAAGATAGCGAGCGGACAAAGGCGTCGTCATCTATCGTTGACCTAGGCCGTGACTCGTTAGGCATAGTATTTCTTTAGGAAGCGACCGTTTATTGGCCTGAAAGGTCTTTCACCATGCATGTCCATGAGTAGGTAAGTTCCACCTTGGTAAACTTTGTCTATGATATACGGGCCTTCATAGTTCGGCTCGAATTTCCCCCGCTTGGCGCGATTGGGGATCATAGGTCTTTTAACTACTAGCATGAGTTCGCCTTGGCGGAACGTTCTCGGCCTGGTCAATTTTTCATATGAGCACTTCATCTTTGCTTTATAAGCCTCCAGACTCTGTTGCGCCACGAGCCGGTTTTCATCAAGGGCATCAAGCTCCTCAAGCCGAAGGTGGGCATTCTCTTCATCTGTTAGCTCGTAGTGAACCGCCACTCGTAGAGAGGGTAACTCTATCTCAAGGGAGAGTACCGCTTCTATGCCGAATACCAATGCGTACGGTGTTGTGTTCATGTCAGTTTTGAACGTAGTTCGATACGCCCAGAGAGTTTCATACAGTCTCTCGTGCCATTCCTTCTTATTTCGAGACACCGTCTTTTTCACGATCTTCGTCAAGGTCTTGTTAAAAGCCTCAGCTAGACCGTTAGCTCGGGGATTATAGACCGATGAATATCTCCAGTCTATGTTATGTTGTTGTGCGAAGCGGCTGATCTTGTGGCTTCTGTAGGCTAGCCCGTTATCGGAGATGATCCGTCGCGGAGTGCCGAACCGATAAATGACGTGCGTCTTGAAGAAATGGAGGATATTCTCCGTCTTCACTTCCCTTAGCGGTACTGCTTCTGCCCACTTGGAGAAGTAATCAGTTGTCGCCAAAATAAATCGATGTCCTCTGAACGATGCTGGTTCGATGGGGCCGATTATGTCAGTTCCCCACATTTCAAACGGCCAGCTAGCCACCGTTGGATGTAGTGGATTTGGATGCTGATGGATAAAGTCCCCGTGAATCTGGTACGAGTGGCATTGCTTCGCGTATTCGAGGCAGTCCTGGATCATTGTGGGCCAATAGTAGCCCATCCGTTTGATCTTCAGTTTCATCTTCGGGCCGGCTTGGTGAGAACCGCAAAGTCTGTCGTGAGTTTCTTGGATGACTCTTTTTGCTTCTTCTGGTCCCAGGCATCTTAGCCATAAAGAGTCAAACGATCTCTTATACAGAGTATCATTGACGAATGCAAAAGAAAGAGCTCGTTTCATGAGCTGATGCCTTGACGACGCATTTTCAGGTGTTCGACAGGATTTGAAGTAATCTATAAAGACTTCCCTCCAGTCCTTATCCTTTTCCTGGTCTTTTATTTGTAGGGTCGCTTGCTCGGTCACTCCCTTTTCTTCGAAAGATTCCAGAGATATTTCTGTCGGGGCAAGAACCCGACGGCTTTGCACAATGATCCTCATGTCATCGAGGTTCTCGTTGGCCAATTCTTTAGCGAGTTTGGCTAATGCATCTGCCTTGCTATTTTCCGCGTGCGGTATACTTTCCAGGATGTAGGAAGGAATTTGAGTCAGCAGTTGTTGTACTTTCTCTCCGTACTTCACCAACTAAGGCTTGCACGTCTGATAGTCGCCATTTACTTGACTAACGACCAGCTAAGAGTCTCCGTATATGAGGATGTTTTCAATTCCCATGTCGATAGCGATCTCAAGGCCTGCTATCAAAGCTTCATATTCGGCTTCATTGTTCGTCCTCGGTTCGGTTAAGGAGAAAGCAAAGTGCATTATCCCTCCTTGTGGAGTCACGAAGATGAGGCCTACCCCTGATTTGATTATAGGGGCGCTTTGTTTGCGCTTCTTCATGGAAGATGCCCCATCGAAGTAGAGTTCCCATCGGGTGTCACTCTCTCTTCTCTCTCCGTCGATCGTGTCAAACGCGTGCTCTTCGGGCAATTCGCAATTCAACGGAGAATCGGCAGGTATCAGATGCTCAGCGAGGAAGTCGGCGATGGCCTGGCCTTTTACTGCCTTGAGGGGACGATAAGTTATCGAGAACTCCATCAAGAGCAGGGCCCATTTAGCGAGCCGCCCCGTTAATATAGCCTTTGACATCAAATATTTGAGAGGATCTGTTCCCCTCCGAATGACGGCGCAAGACGGACGTCTTGCCTGAAATTCAGGGCAGATGCTAATTGGTGCTATCCGTCCACCTCTCCGAAGATGCCAAGTTGATTTATGGCACCGTGTATCGAAGGTTTAGACGGATGCGGCCAATGTAGCAGACTTCGTCAGATTCCCCCTCGCTTGAGGGGTTTTTGATTGTGGGGACGCTCTTCCCAGCAGGCACAAGCCCCTGCAGTTAATTACGCTACCGCATCGCGGTAACAACTTTCTCCTTTTCCAGATGTTCACTTCGTGTCGTGGGTGTTTGTTTTGTTTGTGGTTGCCCGTGGATTGTATACGGAGACTAATTTATGTTGTCGCCCGTAGGACGTGGATTAGTCCAAATCCGTATCTTCTTAGATTTGGGTTTTGGTTTGAGGTTAAGGATACATTAGTCTTATTTGAGACTAAGATCAACTTAAACGTATGTTAAGGATACGTTAGTCTAATTTTTAGACTAAGATCAACTTAACGGGATCGTTTAGATCCAACAACAGAGCATTTGGACTCTATTGTTTAGTTTAGGGACATTGCGGTCGATTACCAGTTTAAGGACATGGTGGTCCAATACCTGTAAGTCTACGTTAGCGCCCCGGCCGTCTACAGACGCCAAATGCGGAACAAAAAACTTTTAACTGGCGCTATCGTATACTTTAACCCGGATCTGCCATTATTGCTAAACTAACAAACTGTAAAGAGTGTAGAAAGGCTATACCGAACGATCCGAGTCCTTCGTTCTTTAACCATCATCCCACGCTCCGTTGCGGCTGCTCCGATCTCGTCGATCTCCGATCTGCTCGTCCAGGTGGCACCACGTCACTGATTCTTTAAATGGGCTCCCGCCTCTGACTTGAGGCAACTCGGTCGTCAAGTTTGCTAAAAGAGACGACCAAGAATGATGTAGAGAATGAGTAGATGACTTTGTCTCACTTCGTCCAAGTCCGTGGACGATCGGTAAATGAAGTTGCCGAGGGAATCGGGTGATGGAATGAAATGAGCTGTGATATTCCATACACCCCAAAATCTATCATATCTTTTTTCCAAATGAAATCAACAAGTGAGAGAGTGAGAGGAGGGGGGGCCGACCATCTTATAGGATGGAGGAGGGTGAGTGTAGGAGCAATCAAGGAGGTGACCATAAACAAAGATCATGAAGAAATATTCTTAAGTAAACAAAACTCATTAATGAAATGAATGACTCACTAAACCCAGTCATCCATTCATTAATGCAACCAATGAAAACTCAACACCAATTAACCAAGTCATCACCTTCTAGAACCTTCTAGAAGCATGACTCACTCTCATCCAAGAAAAGATAAATCCGTCTTTAACCGAATGTTAAAAGACGGCTGATAGAAAACTGGAAACTGGCAACTTCCAAAAGTGATCCTGAAACGACTTTCAGGATAACCCCGTAACTGTATAAATATACCCGCATTTGTATTACGACCGAATACAAATGCAACTGAGACAAAGATATTATACCTACTCAATATAATACTCGGATCCGGCTTAAACCAAAGCCGACCAGTATCATCTGCCCGAAAAATAACACGTGCGTAAACGCACGTGCATTTTCCGAACCCTGCCATAAAACCATACGGCCTCTACAACGTTTCGTCCGAACTTGGGAAACTGTCTGTGGGGGACTCTAATGACTCGTCAGTACCCTGGCAGTGGGTTTAACCACAAACCGTCAGCGGCACTAGCAATGCGTAACGGCTGCCCATGGACTGACCTCAAGGGAGGCCGATGAGCGAACTCATCCGGAAACCCTACTGAGCCTAACAGTGACAATGTATATACGGTCCGGTCCGTTCGTATATGAGTATCGCATATCTGCCTAGGGCTAGTAACGTCAGACCCCCAATAGCAGTATAAGTCGTGTCGGAGTGTAGCCCAATAACACCCTGAGATACTACTGGAGTACCTACCAGTAAATCTCCTGCCATGGCCATGGACTTTGTGTAATGGCTCTCCTAGACACAGCACGACCTCGCCCCCAATACCGGGAGAGACGAATCCCCTGCCGATCCGCTCACGTGCCTCCATATGGCTCGGGACTGTACCCAAAAACTACCTGTTTGCACGACTCCTTTGAGCCGTGGTAGGGTAGAAATCAAAGCACGGTGGGAACTCACACGAGACAAATGACGACCTCAGGTCGATGAACTGACCTGTACATATGTCACCAAGGAACTGCTATCTGACGATATGTATAATACCAACTAGCAGGTTCCCGGCGAGTCCTGTCCGGTGTACTCATAACCCAATAAGCACCTGTATACATCTTAGGTGATCCAACTGACACCAGTGGCTTGTGAGACCGGCCACCGCCCCTCGTCGGGGTCTCGACTGTACACACTAGTCTACTCCGGAGTATCGATGCCGTGTCTCGAAACTCCCACGACTAGGGACCACAATTAAGGATATGCATATAAACTACCCAACTCTCACGTATATGATTGCCATCATACAGTTGGTAGTAAAGCAAGATCCTAAGGGCTCTATCAAAGTGTAACATGTAATCAGTCACCTGAACATGTACACGACTGATAAAGGCAAACCAGATAGCATACTATCATCTTGAGTAAGACTGTCCTACCGGTATAGGTCCTCCGCAATCATTGCAATCACGTACCTGCGATCCAATAATTGACTCTGAGGGTACTATCTCCAACAATCTCTCACATGCACTCAAGGCTAATTATTGCAATGTCGACTACTCACAGCCCGTGTGAAACCGAACATCCAACTCCTCTACTAATCAGTTTCACAAAGCCCGTTTGTAAAACTATTGTGTTCGAGAAATAGCCTCTGTGAGTGGATCCGCCTAGATGTTTCTTTCTATATCTCTCTTAATCTCAAGTTCGCGGAGAAAGCCATCTCCCGAATTGAGTAATACCTGTCTTAGAATATGTCTGGATATCTGATGGGACCTAGTTCATAAATGAACTCCAAATCCAAACTTCTTAGACTGTATCGATCACTGAACCTAATCAGTATCCGGCACCATGCCACCCACAGTATCCTCTTGGACCACCTGTCCATAATACTGTCCCTCTTCGTTAGAGGGAAAAACTATAACTCTGACAATCACTCTGTCAACCATGTCACCTTTGAAGCCTGGAATGATAATCGTCTCCCGAAGGAGGCTGCCGTCATCAAATCCGTAGAACATGTACTTATGTTCTAAAACTGCTTCCTTATGTTTCTCCAGGATTGGATTAATACAAACTTATTGCATTTAGTGCAAAAACAACATCTGGTGTGGTACTTGACATCTCACGATTGACTCAATTGCCTAAGCAAATGATCTGTCAATCATGCACATCCCTCTCCCCTTTAGTCTATACGACACCTTTAGAGAGGGTGACTCCATCACCTGCAGGTACACCACCATGCTATGAGTCATCTATTCTAAAAACCATTAGAATACTGTCAAAGTACCCACATTAGGAAACTACCCAATTCCAGATCTAAAACCATAGATCTAGAAACCAGAATGTCAAATATTATATCCATATCCTATCTGGAGAAACAACTGTGTGACGACCACAGTACAACCGATCGTAGTATAGGAATTTTACTTCCCACTCTGTGTATGTCATCCAGATACCATGACATCACACCCTACTACCTTCTTAACAGATCCATCCCCTATCCTGATTGAAGTCAAACCTATGACTGTCACATCAAAATTAGATGATCTATCTCCGCTATAACTGCACAGGTCTATAAATAGACATAAGCTACTTGCCCACTAAACTTCCGCTGCTCCCACTGACTACGACAACCCTCCTACCGGGTCTCATATCCTGGAACAACAGTAGTGTCAAGTCTGGGTAGATAATAACCTCCCTGTCACCGTCCTTGAGGCTACCGGAGTACCTCTCGGGTGTCTGAGGTTACTCACCATATCTGCGGAGTGGCTATTGGAATGTCAAACCTGATTGAATATATAGGTCCTATTAAATTTTCCGTAATCGTTCGCGGTTCTGGAATCACTTCCAGTTCTACCATACTCCCACTACTGTTTTCTGAAAAAATCCATTTTACTAAAACTGTGGCGAGTCAAGAACAATATCACTATTGATCTTCCAAATGGTAGAATATCAACCCTCGTCATAGCCAGGGTCAACCCACAAACAGCCATTACAGAAACGTGCCCTGAGTTATCCAGAGTCTGGTTTTAAGCATAAGCTGGACAACTCTCCGTACCTTAACATCTTTTAAGGTACGATCCATTCTATAACCAATATAGAAACTTTGGCACTTATTTAATTGGAACCAGATTCAAATCATGCAACTGTCTCCAGTGCATATCAACTTAATGGAAAGAGGCTAATCAGCATTACTCAACTTAGGAATCCATCCAATTATGAGCAACCTGAAAGAGAAACACGTTTCTCAAAACCATCACTATTATCTGAATACCAATCACAAGAATCTACATCTTCGATCTCTTTGAAGAATCCCGATACTTGTGACACCTGGTTCTCTACTTTATTCTTATACCCACAACTTCTCAAAACTTAGACCTTGTATTTCTACGAAACACTTGTCTAAATACTAGAGAAGTTATAAGTAAACAGAACATAGTACGAAAGTAAACAGAACATAGTACGAGGACCTACCCTTTTGTCCTGATGGACACTGGACAACATACAATACTCTGTATAAGTCCGCTGAGTTAAACAACTCAAAACCTGTGCGTCGTAGGTTGAAAACTGTACCCTGGCGATTTCCTCAAATATCACCAATTACAACGAATTCCGATATAATGAGGATAATCACCTAATTCCCAATAACTTACTCCCACTCATCATCTGTAAAACCATACAGATATGAGAATGAAACCTGGTAAATACATACCCTTGGAGTAAGTATTCAATCGGGAAAACAGTTTTCCTTTAACAATGCACTGAAACATGAAAATGTTTCGTAGGGGTATCCTGGTATTCATAGCAATGCCTCTTCCATAATCCAATTCATGACTTCAACCGTATATCTCTTTGCCATCTCTCCAAATCCCTTTATTTGTCTTTAGTCGTTACCTTCTGTACACCATCATTAGGCTAAATGGTTTTCTTCCTTCCCTACCGTTCGGCACCAGCCTATGGTTTGGAAGAAGACTATCCAGTAAGCATAATAAGTGTACCCTCCTAAACCAAGGAGTACTCGCATCTTGAGAGAAGGTGATGATAAAAGACAACTGAATAATACCTTATTCCTTTAAAGGTGAAATAGGAGTGGCGATGAAGTACGCGGTTTGGTCGTGAATGATAACAGTCGCAATTTACTTTGCCCTCTTTCTAATCCCTTTATTTTGTCTTTACATATTACCTTCTGCACACCCTACTTAGGCTAATTGGTTTTCTTCATTCCCTACCTTTCGGCACCTGCCTATGGTTTGGAATAAGACTATCCAATAAGCGTAATAGGTGTACTCTCCTAAACCAAGGAGCCCTCGCAACCTGAGAGAAGGTGATAATAAAAGACAACTGAATAAACCAATTCTATTTCTCCTGAACCTGGATCCATCCTCGAAGAAGTCCCTTTGAGTTCGTATATAACCATACGATGGATCTATCCAATGGAAGTGGATATCCGTAGTAATACGGGTGTTCTGAGAAATTCAAAGGGTAAAAGAAGGAGTGGCAATGACTTATGCAACTCAGACAATCCAAAAGCCAGTATTTTAAGAAGGTTCGGTCAACCTGGTCACTGAGTCATAGTTTAGGGTCGGTCAAAGGTCGCTGCCAGAGAGAGAGAGAAAAGAAACACTCTGCGTGCACTCTAACCTAGATCAGAATGGTTATCACTTTATCTAATCCGGAAACCTCCCACTGTCCTGTCAAATTCTCCTCCAAACCAGAAAGAAGAATCAATCGGGATCATCCGAAGAGTAAACCAACTCATCAGTGGGAATCGGGATCCAACTCTCATCGCATGATAACGTGATGGAATGCATCCACGTTACTCATACTCCAGAAGGTATGCGCATACTTGGCAAGTTTCAGTTTCTTTAAAAACTCCCGATAAGATTTTTTTGCCCCATGCTCTTATAACCTTGGCTTTGGTCAAAATGTCATAAGTCACATGCCAAGTTCTACCCGTCACTATCTTGTCAATTTGAACCCACCCGTACATGCCCCTGACTTTGGCCAATCGGCAGAACGACTGTCCCAAACTAACTCATCTATCTATGCAACAAATGAATACCCAGCAGCTACCAAACACTATGCCTTAACTTTGGCTAAAATGCATGGCTTGAATACTACTGAATACCCAAAAGAAGTGACGGAGGGCTACGGCTGGTTTTTGGCGAAAATCCTTTAACGTAACGAACTTGATATCGCTGAAGGAACTTGATAGATTTTTAAAATATAGTGGCGAAAACCTTTTGCTAAAGAGGTCACTCCCGGTAAAGGGATCTCGGCTCTTTCCTCGTGGAATGAGGTGCAGGATATTCCACTGAATACCGCTATGCAAAGCAACTTGTAATCGACTATAGTGAAGTTATTACCCTGACGCAAACTTCTGCCCAAGGGGTCAGTCCCGGTGAAGGGATATCGGCCCTTGCCCCGTCGAATGAGGTGCAGGATATTCCACTGAATACCGCTATGCATAACAAAAGGAAACGTCTTTGCAATAACACTTTTTAAATTTGTTCCAACAACTGTAAACAGGTTTGCTTTACTTTGCATTGATCAGAATCAACGCAGTCCCATCAATCGATCACACCAGAAAAGAACGAAAATAAAATGTACGTATATGCCATCTGCATTCGTCACTGGGTCCCGTCATCACCCGTTAGGTTACTTAACTAACGACAGAGCGGGGACTGGACTAGCGCGGGTGTAAAACATATACAACATCTAATAGTATATAAACCAATATACAATAATCGCTCCAGGCGTGATAATATGCAACATTACAGAAAAGTAATAAGCATCACAGAACAATACAGATCATCTGGGATCCCCGAGTTTCACAGAGCCGCTGCTGAAACTCGACGTTCCCCTGTCGTGTGGATAGCCTGTGCAATGAAACCTAGACCCCTACGGGTGCGGCAAGTTACCCGCCAAAACCTGAAGCGAGGCAGCCCCCTACAGCATAGTGAATGGACCACCCAGCACTTCACGGAATCCGGTAATCTTGGGCACCCTTCCTTGGGTCAACCTGTACCCCCTACGAGTGCGGCGAATAGTCTGCCAATTCTAGAGTGGGGCCCCTCTGCCTCTCAAAGCCATGAGATGCGGACCCGTTGCCCCTCCAGAACCCGGCTATCCGTACACTCCGTCGCGGGGCAAAACCTAGTACAGTAATGAAAAATAGTACAACAGGTACATCGACCGCAACCTGGTCGTGCCCCAAAAGAATATTATACAACAGGCAGTGACGGCAGTCCACAAGTTGGACGCTCGCCCCGCAATATCAAATGTACAAATAAACTCAAACAGTACTACCATTGCACACCGCTATCCACCACGACAAATCCGCAACATCACAGCACAACACAGAACATCAACGCGAATGTCACGTTCGCAAACCCGTCTAAAAGAACTATAGCAATCAGACGCGGTTTACCGATCAAATGACATTCCCGGTCGGAGATATAATGTAAGAACTGTAAACTAACATGTTTAAATTTCGATCGACTAAATATCAAGAAGTGGGCCCCACGAACATCTGGTGAACAGTAATAAAACCTGGGCCCAAAAGATATATACCAAAAACCCCAATTTCCAGAGGAGAACACACTGTACAAATTTGGGAGCATGATCTTACCAAATGGCCGCGGATGCGTGGCCAAACCATGGGTTTGGCCGCGTTTCCGCGGCGGTTTGGTGGAATCACGTGCCTAAATTTTGTCGGTGTTCTTATAAAACCCTGCACAGATTTCTGTGATATGTGGAATATTTTTAGGACACCATTTAAAATCGACAGAAACTGTGAAAATGGAAAAATGCGGTTTTTGATTTCCGGTTCGATCGATGTTTTAACGCGTTAGCACAAGTTAGTATAGCAAAATGGTTAGGCTCTGATACCACTGTAAGTCTACGTTAGCGCCCCGGCCGTCTACAGACGCCAAATGCGGAACAAAAAACTTTTAACTGCCATTATTGCTAAACTAACAAACTGTAAAGAGTGTAGAAAGGTTATACCGAACGATCCGAGTCCTTCGTTCTTTAACCATCATCCCACGCTCCGTTGCGGCTGCTCCGATCTCGTCGATCTCCGATCTGCTCGTCCAGGTGGCACCACGTCACTGATTCTTTAAACGGGCTCCCACCTCTGACTTGAGGCAACTCGGTCGTCAAGTTTGCTAAAAGAGACGACCAAGAATGATGTAGAGAATGAGTAGATGACTTTGTCTCACTTCGTCCAAGTCCATGGACGATCGGTAAATGAAGTTGCCGAGGGAATCGGGTGATGGAATGAAATGAGCTGTGATATTCCATACACCCCAAAATCTATCATATCTTTTTTCCAAATGAAATCAACAAGTGAGAGAGTGAGAGGGGGGCGGCCATCTTATAGGATGGAGGAGGGTGAGTGTAGGAGCAATCAAGGAGGTGACCATAAACAAAGATCATGAAGAAATATCCTTAAGTAAACAAAACTCATTAATGAAATGAATGACTCACTAAACCCAGTCATCCATTCATTAATGCAACCAATGAAAACTCAACACCAATTAACCAAGTCATCACCTTCTAGAACCTTCTAGAAGCATGACTCACTCTCATCCAAGCAAAGATAAATCCGTCTTTAACCGAATGTTAAAAGACGGCTGATAGAAAACTGGAAACTGGCAACTTCCAAAAGTGATCCTGAAACGACTTTCAGGATAACCCCGTAACTGTATAAATATACCCGCATTTGTATTACGACCGAATACAAATGCAACTGAGACAAAGATATTATACCTACTCAATATAATACTCGGATCCGGCTTAAACCAAAGCCGACCAGTATCATCTGCCCGAAAAATAACACGTGCGTAAACGCACGTGCATTTTCCGAACCCTGCCATAAAACCATACGGCCTCTACAACGTTTCGCCCGAACTTGGGAAACTGTCTGTGGGGGACTCTAATGACTCGTCAGTACCCTGGCAGTGGGTTTAACCACAAACCGTCAGCGGCACTAGCAATGCGTAACGGCTGCCCATGGACTGACCTCAAGGGAGGCCGATGAGCGAACTCATCCGGAAACCCTACTGAGCCTAACAGTGACAATGTATATACAGTCCGGTCCGTTCGTATATGAGTATCGCATATCTGCCTAGGGGGCTAGTAACGTCAGACCCCCAATAGCAGTATAAGTCGTGTCGGAGTGTAGCCCAATAACACCCTGAGATACTACTGGAGTACCTACCAGTAAATCTCCTGCCATGGCCATGGACTTTGTGTAATGGCTCTCATAGACACAGCACGACCTCGCCCCCAATATCGGGAGAGACGAATCCCCTGCCGATCCGCTCACGTGCCTCCATATGGCTCGGGACTGTACCCAAAAACTACCTGTTTGCACGACTTCTTTGAGCCGTGGTAGGGTAGAAATCAAAGCACGGTGGGAACTCACACGAGACAAATGACGACCTCAGGTCGATGAACTGACCTGTACACATGTCACCAGGGAACTGCTATCTGACGATATGTATAATACCAACTAGCAGGTTCCCGGCGAGTCCTGTCCGGTGTACTCATAACCCAATGAGCACCTGTATACATCTTAGGTGATCCAACTGACACCAGTGGCTTGTGAGACCGGCCACCGCCCCTCGTCGGGGTCTCGACTGTACACACTAGTCTACTCCGGAGTATCGATGCCCTGTCTCGAAACTCCCACGACTAGGGACCACAATTAAGGATATGCATATAAACTACCCAACTCTCACGTATATGATCGCCATCATACAGTTGGTAGTAAAGCAAGATCCTAAGGGCTCTATCAAAGTGTAACATGTAATCAGTCACCTGAACATGTACACGACTGATAAAGGCAAACCAGATAGCATACTATCATCTTGAGTAAGACTGTCCTACCGGTATAGGTCCTCCGCAATCATTGCAATCACATACCTGCGATCCAATAATTGACTCTGAGGGCACTATCTCCAACAATACCAGTTTAAGGACATAGTGGTCCATGAGTTTAAGGACCCCACCGTCCGTGCAATGTGTGGTTATCGGGACCCGTCACTTCTTTGAAGACGCTGAGGAATTACAACGACAAATATCAAAGGAGTGAAGAGATGTACCCTTGAACCAAGGTGGATTAAGTGATCCGTGGTTCAATTTGGAACTAAGATCAGTTAATTATATTGTGAGCACGTTGGCCCAGTTGAGTCTGAGTTGAGGACTTATGGCCAACTTGGGGTAAGTCCAATTGGATTTGAAGTGTTGGCCTTTTGTTGGACCATTAGACATTTGTCTGGGTGGGTTCAAGCCCACATTATTTAGCAATGCTAAACAGAGGTTTGGGGGCTCTGACAACATTTTGTCTTTGATTTCCTCAATTTTGAGATTCATTTGGAGGAGGGACTTTTGCCTCTGGGAAATTAGCCAATTTGGCTAAAAGTAGTGTTAAACACTAGAGAACAACAGTGTTAAACACTGGAGGTAGAACTCTCAAATTAGTGTTAAACACTAAAAGACGATCAGTGTTAAACACTGGGAATAAAGCTCTTGAATTAGTGTTTAAACACTAAAGAAAAAAGGGGGTCACGTGGGGACACATGAGGGCACCCAAAGGTGGGGCCCGATCTCCTTTTCTTTGTTATGCGATTAAGTGTTAAACACTTTTTATACTTTTGGGCATCACGTGTCGGCACGTGATGGAGATCTGTGCACCACTTGTTAAAGCACTTGCTGAGGGGTCACGTGATAACACGTTAGAGCGCCCAAAGGGGGGACCAGATCCCTTTTCTTCGTTCTGCAATTAAGTGTTAAACACTTTTCATTTCCTGGCCATCACGTGTGGGCACGTGATAGGCATCCATCCATTGGATATTAAAGGGATTTGTTAGGGGTCACGTGAGAGCGCCCTAAATGTAGAGCCTGATCTCCTTTGTTTTATCCTCAAATCTGCGAATAAGTGTTAAAACACTTTTCATTTTTATTTCGAGCATCACGTGTTGACACGTGATGGGGATTTATGCGCTGACTGTTAAAACGTTTGCTAAGGGGTCACGTGGTAGCACGTGAAAGCGCCCAAAGCTTAGATTTCCTTTGCTTTTATTCCCTTTGTCTTGGAGGTCACGTGAGAGCACGTGAGGCATTACCTCAAAACCTTTTCCTTCTTGTTTTTTGGGGATCTTTTCAGGAGTCACGTGGGGACACATGACCTTTGTTCTTTGCATGCTTGAAGATCTCTTTATCTTTTAAGAATTAAATTCTTCATAGGGTTGAACCCTAATTTTCTTTTCAGAGGAATTAAATTCCCATATATGTAAAAGAATTAAATTCTTATATAGGGTTAAACCCTAGTTCTGTCCATCTTGAAGGAATTAAATTCCTATAGTTTTTGGAGAATTGAATTCTCATATAGGGTTGAACCCTAGTTTTGTTTTGGGAGAACTAAATTCTCATATAGGGTTAAACCCTAGTTTTGTTTTAGGAGAATTAAATTCTCTAAACTCAATTCCCCCTCTAAGTTTCGGATCTGCATGGCAGGATCTCAACCCGATGAGAATTAAATTCTCAACCTATGGGGAGATGTGCTTCTGCAGATCTTCAACTAGAGGAAAAACTAAGTTCTTTGTAGAAGAGTTAAACTCTTAGATTTTGAGAATTAAATTCTCTGTTTAAAGTTTTGATTCCCTTTTGTTTTCTCACCTAGGGTTTTCTTTGTTGAGAATTAAATTCTCCTCTCTTTTCTTCTCTCTTGAGAATTAAATTCTCCTCTCTCTGTTCTTCTATCCAAAAAGGTAGATCCCTTCTCTTCTCTTCTCTTCTTGACTCCTATTTATAGGAGAAAGAAAAGAATCAATTTGTTTTGTGAATCTTTCATTGAAAGATTTTAATTGATTTCATAATTAATATGATCCTTTAGATCACACAATGAATTTTATTCACCGTTGGATTTTAAATCCAAAGATATTCTGTTTGTTATTTTCTGTGAGATTTAGGGGAAATATTTCCTTGTCTAAGATTTTTTCCATAAATTGGTGATTTTTAATCACCCTTGGATCTTTAATCCAACGGTCCCAATAATCCTTTTCCATTTGGAAAGATTTAGAAGCTTTTAGAATTTAATTTTATTAAACTGTAAGGCTTTCGAAGCCAGTCACGTGCTGACACGTGACCCTTGGTCACTTGTGAGCACGTGACCCCCAATTGAGTCATTTTCTCAGCGTTTATTTACGCTTCAGTTTTAACCATCACGTGTCAACATGTGACCATTGGTCACGTGTGAGCACGTGATACCTCATTGAGCTATTTCCTTCAGTCATTTGTTTTTATTTCTGTTTTAACTATCATGTGTCAACACGTGACCATTGGTCACGTGTGAGCACGTGACCCCCAATTGGGTCCTTCTTCAGCCGTTTGTTTTTATTTCTGTTTTAACTATCACGTGTCAACACGTGACCATTGATCACGTGTGAGCACGTGATACCTCATTGAGGTAATTCCTGATTTTTAATCAGGGAACAGTGCATAGCATATTTGCTCATAACTTTTGATCCCGGATGAATTACGAAGCCCATAATATATCAAATCGAAGGGTTTTTCGAGATGCTTCCAATATCATCAAAATTTATCTGTTTCTCATTCGGGATTTTTTCAAAAAATAGTTCGGAAAATACTGGTTCGCATTTTCTTAAGCGTATCGCCGCCATTTGATACCTTAGGCTCTTTGCGCAGAATTTTTTGGCGGGAAAAGGATCCACCTTTGATATGAGCTGGACCTCAAGTGCCAACGCATAGTGTCTGAGTTTCGTTATCGCGAAGATCAATGCCAGACAGTGTTTTTCAATGGGAGAGTAATTGTTTTCTGCCCCCAGGAGAACTCGACTCAGATAATAAAGGGCTCTCTCTTTCCCTTGGTCGTTTTCTTGTGCCCACAACGCGCCTAAAGAACCCTTGAGGGCTGTTGTGTACAGGACGAGAAGTTTTCCTTTAACAGGAGCGGCTAGTACTGGCGGATTCTGCAGGTATTGCTTGATCTCATCCAGTGCGCTTTGGCATTTGTGATCCCAGATGAACGGAGTTCCCTTCTTCATTAAGTGACTGTAGGGGCGGCACTTACCGGAGAGATTGGCTATAAATCTCCGGATATATACGAGCTTCCCTTGGAGAGACCGCAGTTACTTGAGAGTCCTTGGCGGAGGCATTTCCATAATCGCCTTGATCTTTGACGGATCAATCTCGGTGTCGGACGATGAATCCTAGGAATTTGCCCGAGGAAACTCCAAACGCGCATTTGAGAGGGTTCATCTTCAAGTTGTATTGCCGAAGGCGTTGAAATACGATCTTCAGATGCTCTAGATGTTCCTCGTATGATTTGCTTTTAACTACGAGGTCGTCGATATAACATTCGACGATTTCATGTATGAGGTCATCGAAGATCTTCGTCATGGCCCTCTGATAGGTAGCACCGGCGTTCTTTAGACCGAAGGGCATCACCTTGTAGCAGAATATGCCCAAAGGGGTCCGGAAAGCGGTATGCTTCTGGTCCTCGGGATGCATCTTTATCTGATTGCATCCTGACGAGCCGTCCATGAAGGAGAAAACTTCGTGAGTGGATATGTTATCTATCATCAGCTCAGTGACTGGTACTGGAAAGTCGTCCTTTGGACAAGCTTTGTTGAGATCCCAAAAGTCCACACATATGCACACCGTCCCATTTTTCTTCATTACTGGGACGATATTGGCAATCCAGTCAGGATACTGGACTTCTTGGATGAAGCCAGAGTCGATTAGCTTCTTGACCTCGGCGTTGATGCTCATATCAAGCTCGAGCCGCATTCTTCTCGGTGCTTGTTTGATAGGCTTGACGTCCGGAGATATTGCCAATTTGTGTACAGCAATCTCTGGATCTAGTCCTGGCATCTCGGAATAGTTCCATGCGAAGCAATCTTTATGCTGCATGAGCACGTCCTTTAGCGTGGCCACCCTTTCTTCAGACAACAGCTCACTGACGAATGTCGGTCGCGGGTCACTTGCCGTCCCCAAATCAATTTTCTTGAGGTTATCTGCAGTAGTATGTATCCCATCTTCCAGCTCTTTCGGCGCCGGTGGAAACTCTGAGATCACCTCGCCATCATCGTTTTCGAAGCACCAGGGGAGGTCATACATATTCTCGGGCTCTTCTTTTGACAGCGTTATCGCGTGACAGGTACGAGATCGTTTCCAAGATCGATGTTGATCTGGTTCTACTCTAGCTATACGCGTCGCTTTCGGTTCATGCTTCTGTGGCGGGCTTACCCTCCAACTGTTGGATAGAGCGAATCCGCCTTGTTGATATTGGTCTTCGACCCAGTTCTTGAAGGTGAAGCAGTCTTCGAGAGGATGTCCTATTGCTCGGTGATAGGAGCAATAGTCTGGGTAGGAGATCTCGTTCGCTTTCTCGGGATGCTTGGACTCCGGGAGTGTCATCATCTGATGCTTTACGACGAGATTAAATATCTTCTTTGTCTTATCTTGGGGAAAAGAGTATTCCCGACCCATCTTCTTTATAAGGGATGGATCTCGGCTGCTCGACTCTTGCTCGCGTGGCTTCTTAGACCCACTTGGCTGCTGTCGAACATTTTTTCCGTTCTTTGGTTTATTTTTTGCCTCTGCGCCGGGTCTTTTGTATGACGGGCTGGCGACGATGAGCATTGTCATTCTCCGCGGCCTGCTGAAGGAGGCGCTGCATCCTGGCTTTCTCGTAAATGGCCATTTCACGGTTATGGTCATCCCGGACCTTTTGACCCACTTCCCTTATTAGCTTGTCCATCCGTTCATCAAACGACGGACTCAGCATTTTGATGGCAGGATCTCGTTTTAGTTCAGGGTCAGCGTCTTTTAACTGGGCGTCTCCTTCTTCATCGAAGTCATGTATGACGTAGCTGCCATGGACTCGCTCCCGTTTTTTGGATTGAACATATCCAAGCCCGATCGTTTCCATTCTCCCGTTGGGCAACTTTCGCTGAGTTCCGGGGATGTCCCAAATCCTGTTGTAGAACCGAGCTTGTCGAGCGGTCTGTTTGAAGGGTACACCTTGGCGCCTCAACAGCCTTTTCAAGCCTTCCATTTAATATCTAGGCAAACGGATGGGCTGGAGTCTGTCAAGTGTAGAATCCGCACCATGCCAAACTTCTTTCTCCACTTTGGTTTCCGTGGATTGATAAAAGAGGATTGCCTTTTCATCTCTTCGTCTGGGAGGGACGTAGAATGTTTGCAGTTCTTGCACACTATAGGTACCGAGTGCGTCGAGCTCTTTGTAATGCTCTTGTGGAACCATGGTAATTTGCAAATTCTGATTATCGCCAGCGAAGGCTTGTATTGATGGCCGAGCAGAGAATACGACATTGACCTCATCTTCCGAGTCGCTGCCGAAGATCAACATAGGAGTGGACGGTCCCGGCTTGTTGCACTGGGGCGGACCTGAATAAACTATTTCTTCTTCCTCCTCGGTATCACTCCCAAAGACTGGAATAGTGGTGATAGCTTTGTTCTTGTCCTCCGATTTGCGACATCTTTCTGTGTCTTCGAAATCTGGCAGGAAGTATTTTGCATCTTCGTACTTTCGGACTTCGTTCACGGAGAATGGGTTCAACCCCCCTGTCACGGTGTATTCGAGACCATCCTTGAAGTACTTCATACACTGATGTTGTGTAGAAGGGATAATGTTGTACTCGTGTAACCAGGGCCTGCCGAGCAAAGCATTGTAACATGTCTTAGCGTCAATGACGTGAAATTTGATGTCCGTGACGAGTAGCCCAAAGCGCAACGTCAGTATCACAGACCCGAGCGTCCGTGTGACTGGGAGTCTAACCCGGAGATGGTGATTTTATCACGAGCGAGGTGCTGAACGCTCATGCAGATTTCCTTCAACACTCTTATATTGAGGAGATTGACGGAGGACCCATTGTGAACCAGGATCTTGCCTATCTTGATATCATGACAGTATCCGGAGACATAAAGGGGACGGTTATGCTCACACGTCCTGAGGAGGAGATCTTCATCGCCGAAAGTGATATCCTCCGTGTGCACTTTTTCCAACTCGTCATTCATCTTTTCTTCGGCGAGGAAAGCTTGGAATTTCTCGGGCTCTTGCAGTGCCTTAATCAAAGAATCTCTTGTTTCTTTTGATAAAAAGAGGGCATCGAGAATGCTTAGCTGCGAAGGTAGCTTTCTCAAGTGTGCCAGAACGTTGTAATCCGCCTTGCTTTTCTATATCGGGTCCTTGGCTGTCAGTTCTTTAACGACTTGGTCATCTAGGGCGATATCCTCAGGGACCTTTTCTTTCCCCTTATCTTTTTTGTTCGATCCCTTGTTTGCGGGCTCGAGATTCTTTTCGGGCAGCGTACGATTGCGCAGCTGAATATTTTCGCAGCTCTTTGGTTCTTCCTCTTTTCCCGAGATGGATTCTTTAAAGAGAGGGCCAAATGTCATTTCTTCGTCAGAGTCGCTCCCGAAGGTGAGAACTTGCGATCCCCCGTAGTCAACCATGTGACGGTTGGCGGCAGTTCTTTTGCGCTCCTCGGTCGTATTTCTTTGCTCCCGACGAGTTTTGCGTTTCATTGTCGTTCAGCAACATATCCCTGCCACCAGTTTTTAAAAGCGTTGCATTCTTCGGTAGGGTGCGCAATCTTTCGATAATATAAGCAGTAACTAGGGTGTATATTTGCTTCATCAGGAGTGTTTCCTTCAGAAGGTGGCAGCTTCATTCCCATCAATATGGCTTTGGCGAACCTTTTCCTCGTCTTGAATCTGCTTTTATTTGCGGCAAATGTATTTTGATCTGGTGGGAGTGTTTCAACCCTTTCGTCTAGTCGCCAGCGTCTGGCTTTTTCAAATATGGCCATCTCACGCTTTCGAGCAACTTTGCTTTTAAGAAGAGCTTCGTCCAGGAATGCATCAATCATTTCGTCTGATGGCCCTAGAAGTTCCGGCTCAGGATCTGCCCCCAGTTTCTCTGCATAACGAGCTTCTTCATCATTTATCGACGAGTGAGAGATCACATGGCAGCTTGCCACATAATCTTCAGGCTCATCCGACGAGTCTTCTCCATTGTCATCATCTCCGTCCTCAATGAAGTGGCTGAGAAACTCTTAAAGTGTGACTGGAGTCCGCGCCTTCTGATTATATTCTTCCAGAGCGTCAATATGCTTTTGCAGGTCCGTGTGCTTGTCACCAGGCTTCACGGGCTTTTTGGTCTTCTTCTTCTTCTTCGAAGACTTTGACGGCTGGGTGTGAGCGCTTTGACTATCACCACCAATCTTTGGAGTTGGGCGTGGTTTCAGCATTCCCTCGATGATCTCGGGTTCCAGTGGATTTTTCCACCTAATTGTCGGGCATGTTTGGAGATCTTTCAGCATTCTTTAAGTCTTGGTTGAAAGAAAGACCTCCCATGGAGCTTCTTTAATAAAAGAGCACGATACTCCCGATGTGTCCCCCCTCTTAAGAGCATGCGGTTGAGGCGGGCTTACTTTCCACTTCTCAGACAATGCGGATTTGCCCTGTTGATACTGGTCTTCAATCCAGCCCTTGAAGACGAAGCAATCTTCAATTGGATAGCCTATCGCTTGGTGATAGGGGCAATAATTGGGATTATTAGCCTCACCGGGTTGCAATGGGCGTTTAGGATTCGGCAAATTGATGAGCCTGTTACGCACTGCTAGCTCGAACAATCTCTTCGTTTTGTCCCGGGGAAACGAATAAGGGCGCTTTATTTTCTCATTATAGAATTGCCGTCTCTCGTCCAGGCGATCAGTTAGTTTTGGGCCACTGGGCTGCTGTTGAGTATTCGCGACGAAGGTCGCCTTCCCTTTACCCCTTTCGTTCCGCGGCTCCGGCTTTGAAGGAGACGGTCTATGACCCATCTGGTTCATTTGGGCCAGTTTGTCGATCAAGGCCTGGAACGTGGTCGGCTTGAAAAACATCATGAATTGGGAAATAGTTGCCTGAGGGTCCAGAGTGCCCACGAACATGCCCACTACCGGCGCTTTCTCGATGCGCTGCTCACATTTTGACCATAGATTCCGCCACCGTATCGCGTATTGTACCCAAGTTTCGCCTGGCTTCACCCTGGCGTTAATTAATGCGGTAATCGGGGTACGCTCGCTAGCGCTCGCGAATCTATGCGTAAACAGCAGTTCCATCTCCGCAAATGTCTTGACAGAGTCGTTTGGAAGTTCAGAATATCACTCGAATGCCGTCTCCGACAAGCTACCAACAAACTGGCGGAGCAGAAGTTTATCATCACCTCCGGTGTTGCCGCACAAGGCTCTGAATTGAGCGACGTGCTGATGCGGATTCCCCGTCCCCTTATATACATGAAATTTAGGGATCACATATCCCGGCAGGTACTTTATTTGGTCATACCAGCCTGGATAAGGTCGTCCAGTCTTAACGATCTATCCGGCCGCTTCGTTTGCCTGGTGAGCTCGTATTTGCTGAGCAATGTAATCATCCAGAGCGGCCTTGGAGATGGTTTCCTCTTTGGCTGTTGAAAGAGCTTGAGGAGGGTTCGATGTCTCCCCTCTGTCGTCTTCAATTATGATTGGGGGGTCTTCAGCTGGTGGTTCCGGCTGTAACATCATCCCGGCCATGTCTTGGAACAAAAGAGCCATTCGTTTTATATTGGCTGCCTGCTCCGCAGCCTCTTTTTCTTTTCTCTTGAGCATTCTTTGGAGGAATTCGGTATCAGTTTCTTGTTCCCGACGCTGCTCTGAGGTCTCTGGGTTTTCTTTTGGCCCAGTGAGTGCGGCCATTGCAGTCAGCATCTCCTGAAGTTTCTGCTGCTGTTGTTCCTAAGCCTTCGTTATCGATCGGGTAAGCGGTCGGTGACCCGTGGAAGCACGGCTTTCTTCTTTTCCGGAAGCCATATAAACGGTATGTGTCACCATGCCCCCAGACTTGGAGCGTTTGGATTCAGCCTCCTTGCGGTTCGCCGCGGCCACAGGGGCTTTCTCCGGCCTCCTTCTTTTTTGAGCGGTTGACGTTGAGGGAGCTGTTGCAGCGGGCACCCAGACGGTTGTCACCTTTGGTGGCTTGACATGATGGTTTTTTTCTTGTCGAGCTTTAAGCTTCTTTGGCCGGCGAGAGTAGTCCTGTTCAATCACCGATTCCTGAACCTGTCGCCAGACTTTATAAATTTTGGAGGACAGCCGCTGAGGGGGCTGCTCCGGCTTCTTTTCTGTAGTAATCTCCATAGGTGGAGGAGATATTTTTAGCACGCCAGTCGGAGAGTTCTTGCGAACCCTCCTAAACGGTTCAAAGCTGTTCCCAGTTGGAACAGCAGCATCGATTTCCACCACGGGGGCTGGTGGAGTCAATCCAGAAGGGGAGTTGCCCCTAGCCTTCCTTACTCGGCGCCAGTGATGACGGCGAGCATGTCGTGTGGATGGAGTTGGTTCAGCTATGGAGATGGCTTCGTCATGCCCCCTGTCTTGACGAAGGGTTGTCGCCGGTGTCAGCCTTTTGAAGACTGACGTTCGCCGAGAAGTAATGTCCAACCTATCGAATACAGACCTCTGGGAAGAGGTGACTTCGCCTGGAGCGGGAGCCGGAGTGGCCAGCCTTGTGAAAACTGACTTCCTGTCAGGAGAAGCCTTTCCAATGATTTCGTCCGCTTGAGCCGGGATGGCTATCCGCTTTGGGATGGCTGCTTCAGATATTGCGGGCTTGTTGGCGTTTTGGCCCAGTCTGTTGAAAACCGAGGCATTGGACTTAGGCGACCCGTTGAAAGGGGCCGCAGTAGTGGTAAGTCGATCAAAGACCAACTTCTTTGGGGCTTCTCGCGATAGCATTGGGGCATTGAAGCTCATGGGTGGGATCATAGTCCTAAAGAACAGCCCAGTGGCGGCCTGAGTTACTTGGTCCACCGGCATCATGAACAGGGAGGCTGCCTGGGGCCCGTAAGTTACACCTCCAGATGAGGCGGTACGGGAGTTGCAGTTGCAGCTGGAGCATTTTGTGCAGGTAGAAGCCATTGATCTTTCGTTTTCTGCACGGAGCAAGACACCAAATCTTAGTAGCTCGAATCCAAGGGTAACCATAGCAAACCACGATTCGTTCGCGAACACGACACACGAAGTGTGGAGTGGAAAGAGGAAAAGATCCCACCGGGCGTGCTGTTCCCCGCCGAAACACGGAGACACGACCGCGCAGGTTCGTCTTGCCTGAATTTCGGGGCAGATGCTAATTGGTGCTATCCGTCCACCTCTCCGAAGATGCCAAGTTGATTTATGACACCATGTATCGAAAGTTTAAACGGATGCGGCCGATGTAGCAGACTTTGTCAGATCCCCCCTCATTTGAGGGGTTTTTGATTGTGGGGACCCTCTTCCCTGCAGGCGCAAGCCCCTGCAGTTAATTACGCTACCGCATCGCGGTAACCACTTTCTCTTTCTCCAGATGGTCACTTCGTGTCGTGGGTGTTTGTTTTGTTTTTGGTTGCCCGTAAATTGTATACGGAGACTAATTTATGTTGTCGCCCGTAGGGCGTGGATCAGTCCAAATCCGTATCTTCTTAGATTTGGGTTTGGGGATTGGGTTTAAGGATACGTTAGTCTCATTTGGGACTAAGATCAACTTAAACGTTTGTTAAGGATACGTTAGTCTAATTTTAGACTAAAATCAACTTAACATGATCGTTTAGATCCAACAAAAGAGCATTTGGACTCTATTGTTTAGTTTAGGAATATTGCGGTCGATTAGTTTAAGGACATTACGGTCCATAGGTTTTAAAGGACCTCACAGTCCGATGTTAAGGACATCATAGTCCATGGGTTTTAAAGGACCCCACAGTCCGAGGTTAAGGACATCATAGTCCATGGGTTTTAAAGGACCCCACAGTCCGAGGTTAAGGACATCATAGTCCGTGGGCTTAAGGACCCCACCGTCCATGAAATGTATGGTTGTCGGGACCCGTCACCTCTCTGAAGACGTTGAAGGATTACGGCGACAAATATCAGAAGAGTTCAGAGATGTACCCTTAAACCGATGTGAGTTGATTGAAAGATCTGTAGTCCAATTTGGGGCTAAAATCTGTTAACATATTTATGAGCAGACGAGCTCAATTAATATGGGCTGAGGACTTATGGCCAATCTTGAGCTAAGTCCAATAAATGTTTAACATTTTATTTTGGGCCGTTGAGCATTTGTTTGGGCTTGGCCCTTTTAACAATACTGAGCATTGATTTGAGTTTAGACAGTATTTCTGTCTTTCATTGAATGCTGAGCGCTCATCATAGCTCTGGGACTTGTAAAAGAACAATTTATGTTCTGTCAGCGACCACGTGAGGGACACGTGGTGCGCTTGGCGCCAGTCAAAGAGCGCAGTGCGCTTCTGCTGAGTAGCGCACACGTGAGTGACACGCGGCGCGCTTGGCGTTGAGCGCCAGATGATGAGCGCATTGCGCTAATATATAAGCGCATTGCGCTATTAATTCAATGGCGTACACATGAATGACACGTGGTGCGCTTGGCGCTTTGCGCCAGTCCATGAGCGCAAGGCGCTAATTCAAGAGCGCAAAGCGCTAACTGTTGAGTGGCGCACTCGTGAGTGACACGTGGCGCGCTCGGCGCTGAGCGCCAGTCCAGGAGCGCAGAAGCGCATTTGATCAATTTTATGATCTGGGAAATATATTTTCCTCTAGAAGAGACCTGTCTCAAGATTAGAAGAACAAAAGTTCTTACTTTATAGGAGATACTTCAATCTCTTGTATTAATGAAAGGCTTTGCCTTTATGGATCTATGATCCTTAAGAGAATTTAATAATTCTCTTCCCTTTATAATGAGATGTTCATGATCTCAGAAAGACAATTTGTCTTATAGATCTATGATCTGTGAAAGAAGTAAGTACTTCTTTGTTTTTATGATGAGATCTTTTGATCTTTTTATAAAAGACCTTGGTCTTTGTAGATCTATGATCTTTTAAGAAGAGAATTCTTCTTTTTAATTATGAGATGATTTCATCTCTTTGTTCACCACCATTCTTTTTACCTTGAAGAAAAAATCTTCTTTTTGCTGAGAGCTATGCTTCTCTTCCTGAAATCTCAAAACTTATGGGGGGTCTTCTCTCTTTCTTTTGTATCTCTATATCTGTCTCTGAGACTTGAAGTCTAGGGGCCTTTTTATAGGGTAAGCTGATTTGTTGAATCAGTTAAAGAGATCTTTCTCTGATTGATTTGGGGATATTTCCCTAACATTGGATCTCTGATCCTAGGGTTTCTATTTTACAGAAGTCAATCTTCTTGTTTTTTAACAAGATTGGAAAATCTTTCTATACAGAATTTATTCTGTCTTTTAGTAATTTTTATTTACCATTGGATCATTGATCCAACGGTGCTCTGATTTACAGAGCACAATCTTGTTATTTAGAAAGATTTTGAGGAATCTTTCCTTAACAGAATTTAATTCTGATTAATTAATGATTTATCATTATTATTAGATCTTTTGATCTAATGGTGGGGAGTTTTTAATTCCAGCGCTAGCGCACCCGTGCTTTGCACGTGGTGCGCTGCTTAAAAGGCAGCGCATATTGCGCTAGCGCATCCATGTTTGACACGTGGTGCGCTGCTCGGAGCGCAGCGCACCTAGCGCTAGCGCACTTATGGTGCGCTGCTTAGGGCGCAGCGCGCTTGGCGCTGCATCTGAAGCGTTGGTTCATTTCAAAATTTGAATTTTAAATAGAGCTTTGCTTTGATTGGGGGAAACACGACCGTTTGGACGCGGACGAGCGCCTGCACGATGGACTGCAGTCGATCTATTCGGCTGGCGAGGGCGTTGATGACGGTCGCCGGAGGAGGTTCATCCACGCCTCCGGTGAGGGGGAGGTGGCGGCTGGTACCCGGATCTTCATGGTGATCGCATGCCATGTGGATGGAGATCGGAAGGCCAACTTTTGTTTTAGTGGAGTTTTGTTTCCCACAGACGGCGCCAACTGATGGAGGTCCTTTTCGGGTCTCCGTCAGATGTTGTCTTCCGTCGATCTTCAGGGTGGATCTTGGAGGTGATCTCCTGTTGCATGTGGGTCTCAATGGGTTTTGAAGAAATTGGTGGTTTTGAGGAGTTTGCGCCGAATACCTGCAAGGAAGTCCCTGGGTGGTTTGGTACCACCGAGGACCCTCCGACGATCAAGTTAGCACAAGATCCGAGCAGAGTAACGGCTAAGTGGTGCGAAAACAGCTTACTTGACCCCTCTGTGATGGGGGTTTATATAGTGGCGGCAACACGCAATAGCAGGCGCGAGAATCTCGCTGGCAGTCACGCTCCCGACGTCACGCCCTCGTAATAAGCGGATTGCCCATTAATGGGGATCGTGATAGCGTGGAACGTGGGATGTTGCCGGCGGAGAATCCGCGCATGGCGAGATTTGCGGAGCGGCGGTTACGCTTGTGAGTGGTGGAGTTGGTCGGTCGGAGGGACCGAGGAAGATGGCCTCGGCGGGAGAGCTCAGGAACGAGCGGGAGGGCCGAGGTATCTTGGTCCTGTGGTAGCTCGGGGGCCAGCTGAGAGGCTGAGGAGGCCAATTTACAGGGGGCTCTGTGGTGAGTCAGCTTGTGCTTGCAGGTCGGGTACAGGGAGGCCTGGTCGGTCCCTGTGGGCCCTTTCTTCTGAGTTCCGAGACACGTCATCTGCCACATGTCCTGATCTGAGAGATCGCCAACATAGAGCATCATCAAAAGGTCTAACAACTCCCTCTCCCTCTCTCTCTCTCTTTCTCTCTCAGTCTGCAAAGCCAAAAAATAGATATATACCTAACAAATTTATACATAAGTCTTTATATCTTTGTTATTTTGAATAACTCATTAATTTCTTAATTCTAATATTAACACTAACAACATCCATTTAATTTAAATTTAGAAAGATTATAGATTTTTTTAAAGTAAAGGATAAAACTACATTGTCTGATCAAAACATGAGTAACCTGCAAACTGAAGGGATTTTTGTGCAATTAGTCTCAACCGCAAAGAAAAAGAGAGAAAAACAATAGAGGCGATAAGAGAGGGGGGATCTATCTCGCACTGATCAGATCGAACCCTAGAAGACAGAAAAAATGGCCTGGAGAGGGAATATATCTCGCAACATCAAGGAGCTCCGCTTCCTCTTCTGCCAGACTTCGCCGGCGAGCACTCAGACGAGGTACAAATCACGAGCTTCCCATTTTTCTGATCCCCAATCAATTCGATCTCTGATTTTCGCCCCCTTTTGTTTCGAATAATTTTTTTTTTCATTCAGAGAATTTGTTGTCAAGAACTACAAAGACATCAAGACCCTCAACCCCAAGCTCCCTATTTTGATCCGCGAGTGCAGCGGAGTGGAGCCTCAGCTCTGGGCAAGATACGGTATGTTCGCTCGCTTATAATTATATTAATTTCATTTGAATTAAGCATCTGAATGCTCACTGGATTCCGATTTCATCAAGTAGTGAGGAAAATGCTTAGTCATGTTCCTCACCAACGGACACAAGATTGAAAAATAAAAGAAGAATTAATTGCTCTCTACATGAACTGTGGTATCCGAGTGCATGAGTTCTAAAACCTAAACAGTACAAACTTTTCATGGGTTTACGTCAGAAAACACATATGTAGGTAGGTGGGGTGATTTGCATGAAGATGACCTCAACCCCTCCGCCTCCTTCAATTTAATAAATTCTAACTTTATTTAATTTTTGCATTGCTAAAACCTTTGTAAGTGTTATGCGGTAAAAAAAAAGCGGGGCGGCCGGAGTGCCTGACCACTTAAGCGCTCAAGCCACCGGTTCGGCCGCTTAGAAATTAGCCATGTCTTATTTCAGTTTGATTTTGCTGTTTCTTGTACTTTGTTGGTTAAATATTGATTCTAATAGTTGGGCCTGTAGCTTTCCCCGCCCCCCTTCGTCGAGTGTAATTTTAACTATTTCTAAAAGTTCTAAGCTTCTTCAAGTCGAGTTTCGAAGTCAAAATCAAAAACTCAAAGTAGAAGCTGGTCAATGCTCTAAGCTGAAGCTACTAAAAAACCCTAGCAAAATCTAAACCTGAAAACCGTAGGTGCCCGATTCCTTTCTTCGAAACCAAAGTTGAATCTCCAAACTCAAAGTCAAGTTTTCCAAGTCAAAAACCCTAGTTGATCGATATCGAAGCCTGGAAGTCAAAGTCTAGTATCGAACGTCAAAACCTTCAACTTCAAGTCAAAGCCTCGAATCCCGACCAAAGTAAAAAAAGAAGGCATGAAAAGAATTGGGATCTAGGATTAATTTAGATGTTATTGTCACATCAAATGCAATACATTTTTACTCAGTCGAATGGTGTAAACATTAATAAGTACTAAAAACACACCCATAAATCTTTAAACGCATCCAATCAATAAGAAACAGAGTATAATTACCCAATTTGTGGGGTGAGAATATCACCCCGCTTAAGCGGTGAGCGACCGCTTTTTATAACACCGATCCTTGTTTTTTTTCATGATTGTAAGTCGATGCACTCATTTAGTCTATTCGTAGGTGGAAATTGGAACTAATGCACACATCTGCTTTAAGACTTGTCTTTTTTTCCCTTGCTATCCCTTGGAAGTAAGCGCTTAAGCAACCTCATTTTAAAACACAAATCCTTGCTTTTTCCATGATTTTAAGTTGATGCATTCATTTAGCCAGTTTGTAGAAATTGGAACTAATGCACACAATTCCTTTAAGAATTGTCTTTCTTTTCCTTGCTATCCCTTGGAAGTAACTTTGTAATTAGGCCAGTCATTCTTCTTTCTTAAGCACATTAGAATTTGAAATATCAAATTTAGATAAATGTTTTATTTTCTTAATCTTCCGTCCACCTCCGTCTCTACCCCCATTATTGCCACATCCATCCTTTATTTGCTATCACATTCTCTTTATTTGTCACTTTCTCCTCCTTCACACATCTCACCTCCTCCTTCATCTTCGCTACCTCTATATCCTCTTTTACCTCCACTATCTTCTCCTTCACCGCCTCACCCTTTGGCTTAGAGTTGTGATCTTCACCTCCTTTTATTCTAGCATCTCTACCAACTCCATTGTCAACACTTCTTTATCCATGACATCACTACTTTCTTCACTCTACCGCAACTAGGGGTGTAAACGAGCCGAACTCGAGCCAACCAAGCTCGGCTCGAGTTCGGCTTGTGGTTCTTTTGTCAGCCCAAGTCCGGCTCGTTTAGTTAATCGAGCTAGAAATGCTCAGCTCAAGTCCAGTTCGATTAAATATGCCCAGCTCATGTTCGATTCATTTGTGGCCCATTAACTAAACGAGCCGAGTTCACGAGCTGAGCTCAACTGAGCTCGTTTAGAGCTCGTTTGTGAGCTCGGCTCGTTTTCATCTCATTTACTCATATTAATAGATCTTCCAAGAAAAAAACATAATTAACAATAATGCTTAAAACTCAGGGTTTTGAGATATGGAAAAATTAAAAAACATTAACATCTAAGGCATTGAATGGGTCTAAGTGCTGGGTTTTATATTTATCTCAGTACACTTTATATACTGTCATTTAATTGAATTAAGTGTTCCGAGAGTTGTATAGAATCTGTTATATATTACATATTACTGTTTTTTTTCAAACTGTGTAACCCAGCCGAACCCGAGTCAATACCGAACGAGCCTGGCTGAGCTCGAGTCCGGCTCGTTTAATAAACGAGCCAGGCTTTCTGGCTCATGTCCGGCTTATTAATAAATGAACCGAATTTGAACGAGTTGATACCGAGCCGAACCTTAATTGAACCCGAGCTGGCTCGTTCAATTACCACCCCTAACCGCAACCATCTCCTTGGCCTTCATACCACCACCATTAATCTCTTTCGGCATCACTACCCTCTCGCGCCTGTAATTATTGGCTACTTTTCATTTTTCTGCTTTCCTATTGCCTCCACCACCACCTCCTTCATCCCTTCCTTTCCCATCTCATGTTCTCCGCCTCTATTTTTATCCACCGCCATGATACAAACCTCTGTTGGGGTAAAAAATTACTCCCTACGGCCGAAATCAAAAAGTCAAAATGTCAAAATCAAGACCCAAAAAATGGGGCCCGGGCCTAAGCTCGAACCCAAGTCAAGCAGGACCAAGCCCGAACCCAAACCAAGTGGGCCCAAGCCCGGCCCAAGCTCAAGCATGGGGGCCATTCCCATGCCAAGAAAAGAATTAAAATGTAATAAATAGATATATTATGTAATAAGTAGGAATAATATAAGAAAAATGGGCAAAACATCGGTTTTGTAAAGCCCAATGGCTAATATACAAATGTGTAAGGGTATTTAAACCCAATCATATGATGAAATAAACAAGTTTTTTTCCCCTCATAAAATTTGCCTGGGTTTTGAGCCTCCATCAAGAAAGAGATAAGTCTTTTCTTCATTTTCTTCCTCAAGAGAACCAAAAAAAGAGCTCATTTCTTTTAGCAAACCTAAATAAAACTATTCCAAAACCCAAAACAAGAGAAAAGCTATTGCTTGTCTTCATCAAATCCAAGGAAAATGGTAGAAAGAGTACTCTTGAGGTGAAAGACAAGGCTTTCATCCCAAGCAAGATCCATGGATGATGAACCATGGTGAAACCCGTTGGTTTCACCTTAAAACTCACAAACTCGATGACTTTGGGGGTGATATAAGCTTTCACCCCACGAGATCTCCCCACCGCCGGATCTTCCAAAAGATCCATGGGAACATGGGTCGCGACCAATGTTCCCCATCAAATGTGAACACGGGTGTGTTAAGCTTCGGAACTCCCAAAAGGGGTTCCCGCTCCGGAACCCCCCAAAAGGAAGGTTCGACCCATGTTTCCCATCAAATGTGAACACGGATGTGTTAAGCTTCGGAACTCCCAAAAGGGGTTCCCGCTCCGGAACCCCCCAAAAGGAAGGTTCCCTCCATCGGGACCCCCTTCTCCAAGGGTCCCGCCGTCGGGAGATTCGGGACCCCTTCGTTAAGGGGTCCTACCATCGAAAACCCCCAAAGGAGGGTTCCCGCTTTCGGGACCCCTAAGTGGGCCCCTGCTTTGGGATCTCCCTCTCAAGGGGTCCCTGCTTCGAACGGGAGGCCTCTCGACCAAGGTTCGAGATTTCGGCCGAAACCACTGATACGTGGTGAGTTCGTATCGATTTCGGTAAAGACTGATACGAAGTCCGAAACCGATACGAAATCAACCATACACTATCGTTTCGGCTGAAATCTTTAAAAACTTATTTTATGCCATTTTTACCGTCATTGTAGGCTTCGTTGTTAGAAAACCGCAAAAAAGTTAATCCAAACCTTATATTAATACTTATCCAAGTACACTTTTCAATATATTTTGCATCATGGCTGGATTTTTAAACACTAGAATCATTGTCTTGTAATATAAAACCATAAATTTAAGTATTCAATATATCTACACTTATGTATGTTGTATTACAGTCGAAACCGAAACCCGAACCGAGATTAGCCGAAACCCAGCGAAACTAACAAAATTATGAGAGATCGAAACCGAGTTCTTGAACCTTGCTCTGGGACCCCATCTCGACTTCACTCCCAGGGTCGAGACCCCAAATCAGATGATCTCCCCTAGCTTTTCTCTCTCTCAAATAAATTTTGTTTTGGGACGCTATCCCGAGCCTCTCAACCCCCAGCCTGCTGACAGGGCAGCAGGCCCCCAGTGTGATGGCCCCCGATACGTTCAAAGAGGTTTAAAAATTGTCTTCAAGCATAAAACACATCATATAATGAGTTCGCATGATATGCATGATCTATCAATCAAAGGTTTCTTCACGTCAAGATGATGGGTAATTAACAACAGTTTTGTCTTCAGCTGCCAGAGATTAGAATCCCGACAATCAATAAACCCCTGGCTGTCATTGAGGCAGAGGGAATTTGCACACGCCTGAATCACGTGCGCATCTATCTCAACAGGGTGACGAAAAAACACTCTCCACTCTCCACCGTCACTCTTCTTTTATTCCACCCTTTCCATTACTGGACGGTTACCTCCTCTTTCTGCATCACCGTCTTTTCTCCATATTCACATCTTATTTTACCTCACCACAATCAGTTTCACACTTACCATCACCACATCTATCTTTTGTTGCCCCAAGACGTTTTTAGGACGAAGTCCACTAAACTCCCAAAAGGTTTGGACAAATCCTAGGAAACTACAATTTTTTTTTTTAAATTACAAGAAACTATCATAAATAACGGCGATACATCATCTTTAGCGCCACGTTATCACCATGAAATTAAGATGCCACACCATTAAAACATTTCAAAAAATTTCCAAAATCCCCTAATTTTCCTCCTATTTCTATCTTAAACCTTAGCCTAGCCCTAAACCCAACCCTAGCCTCCACTCCCCTCACCCTCCAGCCATCGCTCTGCCTCTTTCCCCCCTCTCCGACGTCCTCCTCCCTCACATCCTCTACCGTTCATCATTTTCTTTCTCCTCTTCCTTCCTTCTTATTGCCTTCCTCCTCCATCCAAGCACCCGCTGCCTCCTCTAGCCCCAAGCACTCTCCTCATCTGCCTCAAGCACCCACATCCGTGTCAACCCCGTCCCTCCAAGCCCTTCATGAACTTCATCATCATTAATTTAACTAAGATTAAATTTTAAAATTAATAATATTAATTAACTATGTTTATTTAAAAATCATTTTACATATCTAGGTAACACCATTAGCGTTTGACTGTTAGTTATGATAGTTTCTTGCAATTTAGAAACTTTTTGGTAGTTTCCTGGGATTTGCCTAAATCTTTTGGGAGTTTAGTGGACTTCAGCCTATTTTTTTTATTAATTAGAGGGAGGAGAGAAATATACATAGCATTTTTATAATTTTGTTTCATAATGAAGGGTAAATACTAAATCTGAAAGGAATTATAGACTTTTAGCTACAACTCATTGAATCCGCAGGTAATTGACAAAAAGTCACAAACTTTAGGGTGAATTTAAATTGTCAGGAAACCAAGTACTCGATATTATTTTAATGCGTAACTTTGTGGTTTTTAATGTGCGCATTAACCATACTTATAATATGGATGGATGTTGTATAGAAGAATTGAATAATTGTTTTATAAAGATTAACCACCGACAATTTGGAGTTAGGATAATGCATGTTGGTTATCAATATAATGGATGTCTCAACCTTGCGATCAAGTTTTGGTGCCTATTGAGCCATTGGCAGCTTATGATCATGGTTATACTTCGAACAATGAACATATGAAATTCCTTTTTCTTTGCATGGAATCTATCACTCACCCTGCCACCTAGTTCCCATTGGCATCCTAGTCTTGATATTCCCTTCAACACCTTTCTAGATGATCCTTGTGGTTCTCGCTTTGACCATGTTCGGCACCCTGTACAGATGTTCCAATCCAAACAATTTACACTCTGGAAGCAAAACTTATATATGATGTAAAACGAAGATTATGAGGTTAGGTCTCTTCCAAATATGGATTAAGTATGCTTCTTTTTTTTATATTTTAGTTCCTCGATAGCATTAAATTTGAGTTCATATGTTCATGGATGATGGTCTGGAGTATTTATTCCACTTTATACAACATGTGATTTATGAGGATGTAGACCATAGTTGTCCTTTTTTGGTAGGTGTGCGCGCCAATATTTTTTAAGCAAACGGTGGTATTTATTAGACTTTCATGTACAAAAATAATTTTTTTGTTAATTCTTAAGATATGAAAATTGCGTTGTTACAATTTCCTTTAGAGTTCACTCTTTTACTCTCTTCCAACCACTTTCTACATTTGAAGACCAATCCAAGCATTGGCGACAACTGTCGGAAAAGGTTACCTAATGGCTGCAGATTATTAGTTTATCCTCTTTACTAAATGTAGCATCCTTCTCCCCGTCCTATCCGTAGTATTGTCCATGACATCATAGCATCATGGCACCATGACCAAAGCTTTGTTCTTTCTTCTTCACTCTCTTTGCCGCAAACCATGCATCTGGATAAATTTGCTTTTGATTATTTTCGCATCTGGGTCAGGTTTAGGTTATTAGTCTGATGACAATTTTCTTACATTTGGGTTTAAATTTACTAATCTATATGTAATGTAGTTTCTATATGCATTTTCATCTTCTACAATGCCATATACTATGTCGCCTTATATGTCGTCTGCTCCCCGAGGCATGCAACTCCTCATTAACATTTAGGGGCTGTTTGGTTGCTTGAAATTGATTAAGAGGATGAATTTTTGCACTGCCACATAGGATCTTTCCTTGTTCTAGTGCTTTTCTCTCTGTTTGGTTTCAAGTAAGGGCCTGTTTGGATCAAAGGAAAAAAAATTGCTATCACCGTGTTGTGTCAGAGGAGGGCTTTTCCTCATCAAGTTGTGAAATGCAAATCCTTGTTTGTTTGCTAGTGAATAGTTTCCTCCTCATGCTACTTTTGTTTGGTTTTTAATTTTCATTGTTTGTTATGGGTAATGAATTGGTGCAAGGAAAGAGAAATATTGAACATTTACTCTTTTTTTGGTTTCCAAAAGGGCATTCTCTTTCCTTCCATCAATCAAAATAACTAATAATTTAATTAAATTGTCAGGTTTTCAAGCCAATTCATGGCTTTGAAGAGGGAAATGTGTTTCCCTACTTTTGACGAGTTGGCATATCCCCACTTAGTATGTAGGGAAAAAAGTGCTTGCTTCAAGCTAAACGAGGACAAAAGCACTAGAACAAGAGAAAGTGCCATGCAGCAACACAAATTTTCATTTCCCCAACCAATATTAGGGAACCAAACATGCCCTAAATAATTTTCCCTTTATCTCACGTGGCAACATGCCAACTCATCAAAAGTAGGGAAAAACATTTCACTCTTCAAAACCTTGAAATGACTTGGAAACCTGATAATTTTCATTAAATTATTAGTTCTTTTGATTGATGAGAAGAAAGAGGATGGCTTTTGGGAACAAGAAAGTAATTAAATACCCAATATTTCTCTTTTCCAATATTAGTTCATTACTCATACCAAACAAAGGATTTTAAAAACGAAACAAAAGTAGCTTGGGGGAAAACAACTGTTCTCTTGCATACAAACAAGAATTTGCATTTCATGACTTGATGAAGAAAAGTTTTTCCTCTGACAGAACACAATATTAGCCTTTTTTCCTATGATCCAAACAGCCCCTTAAGTTGTGGAGCAATGAAACAGTGACAATATCTTGCTGTAGTTTTATATTGCTGAGCCGGAGGAGGAGGATTTGACCATTGTGATGGTCTCCTGCGTATCTGATTGTGGCAGTGATATGGGATATTGTAGTAGTATGGACATCTAGCCGTAGGCTATTAGTTGATGAGGTCATAGTGATGGGATCTTCGTTCATTTCACTGATTTATCAGTGTTTTAACCAAAGTTGCGAAGACATGTTCTTACTGTTATTCGTTGAATTTGTTATGTTCAGCATCGAGGTTGATGCATTAGACGTGCATCCTGAATGAGCAGCTATTCTGCGTGGTTTGTGTTGGTAACTGCATATGTTTCTATGGCGAGATGTATTCATTCTTTAAAGTCGCAAAGAAACTCAAATTCCATTTATTTTCTTTAGTTTTGAAATGGTATAGATCAACATGAACGAAATGATTGTTCTATTTTGAATGACCTATCGTTGGATTTGAAAATTTGCTTACAAATACCTCTGGAAGCAGACAAGTGTGTACAACACACCAACTTTGGGGAAAAGAAAGGGTGTTGGGGTTAAATAGCATCTTGGATTGAGATATTTAATTGGATGTGGTCTGGTTGTAAGAAAGAAGGGAACATGCCGTTTTCTAATTTTCTTTTATTCCCCATGCATAGAGGCCTCCAAGTTCACATGTTGCATTTCCTTAAAGCTGTGATTGGCTATAAAAAAAAACAACTTTCGACAGTCTTGTTGTTTTTTCCTTTCCCGTTGAAAGTTTCGACTATGTCGTTGAAGAAAGAAGGGCAGAAATAAAAAGAAAGGAGAAGAAAGTAAATGATAATACCAAGATTAAGTGTCCCCCCCTTTTTTCTATGTAACATAATGAAACTGAGAACGGTGTTTTAAAAAGCGACCGCTTAAGCGGCCGAGCGGGTTTCGCCATTCCGCTTTATCCCGCCTAAGCGGGTGATATTGCATAATCTATTTTATCGATGTATACACCTCATAAGTGTTATAAAGGGTATATAAGTATTGTTATTAGAGGAAGAATACATAAATATCAATTAATACAACATTCCATCTTCTTTTTCTCTTTTTCCACGTTTCTATCCTTCGTGCTTGACTCGATAAATCTCACGGTTGTTGAGCTGATTTTGAGACACTTCAAGATTTGGGTTTCAAAACCCCAAAATTTTAGGTTTATCAACTTCAAGAAGTCGAGACCTGAATTGATTTCGAACAATTCTTGAGTTTTCTATTTCAATTTCGAGTAGTTTTTGAATTTCGATCTTGAAATTCCAATTCGATTTTGACTCCATCTGGTTTCGAGCTACAATCTTTTAAATATTTTTTAAAAATAATTTGGTAAGTGTTTTTTACTAATGTTTTTTTTACTGATTTGAGCTATGATGCTTGATGTTGGGCATCAAAAAGCTTATAAGTACTATACAAGCTAATAAATTCTAAGAAAATTTCAATTTTATATTGAATTATTTGAGCATATTCTAGCAAAGAATATATTGTCTAAGGAAATTTGTTAAATTTTGGGTTAAATTTAGGCATTTTCTAGTACAAAAGTAACATAAAAATAGTTAGAATATAAAGAGAATCATTATTTATTGACAAGAAAAAGAATATTGATGAAACACCACTGTTCTGATTTCTGAGCGTCCGCTTAAGCATTTTGGCTTCTCGACCGCTCTGCTTTTCTTTTCCGCTTTTAAAACAGTGACCGAGAGAAAGATCTCTCTTATTTTTTTTTACCTTGCTGGATCATGCCCAAGCTCAAAATATTAGCTCCCTTGGAATGCATCCAGCAACTTTTTCATCAACCTCCCAAAAAGTATGAAGATGTGTGTGCTTATGTTATTTACATGCCTTGGTCTAATGTATATCGTCCATGTTGCCTTTGTTCCCAACTTTTCGGCTGGCTACCCTTGTAAGGTAAAGCTTGATATCCTAAAAATATGTGTAATATAAGGTGGCTGTTTTGTCTTCACACCATCATGGCCTTTTCCTACTTGATCTAATACGTTTCTGATAAACTTAGTTATAGCAATGGTAATTTTGTCATTATTATCTCTCACATCTTGATGGTATACCAATTAGTTGAGATCCTACTTACCGTGATAAACCATCATCTACCGTCATGTGAAACAATTTCAGTTGGTCAAAATCATGTATCAAGTATTCATCTTACCATCAATTTCACTTACAGTGCTAAAGAAATTTGTTTCTGTGTTTACACATAATCTGTTTATGTGTCGTGTGTTGGCCAATTGAACTGGAAACAAATTCGTTTGTTGACGTAAGGTTCCCTTCATCATTTGTAAATCTACATTAGAGTAGACGTTTCATACTGGTAGCAGACACGTGAAAACACATTGCTGGATGAGTCTGTTGTCTATTGTTCTCGCACATAATAGATGCTAAAAGATACAGCTAGCTTTTGATTCTTAATTGATATTTAAAAACCTACCCTTTGTTGCTTATTTGGCTAGTTTGGGTCTATTTAGCAAGGGATATTTACGAAAAACCACCATGTGGTTTCACACTTTTACGAAAAAACCCCATGTGGTTTATTTTTTTATGAAAACTCCCCACAAGGTTCACTCCATCAGCGAAAAACCACAATGCTGTTTCGCAAAAAAAAAAAAAAAACAAACCCGACTATTAATTTTTCGGGATATTCTCGAACCATACCAATATATGAAATGCATATGACTTTTAAAAGTATTTTTATATCCAAAATACCCTTTTCATCCTACTATTTTGAAAAGTTATTTTTTTTTTGTTTGGTTGCTCTCATAAAGAGGGTGAGAAAGGTATTTTGAGTATAAAGATACTTTTACATGTCATATGCAGGTCATATATGGGTATGGTTCAAGATTATCCAAAAAATTAACAATATTGGGGTTTTTCCAAAACCACACGGGGTTTTCCACTAATGGAGCACACCACATGGGAGGTTTTCGTCAAAAAATAAACCACATGGGGGGTTTTCGTAAAAGTGTGAAACCACACGGCGGTTTTTCGTAAATATCCCATTTAGCATCTCACAATGTTCATCAATCTGAGCTGATTTATATTGATTTCTTGGGCAGATATGGGTGTTGAGAGATGTGTTCGATTGGATGGCTTGTCAGAAGCTCAAATCAACAAGAAACTCGAGGAACTTGCCAAAGCATGATAAGCGGTAGAGCTTGATGCTATAAAGTTGGCATCATTTGTGTTCTAAGTTTGAGTTGGAATAAAGCTAAAAATATCAGATGTTTAAATATCGCTTTCCTTTGTGTAATTTTAAAGTTAAGTTGATGTCCGATCTATTTGCCTGCATTGCACAGGTCGTTTTGAAAAACTGGGTGCATGAAACATTCCATTTTCATGTAATCTTCCGTTTATTCAGTGTTGTTGATACCTTAAATTCCCTTGAATTAAACGGTTGTTCTTAGTTTATATAAATGAACTTTGCATGTCTGTTCCTTTTTTAATTTTTTTTTAATTTTATTTTAATGATGATGTGTGTGGATGGTTCGGCACGTGCTGTGTCCAGTTCCAAAAAGGAAGCCACAGAAAATTAGGAAGTGGCCCAATATCCGTTGTGTGTGAGATCAGAGAAATTTACAAGTGGTGATGATCCTAGGATTGGTCTGGTGCCTTTGAGCAAATGGCCAACATCCATTTCATCTGAATTGCTAAGGTTTTTCTACCAGTTAGTGGTCTAATAGTGGACAGTGAATGGAATAATACGATTCTTTGTTTGGTGACAACGTGGCATGTTCTATTAAGTCACCACCTTGCCCTATCAATCTAGGAGCGATGACGTAGGGGTGTGTGTGTGTGTGTGTTACAGGCTCCTAAGTATATAGAATGCTTATCCTTGTCGACTCACACGAGAACTTTTTGACTGCGTGCTTTGGCATTCTTGTGCAGGGCCACGGGTTCGAACATTTTGATGGTAGCTTATATGGGGTTGTATTGTTGTGAGGCTTGAGTTACAAAGACGTGGTTGTCTCCCGTTTGTGGTGCACACTCGGAAAACATAGCTCACGCTATCATTTAGTGCTCGATTGCTAGATATTGTTAGTATATCATGTTCGTGGTCGTGGGGGAGACGTATCTTAGTTTTCTGACGATTGCAAAACTTTATAAAAAAACCAAGGCTTTGTCAGGAAACCGCGGTAGGCAACACCAGTTGAAACAATCATTTCTCATGTATGGAGCTTGGATTATATGGAACAACACAATGAGATGGTTTTTTATTGGAATTGCTCCTACGCATGAAAAGGTTTTGTTTCTTGCTAAAGAGCATTGGTGTCATGAGCTTGGAATTTACTCAGGCTCATCGACAACTGACTGGTATGATCCTATGTGTTTTTGTCACGTCCCGCTTCCCAAAAATGTGGAATACGGGAAGCGACGAAGGCCAACCATGCTACCTACGGTAAGGAAAAATCCTTCCATAGTCACATAAGGCTGTCTAGATTAACCTGTCAATATAAAATGCAAGAGCAAAAAAAATAATACTAATTATCATGCTGCAATGAAAACACAAGAAATCCTAAAAATGGGTCCACTAGATAATTGATGCAATTAAAGATCCAAAACAAAAGGTTCGGAATAAAATAAGATCCGAAAGAGATACAAAAGTCCTCATGTCCCATAAGGGCGCACAAGCTAAAAGCTAAAAGTAAAGGAGAATAAACCTACGATTACTGATCTTCAGCAAAGTCCCGGTAGCCGCTCTGTTCCTGCTCAGCCTGCAGATCTGTCTCTAAACCTGAGATGGCAAATCTCAGGGATGTCAGAACATCCCAACAAGTACTCAACGTATAAAGTGTGTGTAACATAATAACAAGAATATATAAAAGTGAAGCCCTGTGCGCAAGAAAGCATGTATATAATTAATTAAATGCACTAATACTATGAAACATAAGTAAGGGATCAGGTCATAACCTAACTGGCCACTAAAAGGTAAACTATCCTATCGTAAGCTTGAGTGTGTGCGTCAACCTCTGCAGGAGTATTCCTAACCCAAGAGTGGTGTCCCAAGGGCTAGGAAACACGGGCCCAACTGTAGAATGAACAAGAGACCGCTATAGCCCGGTACGAGCTGTAATCATGTGACCGCTATAGCCCGATACGAGCTGCCGACATGGGACTCCTGAGATCCTGTTGTACAACGCACACTCAAACTACCCCAACACCCACGTATGTATAGTTGCTATGGTAAAAATTAAAATCACTAATTAAGAATGCTGAAAAGACAGGAACTTGCAGCATGGTAAAAGTATGGAATTAAAACTGGTGACTAGTGGTGTCATGGCATGTAGTCCAGTATTCTAATTAATGATTTCACAAAAATAAATAATAAAGATCATGAATAAGCATGTCAAATCAAGGTGTTCTATACATGTAATCAACATGAGTCTCGAATGTGTATAAAGCATGTAAAAGGATTCATGTGCATAATATTCATGTCATAGCATTACATAAAGCAAGCAGCAAGCAGCAGTCAGCAATATATATATTAGCAAGTGTTACGATAAGGACAGATGATAAAACTGTGAAAGAAACATCTTTCCTCTAATATCCAAACTTGTACAGGTTAAGAACTAATTTAGATAATCGCCGATGTTGCATCGACAAAATGAAAAGAGCAAGAGTACTTGCCTGAGGATAGTGATCACGAAAACGATGTACGAAAATGCAGGCACGATCTCAGCTAAGGTGCAACTTTGGATCTGAGTTATATGATCCGCCTAGATAAATTTCATCGATTTAAATTATAAGTATCTACATACAAAATTGTCACACAAAATTATTTCAATTTAGGGTTTGATACAAATTTTCCCTATTCAATTGCTCGCTGATTTCATACCATTTTATTCATTTATTTTTTTTTCCTCCTTTTTTTCAGAACAGAACAGAACAGGGATCAAGAGTGCTTACAGGGGGAAATCGTTGCAATTGCTAGGGTTCAGATGATCCAAGGTCGAGTCGAGAGCACCCAGATCTGGAGATGGGAGCGGCCGCGAGGCGAAGACGAGGCTGCGTCGCTGTGAGGTCTTACGGTGTTGCTGCAGGGAAGTGATGATGAGGCTGATGGAGATCTGCGTGATGGTGTCGTCGAAAGAGGGAGATTTCCAGCGAGGGAGCGACGAGGGCTCGCGTTGGGTTGTTGCGGTCGGGGCTCGGGGTTGTAGTCGGGGTGGAGAAGAGAGAGAAGGAGGAGGAGGAGGGGAGTGAAGATCGAGGTCGGGGAGAAAGCGGCGACGGCGCGGCGCGGCGAAGGTTAGGGTTAGGGTTTCGTGGGTGAGGGACGAGCGGCGGGGGAAAGAAAGAAAGAGAGAAAGATGCGGGTATGAGAGAGGGAGAGAGAGGGGGGGGGGATTAAGTTGTGTGTGTATGTATATAAATTATTTTATAAATAAAGATAGATATCTTTAATTGGTTGCATTTAGAGATTCGGTGCAGATTTTCTCGTTCTCATTTTAACAGTAAACAGATACGAAAAATATTATTTTGCTGTCGCTAAGAAAATATTATTTATATAATATAAAAAGTGAATATTTTCCATATCAAAATTGTTTACAGAAAAAAATCTAAATTAAATATTTTAGCGGCCAAATAAAAATTCAAAAATTTGGGGAAAGAATCTTGATAAACTTTTGATTTAAGCCTTCAAATAGGGTTGTTACATCCTACCCACCTTACAAAAATTTCGTCCTCGAAATTGGAAAGACGACTACAAGATCAAGAAAATAGGTGTGGGTACATTTGACGAATCGTGTCCTCGCGCTCCCAAGTAGATTCCCCGCGAGAACGTCCGCCCCAAGATACAAGAACTAAAGGGATGATCTTGTTTCTCAAAACCTTCTCCTTACGGTCGACAATGGCTATAGGTTGCTCTTCATACGAGAGATCGGTGCTCAAGGTTAATTCAGAGTGATCGAGAACATGACTGTCATCGCGAACGCACCGACGCAACTGTGATACATGGAATACGTCGTGCACACCAGCCAAAGAAGGTGGTAAGGCCAATCTGTAAGCCACTGCTCCAACGCGTTCCACAATCTCGAATGGTCCAATAAATCGGGGACTGAGTTTCCCACGACTACCGAATCTAATCACTCCTCGAGTCGGCGAAATCTTAAGGAAGGCATGATCCCCTACTCCAAACTCAAGAGGTCTTCGACTAGTATCTGCCCAGCTCTTCTGACGATCCTGTGCTGCCTTGATACGGTCCCTGATCAACTGGACCTTCTCAACTGTTTGGGTTACGAGCTCCGGTCCCAATAATCTTCGCTCACCCACATCATCCCAGCAAAGTGGAGAAAGACATTTACGTCCGTAAAGTGCCTCGAACGGTGCCATCTGGATACTCGCCTGATAGCTGTTATTGTACGAGAATTCCACCAAGTGAAGATGATCCTCCCATGATCCCTTGAAATCTAGCATACAGGCTCTCAACATATCTTCTAGTATCTGTATCGTACGTTCAGACTGTCCGTCGGTCTGGGGATGGTAAGCTGTGCTGTAGCGAAGACGAGTGCCTAAACTCTCTTGTAAGCTTTTCCAGAAATGTGAGAGGAATCTCGTATCTCGGTCCGATACTATAGTGATAGGCACCCCATGAAACCGTACGATCTCTTGCATATACTTCTCTGCCAATGTCTCCGTCGATTGTCCCACTCGAAAGGGTAGAAAATGGGCCGCCTTTGTGAGACGGTCGACGATGACCCAAATAGCATTATTGCCCTTAGGACTCCGTGGTAAAGCCGTCACGAAGTCCATAGTGATGTGTTCCCACTTCCACTGGGGAATGGGAAGTAGTTGCAATAGGCCGGCCACTCGCTGATGTTTGGCCTTCACCTGCTGGCACACTAAGCACTTCGACACATAGCGGGCAATCTCTCTCTTCATGCCATTCCACCAAAAGTGTTGTTTAACGTCCCTATACATCTTGGTACCACCCGGGTGCACCGAATAAGCTGAACTGTGTGATTCCTTCAACACTTCCTCTCGAACGTCGCCCTTTGGCACGCATAATCGACTGCCGAATCTTAAAGAGCCATCTTCATGTATCAATAGGTCTGTTCTCAATCCTGCCTCTACTAACCCGCGGAGTTTCTGCAGTTGCGGGTCCCCAGTCTGTGCAGCTTTAATACGATCAACTAACGAAGACTGCACCTGTAGTTGCCAATATTGTCCGGGCGTCCCATGCTCTACCACTTCTAGATTGAGCCTTCGAAGTTCATCAATGAGTTCCTTCTGGCCAGTCAACCACATCGCTGTTGGTCTCCGACTGAGAGCATCCGGTACCACATTTACTTTCCCGGGATGATATTTCAAATCGATATCATAATCAGCCATGAACTCCAACCACCTACGCTGTCTCATATTTAGCTCCTTCTGCGTGAATACATATTTCAAGCTCTTATGGTCCGTAAAAATTTCCACTCGTTCTCCCAAAAGATAATGCCTCCAAATTTTCAAAGCAAAGATTACAGCGGCCAACTCTAAATCGTGAGTTGGGTAATTCTTCTCGTGCGTCCTCAGTTGACGCGAGGCATAAGCGACAACACTCCCACATTGCATCAAGACACAGCCTAGCCCCTTACCGGAAGCGTCGCTATGAATCACCAGTCCTCCTGTCCCTTCTGGTACGGTCAATATGGGTGCGGTTGTGAGTTTCTCCTTCAATAATTCGAACGCTCGGTTGCACTCTTCTGACCATACGAATGGTATCCCCTTTCGAGTAATTCTTGTCAATGGCTCAGCCGCTCGTGCAAAATCTTTAACAAATCTGCGGTAGTAGCCTGCGAGTCCCAGGAAACTTCTAATCTCTGCTACTGACTTTGGTGCTGGCCAATCCTTCACTGCTTCAATCTTCGCCGGATCTACTGATATACCGTCTCCAAAAACGATGTGGCTGATTGTTAGAGATTCTGCGTGTTCAAGTTCTAGTTTAAATACCGCAATCAAGACGGTTTCGCTTGTAGCTAGCCGGTTGAGTACGGGTCGTCCGCAGGGAGATGGGAGTCTTTTTCAAAGTGTTTCAACGAGTTAAGTCCGGTTGTTCAGATTTTGTTGTGGTTATCTAAGTGTTAAGTTGATATTTAAAGAGAGCTTGTTAGGGTTAGGATTAGGTTAGTTTGAGTTAGGAGTCTCCACATCTTTCGTTGCCCCACTTAATATCGGTGTTACGGTAATCGGCAACAACGGGGATTAGCACGACTAGGAAGGAACTTGCGAGTATAAGCTAGGCTTTCCAACGCATAGTCCTTCCTTTTGGTGCTTGTCCGTCCGTTCTTGGCTCTTATCCATAACCTCCGGTTAATTCAACCACAACCGGTCTCACTACGGAATCACCGCTATCATGTAGGATAGGGTGCCGTAAGGAGCGGATTGTGGTTCAATTAACGGGAGTCGATTTAAGTTGTTGGGCAAGGAAAGAGTGAGAGAGATTTCCTTCTCTCAAACTTCCCTTATCCTACCCTAACAAGTATAAAACTACTCACACTTCATGATAAGGAAAAACAAAACAAAACAAAGAGGAAGATAGAAAGAAGGAGATGAGAAGAATACGACTAACTATTTGCGACCTCATCTTGGCGAGGATCGAGCGTAAGTATCATGGTCGTATGAGTGATAAAGAAAAAGAGAGAAGAAAGAAATAGCAAGAAAATAACAACAACTACTTAGCAATTTAAAGTTACAACAATTATAACAAAAGTAAAGAGACAAGCATGATAATAAATGGTTCTTCTTTATTCATCACTCTTCACTCAAAAGCTCACTACAAGTTTAATGGAGAAGAGGTGAGAAGAGGAAGAAGAAACACACTAAAACTAGGCAAAAAGAAATACAAGAATTGGACCCTTTCCTTCTCAAACTTCTGGGCTATTTATAGGCTGAAGAATGGAAATCTAGGGCAACCACCAGACACTTGTACAATGACCAAAATACCCCCCAAAAACTCTCTGTGTTTGGCGCCAGAATGGCCGCGGATCCGCGGCCTGGACCCCTCTTTGGCCGCGGATCCGCGGCCCATTGGAAGAATTGGGCTTTCTCCTTTTTTGGGTTTTCCTGTTTTTCTGTGTACATTACTGTGGCATATGTATTTTTTCAATTTGGATCCCCGATTTTTCCAGAATTTCTGTTGAGGGAAAGGTGGACTTTTTGTCAAGATTTTGTCATGATTGCCTCGAGCTCCGCGTAGATCTCTTGGATTTTGTGCTACCATTGAGCCTTGTGCATGAAGGTGACATTGATTTGACATTTTGTCTTCCTAAACTGGTATCTGGCAACATACGGATGACGAGCGGAGACCGTGTTTTCTCAGTGGTTGGCAGGAACCCGGATTTTGTTGTGTTTTCCATGAATTTCACCGTTTTAGAATCGAGAACCTGTATCCTGCGATTGACTAGCAAACACGGCTCAAGAGTATCTACCGATATGCAATGTGACAAAAATTGGGCGGTATGAAAATGCAAAAATCTGATATGAACAGTGGCCCAAAAATTGAACTTGTTTAAGCCAAAACTCGCATTTACTAAGTTTGGCGTAAAACTTTTCTTGCCTCAGTATTTGCAACACGATCCTCAAATGCTCGGCATGCTCCTCCTTGCTTTTGGAGTACACAAGAATGTCGTCGATGAAAACTACGACAAACTGATCAAGGTACTGGGAGAAAACTCGGTTCATTAAATCCATGAACACGGCTGGGGCATTAGTAACACCGAATGGCATTACCAAGAATTCATAATGACCGTATCGAGTTCTGAAGGCCGTTTTGCATACATCCTCCGCTTTAACACCAACTTGATGATACCCCGACCGAAGATCCAACTTAGAGAACACTCGAGCACCACATAATTGATCGAACAAATCATCGATCCGAGGTATAGGGTACTTGTTTTTAATCGTAACCCGGTTCAACTCTCGGTAGTCGATGCACATGCGCAACGAGCCGTCCTTCTTCTTTACTAGTAAAACTGGAGCGCCCCACAGAGAAGTACTCGGGCGAATGAATCCTTTGCTGAGGAGGTCTTCTATCTGCTTCTTCAATTCCGCTAATTCAACTGGTGCCATCCTGAAGGATGACTTAGAAATTGGTGTCGTTCCTGGCAATAATTCTATCGAAAACCCTAAAGCACGAGGCGGGGGTAAGCCGGGTAAGTCCTCAGGAAAGACGTCCAAAAATTCCCGAACTACGACCGGTGCCGAACTCATATCAACCTCCATTGATGCCAGTATGTCGCACGTCGGCTTTGCTCTAAACTTTATGGGTCCCAGAGATTTGCTCCCTCCAATGAACACGAACTCTGGGTGGTTAGGAATGCGAAAGTTTACAGTTTTGGCCCGACAATCAATATATGCGTGAAAGGTGCCCAACCAATCTATTCCTGAGATGACATCATAACTACCGGTCCCAATCAACAGGAAATCTGCAAAAAGCTCCCTGCCGCAAATCACAATCGGACAAAACTTGCACTCTAGGTTGGTGGTAACTACTCCATTTCCAGTGTGAATGTCCCAACCTCTAGTCAGTGTTTTGTGTGCAATAGAATGTGTTGTGGCAAAATCCAAAGACATAAAACAATGCAAAGCTCCAGAATCGAAAAGTGCTCTAGCATGAACAGAACAAATTAGAACGTTACCTGAAACGACATCCTCCGATGCTTCCACCTGCTCAGCTGTCAGTGTAAAGGCCCGTTCCTGTCCACGACCTGTATTTCCTCGCCTCTGCTCAAAAAGTTGCTCCTGAGGGACAAGTCCTTTCTGAGGTTGGTTGCGCTCTGATCTCCTTGGACAACTCCCAATCTGATGGTCACTAGCACCACAAATCAGACATAGACCCTTAGCGCGGCGGCAATTTCTCTCGATGTGTCCCGGTATCCAACAGTATCCACAAACTGTAGATTCCCGTTGTGGTGGGGTTGCGGTACGCTTCATCTGAACTCCTCCATGCTGTCTAACTGGAATCCTCCCTGAAGTTTGATTCACGGGTCGTTTGAATCTTCCACTCTGAAGTTTCTTCCTTTTATCCATAACTGTCTCAATTCTGCGGGCCGCATCTAATACTTCTGAATAAGTCCTCAGATCATGTGAAGCTAACTTCTCTTGTATTTCCAGAGTGAGACACTGTAAGAATCTTCTAGCCCTATCCTCTTCCTGGGCTACCATTGAAGGAGCAAAACGACTGAGTCGGATAAACTCGGCCGCTACCTCGTCCACTGTGCGATCCCTCTGACGAAGATTGATAAATTGTTGTTCCATTTCGATCCTGGCCGATTTAGGGAAGAATTTCTCAAGAAAAGCCGTAGAGAAATCAGTCCATGTAATCGGTTTCTCCAACCTGTTCTCTTCTGCGAGCCACCAAATTCTAGCAATATCCTGCAGTTGAATCTTGACTATATCCACTTTGTCCTCATCAGGAACCCGGGCGGCTGACAGCAAATTCCCCATGTCAACAACCCACTGCTCGGCATCCAGTGGTCCGCCTGCGCCAGTGAAAACTGCCGGCTGTAGTCTCCTGAAATGGGCGACGCTGCCCGGACGTCTACCTTCACGAACCTCAGCCACCTTGTTTAGGGCCGCAGTAGCGGTCTGCTGAGAAGCAAGTAGGCCCCCTTGTAGCAATTCGGTCTGCTGCTGTTGGCTCTCCAGCATGCCACGTATAACTCCAAGCAGTGCAGTATTGTTGTCACGTCTCCCATATACTCGCAAATTTTCTTCAGCCATGATTCTGAAGTCAAAACGAACGACGAGATTTAGCAACGAAAACGAGGTTTAAATTCAAAATATTAAAACTGAGTGAAGCAAAGAGATAAGGAAAATAATCAATTCAAAGAATACAGATCAAGTGTAGGACTCTAAGTTACTCATACAGAATACCGTATTGTATCCATGCCGCGGTACATGGGCACAATATCGTAATTCTATGTAAGTCGCCCGAATCCTACGGTCAGAGTCAACGGAATCTGCAGCATGACATATTGGGAAAAACTTAGACATGCGTTTCTAACTTAAAAGGTCGGTAGAACCAAGACTAACTTTGAAGTCAGCCTGGCTCTGATACCAACAAAACCTTGTCACGCCCCGCTTCCCAAAAATGTGGAATACGGGAAGCGACGAAGGCCAACCATGCTACCTACGGTAAGGAAAAATCCTTCCATAGTCACATAAGGCTGTCTAGATTAACCTGTCAATATAAAATCCAAGAGCAAAAGAAATAATACTAATAATCATGCTGCAATGAAAACACAAGAAATCCTAAAAATGGGTCCACTAGATAATTGATGCAATTAAAGATCTAAAACAAAATGTTCGGAATAAAATAAGATCCGAAAGAGATACAAAAGTCCTCATGTCCCATAAGGGCGCACAAGCTAAAAGCTAAAAGTAAAAGAGAATAAACCTACGATTACTGATCTTCAGCAAAGTCCCGGTAGCCGCTCTGTTCCTGCTCAGCCTGCAGATCTGTCTCTAAACCTGAGATGGCAAATCTCAGGGATGTCAGAACATCCCAACAAGTACTCTGTCACGACCCGAAAGAGCACGTGACTGGCCCTCGAACCATATGAAGTCTATAGGACTCCATCTGATCCAAGTAAGCCAAAAGCCCAGAAATCTAAAACCATTTTAAGAATAAGTAAAGAAACTGGTTTAAAGGAGTGAAGAAATACAGGTTTGAAATCAAGGTTTTTTTTAAATAACTAAGCCGAAGGTACGTTTTGAAAACAATAAAGTCTTTTCTAAAAATTTCGGCAGAGTTTCTTTTGTAAAACTGGCCCCGAATGGGGTACAACAAGTAAAACAATATATATGTGATGATAAAGGCATCCCCAAGCGGGAGCTAGCTCTTCGTCAATCGACGGTCACAACCACACATGCAACAATAATATACAACGCTAAGTGGCGAGGATCAAATCCAAAAGAAAGCTCAAAAGCAACAAGAAAAAAAAACGCAATACTACTAAGCGCGACTCTAAAGTCGAAATATACAACACTAAAGTCTAGGTCTGAAACAAAATACAAGTTTTGGTTGATGGAAATACTAGATACAATGAATAAAATAAATACAATGGTGGTTCTTGATGCGAAAGAATCCACCTACCAAAGCAAATCACCGCAAGAAGGTAGTGTGCCAGAAATGCCGCAATGGAACCTGTACGGCAGAACCTGCAAGAACTGTGACACAACGGGGGTGAGTTGCCAACTCGTGAATAGAAATATCTACAAGCAGAAACCGAAAGCAAGACATAATCCTAGGTCAATACGATCAGTATATAAAATCCTCAATATATAACATGCAGCCTATAACAAGGCTAGGGTAAATATCTAACCCGAGTACAATCTCATGTGTCTGTGTCAGTGCCTCAGATAACAATATAGCATATGAATGAGATATGAATGCGAGAAAACAGAATACATTTACATGAAGCAACTGTTTTCATACTTTAGTGAGATTTCCCTTGTATTTTTAAAATGAGGTACCATAATGAAATCAGCATAAAACTGTGCCTAGCATCGGCACAAACGAAATCCCAATATCTCGATATCTCAAAGTCTCAACCACAATAACTAGGGCGCCGTCAGTCCAGACCGGCCCCTACCATAAATCTCAGACCACGACGGTATCCTCCGGATATCCGACGCGTCGGGTAAAATCACCGGTAGGTAGTACTCCCCTGCCAGGCTCAACGTCATCACCACATTCCTCTTGTCCCGGGGTACCGCACCGGGTCCACCATGTACCCGAAACGGTTCATCCGTCTCCTCGAATCGGGTTTCCAAATCCATCAGCAAACTCATGGTGGACGACTCATACATCATGGGAAAACCGCACTTTTTATTGTAAAAGAGAGAATATGATTATTTGTGTCTTTGCGGTTTTCCTCCAAATCCAGAAAATCTCATAGAAATCCAAATCCAAACCTCAATAGCACGTAAAATAATGAATATGTGCATGAGAATCCATGAATGCGGCATAACAATGAATAACAGTATGCATGATGTAGCAGGCAGTAACTACAATGTCTAACTAGCATATAAGGCAAGTACACTAATGTCATGTCTAAACTATTAGCTATCAACCTATGTCAAATGAAATAGTATTTTCTAAAGTGTTCGTGACATGTCAATTACCGATGAAGATGTGTGTGTGCCGGCAAGTAAGTGTACGTGGTACATACGCATCATCGGTAATGGTGCTGGTGTCCTATCAGCATGATATTAAGAATGGAGTATGAAACATAATATAAAATGCGATGCAAACCGAACCACAAAAAGGAGTGGGAGCTGAAACTAGACGTAACCAAAACTTATCTGCATTAATCTACTATAAGTCCTACGAATGGTGCCTTTTGAAATAACACGAATCATGGGGTTTTGAAAATAGGGGCTACGGTGTTTTTATGAAAAGATACGTCGTTTTTGAAATATCCGTAGATTCCCTTGAGCTGTCTTTAAAAATGCCCACGATTCGTTAGTTTTTGAAATAGGTAAGAAGTCTAAGCTACTCTAACAACTACACTAATCTATACGGCTGAACAACGAGCTGAACTACAGGTAAGGAAACCGCCTAACATCTGGGTCGATATATATAAATATATATAAGTCGGTGATCCCGTCTCAATAGTATCGCGTACGATACAGTATATCATCTGACATCCTCGAGTCATGAGCGCGGATCTATCATCAATATAGGCTCGTACGGTAAATCGTCGTACGGCATCCCAATAGCTGGGTACAGGTCAACATCTCACTATCTCGTCACATAACAGGTATCGCTATCATCAGGTCATATAGTCTGGGGGTACTACTCTATGTCTAGTACAAATCGATACCATCAAAGAAGTATGCATGCGGGGGTAAACACATATCCCAAGCCCGCAAGAATCACATTTCGTATCCCAAATACGAATCATATCAAATCACCGATCTCGCGGCACAAAGCCCACATCATCGACTCATCTCCAAAGTCATCCCATATCATCAAGTACAGTGCAAGTATAAGAAACACACAAGTGTATGCGTGTGGGTGCAAATCTATCCTATGGTTCGCAACTAGGAACTACGCTAGGTATTTCTACCCCTAACTAACCATAACACACTATAGCTATCACACATATAAATATACTACATAGTACTAGTTACGGACTGCGGGGGTGCTATACGCCATCCACCCGACTTCCCCCTGTAGATATAATCTACTCACCTGTATCCTGCGTGTCAGTGTCGATGTCACCGTCATCTTCCGCATCGCCTCGGATCGTCGCGGTGTACCTACACATATCACACGTATCGCATCGCATCAAAACTAAATCAACACTTGAAACGACACACTAAATCCAATACGATACGCTAAAACCAACACGATACGCTAAAAGGCTTATAGGTTAGAACCTACGGTTAGCCTTCGCAAAACAACTCGAAATCACTCGATATAGACGTATAAACGTCACACGATCGAGATAACACACAAATATCAAAATCTGGAATTCAAAATACGTAAAACCAAAACACATTTCAAAGCAGCAACCCAAGAAAATGATCCCAGATTTCATCTCAGGCAAAACTAGATCAAATAAACAACTCCAGGGTGCTATGCAGGGGGTATATGAGGTACAGAAGAAACATGGGCCAAATTCATCACAGAGGGGCCGGCCACATCCCCAAAATGCCCGGCCTCGCCGGCCCCCTATGTCTAAAGGGGTTCGTACTCCTAGGGTGGCCTCCTGTGGTCTAATTTGGGTCCCTGGTATTGCTTATTTTCCCTGAAAAGGTCCCAGTGTATTCCAGATTTTCCTGCACACACAAACGCTCACAAACCGACATGAAAGTCCCGAAATTCCGTATTTTTGGTTTCCAGTGGGATTGGACTGGGTTTCTAGCACTAGGGTGCTCTTATGGTCCCCACTAAACTCAATTTCCCATTACAACTCACAATTCCCTCAACCCTTACTAGTTTTTCCTAAAAATCCACAAATCACCCGATTTCGATTCTAAACATGCATAGGGGTATAAGTAAAGCTAAAATTAAGCTAATGGTTCAGAATTTACCTCACTTGGCAACTCAAGAAAATTCTTGAGTTGCCCCTAGTGGCCAAAATCCATGCTTTCTTGGTCCATCTTGTAGGTCTCGGGCTCGTGCACATTTTTAATGAAACCGACATGGGGTTTTGGTGTAGTTTTTTAGATGAAGAGAGGGATTGAAGAGGGGGGAAAGATGAGGAAGGGGCAGCAGCAGCTAGAGGAAGAAGAGGGAGGGAAAAATGATGGGAGAAAATGGCTAAGTCTCAAGGTCAATGACACATGCCTCTCTCTCACCTACCCTCATTTCATTTCTTTTTCTTTTTCCCTTTTCTTTTAATTCCAAAACCCTTCTCACAAGAATAGTAGCTCCAAAAGAAAACCATGGCTAGAAAATGTAACACAAGTCCACAAATGATATGTGCACAATTTTGCACAAAAAGCCAAAAAGTCCGATTAGCGATTTTTAATCGCGATTAGCACTAAATTAGTGTCAAACTAATCACAAAACTTAAAAAGGTCATAATTCTCTAATTTACCCTATTTTAGAATTTTCCATAATTTTTCTCAAATTTTTCCTATTTATTTGCATTTAATTATAGATTTAATATTAAAATAATCAATAAAATAATATTAAATTATAAAAATTCCCAAAATTAATATTTTATCTTTTAGAAGTGTTACATACTCAACGTATAAAGTGTGTGTAACATAATAACAAGAATATATAAAAGTGAAGCCCTGTGCGCAAGAAAGCATGTATATAATTAATTAAATGCACTAATACTATGAAACATAAGTAAGGGATCAGGTCATAACCTAACTGCCCACTAAAAGGTAAACTATCCTATCGTAAGCTTGAGTGTGTGCGTCAACCTCTGCAGGAATATTCCTAACCCAAGAGTGGTGCCCCAAGGGCTAGGAAACACGGGCCCAACTGTGGAATGAACATGTGACCGCTATAGCCCGGTACGGGCTGTAATCATGTGACCGCTATAGCCCGGTACGAGCTGTAATCATGTGACCGCTATAGCCCGGTACGAGCTGCCGGCATGGGACTCCTGAGATCCTGTTGTACAACACACACTCAAACTACCCCAACACCCACGTATGTATAGTTGCTATGGTAAAAATTAAAATCACTAATTAAGAATGCTGAAAAGACAGGAACTTGCAGTATGGTAAAAGTATGGAATTAAAACTGGTGACTAGTGGTGTCATGGCATGTAGTCCAGCATTCTAATTAATGATTTCACAAAAATAAATAATAAAGATCATGAATAAGCATGTCAAATCAAGGTGTTCTATACATGTAATCAACATGAGTCTCGAGTATGTATAAAGCATGTAAAAGGATTCATGTGCATAATATTCATGTCATAGCATTACATAAAGAAAAAGCAAGCAGCAGTCAGCAATATATATATTAGCAAGTGTTACGATAAGGACAGATGATAAAACTGTGAAAGAAACATCTTTCCTCTAATATCCAAACTTGTACAGGTTAAGAACTAATTTAGATAATCGCCGATGTTGCATCGACAAAATGAAAAGAGCAAGAGTACTTGCCTGAGGATAGTGATCACGAAAACGATGTACGAAAATGCAGGCACGATCTCAGCTAAGGTGCGAATTTGGATCTGAGTTATATGATCCGCCTAGATAAATTTCATCGATTTAAATTATAAGTATCTACATACAAAATTGTCACACAAAATTATTTCAATTTAGGGTTTGATACAAATTTTCCCTATTCAAGTGCTCGCTGATTTCATACCATTTTATTCATTTATTTTTTTTCCTCCTTTTTTTTCAGAACAGAACAGAACAGGGATCAAGAGTGCTTACAGGGGGAAATCGTTGCAATTGCTAGGGTTCAGATGATCCAAGGTCGAGTCGAGAGCACCCAGATCTGGAGATGGGAGCGACCGCGAGGCGAAGACGAGGCTGCGTCGCTGTGAGGTCTTACGGTGTTGCTGCAGGGAAGTGATGATGAGGCTGATGGAGATCTGCGTGATGGTGTCGTCGAAAGAGGGAGATTTCCAGCGAGGGAGCGACGAGGGCTCGCGTTGGGTTGTTGCGGTCGGGGCTCGGGGTTGTAGTCGGGGTGGAGAAGAGAGAGAAGGAGGAGGAGGAGGGGAGTGAAGATCGAGGTCGGGGAGAAAGCGGCGACGGCGCGGCGCGGCGAAGGTCAGGGTTAGGGTTTCGTGGGTGAGGGACGAGCGGTGGGGGAAAGAAAGAGAGAGAGAGAGATGCGGGTATGAGAGAGGGAGAGAGAGGGGGGGGGGATTAAGTTGTGTGTGTGTGTATATAAATTATTTTATAAATAAAGATAGATATCTTTAATTGGTTGCATTTAGAGATTCGGTGCAGATTTTCTCGTTTTCATTTTAACAGTAAACAGATACGAAAAATATTATTTTGCTGTCACTAAGAAAATATTATTTATATAATATAAAAACTGAATATTTTCCATATCAAAATTGTTTACAGAGAAAAATCTAAATTAAATATTTTAGCGGCCAATTAAAAATTCAAAAATTTAGGGAAAGAATCTTGATAAACTTTTGATTTAAGCCTTCAAATAGGGTTGTTACAGTTTTGGACACCTTTTTTGTACCCCTCCCTTTCAATGATCACACCCACGGTGCGATGAAATCAAAGCAAATTTTGATGGTCGGTCAAAGAGCTGTAGTAGGAGCTGGGGTTCTTTGTCAGGATGAGCGTGGACATGTTCTTGAAGCTAAATGCCGGTGACTTCATGGCTAACAGTTCCATTGGTTGATTTATCGACGGCTACAGAAGCGGTTTGAGTTACGTATTTCAGCTGCATGTGCGTAAACTTTGGCTCGAGTGTGATTCGCTCATTGGTTGGATTAATAATGAAGGCAACCGGTATGCATTGCAAAACTAATGCTAGAGGATATCTGAGAATGGACTCAACTGCTCGAGTTTAGAGATGCTCATATATTTCGTGATGGAAATGCAAGAGCTAATTTTCTGGGTAATTCAGGAGCATTGGCGGCATTGTCGGATTTGTTGGGACAACACTTCCAAGTGTTTTATTGTAGCTGGTCCGAAATGACCGCGAGAGTTAATTCTTTTTAAGAGCTTAAAGAGGTTTTATGCACCAAACAGTATTATTAACAACATGTTAATTGCTAAATAATACTTCAATGTTTCACATACTTTGCACTAATATACCTTATTGCTTCTTTGGTTGCACTTAGATACCCTAAAGTATAAATCATATGGATTTTGTTTCAAATAGCGATGTATTTAATGGTCAACCGAAAGTAGATTAATGGTTTACATTTTAGTCTATATAAATGCCGCGAAAAAATCATTAAGGGTTTATAAGTGCAAAAGAAGGTGAGACAGTGAGAGTATTATTTAGCAATTAATCCGTTAGCAATCCAAAGCCCAAAACAATCACTCCCAAAAATCAAAACAAAAAAAGAATAAGAAAAAAGCCATGTCTCATCCGCCGCCGCCGCCGCCTCCGGAACCCCTGGTAAAACCCTCAACCATCCCCGGCCGCGGCCGAGCACTGGTGGCGACCCGCACCATCCTCCCCGGCGAGATCATCCTCGTCGACTCCCCTCTCCTCCTTTACCCTCCCTCCCTCTCCTCCCTCTCCTCCTTCTGCTCCCACTGCTTCCGCTCCCTTTCTCTCTCCTCAACTCCCCCAATCCCCTGCCCCTCTTCCCCTTGCCCCTCCCTCTTCTGCTCCCCTCTCTGCCTCTCCTCCCACTCCCCCTCCCTCTGCCACCACCTCCGCCTCCTCCCCTCTGACTCCTCCGACTCCTCCCTCTTCCTCGCCGCCGCCCACTCCCTCCCCCCCTCCTCCCTCCCCCGCCTCCTCTCCCTCCACGGCTCCCCGGACCTCCTCTCCATCGACCGCCTCAACTCCTTCGCCCTCATGGAGCCTCCCTCCTCCCACGACGACCGCAAGGTCCGCGCCTACGGCATCTACCCCCTCGCCGCCCTGTTCAACCACGACTGCCTCCCCAACGCGTGCCGGTTCGACTATGTGGACGCCCCTGGGACGAACAACAACACGGATATCATAGTGAGGGCCATCCACGAGGTCCCGGAAGGGAGGGAGGTGTGCTTGAGCTACTTCCCCGTGAATTGGGGGTACAAGGAGAGGCAGAGGAGGCTGAGGGAGGATTACGGGTTCGTGTGCGAGTGTGATAGATGCTTGGTTGAGAGGAATTGGAAGGATGATGACGGTGAGGGGGAGGATGAGGAGATGGAGATGGAGATGGAGATGGAGATGGAGGGGGTTGATGATGGAGAGGAGGAGGATTTCCCCCATGCGTACTTTTTTGAGAGGTTTATGTGTGATAGGGAGGGATGCGGAGGGACGCTGGCGCCCCTTCCGCCGTCGGGTGAGGGAGTGCTGTCGGATGTGATGGAGTGTAATGTGTGTGGGAAGTTGAGGAAGGAGGATGATGGCGATATGGTTGATGATGAGTGAGCTTTAGGTATGCTCGAATCTCTTTTGATGAAATACTTCTACTTTATCGAAACCTTTTAGCTGTGTTTAATTTAAGCGCTATGCTATGATCGTGTTTTAGAAAAGGGTAAAGCGCATATAAAACCCCTTATGCAAACCTCATCTAGCTCTTAGCACTCGCAACTAGTTTTTTAGTGTAGAACACCTGTTGGGTTAGGGAACGATCATGTCAGATTTCCTTTTTAAGTCATATTTAAACCACTAATCATCCCTAAATACGATTACTAGTACAAAAAACCTTGTGTTGGTCACAATGGAGGACCTAAGATTTTTCATCGAATGGGGCGCATTGCACACGACAATGTTTCATCAAGGATCCAACTAAATGATATATGGAAATCATATTACTGTCTAAGATAAATTTTGAAACAATAAAATTTTATATTTATTAATCGTCATTTAAAAAAATATTACAATAACATTTTTGAGACTTAATACTTTATAGCCGTCTTATGTTAGCTTCATTATCATCTAGTTTTTAGCATGTGTGATGCATCTGCATGTATATTAGATTTGGCATGTTGTTTAAATAGAAAGGGATGTCATAAATATTAGTTTGGGGGAGAGATTAAAATTTGAATTTAAAAGAAGCATTAAAATAGTCTAAAAGGGATGATGATGTGGTTATCTTGAAATGTGATATTTGATTGGGAGGCTTATCGTTTTTTTTATAAAAAAATCAAGAAAGATAGGCTATCAATTGATGATTGATGTACATCTTTGGAGTTTGCATTATAACAATAGAGATAGTATCAAATATATCTATTTTAAGGCATGTTACCAAACAATTACTCACCCAATCATCTTTATTTGGTTCTGTAGTGAAGCTTTGACAATCCTCATAGATGAGAATGCACTTTAACAATTATGACATTTACAATTGGCAAAACTAATACTGCTATCATTAACAAAATAAAAGAGGTCATGATATGTTTGTACAATGTAATCAACTTTGAGCATGCGTTTCAAGTCTTTTCAATTTGGATTATTGATTAGAGAGTTAAAAGAGTTCTGATGGGTAAAAAATAGTTGAAATTGAAAGATAAGAAACAATAGGTTTGGTCTCTTGTCTTGCTCTCTAAGTGAGAATAAGAAAAGAAAAAGGTTTTTTTACTTAATCCCCCAAACTGAGCTAATTACTAACCCCCAAAAAACTTGGTAATTACTTATCCCCAAAAACGTTTAAATTGCACTTAAAACCCCCCGACCGCCCCTGCTCCTTAACCCCGTTAGTTAGCTAACGGAAAATCGGGTTAGGGGCATTATAACCCCCCTCAATCTTTCTCCTCCCCTCACTTGTCCTCCGACGCTGACCCTTGCTCGTGGCCCCACATCACATGCGTTGCCGACGGTCGCGTAGTCGCTGTCCAGCTTAGTCACCTGGCCCTCACCGGCTCCTTCCCTTCCTTAGTCTCCAACCTCACCTCCCTCTCCCGCCTCGAGTGTTGGGGTTAAAAAATTACACCCCACCGCCAAAATAAAGAAGTCAAAAATTCGAAGTCAAGACCAAAAGCGGGCCCGAACCCAAATCAAATAGGTCTAAACCCGAACTCAAGTCAGGTAGGCCCATGCCCGGCCCAGTTCAAGTCCAAGCTCAAGCATAGGGCCGATCCCATGCCAAGAGGAAAGAAAAATGTAATAAATGAATTTAAATGTAATTTTTAAGAATAATTGTAAGACCTAAGGGCTAAAGTGTAAAAGGTATGCATATGTGTAAAAGAATGGCAAAAGGCCAAAACTGTAAAGCCTAAGAGCTAAAATGCAAATATGCAAGGCTATAAAAGCCAACCATATGAAGAAATAACAACTTTGCTTCTCTTTATATTCTCTATGGTTTTGAGCCTCCACCTCTTTTGAGATGATTCCCTCATACCCTACTTCATTTTCAACCTCAAGAAAATCTACAAAAAGAGTTCCTTTCTTCTCTAAAACAAAACTAATCTAAGATCCAAAATAAGAGAAAATGTATTGCCTTTCTTCATCAAATCCAGGGAAAGGGGTAGAAGAAGATTTGGTGGGTTTTCACCCCAAGCAAGCACCATGGATGAACCATGGGTTTCACCCTTGAAACTAGTGAAATCGACAATTTTGGGATGAAAGCTCATAGCTTTCGCCCTATGAAGCTTCTCCGACACCGGATCTTTCGCTAGATCCATGGGAACATGGTTATGACCCATATTCCCGACCCAAGACGCGAACACAAGATACCACGTGTTTGCTGCCGCCTTCGGGACCCCTTTAGGGGGGTCCATGCTTCGGGATCCCCGCTTTGGGACCTCCTCTTGGATCTCTATTTTGGAACCCCCGAAGGGGGTTTCCGCCCTCGGGCCCTTTTTCAAGGGGTTCCTGCCTTCGAAAACCCCTTTGGGGGTTTCTTTTTTCGGAATCCCCAAAAGGGCCCCATTTTCGGAACCTCCTTTAAAGTGGGCTGCTAACCATAGTCACAAATTCGACATTCGGGATTAATTCGGTGAGGTCAAAAATTCGTATTCAGAGAACTATTCGGAAAAAATCGGCAAGTATTCGGAAAATATTCGGCAAGTATTTGGGAAATGTTTAGGAAGGATTTCGAGAAAGAAATTAATATATGAGGTGCTGGGTTTTGATGTTGCGAATTATTCGCTGATTTTGCGAATTATTCATGAATAATTCGCGAATTATTCGCTAACGGCGAGATTTAATCGGCCGTTCAAAAATTCGCGAATTATTCAATAATTCGCCGAATAATTCGCGAATATTATGGCCCCTAGCTTGCTAACCAGACAGCAGGACCCCCGTGTGATGGTTCCCGATATGTTCAAAGAGATCTAAAAGTTGCTTTCAAACACAACACATAAATCACAAAATGAGTTCGCATAATACGCATGACCTGTTAATCAGAGGCGCTCTTGTGTTAAAACGACAAGTAATTAACATCATGTTTGCCTGCGGCTGTTAGAGATTAGAATTCTCGCTGTAGAGTGTTTTTTGTCGCCTCTTGGAGATGGATACTCTCATGCTTCAGAGTTGTACAGATTCCCCCTGCCCATTACAGACATGGGTTTATTGATCGTGGGGTTCTAATCTCCAGCAAACGCGGACAAAACTGCTGTTAATTACCCCTCGTTTTGACACGAGAACACCTCCGATTATCAGGTCATACATATCATGCGAATTCATTCTGAAGCATGTGTGCGCGCGAACTCGTGTTTGCTTTTGACATAATGGGGGCCTCATTGAGTTTCAGGGATCCTGCTGCCCGGTCAGCGGGCTGGTGGTCAAAGGGGCTAGCAGCCCCCTTGCGGGGATCGAGGTAGCACCACAAAACAAAAAAATTTATGGGGTGCGAATGTATGCGGGAAAGAGAAAAGCGAGTATCCCCATGAGGGATATCCGAAGCGGATATCTCCTTTAGGAGATGTCCTCATGCGGGTATCTCCTTTGGGAGATGTCCTCATGCATGTATCTCCCAGGAGGTCCGCATGTGGGAATATCTCCAGGGGGTCCCCACATTCGGGCATCTCCCAATAGATAGCAGAAAATCCCCCTGTGGGGATTTCCGAAAAGGACGGATACTCCCTTTAGGTATCCGGAGCGGGCGATCCCCTCGTGGGGTCGCGGGTGATGAAGGTTGAAGGCTTCCATCAAGTTCCTATGTTTGGTGATGCTTGTTTAGGGTGAAAGCCATCCCGAGAACCCTTGTTCTCTTTAGTTCTTTGAGTTTTATGAAGAAAGCTTACGCCCTTTCTTGGTTTTATCTTGGATCTTGAGTTTCTTGAGGTGAAGTTCTTCCTAAATAGACGAGTTCTATTTTAGTGGGTTATTTTGGGGAAGAAAGAGATAGAGAAGATAAGGTTGACCCAAAATGAACTCTCTTTTCCTTTGGGTCTCTTTTGAGGAAGAAGAAGAGAGAGGATCTCAACTAAAGAGAGAGAGAGCAATGGAGGCACAAAACCCTAGAAATTGAGAGAATGAAAGTTGTTCCCATTTCTTTATTTTGGTAGGGTTTAAATACCTCTTATATGTTTGCAATTGAGCCCTTAGGCTTGACAAAATTGGTTTTTTGCTCATTTTTCTTTCATATTCCTACTTAGTTATACATCAAATTTATTTATTACATATTCATTTTCCTCTCTTGGCATGGGGCCGACCCCCATACTTGAGCTTGGAATTGGGCCTACTTGGCTTAGGTTCGGGTTTGGGCCCGGGCCCACTTTTCGGGAATTTGACCTTTTGATTCTGACCTTTTGTATTTTTTTATTTTGGTAGTGGGGTGTAATTTTTGATCCCGACACCCACGATCAATAAACCCTTGCCTGTAATGGACATGAGGAATCTGTACAATCTTGAAATACGAGTGCATCCATCTTCATGGAATGACAAAATCACTCTACGTCGAGCTCCAGTACAACCTCTTCGCCCCCTCCCTTGCCTCCCTTCACTCCCTCCTTCACCACAACTTCATCTGCCTTCCTCCAAATTTCTTCAATGGCCTCTCCTCTCTTGAATCCGCTTACCTCGACCACAATCCATTCGAGGCGTGGACGATCCCTTCCTCTCTTCAGTCATGCATTTTGCTGGTTAATTTCTCCGCCATTTCCGCCAACGTTGTTGGTAAAGCCCCTGTCTTTTTCGGCACTGCCTTCCCCGCTTGAAAAGGTTGCAACTTTCCTTGCCCTCTCCTACCGCACAAACCCTAATTTTTTAAATCCTAACCCTAACCCTTTGCCTCTTCATCACCCTCAACCCCCGCCTCGGCTCCCCTCTTATCATCTACCTACGTCTCGCCTCAGACCCTAACCTAGCCTCTTCATCACCCTTAACCCTCTCCTCGGCCACTTCACCAAATCCTCCTCTGTTATAACTTTTTCTAACAACCACGTTATCTTTGGACGGGAAATTTGAGGGGGGGTGTAAAATGATGCAACCTAAACGTTTTTTGGGGTAATAAGTAATTACCAAGTTTTTTGGGAAGTGGTAATTAGCTCAGTTTTAGGTTTTTTTTTAAATAAACAACCTAAGAAAAAAGACCAGTCTATGTTAGAATAGGACGAGGTGGGACCAGGTTAAATTAAATAAAAAAAGATGGTAGTTTTCTTTTTCTAATTTGGAGAGGTAGGACCGGCTTATGTTTTCTAGTTAATAATAGCGGTGAAACTACTCCTATCCATCTCACCATCCATTGTTGAATGGATGTTGTGATGAACTTTGCATCTCGTCCATTCAATGATGAGATGTATAGGAGTGGTTTCACCGCTATTATTAATAGTGAAGAGTCCCCAAACTCGAAATCATGAATCCATACCTTAATTTATATCTTAGTTATTTTGCCAGTTCGCGTTCACTGCAACATGAAAGGTCGGAAACTGACCCAACTTAAAATTGGCATTGCGTAGTCCTGTTACTCCTGTACCAATCCCTTGAACACAAGAAGGAAAAAAGCTCTCTGGTCCTTCTTCTGTGTATGCGTTTATACGTCAGAAACATAAGCTGCCCACATCTAGCCGCCTTCTTATCAGATGCTAGGCCATAGGTGGCTATTCTGGAACAAATTAGCAATTGATATTCTGTGTAAAATGAAAAATATCGCCATAGTTTTCCATATGAACTGACATCTCTTTTTAATTGCAGGTATATGTTATTCCGAGCTCTGGAGTTCCGCTATGTTGTAGGCCAACTTGCTCCGTCATTTTTTTAATTTTGTTTTGCCTTGTAGATTGTTGTCAACTGAGTTCTGAACGAATGGGGGTGACCAGGACCTTTTCCCAAGGATTTTGTAATATTTATGGATTATGTTGATCATAGTTCCTGCTTCTACTTGATGCATTAGTAATTGGAATTATGAGAAACTGGTGTTTGCTCCTGAAGATGCCGCAACTTTTCCAGTGGAGAAGCATATAAATAAACAAGTCATATTTAGGGATATCTGAGTTGTGACGCATCTCTTCTTTTTTTGCGGACATTCTCAGAGTAATTTGCTTGTCAATAACTGATTATGCTATATTATTTTTAAATTTATTTAATTTTGCTGAAGAAGTTGTGAAGAATCAGAGATGCGGTTTTCGCTCTTCCCATTTTTGATCGATGTTGCATTGCAAGGAACTATGCAATATAGTATTGTGTTGTGGCTTGTTAATGGACAAGTTAAGTAAGTATTCCGCCCATATTACATAGATTATCTATTAAAATATTTTAATGATTTTGTTATATCTAATATTCTTTTGTGATGAGGAATAAGGTTTAGTATCTGCTTCTAGTGTGGAATACCAGTTCTGACCCATGACTATAGGAGTACCTGTCAGCTCGTCCTAGGTATTGCGCGCACACACCATGGAAAAATGCATTTAACTGAAATTTTTTCCCTCCTAGGCCAACCCAATTGCGATCCGATTCATCTTCAATTGAATTAACTCAACCAGCAGGGCGAATTTATATCGAGGTTCAATTGCGTTCTGAGTTATAACTCTAGTCGCAAAGTTGAAAGAGAGCGTGCAACATACACGCGTGTTGAGTTCAAATTTCATCATTAGGGCTAACCAGGGATATATGGCATGTGGCATTTTGGAAACTATTTTCTTGCCACGTGATGAACACATGCAACATATATAGAGTAAATTTTTTTTAGAACAGTTATAACTCATTCATATATAAAATTGTAACTGAAAATTATTACTGTTAAGGCTTATATGCACAGAAAAGCAACTGATCAGACTTCTTCGTATGTCCAACTTTTGACAAAAAGTAAAATGAATGTAGAATTAGAATTTGAAATGGGAGAGAAAAAAAAAAAAGAACCGAAGTTTAATGAGTGGGAAAGACAGAGCACACTTTACAGATCCTATTCATCTGATGTTAGCAGTAGGATGCAAACGGGCTCGGATACAGAACGGATATATATGTTTCCATATCCGTATTCGGTAGTCACCGACGGACTCGTATACTAATCAAATCGTATACAGTTATGGATATGAAATGAATATTAAAAAAAATTAAACCTGATAAAATCGAATATTATTTTATATCGGATACAGATAGATCGAAAGTAGTTGTTGCTTCTTCCATATCTTGTGGATGTTGACGAATGTGAATACGGATATAGATAATTAATGGAAATGAAAATCGTTATCCGTATTTGATTAACACGGATACAAATATATAGTCAGCTCGGGTCATTAGTTTCCGTTTACATCCTCAGGAAACAACCTATATCAAATCAAGAGACGCCAATAGCAATAAATAATGGGCAAATAAAGTTAGAAATCAATATACCCATTAGTGGATAAATAAAAAACCAAGCAAAAATCAAAACTTGATGATTTTTATAGTTATTTATTTTACACACCTTGCTCTCCTACAGGTTGTTGGAAGACGTCTTACTCTCATAACCCAAACATAATAGGACATGTGTCATCCTTTTCTTTTTTTCAAGCAAAAGTCAAAAATAAATGTGAAAGTTTAAATTTATGTTTAAATCAACAGCTAGATGCCCATCTCAGATCTCTTATAGCTTCTAATCTAAATTTGTATTTTACATTATTTTTTAGTTTCTTCTTCTTCTCCCTTGTACCCAGAACTAGGCATCTACGTGCCCAACTCTTAATAAAATATACACATGAGTTCCATTGAAGACAAGAAATTATTCTACGTATCGGATGCAACGCATCAAGACAGAAAATAGAAAGCGATGTTGTTTACACAAAAAAATGACATTCGGTTAAGCAGACCGAATGAGGCAAGATAGGGACAGGCTAGTTCGGCCCAAATTATTTGGAGCCGAATGAATTACCGGGTCAATATAATCAACAAAGATATGAAGGATCAGACTAAGATTTTATGGGAGATTTACAATCAATCAAAAGTCGGTAGTTACGGAAACTTGAGCATCAAGCGAGAGTGTAATTGATGCTCGAATAAAAGAAAATATAGAGTTTTGAACTATTTCCCAACAAACCGTAATCTTATAAAGACTCGAGTTGAAGATGAAGGAGAGGGCTATCTTTCAATCAATCAATCAATTATCAATTTTCCTAGTTTAGGTCTTCTCAGCCATCTTACCGTAGTTCATGTAAGCTAAATTCCGGCGGCTAAAGCCATCTGCATCAAGGCCTTGTTGAGATTTGAGATGATCGGCCCTTTTCGATCAAGTATGCCTTTATGTTCCTTTAGATCTATAGAAAGCAAATCATGCAGATGAAGGAACGCCCCTCGACCTTCCTTTCGGCGTGCCAACACTCATATAGCGTCTATTGGGGTATGGCCGAGGACGCCGGCGGCCTGATCAGGACTGTTATCATGACTGCCAGAATTTCAGACGCCTATCCCAATTCTCGTAACATGATAATAGAATCGATATTGGCCTCTGACCATATCAAGTTTGTTGGTCACAACACATGGGATTTAGACGTCCATTCCTACCCCTGTGTTGTGATTTTGGGATTGGTCTCGGTCTAGGCGAGGCAATCGGCCCTTCACTCGGTCGGGTAATAAACGACCGAGCGATTTAGATGTTCATTCCTGCGTTTGGGTATTGAGAGCAAGCCGAGCGGTGTGGCCGGTGAATCATGATTTGGCTTGAGACTCACTGTGTAGGAGATTTAGATGTCCATCACTGCTCTTACACTCGGTCTTCAAGACAAGGTCATGATCTAAGAGTTCGAGAGTTTGTTTATATTATCAGATTATATGCAACTGTAACCCAATTTTATCAATAATATGATGGCTGGATGGCTGTTATCTTTGCTGTGTTGTTTATAAATTTATGTCCATGCAACCAAAGAGTCCATTTCTATATTAAGGAAGAATATTCTTTCCTTGCTCTAAAGACGGCCCATCCGTCGAAAAAGAAAATGTCGTGTTAATTATTTTTGTCAATAGCCCAGCAATTATTTTAGAGCTACCAGTGTAATTGTTTAGACACCTTTAGAAGGTTTTGTGGGACACGTGTAGGAAAAAAATGTCAGTTGAAGACAGGTTATAGATAGTACAGCTGTGGCAGCTGTAATGGTGCGGGCGTGACAAGTGTCCCTGGTAGAGGACCACGTGGGGACATGCATGAAGGATGCCCTTCGCCTTAAAAGAGCAGAGGAATGAGGGAACACCACCTCTATCATAAGAGATCTAGCTAGAAATTAAGAGAAAATAGTGAAGGGGAGAGAGAGAGAGATGGCATCAAAGGGGGGTCATGTAGAAGTTCCAGGGGAGCCGACGCAGGTGTCGACGGCGCTGCTGGAGACGGCGACCGGCACCGTCCAGTCATTCGCACCCATCAACAAAATCCACCAACACCTCTGCGCGTAAGTTCTAATATACATATGCGTGAATTAAGTAACATGGTTTGAAAAACCGGCCGAAACCGGCCTTTTCGGACCCTTCTCTCTGAGGAGGGGATAGACCCGAAACACCAGTATAAAATTCTGTGTTGGCCAAAATTAATGTTCCATTTCGCACCGAAAATTAAGAAAAATACTGGGTTTGATTTATATGGTTTGGTTTATTGGGTTTATATGTGTAGGGTTCTTAGGTTTAGGTGCCGCTATTGTTGGTATTTTGAATCTATTTGTAGCATTTGTATATGGGAAATAGTCCCACATGGGATGGAGAGACGAATGTCCAAGGCTTTATAATAATTCCCAATTTTTAAGTAATATCTTGAACAAAATGGGTTATGAGCCAAGTGAGCCTAATTTCTAGTGGGTTTCTAATATTTATTTATTATTGTCTTTGATAGGGCACTTGGGGCATTTTGGGTTTGGCTGATAATAGAGTTTGGCTTTTTTGAATTTCGAATTCAAACTACAGTTTTGTTGTCTGAACAGTCACAACCGTCCAAACAGTTGTGTCTGTTCAACTCTATAAATTAAGTCTTTCTCTTCACAAATTTTGCATTTTCTTCTCATTATCTTCTAAGAGAGTTTCAAGGGTTTTGTTGTATCTTGGGAGTGATTTGCCTTCTGCTGTACTCGCATAGTGGGGGTAATATTACCTTTCGGAAAGTGTATCATACACGCCTCAAAGCTTTGAATTATGTCTTAACCAAACTACAAATTTTAACAATTTGGTTCCCAAACTTGAAAATATTGAGGCTTAATTTCTAAAAACTTTGTCCCCAAAGAATCCATATTTTCTTGTTTGGTTGCATGAATTATGTAAACTCCGGGGCTCCAAGGAATTTACATCCCCCCTAGTCAAGTGTTTGGTTGAATGGAGTACAGAAAAGCAAAATTGATGATAAACTGCCCTTGTCAATGTGCTCTACAATTAAAAAGAGAATTTAGTTTAATAATGTATTGAATTCTTAAATATAACAACCCCCCCCCCCCCCCCCCCCCCAACCCACCCAAATCCTTACAAAAAATTCAAACTTTGAATTCCAGCTTTTGCTGGCATGGTAGTTTTGGCTCAATTCTTGTCCTCTACTTTGTTATGACCCAAACAACAAACTTGCAATTCCAAATGGATTTGAACCAACTCCCAATTCTTGCCCTCTAATCCATTCCAATTCTTGCAACCAAACAGGCCCTTAGGGGATAGGTTTGGTTATTGGGTTATTGGGTCTGTATGTATATATGTGGTAAGTTTTTTTTTTCCCCTAAAATTTCTTTATTATATCTCATCCCAAAAACAACTGTGATAATTTCCATATTTTTTTTTCCAAAAAACTTGATATTCCCACCTTTCATCCTCCAAAAATTTGTATTTCTACGAGGGTTTAGTTGTTTAGTTTGGTTTAATTATTTAAATGAGCTTAAAAGCTTGTTCAAATTCGGCTCATTTATCGTCGAACAAGCTCGATCGAGGTTTCACCAAGGGCGTGATGCAGGAGAAATATTCAAATAGAGGATTTCATACCAAAGGGCAACTTCAAAGGAGCTACAATGAAATGATAAAGGGAGTACAATAGATTTTGGTTATAAAAAAAAATTGTCACCAGCAGCACTTCATCATGTCAAACCGAGCTTTAGGTTTATCTAGCATATTTAAATCTCTCTCTATATATGTACATGTGGGGAGGCTAATTTACTCTAGTATAACCAGCTTAGTCATACCCTGTGGGTAATTATTCCAATTGCCCTTCATGAATAGATAAAGCATGAACATAAAGTAAAGGTAAATTTTGTCATTTTTAAGAAGAGAGGTGCCACATACAGTGGCGGATCCAAGACGTAAAACCAGATAGGACAAAAATTTAAATGACTATAAATTGTCGTTCAAAAAAGCCTACTACTTGAAAGATTCAATATCACATTACATTTTAAACATTAAATTACTGTTTGAATTCGTTGTTCTTTAATTATTATATTATCAGCATAAAAGTAGTTTTTGTTATATATAAACCTTTACAAACAATTTAAGGAAAAAAAACAAGAAAATAAAGCAAAAACCTACCAAAACATTATCATTTAAATCATTACTCCTACCATTGTTATTTGTATATAAATAATATAATAGATGGAATATATATAAAGACTTACCAAGGTTGCTAATTCATGTAATATTGGATATATGGCCTATCACCGTTTCTTGATCCTGATGTTGCTATAATGCATTTAAAGAAAAATAAAAAAGAATATCTCTAAAAAAAGAAGAGAAAATGAATACAGGGAGATTCAAACCTAGGATTTAGCTACCAAAAATGAATCAAATGACCACTAGGTTACTTGCATTAAGTCATCAAGGTGAAAGTTGTTATATACTAATAATTCACAATTGAGATACATACACTAGATCTCCCGAAATCCAGGACAGGCGGGCCGCCTACTCTCGACTACATGTGGATCCGTCCCTGATCACATAGGAGGGAATTCCTTCCATGGCATTGAAAAATTAGATCTCCACGATTTTTTTTGATGATCGGCACCTATCATCTTCATCTTTATCATGTAAGATGAGGATACGCCTAATTTCATGTGATTCCATCACTTTTTCACCGTTGATTTAGTCCGTGCAAAATTAATGGTTACCAGCTAGAACTTTTTACATTTCTAATTCAACGGTGTAATATGGTGGAATCATATGAAATTTGGTGTATCCACATCTTTCATGATAAAGATGATGATGATGGATACCGATCGTCAAAAAAATCGTGGAGGATATAGATTTTTGACGCCACCTAACGAAAAAGCCTCTTATGGCCTCTTTTATTCATTACTCTCTCTCTCTCTCTCTCTCTCTCTATATATATATATATATATGTTGTTTTTGACAAATTAATTAGGCAGTGAAAAACATTGTTATTACTATACAAACTCGCTAGAGCTTATTTAAAACATTGCTAATATTTTGACTTTTTGATATTTTTATCATAACAATAATTTCCAAAATATTTATTATAGTTTGAGCTTCGAGTTAATATTGGCGAGTTACTATAAATATGGTCTATATGATCTAAATTAAAAAATAAATAACTATTTTATTACTACTAGATACTTGATAAGCCATAAACTCTGAGCCCACACTAGCTAGCCCTAACGGGCCTAATGTAGTCAGCTCGAACATGCTGCATTAATTCATGTTTGTTCATTTATTTCATCGACCTTTCGAGCCCACATAAACTTGAGCCAAGTCTGAACACGAGTCGAGATCGAACAACTTATGTTCATGTTTGTTCGTTTATTTATCAAGCTTTAATTTATGTTTAAGCTCCGTTGTTAACTATTAAACGAGTCTGCTTATAGGGTGGCTATTTAAACTACCTTAGGTATCACTAATTTTCAAAAATGATTAATGTGTTGTTTACTATCTAAAAATTAAGTGATTTTCTCCTTCCTTCTAATTTTCCTTGAATTGAAATTGGAAATGCCACGCGCCTTGTTGACGGTAGAGATGAAGCAATCAGCTAAGAACATGATGGTTAATTGTTCACATCAATTAGAGGCTTCTGTATTTATAATGATAATAGCGAGTACATAATAAAATCTGGACGCTTATATATGGTGTGAGGGTTGGTGAAATATAATATCTAGCAATAGATTTTCTTCTTTAAATAAAATGTAAATAAATCGAGCTCTCCCATATTTCTCTCTCCCATATTTATCATATGGCCGTGAAAAAGGAGATATGTTACCTAGGCTTAACTCTACAAATGAATGGAGAAAGAAAATGACATAGGGATCGAAATGAGATGTTTCAAATAATTTTATGCCAAGGATATTATTTGTTGCAGGTTCCACTTTTATTCTCATGACATGACGCGCCAAGTAGAGGCACACCACTACTGCTCCCACCAGAATGAAGAGATGCGGCAATGCCTCATCTACGACAGCCCCGAAGTCGATGCTCGTCTGATCGGCATCGAATACTTGATCACCGAGAACTTATTCCTGACTCTTCCCGACGATGAGAAGCCACTGTGGCATTCCCATGAGTACGAGGTGAAGAGCGGAGTTCTTTTCCTGCCTGGGATTCCGGGCGTGGTCGAGCGGAGGGATCTGGAGAAGGTGTGCAAGACTTACGGGAAGACGTTCCATTTTTGGCAAGTTGACCGCGGGGACGCGTTGCCGGTCGGTCCGCCTCAGCTCATGATGGCTCTTACGCGAGATGGGCAGTTGCATGATCAGCTTGCTAAAGGTATTAAGCTTTGATTCTTGGTTCTTGTTTTTTCGGAATCTTGCATTAGAGATATTTTAATTGGTCATCAATGAAGATATATGTATAGCATTTTATCTTGTAAATGTTTTTTTTATTATTTTAATATGTTTTTATATCGTGATATGGATAATACCGATAGTCCATTTAGAAGATAAATTCTTTTATACATGTTGCTTTGAAATTCTTTTCCAATCAGGAGAACTTTGATTTGCTTAGAGTAATGAAATTAAGCCATTTAATTTGATTGCTAACAATAGCTATATGTTTATTTCATGTATCAATAGATGTGGAGAAGAGGCATGGTGTTTCTTATGAGAAGGAGAGGCATAACAGGGCGTACATGACCGGGCCAGACCATGGGATCCACCCGCTAGCGAACGGAGCTGGGAAGGGCCTGAAGACGGAGGTAAGAGAGGTCGATCTCCCGTCAGTGGACTCGGTTCCGAGAGTCTTTGTTTGAATGCATATATGTCATGATACAAGTTATATACTGTTTTTTGTTAGTATGATACGTTTGTTGTGAAGTTTGTTTATGTAGCAGACCGAAAAGTTCTCCAAATTAAGCTATGTATATTTGGAGAGTGATGTTTTTAATTTGTGTTTTGTGAGTTCTGTTATTTTAGACTTGTGCAGATCGGTTGCGCGTTCTGCAGAACGTGTGAAACATTATGCTTTGCAACTGATAAGTACTTCCGGTTGTCTTTTATACGCAAGATCGAAACAGGTGTTGCAAGTTAAAAAATACTTGAATAAATTTTCAGCTACCGTTATTTTTTGACGAATTAAAAAATTTGGATCATTTCTCCATTCAATAAACAAGACTTAAAATAAGGAGACTTGGAATCTTCAGTCCCCTGTAAAGTGAGTGGTGGTGCTTAACCTTCCAAGTTTCTTTTAGTCAAAAAACTAACAACCAGCTGGCTTATCACGGCATTTGTTGATCTTGGATTCTTGATAGAAAGAAAATTAAGAGAAGAAAAGGATGGAGGAGGAATGGATCATCGCTATCGACTCCAAGCTCGCAAGTATCAACCCCTCGGCTGAGGCAGAGAAGCAAAGAAAACGTTGCATCTACAAAGTCCCCGCGATCCTACGCAGCCTCAACGAAAACGCCTACACTCCTCAGCTCATCTCCTTCGGCCCTTACCATCATCACCAAGCGCACCTAAGACATATGGAACCATGCAAGTGTCTCGCACTATCGAATTATTTAAAGAGAGCGGGGAAAACGGTGGGGGCGGTGGCGAGGATGATGAGGCCGGAGGTGAGGGAGATGATGGAGTGTTACGACGAGCTCGATGAGATTTGGAGAGACGATGAGCGGTTCTTGGAGATGATGATAGTTGATGGGTGTTTCTTGTTGGATCTCATGATTTGGAATACCATGGATTTTTGGAAGCCTTACATGACGGCGAGGTTGTGGATAGATATGTTGAGGCTTGAGAACCAACTGCCTTTGGCTGTGCTTGCTGTCTTGATTGAAATAGGAGGACACAAGGTGATTTTTTTAAAATTTATTATGATTTATTTCTGTTTAATTAGGGTAAAATACACTAAAATGCCCTCAAAAATACCTCTTGGTTTTTATTATAGTAAAATACCTTAAATTATGGGTTTTAAGGGAATCTTTTTCACTGAAATATGCCTAGAATAACACTTAAGGTATTTTATTGTAATAATAGAACTTTAAGGTATTTTAATGAAAAAGTATAATTTACCCTTTTGTTTATTTGGTGGGGATGACAATTTTGACTCAACCCAGCAAGTCTGATGCTTCACTGGTCTCAAATTATCAGGTATGAATGGAGGTGTGGATCAGTAATTGGTTGTTGAAAGGATAATAATTTGGGTCAAGGGTTTTTAGATGTCAAGATTGATTTAATTCAATAAGAACCCAACTATGATTTTCTTTTCTTTTCTTCTTTATTTACATTAAAAAAATTCTCATACTATAATCAGATCGCGTTTAGATACTAACACAAACATATATATGTGTTCCCTTCTCCTCCTCTCTCTGTATGTGTGTATGTATATGTTCATGTATCTGTATTCGTAAGTGTATATGTCTATGTATATGTATTTGTCTGTGTAAATGTATGTATTTGTGTGTGCATGTGCGTGCCCTGTGTGTTTTATTTATTTATTCAATAAGGTAATTATTAGATTAATCGGAGCATTATAACATAGAAGAACCTCACACATGTCTGGCATGCACGCCTAGGTGAATCCTGCACATATTCAGGTTGAAACTTGCATCCCATTTTTCAGCAACTGATATTAGATGGCTGAAACATGCACACACAATAAGATATATACCCTGTGCATGTTCCCTTCGTCTTCTGCTCCAAACTCAGCCATCATCAATGATTAAGTCCCAATTTGATAGCATGGATTTGTTTTTCTCTTCTTCTTTTTTGGGATAAAATTGGTGTGCATCGCACCTTCATTCATGAAAGATCACTAATGAATCACAAAATCTCTAGGACAAGTTCGGACAGCCAACAAGCCTGGCCCCGCATCAAAAAACAAATACATCAAAATGCATAAAAAAATTCTCTTCAAGGATCTTGTGATGACGTGGTGTCGATGAAGAGGGGTCCCATGTGTGCAATAGGTAGTTTCTTCTTCAGGCTACACCAAAAAGAATACATCTCTTTGATTTTCTCTCGAAGTTTGGTTTCTGAGAAATCAATTGTGTGAAAACAAACAAATTTCCGGTGATTTGTTATATGCAGAGTCTTCACGCTTCTTCTTGCAACTAATTGACATGAGCAAATATCTGCAGAAATCATCCTGGAAACCTCAGGTTTTTGTTTGTTCTTCTTGGGTGTACATAGACCATTAACATGAATGGTGTTAATAATCAATCGAAAATATTAACATAAGAGTTTTTGACTGCCAGAGTTTCCTCCTATGGCAGCTGAACCTCATGCATACATAGATATGTATGATATATGTATGTATACGTGTGTGAGTGTGAGAATAGTTCATTCCTTTTCTCATTTTTAGACTAATCGATAAATATACATGTGACAACCAGACCGAGGACACCAAAAAGTTCATCGAATACTATGACCCCAAATCAACCAATCAACCAGAAACCATAAGAGAAATGGGTCTCCACCACCTTGGCATATATCAAAGGCACGTAACATCGAAAGGATACTACTTCTATGACCCCTACTCAAGTGTGCGCCTTGTGACCGAGCTCCACCAAGCCGGCGTCCGCTTCCTCAAAAGCAAATCCAGCAGCTTAAAAGACATCAGCTTCACCAACGGCGTCCTCAAACTCCCTTACATCAAAGTCGACCATAACACTGAGCCATTACTCCTTAATTGCCTCGCATATGAACAAATTCTCAATGTAGACAATGCAGTGACTTCTTATGCGTTTCTTATGGATGATCTTATTAATTCGGGGAAAGATGTGATTGTGCTCAGAGAGAAAGGGATTATTAGCGGTTGGGTTGGCAGCGATGATGATATTGCTGCATTGTTTAATAGGTTGACCAAAGCGCTGATGTATTCGATTGGAAAGGGGAAAGTGAATGTAAACAAGAAACTGAATGGGTATTGTAACAAGAGGCGCAATAGGTGGCGTGCGAGTTTTATGCAGATGCGTCCGAGTGGCCCCTGGGTCTTTATCTCGCTCATGGGAGCGTTGATTATGTTGATTTTGGCCGTGGTGCAGACTGCATACACGGTTCTATGTTACTACAATGGATCTTGATTTTCAAAGCTTGTGTGTCTAATTATACTGCTATCTAGTGTTATTTTTATAACATGAAAAAATGAATGACAAAGCTTAACACTTGCAAATTTATGGAGCCTAGCTAATAGCCTTCTCTTTTAAAGCTGCAGCAAAGTTTTGCTTCTTTCTGTCTTGCTTTTTTATTGCTTAATATTTTTTTTGGCATGCATATTGATTGGTTCTTGATGGAAGAGTACAATATACAATAAGTTCTCTATATACCCAAAATAAAAAGAAAACCTTAATAGGCTATATACATGGTAAACCCAATATATATATACCCCTTTCAAACTCATGATAGATCATAAATCTAGAGTATGGATAAGAAATACAAAAGTTGGATATGAGTTTGGGGTTTCGTAAAGAGATAGACCAGACATTACACTTGTTGTTCATGTTATCAGCCAGTTCATGAGTGCTCCTTTGTCGGTTCACTATACAGCACTCATATGGGTTCTTTGATACCTTCATGGTGCTCATACTCCGTCGATTTTGTTTCCTTTCCCAACTCTGCCCTTACTTTACGCGCATACTGATACTCGCTGGGCCAATGACCTTGATACTCGTCGATCTACCACCGGGTTTTGTGTTTTATTGGGCTCCTCTCTAATCTTTTGGCACAGGAAGCGTCAAGATACTATTTCTTGTTCAAGCACTGAAGCTGATGGGTAGGAAATAAGGAACAAGATCCGACGGCTGAGAGATCCCGATGTCAAAAAAAATAAACCCAAGTAGCGGCGGCGGCGGCTTCTTCTCGAGGGCTTCGACGGCGAGGGCGAGGACTTCGACCGTGAGGGCGAGAGCAAGGGTTTTGATGGCCGATGAATTTCAAGGTGATCTTAGGATCTCGGGATGGCCGATGAAGTCGAGATGATCTCGACGGCACTCAACGAAGGTAACGATCTCGAGAAGCGGAAGGCGACAAGATCAAGAGTTGATGAGGGCGTGATCTCATGCAGTCGGCTAAATCGATGCAATCTCATGATGACAGAGATGCCCATGAAGAAGATCGATGATGAGACCGACGAGGATGAATCAACGGTAAGGGTTAGATAAGCTCCGATACCATATTACAAATCATAGATTTGGAAAGATAGAAATATTATTATTAATTGATCGAAGAGTACAATATATAATGTGTCTTTATATACACCCAAAATAAAGATGAAACCCCTAATCGGCAATATACATACTATACACGTATGTCTTAGGTTCCAACCTAAGAGGTCACCTAACATTTTACAAGCGTACACACACACACACACACAGGTTCATTCAGTAATTTATATCAAGGCAGTCTCCTGAATTATATAATCTCTCTCTCAAAAGCGATGTTGTGGTGTGGTCCTTTCCAAAAGAATAAGAAACAAAAAGAAAAAGCAGACAAAAGAAAAAGGAAAACAAACAGCGTGAACATGAATTTTAAAAATAAAGCAAAGTTCCATGCATTTATTATGAAATTAATTATAGTTTAACTGAGACAAGCTCCCTCCAGTGATGCAAACTCTTAAAGCAAAAGAAAAAGATACAGAAGTGAACAGAATTTTAAAAAAGGAAAAAAAAAGAGGAAAAAATCAAAGCTCCATGCATTTTTGAAATTAATGATAATTTAACCGAGACAAGCTCCCTCCAGTGATGCAGGCCCTTAAACCTAAGAGAGAAATACAAATCTGAAATCATGAGAAATCCACAACAAACTCAATCATGAGCATTCTGATATTATTAAAAGACAGTAAAAATTGTCTGCACAATTGTAAGCCCGATAACAAGAAGCGCGCCCGCGAGCGAAAGCGCAGACCAAGGATTCCTGAAATAAGTATGCTTCAAATTCGCTTCCCATCTGTTCCTCTTTTTCTGGCTGTAATCATACACATCTCTCCTCACATTCACCAACTTACTCTTGGGATCGACTGTCACCTCCTTCGAGATCCTATTAAACAACCCTGCAACCGCCTCATTGCTCCCTAATGCATTCAGTACAATCCCTTTCCTAGGTAACAGGCTCACGTCACTCGCGGAATCAATAATCTCGTCCATGAAACAAATGTAAGAAGTCACGTCGTGGTCCACATTTACAAGCAAGTGCTCGAAAGCCATGAGGTTGAGGAAAGTGGATTCAGTGGCGTCGTCGACTACGAGACCAGGGAGGTGCAGTATGCCGTCTTTCACACTGAAGGTGATGTCTTTGAGGGATTTTGAGTTGGATTTGCAGAAGTGGACCCCGGCCTCACGGAGTTCGGTGGCACAGCTAACGATGGCGGTAGGCCCGCTGGAGGAGATGGGGGTTTGGGGGTGTCTGGATTGAGTGGTAATATTGTGTTTGGGTGGAGATGGGGTTGGAGGGTTGAGGAGGCTGTGGCGGTAGAGGTCAAGTGGGTGGTGTTTTAGGGGAAATTTTTCGACCGTGTAGTGTTCTGCGCCGAGGAAATTGAGGATTAACTCGTGGATGTGGCCGTCGATGTCCTTGGGAGGAATAAAATTTTAAAATGTCATATAATTAGCTTTACGTTGAAAAAACAAAGGAGGAAATTTCCGGCAATGGCTGATGCGGTTCCGTATCCTCTAATATATAATATATATTTCCATTGGAGTCCCAATGATAGAACCTTAAATTCCTGGATTTATTATTTTTCCTCTTCCATTTTTCTTGAAGTTTATTGTGTCTAAATTTTCTTAATTTCTTCTAATTTCAGATGTTATTATCTATATAAATTAATCTTTATAATTTGTTTATTTTGAGTATGAATCATCAAGGGAGAACTTATGAAACAAATAAGAATAGCTGCAAAGCAGCTGTTTAAGTAATGAAAATAAAAATGTCAAACTACAGATTAGAGATTAAATTATTACAGAATTTAACTTTTTAACATTTAAATAAATCAATATGCCTTGCATGATACACCTTCCCTAACAAAGAACAGTGTCTTTTGACCACTTATTCATGGGCGTGTATAAATATAAAAATTTGAGAGATTCAGATGTTCCAAATTTTAGTTCGATAATCGACACCGTGGATGTTGATCTTCATGGTCTTAATCGTAGGTATACTAAAATTCTTGTCATGTCCAAGCTGTTTGCTCCTCGATCAAGAGGTGAGTGAAATGTGGTAGAATAAAAAACCATTAATTTTACGACCATCAAATGAAACCTGAAAGATCATGTTAATTACAAGATGTTTGGTGTGTGTATGTTTTAGGCCATGCAGATCGATCTACATGGCTGGTGTTAGTCATCTATCCAAAAAGTAAAAACGGACAATTTGGCCGTCATATGAGGAAATTTCCTCTTATGATGGCCGGGGCCTCGTATCTCCTATACACAATTATGAAACCTTTTGGAAGGCTACATATAAAGAACCAATATAAATTTCAAATTTCTAACAGCATTAATCGGCATCTTGAAAAATGTAATGAACATAAATATTAAGAATTACCTCAGGGATCCGTTTGCTCCCAGCCTCAACCAGAGTCTTGAGCAGCAACAAGGGTAACTGATTCTCAATCATCAGCATATCCCTCCTTATATAAGGCATCTTATGATCTATCCCATGCTGGCTAAAATAAGGATCGGTATCGGAATAACCATTTCCGTTATCTACAGCAAAACACAGAACCTCGAGCATGAAACACCCGTCCGTGATCATCATCTTCAAAAACCCGGCTCTATCGCTCTTCCATTTCTCATCAAGACAGTAATAACAATCCTGCAGTTTATGCACCACTTTTTCTACTGCCCTCACAATAATTTCGATAGGCTTTTCTGCTCTCCTCAAAAAATGCACGAGTGCCCGTTCTTTATGAACCTCCATAAGCTTAAGCTCAGGTTCTTCATGATGGTAGGGCCCGAATGAGACGAGCTCAGGTGTGAAAGCTTTCGGGTTGAGATCTCTCGTGAACGTGGGGACTATGTATATGGCTGCATTTTTCCAGAGTTGTTCCTCGATCGAAAGCCTAACTTCTTTTACTCTGCTTTCGATATCGAGCATCCAATTTTCGATTTCACAATCCCCTCGTTCTATGTCGACTACAGCCATGGCCAAAAAATGGAGAGTTTCAGATAGATAGATGCATGACAAGTTTGAAGGGTAGTTATAATAAGAAAGGAAGAAGGAAAATAGTTGAAAGGAAATGAGAATTTGGTGCTTTACAACTAAGAGATGGAAGGTTATTTAATTTCCCAGGCTTTAATGAGCTTGTGGGATACAAATGAAGTGGACAGGGGATAAAGGTTTATAGAGGAAGAGTATGAACAGAGAATGTAATCTATGATAAATGGATAAAGGAGACTCAGAGGTAGCAGAGTGTGTGTGTGAGAGAGAGGCCTATATTGCAAGTTGAAATTAGGCTAAAATGCGGGAACACCCCCCACCCCCACCCCCACCCCCCAACTTTTGCCCTAAAAGGCAGGAAATCCCCTAAACTTAAAAAATATGAATTTTACCGCTCTTCAAACCTTTCTTTTCCAAATTCTTTCCTTCTTTCTTTTCTTAAAAAAATTTCCCTCCAAATTCCTTTACCTTCTTTTTTATCTTCCGAAAATCTCTAATTCAAATGCCACGTATCTTCTCTTTTCTCCATCAAAGAATGAGCATGGATTCAAGAGAACATGGATATTGAAAAGATGAAAAGAAATGAGAATAATTGGCTTAGTGAATTAAATTTATTGGAGAGACGGTAATGGCATACAAAAAAGCCTTATGGATGGAATAATTAACACAGTTAAGATTTCATAGGAGAAATGCATGTTTTATAGTTGAGAGTTTTTTTCAGACAAAAATGAGGGAGGTTTCATGCATTATAGCCTTCAAATTATAAACATAGATGGTCATACTTGTGAGGTGGCAAATGGGCCGGGCTCGGCTAGGACAGCCCAACGACCCGGCCCGCTCGGCCACGAGCCCGGTTCGGGCCGGCCTTGGCCCGAAGCAAATTCAAAATTTCTTTTAAAGGTCCGGTTAATATTTGAATGTTTGGGTTTTAAAAAAAAATTGTAGCCCCGCTGCCCATGCTTTGTAGGGGGGAGTCAAAATTCAAAATGATGAGAGTTAAAAATGTGTGGGGGGGGGATTCCATGGGGGTGAAAAAACAAAAAAAAATTGAAATAAAGGGGAAAGTTTAAAATGATGGGGAGCAGGAGGATTTAAAATTTTAAAAATTTGTGTCAAAATTTTAAATATTTCAAAAACCTCCATTTAAAATTTTACATCCCCTCGTTCAAAACTGTAACAACTGTAAAATCTGTATACCCCTTTTTGTAATTCTTTATTTAGTAAATCCTTATTCATTGAATTAAGTATATATTGATCATTTGTTGATTTTATTATATAAATATAATATATTATTTACTTATTTAAGATAATCTTATTCGGTAGAGATTAAGTGTATTATATTGTTTATGATCGTTTTATAAATTTTAACTTACATTTTATATGAATATTTTATATTATATATATATATATATAACCCATTAAGTAATAAAAAAATTTATGACGGTATTTTAATATATGTTTGTTATATGGATATGATATTATTAAACAAATTATTTAAGAGAATAAATGGTGTATGTTAAATAAAAAGTTAATTGCGTATTATTTTTGCGCAACTAATATTATAATAGAAAATAAAACACAAAGTTAAGATTCTTCAGATTGTTGTATGTTTTATATATGAAACCAACTATTAAAACGGTTTTTAAATGATTTAATTTCAAATCTATTTTATGTTAGTTTTTCTTATCTGAATTATGATTGATATTGTTGGCTTGAGGAGGGTCTATGTGCAAAAGTGCATTACTATTTAATTTAACCCAGCTTCTTCAATCTTCTCCTCCTCTCAAAATCAATACCCAAACCCCATCATCTTTTTCTCTCCTCTCTCTCTACGAGATCCCAACTTCAGCCGAGCCCCTGATCTCGACCAAGCACCAAATCCGAGATCGCCATCGTCGCGTTTTCAGCATCACGGTTCCATCTTCTTCCTCTCGTTGCTGCTCTAGCCGTCAACCAGTCGTCGCAGCGATATTCTCCCCTGTGATTTTTCTTCTCCCGGCTGTAAGCCTCTTCTATTTAATTGTAAGTTTTGATTTTTTCTGATTCCTTTTCTTTGAGTAAAAACAGTTCTTTAATTTGAGTTGTGGAACTTTTGGTGTTGAAATTGACGAAGCTTGATCAAAAGTTGTATCCTTTGTTGAATTTATGCGTACCCATTTTAAAATTTCAAGTAAAAGTTGTTCTTTTGGTTGATGATTTGAGGGCACATCTTGTAATCCCGGTATTTTGTTGTTGAGACCCGCATGCTCATTTGTTGGTTTAGTCTAAAGCTTGGAGTCCTTGTGTGATCAAAATATCTAGTTGAATCTGGATCCTTTAGCAATAAGTTTTACCCATTTTGGATCAAGTTTCTGGAGAATGTAGATAGATGCCTTGTTGAAACTGGATTTGTAGGGTCAAATAGATTTTACTGCTTATTTGTTTGTTTAATCTTAAAAATCATAGCTACACAGTCGTTTAGGAGCATATGGCACCGAAATGGAACTCAAAATCTTATGGGGTATTTTGCATACTAAACTCTTAACTACCCAGGTTGCTAATTTGGATTTGAAGTTGCCTCTTCTGTTTTAAAATTCTGAAGCCTTATAGAATAGCAAAAATTATTTGAATGTCAAGTTGTTATTTTGAACATAACATTGAAAGTGGTAGTATGGTTGTTTATATTTTAACATCGGTCATATTATTGTCAGTTTGTTTATGCATTATTGCTATTTCAAGAAAGTCATTTTTTGTATTTTTGTAGTGTAGTCTTATTCATTTGCTGGAAAATTAAACTATTAATATTTTTTCAAGTATACCAATTGGTGAGTCGCTGTTTCTTTCTCTCTCTCCCCTTTAAGTTAGTTGTACACCCGTCAATTGGGGTCAGTCCATTAGATATATGGCTGATTTTTGTTTCTGCAGTACTCTTGATTTTCCCCAATACCTATCGTATAAATTATGCTATGACACAGATACACTAACAGGTTACTTACAAAGGCGTGGTCAGAACATAAACCAGCATATTAGTCTTGAAATGTAAATTCATGGGCATATGTCTTTATGTGTGGTACCCACTTATATCTATTTAGAAAACAAGGTTTGGTTGAGAATGGAGTCTTGTATTTAAGAAATCCAATTGGGTAAACTAGTTATATGCAAATTTAGAACGAACAGAGCTTAACATACAATTAAATTTACACCCTTAATAGTTGCAGATTTGGAAAATGAGGCTGTTTCATCTTGTTTCTAAGTTCTTTACCATAGAAGACTGTATCCATGCTATAATAAAAGATAGAATTGGAAATTTTAGTCTTTTATACAAAATTATGAAGTAAACATGATTTTATATAATGCTCAAGTCATTTTGGTTACTGAAGTTATTAGTCTGATGAGAAATCGTATGTGTTAATGTGTAGCAGGAGTTTTATATTGTTTATCAATACAATATTTTCATTTTGCTTATAACATTTGCCTGCCTTACCGAATTATATGATACTGTAACATGATTTATTATTGTATTTTATTATAATATAACATGTCATGGTCATTATTTGGCCTACTCACTTAGTAAAATATATAGAGAGACTTGATATTATATCTAGAACTTGACATGAGATCCAGAAATCCTATGACCAGCTCTATGAGTGGGCCCGTCTTTCCTGGCCCCTGGATGATAGCCTTGGGTCTGAGAATACTCCTGCAATAGTTGGAGTCTCATTACATGAGCGGGCACGTGTTTCCTTGTCCCTGGATGACAGCCTTGGATTTGTGAATACTCGTGTGTTAGATTATACTATCTTGACATAAACCACTTAAATATCTTGAATCTTGTGAATATCATGAATCTAGTGAATATCTTGAATCTCTTGAACATAACAGGTACACTATTTATTAGATATATTATATATAAATAAATATATTATGGGGATGAGGTAGCTCGAAAATTGGGGTATAATGTAAAATGGAGGATCATATCTTGTTCCTCGTGGTACCGGAGAAATACGATATATTGTATTATATATAAATCTTGAATCTCATGTTGCTGTTGTTCTGTGGCATTACGGAATATCCTGGTTACATAATAAAACTCGCGCAATTGAGCTTATACTTATAGTTACTAGCACTAAATGTCGAATATCATAACACCCTAGTTACATTGCACCGATTAACACACGCTTATTTGACTTACACACTACCTTTTACTATTCACGGTTATTCACATGTCTTATACCGATACTACTGATATATATTATCTATTGGGTAACCAATTTAGTAGTCAATCTATTATATGATTAATACCTTAAATAACATAACCTGATAATGCATATTAAAATAATGAATAGCACAAACCTTTAATGAGAATATTTATATAAATGTATAAATTGCATAACATTTGATGTTAAATAAAATAGAATACCTAGATCATAAAATTGATGTTCAAAATATGCTTTACATATCAATATTGAAACATTATATACTTGTTTGATTATACTGTATACTATATTTCATTACATATAATTTTTTTAATAAAATGGGGACTTACCAAACTTTAATTCACCGACGGCATTCTTGTTTTCTTGTTTCCTTTTCTTGAGAATATCGTCAGACGACATTGGGGCAGGCGATGAGGCTAGGTACGAAATGGTACCAACTGAGAACGGTCAATATCTTTCAAATCAGTCCGAGCTCTAGTTTTCCTTCTTTTGTTCAAGGCTATCTTCCATTCCTAGTTCATTGAATTTTTGAATTTGTGTCCAGTTATTGTTTTTGGGGGCTGTTACAAATATTGTTGGATATTTTATAAGCTTAAAATTCTTGTACTATAATTTCCTAAATTGCTTATATAGACGCTTAGCGTATTCATATCGAGATATAGTGCTCCTTGATATGAATATGCTGCGGGCTTGTCGTTTTCGTTTCTCGTTTTTGGGAAGCAGGGTGTGACAAAAACTTTATAAATACCTCCTTACACTTCTCATTTTCATCACAATTCACAACAATACAATTTTCAATCTCCACATTTCTCTCTTTAATTTCCGAAAAATTTACCATTAAAATTTGGGATCAAGCAATCTTCATTTCTGCAATCTCAATCTTCATTACAGTCTCCAGTAATTTGATAATGCTATTTGGAATCGGGTTTTTTTGGTATTTGTTATATATTTTTTTCATCTAATTTTTTTATCATATCTTTTTCTCGCTTACTAATTTTTTTAATTATGGCTGGTTCATCATCATCATAAGGTAACGGGGTGCTTCATCATATAGACGTTCTCTTCAACTTGATTCGAACTCACAAGAGACAATTAGATTTAGAAATATGGCTCCAGTACATCATCACGTAAGCGATCTTTTCAAATTGACTTTGATACACGAGGCAAATAGATTAAGTAATATGATACCAATAACCGATTCTTATTCTCATAACTATGATTCTGCTAATTTTGAGATGCATGTTAATTTTCAAACGCCTGCGCCATAAAATCACGCCCTTGAAGAAGTTCTTGCTCCTAATGTTCCTGAAGCTGGTACTTCTTCTCCCAGACCCGAAAGAACCAGAATTTCTGAAGTTTGGAAATGTTTTTTAAAAAGGTGGTTGAAGGTAAAGGCGAACGGCCTGTTCGTAAGAATTGAGGAAAAGATTTTATTTGTGCCTCTAAAGATGGAACTAACAATCTAAGAAGATATCTAAACACCCATTTCTAACTCTTTAACTAGTTTTTCTTATTTTAAGATACTAATAGAATAGAACTTGCTAGATATGCTATACATGCTGAACAACTATTTAGTTTTGCTAAAAATGAGAAATTTGATAGATTGGTAAAACCTGCATATAATCCTGCATTTCAAAGGGTACCCAAAATACACTTAGAAATTATGCTTTTAAATGTTTTTATGAAGCCAAAGCTAATTTAGTTGGTATTTTTGCAAATCTTAAAGGTAAAATTGCATTAGCTTCTGATCTTTGGACTACAAAATGGGACATTAGTTATATTTGTGTTACTGCACATTTTATTGATAATGATTAGTTTTTACAAAAAAGAATTATTGGTTTTTCAAAAATGAAGCATCCACATTCTAGAAACAATATAAGTAATTGTATTTTAACCACTTTACGTGAATATAATATTCAAAATAAAATATTTTCAATTAGTTTTTGAAATAATTGAGAAAAGAATAATTTTATTGGTTGAAGTGTAACCACCTTGTCTGTCCTAACAAATATATAATAACTAATTAAACTGATAACAGAACATAATAACTAAAAATATTTCCATAACAATATTCATAACACTATCCCGCAAGCTGGAGCGTAGATGTCAATTATGTCGAGCTTAGACAGAAGACAAACGAAAACTGGTCGAGAAAGAGTTTTGGTAAGATTATCTGCTAGTTGAGTTGCTGAGAAAATATGCTGAAGTGTAACCACCTTGTCTGTCATTTTGTTACGAATGAAGTGACAATCTATCTCGATATGTTTGGTCCGCTCATAAAAAACCGAATTCTCGGCAATATGAATTACGGCCTTGTTATCACAGAAGAGTGTAGTTGGAAGAGAAGAAGGAACTCCAATATCTGCCAACATGGGGGTAAGCCATATCAACTCAGGAACTGTATGTGCGATAAATCTATACTCAGGCTCTACAGAAGAACGAGCAACTATATTTTGCTTCTTACTCCATGTAACCAAGTTTCCTCCCAAAAAGACACAATAACAACTCGTGGAACGACGATCATCAACGGATCTAGGAAAATCAGCATCTGCAAAGGCTGTGAGCGACAATATAGATGATGGTTTGTAAAAAAGGCCCTGTCCTGGAGAACCTTTGATGTATCTAAGAATATGCTCAACTGCCTTAAGATGAGAGATTAAAGGATCCTGCATATATTGACTCATTTTGCTAATGGCAAAGACAATGTCTGGCCGAGTGACAGTTGTTGGGGTCAAAATTTACACCTCGGTTGACTAAGTCAAAATCAAAGTCAACCCCCAAGCCAAACGGGCCCAAGCCCAGGCCAAGTGGGCCCATGCCCAAGTCATGCCCGAACATGAAGCGGCGAGCCTCCTCTATGCCAAGAAGAAAATTATGTAAGTCTGATGTAATTTTCATGCATGAATATAATAAATGGACAAAAAGCTAAATTTTTTTAAAGCCCATGGCTCATGTACAAAAAGAAATAAACACATGAGGCATGGGAAGGGCAAAATGCCATTTTGTAAAGCCCAAGAGGCTATATGTAAATTTTAAGCCTATATAAAGCAACATGATAATGAAATGAAATGGACTTAAATTCATTCCTCTCATATTCTGGGGTTTATGTGCCTCCTTCCTCAAGGTTCTAAACCTTTCTCTCATTTTTGAATTAAATCAAGAATATAACTCTTCTTTTGCCAAAAAGAACTAGTTTTTCACTATAAAACCCTTGAAGAGGAGCTCGGATCTTCCATCAAATCCCCAAAAGGCGTAATTTTTAAGTCTCGCCTTCTTTTTTCTCCAAGATCCAGCCAATAGAGAGGAGGAAGGAGACCCGTCTCTAAAAACTCCACTTTGGGAAGATCCAAGGCTCAAGAGAAGATCTATGGCTCAAGGAAGAAGAAATGGGTCCCCTTTCATCATCTCCGAAAATCTCCTGGGAGTTTAACTCAACAATATATATATATAATAATAATAATAATAATAATAATAATAAATCTTTCTTTTTAGGAGTTCAACTCCAAAAGTCAATCGGGAGTACAACTCCCAGTGCAGAGGCTAAGCCCCTTTGTCCTATTTTTTAGGAATTTAACTCCAAAAGTCAATTAGGAGTACAACTCCCAGTAGGTGCTAAGCCCCTTTTTCCCGCGCCCGCATGCCAAGCACGTGAGGCGCCGGCGCCCACGCGTCCTTTGGACCCCCGTAAACTCTGCAAGATCCCTGATATACCCAAGACCCCCTCAAAACACAACACACACTGCACATTGAGTTCGCATGACCAGTTTGACCCGTCAATCGGAGGTTTTTAGTTCAAAAGGCGAGGGGGTAATTAACGACAGCTTAGTCCGCGGCTGCCGGAGATTCGGATCCCCACAATCAATAAACCCCAGCCTACCCTAGCCAGGGGGAATCTGTAATGCGCCTGACAAACGACGTGTATTTCCAATCTCAATGGGATGACGAAAAACACCGATACAACAGTGAGGTAAATAAACTTCCCAACTAGACGTCGATATCGTCCTGGATCAGATAGTGGAGAATTCAAGGAAGAGCTTAATCGAGATAGCTTGACCGAGAAATCCATAGGGTTGTTTACTGATTTATATCCCAGAAATCCTGTCTCAGATAGAAAATCAAGGGCATACTTACGCCGAGAAAACTGCACTCCACCAGAATTCCGTGATACTTCAATTCCAAGGAAATATCTAAGTGGCCTGAAGTCCTTGGTATGAAAGTGTGAAACCGAATATTTTATCACCTTGGAGATGCCATCAGGTCATCTCCAGTGATGATAATATCATCAACATATACCAACACAACCCCGAGGACGATAATGTGTAAAAAGAGACGTGTCGGCACGACTACGTTTGAAATCAATCTGTCGTAAAATCATGCTAAAATTTTCAAACCAGGCACGTGGTGACTGCTTTATTGGGATCAAAATTTACACCCAATTGACCAAAAGTCAAAGTCAAAGTCGAACCGCGAACAAGTGGGCCTAAGCCCAAAACGAAGTCGAGCAGGCACAAGCTCAGACCAAGTGGGCACATGCCCAAGTCGAGCCCAAACATAAAGAGACCGGCCTTCCCCATGCTAAGAAGAAAACTATGTAATAAATAATTTTAATGCAATTTTTATAAATAAATGTAAAGAAAATGGGTATAAAGCCATATTTATGTAAAACTCATGGCTCATGTGCAAAAAAGAAATAAACACATGGACATGAGATGGGCAAAATGTCATTTTGTAAAACCCAAGAAGCCATGTGTAAACTTGTAAGCCTATATAAGATAATATTATGATGAAATGGAATAATAATTGATTCTCCTCAAAAAAATTTAGGGTATATGCCTCCATCTTCTCTTTCTCAAATTCTTTCTCTTTATTTCCAATTAAATCAAGAGCTTGGCTCTCTTTTTCTCAAAACTAAATAAAGTTTCATCATAAACCCATTGAAGGAGAGTTTAACTCTCACATCAAATCCAAAAGGAGAAGATCTTTGTTATCTTCTTCTTCCTTCTCGAGATCCCATTTGAGAGAGAAAGAAGAGAACCCTATCTCCTAAGGCTCCATCAAGAGAAAAAAGAATCTCTTTTCATCATCCAAGATCCAAATTTTGGAGTTTCAAGAGAACCCATATGGGTTTCTTCTTAAAAGAGAATTGGGGAAATCTTTTGGAGTTTAACTCCATAATAAAAATTCTTTTGAAAGTTTAACTCCATTTAAAATTCTTTTGGGAGTTTAGCTACATTAAATATCGAAAGCGTTTAACTCCAAGTCCGGTCCACACAACCCGGGCCCACGCCCATGTCCGCGGACGCCCTCCTGCATGCCGCGCGCACTTCACGTCCACACTTGTTCTTTAAAAAAATAAAAAAAAATCTTTTGAAATAAAAAAAATCTCGTCACAAATAGAATAAATAAAAAATGAAATAAATACGCCTTTCTGCATTACTTTCAAACACAAACACATCATATTGAATTCACATGACTAGTTTGACCCCATCGATCGGAGATTCTTTTGCTCCAAACGCGGAAGTAATTAACGACAGCTTAGTCCGCGGCTGCCGGAAATTTGAATCCCCACAATTAATAAACCCTAGCCTACCCAAGGCAGGGGGAATCTGTACATGCCTGACAAGCGTGTGCATTTCCATCTTAATGGGATGACGAAAAACACTCTACAGATTATGGCACGTCCGGTGGAACCTTTTCTTTTCTCCCACCCATATTTCGGGTTAAACGTTCATGCGAACTCAATCAATTTATACATCGATTGCCAGTATCAAAATCATGATTCTTTTTTGTAGGTTAACAGCTTTCAATTGCAATCTCGAACCCAACGACCATGTCTCTCAAGATGAACTTCATTTCTGACGCAATTCCGGTGACCTACGTGGTCAAGACAAACACCCATATGATCCTCCATGTGAATCTCATGAGACAGTGGGAGGAGCCTCCTTGCCAATTTGGTTCCGTCATTATCTACCCCGCCAGAAACGCTCATATGGTGGAAACCCCGGCAAACCAAGTGGCCAAATCGACCTCAAGGTGCAGGAGGCCGAATGCGGTGATCGCAAGGGCACCACAACTCAAGCGCAAATCGGTGTTTGAACGGTTTTCCGTGGCTCCAGCTGGGGACAAAACTGTCGGAATAAAAAAAGCCACCAGATGTCGCGGGCAAACTTAGGTGATGCCTTCGACGGACGCGCGAGCGGATGTCGTCTCAAGGCTCCCCATCACTCGGCCTACGGCGGCTTTCCGAAGAGCAGAAGCTCGCCAGGTGCTCAAATCGGAAAAGCTGAGACAGAAACGGCTTAGATATAGAGCCAACACAAGGGCCGGGGCTCCGGCCAAGTTAAATTTTGTAAAGTTCTAAAGCCCAGACTACCTCGCGACCACGGTTGTGTCAGCCGTGAAAACTCACAATTCTTTCGAACCCTTAAAGTAGGTTCAAAAGAATGCGATGTCTGCCAAAATCAAGAGGACCGCAATTCGAACTGTGCTGCAAAGGGATGTGTCCAAGCCCCGGCACAAAAGATGTGATACCCTCTTTTCAGAAGTTTACTAAGCACTTCGTTTTGCCTGAAAGCAGCGGGACAAAACCAGAAAAGTTGTACCGGCACCATCCGAGAACCCGGCCAGGCAGACCGTCTTTTAGAAGACTGTCCTTTTCCAAAGCAGAAGGTCCACGGCAATGGTCCGCGAAATCAGCTGCCGGTGATGAAAAGATGGTTGAATATGTTATCCACACGGTCTACATGGCGAGCACGCGTCTCATCGACAACCTTCACAGCAAAAGCCAGGATGGGGCCACTACATCCCAAACCCAATCTGACTTGAATGTCGCTGCCCCTTCTTAAGATCAGCATCTTCCTGACAATATTGCCCATACGTAATCCATTGTATAGACGTTGAGGCGGACGGACACTAAGATGACTCAAGTAGAAACAGTTCGATCTGTTCCTGAATAGCTTCCTTCAAAAGAGTTTCCGCTTGCTCGGTGAATGTCTTGGTAGAAGATATAAGTTCTTGGAATTGCGGTTTATTCTTTTTTAAGTAGGTACGTAACTGATTACAGAAAGGACAGTTCTTTTCTATTATATTAGTATTAGTTAGTGATCCCGGCTCGGTGAACATGTACGAGCTCCTTCTAATGGAAAAATAAAGTTCAATGAGTATTTGGTTCATCCCACACGTACCCGTTATGGTCATCCTGCAAAAAATTCGATTTTAAATATTCCTATTTACGGAGACGAAGAATAAAACTATCACTATATTTTTTCAACCCCATCGATGAAGCTGATAAACAGAAAGACTCTTCAGTCCACATGGAATCTAGTTCGAACAGCGAGGAGGAGCCGACTTTCCGCCCAGGACCGCAGAACAGGAGTTATTTCAAGAGCTCCGAAAACAGCTCAGAAGTAAAGACAAGGAGATGGTCAGGCTTTACTCTAAAATTGACGACTTGACGAATGTTGTGATGCAGCTCACGACTCAAGTTGCTCGGGCACCCTCCAATCAAGCGCAAGTCTTTACTCATGAGCCAGATGATAATGCCCCGAAGCAGCCAATGCCTATCCTTTAGGGTCTAAATATAGGCGAGCTACATGAAAGCCGACCGCATTCCACTTATTGGGACGTCTTGGCCCCTGATGGCAGTATTCCACTAACACAATACCGGATCATGGATTTGGTCACCAACAAAGTTAAAATATTGATGGTTGAAGCCGAAGCTCAAAAAGATGTTGGCAGTAATGGAAGGTTGTATCTTGCGCAGTATGATCTCATCGAGTTTATCAGCGGTTACGTCATTCCTAAATTCGGAAGATTCGACGGGACGGAAAATGCGAATCAGCATGTTGCCCACTTTAAAGCATCATGCGGAAATACAGGAAGCAATGATATGCTCCTCCGTCAGTTTATGAACGGCCTAACCGATGTCGCTTTCGGTTGGTATGCGAGCATACTAGACGGTTCCGTCACTACTTTCGCCCAAATGGACTCTCTGTTTCATTTAAAATCTCCATTGCTGACCTTGTGAAAACCAAGCCAGACAAAAATGAAAGCAACACATACTTCATGACCCGATGGCGCAACCTCACCGTCAAATACGAACCGCCGATAGAGCATGACCAATCTATCAGCATCCTCATCGAGAATTTCAACAATTGGATGGCCCCGTTTCTATGCATCGCGGGTCTCAAAACATTCCAAAAGCTGACCAGGAAGGTCCAAATGTTGTAACACTCAAAGCAAGAGTCCACTTCAAACCCCCAAATTAACAATAAATCCAGGAGGAACTGAAAGGATGATAATCGCAAAGGCAGAAATTCCGACGATTCTGAATCTTTTAACACTTCGGCTGACTAAAATAGGCGAGGGACAAACGAGCTCAATGTCAACTAATCTCATTAGAGAATCGTCCTTAAAAGAGAAACTGGATAAAGTCTATTCTTTCAGAAGGGACAAAGTCCACAAGATGTTCAAGAACGCCCTAAAAACGGTTTACAATTGCCAGAATCAAAAAGACCGCAAGAAGCAAATATGACCGACGACCCCAAATATTGTTCCTATTACAGTGATAGGTCATGCTATTGAGGACTGCTTTATTTTTAAAGATTGAGTCGAAAAACAATACAAGGTATGAGACATAGAATTGTCTAAAGGCGTCTTAGCAAACAAGCAAAGCCGTGATCGCCAATTTCATACATACAAAGATCGAAGCCCTTCGGGAACCTACTGCTTTTAGTCGTTTGGCCTTCTTTGAAAGGAGCGGACCAAAGCAACAAGCCAAAAGCCCAATGAGCAACATTACTGATAAGAAAGAAGTAGACAGCTACACAATCCATACGATCTACACGGTGGAGCCCAGAGGAACAAGTCTTCATATGCCTCATAGCCATTACAATGGCACGGTTGTTGCTACCCAATACCGGCCCGGTCCAGATGACAAAGAGCCCGCTCATGCCATTAAGCAAAAGGAGCCCGTGGTCCCTGCAGAATCAAGCTCAGGCAGTAAGGATAACCTGGTTATCATACACGGAGCCATATAACAAGCATTATTCCAATGGCTTCAAAAACAGCTTCAAGACAGGAACGGGAAGTTGGCTAAGGTCTGTTTCAAGTCGACGAGATGGCAAATGTCATGGCAGATCTCACAACCCAAGTCGTCCGATTACAGCAAAATCAAAATTTGGTTCACGAGCCATGGATTGATATCTGGAAATAGCCAACCAATACTCCTTCCAGCCCAAGAGCGGAATACCTTTGCGAAAAACAGCCGCGATCATCCTCCGATCCCTTAGATACTTACACTGAACGAGGTAAGCGAACAGCGGGCGAACCAAACACTGATCGGTCTTGAGGACCAGCATCAGGAAAGACACCGACTCTAATGGAGAGAAGAAAGAAAGTATACTCCATTAGGAGGGACGATGTCTGCAAAATATTCGCGGACGCTTTGAACGGTCGGCAATTGCCTATTCCAAAGAGACAACATGAAATGAACATGACCGACAATCCCGTATACTGCCCATATCATAGAATGGTGAGTCATACTATCGAAAACTGCTATGTTTTAAAAGATTGGGTGGAGAACCAATATAAGATTGGGAAAACTTTACCGTCCTCGGATGTACCAGCAAGTCACAAAATTACGGTCATCAACTCAGGTCCGCCAAGATCAAAATTCGAGAAGCTCGGATAAGCAAACACAATTGACCTCTACATCGTTAAACTGGGAACAGTCGACCCCTACGTCGATAAACTGGGTGTAAAAAATTTTTAAAAAATTAAAGGGGGGAAATGTATAAACAAATAAACAAAAAGCCAAAATAATGTGGCAACTCGCTATAAAAATCAGCAAGTAAAATAAAAAATGAAAATAAATCCGAAATGATGGGACAACCGCGAATAAATAGCCGAAATGATGATGCAATCACGACTTTCGCGATAAGAAAAGCTGAAATGACGGAGCAATCGCGGTAAAAAAATGTGTATATAAATAAATATTTCAAACCCCTCCAAACACGAATGATGAGTCGCTCCTAAAACCATACTTCAGTGTTAGCGATAGAGACGCCAACAAAATTTCAAATTCCCAAATATCCTAATGGCGAATGACGAGTCGCTCTCGACACCAGCCCAGTATAATGATGCAGACGCCGACCAGGAAACCAAGATCTAAATTCCCCGATATACGAAACCACCTCAAGTTCATGAATGAACTTTCTCATGCCTCTTTTGTGGCATCGCCGGCAGCAATGTATTCAGCCTCCATCGTCGAGTCTGCTACAGTGTACAGTTTGGAACTCTTCCAACAAACCACCCCGCCATTGAAGATACACATAACCCAAGACATACTTGCTGTCATTCTTGTCACTTTGGAAGTTTAAATCGGTAAAAGACTCCTTCCGGAGGTCTCCATTACCGTACACTAAGAACATATCATTAGTCCTTCTCAGGTACTTCAAAATGTTCTTCACAGCTATCCAATGTTTCTCCCCTGGGTTTGACTAATACCGGCTTACTACACTAAATGCGTAAGCTACATCTGGTCTGGTACATAACATCGTATATATTATAGATCCTACCACCGAAGCGTATGATATAATGCTCATGCAAGCCCTCTCTTCATTAGTCGTGGGAGAAATCTCTTTTAAAAGGATGATTCCGTAACAAGCCGATAAATTACCGTGCTTGGAATCTTTCATACTATACATCTTTAGTATGATGTCAATGTCCATGGACTGTGAAAGTTCCAATATCCTTTTAGATCTATCACGATAGATCTTGATTCTCAGAATATAAGAGGTATCACTTAGATCCTTCATGAAAAACTTCTGAGAGAAGAACCGTTTGACTGATTGTGGTATAAGAATATCATTTTCTATTAGAAGAATGTCGTTCACGTACAATACGAGAAATACCATTGTTCCCCCTACAATTTTCTTGTAAATATAAACATCATCTATGTTTTTGATGAAGTCAAATTCCTTGACCATTTTATCAAATCAGATGTTCCAGCTCTGCGATGCCTGTTTTAATCTATAAATGGATTTAAGTAACTTGCACACCTTCTTACTGCTCCATATAGATACTCTTCTAAAGCGCTGTTTAGAAAAACGGTCTTTACGTCCATCTGCCAGATCTTATAGTCATGGAAGACGGCAATGTAAAGTAGGATCCTAATGGATTTCAGCATAATCACTGAAAAAAAGGTTTTGTCATAATCCACGCCTGGTCTTTGATAGAAACCTTTCACAACAAGTTTAGCTTTGTAGATTTCCACCAGTCCATCTGCACCAATTTTCTTCTTGAAGATTCATTTGCAGCCGACGGGTTTTACCCTTGGTGGTGTAATGTCCAAAATCCAAACTTTATTGGTGTACATGGACTCCATTCGGATCGCATAGTATCCCACCATTTCATAGTCCCTGCTGGAAATGACCTGCTCAAAACTAGTAGGATCATTTTCTTCCAAGATGCAATCCTCTCGATCCTCGTCTACAAAAAAACCCTAATATCTCTCGGGCGGATGAGAAATCGTACCAGATCTGCGGAATGGCCGAGATTCGTCGGGTATTATTGAATCTTGAGTTTCTATTAAATCCTCAACTATATTGTCCTTCTGGAATTTCTTCCCGTTCTACCGTGTTCCCCCTAATTTCTTTTGTAAGAAATTCCTTCTCTAAAAGGATGTCGTAGCGAGCAACAAACACCTTCTGTTTCTCGGTATGGTAGAACAGATATCCTTACGAATATTTAGGATATCCCACAAACTTACACATAACTGACCGTGCATCAAGCTTGTTCGGGTTCTGCTTGTTTACATAAGCAGGACATCCTCATATCTTAATAAAATTAATGTATGGTCTCTTCCCCTCACATTTCATATGGAGTGGTAGGCACGGATTTGGTAGGAGCCATATTCTATACATATGCAGCTGATTCAAGTACATATCCCCAAAATGAAAGAGGTAACTCGGTACTACTCATCATGGAGCAAACCATATCCAATAGGAAACGATTCCTCCGCTCCGATACACCGTTATGATGTGTTGTATACGGAGGAGTAAGCCGAGAGAGAATACTATTCTCTTTTAAGTAGTTCAGGAATTTCGTTGTTAAATACTCCCCTCTTCTATCAGATCGGAAGATCTTTATACTTTTGCAAGTCTGGTTCTCTACTTCGTTCTTATATTCTTTGAATTTCTCAAAACCTTTAGATTTATGTTTGATTAGAAATACATATCCGAAACTAGAGAGATCATCAATGAATGTAATGAAGTATGAGAACTCACCCCTGCATGTATAGACATTGGACCATACACATCACTGTGTATGAGTCCCAGGAGCTCTGTAGCTCTTTCTCCGTGTCCGGTGAACGGAGATTTGATCTTTTCTTTGAGACAAGACTGACAAGTTTCATAGGATGAAAATTCGAACGGATTCAGATATCCATCCATATATAACTTAGCTAGTTTTTTCTCATTGATATGATCAAGTCTGCAATGCCACAAGTAGGTCTCATTCGTATTTGAACATTTCCTCTTGTGTGTGTTTTGTATATTAAAAACTGTATTTTGATTAAGAACATAGATATCATTACACGGTATACTTCTGCAACCAATACCTGATTAAGGTAAATGTTCATGAGATTTCTATCCAGAACAAACTTATATCCATCTTTATCAAATAAACTTATTTGATGCAGCAAAGCATGGAAGGTACATAGCAGCAGTTGCTTAAAATCATAGTATTGCCGCATGACAATATTAGGTGATATTCACCGACGACAGCAACATTAACTTTTGCTCCGTTTCCCACTTCGAGGGACATCATCAGGTCCAACCATGCTACATTTTCTCAGTCCCTATAATAAATTACAGAAATGAAATCCTGATCCGGTATCTAGTACCCAGGAGGTAGGACCGATCGAAAAACAGTTCTCAATAACAAGAACACCTGAAAGAGAGGCAATAGTATGCTTCTTTTTCACCGGGTCATTAAGGAATTAATGCAATCCTCTTTCGCTTACTCATGCTCATGACATTTGTCACAAGTCAGGACCGAACCGACGTTCCCTAACCTCGAATAAAAATTCATATCGATCAAGTCATACATTTTATTATCTTGATAAAGACGTGACATGGTAGCTGCAATTAGAAAAGAAAAGAAACACTCAACGTATACTCTTGCAAGTTTAGATCGGTTATTATTTTTATCTAAACATGATGGCTCTCACTGTTTCCTCGAATTCTCCTTCGAACCTTAAAAGGAAAACTAGTCGGGATCATTTACGCTCCACAAGTTCACTAACCGTTCATCCAGCCAAGTGTTCGTACTCCGAGGGAGGCTTCCCTTGCTTTCGCACGGGCCTAGTTAAATAACCCCGTTTCCGCAGAGGCATAACCCCATTAACACCTTTCTAGACACCTAATGGGTTAGCTAGTTGTGAAGTGAAAATCTCCCGGAAGTAAAACTACTCATCAGTGGGATCGGGACCCAACTATCATAGCGTAATAACCTAGATGGAAGCCACTCTAGTTACCACACTCCAGAAGGTATCCAACACCAGCAAGTTTTTTGTATATTTGAAACCCCCGGTGTGATTTTTACCCCTAACGACCCGTAACCTTGACATTTACTAACAAATCATAGGCCGCTAGTCAAGTTCAACCCGTTATTGTCCTAGAGTAACTCGAACCCACCCGTACAAACCCTTGACGCTTGCAAACAAAGCTGTGCGACTGGCTCGATCAATTGCATATCCATGCAACAGATAAATATCACTCGGCTGCCGTTCACTATATCTTAACGCTTGCCAACAAACATAGAACGAATACTAAGTGCTATCCATCTGAAATGACAGAGGGCTACGGCTGGTTTTTGGGGGAAAAAGAACGTAATGAACTTGATATCGTTGAAGGGAACTAGTGATTTCGAGACGAGTGGTTCAAGCTCAATTTTGATAACTTTTGGCTTTGTGAAAAACCAAGTAGTTTTGAAAAGAACCGAGCGGTTTTGAAATTTGATTCCAGCATCTTTTTAGGTTTATTTTCTTGCATTAATAAGAATTAATGCGGTCCCATCAATTAAACATATGCATCACAGAAAACAAGCAAAATAGAATGTACGTATATGCCACTCGTATTCGCCACGGGGTCCGGGGACTTCACCGTAAGGTTATTTAACTTGCGGCAATGCATGGACAGGGTTAGCGCGGGTGCAAAACATATACAACATTTATATATATCACAGGCAGGTAATAAACATCACAGGCATGCAATAATCAAAATGGAATAGCGGGTAAACTAGAAGCCCCGTGTTTCATTTGAACCGCAAACGAAAACCAACGTTCTCCGGTTGTGTGGATAGTTCGAACATCACCTAAAACAAAAAAAACCAACGAGCGCGGCAAGTTATCCGTCAATTTAAGAAGTGGGGCAACCATCAGTCAATGAAATGAGTGGGCCACCCGGCACTTCATAAAATCCGGTAACTTGAGCACTCCACCATAGGTCTATCCTAAACCCCTACAAGGGCGGCGAATAGCCCGTCAATTCTAGAGTGAGGCGGCTCGAATTCACCACCGGAGACGACCACCTAGCACCCTCTAAAACCCGGCTATTCGAGCACTTCTCCATGGATTATCCTAATACAAGAATGAATGGATATACAATAATAACATCGACCTTAACCCAGTAAGTTCCAATAAAACAATATACAATAAGCGGTAACGACGGCCACAATCCGGCCGCTTATCCCGAATAATAAATATACATTCAATTCTACGATGAGGGGCTATCCACCACGACTATCCGTCTAATCCATCACAAGAAATATATAACCACAGCAGAAGCAAATATTTGCAACCCCGTCTAATCGACCTATAGCAATTAGACGACGTATACAAACACATACGAACTAAAGATATAAACGATGCAAAAATTTCGAGTTTTAAAACTTTTCGTGTTGCCCGAATGCAAATATATCAGTAAATGAAATCTGGACCAAAACAAGCATAACCAAAAACCAAGTTTCGACGAGAATAAGACCCTGGAAAAATTCAGGGACCTGAAGCCAAAATAAAACCGACCAGGTCAGGGATTTAGGGAGTTTGGGTGGTTTTCATAGGGAATCCGGTCCCCTTTTTTCTTGGCAAGTTTTTAAATCTCATAACAAGCTCTCTGCAATTGTTTAAAAAAAATTCAGAGACCAAAAAAATTTTGAACAAAAACTTGAGTTTTACAGTTTGAAAACGGAAATTTTTAATTTTGAAACGTAAATATCGTCTACTACTAGTTCTAGTGTTTGGATGGCTCTAATACCATGTAAGTAGACGCTCGTACTCATGCCGCTCAGTTGCGGCCAAGGCGGAATACGAAACAAAAAATTTCTAAACAAGAGCACGAACTTCTACGACCTAGAATCAATTCTAAACACTAAACTAGTAAACAAAGAGTTTAACTACTCGGTTAGTAGTTAGCTACCTTTGTAGTCGTGTCCTTCGTATTCTTTCCGCTTCTTTAGCTTCTAGATCTACGGGAAACGAACTTGGGAATCAGTCTTTCTTGTCGAAAATGATCCACCATAAGAAAACCCTAGCTAAGGCTTTAGCTTCACACTAAAATAACAAGTGAAGCAACTAGTGAACAAGACTTGCTATGAATTGGTCACTAGAGATATAGTAGTGTTAACCTCTAAGTTTTCTTTTTCCTTTCTCTATTTTCTAAAACTCAAGAGAGGAGGAAGAAGAAGCCAACGATGAAGAATAGCAAGCATGGCAAAGAAAAGTCTTCTCCTTATCTCTTTTCTTTCTCTCTTTTCTTTTTAATGTGAGAATGGGTTGACTTGTGACTCACAAGCCCACTCTTCTCACATAATCAAAAAGAGATGAGAAGAGAGCCGCCTCATATGCACACATATACATATGTATATGTATATGTATATGTATATATATAAATATATATACAAATACACTAATCCAAGTATATGCTACAAATACATACACCCGTATTCGTATCAAAGTACAAACACACGTATTCGTATAAAATACATACGTATTCGTATTAAGATGCAAATACCGGTATTTATATTAAGACACAAATACATGTACTTATACAAATACACGTATTCGTATAAATACCGTATTCTGCCAAAATACAAATACCAAAAGAGATACTAAAAAGAGATATAATATCGGCTCACATTTTATCCAAATGTGATAATCTGGCTTCAAGCCGGCTAGTATTAACAAAATATCAGATTAAAAGTACGTGTATAAAAACACGTATTTAATCGAACCTAAGTACATATCAAAATACGTACACTACATCGTTTCGCCTAAGCTAGAAAACCCTCTGTGTGGGACTCTAAAGACTCGACAATACGCCGGCGGTGGGTTTAACAACAAGCACGTCAGCGGCACTGGCTGTATATAACATCTGCTCAGGTATTGATCAAAAGGAAGGTCAACAAACAAATTTGTCTGTATCCATACTGAGCCTGAAAGTGACAATTTCCGTAAACTCCGGTCTCTTTGTCTGAGAGTATCGCATATCGGGCCTAGAGGTGGAAAACGTCAGACCCCTAATAACCTGATAAGTCGTGTCGGTATGGCTCAAAACCATCCTGAGAAACTACCGATCTCACAATCAGTAAATCTCAACTGCTTTGACCAAGGTCTTATGGTAATGGACAATCTAACTACGCGACATCGACTCCCTATACTAGAAGAGACGAATCCCTTCTATCGCTCACTGCCTCCAAGTGTTTCGGGACTATACTCAACTAAAACATATTTGCACGACTCTTTAAAGCTATGATAGGATGGTGATCTAAGTACAGTGGGAACACACTTAGTACGAATGCCAATATCAGGTCTAAAGACTAACATGAACCTATGTCACCAAAGAAACTGCTATCTGACTATAGGTATATTACCATCTAGAAGTTCTGAGCGAGTCCGTCCAGTATAACTCATAACCTAATGAGCACCCGTATACTATCTTTGGTGTCATACACCAATGGCTGTGGGACATGTCACATTCCTCATGGGAATAAGAAACGTATACACTAGTCTACTCTGGAGTATCGATATCCTGTCTCGAAACTCCAACGACCAGTAACAATTTTAAGGATGCGCTTATAGACTGCCTAGACCCCACAAGTATAATCACCATCCCAACTCTAGTAGTCAAGCAAAGATCTTACTGGCTTTACCAACATGTATTCGAGATACGTAATATAAATAGAACATATACACATGTTGAAGTAAAGACAAATCAAATAGCATATTATCATATCGAGCAAGACTGTCATGTACATATATATATACCAAGCATCCAGATGTAATATACAATCATGTTCTATACAATAATGGCCTCTAGGGCATATACATCCAACAAAATCAACAAATTGTATTATGTAATTGTAATTTGATTTATCTTAATAAAAACTTTAGTTCAATTTTAAGGATTTTTTAAAAAATGTTTAGTTAAGTTTTAAGATTTTTTAATTTCAAAAAATAAGGCCAGGCGTACTAACTCGTATGAGTCGCCTCGCCTCGACTCGCAATTCACCACGGCGAGGTGACGAGGCGAGTAGGTTCGAGTCCCGTTAGTGTTGGACTCACCTCACCTCGCATATCTGGAGAGGCGAGTCCAACTCGCCTCGTGTTGCTAAACGAAGCCGACGATTCGCGAGGCAAATCGCCCCGATTTGCCTCATTAGCCATGCCTAGTGATGATCCATTCCTTCTCCATTTCCTCTATTTTTCTTAAGATCCAAGATCAAAAATGGGTTGGGATTGTTGATGGGAGAAACTTGGAAATTAAACAGAGTGTGATGTTTTTATTGACTTTTGGGGACAGGATACTGTAACGTCCCAATTCTCCCGTAATACGGAAATATGTACCGAAACCGCTAGTGCTCCTAGATAAGGGAAAATCGCCTTGCTATAGTCATACTCAAGACTCTAGCTAAATTTGTACGATAATATCCCAAGATATAATACTAACGTCATGCCGCATAAATAACAAATAGTACTGATGAATCCACGGGATAAAGATAGAGTAAATAAAAGATCTAAATAACAAAGGGTTCCGAATAAACGAAATACAAGATCCAAAAAGAAATATACATTATTCCTAACGTCTCGCAGGAGGCGCAAATGCTAAATACTAACTGAAAAGAAATAAACCTACAGACTACTGATCTTCTATAAACCCCTGATAACCGCTCTGATTCTGCTCAGCCTGAAAATCCATCTCTAAACCTGAGATGGCAAATCTCAAAGATGTCAGAACATCCCATCAAGTACTCAACGTAAAAGTATGTATGTCGTGTGATAACATGAATATATGTGTGTAGTGAAGCCCGTGTGCGCATGTTTATATATATATATATATATATATATATAGTAATAATATGAAACAGACATGTAAAGAGGTCAAGTAATATCCTCACTGATCACTATAAGGTAATCTATCCTATAGTGAGTTCGAGTATGTACGTCAACCTCTGGAGGAGTATTCCCAACCCAAGAGTGGGGCCCATGGGCAAGAAAAGACGGGCCTAAATATGGAATGAACAAGCGACCGATATAGCCCAGTACGAGCTGTAGTAACATGCGACCGATATAGCCTAGTTCGAGCTGCTGGCATGGGACTCCTGAGATCCGATTGTACGAACGGACACTCAAACTACCTCAACATCCCGCGTATTTATAACTAGCATGGCAGTAAACTGAATCACTGATTAGAAATGTTGACTGGACGGGCACTTGTAATATCGTGTTGATTGTACGGAAATGGAACTTGTAACAGTATAGATTGTGTCATGACGTGTAATTTAGCATTTTAATTAGAGATCTCGTTTTTAAATAAGGAAACAATAGTCGTGAATAAGCATGTCATGTCAAGGTGTTTTCGTACACGTCAATCAATAATGGTCTCGCATTTATAAAGCATGTTAAAAAATGTTCTCATGCACGTCGGTGATAACAATAAGCTTGTCATAGCATCAATATTTAACAAGGTTATTTACGCAACATCATTTTAAAGAGGGTTCAATTCTAATCGAACAATTCCAATAGCTGTGGCATTTAACAAAAATTATTTGTAATTAAATATGAATGCATTATTATAATATACTATATAGCTATTTGAATTAACTAAAACTGAGACTTGTATTGTTATATTTATAATATATGTACATGTGTGTATCCTTAATATATAAACATCATTATTTGTAATACTTACACCACCGTGTGTCGTGTTAATAATTACTAATATTGTACACCTATATACATAAAATATATTATATTGTTTGTGTATTATATATGATTGTCACTAATATATATACTAATAATTTATGTATGTTATAACTTATCATATGCACAACTATTCTAACTAAATATATTTATAATTTGCCTACTATATTAACATAATATTTATAACTACACTTTATATTGTATATTTAAATGTATTAATTATATATATACAAACTTATTTATGCTATATGATAGTTGAATAATTAATAGCACATATAAGCAATATGAGTTTAAATTTACATTATATATTAGTTAAGTAAATATGATCATATCATATTTTTATATAAAACAATAACACATCAAGAATATAATATATCAATATGAACGAAGATTATATATACATACAGTGTGGATACAAATAGTTATATACATAATTTATATGATAATATTATTTATTAGCAATAGTTGAGAGATTCACCGATATTGCATCGACTAAAAATAAAAGAGTAAAAGTACTTGCCTCAGAGACGGATAAACACGGCGACACGAAGCGCAATTCCAAGCTTTGATGGCTAGGCTAATTTTGAAGAAGAAAATATTGTGATGGAAAAGAGAGAGAATGTTGATTTATATGAGAAGGAGAGAGATGATAATAAATATATGTAAAGTTGTTATAAGATAGGAGAATAAAATATTGAGGAGAGAAATATATTGGAAAAGTGATCCAAATACCGTTAAAGAGATTAAATTATGTGGGAGTTTGTAAAGGTTGTTTGGTATAACATAAATATATGTGTGTGTGTATTTAAATATGTATATGATTAAAATAGGTATAGGTTTGTTTGGGAAGATAAAATATATTTGGAGAGAGTATAAAAATATATATGTATGAAAATAATTCCCATAACCCCCCAAATTTGTTTTAAAAGATTTTAAAAAGGATTTTAAAATATATCTATTATATCTTTTGTTATAACCATCATATCAATATATCTTTAAAAATATATCTAATGATAAACCTTATATTGTATACATATTAAAAATAAAATAATAATAGATTTAGCAAAACAAATCTTTAAATGTTAAATATCATATACCTAACTAATTTAGATAATCATAATATATTTGTTTACATATCTAGTATTTAAAAATATATTAGATACAAATTAAAATAAGATATTAATAAATTATCAAACAACCTTAAATATTAAATATGTTTTGTTAAAACAACCATACTAATATTATCTATTTAGTTACGAAACTAATGTTAGACAAATAAATATTATATGTATAGCAATTTAAGATATTAATCAAATAGTAAACAAACATAAAGCCTAATAATATACTTATTTAACAAACTTGGAAAACCATAACTATAACAAACTGAAAGTAATCAAAATAATATATTCTATTTTAACTAGAAAGTATTAAACTCCAACTTAAAATAATAATAATAATAATAATATAACAAAATCCAATACATTCAAAAGAAAAGACAAAACTTACGATCGGGCTAGGGTATTGCAGAGACTCTAAGTCTTCTTTCTTGCTTTTGTATAAGATACGGATATGATTGGTCATTGTACAGAATTGTATTACAACTGGGGACCTTCATGAATAACCCTGACGCAATGGGAATGAGATGACTTTTCAACTGAATACCTAGGCACCTAACTCCAGTTCCATAATATTTAACAAGAAGCTTGTAGTCCAGTGCATGTGTAAACAACATAGAGACATTGTGTGTTCTGTTATTTCCCAGACACAGGCAGGTTGCATCAGTTGCCTAATCACTATCATGTGAGAATTTGAAATTGAATGTTGCCCAAGATAGTTCAGAAAGTGGAAAAATTGTTCTGTAATATGATTTCACTGGAACCTCATGGTAGCAATTTGTTGTAATTTCCATAGAGACCAATTATTAACAAATATTGCTCATTGTCTATGGTAAAAGAATTAAAATTATCACTTCAATGCGAAATGAAGATGTACCAAATTAGCGCCAGCCAACATCCAACGGCAAATATCCACCATGACTAGACACCTATATTCGTAATCTTGTAGGCTCGGTGGTCCGTAGATGTAAACAATCAAATACGGAACGGGCATAGGTGTAACCATATCCATATCAAGTAGTCATAAGCGAATACGGATATGGACAGTTATCAGAAATGGAAAAATACAATCCGTAATTGATAAAAATCAGATACGGATATAAAAAGAATATTGGAAAAAATATGCCTAATAAAGTCAAAAATTACTATTTTTGTTCTCAGATATGGATACGGAACGGATATAGGTGTTAGCATATCGTAACCGGTAGCTATTGTCGAATGCTGAATTGTGATACGGATACGGTCGGAAATGAAAATTACTATCCGTATTTGATAGAATTATAGAAATCGGATAAGGATATGGAGTCGGCTCCGATTATCCGTTTCCGTTTACATCCATACAGTACCCTTTGTTAGATCATTTACACAACTCATAGCACCTGTTGAGGCTAAACTTATATGAAAAAGTGTGACCTTGAACATCATTGGATCAAATTGACAACTCAGAAAAGAATGTCACAATGTCAGAGAGATATTTACTAATAGTAATGAAGTACACAAGAGAATGCGCCATCCCATTCAAACCCAGTACAATATCTCAAGATAATTCCCCGTTCCTTTAACTGGATGAAAGGTATTCCCATTACATTGAGACGTGCCATCATGAACTCCAAATTGTTTGATGAATTACTCTCTCTATTCCTGAAACTCATCGCCCCTTGAAATTGAGTGATCTTCCCTAAATCTGGTAGGGGTTCAGAACAATTGTTCTCCGTCCTCCCTGTGTGTACAAGGTTGAACTGTATGTCATATTTGTTCCATAGGGTTCCTTGCCTCTGACCTAAACATTATTTGGTATGATTAGGCAGTAGAGGATGATTGAGGTATGATGTAATTGTAATTCAAGAGAATACAAGAATCAATCACTACAAATATTTCTTGACTAACTGTCGAAAGTAAAGCTTTATAGAAGCTACAGGCCATTTGCCTTTTATATATGGATGTTAGATTCTAGAAGTACACGGCTCGCAAAAATATTGAGCATTTTCAAGATTAGAAAAGACAACGCTTCAGGGGTAAGAGATACAAAAAGGTAAAATAAGAAAGGAAATTGGAATTTGTAAAGTTTTTTGTGAAGACTGACCATGTGATCCTCCAATGGTGAAGTTGATATTCCAGCAGCTTATTGATGGTTCGCAGCACCCCTGGTAGAGCAAACATTGGGCAATGGACGAGAAGAAAGGAACAAGTAAAATAATAATATCTGTGAAGCTAATGTTAGTAAAACAAATTATTTTTGTGCTCAACCTGATATTTAGGGTTTAGAAGAAGTGTGTGTGTGTGTGTGAGAGATAGAGAGAGAGTAATTGGGGGAAATGAAATTGGATAGATTGGCCTAAACCTAATCCTCCTCTTTATATAGGTAAAACCATTTTGTTATTACACCCCTATTAAGTATTTAATTACATATAATAAACCCATATACACTACGGGTATTCTAACCCCCCCCTCAAGTTGGAGCATACATATCAAACATGCCCAGCTTGTTACAGATAAACTGCATTCTGTTTCTTCTTAAGGGCTTTGTGAATAAATCTGCTAACTGATGAGCAGATTGAACATAGTAAGTATTGATGATCTCATATTCAACTTTCTCCCTCACGAAGTGGCAATCCACCTCAATGTGCTTCGTTCGCTCATGGAACACAGGATTAGAGGCAATATAGATTGCAGCCTTATTATCACAATATAGTCGCATAGAAAAGTGGGCTCAAAACCAATCTCTCCCAGCAAAAGTGAATCCATACAAACTCACAAGTGGTATTTGTCATGGTCCGGTACTCGGACTCGGCGCTGGAGCGGAACACTACACTTTGCTTATTACTCTTCCAAGAGATCAAACTACCTTCTACAAACACCCAATATCCTGTAGTAGATCTGTGATCAGGTGAAAATCCGACCCAATCTGCATTAATGAACCCTGCTACTCGAGAATGTTCATAATCCGAGCACAATAGACCCTTCCTTAGAGCATTCTTCAAATAGCGAAGTATTCGAATCACGTATCCTAATGAGTCACTCGAGGATCGGCCATGAATTGACTCACAATGCTAAATGGGTATGAGATATCATGCCGAAGTGAGATAATTCAACTTACCGACCAACCGTTGGTATCTTCCGGGATCTTGAACTGAGTTGCCTTGTCCCGGAAGCATTTTAGTATTAGCATCCATTGGAACCGCTATAGGTTTGCACCCTAACATCCATATTTCAATCAGCATATTAAGTACATACTTCCGCTTTGAGATGTAGATGCCATCCTTCGACCGAGTAACATCGATACCTAAAAAATATTTAAGGCTCGCAAGGTCCTTAGTCTGAAACTTTGTTTGAAGGTGGTGCTTAAGCTATGCAATACCAGCCGCATCATAGCCAGTAATCACTATGTTATCGACATATACCACCAAAAGAATGGGAAGGCCATTGGTGTTATTAAAGTAGAACATTAAATGGTCATGTGCACACTGTCTGAGGCCAAACAAAATAACCATCTCAGTAAATTTCCCAAATCACACTCAAAGAGACCGTTTCAAGCCGACAATGACTTCTTCAATCGGCAAACTAGACTAGACTCCCCCTGAGCAACAAAATCAGGTGGTTGCTCCATATAGACCTCCTCGACCAAAAATCCGTGAAGAAATGTTCACATCAAGTTGATGCAATGGCCAATGATAGGTAACTGCAAGAGACATAAGAAGACGAACAGAAGTCATCTTGACCACCGGAGAAAGGGTCTCCTCATAATAAATGTCGTAAGTCTGAATACCTTTTGGCAACCAAACGTGCTTTCAAACGAAAAAGGATCCCATCAGGGTGAAGCTTCACAGTGTATACTCAGCGGCACCCTACAGCCTTCTTCCCTGCCGGAAAAGAAACTAGATCCTACGTCTGATTCAGTTTGAGGGTAAGCATTTCATCAATCATAGGCTCGGCCCACCCTTCCCTTTATGAGACAAAACATCAGAAAGAGACTTGGATAGAGCATGAAAGTCAAAAGAAGAGATAAATGCTCGACATGCCGAAGATAAGTGAGAAGTGGACATATGATGAGCTAAAAGATGAGAAGTGCAGCTCCGGGTGCCTTTCCGTAAGGCAATAGGATATCAATGTGCCTCTGGTCGAGTTGGAGACTCGAGAAGCTTGGCAGCAGGAGCTGGGGGAGCAGCAGTTGGACGTTCCATTTGAGCATAAACTCTCATAACAGAAGGTGGAAGGCCCAATGGTGGTGAATCAGGAATCAGTTCAATAATATGAACTGTATGGATGATTTCCAAAACAGGAGGTGGAGTATCAGCTGTCGCAGATGGAGTGTCATCAAAAGCTAAAACATGTGAAATGTCTAAGGAAAAATCACTATTCAAATCCAGCGATGTGTGTCTAAGCAAAGGGTAGATTCATGAAAGGTTACATGAGATAAACCGGCAACGTAACACAGGACTGTAACATCGATACCCTCTGAGTCTAAAAGTAACCAAAAGAAACCCACTTGATAGCCTTAGGGTCTAGTTTAAAGCCTCTCGATTGAAGATCGTGAACAAAGTACACACATCCAAAAGCCCTAGGAGGTATAAAAAATGTAATGGCCGAGAGAAACAAAACAGAGTGAGGAACTAACACATCTAATACAGACGAAGGCATACGGTTTATCAAGTAATTAACAGTAAGTATCGCATCTCCCAATAATGCTTAGGCACCCGCATATGAAACAAGAGAGTACGAGTAACTTCCAAAATGTGCCTATTTTGTTGAGGAGTATAAGGGCAAGATAATTCGTGGATAATACCAATTTTCTCCATGTATTCTCTAAAAGGTGCACTAAAATATTCGTGTGCATTGTCGCTCCTAAGAGTACCAATGCTGACTCTAAATTGATTCTTGATTTCGGAGCAAAAATTTTGAAAATGAGAAAATACCGCATTTCTAGATTTCATCAAGTATAACCATGAGACTCGAGAAAAGTCGTCAATAAATGTAATGAAATAACGAAAACCCTATGTGCAATAACTGGACATGGCCCCCAAACATCTGAATGCACTAATTGAAAAGCATTGTCAACCCTTTCATTAACATGAGAGGGATAGCTTGGGCGATAATGTTTACCCATCTCACATGATTCACATTCTAGAGTAGATAAAGAACCAAGAGATGGAATTATCCTCTTCAATATTTGTAAGGAAGGGTGACCAAAACGGCAATGAGTATCAAAGGCTGATAAAAGGCTCGAGGTTGGACAGACTATATAGCGTGGGTGCTCGTCAAGATGGTACAACCCATCAAACTCTGTCTCAGTGTCAATCGTTCGATTCGTCCTAAGCTCCTAAAAAACACATCCTTCAAGAGAAAAGATGGCACTACAATTCAATTGTCGATTCAGTTGACTAATAGAAAGCATGTTAAAGGGAAATCGATAAAAGCATAACACAGAAGTCGGAGGTAATTGTGATGTAGTTATAACTGAACTCATTCCTTTTATAGAAAAGTTAGTACCATTTGCTAAAGTTACCGGATGGGTCCAGATTCTTGCTTATATGAAGACAAAATATTTTGCTTCCCTGTCATGTGATCGGTAGCTCCAATATCAATAACCCAAGGACGTGGAGCATGTGTCGGCGAGAGACAAGATATATGATCATCTCTTTCCTTAATCAAATCTGAAGTGAGTGAGGACAAAAGAAAACGAAGTCTCTGTATTGCGTCATTTATCAATACTCCTTCTAAAATAGGAGAAGACACAACTGACGTCATCATCATAGCTACTCGTAAACACCAAAGGTGAAAAATACTTCTCAATCAATCTATTGAACACCTGATCAGAGTGGCTTAAATTCACCAGTTTCAACAACCAAATAATAAGAAATAGGTTTTCAAAGATCCAGCCCAAAGAATCGTAATTGATCTCTTAAGATCCAACTACCGATCTAATAACAATCTCCAGCCTTCTCAAGCTACAAGTTCAAAATCAATCACGATCTCCGAAAGCAAAATAATGAGAAGGAATAGCAAGATCATCACAAATAAAGATGATAATGAAGGGGTAACTAGTATCGTAGACGAGAAAATTTAAAAGGAACAACTCTTTGAGGCAACGGCTCTCGGAATCATCGGAATCAAGACAACTCTTGAAATAATACCTGTATCTTCAAACGAGCTTGAATCCACACACCAAAAGAAAGAAATCTCATAAGATATTACCCAAATATAACCAAGAATGCCAACCAACCAAAGAAAGATTTACAAAGATTCCACCCCAAAAGTCGTGATCGATCTCCCAAGATCGGATCAACGATCAATAACCACAACTAACACCTCAACGCAATCAAGCGGATCCGATCACGCGCTCTGATAACCCAATCGTCTCAATAACACAATCCATCAAGAAAATTGAATAAACTACAACTCGTAACATCATCGTCAAATGAATTGACTTGGGGCCTTATTCCAACTCAAAAGCGGGCCAAATCAAGCTCAAGACTCCATTCAGTCAATTTATCGAACATCTTGAGAGCCTCAAGCCAAAAACACCATTGAATCAATTTATCAAACACCTAAAGAGCCATAATCCAACTCACATGAGGTAAAGAAGAGGCAAATTGGTTGTTGTTGGCTTGGGAAGGAGGCATCGGTGAAAGAAGGGATCTATATGTTCACGGGGCTGTAGCAGTGCTGTTCACGGTGCTGTAGTAGCTACTGTTTATGGGTACTGTAGCAGCAGGTTGTTGATGCCGGACGGCTAGCAGTGGCGGTTTGATGGTGGCTCGGATACCATGATATTTAGGGTTTAGAAGAGGTGTGTAAGAGAGAGAGAGTAATTAAGGGAAATGAAATTGGATAGATTGGCATAAGCCTAATCCTCATTTTTATATAGGCAAAACTATTTTGCTATTACACTCCTATTAAGCATCTAATTACATATAATAAACACATGTACACTGTGGGTATTCTAACACAACAAAACTAAAATTATAGGGTATGATTCCATTGCATATAATTATCATATAGAAAACCAAATAATGATATCTTAAGAAACTGACTAGACCAAATTCTTAGAAGGCAAATATAACTTGCATCTTTCCGAAAACTTCCTGGCAAGATCATAACTTGATGATGGTGTTGGGTTTGGATTAAAAGACAAACTATCGGCTTATTAGCACTGATTTTTATCACAATCATTTTGTTGAATGCTAAGCTCCTCTTGGAAGATGGGAGGAATAGATTTATAAATAACATCTCAATGCTACCATATGACATACGAAGAGCTTCTACCAAAAGCTTAAATAATGATTGCATCTTAATAATTTAGTCATTAGGAAGTGTGGGTATTAATGCAGTCTCCAAGAACAAGAACATCAAGCCTTTTATCCCAAAACTTTGGGGTCGGCTGTATGAATATGTTTCTTCCATTCTGCTTTGTTAAGGGCGGACCCCTCGGTTAAATTAACCATTAACAGATTGTTCCTAATTGCCTCTATCCATGTTCTTTTAAGTTTTACCCCTGCCTCTAGTTGCATCATTAGCTACAATTTTGTCACTTTTCTAACTAGGGCATTTAGTAGATCTACATTCCAAATGTCCAAACCATATCAATCAGCTTTCTTTCATCATATCCTTTATGGAAGCGACCTTCAACTTGTTACGAATAGACTCGTTCCTTATCCTACCATTTAGTGTATTACCAGACATCCATCTCAACATTCTCGTTTCAACCGTACTCATTTTATGGACATGTTTCTCATGCAATCTCCATATTCGTATATTATGTGTCAAGGTAAACATGGATATGTTTTCTCAATCATAGTGGCATAGACGGAGTAACATATTGTTTGTGCAACAGTAACATAAAACTGAGACTTAGATGAAATTTGCGGTAAGCTGTCTTATATTTTATGTACATTAGATCATCAATAAAGTAGAATGGTTGGAGAAATCTTTAACAATCCCCTGTACTCTATGCTAAAGTAATACCTGGATGCATATTGCTTGTATAATAAAATAGCCCCAAACTGGAGCATCTTGACATATGAAACGAACATATAAAAATATATCTTTCTATAGAGGTTACTGGTCCCTGTCAAAACTAACTATAACCAAATTTAATTCAAGGGTGCAAAAGAAAGGAAAATCATTACTTCATAATCATTCATATTGGGTCATCTATGAAACAAAGTACAGAGAACTGAAAGGAGTTGCTTAAGTATTTGCATATGTGTGTCAACCTAATACCAATCTTGAATAAGCTACAGGCTAATGCTCGTTTGAAGTGAGGCCAGTCATGAATTTTATCTTATCAATTATGCAAACCTAATTTTTCGTTAAAGCACTTTAAGCTCAGCATTCAAGGTGGCAATGGGGGAAAACAAAAATATTGAAATATTAAAGGGACGCTAGGTAACAACAAATATACGAACCTTGAAGACTCGCCATATTCAAATGTTGTATCAAGAATTCCATCTTTAGAAAATATGTCTGTTGGCAATGGCGAACTTGAAGACTCTTTGGTTTCTCCACAATTATTATCATCAAACTCTAAAAGGGGGCATGTGCTCTCTAATTTGGCCTCAAGAAGAGAGAGCGTGGCGTCTAAATGCAATATTCTCCTTCAAACATCATATAAATAATTGTTTACTAATAATAATTATAATAAGAATAATACATTGAATATTTAGTTCTTGTTCTTACTTTAATTCCAAAAAATTTAATATAAAATGTTGTATTTCATTCTTATCTACTTTATTATTGTTAGCATTCACCATTATTCTCTTCTTGCTTATTATTGTTGCAGCCATAAACAAGTATAAAAAGCCTTAGATCAGCAATATATTTCATGGTTATTTGCTGCATCAAATAATACAACAATGTCAAACCACCAGCTCAAAATAGTTTAACTTTGTAGTGCAATAATGATAAATGGAAGCGTTTGAGGAAGCGTACAAGATTTCAATAAATTTAATGAGGTACTTCGATTATAATGACATGATTACGTAGAAGTATGGTCAGAGATATAGAACTTTTGATAAAAAATTGAATTTTCCCACAACAATTCAATGATAGACATTAGATTCCACAAACAGTAAAATGTAACTTAAGTTCTACATAAAATTGGAAACAACTCATGTAAATTGATTACCTTTACAAGAAGCAAATAATTCTAACTTCTACGTAAGACATGGGTTGGAGCTCAAGTTCATCAAATTTAAGCTTAAGATCGTTTTCTAAATTGCATCATGAGCTAATAATCCTTATTCCACCATATCAATTACTTCTCACGGCTTTGCATTATCCTACCACAAAGATCTTATCTAAATACAAAAAGCTTCAAACTTGTCTAAAAATTAAACCCAAATGAGCGATTCCCCCCAAAACCTAGAGAATGAAATTGAAGTGATTGTACCTGTGGAGCTGAGAGAGCTTGTGCTCGCAGATGGAGGAGAAGGAGTTGAGGAAGCGGGCAGTGTTTCCGATGAAGATGTTGACCTAAATTTATGATCAACAACAACAACAACAACAAAAAGGGAATTGATTGGAACTAGGGTTTAAAGAATGATCTAGCTTTGATTGAGAGAAAAATTATACGAACGAGATAAAGGGTGCGTTGATCTGAGATGGAGAGAGCTGCGGAGTCATGGCCATCGTCGACATCTTCTTCTCGTTGCTGTTGTTGTTGAACTGGAGAAGAGAAACGAGGAGGCATAGCTGATGCTGATGCTCTCCACGCCATTGCCGATGATTCTTCAACTCTCGCTTGCTACTGCTAGTTTAGCTTTTGTTGCATATATCACCCCTTATGTTTGTGTTTATCTCGTGTACCAATTATCATTTCTCGACTTTGCTTTTTACATTATGGCTGCTCCTCCGAGCTTACTTAACAATCATCAAGTAAACCCCTCAACTACCAGAGGAGCCTTTGCCTAAGGGACATTCCCATTTGGTGAGAGTTCTTGGATTCGAAACCTTTCACTTGTGACAAAAGGATTTTCAACCAATCATGTGAGAAAACTCTAATACGTCTAAAGCCACCAACCCTACCGGCTCTTGCAAAAAAAGGAAAAGGTGTATAATTTCACCTGATTAGGCCTATTGAGCTTATTTGGTTTCAAAAGTAAATGCCGACTTTATTATTATAACTAGAAGTCTTTAAATGATGTCATTAATCAACAAAATAGAAAATAACAAAATTTCAATAGACAAAGTTGATCATTGGAGATGTCCACATTATCCGTCACACAAAACAAAAATAAGGAAATGAAAAGTAAACAGCCTTCCCCTCTCTCTCTCTCACATTCATTACACATTCTTTCTTATGCTCAAAAACCAAAAAAATGCATGACTTATAAATTTCTACATAAACCCTTTTATATCTTTGTTATTTTGCATAACTTATAAATTTCTCAATTCTAATATCATCATTTACCGTGTTTATTTAATTTAAATTTAGAAAAACTATTGATATTTTAAGAAATTTTCATGAAACGACAAGAATAAAAATTTCTGCGGATGTCTTCGGTGGCTGTTCAAAATATTCACACGTGCATCGCACGGGCAAAAATACTAGTGTGCTAATAAACCGAACAAGTAGTAACCAACGAAAAGCAGAAGCGGTTTATGTATAATTAATCTTTTATGTATTTCATTACACACCAATTATATCTTTAGTATCATAATTTCATGTATTGTGAAGTTTGATATGGTGGAATTTTAGTTTGAGATAGGCCAGCATTCACGTGTGATGCATATGTAACGTATGTTAACATCATAGACAAAAGATTTGAGAATGTTTCACAAGAATTTCAGCTAAAATAATAAATATTTTCAAAGAATTTTATCTAAGCTAATAAACATTTTTAATGACTTGTAGTAGATATATTTAAAGATTCTATAAAATTCTAAAAGCTGGATTTTTTTTTCCTTAACATTATTTTTATAGAAATTATGAATTGATGAGGTGGAATGCTCTTAAGAGCAAAAAAGGGGGCAAAAGAAAAGGAATCTCATTTTTCTATAAATTAGTATATCAATTGTCTAAAGTTGTTGGTGTGTCCCCTAAGTTTCTATCTAGTATAATAAAAGAGATCTCATATAGCGTCATTGCTAGATTGTTTCATTTATGGCAAACGGTGTTGTCACTGGGTTTTCTCATTTCAAAGAGTAATTTCCTCCACATGTCCAGTTGGTCACAAAGGTTATTTCGTCATCGATTAAAGCAAAAGCTAGATGTTCCCTTTCGCTAAACTACACGTAAATACTTAGGGTTTCACTGATTTCACGGATAAATATCTAAGTTTTCATGAGTTGCACATAAATACCTATCTTTGGCCCAAGCATTAATAAAAAAATGAAAGTAATGGCAATGGCAAAATAACTGTTACACCAGCTTCATATATCACGCATAGGCAGTTAAGTACAAACGAATTAAAAAGTTGGGTATTTATCTGCTACTCATACATTTATTTGTCAAAACGATAAAACCTTTGGTATTTATGTGCAATTTAGCCGTCCCTTTTCATCAAATTCCTTTTAGTTTCCTAAAATTGCAAAAGTTATTTCTTATTAAAAACAATAAGATGAACTTTTCATTTTCTATACAAGGCTGCATTGAAAAATGTTGGATATAGTGTTGCCCTCAAGTCAATTACTGTAATTGCAGGTAGGCGATTATGATAATTGAGGGAGAACATATACATGTAGAACAGCCTTACCCGAAATGACAGTATACTATCTGGTTTGTCTTTATCATTGAAGCGTATGCGTTTTACTTCTTATTATATGTGGCTAATACATAACGATGAAGCCCGTAGGATTCTTGCTTGACTACCAGTATTATGATGGTAATCATATATACGCGAGAGCTGGGTAGTCTATAACCACATCCTTAAATGTCCCTAGTCAAGGGAGTATCGAGACCGGGTATCAATATTCCGAAATACACCGGTGTATACGTTTCTAGACCCCGACGAGGGACGGTGACCGGTCTCACGACCCATTGGTGTTGTGTCATCTAAGATAGTATACAGGTGCTCACTGAAGGTGAGTACACCGGACGGATTCACCGTGAACTTCTAAATAGTATTATATCTATCGTCAGATAGAAGTTCTCTAGTGGCATGAGTACAGATTAGTTTTTTGACTTGAGATTGTCATTTGTCTCGTGTGAATTCTCACTGTACTTAGATTACCACTCTACCACGGTTCAAAGGAGTCGTGCAAACAGTTTTTAGTTGGGTACAGTCCCGAGCTACATGGAGGCAGTGAGCGATTGTCAACGATCCGTCTCTCCTGATATTAGGAGTCGATGTCGCGCTGTGTTCGGTTGCCCATCACCCTAAATCCATGGCCACGGTGGATGAGATTTACTGATAGCAGTTCAGTAGTCTCTCGGTCGGTGATGAGTTTGACTCCGGCACGATTTATCGGGTTATTAGGAGTCTGACGTTATCCACTCCTAGACCCGGTATGTGATACTCTTAGACGAAAAGACCGGACTGTATGGAGATTGTCACATTCAGTCTCATTAGGGTACGGACGGACTTGATTGTCGATCTCCCTTTCGACATATACCCAGATAGCTGTTACGTACAGCTAGTGCGCTGGCATGCTTGTAGTTATGGATTTATCCAGCAACTCACTGCCAGCGTATTGTCGAGTATTTAGAGTCCCGCATAGAGAGTTTTCCCGGTTCAGACGATATGATGTAGATGACGTATGTTGATACATGCAGGGGTTCGATTAAATACGTGTACAGGCTACACGGATTTTAATCGGACGGTTGATAATACAAGCCGGCTTAGGATTAAGCCGGATTATTAAATCAAATTTTGATTTAATAATTTATATATATATATGTATATATTATATTCCAGTATCATTGTTCACTATTCATTTTCTCTCTCTTGGCTATTCGTATTTTGATACGAATACGCGTATGTGTATTTCGATACGTATACCGGGTTGTATTCCTTATTTATACGGAATATCTTCTAGATGGAGGACACCTCATTTGTGAATATTCATTTATGAATATTCAAGGAAATGAGGTGGATGGTGGGGTGGCTCGTTGAGGACATGTAGAGAGTGATGGCTTCATTTGTTTATTACAAAATGGCTGTGATGTTTTATTTGATGGTTAAAAAATATATTTGATGGTTAAAAGATATATTACGAATACGGGAACTTGATTCTCTCACAGGTTACTCATCCGTGGGTGCGCTCCTTAGTGAGTAATGCTGTATGTCCTTTTTAGGAATGGCTTCATATATTTTTTTAACCATCAAATAAAATATCACAACCATCTTCTAATAAACAGATGAAGTCATCCCTCTCCACATATCCTCAACCATACTCAAAGCTATCTCACCCTCCACCTCATTTTCTTAAATATTCATAAATGAATATTTACAAATGAGGTGTCCTCCTTCTAGAAAGTATTCCATATAAATACGGAATACAGTCCGGTATACATATCAAAATACATATACGTGTATCCGTATAAAAATACGAATAGCCAAGAGAGAGAAAATGAATAGTGAATAATAATAATATATATTTAAAATATACATATATATTATTAAATCAAAACTTGATTTAATAATCCGGCTTAATTCTAAGCTGGCTTGTATTATCAACCGTCCGATTAAAATCCGTGTAGTCTGTACATGTATTTATCGGACCCCTGTATATACCAACATACGTCATCCACATCATATCACCTAAACCGGGAAAACCCTATATGTGGGACTCTAAAGACTCGACAATACACTGGTAGTGAGTTATTAGATAAATCCATAACCATAAGCACGCCAGCGCCACTAGCTGTACATAACGGCTACCCTGGTATATATGCCGAAAGGGAAGTCGACAGTCAAGTCCGTCCGTACCCTACTGAGCCTGAATGTGACAATCTCCGTACAGTCCGGTCTCTTCGTCTAAGAGTACCGCATACCGGGTCTAAGGGGTGGATAACGTCATATCTCTAATAACCCGATAAGTCATGTCAGAGTCAAGTTCATCACCAACCGAGAAACTGTTGAACTGCTATCAGTAAATCTCATCCACCGTGGCCACGGATTTAGAGTGATGGCTAACCGAATACAGCGCGGCATCGGCTTCTAATACCAGGAGAGACGAATCCCTGAAAATCGCTCACTGCCTCCATATAGCTCGGGACTGTACCTAACTAAAACCCGTTTGCACAACCCTTTTGAGTCATGGTAGGGTAGTAATCTAAGTACAATGGGAACTTATAGACACACTTTTTACAACCAATCAAATGGCGCCGTTGCCGGAGAAACGGTCGTAATATTTTTCTTGTTATTCGTGTTGATTTCTAATATAAAACCAGAAAAAATAAAAATAGAAATAAAAAAACAACATTTTGTATTTTGAACGATTTTTGTGCGAGTTTTGCGAGAAATCTGGAGCAGTTGGAGTGAACCAACAGAGATTCTGAGATTGTCAAATAGGAGCAGATGAGTATTGGAGTGTAGTGCTAAAATTTGAAGGGAAGATCTCATCAGACGACGGCGGAACCGCGGTCCAAAGTATCTTTTGGCGGCGGAAGCGTGGCCACCTTAGGGAGTTGAGCTCCCAAAATATTTTGGTATTATTCTATCGTCTTTCTCTCTTCTCTAAACCTCCAATAAACTGTTTTTACCTGCAGGATTCTTTGCAAATAGCGTCGCTAAAATTTTTTTTGCGTGTTTTAGATTTTGGTTTGTTTTGCATATTTAAAACGGACATTAAGAGGCAAGAAATCCAAATTCAGATTAAGTGGGGATTTCTGTTGGATATGTATGCCCTAGAGGCAATTATTGTATATGTATACATGTGGATGTTTGGACATATATATGTACAGGAAAATCTTGCTCGATATGATAGTATGCTATCTGGTTTGTCTTTATCTTAACATGTGTGTATTTTACTTAGTATTTCATATATTATATACATGTTGATAAAGCCCGTAGGATCCTTACTTGACTACCAGCGTTGTGATGGCAATCATACTTATGGGAGCTGGGTAGTCGATAAGCACATCCTTAAATATCGCCAGTCATGGGAGTATTGAGACAGGGCATCGATACTCCAGAGTAGACTGGTGTATACGTTTCGAGACCCCGAAGTTAGGCGATGGTTGGTCCCGCAGCTATTGGTCTTTGGCACCTAAGATCGTATACATGTGCTCACCGGGGGTGAGTACACTGGACAGACTCGCCGAGAACTGGCTAGATGGTATTATACCAATCGTCAGATATAAGTTCTCTAGTGACATGAATGCAGATAGTCTGTCAACCTGAGGTTGTCATTTGTCTCGTGTGAGTTCCCACTGTGATTTGATTACTACCCTACCACGGCTCTACAGAGTCGTGCAAACAGGTTTTAGTTGGGTATAGTCCCGAGCAACATGGAGGCAGTGAACGATTGTCGGGGATTCGTCTCTCCCGGTATAGGGAGTCGATGTCGCACTGTGTTTGATTGGCCAACACCATAAGTCCCTGGTCTGGGCGGATTGAGAATTACTGATAGGTAGATCAATAGATTCTCGGATGGTCTTGAGCCACATCGACACGACTTGTCAGGTTATTAGGGGTTTGACATTTTCCACCCTAGACCCGGCATGCGATACTCTCAGACGAACAGACTGGACTGTACGGAGATTGTCACGGACTGGCTCAGTAGGAGTTCAGACGAGTTTGCTCGTCGGCCTTTTTTTCGACAGGTACCTGGGTAGCCATTACGTACAGCTAGTGTCACTGACGTGCTTGTGGTTAAACCCACTGCCAGCCTACTGTCGAGTCTTTAGAGTCCCACACAGAGGGTTTCCCTGGTTCAGGCGAAACGATGTAGAGGCCATATGGTTTTACGTGCAGGGTTTCGATCATATACGTGTACTAGCCACACGTATTTTTCATTGGACGGATAATACAAGCGGGCTTAGGATTAAGCCGCATTCTAGTATTATAATATTGGATTATTTTCATCTCTTGGTATTCGTGGTACGAATACGGGTATGTATATACGGTGAGGGGTATTCTTGTAATTTCACAAGAGTGCTTCTAGAAGAAGACGCCTCATTTGTGATAAATCCATTATGTTTAAATGGATAATGAGATGGAGGTATGATATGTATTTTAAGCATGGCTACATGAGATGACTCGCTCATTTGGATAATTATTGAAGCATGTCACATTATTTTATAGTGTAAAATGATATGCTTGATATTATCACTTAGCCATTCTGGCAATCATTCTCACTTGAACACTCTCTTTCCTCTTTGGCTCTCTTCTTCTTCCTAAAACCCTAAACACTCTCATGAGTTGAGAAACCTAGGGTTAATGAGATAAATTAGACCAATAAATATTCTCTATATCTCCTAAGCTATCTAGATTAGCAAATTAGACACTTTAGCTACCTCAAGTTTAAGGTTGGAGCTTGAACTATAAACTCTCGGGTGGATCGTCTTCGACATGAGGAGACCGACGACCAAGCTCGATCCCAGAGGACAAGGAGCTCAAGAAGAGGAAAATAAGACCCGAAGGACTTGGTTCATATAGGTATAATCACTTCATAGTAGATTAGTACCTATGCAAGTTTTTGTTATGTAGGGCTTAAGGTAGATCTTGAGATTAGTCAGTGTTGCAAGCTTTAAAAATCGTTTTTTAAAATTCTGCCTCTCTACGGACCCAGTAGAGTATGCGACACCGCCTAACATGGTATCATAGCCACTCCATAAGCCTTAGATAACTCGTAGCGACGTTAGAAATCCGCCGTTTTTGTCGCGCACGAACTGCCGACAAAAACAGTTCCAAAAACTGATGTTTTGAGATGTTTGCACACCCCGCGGGATCACGGTTTGAACCGAGAAGATGCGGGGTGGAGCATAGGCACCCCGGGGATACCTCGAGGGGGACCATAGGCTATGCCCACCCCCCAAGACCACCACAAGGCGGCCTTGAGGGGTGGTGACCCGAGAGCACCCTATATGGGTGCTTTCGGGTCTGCCAACCCGAGGGGGACACTTCAAGGTAGCCCATATAGGTGGGTATCCTCCTGAGATCCCCTAGTCGATAGTTAATTTTACCCTCTTTGCCTCTACGAAGATTCAGACGGGTTTCGAGTTCGTTTCGACTCCTGGATTGGCTTAAAACTGTTGTTTTTAGAACTTTAGCTCACTGATTTTTTATGGTTTTGGAAATTGGTTTCGTTTGCTGATTGCGTGCGGAATTCTAATATCGTAGGTTTCTTTACCTGCTTCTGTGATGCGTACCTGTGTTGTTTAACGTCTTCTAATCGCTATACGTCGATTAGAAGGGGTTGAGCGCATCTAATTTGTCTGTGATATTTGTTGTGATATCTTTGAGATGGATTTGTTGGATTTTCGTGATGGATGGAATATTGTGCAATGTTTGTAGTACAGTTTTGATTAATTTGTGTATTCATTATTGCGGGGCGACCGTCCGACTTGTGGATTGTCGTTTCTGCCGTGTTGTATATTCATTTATTGGGCACGGCCGGGTTGAGGTCGATATCACCACTGTATATATATTTCTTTTCTGTACTAGTATTACCCCGCGGCGGAGTGCTCGAGTGGCCGGGTTCTAAAGGGAAATGGGCCTCCATCTCATGGCATTGAGATCGGAGTGCTTTACTCTAGGATTGACGGGCTACTCGCCGCACTTGTAGGGAGTATAGGATGACCCACGGAGGAGCGCTCAAGTTACCGGATTCCGAGAAGCGTTTGGTGGCCCATTCACCTTGTTGATTGGGGTTGCCTCTCTTCAAGAATTGGAGGATAACTTGTCGTGCTCATAGGGATCTTGTCGGGGCCCGGTTCTTGTTCACGGAGCAAAGTGCCACACAGAACAAAGTGACACGCTAAGTGTCGTGTTAAGTGGGTGGGGGCCACCTCTTGAATCCGTGGGGGCCACCTCTTGAGTCCGTGGGACCCACTGTAGAACAATAGGGACTCTTCGGAATACATTCCGAAAGAGAGCAGATCTGTACTATAAATGGAATGATACCTCTCTTCAATACAGAGGCGCCTTTTAAGTGAACCAGCACTACAGGAGCTTGAGAACTCCGTAGTTAAGCGTGCTTGAGCCGGGAAAGTTCTGGAATGGGTGACCTTCTGGAAAGTAGCCCCTGGTCGGGTCTGGTTCGTCCCGAAGGACAAAACCGTGCGGCTTCGGCCAGAGCGGACAATACTCTCTATATTGGAGGTGGGGCATGACATAATGGTATCAGAGCTGGTCCCTCAATAGTAGGTCTGTGGTTCGAGGACGAACCATTGTTCAAAGGTGGGGAGAATGTCGGGACCCGGTTCTTGTTCACGGAGCAAAGTGCCACACGGAACAAAGTGACACGCCAAGTATCGTGTTAAGTGGGTGGGGGCCACCTCTTGAGTCCGTGGGACCCACTGTAGAACAATGGGGACTCTTCGGAATACATTCCGAAAGAGGGCAGATCTGTACTATAAATGGAATGATACCACTCTTCAATACAGAGGCGCTTTTTAAGTGAAACAGCACTACAGGAGCTTGAGAACTCCGTAGTTAAGCGTGCTTGAGCCGGGGAAGTTCTGGGATGGGTGACCTCCTGGGAAGTAGCCCCTAGTCGGGTCTGGTTCGCCCCGAAGGACAAAACCGTGCGGTTTCGGCTAGAGCGGACAATACTATCTGTATTGGGGGTGGGGCATGACAGATCTTGCTTATACATTGTACAGACTATCCACACGACAAGGGAACGTCGGGTTTCATTTGTGGCTCGAATGAAACCCGGGGCTCCAAGTTTATCTGCTTTTCCATGTTGCTTATCGTTTATCTGTGATGTTGCTTATATCATACCTGGGACGAATGTTATATATATATATATATATATATATATATATATATATATATATATATATATATATTAGTAGATGTTGTAAATGTTTTGCATCCGCGCTAGTCCAGCCTCCGCTCTGCCGTTAGTTAAGTAACCTAACGGTGCATGACGGGGCTCCGTGGCGAATGTAGATGGCATACACATACATTGTATTTTCGTTCTTTTCTGCTGTGATAGGTTTTAATTTATGGGATCACATTAATTTTGATTAATACAAGGAAAATAAACCTAAAAGTCCGAAAAAATTTCAAAAAACTATAGTTGTATTCTTTCGCTTTACATAGTGGTATTCGTTTAGGAATATCCAACACCTAATTCTAGGAGGCAAGAGCCTAGATCCCTTCACGGGGAGTGACCTCTTGAGAAAAAGTTTATGTTATTATAGATTACTCGGTTTTCTTCAAAACCACTAGTTTTCAAAAGCGGAGCCTAAACTACTCTTTTTCAAAACTTCTCGATTCCTTCAACGATATCAAGTTCATTACGTTAAAGGTTTTCACCAAAAACCAGCCGTAGCCCTCCGTCATTTCCTATAAGTAATACTTAGTATTCGTCTTACGTTTGTTGACTGTGTCAAGGCGTAGTGTACGGTAGCTAAGTACTGCTTATTTGTAGCATACGATGCGATTGGTTAGGACAGTCGTGTAACCTTGTTGACCGTGTCAAGGGTTATGCGGATGGGTTTAACGCAATCAAGATAATGACTGGTTGAACTTGACTAGGACCTTTTGATTTGTTGACCGTGTCAAGGTCACTAGGGTCTTAGGGGCAAAAACTATATCGGGAGTTTCAAATATACAGGAAACTTGCTAATGTTGCATACCATCTGGAGTGTGGTGACTAGAGTGGCTTCCATCTAGGTTATCACACAATGATAGTTGGGTCCCGATCCTACTGTGAGTATCCGCTACTCTTCGGGAGAATTTTTCACTTTGCAATTAGCTAATCAAGTAGGTGTCTAGAAAGGTGTTAACGGGGCTATGCCTTTGGGAAAACGAGGTTATTTAATTGGGTCCGTGCGAAAGCACGAGGGGCTCCCTTCGAAATACTATCACTGGCCTGGCCGAAAGATAAGTGAACTTGTAGGGTGCGATTAATCCTGACTAATTATTCTTTTAGGGTTTGAAGAAGAATTTGAGGAAATAGTGGGAGCCATCATGTTTAGATAAAATAATAACCAATCTAAACTTGCAAGAGCGCACACTGAGTGTTTTCTTTTCTCTCTCTCCAGGTAGCAACCATGTCACGCCTTAATCAAGATAATAATATGTATGACTTGACCGACTCTGATTCTTATTCGAGGCTGGGGAACGTCGGTTCGGTTCTAACTTGTGACGTATGTTATGAGCTTGAGCAAAAGAAAGAAGATTGCATGAATTCCTTGATGACCCTAACGAAGAAGAAGCATACTATTGCATCTTCTTCAGGTGTTCTTGTTATTGAGAACTATTTTACGGTTAGTCCTACCTCATGGATACTAGATACCGGATCAGGATCTTATATCTTTAATTTATTACGGGACTGAGGAAAAGTAGGATGGTTGGACCTGGTGATATGTCCCTCAGAGTAAGGAACGGAGCACAAGTTGATACTGTTGCCGTCGGTGAATATCACCTAGTATTGCCAAGCGGCAATACTATGATTTTGAACAACTGCTACTATGTATCTTCCATGCTTTACAACATCATATCAGTTTCTTTACTCGATAAAAATGGATACAACTTTGTTCTAGATAGAAATATCATGAACATTTACCTTAATCAGGTATTGGTTGCAGAAGGTACACTGAGTAATGGTATCTATGTTCTAAATCAAAACACAGTTTTCAATATACAAAACACACGCAAGAGGAAGAGTTCAGATTCAAATGAAACCTATTTGTGGCATTGTAGACTTGGTCATATCAATGAGAAAAGACTATCTAAGTTGCATAGGGATGGATATCTGAATCCGTTCGAATTTTCATCCTATGAAACCTGTCAGTCTTGTCTCAAAAGAAAGAAGACCAAATCTCCGTTCACCGGACACGGAGAAGAGCAACAGAGCTCTCGGGACTCATACACAGTGATGTATGTGGTCTAATGTCCATACATGCAAAGGGTGGGTTCTCATACATCATAACATTCACTAATGATCTCTCTAGGTTCGGATATGTGTATCTTTTGAAACACAAATCTAAAGCTTTTGAGAAATTCAAAGAATATAGAAACGAAGTAGAGAACCAGACTGGTAAAAGTATCAAGATCCTCCGATCTGATAGAGGAGGGGAGTACTTTGTCACATCCCGTAATTTAGCACGTGACCGGCACTTAAATTACGCAACGTCTAAAGGCGTGACGTAAATCAAGTAAGCCGAAGCCCAGAAAATGTAAACCTTTTTGCGGAAAATAGTGGGGGTGCAGTTTTAAAATAAAGGTATAATGAATCATGTTTTCCTTGAAATGCAACGCTAATGAAACATGAAAATGCAAGTGGATTATACTAGAGTTGAAAACATGTTTCATCTTTAAAAATTTGGGCAGCACCTCCTTTGTATATTTTGATCCAAAAACATATACACAACAATATATAGGCATCCCCAAGCGGGAGCTGGCTCTTCGCCAACTGGCAGAATCACAACTACGCAATAACATATATACGACGCCCAACGACGAAGAATCAACCCAGAAAGAACAAATAAAGAAAGCAAGACATCAAAACTCAAGAAAAGCGAGCATAACCCATCGCTCTAAGTCTCGCACAACCAAGTCTGGCTAGGTCTACCAATATACAATGTCTAGCCTCTGATTGGATTGATCTGATATGATGGAGTTTATCTAGATACAACGGAATATATAAAGTACGAGAGTGGGTACGATCCAACATGTGTCCCACCTACTAAAGCAAAGCACCCTGGAAGAAGCTGTGTGCCAGCAATACCGCAACTGATCCCAAGCGGTCAAACCTGCAAGAACTGTGGCACAATTCGGGTGAGTTGCCAACTCGTGAGTAGAAAACATCAGCAAGTAGAATTCGAATAAAACAACAATTTCCTAGGTCACTATATCCTGAAGGTAATACTATGATATCTAGGATGGCTAAGTACGCATATATGTCAACAATCAAGTCAATACAATGACATATAAAAATAAACATCTGACATCATATGCATGTGGATATCATCCACGTGTCCATCAACGACACAAACAATATTATGGAACCTGAGTGTCCCACACCGACACTCGAACATCATGAAAACATAAGCATGTCTATATATATGAGGATATAAACCACGTGTGTCCATCAACGACACATCAAAATCATGGAACCTGAGTGTCCAACATCGACACTCAAAACATCATGAAAAACCGTGTCCAGTATCGACACGTAAATCCTCATATCTTAGGCGCCGTATACTCAGATCGGCTCTCATATCTATCTCATCTCAGGCGCCGCATCCTCAGATCGGTCCTCATATCCATCTCATATCATAACTCCAAAACGGTATCCTCCGGATATCCGTCGAGTTCTATACAAGCACCGGTAGGTAGTGCTCCCCTACCAGGCTCACCGCCTAACAATACGAATCTTCTTGCCCCGGGTACCTCACCGGGTCCACCATGTACCCGCAGACGGTGCCTACCGCTCCTCGAATCGGGTATACTCACTGCTCAGAACCGAGAAAACTCATGGTGGACTCCTCGAAATATCATATCAAGAGAAACCGCATTTTTAAAACAATACACAATTTCCTTTGAAATTAAACCGCGGTTCTTAAATCCAGAGATCTCATAAAAACGGTATCTCAATGCATATAACCATAAAATACGATGTATGCAACATAGAGTGGTAATATGAGCATATCGGGTATATCATGTAAGCATATAACCGTAAGGTACGATGTATGCAACATAGAATAGTAATATGAGCATATCGGGTATATCATGTAAGTATATAACCATAAGGTACGATGTATGCAACATAGAGTAGTAATATGAGTATATCGGGTATATCATGTAAGCATGTCAAGTGATAGTACTGAACAATGAATGCACTTTTACTTTAAGATTAATATCATGATAGGGCAGTTCTCCTGTGTAAATGGCACGACAATTCTACTGTATAAGTGACATGACAATTACCGATGAAGAATGTGTGAGTCGAAAAATCTGTGTATGTGTAATATGCGCATCAACGGTAATTGTGCAGGTGTACTAGCAAATGATATCATATAGCATTAAATACCGGCACGTGGTATATACATCACGAGGGGTAATATCCTACACAACAGGAACAATAAATAGGTGTATCTATCTACACAAGAATCATATAGTCACTTTTTAAACGGTACACATCGTCGTTTTGAAAATAGGTATGGTTCAGGTGGCAATCTTTATATCAGCGATCCCGTCTCATAACATCCGATATGACAATAATCATCGATCATCATTCTCAAATCACTAGCGCGGATCAATCATCCGGTACATCTCATCGCATACGGTAATCCATCGTACGGGGTCATCAAACAGAATAGGGAATCTATCGACCTAAACAATAATGAGGGTACGGATCTAAAGTCTCGTACGACATATTACTCATTATACTCATAAATATACACATATATCTCAAATCACATTTGTATAAACGTCATATCTTATTAATTTCGCCACACCTCAATCTCAATCTCGTGTCGTGTTTATCGATCTCGATCTCATATCCTATCATCATCAACCCATACTTATCATTTTTCAATTCATACTTATCATGATTCACTTCTCATTTCATATTTTCATATATCGATCCGAGTCATCTATATCTACATCATGTTATCTATTATACCCATATTATATTATTAATAACCATTAGTGCCAACATCTATCATATTATCTTTACTAAATCCTATAATCATGTCCTTAAGTCCATAGCGTATCCTTTATCAAATTATAACGTAAAACACAATCTTCCATATCAATGATTGCGGGGGTGCTATCCATCCGACTTCCCCCGTAGATATAAATCTACTCACATGCTAAATTCCTCGCTTAGCCGAAGTCGATGTGCTTCGTCGTCTCGGAAGTCCACACGAAGTACCTACAATTAATACACAATCGAAATGCAAACACAATCAATATCCGAAAATCGATACGGCATATGGATTGTCTATAGATTAGAACCTATAGCCTACGCATGCAAAAACAACCAAACAACCCTCGTCCGTTGACGTACAAACGTCCAACGACGGAATCAAATCCAAATATAAAAACCAAGAATTCACATATCGGAAAACATTAGCCCAAGCACTCGCAAACAACTCCCAGATTTTGGCTCAGGTAAATGGGAACTAAACAAGCAAGTACAAGGGATAGGTTATAGGGTAAGTGAGCTACAGGCAAAACCTCTACACCAAAGCCAATAGGGGGTCCGGCGACATCATGAAATAATCCGGCCTCGCCGTCCATGTCAAGGCTTTTTGGGTTCGTATTTTGGTGGTGGTCTTCTAATGGTCTATCTAGATTAATGGACTTGCTTGATTTTCTTAAAAATTCCCCAGATAGCTCCAGATACCCTGTAGGCCTTTAGATTTCTGTTTCCCCCAATCAGAGCAAAGCTCTGTTCAAAATTCGAATTTTGAAATGAAGCAACGCTTCAGAAGCAGCGCCAAGTGCGCTGCACCCTAAGCAGCGCACCACGTGCAAAGCTCCAACGGTGGGGAAATCCCAATCTTGTTAAAAACAAGAAGATTGCCTTCTGTAAATCAGAAGCCCTTGGATCAAAAATCCAACGGTGGGGAAATCCCCAAATCAATTGGAGAAAAGATCTCATTAACTGATTGAACAAATCAGCTTGCCCTATAAAAATGCCCCTAGACTTCAAGTCTCAGATGTACAGAAACAAATAGAGGAACCCCTCCATAAACTTTGAGAAAATCTCAGAAAGAAGAGCCAAGCTCTCGATAGAAGAACAACTTTTCTTCAAGGTAAAAGAACAGAGAGATGAAATCATCTCATATTAAAAAGAAGAATTCACTTCTTTCTTTAAGATCATAGATCCACAAGACCAAAGTCTTTCACAAAGAGATCAAAGAATCTCATCATAAAATAAAAAGAAGAACATAATTCTTCTCACAGATCATAGATCTATAAGACTAAGGTATTTTATACAAAGAGATCATGAACATCTCATTATAAAAAGGGGGGAGAATAATTCAATTCTCTTAAGGATCACAGATCCATAAAGTCAAAGCCTTTCATCAATACAAGAGATTGAAGCATCTCCTATAAAGTAAGAACTTTTGTTCTTAGAATCTTGTGACAAAGCCTCTTATAAACGAGAATTTATTTCTCGGATCATAAAGTTAATCAGTTAGCGCTTTGCGCTCATTAAATAGCGCTTTGCGCTCTTGGACTGGCGCACAGCGCCAAGCGCACCACGTGCCCCTCACGTGTGCGCCGCTGAACAAATAGAGCCTTAGCGCTCATAAAATAGCACTCTGCGCTTAAGACTGGCGCACTGCGCTCATAGACTGGCGCTCAACGCTAAGCGCACCATGTGCTCCCCACGTGTGCGCCACTGAACAAATAGCGCTTTGCGCTCATAAACTGGCGCAATGCGTCCATCATCAGGCGCTTAGCGCCAAGCGCGCCATGTGCTCCTCACGTGTGCGCTACCCAGCAGAAGCGCTCTGTGCTCTTTGAATGGCGCAAAGCGCCAAGCGCACCACGTGCTCTTCACATGTGCGCTGATAGAACATAAATTGTTCTTTAATAAGCCCCAGAGCTATGATGAATGATCAGCATTCAACAAGAGACAGAAACACTGTTAGAATCCAAATCAATGCTCAGCATTGTTAAAAGGGCCAAGCCCAAATAAATGCTCAACAGCCCAAAATAAATGTTAAACATTTTAACTTGATTGGACTTAGCCCAAGATTGGCCATAAGTTCTTAATTCGGATCAACTGAGCCCATATGCTTATTAATCTTTTTGATCTTAGTCCTACATTGGACTACAGATCTCTCAACCAAAATTGGTTCGAGGGTACATATCTTCACTTCTCTGATATTTGTCGTTGTAATCCTTCAACGTCTTCAGAGAGGTGACGGGTCCCGAGAACCAGACATCCCATGGACTGTGGGGTCCTTAAACCCACGGACTATGATGTCCTTAACCTTGGACCGTAATGTCCTTAAACTAACAATCGACCGCAATGTCCTTAAACTAAACAATAGAGCCCAAATGCTTTTTTGTTGGATCTAAACGATATCGTTAAGTTGATTTTAGTTTGAAATTAGACTAACGTATCCTTAACATACGTTTAAGTTGATCTTAGTCTCAAATGAGATTAATGTATCCTTAAACCCAACCCCAAACCCAAATCTAAGAAAATACGGATTTGGAATAATCCACGCCCTACAGGCGACAACATAAATTAGTCTCCGTATACAATCCACGGGCAACCAAAAACAAAACAAACACACCCGACACGAAGTGACCATCTGGAGAAGGAGAAAGTGGTTACCGCGATGCGGTAGCGTAATTAACTGCAGGGGCTTACGCCTGCAGGGAAGAGTGTCCCCACAATCAAAAACCCCTCAACGAGGGGGAATCTGACGAAGTCTGCTATATCGGCCGCATCCGTTTAAACCTTCGATATATGGTGTCATAAATCAACTTGGCATCTTCGGAAAGATGGACAGATAGCACCAATTAGCATCTGCCCCCAAATTCAGGCAAGACGAACCTACGCGGTTTCGTCTCTGTGTTCGGCGGAGAACAGATTCTGGCATGCCCGGTGGGACCTCTTCCTCTTTCCACTTCACACTTTGTGTGTCGTGTTCGCGAACGAATTGCGGTTTAATATGGTTGCCCTTGGGTTCGAGATACTAAGATTTGGTTTTGCTCTCGTGCAGAAAAAGAATATCAATGGCCTCTAACTGCTCCAGCTGCAACTGCAACTCCCGTTCCGCCTCATCTGGAGGTGTGACCTACGGGCCCCAAGCGGCCCCCCTTTTCACAATGCCAGTGGAGCAGGTAACTCAATCCACCACTGGACTATTCTTTGGGACCATGCTCCCACTAATGAGCTTCAACGCCCCTATACCATTGCAAGAAGCTCCGAAGAGCTCGTTCTTTAATCGGCTCACAACTACTGCGGCCCCTCTCAGCGGGTCGTCCAGCTCCAACGCCTCAGTTTTTGACTGACTGGGCTAAAGCTCATGTGGGCCCATGAAGAAGCCTGCGATACCAGAAAGGGTTATTCCAAAAAGGATAGCCATTCCTGCTCTCGAAGTCGTCAAAGCGGCTTCTCCTGCCAAAGGGTCGGTCTTCACAAGACTGACTGTTTCAGCTCCCGTTTCAGGCGAAATCGTCAATGTTGCTTCACCTGCTCGAAAGTCTGCTTTCGATAGGTTGGCCATCCCTACTCAGCGGACGTCAGTCTTCAACAGGTTGACAGCGACAACTTCTGACCAACACAGGGGGCATGAGGAAGTCACCCCTACAGCTGAGACAATCCCAACGGCTCGACACGCTCGACACGCCACTGGTGCCGAGTAAGGAAGGCTGGGGGCAACTCTGTAACACCCGAGTTCATTCATACCAATTCCAGTTCTCGTATTTCTTTATTCGTGATATTCTTGATTTAACGTATTGTGGGTGCGAATGGTATTTTACACTTTACATTGCATTTGACCCGACCCGCTTGCTTGAACCTGTTTGATTCTTATTTATAGATTATCTTGACTTGTTGCATGGACACGTGCATCTCATGATTAGTTCATATAGGCATTTTACCTGGTATTGCATCTTTTATCATATAACATTTTAGATCACAGAAAATAATTTAAAATTGCATTTCATAACCTGCATGATACCCCTAATCCCGTGGTAGCATCCGCACATCTTGTTCTCGTCCCGTTCAGTGAAACGGACGTGTTTGGATGGCTACGCGCACGTGCGTGCATCCATTCTTGGGGGTATGCATTTTCTTTAACTGGGCTTTCATTTTGAAATTTGGAAGTCGCATATATTTTCAATATTTTAAATCTGATTTTTTAGACCCGACCCGGATGTGTTTTGGAATAGGTTTGCATTTTGCCAAAATCTCAAAACGGACTAATATTATATTCTAATATTTTTCAAACCATTAACAATCTTTAAAACAAACAAAATATATTTTATTATAATAAATCTTTATTATAACTGATTCTCTCTCTCTCCTGACCCTCTCTCTCCTCTCGCCTGCTCTTTCTCTCTCACAATTCTCTCTCTCTCTCTTTATATATATATATATTTATATAATTCTTTTATATATTATTTTTAACCTTAAAATTTGCGCACGTCTCTCTCTCTCCCTCTCTCTTCTTCTTCTTCTTCTTCCTCATTTATTTTTTTCTCTCTCGCCTCCGTCTCCCTCCTCGTGGCCGCGCTCGACCCACACCGCACGTCTCGCTCGTCCTTCGCCGCCTAACCCACGTCGTCACCTTCCTCTCCTACTTGACCTTACCTCCCTCTCGCTCCTCTCGTCTCCCCGACGAACTTGCGACCCCGCACCCATGAACCCTAACTCTAGAACCCATCGTTGCCCTCACCGCCGACCATCCTCGTCGGCCTCTCCTCATCACCTACACCGCCTCCATATCCTCCTCTTCTTCCTCAACTCTCCTTTCCCCAAGCCCTTCCCTGCACACCCAAGTCTACACCCGACCCTCCATCGCCTCTTCGCCGGCAACCCCTCACCGTCGCCCCCGTACCCTCGCAGCCATCCTCATTTCACTGCCATCATCACCACCATCTCGACCACCTCCTAACATCACCTCTTCCCTGCAACCGAAACCCATCAACACGACCCCTACAGGAACCCCGCCTGCACTTCCTACCTCACCGGAACCGCGACCTCTTCGGCCTTCGTCCTCATGACCACCTTCTCCTCCCTCTACTCTCTCTGTAAACCTTTACCGCCTCCCCTAACTGGGCAGGAACCCTGCACACCTTTGCCCCGACATCAGGAAACCCGCGAACCCCATTGCCGGTGACCCGTCGACGTTATCACCCTCTCTGTCCTTACCTCTTTCCCTAGGCACCACACCAGAAAACCCAGAAGCAGCCCTCTTCTTCTCTCCCTTTCCTTTTCTTCTTCTTCGTTTTCTTTTCTTTCTTTTCTTGATCGTGTTCTTTCCGGTGATCGCCGGAGCCGCTGCCGCTGATCCGGGCGACCCTGTAGACACCCCTATCCAGCGTGGTCCGTTCTCGCATTGCTTGGTTCAGCCCCGTGTGCACCATGTGTGCATTGCTACATTTGCCGATATTGGGCGCTGCGTGCGCATCCCGTATCGTGATCCGATCGAGGCAAGTGAAACTTGCTACATGCTATTCATAATATTTTATATTTATTTGATTACATGTTAAACCTATAGATTTAATCCAATGTCTCATGTTACATTTTAACATTCGATGTCCATTTTATCATTTTAGATTCATAACTCGGAACATACCATGTTGCATTTTGATTTACTATACCTAGTACCCATATCCGTATTTCAATCACACAATAATTATTTACATAGCCCTTAGTACCCTTTTAAATAGTTTATAATGTTTCAAACACCCGTTTGCATCCATCTTGTCTAGTATACATATTATTGCATCAATAGATCACTTGAATGTATAACATTGAAATATTCACATTCCACATTTGATAGAGTGTAGTTTAATTAGTATTGGAACTTAAACTATAACCCTAATCATAACTGTGCATCTTTATACCTTAATCTGTACCTGATTGCATTTCACATTACAATGTTCCAGTTTATTGTTCTATTAGGACCCATGCTTGTTTTGTATACCCATGCTAATGTTAGTTTGATTATGAGCACCCACATGACATCTTGTGCACACCGACATGACTTGTTACACCTACTACTTGACACGACATGGTACCGTGCACCTCTCGACATGACATGATATCTATATACTACCTGGCTTGATCTGATGTACCATGGCTTTACCTGTTACCTGATCTTGTGTCTAATGCCAACAAACCTGATTTGTTGTCCTTACGGACAGTTCCTGTTGTCTATCCAGACAAACCTGTACCTGCATGATCCTGTGTTAGCATTAGCTCTAGATTATTTAATACTTGACTTGAACACATATAACTTGGGGGTATAGGGAAATCAATGATGAAACTTAACTTGTAACTCGACAGTTCTCTACCTTTTCTGATCAGTCTTACGGGCTAGGCCAGCCCCGGGGTGATGCTGCTGACATCACTCGTCATTACCTATCACCCTTTTACTGCCTTGCGGCACGTCTCGGATTCAGCCCGAGAGTCATAGACCGTGATCCCGGGCACGCACGGGATACTATTGAGTTACATCGATGATTCATTAAATTGATTTCAAAGACTTGAGAGTGGTTAACCCAATAGACCAGTTTAGATTACTCACTGCACACTACCTTTCACTGCCCTGATTTATATTGCTGTTGCACCTGTTTAACCATTTATACTCATACCTGCATGTATTGCTACCCCTGTTTATAGTATTACTTGATATTATGACGCACTGACGTCTGGGTTTTGCATGGCCCAGATACTCTACCTTGTTGCAGACTGATCAGGAGTACTACCGCTGTTAGATCGAGCGGTGAGGATCCTGTTGGTATCCAGTTTACTTTCCAGGTGTTTTATTTATTGGCTCTTTTGCTTCGCATATTATATTATTTCTTGACTCGTTTATTCTGGCTCATGGACATGTACTAGATAGTTTAGTTTACTTTCCTGTTCTTGATATCTCTACAGCCGTAATGTGACTGTGGAGGGATTTTTCCTATCCACAGGTAGCATGGTTGGCTATGTCACGTGCCTATCTTAGCGTACTCTGGGAAGCGGGGCGTGACATGGTTTGTTTGGTATCAGAGACATAGGATATAGGTTAATCGAGTTTGCTTCTTTTGTAGTTGGGTATTGGACCCAATACACGAATCAGAATACTCGTGATTAGGAACATGTCCTGCCACCTTGTTATCGTGATTCTTGAATCATATCTTTCTCTTATCCTTTGCCTTGACGATATGCAAACCATTTTGCATCTCGACTTGAAACCTTTTTGGTTCTCTATTGTTTCTCTCTGTTTCTTGATTCTGATACTAGGATTTGGGCGACTTGAGTGGAGTTATGTGATTGTAACTATGAACTGCAGCATGGTTATAATGCGGTACTCTCTTTAAGTAACTTGCAATTCTAGTTTTGATTCATTTTCTTGTTTCATGATCGTTACATTACCTTGCTTCTCTCGGTTTCATTGCTTACCAGTTCTTGTTTCATCGCCAGCTTGAATCATGTTTACCGTGCTTAATCCTCTTCAGAATCTTGACTTCGGATGAAGTCATCTCGGTATCTTACTTGTTCATGTTTTCCCTGCGTTAGAATTTTTCAATTCTGGTGCATCCCTTTGTTTGTTGTTGTCTTGGGAATGGATTTTCACGGCACTTTCCACGCTCATATTGATTTTAAGGAAATGAAAAGTGATTCTCCAGATTCTCGGACATCCGAAGCTTGTTTTGCTGGAGGAAGCAGTTCTGTCGGGCCAGTCGAGTTTAGGGCTAGGCCGACAAACAATGTTCTTTCGTCGATGGAAAATGATAAGGAAGAAGCGCCGGCTATATTTCGAGAGTTCATAGACGTGTTCGAGGACATCTCGGGTTTACCGCCAAACGAGATGTGGAGTTCGTGATTGATCTTGTTCCTGGTGCAGCGCCAATCTCAAGGGCGTATTATCCCAATGGCACCAGTGGAGTTGGAAGAAGTTAAGAAGCAGGTTACTGAATTACTTGAGAAGGGTTGGATTCGCAGCAGTAACTCGCCTTGGGGAGCTCCAGTTCTTCTAGTAAAGAAGAAAGATGGCACAATGAGGATGTGCATCGATTATCGAGAATTAAATCGGGTGACTATTAATAACAAGTACCCGATCCCTCGCATTGGCGAATTATTCGAGCAACTCAGTGGCGCGAGGGTATTCTCGAAGCTGGATTTGCGATCCGGATATCATCAGGTCCGAGTTAAATCAGAAGATATTGCAAGACCGCGTTCCGAACTCAGTATGGATATTACGAGTATTTAGTGATGCCCTTCGGAGTAACGAATGCACCGGCGATATTTATGGACTTGATGAACCGAATCTCTTCACCATTCTTGGACCATTTTAGAGTGGTGTTCATTGATGATATTCTGGTTTACTCGAGGAGTATTGAAGAGCATGCAGAACACTTGAAGATCGCACTGCGGACATTGAGGCAAGAAAGATTGTATGCGAAGATGAGCAAGTACGAGTTTTGGCTTGAGGAAGTGAAGTTTTTGGGGCATGTCGTGTCTGGAGATGGAATCGTCGTTGATCCCGAAAAGATTACAGCAGTTCGAGATTGGCCGATTCCGAAGAATGTTGCGGAGATAAGAAGCTTTCTTGGACTTGCCGAGTATTACTGAAGGTTCGTGGAGAACTTTTATCATCTGGCGGAGCCGTTGACTAAGCTTACGCGCAAACAGGTACCATTTGTGTGGACGGATAAGTGTGCGTCAGCCTTTGAGACGTTGAAGCAGAGATTGATAACTACTCCTATTCTGACCGTGCAAGACAGTTCCGGAGGATTGGTGATTCATAACGACGCATCTGAGAAAGGATTGGGATGTGTTTGATGCAGTATGGAAAGGTTATAGCTTACGCGTCGAGACAGTTGAAGACCCATGAGAAGAATTGCCCAACTCCTGACTTGGAGCTAGCAGCTGTGATGTTCGCTTTGAAGATTTGGAGACACTACTTATTGGGCGTAAGGGTCGAAGTATTCACCGATCACAAAAGCCTGGAGTATGTGTTCACACAGAAGGAGCTTAGTATGAGACGGCGTAGATGGTTGGAGCTGATGGCTGACTACGATCTTGATCTTGAATACCATCCGGGGAAAGTTAATGTTGTGCCGGATGCGCTTAGTCGGTTGCCAGCAATTCAGATGTTGGCTGCACAGAAGGAACTTATTGAAAACTTTCGGAGATTTGATTTGGAAGTTGTGCTACCGCATTCTTCGGGACAGTTGATGCAGCTGCAAGTACGGCTGTCGTTGATCGAGAATATTAAAGCCGCGCAGTTACATGACCCTGATTGCAGAAGTTTCGAGAACAGGTTGAAGCTGGATTTCAAACGGACTTATTAATTCATGAAGATGGTTCACTGCGTTATGGTAGCCGTTTGTGTGTGCCAAAGGGAAATATTCGCGAAGAACTTATGAGGGAGGCGCACAGTTCAGCATATTCCATACATCCAGAAGGCACGAAGATGTACCGAGATTTACGACAACATCTTTGGTGGGAAGGTATGAAACGGGAGATTGCCCGCTTGTAGCAAGGTGCTTGGTGTGTCAACAAGTTAAGGCTGAACATCAAAGGGTGCTGGTTTATTGCAACCACTTCCGATTCCTCAATGGAAGTGGGAATATATAACCATAGATTTCGTGACGGCTCTACCGAGGAGTCCGAATGGCAACAATGCAGTTGGGTGATTGACCAAGGTGGCTCATTTCATACCATTTCGAGTTGGTCAGTCAACGGAAGTGTTAGCGGAACGGTACATACAAGAGATTGTAAGATTGCATGGAGTACCGGTGAGCATCGTGTCCGACCGTAACACCCGTTTCTTATCACACTTTTGGAGGAGCTTACAGGAAAGTTTGGGGACGCGATTGAAGTTTAGCACAGCCTATTATCCTCAGACCGATGGCCAGTCGGAGAGAACGATCCAAAATCTTGAAGACATGTTGAGAACTTGCATGTTAGACTTCAAGGGTTCATGGGAGGATCATCTACTTTTGGTGGAATTTTCGTACAACAACAGTTTCCAGGTGACTATTCAGATGTCTCCATTCGAAGCTTTATATGGTCACAAGTGTCGTTCACCTGGTTGTTGGGACGATGTTGGAACGAAAATTGTTGGGACCGGATTTGATCGTGCAGATAGTTGAGAAGTTAACACTATCCGGAATCATATGAAGGCAGCACAAAATCGGCGAAAGAGTTAGGACGATACATCGAGAAGACCTCTAGAGTTTGCTGTTGGTGATCTTGTATTCTTGAAGATATCACCCATTAGAGGGGTGATTCGTTTCGGAAGTCGAGGAAAGCTTAGTCCTCGATTCGTTGGACCTTTGAGATTTTGGAGCGTGTTGAAGAAGTGGCGTATCGATTGGCGTTACCGCAACCCTTGGCGAATGTTCATGACATGTTTCACGTATCTCAACTCTGTAAGTATGTTCGAGATGAAACACATGTGTTGGATCATTCGGAGCCGACTGTACGTGAAGATTTGACTTTTGAGGAACGACCGACGTCGATTGTGGATCGAAGGAAAAGGGTTCTTAAGAACAAAGTTATCCCTCTTGTACTTGTTTCTTGGGAAAATCACTCGCATGGAGAATCAACTTGGGAACGAGAAGATATAATTCGACAGAAGTTTCCACATCTATTCTTGTAGCGTGTTGATTGCTTATCCTTTCTTGTTCTTGGAATTTCGAGGACGAAATTCTTTTTGTAGTTGGGTATAATGTAACACCCGAGTTCATTCATACCAATTCCAGTTCTCGTATTTCTTTATTCGTGATATTCTTGATTTAACGTATTGTGGGTGCGAATGGTATTTTACACTTTACAATGCATTCGACCCGACCCGCTTGCTTGAACCTGTTTTATTCTTATTTATAAATTACCTTGACTTGTTGCATGGACACGTGCATCTCATGATTATTTCATACAGACATTTTACCTGGTATTGCATCTTTTATCATATAATATTTTAGGTCACAGAAAATAATTTAAAATTGCATTTCATAACCTGCATGATACCCCTAACCCCGTGGTAGCATCCGCACATCTTGTTCTCGTCCCGTTCAGTGAAACAGACGTGTTTGGATGGCTACGCGCACGTGCGTGCATCCATTCTTGGGGGTATACATTTTCTTTAACTGGGGTTTCATTTCGAAATTTGGAAGTCGCATATATTTTCAATATTTTAAATCTGAATTTTTAGACCCGACTCGGGCGTGTTTTAGAGTAGGTTTGTATTTTGCCAAAATCTCAAAACGGACAAATATTATATTCTAATATTTTTCAAACCATTAACAATCTTTAAAACAAACAAAATATATTTTATTATAATAAATCATTATTATAACTGATTCTCTCTCTCTCCTGACCCTCTCTCTCCTCTCGCCTGCTCTTTCTCTCTCACAATTCTCTCTCTCTCTCTCTTTATTTATATATATATATATATAATTCTTTTATATATTATTTTTAACCATAAAATTTGCGCACGTCTCTCTCTCTCTTCTTCTTCCTCATTTATTTTTTTCTCTCCCGCCTCCGTCTCCCTCCTCGTGGACGCGCTCGACCCACGTCGCGCGTCTCGCTCGTCCGTCGCCGCCTAACCCACGTCGTCACCTTCCTCTCCTACTTGACCTTACCTCCCTCTCGCTCCTCTCGTCTCCCCGACGAACCTGCGACCCCGCACCCATGAACCCTAACTCTAGAACCCATCGTTGCCATCACCACCGACCATCCTAGTCGGCCTCCCCTCATCACCTACACCGCCTCCATATCCTCCTCCTCTTCCTCAACTCTCCTTTCCCCAAGCCCTTCCCTACACACCCAAGTCTACACCCGACCCTCCATACCAAAGGCTTGCGCTTTTTCTGAAGCGTCCGACCTGTCTTCAGTCCTTGCCGATTGAGTGTATCCAGCTACCCTTCTTTAAAGTCCGCCTTTTTGCCGGCGACCCCTCACCGTCGCCCCCGTACCCTCGCCACCACCCTCATTTCACTGCCATCATCACCACCATCTCGACCACCTCCTAACATCACCTCTTCCCTGCAACCGAAACCCATCAACACGACCCCTACAGGAACCCCGCCTGCACTTCCTACCTCTCCGGAACTGCGACTTCCTCGGCCTTCGTCCTCATGACCACCTTCTCCTCCCTCTACTCTCTCTGTAAACCTTTACCGCCTCCCCTAACTGGGTAGGAACCCTGCACACCTTTGCCCCGACATCAGGAAACCCGCAAACCCCATTACCGGTGACCCGTCGACGTTATCACCCTCTCTGTCCTTACCTCTTTCCCTAGACACCACACCAGAAAACCCAGAAGCAGCCCTCTACTTCTCTCCCTTTCCTTTTCTTCTTCTTCTTTTTCTTTTCTTTCTTTTCTTGATCGTGTTCTTTCCGGTGATCGCCGGAGCCGCTGCCGCTGATCCGGGCGACCCTGCAGACATCCCTATCCAGCGTGGTCCATTTCTGCATTGCTTGGTTCAGCCCCGTGTGCACCGTGTGTGCAATGCTACATTTGCCGATATTGGGCGCTGCGTGCGCATCCCGTATCGTGATCCGATCGAGGCAAGTGAAACTTGCTACATGCTATTCATAATATTTTATATTTATTTGATTACATGTTAAACCTATAGATTTAATCCAATGTCTCATGTTACATTTTAACATTCGATGTCCATTTTATCATTTTAGATTCATAACTCGGAACATACCATGTTGCATTTTGATTTACTATACCTAGTACCCATATCCGTATTCCAATCACACAATAATTATTTACATAGCCCTTAGTACCCTTTTAAATAGTTTATAATGTTTCAAACACCCATTTGCATCCATCTTGTCTAGTATACATATTATTGCATCAATAGATCACTTGAATGTATAACATTGAAATATTCGCATTCCGCATTTGATAGAGTGTAGTTTAATTAGTATTGGAATTTAAACTGTAACCCTAATCATAACTGTGCATCTTTATACCTTAATCTGTACCTGATTGCATTTCACATTACAATTTTCCAGTTTATTGTTCTATTAGTACCCATACTTGTTTTGTATACCCATGCTTATGTTAGTTTGATTATGAGCACTCACATGACATCTTGTGCACCCCTACATGACTTGTTACACCTACTACTTGACACGACATGGTATCGTGCACCTCTCGACATGACATGATACCTATATACTACCTGGCTTGATCTGATGTACCATGGCTTTACCTGTTACCTGATCTTGTATCTAATGCCAACAAACCTGACTTGTTGTCCTTACGGACAGTTCCTGTTGTCTATCCAGACAAAACTGTACCTGCCTGATCCTGTGTTGGCATTAGCTCTAGATTATTTAATACTTGACTTGAACACATATAACTTGGGGGTATGGGGAAATCAATGATGAAACCTAACTTGTAGCTCGACAGTTCTCTACCTTTTCTGATCAGTCTTACGGGCTAGGCCAGCCCCGGGGTGATGCTGCTGACATCACTCGTCATTACCTACCACCCTTTTACTGCCTTGCGGCACGTCTCGGATTCAGCCTGAGAGTCATAGACCGTGATCCCGGACACGCACGGGATACTATTGAGTTACATCGATGATTCATCAAATTGATTTCAAAGACTTGAGAGTGGTTAACCCAATAGACCAGTTTAGATTACTCACTGCACACTACCTTTCACTGCCCTGATTTATATTGCTGTTGCACATGTTTTACCATTTATACTCATACATGCATGTATTGCTACCCCTGTTTATAGTATTGCTTGATATTATGACGCACTGATGTCTGGGTTTTGCATGGCCCAGATACTCTACCTTGTTGCAGACTGATCAGGAGTACTGCCGCTGTTAGATCGAGCGGTGAGGATCCTGTTGGTATCCAGTTTTACTTCCCAGGTGTTTTATTTATTGGCTCTTTTGCTTTCGCATATTATATTATTTCTTGACTCGTTTATTCTGGCTCATGGACATGTACTAGATAGTTTAGTTTACTTTCCTGTTCTTGATATCTCTACAGCCGTAATGTGACTGTGGAGGGATTTTTCCTATCCACAGGTAGCATGGTTGGCTATGTCGTGTGCCTATCTTAGCATACTCTGGGAAGCGGGGCGTGACAAACTCTCCTTCCGGGCTGACTCCGCCGGCTCCAACGGTGGAAATCGATGCTGTTGTTCCAACTGGGAACAGCTTTGAACCGCTAAGGAGGGTGCACAAAAACTCTCCGACTGCCGTGCTGAAGAGATCTCCTCTACCCTTGGAGAATGCTACTAAGGTGAAGCTAGAGCGGCCCCTTTAGCGGCTATCCTCTAAAATTTACAAGCGACAGGTCCAGGATTCGGTGATTGATCAAGATTACTCTCGCCGACAGAAAAAGGTGAAAGTTCAGCGAGAAGACGACCATCCTGTCAAGCTACAAAAGGCGACAGCTACTTGGGTGCCCACTGCAGCGTCCCCCCAACTTCGACCGCCCACAAGAGGAGAAGGCCGGAGAAAATCCCTGCGTGTGCGACGAATCGCAAGACCACTGAATCCAAATGCCCCAAGGCTGGGGGCATGGTGGTGCATACCGTCTATATGGCATCCGGAAAAGAGGATAACTGTATCTCCACAGGTCATAGACCGCTTACGCGATCAGTGACTAAGGCTCAGGAGCAGCAACAACAAAAGTTCCAAGAAATGCTAATAGCCATGGCCGCACTTACGGGACCGAAAGCAAGCTCGGAGACATCCTCGGAGCAGCGCCGTGAGCAAGAAACCGATGCCGAATTCCTTCGGAGAATGCTTGAGAAGAAGGACAAGGAGGCTGCAAAACAAGCGACCAATATAAAACAAATGACCCTTCTATTCCAGGATATGGTGGGCATGATGATCCAGCCGGACCATCCAGCCGAAGAACCTCCAGTAATAGTTGAAGATGATAGAGGAGAGACATCACATCCTCTGCCGGCTCTGTCAGCAACCAAGGAGGAGACCATCTCTAAAGCCACGCTCGATGATTATATAGCTCAACAAATACGAGCTCATCAAGCGAATGAAGCGGCTGGTCAAGTCGTTAGAACTGGACGGCCCTATCCGGGTTGGTTCGACCAGATAAAGTACCCACCGGGATACACGATCCCCAAATTCCACGTATATAAGGGGACGGGAAATCCACACCAGCATGTTGCTCAATTTAGGGCTCTGTGCGGCAACACCGGAGGTGACGATAAGCTACTGCTTCGCCAATTCGTTGGCAGCTTGTCAGAGACGGTATTTGAGTGGTATTCCGAACTCCCAAATGACTCTGTCAAGACATTTGCAGAGATGGAGCTGCTATTCACCCAACGTTTTGCGAGCGCTAGCGAACGTACCCCAATCACGGCACTGATCAATGCCAGGGTGAAGCCAGGCGAAACTTGGGTCCAGTACGCGATACGATGGCGGAATTTATGGTCGAAATGAGAGCAGCGCATCGAAGAAGCGCCTGCGGTAGGCATGTTTGTGGGTACTCTCGACCCTCAAGCGGCCATCTCCCAATTTATGATGTTTTTCAAGCCGGCCACTTTCCAGTCCTTGATTGATAAGCTGGCCCAAATGGACCAGATGGGCCACATGCCTTCCTCTTCGAAGCCGGAGCCGCGGAATGAAAAAGCGAAAGGGAAAGCGACCTTCGTCGTCATTGCTCAACAGCAGCGCAGTGGTCCAAAATTAACTGATCGCCTAGACGAGAGACGGAGATTCTATAATAAGAAAATAAAGCGCCCTTATTCGTTTCCCCGGGACAAAACAATGAGATTGTTCGAGCTGGCGGTGCACAACATGCTCATTAATTTGCCGAATCCAAAACGCCCATTGCAACCCGGTGAGGCTAATAATCCCAATTATTGCCCCTATCACTAAACGACAAGCCATCCAATTGAAGATTGCTTCGTCTTTAAAGGCCGGATCGAAGATCAATACCAACAGGGCAAGTTTGCACTGTCCGAGAATTGGAAAGTAAGCCCGCTGCAACCGCACGCTCTTAAAAGGGGGGACACACCGGGGGCATCGTGCTCTTTGGTCGAAGAAGCTCCATGGGAGATCGCTCTTTCAGCCAAAACAAAAAGAATGCTGAAGGATCTCCAAACATGCCCGGCGATCAAATGGAGAAGTCCGTTGGAACCCGAGATCATCGAGGGAATGCTGAAGCCGCGCCCAACTCCAAAAATTAGTGGTGATAGTCAAAGCGCCCACACCCAGCCGTCAAGATCTTCGAGGAAGAAGAAGAAGACCAAAAAGCCCGTGAAGTCGGATGACAAGCGCACGGGCCTGCAAAAATATATCGATACGCTGGAAGAATATAACCAGAAAGTGCGAACCCCGGTCACACTTCTGGAGTTTCTTAACCACATCCTTGAAGACGGAGACAACGACGACGATGATGGAGAAAACTCGTCGGATGAACCTGAGGATTATATGGAAAGCTGTCATGTGATCTCTCACTCGTTAATAAACGGTGAAGAAGCTCTGGATGCAGAGAAACTAGGGGCAGATCCTGAGCCGGAACTTCTGGGACCATCAGACGGAATGATTGATGCATTTCTGAATGATGCTCTTTTGAAAAGCAAAGCTGATCGAGAACGCGAGATGGCCATATTTGAAAAGGCCAAACGCTAGCGACTGGACGAAAGGGTCGAAACACTCCCGCCAGATCAAAGTACATCCGCCGCAAATAAAAGCAGGTTCAAGATGAGAAAAAGGTTCGCCAAAGCCATATCGATGGGAAGGAAGCTGCCACCCTCCGAAGGAAACATTCCTGATGAAGCGAATATACATCCTAACTACTGCTTATATCATCAAAAGATTGCGCACCCCACCGAAGAGTGCAACGCTTTTAAAAACTGGTGGCAGGGATATGTTGCTCACCAACAACATTTCAAGCGGATGAAACGCAAAACTCGTCGGGAGCAAAGAACTACGACCGAGGAGCGCAAAAAAACTACCGGCAACTGTCACATGGTCGACGCTGGGGGATCGCAAGTTCTCACCTTTGGGAGCGATTCTGATGAAGAAATAGCCCTTGGCCCTCTCTTCAAAGAACCCACGTCCGAAATGGAAGAAATGAAGACATGTGAGAACATTCAGCTGCGCAATCGTACGCTACCCGAAAAGAATCTCGGGCCCGCAAACAGTGGGTCGAATAGAAAAGATAAGGGGAAAGAAAAATTCCCTGAGGATATCGCCCTAGATGATCAAGTCGTCAAAGAGCTGACAGCCAAGGATCCGCCAAGGAAAAACAAGGTGGATTACAACGTTCTGGCACACTTGAGGAAGCTACCTTCGCAGCTAAGCATTCTCGTTGCCCTTCTGCTATCTAAAGAGGCGAGAGATTCCCTGATCAAGGCACTACAAGAGCCCGAAAAGTTCCAGGCATTCCTCGCCGAAGAAAAGATGAAGGACGAGCTGGAAGAAGTGCACACAGCCGATATCACCTTCGGCGATGAAGATCTCCTCCTCGGGACGTGCGAACATAACCGTCCCCTTTATGTCTCCGGATATTGCCATGACATTAAGATATAGAAGATCCTGATTAACAATGGGTCCTCCGTCAACCTCCTCAATATAAGAGTGTTGAAAGAAATCTGCATGAGCGTCAACACCTCACTCGGGATAAGATCACTATCTCCGGGTTTGACTCCCAGTCATCACGGACGCTCGGGTCTGTGATACTGACGTGCGCATTGGGCTACTCGTCACGGACATCAAATTTCATGTCATTGACGCTAAGACCTGCTATAACGCTTTGCTCGGCCGGCCTTGGTTACACGAGTACAATATTATCCCTTCTACACAACATCAGTGTATGAAGTACTTCAAAGATGGCCTCGAGTACACTGTGACAGGGGAACTAAACCCATTCTCCGTGAACGAAGTCCGCAAATATGAGGATGCCAAATACTTCCTGCCAGATTTCGAAGACACAGAAAGATGTCGCAAACCGAAGGACAAGAACAAAGCTATCACCACTATTCCGGTCTTCGGGAGTGATACCGAGGAGGAAGAAGAAATAGTTTATTCAGGGCCGCCCCAATACAACAAGCCGGGACCGTCTACCCCTATTCTAGTCTTCGGCAACGACTCGGAAGATGAGGTCAATGCCGTATTCTCTGCTCGCACATCGATACAAGCCTTCGCTGATGAAGAACATAGTTTGCAAGTTGCCATGGTTCCGCAAGAGCACTACAAAGAGCTCGACGCGCTTAATACCTACAGTGTGGAAGAACTGCAGACGTTCTACATCCCTCCCAGGCGAAAAGATGAAAAGGCAATCCTCTTTTATCAATCCACGGAAACCAAAGTGGAGAAAGAAATTTGGCACGGTGCCGATTCTACACTTGACAGACGCCTGCCCAGCCGCCTGCCCAGATAATACACAGAAGGCTTAAAAGGCTATTGAGGCGCCAAGGCGTACCCTTCAAACAGACTGCTCGAAAAGCTAAGTTCTATGATAGGATCTGGAACGTCCCCGGAACTCAGCGAAAATTGCCCAATGGGAGAATGGAAACGATCGGGCTTGGATATATTCAATCCAAGAAACGGGAGCGATTCCATGGCTGCTACGTCATACATGACTTCGATGAAGAAGGAGATGCTATGTAGGAAGATGCTAACCCTGAACTAAACAAGGTCCCGGCATGAAAGTACCAAGTCCATCATTCGAAGAACAGATGGACAAGCTAATAAGAGAAGCGGGTCAAAAGGTCCGAGGCGACCATAATCGCGAAATGGCTATTTATGAGAAAGCCAGGACGTAGCGCCTTCTTCAGCAATCTACAAAAATTGACGATGCTCTTCGTCGCCAACCCGTCATACAAAAGACCCGGCGCAGAGGCAAAAATAAACCCATGAACGAAAAAAAAACGTTCGACAACAGCGTAGCGGGTCTGAGAAGCCACGCGATCGAAAATCGAGCAGCCGGGATCTGTCTCTTATAAAGAAGATGGGTCGAGCATACTCTTTTCCCCAACTTTAAAAGAGCTGGAAGATGAAATACATACTACTGCAGACTACCTCAAGAAAATTGACTTGGGGACGACAAGTGACCCGCGGACGATATTCGTCAGTGAGCTGTTGTCTGAAGAAAGGGTGGCTACACTAAAGCACGTGCTCATACAGTATAAAGATTGCTTCGCATGGAACTATTCCGAGATGCCAGGACTAGATCCGGAGATTGCTGTGCACAAATTGGTGATATCTCCAGATGTCAAGCCGATTAAACAAGCACCGAGAAGAATGCGGCTCGAGCTTGAGATGAGCATCAACGCCGAGGTCAAGAAGCTAATCGACTCCGGCTTCATCCAAGAGGTTCAGATGAAGAAAAATGGGACGGTGCGCATATGTGTAGACTTTCGGGATCTCAATAAAGCTTGCCCGAAGGACGATTTTCCTGTACCGGTTACCGAGCTGATGATAGATAACACGTCCACTCACGAAGTCTTCTCCTTCATGAACGGATCATCAAGGTACAATCAGATAAAGATGCATCCCGAGGATCAGAAGCATACCGCTTTCCGGACTCCTTCGGGCACATTCTGCTACAAGGTGATGCCTTTCAGCCTAAAGAACGCCGGTGCCACCTATCAGAGGGCCATGACGAAGATTTTCGATGACCTCATACATGAAATCGTCGAATGCTATATCGACGACCTCGTAGTTAAAAGCAAATCATACAAGGAACATTTAGAGCATCTGAAGATCGTGTTTCAGCGCCTTCGGAAATACAACTTGAAGATGAACCCTCTCAAATGCGCGTTCGGAGTTTCCTTGGGAAAATTCCTAGGATTCATCGTACGGCACCGAGACATCGAGATAGACCCGTCAAAGATCAAAGAGATCATGGAAATGCCTCCGCCCAGGACTCTCAAGTAGCCGCGGTCTCTCCAAGGAAAGCTCGCATATATCCGGCGATTCATAGCCAATCTCTCCGGCAAATGTCGTCCTTACAGTCACCTAATGAAGAAGGGAACGCCGTTCGTCTGGGATCGCAAATGCCAAAGCGCGCTGGACGAAATCAAGCAATACCTGCAGAATCCTCCGGTGCTAACCGCTCCGGTTAAGGGAAAGCCTCTCATTCTTTACACAACTGCCCTTGAAGGTTCTTTAGGCGTGCTGTGGGCACAGGAGAACGACCAAGGGAAGGAGAGAGCCCTCTACTATTTGAGCCGAGTTCTCCTGGGGGCAGAAAGCAATTACCCTCCCATTGAAAACACTGCATGGCGTTGATCTTCGCGATAACGAAGCTCAGACATTACGTGTTAGCACATGAGGTTCATCTCATATCAAAGGTACATCCTTTCAAATTTTGATGTCGAAGGTCATATTAATGGGACGGCTCGCTAAATGGGCCCTCCTCTTGATGGAGTTCTCGATAACATACTGTCACGCCCCGCTTTCCGGTATACGGCGAAGGGGACACGACGAGGTCCGCTACGTATATACTCAGAAGTACATACGCTAAGCGTATCTAAGCAATATAAAGATAATCACAAGAGACAAGAGATAAAAAAAACAGCAACTTTATTTATTAACATTCTTTGTACAATGCATGAAAAGTAAATACAACTGGAATAAAAAGCGATGCCTAAACAATGGCATAACAGGAAATGAAAATACTGAATGGAAATGTACAATGGCTATAGCTCAGGGTCTTCGAGAAACTGATCCAAGTCTTCACTGGTGGGCTCGATCTCTGCTGTTTCCGGATCACCTGACGACATTCAAAGAAGAAAGAAATAGAATGTCGTCAGCGTACAGGTCGCTCGATAAGTCCCAAAGTTAAGGGAGAAATAGAAGAGAAAGAATAAGAATGTATCTTTTAAAGTTGTATAATATTGTGGAATATTGTATTAATGCTGTTGTTTGTAGCTTGGTACAGAAGGATGCCAGTGTATACGAGATGAGTCTTTATATGCTAGAGACTAAGGCAAACTGAAAATACGAGGTTCCGTTAGAAAGCCCGGAACAACGGCATACTGAATATAAGTTAGGTGTCTTAATCTTGCAGTCTCGTGCCACTTCTAACATCTTCCGTACCAATCTACCCCTTAAACCCCGTAGTGTTTTGATTGTATTGTATAAGTTGTATAGTTGGATGACTGACCGAAACCATGATATCAGTAACGGATGTAATGGATGTAAACTGGAATCATGTAAATGGAAAGTATATCCATGGTTTGGTTCAGTCAAGTTGAATAGATTGATAACTGTATTCATGGATTCGTGTGTTCATGTTGAATTGTAATATTGAAGAGTGTAGATTTAGAGATTGACTTGAATCATATTCAAGTCAGATTAATCAGACTCAAAATCGAGTCGGACAGTAGAAATGTAAATCGAAGTTCTATATTTGTTAGGGTCCTTAGGGTAATTTATAAAACTTGAGGGGTTTTTATGTAAAATACTTTTGTATAGTTTTCAAGATACACCCCAAGTATTTATTATTGGTCTTTAGAGTTGTAATGAATGTGGATTTTATATTGTGACATTTCTAGTGAAAATATCCTAGTTTTATAAATAAAGGTATTTATCTGTAATATTGATTTATTTGAAGTTCATGGTATTTTAGTGTAAAATTTATTCTTATGATTTTTAGAAAAAAAGTGGAACATTTATATTATAACAAAATAGATATTTAAATGATAAATATACATATATTTATTCAAAAATAATTTTAATAAATATTTTATATTCTAAAAATCGTGTTTTCTTAATATGTCGTATTTTAAACCTTTCGAGACCGAATGCTCCTTGCGGAGGTCTGAATCTCGCACTACTAAGCCCGAGGGTGCACGATAAACCGTACTATCCCGAACGGGTTCCCCAAAATGGGTTGTAGTGGCGCTTTGCAAAGATTTTAAAAATACAAACCTTTAGAATACAGTTTTATTAAGTAAAAGGTATTTATTTGCAAAAGTCGATTTTCCGTATTTTAGATTCTAGGGTTTTCTATTTCAACTAGACTATTTCTAAATGGTCTAAACAACAAGTTGTTAGAAGCCTCAAATCGCCTCTTCACCGCTAATTGTGGTCAGATAAGTACAAGTGAGGAAGGAGGGATCCGCTCACGAATCGTGAGACGGGCATTTCAAAGTTACCTTTGCCCACTTGCCTAGCCTAGACACCACAAAGTCAGGTTTAGATAAACGATCGATGTCCACAACTTATCGTATTTTCCTATTAAAAGATATTTATTTTAAAAGTGTAACAAACCTAAAACTTTTAGAAAAGGTTTTATTAAGAAAATGGTATTTAAATGTAAAATCTTGTTTGATCGTATTTTAAGTTTTGATGATATCATTTAGGGTTGTATTTGCGTATGTGTGGAGGTAGGTCATTACCTCATGATCTACTTTAAGGTATAGAAAAGTTAAGGGGGTTAAATGTTGTCACGCCCCGCTTCCCAGAGTACGCTAAGATGGGCACGTGACATAGTCAACCATGCTACCTGTGGATAGGAAAAATCCCTCCACAGTCACATTACGGCTGTAGAGATATCAAGAACAGGAAAGTAAACCAACTATCTAGTACATGTCCATAAGCCAGAGCAAAAGAGTCAGGAAATAACAATGTGCGGAAGCCAAGAGGTACAATAATGAAACCTGGAAGTAAGACTACATACCGACAGGAACTTCACCGCTCAGTCTAACAGCGGCAATACTCCTGATCAGTCTGCAACAAGGTAGAAGAATCTGGGCCATGCAAAACCCAGACGTTAGCGCGTCATGTCATCAAGCAATAAAATATAAACAGGGTAACAGGCAATGCAAATATAATCATGAATGAAAAGCAGATGTAACAGTAATGTAAATCAGGACAGTGAAGGGTAGTGTGCAGTGAGTAAACTAAACTGTTCTATTGGGTTATCTATTCTAAAGTCTTTGAAATCAATTTGATGAATCATCGATGTAACTCAATAGTATCCCGTGCATACCCGGGACCACGGTCAAGATTCTCGGGCTGAATCCGAGACATGCCGCTAGGCACTAAAACAGGAAATATGTACAGATGAATGATGTCAGCAGCAACATCCCAAGGCTGGCCTAGCCTCTAAAACTGATCAGTAAAGGTAGTACACTGTCGAGTTACAAGTCAGGTTTCATCATTGATTTCCCCATACCCCCAAATTGTGTATGTCAAGTCAGGTATTGAGTAATCAAGAACTAATACCAACACAGGATCAGGTAAGAGCAAGTTTGTCTGGATAGACAACAGGAACGGTCCGTGAGGACTACATGTCAGGTTTTTTGGCATTAGACACAAGATCAGGTAACGGGTCAAGCCATGGTATATCAGGTCAAGTCAAGTAGTGTACGGTACCATGTCGGGTCAAGTAATAGGTGTAGCAAGTCATGTCAGGGTGCACAAGTATCACGTGAGTGCTCATAATCAAACTATAATCAGTATGGGTACACAAAACAAGTATGGGGGTACTAATATAACAACAAAATGGAATAATGTGATATGGTATGCAAATAGATATAGTTTCAAAGATATGGATGCACAGTTATCGATTAGGGTTACATTTATAGTTCCAATATTAATTAGGATGCAATTTATTAAACATGGAGTGTTAATATCATAGTATTATGTAGTAATGTGATCTATGGATGCAATTATATGTATCTTAAATGCGATGGATGCAAACGGGTATCCGAAAAGTTATAAAACTATGAAATGGTAATGTGGGATGTACAACTAAGCAATATGTGATATAAATATGATATAATAATATTAGTATGGATAGCATATTCAAAGCGATTAATAACTATAAAAGTGGTATTGATTAACCATGCACAAGAAAGTTCCGTTCAGAAATTCAACGTCACCATGATTTGTAAAACAGCTTAAAAATAACAAACGTTCTCCAAAAGGGACGTGTCTTATACCAAAACAAAGATAATTCAATAACGTTTTCATTTTTATAAGTATAAGTATCTCAGGTTGTCCCTACAAAAGGCTATGAACATTCGAAGTTGAAAGTTTGCTGCTGGAATTTCCCTGCACAGCAGTTTAGAGACATAATCATTTGCATTTTACGTTATTTAAACAATTTATTTTGCAAATAAATATTTCATAGAGTTATATTACTCTGAGTTAGCTTCGCAACGAACTAAATAACATATACTAATGATTTTTATATGATTTATAATGAATTTTATAAGGTAAGGTATACAGTAAATTTCAGATTTGTCGTATCCGCTTTGCGACGACGTTTCATGCGTAAACTATAATATTTTCAAATGTATAACATTATAAAATGCAGATTATAAACTAATTAAAGATAATAATAAGAAATATTACGACGATATATATATTTTAAATGATATGGATGCAGTATAATGTAAACTAGTATGTCACAAGATAAGTTTTCATGATCTAGATTTAAAATGATATAAACGGATGCAAACGGAACATCGAAACGTTATAAAATTAAACATGGGGTACTAGATTTAAACTATAGGTATGGTATTTATTTAAATAGGTATAAAATGAATTATATAGCATGTAGCAAGATTAACTTGCCTAGACGGAACAAGAACGGATGTGTACGGAACGTCCTTCATCGGCGAAATGTCACGACGCGCGCACGGTACACGGAACGGTTCCAAACAACGCACGAGGGTGATCACGCAACTTAGGTACGTTCACTGGATCACTCGAATCTTCAGCGACGAGCACGGCTCCGGCGGTGATCACCGGAATCAAGAAACAAGATCAAGAAAAAGAAAGAAGAAAGAAGAAGAAGAAGAGGCTGTGTATTAAATAAGGAAAGAAAAATAAATAAATAAAACATATATAAATATATATATGCAGAGGAGAGAGAGAAAGGGGTTGTTATTAAGGTTAAGATTTTAATTTAAAAAGATTTTGTAAGTTATAAATATTTTAAACTGTTAAATTTTAATAAAGATATTAGATGAAATAAAATTGGATTTTCTGGTAAATACAAATTAAGTCCAAAACATGCCCGGGTCAGCTCTAAAATTTTGGATTTGAAATATGGAAATTATTAGCAAATTCCAAAAATTAAAATGAAAGATTATGTAACAGAAATGCATACCCCCAAGAACGGACGTACGTGCGCGTAGCCATCCAAACACGCCCGTTTCACTGAACGGGACGAGAACACGATGCAAGGACGCTACCACATGGTTAGGGGTATCAAGCAGGCTATGAAATGCAGTTTTAAATTATTTTTCGTGATTTAAATTGCTATATGCAACAGATGCGATACCAGATAAAATTCCGGTAAATACTAAATTATGAGATGCACTAGTCCATGTAATATGTTAAGATAATCTATAAATAAAAGTTAACCAGGTTCAAGCAAGCGGGTTGGGTCGAATGCGAAGTAATATGTAGAATACCATTCACACCCAAACATGCTAAATCAAGAAAGGCCATAGGTAGGTAAAAAAATGGAAGCTGGAATTGGTATAGATGAACACGGGTGTTATAAATGTGAAAACGAAATATTGTGGTATTTAAGTGAAAAATACGATATATTGAATAAGCTATCATTTCATGTGAGGAAACTTGTTCAAATTATTTGTTAAGTGATTAATAATCAACATAAAGATGTTTAAGCATGTATGTATTGGTGAGAAGTGAGATTTTATAGAAAACCGAATCGGAAATCGGATTTGTTCCAATTCCGCCGGGTTTTGTAAATTCGTATTTTTATGAAAGAAAAGAAAGATAGAAAGGGGTACTTATGGGTTTGGACAACACTAGAGAGTGAGAGGGAAGTAGAGGATCCGCCGGTGCATCGATTCGTCGTCGAGAGTTCCTAGCACGATCACCGGAATTTCGCCGTCGATTTCGTCAGCGCTTCGCCTTTCGCTCGTTTCCAAAGTACCAAAGTTTTCTTGAGATTTTGAGAGAGTGGGCTCAGAATTTTTTGGGATAAGAGGGTAGGAGTTAGGGGTGTATTTATACGGTTAGGCTAGGGTTAGAGTAGGTGTAGGGTTTTTAATTAAAAATGTAAGAAGAAATATGAAAAATCATTAAAATTTGGAGTAAAAGAGGTTTAATGTGCTCTCTGGGCTTTAACTCAGAAGTTAGAGTATGCAGGGGAGTGGGGAAGGTGAAGGGGCCCAAATTTCATGTTGATGACTCGGCCGACCGGCCAAGTCCGGCCGGCGGCGCTGGCCCGTGTCGGCCAGTCCGCCGGCCGACTCGGCCGAGTCGGGCCGAGTCGGGGTGCCGAAAGTTGGGGGGTCGCCGGAGGTAGCCACTGGAACTTCTAACTTTTGGGTGTAGTGGGAATTTTGGAGTTATGGCTCTTGGACTGTTGGGCTTCTATAAAATTTAAAACAAAACAAATACAAAAATAATGTGGGGCAGGGGATTTGAACTCTGGTGGCTTGGTTCAGCAGTGCAAGGTATTACCAATGAGCTACAAGCTCCTTCTTGTAATTATGGTGTTATTTAATTACTTAAAATGATAGCAGTAAGAGTAAATACTCCAAGTATACATTAAATTTAAAGTAATTTCTTGTACACTAAAAATGGAGTTATTACATTCTTGTAACTTGTAATTAAAAACAAAATAATCACTTAGTCTTGTGCTCAGGCAATAAATACACCTTTATGGATTTTGAAAAATATCGGAAAAAATTTGTATAGGAAAATTAGGGTTATTACACATACCGTCCTCTCAGGGTAGTGAAAGGCCAGGCCATCGCCGACTTCCTTGCCGAGCATCCTATACCTGACGATTCACCCCTAAATTGCGAATTGCCTGACGAGCACGCGTTTGACACGATCGACGGGAAGAGAAGAGAGAATTATACCCGGTGGGAACTCTACTTCGATGAAGCATCTTCCATGAAGAAGCATAAACAAAGCACCCCCATAATCAAATCTGGGGTGGGCCTCATCTTCATGACACCACAAGGAGGGATGATGCGCTTTGCCTTTTCCTTGACAGAGCCGAGGACGAACAATGAAGCCGAATATGAAGCCTTGATAGCAGGTCTTGAGATCGCTGTAGACATGGGAATCGAAAATCTCCTCATATACGGAGACTCCCAGCTGATCGTTAGCCAAGTAAATGGCGACTATAAAACGTGTAAACCAGAGTTGGTAAAGTACGGCGAGAGAGTGCAGCAACTGCTGACTCAAATTCCTTCCTACACCCTGGAAAGCATACCGCGTGCGAAAAATAGCAAAGCGGACGCATTGGCCAAACTCGCTAAAGAACTGGCCGACGAAAACCTCGATGACATAAGGATCGTTGTGCAAAGCCTGTTCTCCACCGAAAGACGCGACCGGGACGTTGGGACGTCTGGGCCTGAACTTCGAGAGCAGATGCTATTTGGTGCTATCCGTCCACCTCTCCGAAGATGCCAAGTTGATTTATGGCACCATATATCGAAAGTTTAAATGGATGCAACCGATGTAGCAGACTTCGTCAGATTCCCCCTTATTGAGGGGTTTTTTTTATTCTGGGGACGCTCTTCCCTGCAGGCACAAGCCCCTGCAGTTAATTACGTTACCGCATCGCGGTAACAACTTTCTCCTTCTCCAGATGGTCACTTCGTGTCGTGTGTGTTTGTTTTGTTTTTGGTTGCCCGTGGATTGTATACGGAGACTAATTTATGTTGTCGCCCGTAGGGTGTGGATTAATCCAAATCCATATCTTCTTAGATTTGGGTTTAGGGTTGGGTTTAAGGATACGTTAGTCTCATTTGAGACTAAGATCAACTTAAACGTTTGTTAAGGATACATTAGTCTTATTTGAGACTAAGATCAACTTAAACGTTTGTTAAGGATACGTTAGTCTCATTTCAGACTAAGATCAACTTAACGGGATCGTTTAGATCCAACAAGAGACCATTTGGACTCAATTGTTTAGTTTAGGGACATTGCGGTCGATTACTAGTTTAAGGACATAGTGGTCCAATACCAGTTTAAGGACATGGTGGTCCAAGGTTAAGGACATCGTAGTCCGTGGGTTTAAAGGGACCCCACAGTTCGAGATTAAGGACATCGTAGTCCGTGGGTTTAAATAGACCCCACAGTCCGGGGTTAAGGACATCGTAGTCCGTAAAATGTATGGTTGTCGGGACCCGTTACCTCTCTAAAGACGTTGAAGGATTACAACGACATGTATCAGAGGGGTTCAGAGATGTACCCTTGAACCGATTTTGGTTGGTAGATCTATAATCCAATTGGAACTAAGATCTGTAAAAGATTTATGAGCGTATGGGCTCAATTAATCTGAGTTGAGAACTTATGGCCAATCCTGGGCTAAGTCCATTCAAGTTAAAATGTTTAACATTTATTTTGGGCTGTTGAACATTTGTTTGGGATTTGCCCTTTTGAGTTTTGACAGTATTTCTGTCTTTCATTGAATGCTGAGCATTCATCATAGCTCTGGGGCTTGTAAAAGAACAATTTATGTTCTGTCAGCGCTCACGTGAGGGACACGTGGTACGCTTGGCGCTTTGCGCCAGTCAAAGAGCGCAGTGCGCTTCTGTTGAGTAGCGCACGCGTGAGTGACACGTGGCGCGCTTGGCGCTGAGTGCCAGATGATGAGCGCATTGTGCTAATATATGAGCGCATTGCGCTATTAATTCAATGGCTCACACATGAATGACACGTGGTGCGCTTGGCGCCAGTCCATGAGCGCAGTGCGCTAATTCAAGAGCGCAAATCGCTAACTGTTGAGTGGCGCACTCGTGAGTGACACGTGGTGCGCTCGGCGCTGAGCGCCAGTCCAAGAGTGCAGAAGAGCATTTGATCAATTTTATGATCTGGGAAATAAATTTTCCCCTAGAAGAGACTTGTCTCAAGATCGAAAGAACAAAAGTTCTTACTTTATAGGAGATGCTTCAATCTCTTGTATTAATGAAAGGCTTTGCCTTTATGGATCTATGATTCTTAAGAGAATTTAATAATTCTCTCCCGCTTTATAATGAGATGTTCATGATCTCAGAAAGACAATTTGTCTTATAGATCTATGATCTGTGAAAGAAGTAAGTACTTCTTTGTTTTATGATGAGATCTTTTGATCTTTTTATAAAAGACCTTGGTCTTTGTAGATCTATGATCTTTTAAGAAGAGAATTCTTCTTTTTAATTATGAGATGATTTCATCTCTTTGTTCATCACCATTCTTTTTACCTTGAAGAAAAAATCTTCTTTTGCCGAGAGCTATGCTTCTCTTCCCGAAATCTCAAAGCTTATGGGGGGGGGGTTCTTCTTTACAAGACTTGAAGTCTTGGGTCCTTTATATAGGGTGAGTTGATTTGTTCAATCAGTTGAGGAGATCTTTTCTCCAATTGATTTGGGGAATTTCCCATCGTTGGATCATTGATCCAAGGGCTTCTGATTTACATAAGGCAATCTTCTTATTTTTAACAAGATTGGGAAATCTTTTCCAAACAGAATTTATTCTGTATTTTGGTGATTTTTAATCACCCTTGGATCATTGATCCAATTGTGCTCTGATTTACAGAGCACAATCTTGTGGTTTGGAAAGATTTTGAGGAATCTTTTCTTAACAGAATTTAATTCTGATTAATTAATGATTTATTATTATTATTAGATCTTTGATCTGACGGTAGGGAGCTTTTAGTTCCAGCGCTAGCGCACCCGTGCTTTGCACGTGGTGCGCTGCTTAAGGTGCATCGCTCTTAGCGCTAGCGCACATGTGCTTTGCACGTGGTGCGCTGCTCAGAGCGCAGCGTACTTGGCGCTAACGCACACGTGCTTTGCACGTGGTGCGCTCCTTAGAGCGCAGCGCACTTGGCGCTAGTGCACTGGGCACTGGATCTGAAGCGTTGCTTCAGAATATTTTAACTCTTGGCGTTGAGGCATTTGTTACATTCTTTGCATGTGGAGTTTTTCCCTTTATTATTATTATTATTATTTTTTAAATTTTATTTTATTGTTATTATTCTATAAGGGAGCGGGTTTTGAGCCAAAATTTTGGCGGGAACAAATGCCCCCCACTATTTTGCCCACGTAAGTATGTATGTGGGTGAAGTAGTGCAAAGTAATATGTGACCGTAAAATTGAGGGCTTAGGGGACAAGTTTGGAGTCCTTGTAGCCTAAGTATTTCCAACTTTATGAGCCGTGAGGGTCTCATAAAGACTTTTCTCCCTACGAGTCGAGAGGATCCCGTAGGTGTATTTTCTCCCTAGAAATCGTGATGATTTCTTAGTGTTCTTCGCCTCCGTGAGTCGTAAAGATCTCACTCGGGTATTTTCCTCACGAATCATGAGGACCCGTAAGTAGCTTCTTTATTTCATTGGCGAATGTGGCTTTGGCGAATGTGGCTTTAGCAAATGTGGCCCGCAGATAGTCCATGCTGACCTCCTTGTAGAGCAGCGATGGCTTAGGAGACAGGGTTAGGATCTACCACCTAAGACTTTTCAACTTTATGAACCGTGAGGGTCTCATAAAGATTTTTCTCCCTACGAGTCGAGAGGATCCCGTAGGTGTATTTTCTCCCCAGGAGTCGTGAGGACTCCTAAGTGTGTATTTTCTCTTGAGAGTCGTAAAGATCTCACAAGAGAATTTTTCCTCTTACCAGTCGAGAGGACTCGTAAGTGGTTGTTTCCCTCTTTGTCGATATTTGACTTCGGAGAGTGTGACCCGTGAATAGTATACAAGAGTCCATCTTGGACTGACTTACAGGGCCCCAGTGCTTAGGAAACAGGTTTTTTGATCCCCATTGCCTAAGGCTTTGCCTTACGAGTCGAGACGAATCGAGAAGGTCTCACAAGGATGTCCTAACGTCACAGTTAACCTTTTCTCTTTACGGCAGAGGTCCGTTAAGGTCTGTGGTACTAGGGTTTTGCCCGTCGTACCGTCGCATTGGCTGATGTATCCTTCGATAGGCAATCTTGCTGTTCGAGTAGCTCGCGACTGTCGTGTCTCTGATCCCTTCGGGGGCTGGACAAGACGTCTTCAAGCAATCTTCCTAGGCAGTTTGACTGTCGGAAGAGCAAGCGTTAGGAATTTTTCCATGCCGCTTTTTACTTATGGTTAGGCTCAGTTTGGGGAGCCCCGATGAGTCATAACCACTCCGCGCTGGTGTGGGATGATCTCCGATAGTCTTTCAGGTTTTATATGAGTTGCCGTCAAGATCCTGAAGCTAGGAATATTGCCTTCGCTTCGTTTGCTGGCATTGCGTCTGCTGCATCGAGACGAATGTCGCGGTTGTCTCTAGGTTGTTGGTGAACCGTTGAGGGTTGGAACTAGGGATTTTGCTGTAGCTCCGTTGTTTGATTGTCGCGTTTGCATCCTACTGGAGGAAGAACGCTGGGGTGACATCGCATCTACTGTATCGAGACGAACGTCAAGGTGGTGACCACTCCGTGTGGGATGATCTCTGGTAGTATTTCAGGTTTTATATGAGTTACCGTCAAGACTCTGAAGCTGGGAATTTGGCCTTTGCTTCATTTGTTTTGGCGTGTATGAATCCTGTTGGAGGAAGGACGCTGTAGTGACATCTCGTCTGCTGTATCGAGACGAGCGTCGAGGTTGTGACTACTCCACGCTAGTGTGGGATGATCTCCGATAGTCTTTCAGGCTTTATTTGAGTTGCCGTCAAGACCCTGAAGCTAGGAATTTGGCCTTTGCTTCATTTGCTTTGGCGTTGCGTCTGCTGTATCGAGACGAACGTCGAGGTTGTGACCACTCCGCGTTGATGTGGGATGATCTCCGATAGTCTTTCAGGTTTTATGTGAGTTGCCGTCAAGACCTTGAAGCTAGGAATTTAGCCTTCGCTTCGTTTGCTGCATTGCATCTGCTATATCGAGGCGAATGTCGCGGTGGAGCTGGGATTTTGCCGTCACTCCGCTTTATTTCGACCATGGGGTCTTTCGTTGACGTTGCATCTGCGTCCTGCTGGACTGCGAAGGAACGCCGTTGTTAATATTGCGTCTGCTGTAACGAGATGAATGCTGAGGTGGAGCTGGGATTTTGCCGTCACTCCGCTTTGTTTCGACCGTGAGGTCTTTCGTTGACGTTGGATCTGCGTCCTGCTAGACTGTGAAGGAACGCCGTTGTCGACATTGCGTCTGCTGTAACGAGACGAATGCTGAGGTGGAGCTGGGATTTTTCCATCACTCCGCTTGTTTTGATCGTGAGGTCTTTTGTTGACGTTGTGTCTACATCCTGCTGGACTGCGAAGGAACGCCGTTGTTGACATTGCGTCTGCAAGACGAATGCTGAGGTGGAGCTGGGATTTTGCCGTCGCTTTGCTTTGTTTCGACCGTGAGGTCTTTTGTTGACGTTGCGTCTGCATCCTGCTGGATTATGGAGGAACGCCGTTGTTGACATCTCGTCTGCTGTATCGAGACGAATGCTGAAGTGGAGCTGGGATTTTGCGGTCGCTCCACTTTGTTTCGACCGTGAGGTCTTTTGTTGACGTTGCGTCTGCATCCTGCTGGACTGCGGAGGAACGCCGTTGTTGACATCTTGTCTGCTGTATCGAGACAATGCTGAGGTGGAGCTGGGATTTTGCCGTCGCTCCGCTTTGTTTCGACCGTGAGGCCTTTTGTTGACGTTACGTCTGCACCCTGCTGGACTGCGAAGGAACGCCATTGTTGACATCTCGTCTGCTGTATCGAGACGAATGCTGTGGTGGAACTGGGATTTTGCCATCGCTCCGCTTTGTTTCCACCGTGAGGTCTTTTGTTGACGTTGTATCTGCATCCTGCTGGACTGCGAAGGAACGCCATTGTTGACATTGCGTCTGCTGTAACGAAAGGAATGTCGAGGTGGTCTCTAGGTTATCTGTGAACCGTCAAGATTTGCAACTAGGGACTATACCGTGGCTCCGTTTGGTGATGTTGCGTCCGAGTCCTGTTGGAATGAGGAGGATCACCGTTGCTGATTTTTAAGCTGTAGATATTGACATTAAGATTTGGAACTAGGGACTATGCCGTGGCTCCATTTCGTTGTATCATTTCCGTGCCTTGCTGGCACAAGGAGGAATGCTGTTGTTGGTCTTCTGGGATGCAGATGTGACCGTCGAGATTTGGCTCTCTTTCTGATGGAGCCTGGTATGATGATATGGTTCTCTCTTTGTTTGCGCCCCTGGATTGTATACAGGGATCAATGTGATCTCACCTGTAGGGCAAAAGGTTTCATTTTGTATATTTTTCTTTCCGCGATACTCTATCATTTCAACTTTTATATCGTGAAAGTCGTGATTGCCCAATCATTTCGGCTATTTTTCGTGGTGCCCAATCATTTCGGCTATTTGTTTTATTTACTCGCTGCTTTTTATTGTGAGTTGCCCAACCATTTCGGCTATTTTGCATGCATATATTTTACTTGCTGATTTTGTTGTAAGTTGCCCCATCATTTCGGCTATTTCGCATGCATACACTTTTACTTGCTGATTTGCAACTTGCCCAATCATTTCGGCTATTTCGTATGCATTTGTGGCTCGCTGGCTTTTCGCTGCGAGTTTGGGATTTGATACCGATTTAAGCATCAGCATCGCTACAACTGGGATATTGCCAGGAGAGAATCATCATTTGCCTTTGTCGATTCGAACAAAGGTGGCTTAGTAAACAAGGTTAAGATCCTGTCGACTAAGGCTTTTAACTTCATGAGCCGTAAGGGTCTCATGAAGGTATTTCTCCCTACAAGTCGTGAGGATCTCATAGGTGCATTTTCTCCTTAAAAATCGTGAGGAGTCTTAAGTGTATGGTCTCTTATAAGTCGTAAGGATCTTACAAGAGTGTTTTCTCCTTATAAGTCGAGAGAACTTACAAGTGTCTTTTGCCATATGAGCATATCCCCAGTCTCTGGTGGGACTTTGTTAAAGAAATGTTTATTCGCGCCCATGGATTGTATACAAGGGTCAATACTGAACCGCTTGTAGGGCAAAGCTGAAGGTTGTGATGGCTTAAGAACATGTTCAGATCCCTGTAGCTTAAGGCCTTTGAATCCTATGAGCCGTGAGGGACTCAAAGGGGAATTCTCCTTACGAGTCGTGAGGATCTCGTAAGTGTGATTTCTCCTTAGGAATCGTGGGGATCCCTAAGTGTATTGCTCCCTTGTGAGTCGTAAGGATCTCACGCAGGTAGTTTTCTCCTTACAAAGTCGAGAGGACCTCGCAAGTGTCTTTTAACGAGATTGCGCTCTTTCGGGTTTTCAGAAAACTCGACGGTAGCCCTGCTGTTTTTACTCACGGAGCCGTTTCGGGTTTTCATCCGTGCCTATTTTGCTTGTGGATGTACCGTTTTTTTACGAGTCTGCACCCTTTCAGGTTTTCACAAACATCGCCGGTAGTCCTGCTGTTTTTACTCACGACGCCTTTTGGGGTTTTCATCCGTGCTCATTTTGCTTGTGGACATACCTTTTTTTTGGGTTTCAAGTGGGATATTCCTCTTGACTGCATGACTCGTTTGTAAGCCCCTTGATATCCTTTCTATTCTTTGAGAAGAAAGGACCATCTTACGTAGAGATTCTTCCTCCAGTGAGAAATATGCCCCCTGTGTATACTTCGGGGGGAGCGAGTACCCACGCCGTCGCTATTTTGTTGACAGGTTGTTTCAAAGTCGCTCATTTTTTTTGTTGTGCGTCGGCAACAAATACCACCATACCTCCACTTTTCATTCATCTTCATCAGATGATGAAGGGTTTTGACTCAGCTAATCCAATCAAGTCATTTTATCCATGAGCTCTTAGAAGGTTGTCGGCTTGAAAAGGGCCATATACGAGGACGCCTTTGAATTTGGGTCAAGGATGGCTATGAGCATTCCCATGGCTGCAACTTCATCGATGCGTTGCTTGTATTTGACCAGAGATTTCGCCGTCGGGTAACACATTGAACCCAAGTCTCATTCGGTCTAACCCTTTCGTTGACCAATGCCGTCACGGTAGTGCATTTATTCACACTAGCGAATCTCTGACATGAGGGCATCTCCATTTCGTCGAAGGTATTCATGGAGTCATTCGGGAGTTCCGCATACCATTCGAAGGCAATGCCCGCCAGACATCCGATGAGCTGTCAGAGGAGAAGTATATCAGTATTGTTGCACATGGGTTCAAATCGCGTCATGTGCCGGCGAGAATTCTCAGTTCCTTTGTACATGTGGCACGTTGGAAGTGTGTACTCTGGCGGGTACTGTATTTGATTGTGCCATGTCGGATACGGTCGACCAATCTTGATTGATCTATTTGCGGCTTCACTGGCGTAGTGAGTTTCGATTTGCTGAGCGATATATTCGTTCAGCTTTGCTTTTAGGAATCATTTCCTTCTCAGCTATTGATGAGCTTTGTAGAGAATTTGAAATGCCATCCTTATCTTTAAGACCGACTACCGGCAGTTCATCTACCAGGGATTCCGATTGAACCATCATTCCAGCCATATTCTGAATCAGAAGGGCCATCTGGTTCATTTTAGTGGACATTTTTGCCGCTTCTGCATCTCCCTTTTTCAGAGCGCGCTTTAGAAAATCAATATCCGAATCCTTCTCTATTCTTTCTCCAGGTGCGTCTTCGGGATTTGCCTCAGATGATGGATTAGCGAGTGGTGTCGCCTGAGCAAGCATTTCCTGCAGCTTTTCACGGTGCAGTTGAACTTTTGTTAAGCACCGAGTTTGAGGTCGGTGACTAGTAGAAGCTCGAACTTCGTATTTGGAATTCACCACATAGACTATGTGAACTACCATGCCCCCAGGCTTGGGGTGTTTAGAGTTTTTGCCTTTGGAGTTTGCTTCGGGCACTTGAGCTTTATTGGGCCTCTCTTTTTTGTGAAAAGCCGCTTTGGTTTTGGGAGGAACCGCTGTATCGGGATCCGTCTTGGTATGAGTCCCCTTGTATTTGAAAGAGGATTTGTCAGAGTTTGGCTGATGTTTAAGAGAAGAGCCACGGTTGACGACAGAGACCTTCACTCGCTTCCGTACTTTATATATAGATGAGGAAAGTTGCTTCAGGGAGCAAGCTGGTTTCTGCTCTCGTGGGATCTCCATGGGCTGCAGAGATTTCTCAAATATTGTGGTAGGAAAATTTTATTTGACCCTTCGCACCAATTTGAAGCTGTTCCTGGTTGGAACAACATTCACCACTGAGGTTGAAACAGAACCATACGGAGAACTACCCCCAGCTCATTTTGTATGATGCCAATATCGACGTCGACCATTTCTTACGGCCGGGATTTGATTAGCTTCAGGATTTTGCCGAGCCTGCCCCTTGTTTCCTTTGAAAGCTTGAATATTCTGCCCCCGCGTCGAACTTGGTCCTTGGCATGTACCAGTTGTTTGAGGACTGATTCCGTCGGCAAAGCTGCTGCTTGGGGAGCCCGCTTGTGGACGACAGACATCCTCTGGGCTTCCTCCATCGGCGTTGAGGCACAGAGGGTGGGAGGTGGGAGCATCAACCCAAAGAGAAGCCCGTTGATTTCTTGAAGAGCCGGATTGCAGAGATTTAAGCCTGCAAGTGGCCCGTACTTGACTCCACAAGATATGACAGAGCCTGAGTTGCTAAGGTGGGAACAACGCCATTCTTCATAAAGACGAAGCGCCAACTTCAGTATCCCCTCCCCTAAGGGCAACCACAATCATACACACAGCGATTATCTGATCACGGGAAAAACACGACACACGAAGTGTGGAGTGGAAAGAGGAAAAGGTCCCACCGGGCGTGCCAGAATCTGTTCTCCGCCGAAAGACGCAACCGGGACGTTGGGACGTCCGGGCCTGAACTTTGAGGGCAGATACTATTTGGTGCTATCCGTCCACCTCTCCGAAGATGCCAAGTTGATTTATGGCACCATATATCGAAGGTTTAAACGGATGCGACCGATGTAGCAGACTTCGTCAGATTCCCCCTCATTGAAGGGTTTTTGATTATGGGGACGCTCTTCCCTGCAGGCGCAAGCCCCTGCAGTTAATTATGCTACCGCATCGCGGTAACCACTTTCTCCTTCTCCAGATGGTCACTTCGTGTCATGTGTTTTTTTTGTTGCCCGTGGATTGTATACGGAGATTAATTTATGTTGTCGCCCGTAGGGCGTGGATTGGTCCAAATCCGTATCTTCTTAGATTTGGGTTTGGGTTGGGTTTAAGGATACGTTAGTCTCATTTGAGACTAAGATCAACTTAAACGTTTGTTAAGGATACGTTAGTCTCATTTGAGACTAAGATCAACTTAAACGTTTGTTAATGATATGTTAGTCTCATTTCAGACTAAGATCAACGTAACGGGATCGTTTAAATCCAACAAGAGACCATTTGGACTCAATTGTTTAGTTTAGGGACATTGCGGTCGATTACCAGTTTAAGGACATAGTGGTCCAATACCAGTTTAAGGACATGGTGGTCCAAGGTTAAGGACATCGTAGTCCGTAGGTTTAAAGGGACTCCACAGTCCGAGGTTAAGGACATCGTAGTCCGTGGGTTTAAAGGGACCCCACAATTCGGGGTTAAGGACATCGTAGTCCGTGAAATGTATGGTTGTCGGGACCCATTACCTCTCTGAAGACGTTGAAGGATTACAACGACATGTATCAGAGGGGTTCAGAGATGTACCCTTGAACCGATTTTGGTTGGTAGATCTATAGTCCAATTAGAACTAAGATCTGTAAAAGATTTATGAGCGTATGGGCTCAATTAATCTGAGTTGAGGACTTATGGCCAATCCTGGGCTAAGTCCATTCAAGTTAAAATGTTTAACATTTATTTTGGGTTGTTGAGCATTTGTTTGGGATTGGCCCTTTTGAGTTTTGACAGTATTTCTGTCTTTCATTGAATGCTGAGCATTCATCATAGCTCCGGGGCTTGTAAAAGAACAATTTATGTTCTGTCAGCGCCCACGTGAGGGACACGTGGTACGCTTGGCGCTTTGCGCCAGTTAAAGAGCGCAGTACGCTTCTGCTGAGTAGCGCACACGTGAGTGACACGTGGCGCGCTTGGCGCTGAGTGCCAGATGATGAGCGCATTGCGCTAATATATGAGCGCATTGCGCTATTAATTCAATGGCGCACACATAAATGACACGTGGTGCGCTTGGCGTTAGTCCATGAGCGCAGTGCGCTAATTCAAGAGCGCAAATCGCTAACTGTTGAGTGGCGCACTCGTGAGTGACACGTGGTGCGCTCGGCGCTGAGCGCCAGTCCAAGAGTGCAGAAGCGCATTTGATCAATTTTATGATCTGGGAAATAAATTTTCCCCTAGAAAAGACTTGTCTCAAGATCGAAAGAACAAAAGTTCTTACTTTATAGGAGATGCTTCAATCTCTTGTATTAATGAAAGGCTTTGCCTTTATGGATCTATGATTCTTAAGAGAATTTAATAATTCTCTCCCCTTTTATAATGAGATGTTCATGATCTCAGAAAGACAATTTGTCTTATAGATCTATGATCTGTGAAAGAAGTAAGTACTTCTTTGTTTTATGATGAGATCTTTTGATCTTTTTATAAAAGACCTTGGTCTTTGTAGATCTATGATCTTTTAAGAAGAGAATTCTTCTTTTTAATTATGAGATGATTTCATCTCTTTGTTCATCACCATTCTTTTTACCTTGAAGAAAAAATCTTCTTTTGCCGAGAGCTATGCTTCTCTTCCCGAAATCTCAAAGCTTATGGGGGGGGGGGTTCTTCTTTACAAGACTTGAAGTCTTGGGTCCTTTATATAGGGTGAGTTGATTTGTTCAATCAGTTGAAGAGATCTTTTCTCCAATTGATTTGAGGAATTTCCCATCGTTGGATCTTTGATCCAAGGGCTTCTGATTTACATAAGGCAATCTTCTTGTTTTTAACAAGATTGGGAAATCTTTTCCAAACAGAATTTATTCTGTATTTTGGTGATTTTTAATCACCCTTGGATCATTGATCCAACGGTGCTCTGATTTACAGAGCACAATCTTGTAGTTTGGAAAGATTTTGAGAAATCTTTCCTTAACAGAATTTAATTCTGATTAATTAATGATTTATCATTATTATTAGATCTTTGATCTGACGGTGGGGAGCTTTTAGTTCCAGCGCTAGCGCACCCATGCTTTGCACGTGGTGCGCTGCTTAGAGTACAGCGCACTTGGCGCTAGCGCACCCGTGCTTTGCACATGGTGCGCTACTTAAGGGGAAACGCTCTTGGCGCTAGCGCACACGTGCTTTGCACGTGGTGCGCTGCTCAGAGCGCAGCACACTTGGCGCTAGCGCACACGTGCTTTGCACGTGGTGCGCTGCCTAGGGCGCAGCGCGCTGGGCGCTGGATCTGAAGCGTTGCTTCAGAATATTTTAACTCTTGGCGTTGAGGCATTTGTTACATTCTTTGCATGTGGAGTTTTTCCCTTTATTATTATTATTATTATTATTATTTTTTTATTTTTTATTTTATTGTTATTATTTTATAAGGGAGCGGGTTTTGAGCCAAAATTTTGGCGGGAACAAAGCCGTCGGGTTCTTGCGACGGCCGAAATATCACCGGAGTCGGCCGAAGAAAAGGGAGAGACCGAGCAAGAGACCCTACAAGTAAAAGACCAGGAAAAGGCTATGGATTGGAGAGAAGTCTTTATAGACTACTCCAAATCCCGTCGAACTCCTGAAGATGCGTCCTCAAGACATCAGTTCATGAAACGAGCTCTATCTTTTGCCTTCGTCAATGATACGTTGTATAAGAGATCATTTGATTCTCTGTGGCTAAGATGCCTGGGACCTGAAAAATCAAAGAGAGTCGTCCATGAAACTCACGACGGACTCTGCGGTTCTCACCAAGCCGGGCCGAAGATGAAACTAAAGATCAAAAGGATGGGCTACTATTGGCCCACGATGATCCAAGACTGCCTCGAATACGCGAAGCAGTGCCACTCGTGCCAAATTCACGGGGATTTTATCCACCAGCATCCAAATCCACTACACCCAACGGTGGCTAGCTGGCCATTCGAAATGTGGGGAACTGACATAATCGGCCCCATCGAACCAGCATCGTCCAGAGGACATCGGTTCATACTAGCAACAACCGATTACTTCTCCAAGTGGGCAGAAGTAGTACCACTAAGAGAAGTGAAGACGGAGAATATCCTCCATTTCTTCAAGACACACATCATTTATCGGTTCGTTACTCCGCGATGGATTATCTCCGATAACGGGCCAGCCTATAGAAGCCACAAGATCAGCCGCTTCGCACAACAGCATAATATAGATTGGAGATACTCTTCGGTCTATAATCCCCGAGCTAACGGTCTAGCTGAGGTTTTCAACAAGACCTTGACGAAGATCGTGAAAAAGACAGTGTCCAAAAATAAGAAGGACTGGCACGAGAGACTGCATGAAGCTCTCTGGGCGTATCGAACTACGTTCAAAACGGCCACAAACACAACGTCCTATGCATTGGTATTTGGCACAGAAGCGGTACCCCCCTTGAGATAGAGTTACCCTCCTTACGAGTGTGTAACATTTCAAAAATAAAATATTAATTTTGGGAATTTTTATAATTAAATAATATTATATTGAATATTTTAATAAGGCGGTATAATTAAATACCGATAAATTGGGAAAAGTTTGGAAAATTATGGAAATTACTAAAAAAGATGGTGTTTTATGTGAATTATGCAATTTTAAGTTTTTATGATTAATTATACGCTAATTTAGCGCTAATCGCGATTAAAAATCGCTAATCGGGCTTTAAGCTTGTTTTGTGCAAAACATGCACCATGTCTTTTTATTCACTTGTTACAATTTTTCCTACATGATTTTGGGTGTATGGTTTGTTTTGGGTTTACTATTGAGGAGAGAAAAGAAAAGAAAAGGAAAAGAATTGAAAAGAGAAAGGAAAACAATATTATATGAAGCATGGGCATGAAAGAGAGTAAGGGGTCTTCTTGACTTGGCTTCATCCTCCATTTTTGTAATGACCCGAAAATCTTTATACATTTGTATTATCCCTCTTCAAAAATATACCGTATTTATTTGTACTTGGTATTTTCCTCTTTCTATTAAATTTATTATTATTTTATTTCTCAATCTATTATGTATTTTTTTCTAGGTACAATTTCTTTTTCTTATATTTAAGTTTTTAACTTCTCATTCTTATTTTTTCCTTTCATAAATATTTAACCCAAATCCATTATTCTTATTCTCCATAGCCCATCTAAAAAGCTCATTTTCTTTTTAAGCAACATCATATATTTAATTCTAATTAAATATGTGCATGAACAAGCTTATAGCTTATTGGTTAAGTCCTTGCATTGTTATTCCATAAGTCACATGTTCAAATCCCCATTCTTGCAATTATTTTTTTTTATCATTTTTTATTTTTCTCATAACCTACAAATGAGACCTTTCATTTCCAAAATGAATGGTGACCTTTCATTTCTCTTTTAATTCTCATGTTAAATGCATATATTATAATTCACCATTACACCATCTTTATTGTCCTCCTCCATCTTTTCCTTCCTCATATTTTTCTATCTCTCACTTCTTCCTCTTCACCTAGAGTCCAAGAAGAAGAACATGAAGAAGTCTTCAAGAAGGTCTCGCTAGTAACGCGAGACTATCGGCGGATAGACAAGTCCGGTGACAATACCGGCTTGTGCATGTAAGTCCCTTCTCTCTCCCTCCCTCCATCTCTTTATTCTTCTCTTTTCATATCTCGTGAATCCGTTTTTATCCATATCGTAATCCTTAAGAGAAAAATTAAACATAAACATATACATATATATAAGTCTAGATACATATGGTTATATATGGTTTAATAATATCTTATTACCTCTTGTTCAAATTAAAGTGTTTTCAATTCTTTGTTCATGACTATAAATGTTTATTATGAGTAGTGAGAACATAGATTTCATGCCACAATATATTTACGATATCTCATGGAATCGGTTTGGTTATTAAAAGAAAAGATGAAGCTTGCGTGAAAATTCTAGTTAATCTTTTTACCGATTTTAGTATACATATCAATATCTTTACCTTTAAAATAATTTGTAGAAATTAATTTTTACTTCTGGAAATTTCATGAAATTTACATATGATAGAATATATTATTTTTTTTTCATGCTGTAAAATTTTTAGATCGATCCGCATAACGGTTTAGGAATTACATCGTATTTATTCACTGATCGTAAAACAGAAAACTGAACCTATCGGTCAATTTCTAGGACACATAACTTGGTATACCGGTATCCAAATTGAGCAAACTCATGTGTTTTTGATATCTACATCGAATGATCTAGATTTTATTAGTTCTATAGTTTTACCGAAAACCTATCTAAGATAAAGAAAACTGCATTACAATATTAAGTGACGGATCTGGACAGAATCTGTTCCGATTCGCACACTGTTTTTAAATTGGACATAACTCGAACACCCGATGTTCGTTTGTGACAAAATTTAGATGTGTAGATGCACCATTGATAGAACTATAATTTTCTGTATATTATATTACTTAGGAATGCATGAAACAACCTGATATAGGCTTTGCAATAGAATATATAGTTGTTGTCCAGAAATCTGAATTTCTGTTTTAAATGCTGATATTAAAATGATCATAACTAGAGCTTCAGAAATCCAAATCATGTGAATCTTGGTGTTTTCGATAATTACATCGAAATACCTACAATTTTATAATAATTTTCGTAACCTGAAACCTGATACAAATTAACTCAAACTGCGTTTTAAAAATATGTGACGGTGCCGAATAGATTCTGATCTGTTTTGCGCGACGATACGAAAACATATATATCTCTCAAACCGGTAGTCATATTTAGGTAAAACTGGAACTCACGCATGCAAAACATTTAGAGCCATATCTCTGTTTATATTCCGCATTCATTCAACTTGATTAATTAGTCGTACATAATATTTCTTTACAGCATTGTTTATGGTAGTTACTCGAATAATATACTTGACCCATTTCATGCTATTCGAACATGTATACATATTTATCTTGATCATTAAATTGTTGTATGTACATAAAGACGATAATTAAATACTTGAGTTGTATTTTGAAAAATATACAATAGTATTTTTACAATAAACCCCTCAAGTTTTATAAATTACAATAAGGCCCCTAACAATTATTGAACTTCAACTCACTTTCTTTTAGTCTGACTCGGGTTAGAGTCTGACTATTTCTGACTTGAAAATGATTCAAGTCAATCTATATTCTTTATATTTCAACTCAAGATGAATACATGAATCCCAGAATCCAGTTAACAATCTATATAACTTGACTGAACCGAATCATGGATATTCCTTTTACATGATTCCCAGTATTCCATTTACATGACTCTATGGTTATAACCGTTTCCTGATATCATGGTTTCGGTCAGTCAGTTAATCACTCATACAATCAACACAATTTTACAAGATAACAATACAACAAGACATCACGGGGTTTAAGGGGTAGACTGATACGGAATATGTTAAAGGTGGCACGAGGTGGTCACTTAAGACGTAATTACATCCATGCCGTTGTTCCGTGGTATTATCGACGGAGCCTTGTACTACAGGTTACCAAAGTCCCCGGTGTAAGTGGGACTCCCCTCATATACACTGGCATCTTCTGTATCAGGCTACAAACAACAGCGTTAATACAACATTACAATATTATAATACAACATTAAAAGCTACACTCTCCCTCTCTTACTCTCTGTCTATCCCTCTCTTATCTTTGGGACTTACCGAGCGACCTGTTTGCTGACGACATTCTGTTTCTCTCTTCTTTGAATGTCGTCAGGTGGTTTGGACCCGGTGGAGATCGAGCCATCTCAAGAAGACTTAGAGCAGTTTGCCGAAGACCCCGCACTGTAGTTTCATTGTACACTTTTCCTTTCTGTACTTTTCATTTCCTGTTATGCCACTGTTTAGGCATCTTTTATTTCAGTTGTATGTCCTTTCATGTATTATACAAAGAATGTTAGATTATAAAAGTTGCTGTTCTTTTTATACTCTTGTCTCTTGTGTAATATTTTACATTGCTTAGCTACGCTTAGCGTATGTACTTCTGAGTACATACGCAGCGGACCTCGTCGCGTCCACTTCGCCGTACACTGGGAAGCGGGGCGTGACAGGTTTTGTTGGTGGCCCATGCAGGTCAGAGCTGTATGAATCCCTGTCATGCAGTTCTGGTCTGCGTGAACAACCTAAGCAATATAACACAAGAAACAGCAACTAAAACATTCTTTACAATCATGTTCCTTGAATCTTACCATTTCATATTCCTTGAATCTTATCATCCGTTGAATCTATCCTAACCCTATTCTTTCACTCACAATCACCAAATTGTTTTGAAACTGTTACACTTTCTTTTTACAAATTTCGAGGACGAAATTATTTTTAAGGAGGGTAGAATGTAATGACCCCAAAATCTTTATACATTTGTATTATCCCTCTTCAAAAATATACCGTATTTATTTGTACTTGGTATTTTCCTCTTTCTATTAAATTTATTATTATTTTATTTCTCAATCTATTATGTATTTTTTTCTAGGTACAATTTCTTTTTCTTATATTTAAGTTTTTAACTTCTCATTCTTATTTTTTCCTTTCATAAATATTTAACCCAAATCCATTATTCTTATTCTCCATAGCCCATCTAAAAAGCCCATTTTCTTTTTAAGCAACATCATATATTTAATTCTAATTAAATATGTGCATGAACAAGCTTATAGCTTATTGGTTAAGTCCTTGCATTTTTATTCCATAAGTCACATGTTCAAATCCCCATTCTTGCAATTATTTTTTTTATCATTTTTTATTTTTCTCATAACCTACAAATGAGACCTTTCATTTCCAAAATGAATGGTGACCTTTCATTTCTCTTTTAATTCTCATGTTAAATGCATATATTATAATTCACCATTACACCATCTTTATTGTCCTCCTCCATCTTTTCCTTCCTCATATTTTTCTATCTCTCACTTCTTCCTCTTCACCTAGAGTCCAAGAAGAAGAACATGAAGAAGTCTTCAAGAAGGTCTCGCTAGTAACGCGAGGCTATCGGCGGATAGACAAGCCCAGTGACAATACCGGCTTGTGCATGTAAGTCCCTTCTATCTCCCTCCCTCCATCTCTTTATTCTTCTCTTTTCATATCTCGTGAATCCGTTTTTATCCATATCATAATCCTTAAGAGAAAAATTAAACATAAACATATACATATATATAAGTCTAGATACATATGGTTATATATGGTTTAATAATATCTTATTACCTCTTGTTCAAATTAAAGTGTTTTCAATTCTTTGTTCATGACTATAAATGTTTATTATGAGTAGTGAGAACATAGATTTCATGCCACAATATATTTACGATATCTCATGGAATCGGTTTGGTTATTAAAAGAAAAGATGAAGCTTGCGTGAAAATTCTAGTTAATCTTTTTACCGATTTTAGTATACATATCAATATCTTTACCTTTAAAATAATTTGTAGAAATTAATTTTTACTTCTGGAAATTTCATGAAATTTACATATGATAGAATATATTATTTTTTTTTCATGCTGTAAATTTTTTAGATCGATCCGCATAACGGTTTAGGAATTACATCGTATTTATTCACTGATCGTAAAACAGAAAACTGAACCTATCGGTCAATTTCTAGGACACATAACTTGGTATACCGGTATCCAAATTGAGCAAACTCATATGTTTTTGATATCTACATCGAATGATCTAGATTTTATTAGTTCTATAGTTTTACCGAAAACCTATCTAAGATAAAGAAAACTGCATTACAATATTAAGTGACGGATCTGGACAGAATCTGTTCCGATTCGCACACTGTTTTTAAATTGGACATAACTCGAACACCCGATGTCCGTTTGTGACAAAATTTAGATGTGTAGATGCACCATTGATAGAACTATAATTTTCTGTATATTATATTACTTAGGAATGCATGAAACAACCTGATATAGGCTTTGCAATAGAATATATAGTTGCTGTCCAGAAATCTGAATTTCTGTTTTAAATGCTGATATTAAAATGATCATAACTAGAGCTTCAGAAATCCAAATCATGTGAATCTTGGTGTTTTCGATAAGTACATCGAAATACCTACAATTTTATAATAATTTTCGTAACCTGAAACCTGATACAAATTAACTCAAACTGCATTTTAAAAATATGTGACGGTGCCGAATAGATTCTGATCTGTTTTGCGCGACGATACGAAAACATATATATCTCTCAAACCGGTAGTCATATTTAGGTAAAACTGGAACTCACGCATGCAAAACATTTAGAGCCATATCTCTGTTTATATTCCGCATTCATTCAACTTGATTAATTAGTCGTACATAATATTTCTTTACAGCATTGTTTATGGTAGTTACTCGAATAATATACTTGACCCATTTCATGCTATTCGAACATGTATACATATTTATCTTGATCATTAAATTGTTGTATGTACATAAAGACGATAATTAAATACTTGAGTTGTATTTTGAAAAATATACAATAGTATTTTTACAATAAACCCCTCAAGTTTTATAAATTACAATAAGGCCCCTAACAATTATTGAACTTCAACTCACTTTCTTTTAGTCTGACTCGGGTTAGAGTCTGACTATTTCTGACTTGAAAATGATTCAAGTCAATCTATATTCTTTATATTTCAACTCAAGATGAATACATGAATCCCAGAATCCAGTTAACAATCTATATAACTTGACTGAACCGAATCATGGATATTCCTTTTACATGATTCCCAGTATTCCATTTACATGACTCTATGGTTATAACCGTTTCCTGATATCATGGTTTCGGTCAGTCAGTTAATCACTCATACAATCAACACAATTTTACAAGATAACAATACAACAAGACATCACGGGGTTTAAGGGGTAGACTGATACGGAATATGTTAAAGGTGGCACGAGGTGGTCACTTAAAACGTAATTACATCCATGCCGTTGTTCCGTGGTATTATCGACGGAGCCTTGTACTACAGGTTACCAAAGTCCCCGGTGTAAGTGGGACTCCCCTCGTATACACTGGCATCTTCTGTATCAGGCTACAAACAACAGCGTTAATACAACATTACAATATTATAATACAACATTAAAAGCTACACTCTCCCTCTCTTACTCTCTGTCTATCCCTCTCTTATCTTTGGGACTTACCGAGCGACCTGTTCGCTGACGACATTCTGTTTCTCTCTTCTTTGAATGTCGTCAGGTGGTTTGGACCCGGCGGAGATCGAGCCATCTCAAGAAGACTTAGAGCAGTTTGCCGAAGACCCCGCACTGCAGTTTCATTGTACACTTTTCCTTTCTGTACTTTTCATTTCCTGTTATGCCACTGTTTAGGCATCTTTTATTTCAGTTGTATTTCCTTTAATGTATTGTACAAAGAATGTTAGATTATAAAAGTTGCTGTTCTTTTTATACTCTTGTCTCTTGTGTAATATTTTACATTGCTTAGCTACGCTTAGCGTATGTACTTCTGAGTACATACGTAGCGGACCTCGTCGCGTCCACTTCGCCGTACACTGGGAAGCGGGGCGTGACAATTTTCTTCACCATTTCCTTCTCATTTCAGAAGTGTTGCTGCTCTCACTCCCTCCCCCTCTTCATCCTCTCAAACTCCATGAATAACACCTCAAAACTCAAACCCCATTTCAATAAAAAGATGCACAAGCTCACAAGCTACACCATAGACCAAGAAAGCTTGCATTTTGGACACTTGGGGCAACTCAAGAAAATTCTTGAGTTGCCAAATGAGGTATTTTTCTGAACCATTAGCTTAGTTTTCCCATTACTTTTACATCCATGTTAACTTTAAAACGATATCGTGTGGTTTAGGTGAACTTTGAAAACTCTAGTTAGGGTTTATGGAAACTTTGGGTTGTAATGTGTAATTAAGCTCAGCAAAGGCCACACAAACCCCCTAGTGCTAGAATTCAGACCTATACCAGAGACTAGAACCCCAGAATACGGATTTAGAAACCCGATATCGGAAAATTGTGAATTCTGTGGATGTAAAATGGAATCTGCTAACACCCGGAGCCTCTGAAAATTATTTTGCAAGGACAGTGATACATGCAGACACCCAGGAAGCTAACCCCAAAACCCCAGCCCCTATCTCCCAATTCTGGCCGTAGATTTAATCTGTATGGCCGCAAATTGCGGCCTGGGTCCCACCATTTTGATCCGTGTTGGTTCTGTAGCTTTATTCCATGTAAACTAGACCCTTGGTATATGCAAAATTCACCAATTTGACCTAGGGTGAAATCTGGGACCATTTTCAGTAGTGGCTGTTTTGATTCGGGTTTTGTTTCTCGTATTTTGAATTCTGGATTTGCGTATTTATGGTTTACCTCGATCACTTGACGTTTGTACGACGATATCGAGCGTTGTTTGATGGTTTTGAAAGCGTAGTCCATAGGTTCTAACCTATAGGCCTTAGCGTGTCGTTTTGGTCTTCCGATGTGATTTTAATGTGCGTTGCAATTGTGTTATCTTTGTAGGTATCTTCACGAGGGTTTCATATGATGAAGAAGATGAAGGCGACATCGACACCGACATGCAAGATGCAAGGTGAGTAGATTATATCTACGGGGGAAGTCGGGTGGATGGCGTATAGCACCCCTGCAGTTCGATGTTTAGTATACTATATATATACTATATATATATATATGTATGATAGCGTTAAGTGTGATATAGATATTCTAGATGTGATTAGGTGTACTATGGTTAGATTAGGGTGTAGAAGTAAACTAGTATAGTTCCTAGTTGCAAACCCTAGAATAGGTTTACACCCACACGCACACACATTCTTATTTGTTATAGTTATACCTGGATGATGAGGATAGTGGATGATATTTGGAGATGAGTCGATGAGATTGGGCATAGTGCCATGAGATCGGTGATATGATATGGTTCGTATTTGGGATACGACATGAGATTTTAGCGGGCCTTTAAGCGTGTGATTTCATACTCACGCGCGCGCGCACACACACACACACACATATATATCGATGGTATCAGTTTGTACTAGACTTAGATCAGTACCCCAGTTCATGAGATATGATGATAAAAATACCAGATAATTGATGAGATGAATGTGATATTGACCCGTACCCAGATTTGGGATGTCGTACGACGGATTTACGTACGAGCTATATATTGATGATAGATCCGCACTCGTGACTCGAGGATATTATATGATGTATATTGTATCGTATGTGATACTATGGAGGCGGGATCACCGACTATTATATTTATATATATATATATATATATATATATATATATATCGACTCAGATTTAGGTGGTTTCCATACCCTTTCGATTAGCTTGTTATTTAGATCTGTAGTTTACTTAGTTGATGTTAGATTAAACCCGAGTCATACCTATTTCAAAAACTAACGAATCGTGGGTATTTTAAAGACATGCCAAGGGATACTACGAATATTTTCAAGGATATACTTTTCATAAAAACACCGTAGCCCTATTTTCTAAAACACCACGATTCGTGCAACTTTCAAATACCAAAAACCTGTATGACTCGTATATAGGAATATATATTTCTTTATTGCTGCATTATTATTCATTTACCATTTATTCTACTGCTCGCATTGCATTGCATGCTTATATGTTATTGATTCATATTCCTTTGTGCATATGACATATAGCATACCTGTATATCTCTATGCTTACACATATGCCTTTACATAGTTACATGCTCATATTATTGTTTCACGTTGCATGTATTATAATTCATGGATTTTGCACTGCGATATTGTTTCATATGATATTTTCTGGATTGTTTTACCCCTGCGTATATATATCAGTGGTATGGGACGCTGAAATATATACGTATACCCATAGTATATATATATATATATATATATATATATATATATATATATATATTAGTGGTATGGGACGCTGATATATATATATACACCTACTTAATATATCATCATGATGATCTATGCAAATTTACTTATTCATTATATACGAGTGAGGCCTATATGGTCGATGTGAGGGGCCTTTATGGTCGATGCGAGGGACATATGTGCCCGATGTATGGATGGCATGTTATATCCCCTACCCCACATTTATTTTATATGCATTGCTTCATATATTAGTAGTACCTGATAGAGTATCTTTCATGACTATTGCATATACCCATTACCAATTATTTCTTTATGTATTAGTAGTACCTGATAGAGTACCTTCATGAATGTTGCATACATATTGGATACATGATATATGAGATTTACTTGATATTGGGATATTAAGATATATATTTTGTGTCGATGCTTGATACTGATTTTCTGATGATTTCATTGACTATATTTGAATGTTTATTCAAAAATCTCACTATATTAAGAAAAGGGTTTTCTCATTCATGATGTCTTCTGTTTTCATTTTACCGCATTCATACCTCATATTTACGATATTTTGCTACCTGAGGCATTGACACGAGTACTTGGGATTACACTTATGTTTAGATGTTTACCCTTACCATTTTATTATGCTTCAGACCTTATCATATTGAGGATATATATATATATATATATATATATATATATATATATATATATATATATATATTACTGATCATTTGACCTAGAATTTAGTCATACATATGATTTCTGCTCTGTGATGTTTTCTACTCACGAGTTGGCAACTCGCCCCCGTTGTGTCACAGTTTCTTGCAGGTTTTGCCGTACAGGTTTCACTGCGGCTTTCTGGCACACTGCTTCTTTTCTGGGTGATTGCTTTGGTAGGTGGGTTCACTCGCATCGTGACCACCCTTGCATTTATTTTAATCGGTTGTATCTAGTAATTCCATCAACCAAACTTGTATATTGTTTCAGATATAGAAAACCAGTTATGTATTATTTCGACCTCAGAGTCGCGCGTTGTAGTATTATGGTTTTCCTGCTGATTTTTTTTGAGTTTCTTTTGAGTTTTGATCCTCGCTCTTTGGCGTTGTATATTATACTGCTTGCATGGTTGTGACCGTCGATTGACGAAGAGCTAGCTCCCGCTTGAGGATGCCTTTTATCATTATATATATGTTATTCTTGTTGTACACCGTTTGGGGCCAGTATTTACAAAGAAAACTCTGCCGAAATTTTCAGAAAAGACTATAGATTTTAAAAATGCATATTCGGCTTACTTATTTAAAAACCTTATTTTTAAAACATGTTTTCTTTACTTCTTAAAACTATTTTCCTTCAATTATTATTTAAAATGGTTTTAGATTTCTGGGCTTTTGGCTTATTTGAATTAGATGGGGTCCTATAGACTTCATATGATTCAAGGGCTAGTCACGGGCTATTTCGGGTCGTGACAGAGTGGCAGTTCACTATGAACTAACCGATGAAGAAAGTGCTCACCTTCGGCTTGAGGAGCTCGACGCCCTTGATGAAACCCGACTCATGGCGCAACAAAACCTGGAGGCTTATAAAGCAAAGATGACGCGCTCATACGAGAGATTGACTAGGCCGAGAACATTCCGCCAAGGCGAACTCGTGCTAGTGGTCAAGAGACCTATGATCCCCAATCGTGCCAAACGGGGGAAATTCGAGCCGAACTATGGAGGCCCGTATATCATAGACAAGCTCTATCAAGGTGGAGTCTATCTACTCATGGACATGCATGGAGAAAGACCTTTCAGGCCAATAAACGGTCGATTCCTAAAAAAATACTACGCCTGACAAGTCACGGCCTAAGTCAACGATATATGATGACGCCTATGTCCGCTCGCTATCTTCCTAAGCCCAAACTCTATAAGTAGTAACCGGCTACGGACCGAAATGTCCTAAAACTAACGATGGACCGAAATGTCCTAAAACTAACAACGGACCGAAACGTCCTTAAACTAACGATGGACCACTATGTCCTAAAACTGGCTGTTGACCGAAACGTTGATAAACTACTACGAACCGCAACATCCCAAGGCTGACAAAAAAAAATAATAATAATAAAAAGAGAGAGAAGAAAGAAAACGGTATGTCCATAAGCAAGATGGGCACGGAAGAAAACCCGAAAGGGCTCCGTGGGTAAAAACAGCAGGGCTACCGGCGAGTTTGTGAAAACCCGAAAGGGCGCAATATCGTTAAAAGACACTTGCAAGGTCCTCTCGACCCTGTAAGGAGAAACCACCTGCTTGGGATCCTTACGACTCACAAAGGAGAAACACACTTAGGGATCCCCACGATTCCTAAGGAGAAATTACACTTGCGAGATCCTCACGACTCGTAAGGAGAACCCTCTTATGAGACCCTCACGGCTCATAAGATTCAAAAGCCTTAAGCTACAGGGATCTGAACCTGTTCTTAAGCAGTCATACCCCCCAATTTTGCCCTACAAGCAGTTCAATATTGACCCTTGTATACAATCCACGGGCGCGAATAAACATTTTCCCTAACAAAGTCCCACCCGCGACTAGGGATATGTTTACACAGTGGACATCCCTTGTAAGTCCTCTCGACTTATAAGGAGAAAGCACTCTTGTAAGATCCTTACGAGTTATAAGAGACCATACACTTAAGACTCCTCACGATTCTTAAGGAGAAAACGCACCTTCGAGATCCTCACGACTCGTAGGGAGAAATACCTTTATGAGACCCTTACGGCTCATGAAGTAAAGCCTTAGTCGACAGGATCTTAACCCTGTTTGCTAAGCCACCTTTGTTCGACATCGACAGAGGCAAATGATGATTCGCTCCTGGCAATATCCCAGTTGTAGCGATGCTGATGCCGAAATCGTTGTCCAATCCCAAACTCGCAGCGAAAAGCCAGCGAGCTACAAATGCATACGAAATAGCCGAAATGATGGGGCAACTTGAAACAAAATCAGCAAGTAAAAATGTATGCATACAAAATAGCCGAAATGTGTGGGCAACTCGCAATAAAAAGTAGCGAGTAAATAAAACAAATAGCCGAAATGATTGGGCACCACGAAAAATAGCCGAAATGATTGGGCAATCGCGACTTTCGCGATATAAAAGCTGAAATGATAGAGCATCGCGGAAATAAAAATATAGAAAATGAAACTTTTTGCCCTACAGGTGAGATCACATCGATCCGTGTATACAATCCAAGGGCACAAACAAAGAAGGAACCATACCTTCCCCCCAGGCTCCATCCGAAAGAGAGCCAAGTCTCGACGGTTCACAAACAGCCTGGAGATTATCTTAACATTCGTCCCATTACAACAGACGTAACATCAGCAAAGCGGAACCGCGTCAATTCCCAGTTCCATGACTCGGCGGTGCACAGACAACCGAGAGTCAATCCCCGACTCCGTGAAATGCGGATAAAGTCAACCTCTCCTGGTCTAGTGGAACACGGCTAATGTCAATCTAAACCCCGTGGGAAGCATCCAGAGTGGATCCTGGTCTTGTAGAACACGGCTAATGTCAATCCTGACCCCGTGGGAAGCGTCCAGAGCAAATCCTGGTCCTGTGGAACACGGCTAATGTCTATCCTGACCCCGTGGGAAGCATCCAGAGCGGATCCTGGTCCTATGGAACAGGGCTAATGTCAATCCTGACCCCGTGGGAAGCATCCAGAGCAAATCCTGGTCTCGTGGAACACGGGTAATGTCAATCCTGACTCCCGTGGGAAGCGTCCAAAGCGGATCCTGGTCCTGTGGAACACGGCTAATATCAATCCTGACCCCGTGGGAAGTTTTCAGAGCAAATCCTGGTCTAGTGGAACACGGCTAATGTCAATCCTGACCCCGTGAGAAGCGTCCAGAGTGGATCCTGGTCCTGTGGAACACGACTAATGTCTATCCTGACCCCGTGGGAAGCGTCCAGAATTGATCTTGGTCCTATGGAACACGGCTAATGTCAATCCTGACCCTGTGGGAAGCATCCAGAGCAAATCCTGGTCTCGTGGAACACGGCTAATGTCAATCCTGACCCCGTGGGAAGCGTCCGGAGCGGATCCTGGTCCTGTGGAACACGGCTAATGTCAATCCTGACCTCGTGAGAAGCGTCCAGAGCAAATCCTGGTCTAGTGGAACACGACTAATGTCAATCCTGACCCCGTGGGAAGCATCCAGAGTAAATCCTGGTCCCGTGGAACACGGCTAAAGTCAATCCTGACCCCGTGGGAAACGCCCAAAGCAACCCCTGACTCCGTGAAATGCGGATAATGTCAACCGCATCAATCACTTACGAGTCCTTTCGACTCGTAAGGAAGAAAACTCTCTTGTGAGATCCTTACGACTCCCAAGAGAAAACACACTTAGGAATACTCACGATTCCTAAGAAGAAAATACATCTACGAGATCCTTTTGACTCGTAGAGAGAAAAGTCTTTATGAGACCCTCACAGCTCATAAAGTTGAAAAGCCTTAGGCAGCAGATCTGAACCCGCTTCCTAAGCCATCACTACCTCTCGAAGAGTTCAAGACGGAATGCTCTCTATCATCTACAGGATATGCTTACCAAGGTATTGTAACGTTTTAGAAATCGTTATGAGAATTTTTCCGTTTAGGGTAAATTGTCGGTATTTTCTGTTTTAACCCGACTGTGATCAAATGACCATATAGACTTGCCAGCACCTAATTTAGCTAAAATAAAGCTAGTGCACAAGATTTGGGAGTATATGGGATATTTTGGTTCAATTTGAGTTTTCCCAATTTTAATATTATTTTAATGCGGTATTCTCATTTTGGGAAATTTCTCCAGAATTGGGATCTTTTCAATTAAATCAAGTTGAGTAAAATAAAACCTCTTTCTCATATCTAGATATTTGTTTTGTGCAAGGATTTAATGTTTTAAAGAAAAGAAATAGAGTGAAGAGGTGGCATATGCATGCATGTACATTTATGTGTGCATTTATTGCATTCTTGCTAGAATAATCCACACAATCCCTCACCTTCCCTCCCTTGGCCGAGCACCTTCCTCTTTCTTCTGCTCTTGACTTTTTCTTTCACCAATTGCATCATTTCAAGCTCATTAAGTCTTCAAAATTCCCAATTTAATCTTACAAAATACCCCAAGTCTTGTTTTTTCCTTCTTGATCTTTTGGAGCTAGGAAAACTTGGATCTTGGGAGCTAGCTTTGATAGGTATAATCCCTACACTGTTATTTAGGAGTTTTTTTTTATGTTTAGCTCGTTGGTTGTGGCGTAGAACTCTTAAAGTATCGATTTGTGCAATATCGTGTTTTTAGTGTCCTTTTTGAGTCTCTGTGAACTGCTATGACCTGGAATTCGTACAGAAAAATCAAACAAAATTGTAGTGATGTACTAGTGACCCTGGAGCACCACCTGAGACACGAGACCCACCCCACCGGCACGGGCCGGCGACCCTTTGGTAAATTCCGGCGACGCCGGCTATGGGGGGACGTGATGGGGTTTGGATTTGTTGGGTAGTTGTCTGCTGTTGGTTAGGGGTGTTTGGTACTGTTTACTTTTTTAGTATTTACTGTATGAAAAATCTGGAATCGTTTTCCTATAGTCTAGTGTTTTGTGTCCGCGCGATACGTTATACGACACGGATCGTGCACTTTGTGTGATTTTGCTCTTAGGTTGTTTTCGTCGTGTCGCTACGTATGTTAGCCACAATACGAACACTTGAGCGTATGTTTTGTGTTGTTGCATCGGTTAAATGTAGTTTGTGCGTGTTTTGGGTCTATTATTAATATATACTTGCGTTATTGTTTTATTGTGGTAGGTTCGTAGGCGGGGACTTCAGACGCTGCGAAGAAGGGGAAACAGGTGGTTGGCTTTGCTTAGCCAGGACGGTTGGTGAGTAGATTTAACATCTACAGGGGAATCGCCCGCATGGCGTTATGCATCTGGGCTAGAATGACTTAACTTGTCGCATATTCTATGTCATATTTAGAATTGCGCATTTACCCTGCTGCTTAGTGAATTGTTGTGCTTGGACTAGTATTCTTAGGACACTGCACTATTATTGACGGCTCATGTTGCACGAGCACAGATTGTATGCCACACACACCGTCAATAATTGCCATGTTACGCACAACCCACATATAGAAATGCTATGGTTTGGTTAGGGACATTGAGACATTGATTCATATTTCTTTATGCATATGACTTATAGCATACCTATATACCTATATGCTTACACATATGCTTAACATACTTACATGCTAGTTACCTTTATACCTATAGAGTACTGTACCATTAGCGATAGGTACATACACACTTCATGACATAGCTACAGGTATACCTTGCACACATACTTCACTTATAACCAGGGGGTATATTATATCATTACTGATAGGTAGATGTTTATATCTTGCTATACCTTATGTTTACACATATATCTGCTTATAGCTACATGTTTACATTTACTTGATGTCATTTAGAATTAGAGAGATTAAGAACCGCGTGGTATTATATTAACTTGTTGCAGTTAATTGCGGCTTTTCCTTTATATGCTCGCATTTCAGATTTATGATGCGTATATTATATTCATGGATTGTCGCATTGAGATATGGATTTTTCATGATATTTTCTGGATTTGGGGACTGTGGTAGTTTCATGAAATTATGCCTTATTTGAAAAACCCGGTTTCCCTTGATATGATATTTCAGCAGCCACCATGAGGTTTATCGGTTCAGATATATATATATATATATATACCCCACGCGAGGAACGGAGGGAGCCGTGTGCGGGTATATGGTGGGGCCCGGAGGTACCCCGGGGCAAGAATCTTAGTGAGGAGATGAGTTAGTGGGGGAACCATACTTTCCGGTGACATTACCAATGACTCAGCGGTTATCATGGGGATACCGACGGGAGTCATGTACGTATAGATACGTCGAGAGGCGAGGGTCAGATCTAGGCACTCGAGCTTTCAGGACAGCGTATGATACGTACCTATCAGGGAACTAGTCATGGAGACAGCACTTGATAGATCAGCCTTTCTGTGTCGATGCTTGACACATTGTTTTCATGATATTTTACTCCTAAGTATATATATATATTAGTGGAGTGGGACGCTAATATATATGTATACATATTGATTTACATACTTCATCATATTTATTCATGAAAACACCCAGGATATACGAGATATACTTGATATTGTACATACGGGATATGTGAGATCTACTTGATGCTGTACACTCGGGATATATGAGATATACTTGATATTGTACATACGGGAAATGTGAAATCTACTTGATGTTGTATACTCGGGATATACGAGATATACTTGATATTGTACATACGAGATATGTGAGATCTACTTGATGTTGTACACTCGGGATATACGAGTACACTCGGGATATACGAGATATACTTGATATTGTACATACGGGATATGTGAGATCTACTTGATGTTGTACACTCGGGATATACGAGTACACTCGGGATATACGAGATATACTTGATATTGTACATACGGGATATGTGAGATCTACTTGATGTTGTACATTCGGGGTATATGAGATATACTTGATATTGTACATTCGGGATATATGAGATTTACTTGATGTTGTACATTAAGGATTTGTGAGACTTACTTGATATGATAGCCAATTTGAGGGCTGATTTGAGGAAATTGGGATTTGGATTTGTCTTGATGGATTTTGATCCTACCACGATGTCAGGATTCCATTGAAATGACATGTTTCATTCCATACTCTACATTTACTGTTTATGCACTGCTTCATGTATTAGTGTACCTATTAGAGTACCTTCCATGACTGTTGCATTTACATACCTTTATTCATATCATTTCTTCATGTATTAGTATTACCGATATAGTACCTTACATGATGCTGCATACAGATTGTCATACTATTATTGTTTCATGTATTAGTGTACCTGTTAGCGTGCCTTTTATGACTATTGCATTCATATGACATGTTACTGCTTTTAACCTGCATATGTTAGATTCGCGCTGTACGTGCATACTTGCGATTACCTGCATATGTTATTTACTATTCACGAGTTGGCAACTCACCCCCGTTGTGCCACAGTGTTTTGCAGGTGTTCCTCAGGATAGTCAGAGGCAGGGCTATTTTCTTCCGTCGTATTATCTTTTGCTGCGAATACCGCTTCGTCTGACAGTGTGCAGTTTTGCTTAGGTAGGTCTTGCGGTTATCCGATATTGCTTGTTGTAGATTCGTTGTATCCTGTACTCTCCATCTACCATTATATTGTATGACTAAGAGACTTGATGTGAGGACAATATTGTACATTATTTTGTGACTTGAAGGTTTTTTTGCAGTTTTATGTATATCGTCTCTTTCTTCGTTACGGCGTCGTATATCTGTTGTGGTGATTATTTTCCGCCGTTGGGCGTGGATTTTGCTCCCGTTTGGGATGCTTTTACCTATATTATGTTGTACCCATTTTGGGGGCTTGTTTTACAATGGGGGTGTTGCCAAAATTTTAAGGAATAAAAGTGAGACTTTAAAGAATTTGGGTTGTGATTTCAAAGGTTTTGAAAATATTATTATCACTTTCTTGCTACTTTTGATGGTTTAGATTGCTGGGTTTTGGCTTTCTTTTACTACGTTACGCCTGTAGACGTTGCGTAGTATTAGGGCCGTCACGTGCCAATTTCGGGTCGTGACAAAGTTGGTATCAGAGCGCTAGGTTTTTACCTTTCGGAGTGTAGGATGACCTTGGTATGATAGAGTAGGTAGCTTAAGCAGTGTAACGTAGTGTGTGTATGTCTGCAGCATACTCACGATGCGGTACTCCGCCAAAGTGACCTAAGTACAAGTTGCTTGAAATTCCTTCCTTGATGATTCATATCCTTGTGATTCGATTTCCGTGTTCATATCGAATCCTATATCTATTTATAGCCTTTGCCGCCGACGACTATGGGAACTCAGAGTGGTGTAGCGAGGGCCGAGGTCAGAATTGACTCGGGTAGGACGAGGACTGACCAGAATGGCACGCTTGTTGCACAGGAGCAGACGGATCCGCCTTCGACAGATAATATTGCTAGGCTTGTGGCAGAGATGCAGGACATGCGCCAGACGATGAGTTCTTTGGTTGAGGCCATTCGACCGCAGCGACAAGAGGTTTTCACCCCTGTTACCCAGTTATTCCTTGCGATCAGCACACAGCGTTCCGTCACCTACATAGCACCAGTGGATGCATCCCTAGTAGACGAGACACGTATTCGAGAGACTTTAGGAGTTCCGGAACTGTGGAGGACTCATACCGGTGTACCAGCCTAGAGACAGAGGCTTAGTTGTCGAGACAGCTTCCGTGACCATCGTGGGAGTAGCAGAGGTTTGGGACGGGAGTAGTGTTAGCTAGATCAGTCGTTAGTAGTGTTAATTTCTGTCAGCGATTCTTTTGTTGCGCAACACGTATTTCAGTCGTGTGCCAATAGGTTAGGAGATTCATCCTTCACTTGATCCTTCTAGAGATGTTGGATTTGATGTTCTCCTGGGCATGGATTGGTTAGCTACGTGCTAGGCGTCTGTGGACTATCGCGAGAAAACAGTCAGGTTTGTTTTCCCGGAAAGTCAGTTCTTGTTGTGCAAGGGGGACAGTGGTGCCGCCTCTCACAGCTTGTATTCAGCCTTTTTCGCTAGTCGGCTTTTGAGGAGAAGATGTCGAGGTTTCTTGGCGTTTATTCATGGTACTGGAGCCACAGTGGGTTGGTTGGACCGGGTTCCTTCGTGCGAGAGTTTTCCGACGTTGTTCTAGATGAGCCGGCGAAGCTTAGGGAGCTTAAGGTTCAACTGCAGAGTTGTTTGTTGGAGGGCTTGTGCATCTGAGTGTTTCGCATTTGGGGAGCTCCTGTTTCTGTTCGTCAAGGAGAAGGACGGCAGTTGAGGATGTGTATTGATTAATCGTCAATTGAACCGGCTTACGGTGCGGATAGGTATCCTTTACCTCGCATTGATGATTTCTTCGATCAGCTCGCGAGTGCGAGACTTTTTTCTAAGTTTGTTAGGATCAGGTCATCATTGTTGCGGGTTCGGAGTGATGACATTCCGAAGACTGCTTTTGTGCGGGCTACGGGCTTTATGTGTATTGGTGGTATCGTTGGACTCACCAGTGCCCTAGAAGCAATCGTGGATATGATGAACCAGATTTCTCCAGGCCGTTCCTCGACCAGTTTATTGTTGTATCATTGATGGCATTCTGGTCTGTTCTAATGTGTCTTGAGGGACAGGAGTAGCACTTGAGGATTTGTTTTGCAGACATTGGGAGAGCCCCATCGGTTTGCTAGATTCTTGGAGTGTTCCTCCAGGCTTGTTTGTGTTGACTCCTAGGTCTTATAGTTATGGGAGACGGTTTTCGTATGGTTCCGAGGAAGATCGAGGCTATACAGCTTAGGCCCAGACTTGTGTGCAGGACGGAGGTCCGCAGATTTTTGGGCTTAGCAGGTTTTTACCGCCATTTCGTGCAGGATTGCTAGTGTAGTACTGACTGACCAGGAAGGAGTTCTTTTCTGTGGACTAAGGCATGTGTGCGGAGTATTCTGCAGTTGGAGATTCGGTTGACAACTGCACCAGTTCTTTCTTTGCTTTCTGGTTCGGGCGACTTTGTTGTTTAACTGTGATGTTTCGCGAGTCGGGCTCAATTGTGTACTGAGGTGACACTCTAGAGTTATCGCTTTTTCTTCCCTATAGTTGGAGGAAGTACGAGCAGGATATCCCACTCATGATCTGGAGATGGCCGCGGTGTTCGGGCGTTGGAGATTTGGAGACACTACTTGTTCGAGAGTCGTGTCAGGTTTTCACGGACAACCAGAGCTTAATGTACATCTTCCTGCAGCGGGTTTTGATGGTTGAGATAGTTTCTGCAGATTTACAGTTCTTGTTCGATCGTTGAGTACAGCTTAGGTTCGCCTCTTCTGAGGGGACAGCTTGCTCATGTCCGCGCCCGATCACTTTTCCTTAATCATTTTCGCGAGGCACTGCCCGCCGATGCTCGTTCGTCAGAGATACTTGAGCATACTCGGCTGGGTAATGATTCGGAGTCCTTGATTTGTGACCAGATGTGCTACATTTAGGGACGCGTTTGTGTACCTGATACTATTGGGTAGAGACGTGAAATCCTGGAGTAGGCACATCTGTCAACTCTTTATACTCATTCAAGTTCCACCAGCATTTGACGTGACTTGGGAGATAGCTACGGGTGGGCAAGGATGTAGAGTGAAGTTTCGGATTTCGTTCAAGGTGTCTGTCTTGTTGTGAGCTTGGGTTTAGCATTTGAGACCGGCTGGAGAGTTGCAGCCTTTAACCGTTCCGGAGAAGGGAATAGGAGCAGATCTCCATGTTTTTCGTTGTGATGTCTACCCAGGTTTAGTTAGGGTGTGACTCCATTTGGGTGTTTGTTGGCCGGTTATACTTAGTTAGCTCAGTTGTTCTTTGTTAAGTTGTGCGTTGCACGGAGTTCCTTCTTGTGTTGTATCCAATGGAGGCACCCTGTTCATTTGCCGTGTTGGGCAGAAGCTTCTGGGAGCCTTGGGTACTGGTTGAGCTTTAGCTCCGCTTTTCCATCTGTGGGATGATGGTCAGTTGAGCGGACTATCCAGACTCTGGAGGATATGCTGGTGCATACGTACTTGTTGCTTTTGGCAGTTGGGATCGTCACTTGCCATTGTTAGAGTTCTCCTTCGATAGCTGTTATCAGGAGACATTCCAATTGGCAACCTTTAGGTATTGTTGTTAGGTCGTGTCAATCGCCATTCTATTTTTCTGGCTCTGCGTAAATAGGATTTTTGGACTCCAGCTAGTCTAGAGACTTCGGATATGATCCAGTTGGTTTAGGTCAGGATGATGACAGTCCTATTCGGACAGAGGTCTTATGCCGACCATAGTGGTCGCAGACTTGAGTTCGCATTGGGAGATCATGTATTCCTACGGATTTTTCCGATGAATGACGTGTTGAGTTTTGGGAAGCTTATCCCAGGATTTTAGGCCCTTTTGAGATCCTTTTAGCGAGTTAGTTTCGTTGCCTTTAAATTGGCACTTCCACCCAGATTATTGAGTTTTCACCCTGTATTTCTTATGTCGATACTTTGCAAATACCTTCATTACCTTTCTCACATGATTCAGCATCAGATCATTAGCTTTGACGCGATCTTTTCGTTCACCGGCATCCATTTGTGTTAGTGGCTCGGCAGGTGGAGAAACTTCGGTCAAGGGTCTTGCAATCTGTGGAGAGTTTTCTTGGACGTAGCCATATAGTGAGGTGGTCACTTGAGAGGCTGCGAGCGAGATATGAGACTTTGTAATCTTCTTTTTGAAGGTACGCTTAGTGAGAATTTTAAATTCGGGGACGAATTTTTATAAGGGGGGAGATTGTAACGTTTTAGAAATCGTTATGAGAATTTTCCGTTTTAGGGTAAATTGTCGGTATTTTCTGTTTTAACCCGACTGTGATCAAACGACCATATAGACTTGCCAGCACCTAATTTAGCTAAAATAAAGCTAGTGCGCAAGCTTTAGGAGTATATAAGACGTTTTGGTTCAATTTGATTTTTCCCAATTTTAATATTATTTTAATGCGGTATTCTCATTTTGGGAAATTTCTCCAGAATTGGGTTCTTTTCAATTAAATCAAGTTGAGTAAAACAAAACCTCTTTCTCATATCTAGATATTTGTTTTGTGCAAGGATTTAATGTTTTAAACAAAAGAAATAGAGTGAAGAGGTGGCATGTGCATGCATGTACATTTATGTGTGCATTTATTGCATTCTTGCTAGAATAATCCACACAATCCCTCACCTTCCCTCCCTTGGCCGAGCACCTTCCTCTTTCTTCTGCTCTTGACTTTTTCTTTCACCAATTGCATCATTTCAAGCTCATTAAGTCTTCAAAATTCCCAATTTAATCTTACAAAATACCCCAAGTCTTGTTTTTGCCTTCTTGATCTCTTGGAGCTAGGAAAGCTTGGATCTTGGGAGCTAGCTTTGATAGGTATAATCCCTACACTGTTATTTAGGAGTTTTTGTGATGTTTAGCTCGTTGGTTGTGGCGTAGAACTCTTAAAGTATCGATTTGTGCAATATCATGTTTTTAGTGTCCTTTTTGAGTCTCTGTGAACTGCTATGACCTGGAATTCGTACAGAAAAATCAAACAAAATTGTAGTGATATACTAGTGACCCTGGAGCACCACCTGAGACACGAGACCCACCCCACCGGCACGGGCCGACAACCCTTTGGTAAATTCCGGCGACGCCGGCAATGGGGGGACGTGATGGGGTTTGGATTTTGTGGGTAGTTGTCTGCTGTTGGTTAGGGGTGTTTGGTACTGTTTACTTTTTTAGTATTTACTATATGAAAATCTGGAATCGTTTTCCTATAGTCTAGTGTTTTGTGTCCGCACGATACGTTATACGACACGAATCGTGCACTTTGTGTGATTTTACTCTTAGGTTGTTTTCGTCGTGTCGCTACGTACGTTAGCCACAATACGAACACTTGAGAGTATGTTTTGTGTTGTTGCGTCGGTTAAATGTAGTTTGTGCGTGTTTTGGGTCTATTATTAATATATACTTGCGTTATTGTTTTATTGTGGTAGGTTCGCAGGCGGGGACTTCGGACGCTGCGAAGAAGGGAAAACAGGTGGTTGGCTTTGCTTAGCCAGGACGGTTGGTGAGTAGATTTAACATCTACAGGGGAATCGCCCGCATGGCGTTATGCGTCTAGGCTAGAATGACTTAACTTGTCGCATATTCTATGTCATATTTAGAATTGCGCATTTACCCTGCTGCTTAGTGAATTGTTGTGCTTGGACTAGTATTCTTAGGACACTGCACTATTATTGACGGCTCATGTTGCACGAGCACAGATTGTATGCCACACACACCGTCAATAATTGCCATGTTACGCACAACCCACATATAGAAATGCTATGGTTTGGTTAGGGACATTGAGACATTGATTCATATTTCTTTATGCATATGACTTATAGCATACCTGTATACCTACATGCTTACACATATGCTTAACATACTTACATGCTAGTTACCTGTATACCTATAGAGTACTGTACCATTAGCGATAGGTACATACACACTTCATGACATAGCTACAGGTATACCTTGCACACATACTTCACTTATAATCAGGGGGTATATTACATCATTACTGATAGGTAGATGTCTATATCTTGCTATACCTTATGTTTACACATATACCTGGTTATAGCTACATGTTTACCTTTACTTGATGTCATTTAGAATTGGAGAGATTAGGAACCACATGGTATTATATTAACTTGTCGCAGTTAATTGCGGCTTTTCCTTTATATGCTCACAATTCAGATTTATGATGCGTATATTATATTCATGGATTGTCGCATTGAGATATGGATTTTTCATGATATTTTCTGGATTTGGGGACCGTGGTAGTTTCATGAAATTATGCCTTATTTGAAAAACCCGGTTTCCCTTGATATGATATTTCAGTAGCCACCATGAGATTTATCGATTCAGATATATATATATATATACCCCACGCGAGGAACGGAGGGAGCCGTGTGCGGGTACATGGTGGGGCCCGGAGGTACCCTGGGACAAGAATCTCAGTGAGGAGATGGGTTAGTGGGGGAACCATACTTTCCGGTGACATTACCAATGACTCAGCGGTTATCATGGGGATACCGACGGGAGTCATGTACGTATAGATACGTCGAGAGGCGAGGATCAGAGCTAGGCACTCGAGCTTTCGGGACAGCGTATGATACATTCCTATCAGGGAGCCAGTCATGGAGACAGCACTTGATAGATCAGCCTTTCTGTGTCGATGCTTGACACATTGTTTTCATGATATTTTACTCCTAAGTATATATATATTAGTGGAGTGAGACGCTAATATATATATATACATATTGATTTACATACTTCATCATATTTATTCATGAAAACACCCAGGATATACGAGATATACTTGATATTGTACATACGGGATATGTGAGATCTACTTGATGTTGTACACTCGGGATATACGAGATATACTTAATATTGTACATACGGGATATGTGAGATCTACTTGATGTTGAACACTCGGGATATACGAGATATACTTGATATTGTACATACGGGATATGTGAGATCTACTTTATGTTGTACACTCGGGATATACGAGATATACTTGATATTGTACATACGTGATATGTGAGATCTACTTGATGTTGTACACTCGGGATATACGAGATATACTTGATATTGTACATACGGGATATATGAGATCTACTTGATGTTGTACATTCGGGGTATTGTTCATACCATAATTTTGCATTCTTTTAGACCCCATTCTTATTCATTTTACAAATAAACATGTGCTTTTGACCCATGTCTGCCACATAGTTGCAGGTTACAGGTTCTCAGAACAAAAACAGTAAAAGAGACAAAAGGACGATACAAAAGTGAGACCACGACCGATAAATGAAGGAATCTTGATCGTTCCTACATTTTGAGGGACATTGAAGATCAATGAACAAGTTCACAAAGCACAAAGGCAGCACAAGGTTCAACACTTCGACACGAAGCAACGGTAAAAGTCCACGACATTATGCACTGTGGAGATCTGGAAGAAAACTAGAAGTCATTCTGAAGAACCAACTGATGAAAACAGAAGACACTAGCAGCAGACATAACCCCAGGAAATTTCAGCCCACAAGCCCACCACTTGGCCGCGGAACCGCGGCCAAACCTCCACTTGGCCGCGGATCCGTGGCCACGTGTCGCCCGTGTTGGTGCAAAATCTTTGTGGCGCTGGAGGTGCGTTGACTAGTTCTTTTCTTAGGGGGTAAAATTGTAATTGCAGACATGAATCGATTGTAACCCTAGGGTTTCTATGATCTATAAATAGAAGCCCTAAACCTCTTTTTGAGGTATGCCTCTTCTTGTGCCTCATTTCATCTATCTAAATTTAGATCTGTAAATTTCTGTAAAGAAGGAAGAGAGCATCAAATAAAAATTAGGAGTAAGTTTTCTTTTCATTTCCCTAGTTAAATTTTATTTCCATGCCCTAGGTAATTTTTTTCTTGCCCTGGTTAAATTTTATTCTCTGCCCTAGTTAGATAGTTTAGAAAATGTATTTCAATTCCCTAATGAGTGAGTAGTCTCCTCGCTTGTTAGGGTTAGATTTGGGGAAGGCTTGAGAGATGAAGATCTCTCACCCCTTTCTTGCCCATCACACGCTTTTATAGGACTCCATGCATACATGCACACACTGCTCCCTACGGCACCCTATCCCACGAGGTAGCGGTGATACCGTAGTATAAACGACCGGTTGTGCGTGTTTTCCATGGAGGTTAGGGTAAGAATTAAGAAAGGAAGGACAAGAACCTAGAGGAAGAAACATCGTTTCTTCTCGATGGTACTAATCCACTTTATTAATTGTTACCATAACACCTCATAGATCTTAAATAGGGTATAGAAAGCGGTGAGGAATATTGACTTTCCAAACTTAACCTAAACCTAACCCTAGAAAGATTTAGATCAACTTAGTTTTTAGATTTAATCAATCCGACAACAATCGGAATTAACTCGTTAGAACAATTAGAGAATACACAAAATCCCTGTGGACCGACCCGTACTTACCGGCTAGCTACCAAGCGACGCCGTTCTTGATTGCGGTTATAAATTATTCTTTGAACAAAATCAAATGGCGCCGTTGCCGGGGATGGCGTGTTATTTTCTTTTTGTAATTTCGGGTTAATAAAAAAAATTAAAAAATCATAAAAACTGGAGAAAAAAAATTTAAAAATTTATCATCTTTTATTTTGTGAAGGGTATTTTCGTGTGAATTTTGCAGGATAGACGAACGAGTTCGGATCTGGAAAAATCCAGCAAGCAAAAACAGAAAACGGCAGATCTGAACGACAGAGGAAAATCATAATGGAGGAGCAGAAGAAATCTCGGGAATCGAACCGCCGCCGCCGCCGCGTTTCTACCGCCGAAAGCGCCCTTTGGCCGCGCTTCCGCTGCAGGGAGGTGACGTCAGCACTTGAAAAATCCACTGTAAGTCTTTCTCTCTCCTTCTCTACAACCCCTGATATCTCCTCTGTAAAATTTGCCTACAGGATTCTTTGCGCTAAAAATTCTCCCCTTCTCAATAACTTGACCTTATGCAGGATTCTTTACGTTGCGCTTAAAAAAAATTGTTTGCAAGTGTTTGATTATGTTTACTGTTTTGCATATTTAAATTGACATTAAGGGGCTTGAACACCAATCAGATTGGGTGAGGATTTCATTACCCTTCCCAGGACCCCAGAAATCACATAATGCATATTGCATTGACCATAAATTAATTAAAAAAAGATTAGACTCAGCCCTAAGGGCTTTGCGCTCAATAGGACAAATGAATAGTTGTAGGCATCGACCGTTGATCCTAACCTGACTTTGTGGTGTCTAGGCAAGTGTGTCTAAGGTAAGTGGTTACTTAATTAGGCCCACTACTTACGTAGTGGAGAACCTCCTACTTACCTGGCACTTACCTGGCCACAATTGGCGGTGAAGAGGCGGTTTGAGGTCCTACTTCTTGCCCTTTGGAACAGTTAGGAGCTGTCTAGCTGACCTAGGTGGCCCTAGATCTAGGCCTGATTGTGCATTTGTGGTTGATTAAACGTGTGTCTTAGCCTTTTATCGAAAATCTTTTTTGCAAAAAGCTCCACATAAAAAAAACACAAAAAGAAAAATAAAAGGTAATTTTTTTTTTACAAAAAAACTTGCTACTTGTCGATAAGAAATCCGTGCACCCCACATTCTTTTCTTCTCCTTTCCTACATCATGGGTACCCCACCTCATAACACTCTTGCCGAACTTTGGTACTCTCATCCAAACATTGCTTCATACGCTAATTGTTTTGGTCGAATTACGGACGACCCTCCATGCCCAAAATTTCTTTGAAAGATCGAATAGAAGCGTCTAGGAGAAACAGTTCGACTCCACAATCCACTTTGTATCAACCATTTCAACTTTCACCACCTTCTTATGTTGATACTCCTTTTTCGAGTCCTGTTGTAACTCCGAAATCCATGTCTATCGCTGAACACATTGAACAATCTCGTAACCGATCTTTCACTCCTTTCAACACTTCTAGTTCTTGGGATCAACAAGTCCATTCATCTTTTTATCCAAATGTTGATCCTACTCCTGTCCAACCATTCAATTCCTACCAGTCCTACCCTACTTTCACACATTCCTTAGATATTGCTTCTACACAGCCATTTGGGAGTTTCACGTATCCAAACAACTTTGAATCTTTTACTGAAACCCCTTCACAACCCATGTCTAGTCTGGAACAGTCGTTGGAAGCTTACATTGCAGCAACAAACCGACAGATGAGGAATTTGGATGCGTCCATTGCCGCTCTTATGCAACCTAGTGAACCGGTAGCTAGTTTCCAACTAGCTCCAAAAATTCCAATGTATGATGTGGCGGTTGGACTGATCGAGAATTTGAGTGGAGAAAGTGAGCTATATACCCTTCCAAATCAAACCTACCCATCACAAATTGAATCCCATAACTCCGGTTTTGAATGTCTATCAAGTGTTCCAAAAGATTCACCCGTTGAAAATAAATCGTTTAATGAGTTGTGCGACTTTGTAGTGCTTGATTTGCCAGATTGTGAGGAGTCCTTTTCGAGTGAAACCATCACCAATCCTTTCGAACTTTACACCTCCACTCTAGAAACTGAATTAATAAATATCCATGCTTTTGATGAGGTGTCAGAAAAAATTGATTTTCACTTGATTGAGGATATAGACGCCGGGAATATTTTGGATGATGAACCCGTAGATTAGACTGAAATTTTATCTCCAATTTATCATCCCGAGTCATTAAATGTTTCTCCCGAACTTCATATGCGTCTTGATTTTGATGATAATAGCATGGATGAGATAACTTTTGAGGAGAATTATGAGGATAGTATTGAGGAGAGTATTGAGGATAGTATTGAGGATGAACCATTTTTGTTTGATGAGTCGGATTTTCCAATTCATCCTCATGAACCTTTAACTGTTATACTTCCTAAATCACCCTCCCTCCTGTCCATCGTTCCGACCACGCAAAAGATCACGCAGGAGGACTGTGAGCTTGAAAAATTTCTGTTCGATCACAGCAGTTTTGACGCCACCAGTGCGTTCCTCCTTTATTCTGACACACTTATCACAACTGATATCAATTACGAGTGTTTCACTTTTTCGGACGATTTTGAAGACTCACCGCCCGACTTTGAGTCCTTTGAATTTTCTGATGAGTTAGTTGAATCATCAGACTCGGTTGCTTACAGTCATTTCGAACCATTGATGGAATCCTTCATGTTCGAGACAGATTACTTAGGTGAGAATAAGACTATCCCTAAATCACTCCCTTTCTTCCTTCCTATCGTTTCGACCACGCAAGAATCCGTCGCGTTTCAATTTTCAATGGATGGTTTACCAAGTTCAACGTGCCCATGTTTTCTCGCGAATCTTGAGGGATTTGATCCCATTTCTCGACGGGTTGATAGATTAGCACAATCACTTTTAACACATCGGTCATCACAATTTGCGCTAATTTATTCACTCGATTTACACCCTCAAGTTCGTACTACACTTCTTTCTCTTTTCCGCCATTCTTCTCCTCCACCGAGACCATATTCCACCCTTCTTCCCATACGGTCTCGTGTGTTTCTCAACTCCTTTCTCTACACTCCATTCTTCCACCAACCCTACCATTATCACGATAAGAATTTTTGAATGGTTGGTGCTAACCTTTGGCCTGTGTAAGGCCTTGTATAGTTTGATTTTTCTCCTCCCTAACTCTGAACTTTAACGCTTAAAACAATGGAAACACTGTTTCACTTAAGTTTGGGGGGGGGGCTTTTTGTATATATTTTTTTGTTTTTCTTCTAACAATAAAAAAAATTTTTGTAAATAAATAAACAGGGGAGCGCCGACAATTTCGACCCTCTTGGCGTAGCCTGACAGTGAGGACACTGTCAAGTTTAAGTTTGGGGGTGTGCTCGGTAAGCCTTCTTCCTTCGCATTCATGTGTATATTTTTGCATTTGCATACTTATTTTAAAACCCATAAAAATTAAAAAATTTGAAAAATTATAAAAATTAAAACATTCAATTTTGGCCTTAATTGACTTGAGTTTGACAAATAGGTTCGCTAGCTAGGAACAACTAGACCTTAGACTTAGTAAATTAAAAACCCTAAAAATAATCTTTCTTAAAAGTTTAACGGTAGAAAGTATATGTCTTTGTAGTTTATTTAGAAATAGGCAAATTTCGAGTTGACTTCTTGGGCTAAGTTAAAACAAGGGAAAAGTATTGATATTTTTAATTAAAGTATAAGTTTGAAAAATAATTCCTAGCTTAAGTCTAAATTCTGAAAATATATACCCTACAAATTGCACAAACACGGACCTTGAAACTTGGAATAGTAGAAGAGACCTTGAAATACTCTTGTCTAAAGTCCTTAGTACGAAGAAAAATAAAAAAAATATATATACAAGTGTGAATAAAAAGATAAAATAAATAAACACTGGTTTTTGTAATTACTTAAGGCTGCATTAATAGAATTTTTTTTAGCAAGGGTGCTTCATCACCTAGTGCCTTAGACCAACTGGTTTGGGAGTCACTGCTAAAAGCCTTACGGATTACAAGACTAAGAATTACGCTTTAATGTGCGAACACATTTTGTAATCGGTCGTTGGTACCTCAAGAAATATTAACGGTCGTATGAAGAATGTGTGAGCAATTTCATCTAAAAATTCACCAATTAAAAAGTACTTTGGACGATGGACAAGAGTATAATAGCTTGATTTGAATTTTCAAGTGTATGGGTGATATATACACTCACGTAGGGATATGTGATTGGGGTTTAGATGAGAGATAGGAATGAAAAATAGGACTTATATTTTTAATAGAGATGATAAAAATTCCTTAGTTGAGATAGAACTCTAGAAGGAAAACTTAAAACATGCTAAAAGCTAAGTAAATTTACAAGAACATATATAATCTTAAGTTAAATAATAAGGAAGCGTGAAAAATACGGGTGGATAATTTCTAAGTCGACGATAATAGAGTTTCTTGTTAGAAAACCTAATTGGAGAATAAAAGTTAATACGCCGAATTGATAGGATTTTGTCGGTAGTATCCGCTGAAAACCCTCAGGAGACAACACTCCTCCTACTAGGGACACCAAGAGGTTTAACGGCTTGTTGCACGAGCTCAGTGCAATCGCGTTTCCCTGCGAAAGTGAGGCTAGGTATTTTTCGAGAATAAAACTAGTTTTGCTCGAGGACGAGCAAAAGATAAGTTTGGGGGTATTTGTTCATACCATAATTTTGCATTCTTTTAGACCCCATTCTTATTCATTTTACAAATAAACAGGTGCTTTTGACCCATGTCTGCTACATAGTTGCATGTTACAGGTTCTTAGAACAAAAACAGTGAAAGAGACAAAAAGACGATATAAAAGTGAGACTACGACTGATAAATGATGGAATCTTGATCGTGCCTACATTTTGAGGGACATTGAAGATCAATGAACAAGTTCACAAAGCACAAAGGCAGCACAAGGTTCAAGATTTCGACACGAAGCAACGGTAAAAGTCCACGACATTATGCACTGTGGAGATCTGGAAGAAAACTAGAAGACATTCTGAAGAACCAACTGAAGAAAACAGAAGACACCAGCAACAGACATAACCCCAGGAAATTTCAGCCCACAAGCCCACTACTTGGCCGCGAAACCGCGGCCAAACCTTGCTCTTGGCCGCGGATCCGCGGCCACGTGTCGCCCGTGTTGGTGCAAAATCTTTGTGGCGCTGGAGGTGCGTTGACTAGTTCTTTTCTTAGGGGGTAAAATTGTAATTGCAGACGTGAATCGATTGTAACCCTAGGGTTTCTATGATCTATAAATAGAAGCCCTAAACCTCTTTTTGAGGTATGCCTCTTCTTGTGCCTCATTTCATCTATCTAAATTCAGATCTGTAAATTTCTGTAAAGAAGGAAGAGAGCATCAAATAAAAATTAGGAGTAAGTTTTCTTTTCATTTCCCAAGTTAAATTTTATTTCCACGCCCTAGGTAATTTCTTTCTTGCCCTAGTTAAATTTTATTCTCTGCCCTAATTAGATAGTTTAGAAAATGTTTTTCAATTCCCTAATGAGTGAGTAGTCTCCTCGCTTGTTAGGGTTAGATTTGGGGAAGGCTTGAGAGATGAAGATCTCTCACCCCTTTCTTGCCCATCACACGCTTTTATAGGACTCCATGCATACATGCACACACCGCTCCCTACGGCACCCTATCCCATGAGGTAGCGGTGATACCGTAGTATAAACGACCGGTTGTGCGTGTTTTCCATGGAGGTTAGGGTAAGAATTAAGAAAGGAAGGACAAGAACCTAGAGGAAGAAACATCGTTTCTTCCCGATGGTACTAATCCACTTTATTAATTGTTACCATAACACCCCATAGATCTTAAATAGGGCATAGAAAGCGGTGAGGAATATTGACTTTCCAAACTTAACCTAACCCTAACCCTAGCAAGATTTAGATCAACTTAGTTTTTAGATTTAATCAATCCGACAACAATCGGAATTAACTCGTTAGAACAATTAGAGAATACACAAAATCCCTGTGGACCGACCCGTACTCACCGGCTAGCTACCAAGCGACGCCGTTCTTGATTGCGGTTATAAATTATTCTTTGAACAAAATCAGGTATACGAGATATACTTGATATTGTACATTCGGGATATATGAGATTTACTTGATATTGTACATTAAGGATTTGTGAGACTTACTTGATATGATAGCCAATTTGGGGGCTGATTTGAGGAAATTGAGATTTGGATTTGTCTTGATGGATTTTGATCGTACCACGATGTCAGGATTCCGTGGAAATGACATATTTCATTCCATACTCTACATTTACTGTTTATGCACTGCTTCTTGCATTAGTGTACCTGTTAGAGTACCTTTCATGACTGTTGCATTTACATACCTTTATTCATATCATTTCTTCATGTATTAGTAGTACCGATATAGTACCTTACATGATGCTGCATACAGATTGTCATACTATTATTGTTTCATGTATTAGTGTACATGTTAGCGTACCTTTCATGACTATTGCATTCATATGACATGTTACTACTTTTAACATGCATATGTTAGATTCGCGCTGTACGTGCATACTTGCGATTACCTGCATATGTTATTTACTATTCACGAGTTGGCAACTCACCCCCGTTGTGCCACAGTGTTTTGCAGGTATTCCTCAGGATAGTCAGAGGCAGGGCTATTTTCTTCCGTCGTATCATCTTTTGCTGTGGATACCGCTTCGCCTGACAGTGTGCAGTTTTGCTTAGGTAGGTCTTGCGGTTATCCGATGTTGCTTGTTGTAGATTCGTTGTATCCTGTACTCTCCATCTACCATTATATTGTATGACTTAGAGACTTGATGTGAGGACGATATTGTACATTATTTTGTGACTTGGAGGTTTTTTTGCAGTTTTATGTATATCGTCTCTTTCTTCGCTACGGCGTCGTATATCTGTTGTGGTGATTGTTTTCCGCCGTTTGGTGTGGATTTTGCTCCCGTTTGGGATGCTTTTACCTATATTATGTTGTACCCATTTTGGGGGCTTGTTTTACAGAGGGGGTGCTGCCAAAATTTTAAGGAATAAAAGTGAGACTTTAAAGAATTTGGTTTGTGATTTCAAAGGTTTTGAAAATATTATTATCACTTTCTTGCTACTTTTGATGGTTTAGATTGCTGGGTTTTGGCTTTCTTTTACTACGTTACGCCTGTAGACGTTGCGTAGTATTAGGGCCGTCATGTGCCAATTTCGGGTCGTGACTATGCCGACAATACAGAAAAGAGAAGAAAGCAGGAGATAACACAAGATAGTACGAAAGAAATGTATCTTTTATTTATAAGTTCAATCGGATACAAGATACATCATATGAAAGAATAAAAAATGGATACATGTTATTCGAAAAATTACAAATGTTAATTGGTACAAAAACAACTATTAAGAGGGAAGCGTTTTCAATAAACCAATCAGTTGCTCACGCACTCCCCTCAGCCCCTTTTCGCGGTTAGCTGCCGCGGCCAACTCCGCTTCAACCTGAGCCCGTTGCTGCAAATAAGATGAAAGTTGCTCATCGACGACCCACTGAGCTGCCCCATGACTCTGTGCATCTCGCTCGATAAGTTCGAGCTTCTGCCTTAGCGTTAGCCCATCAGAAATACATCGTAGAAGGCCCTCAAAGATAGCTTTCAGCTGTACAACATTTTCGTCAACCTGAGCATGCAGCCGGGCAGATTCGCTTGAAGTCTCTTCGCACTCCTTACGCTTTAAGGCAGGTTCTTGTTCAAGATGGCGGAAGTAGGGAGTGCTCTGCTCGACCCACGCAGCCCGTTGGGAGTTCACAGCCAGGACCTCGAGAGCAGGACGTCCGAGCTCGAGCTCATGCAGACAAACCTCAATTTTCCTGCAATGATTAACCCAAGACTCAACGACGCCCTCGCTATGGAAGTTCACAAGCGTCGCCAGCATTGGATTAAACTAGGCAGCAAAATCTGCAGCGAGTGCAGGGATCTCCGCGTCAAGCTCTTCAATGGATTCACTCAACATACGAAGGCTGGTCGCAGCGCCCTTAGAAGATGGACGTCTAGCAAATGGTCCTGCTGTCATTAATATACAAGATTCAAAGGGAGCAGGAACCGGTGCAACTGCTGGAAATGAATTACGGTTAAAAGCCAACTCGCAAAATAAATAAATCACATGAGTGATGAAGTATACTATACCGGCTGCGGCAGGTGGCAAGGCCGGGAGTACCGGTGGTGTAACTATTCTTTCATCTCCTCCTTCAATCTATAATGCTGCAGTCAAAACAAAGAAGAATTAGCAACGACTTGGCTGCCCATAAAAGAAAAGAGAAGACATTAGCTAGAGGCTGTACTCACCAACGCCACTAGATGAAGCAATATCTGTCTGGAAGGAGAAATATGGGTGCAGCACCTAATATAGATGATCAAAAAGGACTCCTGCAAGGGTGTAATAATGCAATGTCAGTACATAAAGTATATTGCCTACAACGAAACTGATAAGTCACAAATCCGTACCTTCCAACATTTGGGAGGACACGGAAGAAGGCAAAGGGGTGGCCACCGTCAAAGCAGCAGCTGGTGATGCTTCCTCGGGTGGCACAACCTTAACTCTTACCACACCTGCATTAGAAACGAGAGAAATCATGTCAGAAGAGATTGAAAGGGATTGCAGAATAAAAAGGAAAGCAATGACCCAAGATCTACCTGGTGAGTCGTCGGTCGAAACCGCGACAAGGGCGTCACTAGGTGCAGCGACTGCTTCACTCTCCTCTATCGGAATGGTTTCGCTGCCCGTAGCTTCATCCCCCGACTCCACGAGAGCCGTCGTTATACTCGCAGCGCCCGGCAACGGCAAGGAACCGCAAGGGGAAAGAGTGGCAATTGGGGCAGTTCCAGACTCTTGAGAAAGAGTAGCCAGTTTAGGCTCAGTGGTTGCCGCCGTCTCGCCTACCACTTCTTCATCAGGACTCGGCTCTACAGGGAATGACGTATGAGAATTTGAGAACCGAACTTTAATAAAAAGACCCAAAGTTTTGTTACCTTGGGATGGCCTTTCAGCTGCCTCCCGAGCCGCACGTATCGCCTGTCTATGAGCGATAGACAGGGCAACTGGAGAACCCTCTGAAGAAGCAGGGACAGGAACTCGAGCCTGCACCTACGGCCAATGCGGCGTTACGTTCTCTTTCCGCATGCCTCCTGCGCTTCCTTTCTGCCTGGTTCGTGAGAGACGATCTTCTTAGGACCTCCGTCAAGGAGACGTCATCGTCCACGCCGGGAGTTACCTCTAGAGCCATTATGGCGTCCGTCATCGGTTGCTTAAGTAAAGCCTCTTTTGGCAATGCCGAAGAGGCCGGGACTTCGATAGCTATGTAAATCCATGTCACGCACCCCACGAACTTGCGGGGAGGCGGAATATATGAAAAATGATTATCAAAGCTTCGTAACACGGACTTGAGCGCATGAATCGTATCTAAACCATTACTAGCAAACTACGAGAGGTTTAACTACTCGGAATCGAAGTTATACTTCACGTTACTTGTCCTTCGGGTCTTCATCGCTGTCTTCCACTTCTCGTAGGCTCCTTGGAACATCGGCACCTCAACGGCCTCCTCGAGTCAAAGACGATCCACCCGAAAGCTCCTACGCCAAGCTTGATCTCTAACTTGAGATAACTAGGTTGCTCAAAGTGCTAATCTAAGCTACTTAGGGGATATAGAGTGAGATTATGGATGTATTAGTCTAGCTAACCCTTGATCTCAACACATGAGAGGTTAGGGTTAGGGTTTCAAGAATGAGAGAGCTTGAGGAGAGAGAAGGTGATGATAAGAATGAATTGAAATTGTTTCTCACTTCTAATATATTATGAAGCATAAAGAATTATCAAATGAATAATTCAAATGCATTATCATCATGCTTCATTAAATATGTGCAATGAATCATCAAGTGAGTCATTAAGCAATAAATGCTTCATTAACTCACTTGAATGATTCATCTCATGAGTCACAAAATCAATTAAAGCTAATTCCATCATACCCTTCAAGTCACCATACTTCTAGAAGCTTCCCGGAAAATTACGAGAACGCCCCTCCAATCCGTGAAAACACGGAAAAACTTTAGACTGTATAAATCCAATAACCTAATACTAGAATCTGGCTTAAACCAAAGCCGGCTAGTAAAAACTGTCCGAACGTCGCACGTGCGTTTAAACACGTAAGCATCCGAACCCTTGTCGTAAAACCATACGACCTCTATATCGTTTCGCCTGGAGCAGGGAAACCCTCTGTGTGGGACTCTAAAGACTCGACACTACGCTGGCAGTGGGTTTAACCACAGACCGCAAGCGGCACTAGCTGTACGTAACGGTCCCCAGGTAGATGTCGATAAGAAGGCCGATGAGGAAACCCATCCGAACTCCTACTGAGCCTGATGTGACAATCTCCGTACAGTCCGGTCTGTTCGTCTAAGACTATCGCATATCGAGCCTAGGGGGCGGCAAGCGTCAGTCCCCTAAAAGCGGTATAAGTCGTGTCGGAGCGTAGCCCATTACACCCTGAGAAACTACTGGAACCTACCAGTAAATCTCGCTTGCTCTGGCCAGGGACTTTGCGTAATGGCTCTCTGACACAGCGCGATATCAATTCCCAATACCGGGAGAGACGAATCCTGTCTAACCGCCACTACCTCCAAGTGCTCGGGACTGCACCCAACTGCTACCTATTTGCATGACTCCTTTGAGCCGTGGTAGGGTAGCAATCTAAGAACAGTGGGACACACTCGAGGCGAAGTAGCAGTGTCAAGTCTGCGGACTATGCTGTACTCATGTCATCTGGGAACTGTTAACTGACGACGAGTATTATACTAACCAACAGTTCCCCTGCGAGTCATGTCCGGTGTACCCGTAACCTAACGAGCATCTGTATACTATCTCCAGTACGACGTACTGATGGCTGTGGGACAGACCATCTCCCCAACTGGGATGAGAAGCGTACACACTAGTCTACTCTGGAGTATCGATGCCCTGTCTCGATAATCCTACGACTAGGGACAAGTGTAGGATGTTGCTTATAGACTACCCAGCCCCCACTAGTGTGACTGCCATCACAACGCTGGTAATCAAGCAAAGAACCTATGGGCTCTACTAATATGTATAAGTGATACGTTACAAGAAACATATGCACATATAAAAGTAGACACAAACCAAGTAGCATACTACCATTTTTAGCAAGACTTTATATACAACTGTGAATATCCCAAGCTTCCATTAAGTAATATACAACCTAGTATGATACAATAATGGCCCCTAGGGCATATACACTAACAATCTCCCACTTGCACTAGGGCCATGAGCTGGCATATCGTAGACCTATCATCTCGAATAGCCTCTCGAACTGTGTCTGAGGAATGGCCTTTGTGAATGCATCAGCAATGTTATTCTCTGTCTCAACTCTTTTCACCTCGATCTCCCGGTGATCTACGATCTCCCTGATCAGGTGATACCGCCTTAGGATGTGTCTGGACTTCTGATGGGACCTGGGTTCCTTCGCTAAAGCTATAGCGCCGTTGTTGTCACAATACAGAGGTATTGGATCAACACTGGTAGGAACCACCTGAAGTTCTGTGAGGAACTTCTTCATCCAGACAGCTTCTTTTGCGGTATCGCAAGCAGCTATGTACTCCGCTTCCAATGTTGAGTCAGCAACAGTCTCCTGCTTGGAACTCTTCCAACAGACCGTCCCTCCATTGAGGGTAAAGACATAACCCGACATGGATTTGGAGTCATCATTGTCACTCTGGAAGCCGGAGTCGGCAAAGGCATCCATTTGGAGGGTTTTTCCTCCATACACCAAGAACATCTCCTTAGTTCTCCTTAGGTACTTGAGAATGTTCTTTACTGCTATCCAGTGCTTCTCCCCTGGGTTTGCCTGATACCGGCTTACAACGCTCAATGCGTATGCTACATCTGGTCTGATACATAACATCGCATACATTATAGAGCCTACCGCAGAAGCGTAGGGTATAATTGACATGCGATCCCTTTCCAAATCAGTCTTGGGAGATATCTCTTTGGAGAGGGTGATTCCGTGACAAGCCGGTAGGTTACCGCGCTTAGAATCATCCATACTAAATCTCTTTACTATGGTGTCTATGTATCTGGACTGCGAAAGTCCCAACATACTTTTTTATCTATCACGATAGATCCGGATCCCCAGAATGTAGGTGGCATCACCTAGGTCTTTCATGGAGAATTTCTGTGATAAGAATCTTTTGACTGACTGTAATATAGGAATATCATTTCCTATTAGAAGAATGTCATCCGCGTACAAGACGAGGAATACTACAGCTCTCCCTACAATCTTACTGTATATGCATGGTTCATCTGGATTTTTGATAAAGTCGAATTCTTTGACAGCGTCATCAAAACAGATGTTCCAACTCCGCGATACTTGCTTTAGTCCATAAATGGACTTAAGCAACTTGCATACTTTACCGCTGCTCCCACTCTGAATGAATCCCTCTGGCTGATCCATATAGACGCACTCTTCTAAATTACCATTTTGAAAGGCCATCTTTACGTCCATCTGCCAGATTTCATAATCGTGGAAGGCAGCAATAGCAAGAAGGACCCGAATGGATTTGAGCATAGCCACTGGAGAAAAGGTTTCGTCATAGTTCAAACCAGGTATTTGACGGAAACCCTTTGCAACAAGTCTAGCCTTATAGGTTTCAACCTGTCTATCTACACCAATCTTCTTTTTGAAGATCCATTTGCATCCTACGGGTTTTACCCCATCTGGAGCAATGTCCAAAGTCCATACTTTGTTAGTTTACATGGACTCCATTTTGGTCCGCATTGCATCCAGCCATTTTACCGAGTCGGCGCTCTGAATGGCTTGCTGGAAGCTAGTAGGGTCATTATCATCAATGACGCAATCCTCTCTATCCCCATCTATAAGAAAACCGTAGTATCTCTCAGGCGGATGAGACGGCCTACTACTCCTGCCGAGGGGTGCTGGAATGTCCTGTTCTTCTTGAACTTCTGGTTCTACCAAACTTTCAGTAGTAGTTTGTGGTTCTGGAATTTCTTCTAGTTCTATTTCACTCCCACTTGTTTCTTTTTCTAAAAGCTGATATTCTAGAAAATGGGTATACGAGAAGCAAAAACCTTTTGTTCCTCTGCGTAATAGAATAGATACCCTCTGGAGTTCTTTGGATATCCCACAAACTTACATAGTACTGATCGTGCCTCGAGTTTGTCCGCATGCTGCTTTTTAACAAAATCCGGACATCCCCAAATCTTCAGATACTGAAGATAGGGTTTCTTCCCACTCCACATCTGATATGGTGTGGTAGGCACAGTCTTGGTGGGAACCTGGTTCAAAAGATATGCAGCTGATTCTAGTGCATATCCGCAGAATGATCGCGGTAACTCAGCGTTACTCATCATGGAACGAACCATATCCAATAGGGTTCGATTCCTTCTTTCCGATACACCGTTATGTTGTGGTGTGTATAGAGGAGTAAGCCGAGAGAGAATTCCATTCTCTTTTAAGTAACCCAGGAACTCGGCACTTAAGTATTCACCACCTCGATCAGATCTCAGTGTCTTTATACTCTTGCCTGTTTGTTTTTCCACTTCATTCTTGTATTCTTGGAATATCTCAAAGGCCTCGGATTTATGCTTCATTAAGAAGACATATCCATACCTAGAGAAATCATCCGTAAAAGTAATAAAGTAGGAATAACCATCTCGCGCATGTGTAGACATTGGACCGCACACATCACTGTGTACGAGTCCCAAGAGCTCGCTTGCTCTTACTCCGTGTCCAGTGAACGGAGTCTTTGTCATCTTTCCTTTGAGACAAGATTCACAAGTAGCATAAAATTGATATTCGAACGGATTCAAATATCCTTCTCTATGTAACTTAGTCAACCTTCTCTCATTGATGTGACCTAGTCTACAATGCCATAAGAAAGCCTGATTTATTTCTGGAGATTTTCTTTTAAGTGTGTTCTGGATATTGAAAACCTGAGCTTGACTTAATACGTATATACCGTTATTTAATGTACCGGACCCAATCAGAACTTGATTTAGGTGGATGTTAACTACATCGCTTACGAATGTAAAATCATATCCCTCTCTCGAAAGTGAGGACACTGATATGATATTACAAGTCATACTAGGTACATATAAACAGTTACGCAAAATCAATATATACCCACTTGTCAAACCTAGGCGATATTCTCCCACGGATTTAGCGTTCACTGGCATTCTGTTTGCAACTCTGAGAGACCAATCACTTACCTTTATAACTCTACTGTTTATCAAAGTATGTAATGAATTACAGATATGAGATTCTGCTCCGGTATCTAGTACCAGGAAGTAGAGTTAATTGACATACAGTTCTCAATTATAAACACACTTGAGGCCGAAGCCACAACATGCTTCGTATCCTGGCTACTGGCTTCCAAAGCCCTGCAATCTTTCTGCCTATGACCAATCCCATAACAATAGGAACGTTCCTCTTTTACTATATCCTGTCCCAAAACTTTTGCCCTTCCCTTTCCTTCTATTTCCCTGGTTTCCTTCAGGGTAGAAGGTAGAGACTGTAGAATCAAGTCAATATTTGACCTGTTTCCCAACGTGGTTTTCAGGTCCTGGAGCTCATCAATATAGCTAGTCATTATAAGGACGTTGTCCCCTACAGATGACCCGACGGCCAACCTCGCTTGAATTAATTCGGTCGAGGTCTCATATCTTGCGATATGTGATTGCTCTCCATATAAATCTTTATTATGGAGAAAGATGGAAACTGAGTCCATCTTCTCATACTGCTTCTGGTATACACCATCAACTGAAGCTAACACGAGGCACTTGGCTTTCGCTTTATCCTTTTCCCTTGTCTGACGGATATCCATATCCGCGACGGTGGAAACTGGACCTGGGACGGCGGGATCTTGAGTAGTAATAGGGTGGTCCAGCTTGTCATAGGCAATGGACATCTGGACAGACCTTTGCTAGTTATATAAGTCAGATTCAGTCAATTTGTTATCTAGATGTAACCTAGTCGTGGTCACAATGTCGCTGCAATTAAGAGAGAGAGAAGAAAACATTTTAGCATGATGCTGTTGCAAGTTTAGATTGGTTTTAAGTTTATCTAAACAGGATGGCTCCTACTGTTTCTCGAATCCCTCCTCAAACCAAAAAGGAAGAACTAGCCAGGACTATTCTCACTGTACAATACTTGCTTAACCGTTCAGCCAGGCTAGTGTCGATACTTCGAGGGAGGTTTTCCAACGCTTTCGCAAAGTTCCTTAATTAAATAACCTCTTTTCTCTGGGGGCGTAACCCCGCTGACACCTTTCTTGGCACCTACTTGGTTTATAGCATTGATCGTTAAGTGACGAATCTCCTGATAAGTAGTATATACTCACAGTAGGATCGGGATCCAAAATATCATCGTATGATAATGTTGAAGGAATCCTACCAACATTCATCAAACTCCAAAATGGTATGCTCTCTCTGCAAATTTCAGTTTCTTTAGAAATTCCTGATACAAATTTTTGCCGCATGCTCTTATGACTTTGACTAAGGGCCAAATATGTCATAAGTCACATGTCAAGTTCTACCCGTCATTATCCAGGTTAATTTGAACCCATCCGTATATACTCTTGACTAAGGGCCAAGAAAAGTAATACTACTGTCCCAAACCAACGCATCTATCTATGCAACATATGAATACCCCAGCAGCTACCAAACACTATGTTTTGACTAAGGGCCAAATATACATAGCTTGAATACTGCTGAATACCCAAATGAAATGACGGAGGGCTACGAATGGTTTTGGCAAAACCGTGAACGTGATGAACTTGATATAATCGAAGGAACCTGATACTTTTTTTAAAAGGAGTGGTTAAAGCTCCGCAATTAAAAAATTCTGATCTTTTAAAATAACCGAGTGGTTTCTTTTAAATTTGTTCCAACGATTAAACTTTGGTTTATTTTCTTTGCATTATAATAATGCGTCGCATCATTTATCCTATCATTGCAGAAAACAACGAAAATACCATGTCCTCTTATGCCATCCGCATTCGCCACGGGGTCCCGTCATCACTCGTTAGGTTACTTAACTAACGACAGAGCGGGGGCTGGGCTAGCGCGGGTGTAAAACATAAGTGACGTCTAATAGCTATCATATATAGATATTGTACATTCGTCAGACGCAATAATAAGCATTCCAGATCAAGGATGAACTTTATTGGATATACTAGCAATCCGCATTTGCTTTGAGCCTGCAATAAAAGACGGATTACACAGTTGTGATGAATAGCCATTACCCCACCCTAGACCCCTACGGGTACGGCAAACAACCCGCCAAGTATCCGAAGTGAAGCGGTCTCCCTCAACGACGTGAGTAGGCCACTAAAAACTTCAACGTACCCGGTAATTTGTGTACCCCACCTTGGGTCTATCTTAGGAGCAAAAACAGTAAAAAGAAATAATACAACGGTGGCTACAACCGCAACCTGGATGTGCCCCGCAAAAGAATATTACATCATATTACAATTACATTGAATGAATGAATATTAAACCCATCTCAAAACCCCGGCTAATCATCACAACATTCCAATCAAGTCCATATTCACAAACAGTAAACATTACAGAAATGTGCAACCCCCTGCCAACCGACATACTAGCAGTTAGGGGAGGTTTACGAACACATTAAACATTACAGATAAAAATCCAAATTAGCAAATATCTTAGAACATCGATCGATTACCATATTCCGTGTTTACCCCAAAAGCAAACCAGTAAAGAAGCAACCTGGGTAGAAACAGAACATACTGGAAAACAAAACACATTAAAATATGAATTACTGTGAAAATCCGAGTCAACTCGGAGTTGACTCGGCGACGGATCCGCGGCCATCTAAAGGAGTTGAGAGCTCGTATTTTCCCAGTTTTCTTATTTTTCCCTGCTGTGAATTTTAAGGTATATCAAATATTTTTTTCGACACGTTTAAAATTTACAGAAACTGTTAGGGTTCCGAGTTTTGTTTTCGTGTTTTTCTGTCGATCGAACTTCTAATTAGTTGCTAACAAGCTAGTAATTGTTTAGTTGGCTCTGATACCACAGTAAGTCCATGTCACGCACCCCACGAACTTGCGGGGAGGCGGAATATATGAAAAACGATTATCAAAGCTTCGTAACACGGACTTGAGTGCATGAATCGTATCTAAACCGTTACTAGCAAATTACGAGAGGTTTAACTACTCGGATTCGAAGTTATACCTCACGTTACTTGTCCTTCGGGTCTTCATCACTGTCCTCCACTTCTTGTAGGCTCCTTGGAACATCGGCACCTCAACGTCCTCCTCGAGTCAAAGACGATCCACCCGAGAGCTCCTACGCCAAGCTTGATCTCTAACTTGAGATAACTAGGTTGCTCAAAGTGCTAATCTAAGCTACTTAGGGGATATAGAGTGAGGTTATGGATGTATTAGTCTATCTAACCCTTGATCTCAACACATGAGAGGTTAGGGTTAGGGTTTCAAGAATGAGAGAGCTTGAGGAGAGAGAAGGTGATGATAAGAATGAATTGAAATTGTTTCTCACTTCTAATATATTATGAAGCATAAAGAATTATCAAATGAATAATTCAAATGCATTATCATCATGCTTCATTAAATATGTGCAATGAATCATCAAGTGAGTCATTAAGCAATAAATGCTTCATTAACTCACTTGAATGATTCATCTCATGAGTCACAAAATCAATTAATGCTAATGCCACCTTACCCTCCAAGTCACCATGCTTCTAGAAGCTTCCCGGAAAATTACGAGAACGCCACTCCAATCCGTGAAAACACGGAAAAACTTTAGACTGTATAAATCCAATAACCTAACACTAGAATCTGGCTTAAACCAAAGCCGGCTAGTAAAAATTGTCTGAACGTCGCACGTGCGTTTAAATACGTAAGCGTCCGAACCCTTGTCGTAAAACCATACAATCACTATATCGTTTCGCCTGGAGCAGGGAAACCCTCTGTGTGGGACTCTAAAGACTCGACACTACGCTGGCAGTGGGTTTAACCACAGACCGCAAGCGGCACTAGCTGTACGTAACGGTCCCCAGGTAGATGTCGATAAGAAGGCCGATGAGGAAACCCATCCGAACTCCTACTGAGCCTGATGTGACAATCTCCGTACAGTCCGGTCTGTTCGTCTAAGACTATCGCATATCGAGCCTAGGGGGCGGCAAGCGTCAGTCCCCTAAAAGCGGTATAAGTCGTGTCGGAGCGTAGCCCATTACACCCTGAGAAACTAATGGAACCTACCAGTAAATCTCGCTTGCCCTGGCCAGGGACTTTGCGTAATGGCTCTCTGACACAGCGCGATATCAATTCCCAATACCGGGAGAGACGAATCCTGTCTAACCGCCACTACCTCCAAGTGCTCGGGACTGCACCCAACTGCTACCTGTTTGCACGACTCCTTTGAGCCGTGATAGGGTAGCAATCTAAGAACAGTGGGACACACTCGAGGCGAAGTAGCAGTGTCAAGTCTGCGGACTATGCTGTACTCATGTCACCTGGGAACTGTTAACTGACGACGGGTATAATACCAACTAACAGTTCCCCTGCGAGTCCTGTCCGGTGTACCCGTAATCTAACAAGCACCTGTATACTATCTCCAGTACGACGTACTGATGGCTGTGGGACAGACCATCTCCCCAACTGGGATGAGAAGCGTACACACTAGTCTACTCTGGAGTATCGATGCCCTATCTCGATAATCCTACGACTAGGGACAAGTATAGGATGTTGCTTATAGACTACCCAGCCCCCACTAGTGTGACTGCCATCACAACGCTGGTAATCAAGCAAAGAACCTATGGGTTCTACTAATATGTATAAGTGATATGTTACAAGAAACATATGCACATATAAAAGTAGACACAAACCAAGTAGCATACTACCATTTTAGCAAGACTGTATACAACTGTGAATATCTTAAGCTTCCATTAAGTAATATACAACCTAGTATGATACAATAATGGCCCCTAGGGCATATACACTAACAAGCTAGCCCTGAAAGCATCTCCGCATCACCCTGCGGGATTGGCACTGTACTGGGAACGACCTGAGTTGAGGTAGTCCCTGCGATAAGATGAAAAAGGGGTCAGATTATCCATAAGAAAGGGGAATGAAGGCACAATAAGCCAAAACATACCAATGCCCAGCGAAGCACGAAGCCTCTCCTCCTCCTCAAAAGTCTTGAGGGAAGCCGTGAGAGCCTCTTCAGTGGAAATGCCTGTTAAAGAAGGAGTGTCAGTCAAAACATGATAACAAAAACATAACTGCAAAAAGATGCGACTGAAGATTACCTGACTCAGCAAGGATGATCAGTCTTGCTTTGTAGCTAGCTAGACGCTCGGAAGCTGCGATGGCAGCCTCCAGATCAGTATCTTCTGGCGCCATGAATAGACCCTCGTTGGTCCCATATTCACCCAGGTCCTCGCTATAAGGAGCATGGGGCTCCTGGCAGAGTACAACGTCTGCAGAGAGAATCGACTTCTTCTTCCTCTTTTGCGAGCGAGTGCCCGTAGCCGCTAGCACAAGCTTACGCTTGGTAGGCACCTTGGGATGACGAGTCCCGATATCTGAACCCACGCCAGACTCGGGAGACGCCATAGTCACCGCTTTCACGGGAGTACGGGGTATCGGTAGCTCAGGCCTATCATGTGGGACCTCGACCGATACAACCTCTATCAAAGGAGGACGAACGATGGTCCGTTTCTTCAAAGGGATGGATGGATTACCGGCAGGGGGTGCACCCTTACGGTCGAGCAACAACTTCTTTTCCACCCTGATGACGGCACCCATCGCGTGTTGATACCACGCCACGCATACATTCAGGGCCCTCAGAACACAACTTGGCTCACTAATGATGAAATTGGACCCTGTGTTTAGGCGCATGAAGTGGTGCAAAGCGCTCCGGATACCCTCCTCAGTATAAACTGGTTCTGCCAGGAATGCCTCGAGCGGGACGCCCTGATTATAACTTGATTGCTGGGCAAAACGGTGGGGGTTATATCTCATAAACAAAGCCGAGTCGTTCTGCCTGAACACCAAATATCCCGGCTTGATCGAGTACAAATGGAGAATCTCTCGAGCTTTCATGGTAGAAACTCCGTCCTTAAAGGTGTCCCTCAGTAGCTGCACCGTCTTGGTGGATTCCTTACCAATGTTCATGACCTTATCAACAAAGGTCATGCCGTCACCAACTGTACGTGGGCGAAGAATCACACCCCGAGCCCCTCGCTGACTTGGCTCCACAATGGAAGCATTGACCAGCCGCATGATCCATGGAAAATTGCAAGTTTCATAAAAATGAGGCCGCTTGTGCATTCCAAAGGCACCGAGTACATGCAACTCAAGCAATGAGGTAAAATAATGGATCGGGAAGTTCACGGGCTGCACCCCCGGCTGAGTAGTGTCGGCTGTCGAACTAAGGCCGTGATACAAATGAGCCAGCCCGGCAATTCCGACAGCAACTTGTCTCCCTTCAACCATCCGATGAGCTGGGTAGAAGACAGATGGCCTCATGTAGCGAGGGTGCATGGGAAGCGCGAGCCAGCTTAACCACAAACCGAGGAACCCTAGAAAGAACGCTTCCTCATCGATGCCCGGAGCGACAATTTCTGAAAAGGGGTCGATCGCGACGTTTGGAAGAAAGAAACCCTTTTGATCGGCTTCCAATATTGGCCGGCGATCTAATCCAAAGTCGAAAGGATCATCAGGTTTGGCAAACTTTTCACCTTGTCGCGATAAAACTTCTGGGCGAAGAAAACGGGCAATGAAGTCCGCAAAGCTGATCCCCTGGCTTCCAGATTCAAGAAACAGGACCTCGTAAATGTTTAGCACCTTGATCTAGCTGGGGAATCGGTGTAGAATAGCATTCTCTGGGTTTAGACCCGTCATCACCAGTCGGGTAGCGAAAATATACTCATCAGGGGGCAAGATCTCCTCATAATGCTCCCCTCTGACAGGCAAGCCGGAGATATCCGCAAACTCTTCCAAAGAGATGGAAACTTCCCGATCTAGCATAAGGAAGGTATGAGTTGGAATGTTCCACTGTTCCAAAAAGGCTTTGACCCACCAGGCTGGAGGTGGGGAATATTGAAACAGGGAAGCGTAGATCGCGGGGTATAACCCGAGCCTCAGCAACTCTGACTTCTTTGCCGATAGGATGTATCGGGCCCACTGCAGATACCCAGCTGAGTGACGGGGAGTCAGGCCTATGTTATATGGCTGTCCCCAAGGGCGCGACTCTCCCTGGCATATACGCCGTCCTAGAATGTCTAGAGCCATCGGCGGTTGTACAGGTGTTGCAGCCATGGAGGGCTGAAGACAACCCTCTAAAGTCCAATTAACCACCTCCATGGCATAGTTCACCGGGGGTACGTCAGCATAATGAATCACCGAGATGGCCTCTGAAGGTGTTGCGCAAGAGAAGCTGCGCCAACCCATGATGATCTGATTGTACCATGTTCCCCACAGATGAAGATTCTTGTGCTCCGGGTCATGGTCTTTGATCAGCGCAAAAACCTCTCGGTCTACGGGCGCTTCAGGGAATCCGCCTTTCGAACGAACGAACGGAAAAGAAGTGTCGAAAGACATAGTACCTGCGGGGAAAATAACAAATTTTCAGCCACCAATGTTATGGTTTAAGTTCTATCACTAGGTACTTTAAATCTGTACCACACTGCAATGCAGTGAAAAGGGACCAAAGGGGACCCACATAATCTAGATGACAGCTCATCATTAATAAAACAGTCTCATCATTTGATGAGACTGTCATTAAATGAGGAAATCCTCAATTGATTCTCATTTAATGAGAATTCCTCGGGCCAGAGAGTAAATCTCCCCTTGAGAGCAGTGCTCTATGACAGAGTGACATCTGTCAGCTCTGGGAATATGAAAATTCCTCAAAGGAAATTCTGAAGAGCCTTGCTCTGTAAAAATGATGGAATAACTATCAGAAAACTTAAAATAAAATTCTTAATGAATTAAAATTCTGAGATCTTCAAGATCTATGAACAAACTCAAAGAGTTCTTCATGAGCAAAGCTCTGTTAACGGGTTAAGAAACCCTAAGAAAGATCTCTTTAGATCTATGGGTTCAAGAGAGCAAAGCTCTGTCAATAAAACCCTAAAAAAGGTTTTCTTTAGATCGAAGATCTATGTAGAGCAAAGCTCTGTTAATGTGTGAAACCCTGGATTATTAAATGATCTACCCAAAGATTTAATCTTTACCTAAGATTTTGACAGAGTTCTGTCCTTAAGAAAGTTCTTAAGCCAAAGAGCTATGCTCTGCAAGAGAATAAAAATTCTCAGAAGGAAGAAGATGAACAGAAATCATCTCAAGGGCCAAAGGTCCTATTTATAGGCACCGAGATGCTGTTTCAACTTCTGAGTTGATCCAAGGGCGCAGATGCTGCCACCGCTGCACTCATGTGTGGGCCACGTGAGCGCAACGGTGGAGGGCATTTGTTTCCCCCAATCAAAGCAAAGCTCTGTTCAAAATTCGAATTTTGAAATGAAGCAACACTTCAGAAGCAGCGCCAAGTGTGCTGCGCCCTAAGCAGCGCACCACGTGCAAACCACGTGTGCGCTAGCGCTAAGTGCGATGCGCTCTAAGCAGCGCACCACGTGCAAAGCACGGTTGCGCTAGCGCTGGAACTAAAAGCTCCCCACCGCTAGATCAAAGATCCAATAATAATGATAAATCATTAATTAATCAAAATTAAATTCTGTTAAGAAAAGATTCCTCAAAATCTTTCCAAACAACAAGATTGTGCTCTGTAAATCAGAGCACCGTTGGATCAATGATCCAATGGTGATTAAAAATCACCAAAATACAGAATAAATTCTGTATGGAAAAGATTTCCCAATCTTGTTAAAAACAAGAAAATTGCCTTCTGTAAATCAGAAGCCCTTGGATCAAAGATCCAACGGTGGGGAAATCCCCAAATAATTGGAGAAAAGATCTCCTTAACTGATTGAACAAATCAGCTTGCCCTATAAAAAGGCCCCTAGACTTCAAGTCTCAGATATACAGAAACAAATAGAGGAACCCCTCCATAAGTTTTGAGAAAATCTCAGAAAGAAGAGCCAAGCTCTCGATAGAAGAACAACTTTTCTTCAAGGTAAAAGAACAGAGAGATGAAATCATCTCATATTAAAAAGAAGAATCCACTTCTTTCTTTAAGATCATAGATCTACAAGACCAAAGTCTTTCACAAAGAGATCAAAGGATCTCATCATAAAATAAAAAGAAGAACATAATTCTTCTCACAAATCATAGATCTATAAGACTAAGGTCTTTTATACAAAGAGATCATGAACATCTCATGGGTTTTTTTTAATAGGGTATTTTTAATTTAAAATTATTAAAGTAGGGTAGTTTTTTTTAAAATTAGGAGAATAGGGCGGTTTGTGTACCCCACCCCCACCCCAGTTTAGAAGGCGGGTTCCTAGAACCCGCCCCTTATATTGTATAGGAGAGGGCTCTATTATTCTAAAGAGGGCGGGTTCCCAGAACCCGCCCTCTCCTATATGAAGGAGAGGGCGGGTCCAGAACCCGCCCTATTAATTATTTTTTTAAAAAAATAAATAAAGAAAAATTCGAATAAAATTATAATTGTATTATATGAATGTGGTGTATAAAATGAATCCGTCAAATTTACAATAAAAAAAATCCTATCTGTTTGTAAAATGTAAATTCTATCTCGACGGTCAAATTTATAATATCAAAATGAATCCGTCAGATTTACAATACAAAAAAATCCTATCTGTTTGTAAAATGTAAATAACTATCGTTTTCCCTTTCCCTTTCCCTTATGAAGTCCGAGGAAGCTTGACATAAGCCTATGCCTCTTGAGATGACTGGAGGACCCACCCGTTTCTTGGGTAGATGGCGGCGGCGTCTGCTCTTATGATTCGGCTTCAGCTTTAGATTCGTCTTCAGCAGCGTCTTGGACAGGCTGTTGTTCCACAAATCCTGAATGTGGGACAGGTGTCGGATATGTGCTGCCTCCCAACAACTGTATGTAGGATGATAAATCTATCTCCCAACTGAGCAGTTGTAGCGAAGAGGCTATACCGGTTTCATGCGGCTGCTGTTGCACAAAACCTGGGCTCCATGGCTGCGCAAATCCTGACCCCCAAGGTTGCAGTTGTTGCGCAAAACCTGACCCCCAAGACAGCTGTTCTGCAAAACCTGACCCCCAAGACTGGTGTTGTTGCGCAAAACCGGTCCCCCAAAACTGTTGTTCCTCCGGTTGTTGCGCTTGTCCGGTATACCAGGGTTGCTGCTGACGGTATGGTGATCTAAACCACTGATCCTGCTGCGCTGGATCTCCGTGATGCTGCGGCTCTGGTACCGGCTCATGCTGTGGCTCTGGTGCCGGTTCATACTGCTGCTCCGGTGCCGGCTCATACTGCTGCTCTTGTGCTAGTGATAAATGTGGAAGCATATTATATGAACCGAATATACCACCAATATATTGGTCTACATTTGAAAATAGAGCCTGAGTTTCCGGACCAGCATCAGTCGGGTATGGATCCTGCACCATTGATTGTATATGATGCAACTCACGAGCCTGTCGTTACATTAGAAATAAGAAATAAGTATTGACTCATACCGCCGGATGTTAAAAAGTAATATAATATAAAGAATTCAACTTACCAAATCTCGTTCCACGTGGCCTCTAGGCTCATACCGCTCGATGTTTGGGAAGTCGTTAGGGGGAGCAGAACGATATCTTATGGTGACATGCTTATACCAGTGTAGATATGCTTCGGTAGCTTCGGTGGTTGTTTGGTCACTTATTTGCTGTAAGGCAATACTACGCTGCCTATCCTCCAATCTAAGCAAATATTGATGATGATGCTCCCTCCAATCACGCTCCGCCTTTCCTCCTCGCATGTCTCTCTCTATTGTCATAGGCGAAGGCGGCGGGACAGGAATATATTGCGATCTATTAAACTGTCGCAACACCCGGTCCGGTAGGTGCATGACAACGATATTGATGCAGAGGAGTGGGCATTGAGCCCGCCAAACCGGCTCTCCTTCAATACAGATGCCGGGTAATCCTTGCAGACGATCTGCTGTATAAGGCGTCCACGTGAACTGCGCAAATAACATAGTACAAAAATATGTGATGAAGGTATTTAAAAATTTTAAAACAAACTTAATTACCTAAGTTATGGTTACCTGAGTCGCCTCCATGCGATCCAACTCATCTCTATAGTACCTAAGTATTCGACGAGGAGCCTTATACGCTTTCTTGCCATTCCACCAAGAGCCAAGCGGCTTTCCAGGGGTATCCAAGGAAGTTATTTTAACTTGATACGGTGATTTGTGAGCGGAACCCTCCTTTCCTTACTTGTGCTTACCTGGCCACAATTGGCAGTGAAGAGACGATTTGAGTGTTATCTCACAACTTGTCACTTTGGAACAGTTAGGAGCAGTCTAGTGGACTTTGAAGACCATAGTTCTAGGTATGATTGTGCATGTTTTGACTGTGATTGTATGAAGTTTTTAACTCTTTTTTATTGTTGTTTTGATATTGTTTGATGCAGATTATGGCAAGTTCAAGTTTATTTGTTGTATGTAAGTACGATGGCCGGATTATCACAAGTGTACAAGGTCCCGAGTATACGGGCGGGTCCGCAAGAATCATGCGATTAGAACTATCAACGACTTATAATGAAATCAAGAATAAAGTGTTCAAAATCACAAAATACGATCCCCGTGAAATTAGGCTTAAGTTAAGTTGTATATGGCCTATGTTTAGTGGAAATGCATTGGTTAAAATTATAAACGATGCATCAATATCTTCGATGATAGACTTTGGTTTGTCAAACACCCAGCATTCTTTTGAACTTTTGGTTCAGAAGAAACAATTGGAAGTATCAGATTTCCATCCAACGGGTAATTTTGATGGTAATGCTGGAGGTAGTTCCTAGGGGTACGGTCACATGGTTAACGATGATACCGTCAGTCTCGGTGGATATGACTATACACAATATTATTCAAATCTTCAAACTCAAGGGTAAATATTTTATAAATCCACCTTCAAACATTTTAGTAATAACAAAATACTAATATGCTTTATATACTGAATACAGGTTCTCCCAATCGGTTGCTGCAGTTACATGCACCCCAGAAGAACAACAAGGATTACCATATACAACCTTCCAAAGGTAAATAAATCTGAAACAAGTGGTGATTTATTAAAGAAAATATTAAGGATTAATAGTATGATAACAATTTATATACTAAACGCAGATTTTCCCATACCTCCGCATCATTCCAACACGATCCAAGTAGCGCATTCCAAGCATGTCCGTCCACATCTTTCCGGTCTTCTCATCCCGAACCATCCACATTACACCGACCACAACCATCATATATTGCACCCGAGCCTTATGTTGCTACGGGTGAAATTGATATGTGTGGCAGTGATGATGATGAAACTGGTGAAGGTCATCAAGGGAAGGATAGCGTGGAATATGCCGCTGGATTGAATGAGGTAGCATTGTTTGATGATATGGTTGCGAACAATGATTTCGTCGAAATAGAAGATCCCGGCCTCGATCCGCTAGAAGATGATAGTTAGGTAGACTTAGCCGTGGCAGAATTAAATACGACACCCTATTTGGAAGCGACAGTAGCAAGCGAAGATTGCGTCACTGTTGGGGATTTATTTCAGGAAAAAAGAGATCTTATTTGTAAGCTGAAGTCGTGGTCTATTCAACAAAACGTTACATTTAAAACCGAAGAGTCAAATAAGACGTACTATACCGTGGTATGTACGAAAGCTCCTGAATGTAAGTGGAGATTGCATGCATGTTGTTCCAAAAGAGCCAATGCTTGGAAGGTCACGAAATACAACCAAGAACATACATGCATCAATTCTATTATGTTACAAGATCATAGGAATTGCACTTCATCTTACATTTGCTCACTAATCATACCACTAATCCGTACAGATGTGGCGATGACTCTCCGAGAGATACGACTCTACGTTAGCGGAGAGCACAAAATTCAGATTTCGTATGTGAATGCATGAGATGCTCGTAGAAAGGCTTTATGCAAGATATTTGGGGACTGGGAAAGCTCGTACAACTCACTAGTCCCTTTTATGGAAGCCATGAAAGCATCAAATCCGAGGACCGTATACCGGTTAAAAACCACAGAAACAGATGTCGATGGCTCTGTCAGGTTTCAAAGAATTTTCTGGTGCTTTGCTCCAAGTGCGACTGGTTTCACACACTGTCGGTCGGTATTGTGCGTTGATGTGATGTATCTATACGGCAGTACAGAGGCTGCATGCTAATCGCTACAGGTGTTGATGCTAATAACGGTATATTTTCGTTGGGATTTTCTATTGTCGAGGGTGAAAATACATCATCCCGGTCATGGTTTTTCCGTCAACTCAAAAGTATCCCATCTTTTATTGATAAAACAGATTTATGCATCATATCTGATAGACATCTAGGAATACTAGTTGCAATGAGAGCTGTATTTCTGACGACCCCACTTAGGTTTTTCCTGCGACACTTCAAGCAAAATTTTGATAGAAAATTTAAAAATTCAGATCTACATAAGTTTATGTACAAAGCCGGTGAAGCGTCTGACCCTAATGTTCATGACATGTACATGATGAAAATTAGGGAGATGAGTCAAGCTACGAAAGCGTGGTTAGATGAGTATCCAGTACGCATGTGGTCACAAGCACATGATAATGGATGCAGATATCTACTAATGACCACTAATATGTCTGAAAGCTTCAACGGGGTCTTTAAAGGTGTTAGAGGCTTACCGATACAGGGGTTGATTGTTCGAATCTTTTTCCGGGTGAATGCTTACTTTGTGCAAAGAAGAGAAAAGTCATTGGCGATGGAGACTCCGCTCACCGCGTATTACGAAGATATATTCCGGAAAAGAAAGCGCAGAGCGCAATACTACAGATCCGAAAGGTTTGACACGGCGGAGTTTCAAGTAACGGGGAGTAATGGGAATCAATATACCGTAAACTTTAGAGATGAAGGGCTCTCTTCTTGCATATGCGGTGTTTTCCAGCAACAACATTTACCTTGTGTCCACGCAATTGTTGCTGCGAGCAGCATGCATAACTCACATTACAATTTTGCTTCCTATTACTACACATTTTCCAATTACCAAGGTGCATACGATCCAAAATTTCATCCTATACCGGACAGTCGCTATTGACACTATTATACTGGGAACAGACAAACATCGACTGTATTACCGCCGGAAAAAAATATAGGGCCCGGAAGACCTAAGGTGCGTCGAGATCGAATCACAATGGATGTTGATCCTCAGCAAAGGCACGCCAGATGTAGCCTATGCAAACAACCAGGCCATTATAGGACCAGATGTCCAGGACAGTCATCAAGGGCGAGACCTTCGAGATCGTGACAACTGCACCGGAAGATTTTTTTGTATTGTAAATTTGACGGATTCATTTTGATATTATAAATTTGACCGTCGAGATAGAATTTACATTTTACAAACAGATAGGATTTTTTTTATTGTAAATTTGACGGATTCATTTTGTTATTATAAATTTGACGGATTCATTTTGTTATTATAAATTTGACCGTCGATATAGAATTTACATTTTGCAAACAGATATGATTTTTTTGTATTATAAATTTTACGGATTCATTTTGTTATTAGAGTGTATACCAGATTCATATTATACAATTTTATTCTTTTATTCGAATTTTTCCCATTTTTCTGTTATTTATTTTTTAAAAAAAATATGAGGCGGGTTCCCAGAACCCCCCTCTCCTTCATATAAGAGACTCTTTAATTTATGGGAGAGGGCGGGTTCCAAGAACCCGCCCTCTCCTATAAAATATAAGGGGCGGGTTAAAGGAACCCGCCCTCTAAACTGGGGGGGTTTGGGCTCCACCAAACCACCCTATTTTTACAAATTAAAATCAACCCCCCAATTTTAATAATTTTAAATTAAAACTATCCTATTTCAAAAAAAAAACCACATCTCATTATAAAAAAGGGGGGAGAATAATTCAATTCTCTTAAGGATCACAGATCCATAAAGGCGAAGTCTTTCATCAATACAAGAGATTGAAGTATCTCCAATAAAGTAAGAACTTTTGTTCTTAGAATCTTGAGACAAAACCTCTTATAAACGAGAATTTATTTCTCGGATCATAAAGTTGATCAGTTAGCGCTTTGCGCTCTTGGACTGGCGCACAGCGCCAAGCACACCACGTGCCCCTCACGTGTGCGCCACTGAACAATTAGAGCCTTTGCGCTCAAAAAATAGCGCTCTGCGCTCAAGACTAGCGCACTGCGCTCATTGACTGGCGCTCAACGCTAAGCGCACCACGTGCTACCCACGTGTGCGCCACTGAACAAATAGCGCTTTGCGCTCATAAACTGGCGTAATGCGCCCATCATCTGGCGCTTAGCGCCAAGCGCGCCACGTGCTCCTCACGTGTGCGCTACCCAGCAGAAGCGCTCCGCGCTCTTTGACTGGTGCAAAGCGCCAAGCGCACTACGTTCTCTTCACGTGTGCGCTGATAGAACATAAATTGTTCTTTAATAAGCCCCAGAGCTATGATGAATGATCAGCATTCAACAAGAGACAGAAACACTGTCAGAATCCAAATCAATGCTCAGTATTGTTAAAAGGGCCAAGTCCAAATAAATGCTCAACAGCCCAAAATAAATGTTAAACATTTTAACTTGATTGGATTTAGCCTAAGATTGGCCATAAGTCCTTAATTCAGATTAACTGAGCCCATATTCTTATTAATCTTTTTGATCTTAGTCCTAAATTGGACTACAGATCTCTCAACCAAAATTGGTTCGAGGGTACATCTCTTCACTCCTCTGATATTTGTCGTTGTAATCCTTCAACGTCTTCATAGAGGTGACGGGTCCCGACAACCAGACATCCCATGGACTGTGGGGTCCTTAAACCCACGGACTATGATTCCTTAACCTTGGACTGTAATGTCCTTAAACTAACAATCGACCGTAATGTCCTTAAGCTAAACAATAGAGCCTAAATGCTCTTTTGTTGGATCTAAACGATCCCGTTAAGTTGATCTTAGTCTGAAATTAGACTAACGTATCCTTAACATACGTTTAAGTTGATCTTAGTCTCAAATAAGACTAACGTATCCTTAAATCCAACCCCAAACCCAAATCTAAGAACATACAGATTTTGACTAATCCACGCCCTACGGGCGACAACATAAATTAGTCTCCGTATACAATCCATGGGCAACCAAAAACAAAACAAACACACCTGACACGAAGTGACCATCTGGAGAAGGAGAAAGTGGTTACCGCGATGCGGTAGCGTAATTAACTGCAGGGGCTTGTGCCTGCAGGGAAGAGTGTCCCCACAATCAAAAGCCCCTCAACGAGGGGGAATCTGACGAAGTCTGCTACATCGGCCGCATCCGTTTAAACCTTCGATATATGGTGTCATAAATCAACTTGGTATCTTTAGAGAGGTGGACGGATAGCACCAATTAGCATCTGCCCCAAATTCAGGCAAGACGAACATACGCGGTTCCGTCTCTGTGTTCGGCGGAGAACAGTTTCACAAAACCGACACGGGAAAATTCTAACTTCGTGTATCGGGTTCTAAACTCAATTCCAGGCCAGTAAATCAATCTCTAAGGTCTTGTAAACACTCACTACACCTCAATTGGCTACTTAACAGCAACTTGTAATTTCCTAAGATCACATATCCTAATTAACTCAAATTCTAAACTAAAATACGATATTACACAAATACTAATCTAAAAGTGAAGTGATTACCTTGTTTGGCCACCTAAGAAAATTTTAGAGTTGCTCAAAGTCTTCAAAATCCAAACTTAAATGGTTCTAAGGGTTTAGGATAGGGTTGTGCGTGTTTTTAATGAAGGGGGCATGAGATTTTAGCAAAGGAATGAAGATGAGGCATGGAGGTAGTGAGGGAATGAGATGAAGCAATTGAGGAGTTGAAGAAAACCGATGGATAATGATAAGAGGGCAGCCAAGTCTCACTCTCCTCTCTCTTAGGCTCACTCTCTCACAAAATATCTATTTTGTTTTCTTTCACAAAAATCCAATGGCATCAAATCTATTCCATTCACATTAAACTCTTGTTTTCTCTTTTTTTTCTTTTCCTTTGCTTTTCTTTTCTTTTCCTTTCTCTCTTCTTTTCACTAACTCTCAAAACTTACAAGTCAAAAACACAACATGCACATGACACGGTGCACAAGTCATGAAAAAAAGTAAAAATACGGATTTGGCCAAAAATCCGATAAATATCATTATAATAAATAAATCATTTTAATCTCCGATTAATTTCCAAATATTTGTATATACTTATACCATTTTACGAAAAATCCCTATTCGCAAATTGAATAGTTTTCGCAAAATATATTATTTTAATATTAAATTTCCAAAAATAATATTTTATATTTTCTGAAATGTTACATACTTAAGCACGGAATTCCTAGAATTTCTAAAAGAGAACGGTATTCTCTCGCAGCTTACTCCTCCATTTACACCTCATCACAACGGTTTATCGGAACGTAGGAACCGTACCCTATTGGATATGGTTCGCTTTATGATGAGTAGTGATGATCTGCATCTTTCATTTTGGGGATATGTGCTTCAGACAGCAGCATATCTTTTGAATCAAGTTTCATCTAAATCCGTGCCTAAAACTGAAAGTGTTTCCTAGCACCACCACAAGGTTTATATCGGCATCAAGCATGCAATTTAAATTTTTTTGGGATGCTAAGCTACACTAACCTAGAGTCTAACTAGAGTATTAGGGTTTAAATGATGATATAACAAGAACTATTCTAAGTGATGGAGACTATAACCTTTGTAGACCAAGTCCTTCACTTCTAAAGCTCCGAGTAGTAGTCCCTACGACTGCTCTTGGCTCCACTTGAAGAAATGAATGAGCTTGCTTCACGATCTTCCAAGCCGAAGAAGATCCACCCGAAACTTCTCTAGGTCAATCTACCTCTTCACTAATCACGCATTAGTGAAGGAAACACCCTAATCCAAATGGCTAATCTAAAGTAGGATGATGAAGTAGGTGTTTTAGCTCACTTGGAATTTTCTCAAGCCCTACGATTCACAACTCATGTGAGGGTTAGGGCTTGGAGGAAGATGAAGAAGAGAAATGAGGAGAGCAAGAGAAATGAGCTAGCCCCCAAGCAAAGAATGAAGAATGGCTCACTTATGGCTCCTCACTTACTGAAGCATGAATAAATCCTAATAGAAATATACAACCATAATTCAATAGTGTATCCAAATGAATAAACAAATAATTTGTGTCATGCTTCACCCATTCCTCAAATATCTCTCCAATTTCCATCTCATTTTTCTATTTTCTCAATATAGAAAATCCAAATATATATATATATATATATATCACATATATAAATATAAATATATATTAAAAGAATATAAACTTTAAGTGAGCTTAATATTAGTTAATATATAATTATATCAAATATAAATATATATATATCAAATTATTAAATCAACACTTGATTTAATAATCCGGTTATATCATATATAACCGACTAATATCATTTATCTGTATATCACATTATCAAATCAACACTTGATTCAATAATCTGGTTATATCACATATAACCTAACCGATATCAAATGTCGTCAGTTTAGAATACGATATCACATACTCGTATTTAATCCGGCTCCCGCACATATCGGCATATGTGACGTACTTCGTTTCGTTTGAACAAGGAAACCTCTGTGTGGGACTCTAAAGACTCGTCAATACGCCAGCAGTAGGTAATGATCACATCAATTACCCATAAGTCGTCAGCGGTACTAGCTGGACGTAACGGCTACCCAGGTATTGAGCGATTAGAAGATCAACAAACAAGCTTGTCCAAACTCCCATGAAGCCTATAAGTAACACTTACCGTATAGTCTGGTCTCTTCGTCTAATATGTCGCATATCGAGTTTAGGGGTAGAATCGTCAGACCCCAGTAACTTGATAAGTCATGCCGATGTATGGCTCATAACGGTTTGAGAAACTACTAATAACACTTACCAGTAAATCCCATCAGCCCTGGCCAGAGACTTACTGTTATAGCCAATCGAGTATAGCGCAACATCAACTCCCAATACTGGGAGAGACGAAACCCCTCCTATCGCTCACTGTCTCCATGTGACCTGGGACTGTACCCAAAATCCACCTGTTTGCACGACACTTTTGAGCCATGGTAGTGAGGAAATCAAAGCACAGTAGGAACCACACAAGACACTATGACGATCTCGGGTCTACAGACTAACCTGTACCAGTATCACCAGAGAACTGCTATCTGACGATAGGTATAGTACCATTTAGGAGTTTTCGGCGAGTCTTGTTCGGTGTACCCATTCTCTAATGAGCACCTGTGTACAATCTTTGATGTCAAACACCAATGGTTATGGGATCAACCATCGCCCCCCTACAGGGTCAAGAAACGTACACACCAGTCTACTCTGGAATATCGATGCCCTATCTCGATACTCTCTCGACTAGGAACAATTAAAGGATGTGCTTATGTACTACACAAGTCCCAGTAGTATGATCCGCATCAAAGTCCTGGTAGTCAAGCAAACATCCTAAGGGCTTTATCAACATGTATCAGAGAGATAGTATAATAATATAAGTGTACATATTAAGATAAAGAGTAACCAGATAGCATATTATAATGTCAAGCAAGAAAGTCCTCTATATATATGTCCAAGCATCCACTATATCATACAATAATGGCCTCTAGGACATACATATTCCTAACAATCTCCCACTTGCACTAAGGTCAGTTGTTGTAGTATCTCATACCCAACATCCTAAAAAGTCTCTCAAACTGCGTCTGGGGAAGGGCCTTCATGAGTGGATCCGCTGTGTTGTCCTTCATGTCAACTTTCCTAACCTCGAACTCCCGTCGATCTATTATCTCCCGAATCAAGTGATACCATCTAAGAATATGTCTGGATCTCTGATGGGACCGGGGTTCCTTGGCCAAAGCCACTGCTCTATTGTTATCACAATACAAAGGTATTGGATGCTCAATGGATGGAACCACACCAAGTTCAGTAATGAACTTCTTCATCCAGACAGCCACTTTGGCAACATTGTTGGCAGCGATTTATTCATCTTTCATCGTCGAGTTTACTACGGTATCTTGCTTGGAACTCTTCCAAAATACCGTCCCTCTTTTGAGGGTGAAAACAAAACCCGAGACCGACTTACTGTCGTTCTTATCACTCTGGAAGCTTGAATGGGTAAAAGACTCCACCTGGAGTTCATCGTTACCATACACCAAGAATATTTCTTTAGTCCTTCTCGAGTACTTAAGAATGTTCTTTACAGCTGTCCAGTGCTTCTCCCCAGAATCTGATTGATACCTACTCACTACACCCAGTGCGTAAGCTACATCCGGTCTGGCACATAACATCACATACATGATAGACCCAACTGTAGAAGCATAGGATATCACTGCTATGCGAGCCCTCTCCAAATCAGTCTTGGGAGACATCTCTTTGGAGAGAGTGATTCCTGAACAAGCGCGTAAATTACCACGCTTAGAATCTTCCATACTAAACCTTTTTAGTATGGTGTCTATGTACCTGGATTGGGACAATCCCAACATCCGCTGAGATCTATCTTTATAGATCTTTATCCTCAGGATGTAGGAGGCATCACCTAGATCTATCATGGAGAACTTTTGTGATAAGAAGAGCTTGACCGAGTGTAGCATAGGAACATCATTTCCTATCAAGAGTATGTCATCCACGTACAATACGAGGAAGACAGCCTTACTCTCTACAACCTTTTTGTATATACAAGGTTCATCTACATTTTTGATAAAGTCAAACTCTTTGACTGCTACATAAAAATAGATGTTCCAGCTCCGCGATGCCTGCTTTAATCCGTAGATTGATTCAAGAAGCTTGCATACCTTTCCGCTGCTCCCACTATCTATGAAGCCCTCCAGCTGTGTCATATACACGCTCTCTTCTAAATCACCATTTAGAAAAGCGGTCTTGACATCCATCTGTCAGATTTCGTAGTCATGATATGCAGCAATGGCAAGTAGGATCCTAATGGACTTAATCATAGCTACTGGAGAAAAGGTTTCATCATAATCGATACCAGGTCGTTGACGAAAACCTTTAGCAACAAGTCTAGCTTTGATGTTCTCAACCTTTCCATCAACACCAATTTTCTTCTTACATATCCACTTGCTCCCGATGGGTTTTACCCCTTCAGGAGCAACTTCCAAAGTCCATACTTTATTGGTGTACATGGATTCCATCTCAGATCGCATAGCATCCAGCCATTTCACAGAGTCCCCATTTGTGATGGCCTGCTCAAAACTAGTTGGGTCATCAGCTTCCATGATGCAATCCTCGCTTCCACCGTCTATGAGAAAACCGTATTATCTCTCAGGTGGATGAGGAACCCTACTAGATCTGCGGAGTGGCTGAGATTTGTCGGGGACTATTGAATCCTCCAGTTCTACCAAATCGTCAGTTATAGTTTGTGTAGCTGGAACCTCTTCCAGTTCTACCTCATTACCACTAATTTCTTTCACAAGGAATTCCTTTCTAAAAAGGTGGCATGTTGAGAAACAAACACTTTTTGTTCTTCAGCATGGTAGAAGATATATCCATATGAATACTTTGGATATCCCACAAACTTGTACAAAACAGACCTTGCCTCGAGCTTGTCCGGATTTTGCTTTTTAACATAGGTCGGACAACCCCGTATCTTAACTCGTTTAAGAAATGGTCTCTTCCCATTCCATATCACATATGGAGTGGTAGGCACGGATTTGGTCGAAACCCTATTCAATAGGTATGCAGCTGTCTCAAGTGCATAACTCCAAAAGGAAATAGGTAACTCAGCAATACTCATCATAGAGCGCACCATATCTAATAGGGTGCGATTCCTTCGCTCCGATACTCCATTGTGCAGTGGTGTATACGGAGGAGTAAGCTGAGAGAGAATCACATTCTCTTTTAAATAATCTCGGAATTCCGTGCTTAAGTATTCTCCTCCACGATCAGATCGAAGGATTTTAATACTTTTACTCGTTTGGTTCTCTACTTTGCACTTATATTCCTTGAATTTCTCAAAAACTTCATATTTGTGTTTTAACAAGAACACATGTTCGAATCTTGAGAGATCATCGGTGAACACAATAAAGTACGAGGAACCATTCCTAGCATGTGTAGACATAGGACCACATACATCACTATGTATAGTCCCAAGAGTTCAGTAACTCTTTCTCCGTGTCTAGTAAACGGAGTTTTGGTCATCTTGCCTTTGAGACATGACCGGCAAGTTTCATAAGATGTAAATTCGAACGGATTCAAATATACATCTTTATGTAACTTAGCTAGTTGTTTCCCCCAATCAGAGCAAAGCTCTGTTCAAATTTTGAAATTTGAAATGAAGCAGCGCTTCATAATAGCGCCAGCGCTAAGAGTCAAAGACTCTGCTATAGCGCTCACGTACAAAGCACATGAGCGCTGCGCTCTAAGCAGCGCTGCGCTCTAAGCAGCGCACCACGTGCAAAGCACGTGAGCGCTAGCGCTGCACTCTAAGCAGCGCACCACGTGCAAAGCACGTGAGCGCTAGCAGCGTTACACTCTAAGTAGCGCACCACGTGCAAAGCACGTGGGCGCTAGCGCTAAGAGCGCTGCACTCTAAAGCAGTGCACCACGTGCAAAGCACGTGAGTGCTAGCAACAGAACAAAATGTTCTCGGCCCTTGGATCAAAGATCCAACGAACATGATTAAAAATCATCAATTGATCAGAATAAAATTCTGTTAAGGAAACATTCCTCGCAATCTTTCCAAACAGGAAAGATTGTGCTCTGAAAATCAGAGCACCGTTGGATCAATGATCCAATGGTTATTAAAATCACCAACATACAAAATATGATCCAACGGTTATTAAAATCACCAACATACAGAATAAATTCCGTATGGGAAAAGATTTCCCAATCTTGTTAAAAATAAGAAGATTGTCTTCTGTAAATCAGAAGCCCTTGGATCAAAGGTCCAACGGGGGAAACATCCCAAAAACCAATTAGAGAAAAGATCTCTTCAACCGATTCAACAAATCAGCTCGCCATATATAAAGGCCCCAAGACTTCAAGTCTCATATAGAGGAACCCCCCCCCCACAAACTTTGAGAAATTTTAAAGGCAAAGAGCAAGCTCTCAGAAGAAGAAGATTTTCTTCAAGATAAAAAAACAGAGAGATGGAATCATCTCATATAAAAAGAAGAATTTACTTCTTTTTCTAAGATCATAGATCTATAAGACCAAGATATTTCACAAAAAGAGATCAAAGTATCTCAGCATAAAAATAAGGGGAAGAACTTAATCTTCTTCGGATCATAGATTTATAAGACAAATTATCTTTCACAAAAGAGATCATGATATCTCATTATAAAAAAAGAAGGAGAATAGTTCAATTCTCTTGGGATCATAGATTCATAAAGGCAGAGCCTTTCACCAAAAACATAAGAGATTGAAACATCTCCTATAAAACAAGAACTTTGTTCTTAGATCCATGAGACAAAGTCTCTTATAAGGGAGAATTTAATTCCCAGATAGCAGAATTGCCTAAAAAAAGAGCCCTAGCACTCCAAGTTAAATGAAGCGCTTCAGCGCTCCAAATCTAGCGCACAACGCTTCAGAGCCTCAGCGCTCTAAACTTAACAGAAGTGCACTGCGCTCATTGACTGGCGATCAGCGCCAAGCGCGCCACGTGCTCTTCACGTGTGCGCTATTTCACAAAAAACGCTATGCGCTCATTGTCTGGCGCACTGCGCCAAGCGCACCACGTGCTCCTCACGTGTGCGCTATTTCACAAGAAACGCTCTGCGCTCATTGACTGGCGATCAGCGCCAAGCGTACCACGTGCTCCTCACGTGTACGCTATTTCACAAAAAGCGCTCTGCGCTCATTGTCTGGCTCACTGCGTCAAGCGCTCCTCACGTGTGCGCTACATTACAAGAAGCGCTCATTGATTGGCGCACAGCGCCAAGAGCGTCACGTGCTCCTCACATGTGCGCTAAGAGAACATAACTTGTTCTATAAATAAAGCCCCAGAGCTATGATGAGTGCTTAGCACTCAATAAAAGACAAAAACAATTGTCAAAACCAATACTCAGCATTTTAACTGAATGGGCCGAGCCTAAGTTGGCCACAGATCCCTAATTCAGATTAATTGAGCCCATATGCTCATAAATCTTTGATCTTAGTCCCAAATTAGACTACAGATCTCCCAACCAATATTGGTTCAAGGGTATATCTCTTCATTCCTCTGATATTTGTCGTTGTAATCCTTCAACGTCTTCAGAGAGGTGACGGGTCCCGACAACCAGAAATTTCACGGACTGTGGGGTCCTTAAACTCATGGACTATGACGTCCTTAAACTTTACAGACTGTGGGGTCCTTAAACTCATGGACTATGATGTCCTTAAACATCCCAGACTATGATGTCTCTAAACTAGACTATGATGTCTTTAAACTCCATGGACTATGATGTCCTTAAACTTCTGGACCGCAAAGTCCCTAAACTAAAACAATAGAGCCCAAACGCTCTTTTGTTGGATCTAAATGATCATGTTAAGTAGATCTTAGTCTAAAATTAGACTAACGTATCCTTAACAAATGGTTAAGTTGATCTTAGTCTAAAATTAGACTAACATATCCTTAACAAACGTTTAAGTTGATCTTAGTCTCAAATGAGATTAACGATCCTTAAACCCAAACCAAAACCCAAATCTAAGAAAATACGGATTTGGACTAATCTACGCCCTACGGGCGACAATAAAAATTAGTCTCCGTTTACAATCCACGGGCGACCAAAAATAAAACAAACATACACGACACGAAGTGACCATCGGGAGAAGGAGAAAGTGGTTACCGCGATGCGGTAGCGTAATTAACTGCAGGGGCTTACGCCTGCAGGGAAGAGCGTCCTCACAATCAAAAACCCCTCAACGAGGGGGAATCTGACGAAGTCTGCTACATCGGCCACATCCGTTTAAACCTTCGATACATGGTGTCATAAATCAACTTGGCATCTTAGGAGAGGTGGACGGATAGCACCAAATAGCATCTGCCCCCAAATTTAGGCAAGACGTCGGTCTTTCCCGGCTTTCGGCGGAGAACAGATTCTGGAACGCCCGGTGGGACCTTTTCCTCTTTCCATTCCACACTTCGTGTGTCGTGTTTCGCGAACAAATCGCGGTTTGACATGGTTGCCTTTGGATGTGAAGTACCAAGATTTGGTATCTTGCTCCGTGCAGAAAAAACTGAAGATCAATGGCTTCAAACTGCACTAACTGCAACTGCAACTCCCGTTCCGCCTCATCTGGAGGAGTAACCTACGGGCCCCAAGCGGCCTCCCTTTTCACAATGCCAGTGGAACAAGTGACTCAGGCCACCACCGGACTGTTCTTCGAGACCATGCTCCCACCAACGAACTTCAGCGCTCCTGTACCATCGCAAGAAGCTCCGAAGAAGTCGGTCTTTGATCGGCTTGCAACTACTGCGGCCCCTCTTAACGGGTCGCCCAAATCCAGTGCCTTGATTTTCAATAGACTGGGCCAAAGCTCCAACGGGCCCATGAAAAAGCCTGCAATACCAGAAGGTGTTATCCCTAAGCGGATAGCCATCCCTGCTCCTGAAGTCGTCAAAGCGGCTTCTCCTGCTAAGGGGTCGGTCTTCACAAGACTGGCCGTTCCGATTCCCGCTCCAAGCGAAATCGCTAAGACCGCTTCCCGTGGTCGAAAGTCGGCTTTTGCAAGACTGACTATCCCCTTTCAACGGACGTCAGTCTTCGACAGGCTAGCGCCAATAACAGTCTCTCCTCAAAGCAAGGGGCATGAGGAAGCTCATCCAATAACGGAGGTGATCCCATCTACAAGGCATGCTCAACGTCGCCACTGGCGCCGAGTGAGGAAAGCTGGGGGCAATTCCCCATCAGGACTTACCCCGCCAGCTCCAACGGTGGAAGTTGATGTTGCTGTTCCAACTGGAAACAGCTTTGAACCACTCAGGAGGGTCCGCAAGAACTCTCCGACTGTTGTGCTGAAAAGATCTCCTCCACCTATGGAGAGCGCTACAAAGGCGAAGCTGGAGCAGCCCCCTCAGCGGCTGTCCTCTAAAATTTACAAGGTCTGGCATCAAGTCCAAGACTCGGTGATTGATCAAGATTACTCCCGCCGACCGAAGAAGACAAAGGTTCGGCAAGAGAAGGACCACTCTGTCATACCACAAAAGGTGTCGTCAACCTGGGTGCCCGCTGCAACGGCCCCCTCAACTTCACCAGCCCACTAAAGAAGGAGGACGGAGAAGACCCCTGCGTCTTTGGCAAATCGCAAGGGCACTGAATCTAAACGCCCCAAGTCTGGGGGCATGGTGGTGCATACTGTTTATATGGCTTCCGGAAAAGAGGATAGCCGTATCTCTACGGGTCACCGACCACTTACACGGTCTGTGACTAAGGCTCAGGAGCAACAACAACAAAAGCTCCAAGAAATGCTGACAGCCATGGCTGCACCCACTGGACCAAAAGCAGGCCCGGAGACATCTTCGGAGCAGCGTCATGAGCAGGAAATGGATGTCGAATTCCTTCGGAGAATGCTTGAGAGGAAGGACAAAGAGGCCGCGGAACAAGCGGCCAACATAAAACAAATGGCCCTTCTATTCCAAGATATGGTGGGCATGATGATCCAGCCGGACCCTCCAGCCGAAGATCCTCCAGTAATAATTGAAGATGATAGAGGAGAGACATCAAATCCTCTGCCAGCTCTGTCAGCAGCCAAGGAGGAGACCATCTCCAAAGCCACGCTCGATGATTATATAGCTCAACAGATACGGGCTCATCAGGCGAGTGAAGCGGCTGGCCAAGTCGTAGAAACTGGACGACCATATCCAGGATGATACGATCAGATAAAGTACTCGCCAGGATACACAATTCCTAAATTCCATGTGTACAAGGGGACAAGCAATCCCCATCAACATGTCGCTTAATTCAGGGCTCTCTGCGGCAACACTGGAGGGGATGATAAGCTACTGCTTCGCCAATTCGTCGGCAGCTTGGCGGAGACGGCGTTCGAATGGTACTCAGAGCTTCCCAACGACTCCGTCAAAACTTTTACGGAGATGGAATTGCTGTTCACCCAACGTTTCGCCAGCGCTAGCGAGAGTACCCCGATCACCGCGTTAATTAACGCCAGAGTGAAGCCAGGTGAACATGGGTGCAGTATGCGATACGGTGGCGGAATCTATGGTCGAAGTGCGAGCAGCGCATCGAAGAAGCGCCTGCGGTAGGCATGTTCGTGGGTACTCTTGATCCGCAGGTGACCATATCCCAGTTCATGATGTTCTTCAAGCCAACTACTTTCCAGGCTTTGATTGACAAGCTGGCCCAAATGGATCAGATGGGTCATAGACCATCTTCTTTGAAGCTGGAATCTCGAAATGAAAAAGGGAAAGGGAAAACGACCTTCGTCGCCAATGCTCAGCAGCAGCCCAGTGGGCCAAAGCCAACTGATCGCCAAGATGAAAGACGGCGATTCTTCAATGAGAAACTGAAGCACCCTTATTCGTTTCCCCGGGATAAAATGAGGAGATTGTTCGAGCTGGCGGTGCGCAACAGGCTCATCACCTTGCCGGATCCGAAACGCCCATTGCAACCCGGTGAGGCCAATAATCCCAATTATTGCCCCTATCACCAAGTGGTCGGCCATCCAATCGAAGATTGCTTCGTCTTCAAAGGATGGATTGAGGACCAATACCAACAGGGCAAATTCGCACTGTCCGAGAACTGGAAAGTAAGCCCGTCTCAGCCGCACGCTCTTAAAAGGGGACACACCGGGGGCATCATGCACTTTTATAGAAGAACCTCCATGGGAGGTCGCTCTTTCAGCCAAGACGGAAAGAATGCTGAAGGATCTCCAAACATGCCCGGCGATCAGGTGGAAAAATTCGCTGGAACTCGAGGTCATTGAGGGAATGCTGAAACCACGCCCGACGCCGAGAATTGGTGTTGATGGTCAAAACGCCCATACCCAGCCGTCAAAAACTTTAAAGAAGAAGAAGAAGACCAAAATGCCCGTAAAGCATGGGGATAAGCGCACGGACCTGCAAAAACAGATTGACGCGTTGGAAGAATATAACCAGAAGGCGCGAACCCTGTCATGCTTCAGGAGTTTCTCAACCACATCCTTGAAGACGGAGATAGCGATAAAGATGAGGGAGAGGACTCGTCAGATGAACCTGAGGATTATGTGGCAAGCTGCCACATGATCTCTCACTCGCCGGTAGATGGTGAAGAAGCTCCTGATGTAGAGAAACTGGGGGCAGATCCCAAACCGGAACTCCTGGGACCGTCAGATGAAATGATTGATGCACTCCTGAACGAAGCTCTTCTAAAAAGCAAAGCTGATCGAGAGCGCGAAATGGCCATATTTGAAAAGGCCAAACGCCGGCGACTGGACGAAAGGGTTAAAACACTCCCACCAAATCAAAGCACATCCGCCGCAAATAAAAGCAGGTTCAAGACAAGGAAAAGGTTCGCCAAAGCCATGTCGATGGGAATGAAGCTACCACCCTTCGAAGGAAACACTCCCGATAGGATACACCTTAACGAAGAGGACATACATCCAAACTTCTGCTTATATCATCAGAGGATTGCACACCCTACTGAAGAATGCAACGCCTTTAAAAATTGGTGGTAAGGGTATGTCGCTCACAGGCAACACTTCAAGAGGATGAAATGTGAAGCCCGTCGACAGCGGAAAAATGCGACAGACGAACGAGGAAGAGCTGTCGGCAACTGTCACATGGTTGATAGCATGGGATTACAAGTTCTCACTTTCGGGAGCGATTCTGAAGAAGAAATAACTCTCAGCCCTCTCTTCAAAGAATCCACCCCAAGAAAAGAGGAAGAAACAAAGAGCTGCGAGAACATTCAGCTGTGCAATCGCACGCTACCTGAAAAGAATCTCGAACCCGCAAACAAGGGATCGAACAAAAGGGATATGGGGAAGGAAAAAGTACCTGAAGATATCGCCCTCAATGACCGAGTCATCGAAGAACTGGCAGCCAAGGACCTGCCCATGAAAAACAAGGCGGATTACAACTGTTCCCCTCTGAACACGGAAACGTGACCGCGTAGGTCCGTCTCGCCTGAATTCGGGGCAGATGCTAATTGGTTCTATCCGTCCATCTCTCTGAAAATGCCAAGTTGATTTATGGCGCCATGTATCGAGGTTTAAACGGATGCGGCCGATGTAGCAGACTTCGTCAGATTCCCCCTCGTTGAGGGGTTTTTGATTGTGGGGACGCTCTTCCCTGCAGGCGTAAGCCCCTGCAGTTAATTACGCTACCGCATCGTGGTAACCATTTTCTCCTTCTCCAGATGGTCACTTCGTGTCGTGTGTGTTAGTTTTGTTTTTGGTTGCCCATGGATTGTATACGGAGACTAATTTATGTTGTCGCCCGTAGGGCGTGGATTAGTCCAAATCCGTATCTTCTTAGATTTGGGTTTGGGGTTGGGTTTAAGGATACGTTAGTCTCATTTGAGTCTAAGATCGACTTAAACGTATGTTAAGGATACGTTAGTCTAATTTCAGACTAAGATCAACTTAACGGGATCATTTAGATCCAACAAGAGAGCATTTGGGCTCTATTGTTTAGTTTAGGGACATTGCGGTCAATGACCAGTTTAAGGACATGGTGGTCCAAGGTTAAGGACATCATAGTCCGTGGGCTTAATGACCCCACAGTCCGAGGTTAAGGACATCATAGTCCGTGGGCTTAAGGACCCCACAGTCCGAGGTTAAGGACATCATAGTCCGTGGGCTTAAGGACCCCACAGTCCGAGGTTAAGGACATCATAGTCCATGGGCTTAAGGACCCCACAGTCCAAGGTTAAGGACATCATAGTCCGTGGGTTTAAGGACCCCACAGTCCGAGGTTAAGGACATCATAGTCCGTGGGTTTAAGGACCCCACAGTCTGAGGTTAAGGACATCATAGTCCATAGGTTTAAGGACCCCACAGTCCATGAAATGTCTGGTTGTCGGAACCCGTCATCTCTCTGAAGACGTTGAATGATTACAACGATAAATATCAGAGGAGTAAAGAGATGTACCCTTGAACCAATTTTGGTTGAAAGATCTATAGTCCAATTTGGGGCTAAGATCTGTTAAAAGATTATGAACACATGGGCTCAGTTAATCTGAATGAGGGGTTTATAGACAATTTGGGCTCGGCCCACTCAGTTAAAATGTTTAACATTTGACAATGCCGAGCATTGATTTGAGCTCTGACAATATTTTTGTCTTTTATTGAATGCTGAGCATTCATCATAGCTTTGGGGCTTATTAAAGAATAATTTATGTTCTATCAGCGCACACGTAAGGGGCACGTGGTGCGCTTGGCGCTTTGCGCCAGTCAAAGAGCGCAGAGCGCTAGTTTATGAGCGCATTGCGCTTCTGTTAAGTGGCGCACACGTGGTGCGCTTGGCGCTGAACGCCAGTCTTGAGCGTAGAGCGCTATTTATTAAGTGGCGCACACGTAACGAGCACGTGGTGCGCTTGGCGCTGAATGCCAGTCTTGAGCGCAGAGCGCTATTTATTAAGTGGCGCATACGTGAGGAACACGTGGTGCACTTGGCGCTGTGCGCCAGTTAAAGAGCGCATAGCGCTTCTGATCAATTTTAGGATCTGAGAAATAAACTCTTGTTTATAGGAGACTTTGTCTCAAAATTCTAAGAACAAAGTTCTTATGTTATAGGAGATGTTTCAATCTCTTATTCTGGTAAAAGGCTTTGCATTTATGGATCTGTGATCCTAAGAGAATTGAATTATTTTCCTCCCCCCTTCTGATGAGATATTATGATCTCTATTATGAAAGACAATTTGACTTATAGATCTATGATCTGAAGAAAATTAAGTTCTTCCCTTTATTTTTATGATGAGATACTTTTATCTCTTTTGTGAAAGACCTTGGTCTTATATATCTATGATCTGAGAAAAAGAAGTAAATTCTTCTTTTATATGAGATGATTTCATCTCTCTGTTCTTTCTTTACCTTGAAGAAAATCTTCTTCTTCTGAGAGCAAGCTCTTTTTCTTTGAAAACTCTCAAAGTTTATGGGGGGGTCCTCTATTTCTTTTTATGTATCTTTAGACTTGAAGTCTTGGGGCCTTTATAAAGGGCAAGCTGATTTGTTCAGTCAGTTAAGGAGATCTTTTCTCCAATTGATTTGGGGATTTCCCCACCGTTGGATCTTTGATCCAAGGGCTTCTGATTTACAGAAGGCAATCTTCTTGTTTTTAACAAGATTGAGAAATCTTTTCTATACAGAATCTATTCTGTATTTTGGTGATTTTAATCACCATTGGATCATTGATCCAACGGTGCTCTGATTTACAGAGCACAATCTTGTTGTTTGGAAAGATTTTGAGGAATCTTTCCTTAACAGAATTTTATTTTGGTTAATTGATGATTTATCATCTTTATTGGATCTTTGATCTAACGGTGGGGAGCTTTTAGTTACAGAGCTAGCGCACCCGTGCTTTGCACGTGGTGCGCTGCTTAGAGTGCAGTGCACACGTGCTTTGCATGTGGTGCGCTGCTTAAAGTGCAGCGCTTTTAGCGCTAGCGCACACGTGCTTTGCATGTGGTGCGCTGCTATGAAGCGTTGCTTCAGAATGTTTTAACTCTTGGCTTTGAGGCATTTGTTACATTCTTTGCATGTGGAATTTTTTTTCTTTATTTTTTTATTTTTTTGTTATTATTTTATAAGGAAGCGGGTTTTGAGCCAAAATTTTGGCGGGAACAACAACGTTCTGGCACACCTGAGGAAGATACCCTCACAGTTAAGCATTCTCGACGCTCTTCTGCTATCCAAAGAGGCGAGAGATTCTTTGATCAAGGCACCACAAGAGCCTGACCAGTTTCAAGCTTTCCTCGCCGAAGAAAAGATGAAGGACGAGTTGGAAGAAGTGTACACGGCCGATATCACCTTCAGCGATGAAGATCTCCTCCTCGGGACATGCGAGCATAACCGTCCCCTTTATGTCTCCGGATACTGTCATGATATCAAGATAGGCAAAATCTTGGTTGACAATGGGTCCTCCGTCAACCTCCTCAATGTAAGAGTGTTGAAGGAAATCTGCATGAGCGTTCAGCACCTCGCTCGTGATAAAATCACCATCTCCGCGTTTGACTCCCAGTCATCACAGACGCTCGGGTCTGTAATTCTAACGTTACGTTTTGGGCTGCTCGTCACGGACATCAAATTTCACGTTATTGACGCCAAGACATGTTACAATGCTTTGTTCGGCAGGCCTTGGTTACACGAGTACAACATCATCTCTTCTACACAACATCGGTGTATGAAGTATTTCAAGGATGGTCTCGAGTATACCGTGACAGGGGATTTGAACCCATTCTCCTTAAATGAAGTCCGAAAGTACGAAGATGCAAAATACTTCTTACCAGATTTCGAAGACACGGAAAGATGCCACAAATCGAAGAACAAAGCTATCACTACTATTCCGGTCTTCGGGGGTGATACCGAGGAGGAAGAAGAAATAGTTTATTCAGAGCCGCCCCAATGCAACAAGCCGGGACCGTCCACCCCTATTTTGGTCTTCGGCAGCGACTCGTAAGATGAGGTCAATGCAGTATTTTCTGTTCGACCATCAATACGAGCCTTCACTGGCGATGAACAGAGCTTGCAAATCGCCATGGTTCCGCAAAAGCATTACAAAGAGCTCGACGCACTTGATACCTGTAGTGTGCAAGAACTGCAGACGTTCTACGTCCCTCCCAGGCGAAAAGATGAAAAGGCAACCCTCTTTTATCGATCCGCAGAAACCAAAGTGGAGAAAGAAATATGGCATGGCGCCAATTCTACGCTTGACAGGCTCCAGCCCATCCGTCTGCCCAGATACTACACAGAAGGGTTAAAAAGGCTGTTGAGGCGCCAAGGCGTATCCTTGAAGCAAACCGCGTAACAAGCCCAGTTCTACAACAGGATTTGGAACGTCCCTGGAACTCAGTGAAAATTTCCCAACGGAAGAATGGAAACGATCGGGCTTGGGTATGTTCAATCCAAGAAACGGGAGTGATTCCATGGCTGCTACGTTATACATGACTTTGATGAAGAAGGAGATGCTCTGTTAGAGGACGCTAACCCTGAACCAAGAAAAAGTCCCGCCATGAAAGTACGAAGCCCGTCGTTCGAAGAACAGATGGAAAAGCTAATAAGGAAAGCGGGTCAAAAGGTCCGGAATGACCATAGCCGCGAAATGGCCATTTACGAGAAAGCCAGGACGCAGCGCCTCCTTCAGCAGGCTACGGAAAATGGCGATGCCCTTCATCGTCAGCCCGTCATGCGGAAGACTCGACGTGGAGGCAAAAACAAACTGAAGAACGGAAAAAACGTTCGACAACAGCAAAGCGGGTCCAAGAAGCCACGCGATCGAGAATTGGGCAGCCGGGACCCATCTCTTATAAAGAAGATGGGTCGAGCATATTCTTTTCCCCAAGACAAGACAAGGAAGATATTCGATCTTGTCATAAAACATCAGATGATGACACTCCCGGAGTCCAAACACCCCGAGCAAGCGGGCGAGGTCCATCACCCGGATTATTGCTCCTATCACCGAGCGATAGGACATCCTCTCGAAGACTGCTTCACATTCAAAGACTGGGTAGAAGACCAGTATCAGCAAGGCAGGTTCGCTTTATCCAGTAGTTGGAGGGTAGCCCCACCACAGAAGCATGAACCAAAAGCCACGTATGCAGCGAGAGTAAGGCCGGATCAACATCGATCTTTGAAGCGATCTCGTACATGTCACGCGACCTGCCACATGGTAACGCTGTCAGAAGAAGGAGTGCTCGAGGACATGGGTGACCTCTCCTGGTGCTTCAAAAACAATGATGACGAGGTGATCTCAGAGTTTCCACCAGCGCCAAAAGAGCTGGAAGATGGGATACATACTACTGCAGATAACCTCAGAAAAATCGAATTGGGGACGGCTAACGACCCAAAGCCTACGTTCGTCAGCGAGCTGCTATCCGAAGAACAGGTAGCTACGCTAAGAGACGTGCTCGTGCAGTATAAAGACTGCTTCGCATGGAATTATTTTGAGATGCCGGGATTAGACCCCGAAATAGCTATGCATAAATTGGCGATATCTCCGGACATCAAGCCAGTCAAATAAGTGCCGAGAAGAATGCGGCTCGAACTTGAAATGAGCATCAACGCCGATGTCAAGAAACTGATCGACTCCGGATTCATCCAAGAGGTTCAGTACCATGACTGGATTGCTAACATCGTCCCAGTGATGAAGAAAAATAGGACAGTGCACATCTGCATGGACTTTCGAGACCTCAATAAAGCATGTCCGAAAGATGAATTTCCCGTACCAGTTACTGAGCTGATGATAGACAACACGTCCACTCACGAAGTCTTCTCCTTCATGGAAGGCTCATCAAGGTACAATCAAATAAAGATGCACCCTGAAGACCGAAAGCATACCGCTTTCCGGACCCCGCTAGGCATATTCTGCTACAAAGTGATGCCTTTCGGTCTGAAGAACGCCGGCGCTACCTATCAGAGGGCCATGACGAAGATTTTCGATGACCTCATACATGAAGTCGTCGAATGCTATATCGATGACCTTGTGGTGAAAAGCAAATCGCACGAGGAGCATTGGGAGCATCTAAAAATAGTGTTCCAATGTCTTCGGAAATACAACTTAAAGATGAACCCTCTGAAATGCGCATTCGGAGTTTCCTCAGGAAAATTTTTAGGATTCATCATATGACATCGAGGCATCGAAATAGACCCGTCGAAGATCAAGGCGATCATGGAAATGCCCCCGCCAAGAACTCTCAAGCAACTGCGGTCTCTCCAAGGGAAGCTCGCGTATATTCGGCGATTCATAGCCAATCCTTCCGGCAAATGTCGTCCCTATAGTCACTTGATGTAGAAGGGAACCCCTTTCGTTTGGGATCGCAAATGTCAAAGCGCACTGGACGAAATCAAGCAATACTTGCAGAATCCGCCGGTATTGACCGCTCCGGTCTAGGGAAAACCTCTCATCCTATATACAACTGCCCTTGAAGGTTCTCTAGGCACGCTATGGGCACAGGAGAACGACCAAGGGAAGGAGAGAGCCCTCTACCATTTGAGTCGAGTTCTCCTGGGGGGCAGAAAACAACTACTCCCCCATCGAAAAACACTGTCTGCCATTAATCTTCGCGATGACGAAGCTCAGACACTATGCGTTGGCGCATGAGGTTCACCTCATATCAAAAGTGGATCCTCTCAAATATTTGATGTCAAGAGCCATACTAACAGGACGGCTCGCTAAATGGGCCCTACTCTTAATGGAGTTCTCGATAACTTATCGACCTCTCAAGGCAGTGAAAGGCCAGGCCATCGCCAACTTCCTCGCTGAGCATCCGATACCTACCGACTCACCTTTAAATTGTGAATTGCCAGACGAGCACGCGTTTGACACGATCGACAGGGAGAGAGGAGGGAGTGATATCTAATGGGAACTCTACTTCGACGGAGCATCTTCCATTAAGAAGCGAAAGCACAACACCCCTATAATCAAATCTGGGGTAGGCCTCATCTTCGTGACTCCACAAGGAAGGATAATGCACTTTGCCTTCTCTTTAACAGAGCCGAGGATAAACAATGAAGCTGAATATGAAGCTTTGATAGCAGGTCTTGAGATCGCTGTCGACATGGGGATCGAAAACCTCCTCATATACGGAGACTCATAACTGGTCGTTAGCCAAGTAAACGGCGATTATCAAACGTGCAAACCAGAGTTGGTGAAATATGGTGAGAGTGTGCAACAACTGCTGACTCGAATCCTTTCCTACGCCCTGAAAGCATACCGCGTGTGGAAAATAGCAAGGCGGATGCATTAGCCAAGCTCGCTAAGGAACTGGCCGACGAGAACCTCGATGACGTAAGGATCGTTGTGCAAAGCCGTCGGGTTCTTGCACCGGCAGAAATATCTCCGGACTTGTTTGAAGAAAAGGAAGCGACCAAGCAAGCAGCCCTACAGATAGAGGATCAGGAAAAGGTCAAGGATTGGAGAGAAGTCTTTATAGACTACTTCAAATCCCGTTGAACACCTGAAGATGCGTCCTCAATACATCAGCTCATGAAACGAGCTCTATCCTTCGCCTTTGTCAATGACACTCTGTATAAGAGATCATTTGATTCTCTATGGCTAAGATGCCTGGGACCTGAAGAAGCAAGGAGAGTCGTCCAAGAAACTCACGACGGACTCTGCGGTTCTCACCAAGCCAGGCCGAAGATGAAACTGAAGATCAAAAGGATGGGCTACTATTAGCCCACAATGATCCAAGACTGCCTTGAATACGCGAAGCAGTGCCACTCGTGCCAGATTCATGGGGACTTTATCCACCATCATCCAAATCCGCTACATCTAACGGTGGCTAGCTGGCCGTTCGAAATGTGGGGAACTGACATGATCGGGCCCATTGAACCAGCATGGTCCAGAGGCCATCGGTTCATACTGGCAACAACTGATTACTTCTCCAAGTGGGCAGAAGCAGTACCACTAAGAGAAGTGAAGACGGAGAATATCCTCCATTTCTTCAAGACACACGTCATCTATCGGTTCGGCACTCCGCAACGTATTATCTCCGATAACGGGCCGGCCTACAGAAGTTACAAAATCAGCCGCTTCGCGCAGCAACATAATATAGACTGGAGATACTCTTCGGTCTATAATCCCCGAGCTAACGGTCTGGCTGAGGCCTTCAACAAGACCTTGACGAAGATCGTGAAAAAGACGGTGTCCAAAAATAAGAAGGACTGGCACGAGAGACTACATAAAGCTCTCTGGGCGTATCGAATTACGTTCAAAACGGCCACAAATACAACGTCGTATGCACTGGTATTCGGTGCAGAAGCGTACTTCTCTTGGAGATAGTGCTACCCTCCTTACGAGTGGCGGTTCATTACGAGCTAACGGACGAAGACGATGCTCATCTTCGGCTTGAGGAGCTCGACGCCCTTGACGAAACCCGGTGTTCCCCGCCGAAAGACGCGACCGGGACGTTGGGACGTCGGGGCCTGAATTTTGGGGCAGATGCTAATTGGTGCTATCCGTCCACCTCTCTGAAGATGCCAAGTTGATTTATGGCACCATGTATCGAAGGTTTAAACGGATGCGGCCGATGTGGCGGACTTCGTCAGATCCCCCCTCGTTGAGGGGTTTTTGATTGTGGGGACACTCTTCCCTGCAGGTGCAAGCCCCTGCAGTTAATTACGCTACCGCCTCGCGGTAGCCACTTTCTCCTTCTCCAGATGGTCACTTCGTGTCGTGTGTGTTTGTTTTGTTTTTGGTTTCCCGTGGATTGTATACAGAGAATAATTTATGTTGTCGCCCGTAGGGCGTGGATTAGTCCAAATCTGTATTTTCTTAGATTTGGGTTTGGGAGATGGGTTTAAGGATACGTTAGTCTCATTTGAGACTAAGATCGACTTAAACGTTTGTTAAGGATACGTTAGTCTAATTTCAGACTAAGATCAACTTAACAGGATCGTTTAGATTCAACAAGAGAGCATTTGGGCTCTATCGTTTAGTTTAGGGACATTGAGGTCGATTACCAGTTTAAGGACATGGTAATCCATCATTAGTTTAAGGACATTACGGTCCATTGTTAGTTTAAGGACATTACGGTCCAAGGTTAAGGACATCATAGTCCGTGAGTTTAAAGACCTCACAGTCAAGGTTAAGGACATCATAGTCCATGAGTTTAAATACCTCACGGTCAAGGTTAAGGACATCATAGTCCGTGAAATGTGTGGTTGTCGGGACCCGTGACCTCTCTGAAGACGTTGAAGGATTACAACGACAAATATCAAAGGAGTGAAGAGATGTACCCTTGAACCAAAGTCGATTGGGGATCTATAGTCCAATTTGGGACTAAGATCTGTTGAATATTTATGAGCGGATAGGCTCAATTAAATATAAGTTGAGGACGTATGGCCAATCTTGGGATAAGTCCAATAAATGTTTAACATTTTGTTTATTCTGGCTATTGGGCCTTTATTTGGGCTTGGCCCTTTTAATAATGCTGAGCATTAGATCTTGGCAAAATGAATCTTTTCTTTTGTCTTGTATTGAATGCAAAGCATTTAGCAGAGCTCTGGCTCATTAAAGAACAATTTGTGTTCTGTCAGCGCGACACGCGGCGCACCAGACGCTTTGCGCCAGTTAAAGAGCGCAGTGCGCTTCTGCTGAGTAGCGCAAACGTGAGTGACACGTGGCGCGCTTGGCGCTGAGCGCCAGATGATGAGCGCATTATGCTTCTGCTGAGTAGCGCACACGTGAGTGACACGTGGCGCGCTTAGCATTGAGCGCCAGATGATGAGCGCATTGTGCTTCTGCTGAGTAGCGCACATGTGAGTGACACGTAGCGCGCTTGGCGCCGAGCGCCAGATGATGAGCGCAGAGCGCTGGTTCATGAGCGCATTGCACTTCTAGTTTAGTGGCGCACACGTGAGTGACACGTGGCGCGCTTGGCGCTTTGCGCCAGCCCATGAGCGCAATGCGCTATTTCAGAAGCGCAAAGCGTAAGTTGTATACATGGTTGACACGTGGCGCATTTTGATGCAGAGCACCGGTCCAGAGAGCGCAGAAGCGTTGTTCAAGAGTGCAAGGCATATTTTAATAGCGCAAAGCTCATTTGATCAAATTTATGTTCTTTTTAAAGGAGGCTTTGCTCAAGATTCAAGAACAACAGTTCTTATTTTTGAAAGGGCTTTGCCTTTGTAGATCAATGATCTGTGAATGAAGTAAATACTTCTTTTGTTTTTATGATTAGATCTTTTGATCTCTTTTATGAATGACCTTGGTCTTTGTAGATCTATGATCTTTTAAGAAGATAATTCTTCTTTTTACGAGATGATTTCATCTCTGTGTTCATCGTTCATGATCTCTACCATGAAGAAATAATCTTCTTCTGCTGAGAGCTTGCCCTTCTTTCTTTGAATTTCTCAAAGTTTATAGGGGGGTTTCTCTATATGCTTCTCTTTTTCTATTTCTTCTTTTTTTTAATTTTGGAAAGGAGAATCATTGGTCGTTGGGACCCACCACCTCTCCGACGACACTGAGAGATTACAGTTGTTAGTTATATGTATGCCCTAGAGGCCATTACTGTACATAGGATATATATTGTAGTGGATGCTGGGACATATATAGGGAGGACTTTCTTGCTCGACATGATAGTATGCTATCTGGTTACTCTTTACCTTAACGTGTATACTGATTGTCTCTCTGTTACATGTTGGTAAAGCCCTTAGGATGTGTACTTGACTATCTGGACTATGATGCGGATCATACCAGTGGGGACATGGTAGTCTATAAGTACATCCTTCAAGGTCCCTAGTCGTGGGTGTATCGAGATGGGGCATCGATATACCAGTGTAAACTAGCGTATACCTTCTCGACCCATACAGATGGGCGATGGATGATCCCATATCCATTGGTGTTTGACATCAGAGATGATATACGGGTGCTCAGTGGAGACTGGGTACACTGGACGGACTCGCCGAGAACTCCCAGATGGTATTATACCTTACGTCAGATGGCAGTTCTCTGGTGACACTGGTACAGAGTAGTCTGTTGACCCGAGATCGTCATAGAGTCCTGTATGGTTCCCACTGTGCTTTGATTTCCACCTTACCACGTCCAAGAGGGCATGCAAAACGGTGGTTTTCGGGTACAGTCCCGAATCACATGGAGGCAATGAGCGATAGGAGGGGATTCGTCTCTCCCGGTATAGGGAGTTGATGTTGCGCTGTGTTCGATTGGCTATAACCGGAAATCCCTGGCCAGGGTTGCTGAGATTTACTGGTAAGTGTTATCAGTAGTTTCTCGAACTATTATAGACCTCATATCGACACGACTTATCGAGCTATTGGGGTCTGACGTTTACCACCCCTAGACGAGATATGCGACATATCAGACGACGAGACCGGACTGTACGGTAAGTGTTACTGGTTGGATTCACAGGAGTATGAGCGGGCTTGCTCGTCGATCTTCTGATCGCTCAATACCCGGGTGGCCGTTACGTTTAGCAGACTACTTGCGGCTTGTGGGTGTTTGATATGATCATTACCTGCTGCCGGCGTATTAACGAGTCTTTAGAGTCCTACACAGAGGTTTCCTGGCTCAAGCGAAACGAAATAGGACCGCATATGAGATATGTGCGGGACCGAGAAAAATGCGTGTATGTGATACCGTATTCTATTCTCGCAATGAATGTATCGATTGGTTGTATGCGATATAACCTAGTTATCGAATCAAGGATTGATTTGATAAGCCGATATATTGAATATTAGTCGGTCATATGCGATATGACCGGATCGTTAAATCAAGTGTTGATTTAATGATTTAATGCATAAATATATATTTGATATATTACTTTGCATTTACTAGTATTGGTTCACTTTAAATGGATTTTCTCACTTGAAGTTCACAAGTTGTATATATGATATACTTTTGTGCACTTGTTTGTATCATGTTTGATGATACATGCAAACATGGGTTTGTGTAAGACTTAAACCTTGGTTAAGTAAATGGTTAGGGTTTTATCATCTTCTCTTGTTTATTTAGTTTATTTATTTATTCTTTATTTTAGGAAAAGAAAATGATATGGTTGCTTCTTTTGTTCTTTTCTTAGATGTTTCAAGAAGCTTTGACCATTCTTGTTCTTTTCCTAAACCTAACCATTCACCTAACCTTAGTTAATTCTCTACACTTGACCATGGTTGTGTATATGATAAGTATGATATTATTTCCTATTTTAAGAGAATAACTTATCATATTCTTTTTCTTCTTCTTCTTGATCAACAAGAAGAAAAGCTTGCCTCCATCAATGGCAACTTGAGAAAAAGAGTGAGAAATCCAATTCTAAAGTGAACCCACTTCCTATTTCTTCATCCTCTACCACTTGCCAAGTAGTATAGGGTGTTTTCTTCACAAGTTTCATGACTTGGTGAAGTTGGAGCTTGATCTTGTGCTGCCTCGACGTAGATCATCTTCGGCATCGAAGTCGACGACCTAGCCCGACCATTTCTCCGATGAAGCCGACGCTAGAGCCCGAGATCCGATGATCGCAGCGAGGAGACATCATCACGGAGCTATGGAGGTGGAGGACCGGATCTACAAAGGTTGTATTTTCCGTTAACTCTTAGTTAAGTTGTTAACTAGTTATTGTTTTCGCTTAATCTCTAGTCAACGATCCGTATTAGGGTTTCTCGGCACTTGTAAAATTTGAAATTGGCATGGTTGATGCCATGTGAAACCTCATTAGTGTGCCTAGGAACCCTACAGTGGTATCAGAGCTACTAGGCATTGGATGTCGACCTATGGGGGGTTCTCACTGTGTGACAGTGTGGCGAAGCATAGGCTTTTACCCTCAGGGTGTCCCGAGACCTGAAGGTGTTCCGGCGGGTTGTAGTCCTCACGAGGGGGCATGCGTAAAATGTAGCTGCTGAGGGACCGGTTGGTGCCACGGTGACCCCATTGGATGGTGTGGCTGCCTGACCAACAGTAGTATCAGAGCATAGCTAGAGCCTTAGGCGATGCATAGACGGAGTTAGAAGTCCGATCGAACCGAAACCCTAACTCCAAAATGCTCTCTGGACATTTTTCAAAAACTGGGTTTTTTCCAGATTAAAAATTCTTAAAATATTCAGCAGGAAATTTTAAGTATTACGGTGCAAAATTGACCAAGAGATCCGTCTAAAGCGCGGCGGAACCGCGGCAGAAGCATGGCTTCTGCGGCGGTTCCGCGGCCAATTTATGAGATCATCCCTCTATTTTTGCACAGTAATTTGTGTCTTCAGGTGCTGAGTTTTATGGGAAGTTTTAATTTGCACTCAAGAGTTGAGTTTTCTGGGGTTGTATTGGGACTTCGGTGATTCGATCGGATTGTTTAATCTTGTCTGTGTTTTCCGGATATTTTTTGAATATGTTAAAAAGTTCGACCGGATATAAATACCCAATTTTTCCCCTGTCGGGAAATTTCCAAGTGTTGGATCTTTCCGTGGTTTAATAACGTTCTAAGTAGTGCAAGTAACGCGATGGACCCTCTAGAAGACAACAAACCTTAACTCGATTATGGGACCGTCTTGAACTGCCCTTTGAACCTTAGGGTTTGGGGCAGTACGGCGTGCCACATGTGAGGCGTTGGCTTGACCCTTCTACGGCTGGACCGTTGGTTCTGAGGCATAAAGTGAATATTTTTAAACTTGTTTCATGTGTTGAGCTGTTTCGGGAAAACTTGGGTGTTCGATTGTTCGATCGGAAAGTTTGACATTTTCTATTTATCCGGAATGTGATACAATAATTGGAATTCACAAGTAGCTATGAGATAACTGAATGAATGTTATAAATCTAGCGGTTTAGTCTCAATTGATCGGTTTCCACGGAATTTTGATGTGATCAAAAGTCCGTCGTAATCACGTAGCGTACGCGGATACTCGTCGGGTAAACTTAATAGACAGCCTCACTACATAGCCCCGACCAAGTGACTGTAGGAGAACCCCGTCGCCGAAAGTATCCGTTCGGGTGCTCGCGGCAGCGGTGTTCCGCCTTGGTGCACTTCGTCGACGGTATAGGGGGTGCGGCCGTCTACTAAAGTTTGCGAAGAGCATTCGATCAGGATGTCGAGAATCTTGTTGAATTACCCGACTTAATATTGAAAAGAGTTTTCGATAAAGAGAATAAAATGCGGGGTTTGTAATCGTTAGGCATGTGATGTCTAAGGAATTCATTTGATTAGACATGCGATGTCTATGCAGGTTGCGGATTCCAACTGTTGTAGTTTTACGCTTTCTTTTCTGTGACCGTAAGTGTAATATGTGATATTGCCGGTTTAGTTGCTATATGTCAACGACAATTAGGATACGCATGTTTACTTACGTTGATGACATGTGATGTTATGTGTTGCTGGATATGTTATATTGGATCGTCGTGTTTGAATAGCCGGGGGTTTTTATGTGAGATGAGTGTTTTTCATTTTCATTCATGTAAAAACTTGTATGTAATATTCTTTTATTGGGGCACTTCCAGGTTGCGGAAGATGTCACCGTTTGTATATTATTTACTTTTCCGCACTAGGATAGACCCAAGGAGGAGGGCACAAGTAACCGGGTTCTGGAGTCCAGTGGGAGACCAACTCGAGGAGTCGAGTCCGGGTCTCCTAACTCTAGAATTGGTAGGGTTGCTTGCCGCTCTCGTAGGGGTCTAGGGGTGTGGGTTTGGCTATTCATTGCGACCGTAGAATCCGTGTTTTATACAGGCTCGTATTGAAAACACGGACGTCCTAGTATATCCAATATTTCATATGATTCTTCTGCTGCGATATCTGTGATGTGATTATTTTGATATGTTCTGTGATAGATACAGTATATAGTATATATGATATATTATATAGACGTTACTTATGTTTTACACCCGCGCTAGCCCTGCCCTGCTCTGCCGTTAGTTACCTAACCTAACGGTGCACGAGGGGACATCGAGGCGAATGCGGATGGTATAAGTGTACGTCATATTTATCTGTGATGTTTAGGTAACTTAAATGATGGGACTTCATTAATGTGATTAATGAAAGAAAAGAAACCTAAAGATGTTGTGGAATAGAATTTCAAAATAAAACAGGTAGCTACAGTTCTTGCTTTGCATCGCGGTGTTCCTTGTAGAACATCCTGCACCTTATTCGATAAGGAAAGGACCGAGATCCCTTCACCGGGAGTGACTCCTTTAGCAATAACTGGCAGATGCTACAACACTCGGTTTGTCTTTTGATTGCTTCTATAGTTTCTGCTTTGCACAGTGATATATATGATATATCCCGCACCTCATTCGACGAGGAAAGGACCGACGATCCCTTCACCGGGAGTGACTCCTTTAGCAAAACTAGAAAAGCCTCAAAAACACTCCATTTCAAAATTCATTCGATCCTACAACGATATCAAGTTCATTACGCAATAGGTTTTCAGAAAAACCTGTCGTAGCCCTCCGTCATTTCAGATAAGTAGTGGTTAGTATTCGTGCTGCGTTTGTTGGCCTTTGTCAAGGCGTAGTGTGCGGTAGCTGACTGGTGCTTATCTGCTTATGCATATGATGCAGATTGGGTTAGGGTAGTCGTGCGACCTTGTTGGCCTTTGTCAAGGGTCATGCGGGTGGGTTTAATTCAATCAGGAAATGACGGGTTGAACTTGACTAGCATCGTATGGTTTGTTGGCCTTTGTCAAGGTCATAGGGGGTTAGGGGCAAAATTATCGGGAATTTCAAGTGTTGAAATTTGCAATGAGATTGCATACCTTCTATGAGATAGTTGGATCCCGATACCCACTGCGAGTAATTGTTACTCCTGGGAGAGTTTTACACATTACAATTAGCCGATCAAGTAGGTGTCTAGAAAGGTGTCAACGGGGTTACGCCTCTGGGAAAATGAGGTTTACATTAATTAAGTTCGTGCGAAAGCACGGGGGACCTCCCTCAAAGTACCGACACTGGCCTGGCTGAAAGATTGGCGAACTTGTAGTGTGTAATTAATCCCGGCTAGTCTTTCCTTTTAGGGTTTGAAGGAAGATTTGATAAAAACAGTGGGATCCATCCTGATTAGATAAAATAAATAACCAATCTAATCTTGCAAGAGCGCACGCAGAGTGTTTTCTTCTCTCTCTCTCCAGGTAGCGACCATGTCACGCCTTAATCAAGATAATAAAACGGATATATTGACCGAACCCGCTTGTTATACTGAGCTGGAGAACGTTGGTCCCGCTCCAACTTATAATTGTTATAAGACAGAGCAGGAAATAGGGGAATACCAAGATTCACATGCCGCCCAAACGAAGAAAGTGCATATGATGCATCTTCTTCGGGTATGTTCATTACAAAGAACTGTTTCTCTGTATCCTCTACGTCCTGGGTATTTGATACCGGATCAGGATCCCAGATATGTAATCTGTTACATAGGGCTACAGATAGGTAGAGAACTGAGAACGGGTGATAAGTTTCATGAGGCAGAAAATGGGGCAAGAGTTGCAGCCAAGTCTGTTGGTCACTGTCACCCTGTATTACCAATACATTGATTCTGAACAAATGCTATTAGATACCGAACCTGATATACAAAATCATATCAGTCTCTTTATTAGTAAAGAAATGATAAAATTTTGTATTGTTGGATAATGTTTTGAACATTTCCTATATCAAAAGTTGATCGGTTCAGGCACGTTATCTAAAAGCATTGATGTTCTAAATCAAACTACAGTTCTTAGTATACAGAACACACACAAGAGGAAGAGTTCAAACATGAACGAATCCTTCTTGAGGTATTGTAGACTAGGTTATATCAATGCGACCCGACTAGCTTGAGTTACATAAAGATGCATATTTAAATTAGTTTGAATTTACATCTTGTGAAACTTGCCAGTCATGTCACAGAGATAAGATGACCATAGCTCCGTTTACAGAAAACAGAGAAAGAGTTAATGAACTCTTGGGATGATACATGTTGATGTATGTAGGTCCCCTGTCTACACATACCAAGACCGGTTCTTTGTACTTCATTACATTCTCTGATGATCTCTCAAGATTCAGACATATGTTCCTGTTGAAACACAAGTCCGAACCTTTTGAGATATTCACAGAATATGATATAGAAGTAGAGAACCGATACGGGTATAAGTATTATGTCCTTTGATGTGATCGAGGAGGAGAATACTTGAGCACGGAAATCCTGGACTATTCTAAAGGAGAATGAGATTCTCTCTCAGAATTACTCCTCCGTATACACCATAGCACGATGGTATATCGGGGCGGAGCAATCACACCCTATATGATAAGGTGTGCTCTATGATGAGTACTACTGAGTTACCTATTTTCTTTTGGGAGTTATGCACTTATGAAGTTGCATACCTATTGAATAGGGTTCCAATCAAATCAGTTGCCTACCGCTTCATATGTGATATGGAAAGGGAAGAGCCCATATCTTAAATTGGTTATTTGGGGTTGTCCGGCCTATGTCTAAAAAGCAAAATCCGGACAAGATCGAGGCAAGATCAGTTTTATAGAACTGGAAATGTTCCAGCTATACAAACTGCAGCTGATGATTTGATAGAACCAAAGGATTCAGTAGATTCCAACGAACCTCAGCCTCTCCGCCGATCTAGTAGGGTTCCTCACCCACCTGAGAGATACTTCGGTTTCTCTATGACAGTGGGAGCGAGGAATGCATCATGAGATGATGACCCAACTAGTTTCGAGCTGGCCATCAAGAGTGGGACTCTGTAAGAATGGCTGGATGCTTATCGATCTGAGATGGAATCCTTATACACCAGCAAAGTATGGACTTTGGCTGCTATATCTGAAGCGTTAAATCCCTATCAGGAGCAAGTATATCTTGAGAAGATTACTTGGTGTATATGGAAAGGTTGAGACTTTCAAAGCTAGAATTGTTAAAAATTTGCATCATTGACCAGGTATGGATTATGTTGAAACCTTTTCTAAGGATCTATGCTTAAGTCCATCCAGATCCTACTTGCCACGGCTACATACCATGACTACGATATCTGGCAGTTGGATGCCATGACTGTTTTTCTAAATGATGTTTTAGAAGAGTGCGTCTATAAGTACACAGCCTGAGGGCCTCGTAGACGGTGGGAGCAGCGGAAACGTGTGCAAGATGTTTTATGTGATAAAGCAGGCATCGCGGAGTTAGAACGTCTGTTTTGATGTGTTAGTCAAAGAGTTTGACACCATCAAAATGGTAGATGAACCTTGTATATACAAAAAGGTAGTAGGGAGTATGGTGGTGATCCTCGTAGAGTACGTGGATGACATACTCTTGATAAGAAAGGAGTTTCCTATGCTACGCTTGGTCAATCTCCGCTTATCACAATGATTCTCCATAAAAGATCAAAGTGATACCTACTAAATCCTGGATTTTGGATCTATGAGATAGATCTAATTGGATATTAGGACACTCACTAGCTGTAGTGAGATGGTATCAATTGATCCTGGGGAGAATCACTGGAAGGGTTCCAGGGTGATAAAGACGACTGAATGTCAGTCACAGGCATTGTCTTTACCCTCAGTAAAGGGACGGTATGGTGGAAGAGTTCCAAGCTAGATACCATGGCAAACTAGACGATAAAGGCTGGATACATCGCTACTTAAGATGCTACCAAAGAGGCAGTCTGTATGTATATTTGTTCATGAGATGAACTTAGTTCCTCCCATTGTGTGACAATGGAGTTGTGGCTTATGCCAGGGAACGTTCGTCCCATCAGTGATCCAGACATGTTCTAAGGCAGTATCACCTGATCATGAAGATGGCTGATCTCCAAGGTGATCGAGGTTAGGAGAGTGGACTCAGAGGATAACACGGCGGATCCACTCACGAAGGCCTATTCCCAGAGAGAGATTTTTATAAGATGGTTGAGTATGAGATACTACAACCACTGCTACAGATGGCCCAAGTGCAAGTGGGAGATTGTTAGTTATATGTATGCCCTAGAGGCCATTACTGTACATAGGATGTATATTGTAGTGGATACTGGGACATATATAGGAAGGACTTTCTTGCTCGACATGATAGTATGCTATCTGGTTACTCTTTACCTTAACGTGTATACTGATTGTCTCTCAGTTACATATTGGTAAAGCCCTTAGGATGTGTACTTGACTAGCTGGACTATGATGTGGATCATACCAGTGGGGACATGGTAGTCTATAAGTATATCCTTCAAGGTCCCTAGTCGTGGGTTTATCGAGACGGGGCATCGATATACCAGTGTAGACTAGCGTATACCTTCTCGACCCATACAGATGGGCGATGAATGATCCCATATCCATTGGTGTTTGACATCAGAGATGATATACGGGTGCTCAGTGGAGACTGGGTACACTGGACGGACTTGCCGAGAACTCCCAGATGGTATTATACCTTACGTCAGATGGCAGTTCTCTGGTGACACTGGTACAGAGTAGTCCGTTGACCCGAGATCGTCATAGAGTCTTGTGTGGTTCCCACTGTGCTTTGATTTCCACCTTACCACGTCCAAGAGGGCATGCAAAACGGTGGTTTTTGGATACAGTCCCGAATCACATGGAGGCAATGAGTGATAGGAGGGGATTCGTCTCTCCTGGTATAGGGAGTTGATGTTGCGCTGTGTTCGATTGGCTATAACCGGAAATCCCTGGCCAGGGTTGCTGAGATTTACTGGTAAGTGTTACCAGTAGTTTCTCGAACTGTTATAGACCTCATATCGACACGACTTATCGAGCTATTTGGGTCTGACGTTTACCACCCCTAGGCGAGATATGCGATATATCAGACGACGAGACCGGACTGTACGGTAAGTGTTACTGGTTGGATTCACAGGAGTATGAGCGGGCTTGCTCGTCGATCTTCTGATCGCTCAATACCCGGGTGGCCGTTACGTTTAGCAGACCGTTTGCGGCTTGTGGGTGTTTGATATGATCATCACCTGCTGCCGGCGTATTGACGAGTCTTTAGAGTCCGGTTTCCTGGCTTAAGCGAAACGAAATAGGAGCGCATATGAGATATGTGCGGGACCGAGAATAATGCGTGTATGTGATACCGTATTCTATTCTCGCAATGAATGTATCGATTGGTTGTATGCGATATAACCTAGTTATCGAATCAAGGATTGATTTGATAAGCCGATACATTGAATATTAGTCGGTCATATGCGATATGACCGGATCGTTAAATCAAGTGTTGATTTAATGATTTAATGCATAAATATATATTTGATATATTACTTTGCATTAACTAGTATTGGTTCACTTTAAATGGATTTTCTCACTTGAAGTTCACAAGTTGTATATGTGATATACTTTTGTGCACTTGTTTGTATCATGTTTGATGATACATGCAAACTTGAGTTTGTGTAAGACTTAAACCTTGGTTAAGTAAATGGTTAGGGTTTTATCATCTTCTCTTGTTTATTTAGTTTATTTATTTATTCTTTATTTTAGGAAAAGAAAATGATATGGTTGCTTCTTTTGTTCTTTTCTTAGATGTTTCAAGAAGCTTTGACCATTCTTGTTCTTTTCCTAAACCTAACCATTCACCTAACCTTAGTTAATTCTCTACACTTGACCATGGTTGTGTATATGATAAGTATGATATTATTTCCTATTTTAAGAGAATAACTTATCATATTCTTTTTCTTCTTCTTCTTGATCAACAAGAAGAAAAGCTTGCCTCCATCAATGGCAACTTGAGAAAAAGAGTGAGAAATCCAATTCTAAAGTGAACCCACTTCCTATTTCTTCATCCTCTACCACTTGCCAAGTAGTATAGGGTGTTTTCTTCACAAGTTTCATGACTTGGTGAAGTTGGAGCTTGATCTTGTGCTGCCTCGACGTAGATCATCTTCGGCATCGAAGTCGACGACCTAGCCCGACCATTTCTCCGATGAAGCCGACGCTAGAGCCCGGGATCCGATGATCGCAGCGAGGAGACATCATCACGGAGCTATGGAGGTGGAGGACCGGATCTACAAAGGTTGTATTTTCCGTTAACTCTTAGTTAAGTTGTTAACTAGTTATTGTTTTCGCTTAATCTCTAGTCAACGATCCGTATTAGGGTTTCTCGGCACTTGTAAAATTTGAAATTGGCATGGTTGATGCTATGTGAGACCTCATTAGTATGCCTAGGAACCCTACAACAGTGCCATATATCGAAGGTGTGGAGAGATGTACCCTTTGATCCATGTCTCACTCATCAGGGGGGAGAACATGCTGGTGCTTAAGCTTCTCGCTGCTGAAAAAATGCTTCTTTGCGTTCGCGCATGTGCGTCGCACGTGTTGGGCGCACATATTTGCATGTAGCGTACATGGAGTTTGCGCGTATGCGCATTATGGGGAGGAGCAGGCTCCTATGGAGAACGAATCTCCTTTTAATATTATTGAATATTCTCATGTAGTGCGCACGTGCGTTGCACGTGGTGCGCGCATGGCGGGCACACGTGCGTTGCACGTAGTGTACATGGTGCGCGCATGGCGGGCACACGTGCGTTACACGTAGTGCACATGGCGCTTGCGCATATGCGCATTATGGGGATGAGCAGGCTCCTATGAAGAACGAATCTCCTTTTAATATTATTGAATATTCTCATGTGGTGCGCACGTGCGTTGCACGTGGTACGCGCATGGCGTGCACACGTGAATTGCACGTGGTGCACATGGCGCTTGCGCATATGCGCATTATGGGGTGGAGCAGGCTCCTATGGAGAACGAATCTCCTTTTAATATTATTGAATATTCTCATGTGGTGCGCACGTGCGTTGCACGTGGTGCGCGCATGGTGGGCACACGTGCGTTGCACGTACCGCACATGGCGTTTGCGCATATGCGCATTATGGGGAGGATCAAGCTCCTATCTTGAAGAACTAAGCTCCTTTTAGAATTGAATCCTTTGAGTATTGAACTCTATCTTTTCTAACGGGTATCCCCTCTTATTTATATGGGAGTGATAGAGAAGGGATCTCTCCTTTTCCCGATGTGGGACTAAAAATGCATTCCCCGTGTAGCAGAGCATTACTTTAGATTACAAGTGCATAGCACATTTGCTCATAACTTTTGATCCCGGATGAATTATGAGGCCCATAATATATTAAATCGAAGGATTTTTTGAGACACTTTCGATACTATCAGAATTTAGCTGTTTCTCATTCGGGAGTTTGTCAAAATACAGCTCGGAAAATACGGGTTCGCATCTTCTTCCTTAGATCACATGTGCATAGCACATTTGCTCATAACTTTTGATCCCGGACGAATTATGAGGTCCATAATATATCAAATCGAAGGTTTTTTCGAGATGCTTTCAATACCATCAGAATTTAGCTATTTCTCATTCGGGAGTTTATCAAAATACAGCCCGGAAAATACTGGTTCACATTTTCTTAAACGTATCGCTGCCATTTGATGCCTTGGGCTCTTTTGCGCAGAAATTTTTGGCGGGAACAAACGCCCCCCACTATTTTGCCCACGTAAGTATATACGTGGGTGAAATAGTATAGTGTAATTCATAGTGTATGACCAGTTTCGGATTGATATATAATTTTCAGAATCTTGATCTGAGAAGATAACGATCGGACACAAGCGTCGTCATTTATCATTGACTCAAATCTCGAATCTTAAGGGATATAATCCCAAACCCTCAGCTCTATGAGCCGCACCCTTTATTTCTTTATGTTTTACTCTGGCGTGAAGTAGTTTATATGCTCATGAGTAACTTCTCCATTTCAGTGGCATGTAGCTTTGGCAAGTGTGGCCCATAGATGGTGGATAACAGTTCATTTTGAACTCTTTATAAGGTAGTGATGGCTTAGGAGACAGGGGTAGGATCTGTCACCTAAGACTTTTCAACTTTATGAGCCGTGAGGGTCTCATAAAGACTTCTCTCCCTACGAGTCGAGAAGATCTCGTAGGTGTATTTTCTCCTTAGGAATCGTGAGGATTCCTAAGTGTGTTTTCTCTTGAGAGTCGTAAAGATCTCACAAGAGAATTTTCTTCCTTACAAGTCGAGAAGACTCGTAAGTGATTGATGAGTTGACCTACTCCCGAGTCAAAGTATTGCTTCAACAGGGAGGTCGCTTGGGGCTGACTTTGGTTTGTCTTCTTCCTCGACGTTCCTCTCTCTTGAAGCTTATCGTGGGAGCAATTTGGGGAGCACTTCCCCTATTCTGTGCCGGCATGCCGCTTAGGGCATTGGATGATGCCGAAGACAAGGTGCACTCGGTATATCTGATGGGCCTAATCTCAAAGAAAAGGCAGGACAATCTTGTTGATCTTTTGCATCAGGCTTTTCAACAGGCGGCGATACTTTCTGCCTATCGGAGGGTGGAGGACATCCGTGAGGATCCCGACGCTTGTGATAGCGAAAGAAAGCATACTAGGATGGTTCGAAAGGCCTGTAACATTTTAGATGGCCTTACTTTTGAGTTTCTCAATCCATGCCCTGGATTCGATGTCGTGCCTTTGTAAACATTCCAGTTATGTTTTTATTCGTTGTTTCTCTCAATGTAGGTATTTTCCGAAATATGAATAGCAAGCCCTTTCATTCCTATGTGTTTATTTTATACATCAAACTTCTTTTGCACATGCATGAATGGATATGTCTTGAACGTTCGAATGAATAAAATGTTCTCCTCACTGTCGCTTTCTTCTCTTTTCTTTTTTGCCGGCATGTTATCTCATTAAGCGTAGCCTGTAGATGATAAAGAGCATTCTGTTTTGAATTCTTTGAGAGGTATTGATGGCTTAGGAAGCAGGTTCAGATCTGCTACCTAAGACTTTTCAACTTTATGAGTCGTGAGGGTCTCATGAAGACTTTTCTCCCTACGAGTCGAGAGGATCTCGTAGGTGTATTTTCTCCTTAGGAATCGTGAGGATTCCTAAGCGCGTTTTCTCTTGAGAGTCGTAAGGATCTCCCAAGAGAATTTTCCCTCCTACAAGTCGAGAAGACTCGTAAGCGGTTGTTTCCCTACTTCTCCTTGTCGAGATTCGACTTTGGAGAGTGTGGCCCGTGAATAGTATGCAAGAGTCCATTTTGGGCCGACTTGCAGGGCCCCAGTTCTTAGGAAACAGGTCCTTATCCCCATTGCCTAAGGCTTTTCCCTACGAGTCGAGACGAATCGAGAAGCTCTCGCAAAGACAATAATTTCCTCATGAGTCGAGACGAATCGAGCAGTTCTCGTAAGAATATCCTAACGTCACAGTTAACCTCTGCTCTTTACGACAGAGGTCCGTTAGGGTTTGTGGTACTAGGGTTTTGTCCATCGTACCGTCGCGTTGGATGATGTATTCCTCGATAGCCAATCTTGCTGTTCGAGTAGCCTTGCGACTGTCGTGTCTCTGATCCCTTCGGGGGCTGGACAAGACGTCTTCAAGCAATCTTCCTAGGCAGTTTGACCGTCGGAAGAGCAAGCGTTAGGAATTTTGCCATGCCGTTTTTTACTTGAGGTTAGGCTCATTTTGGAGAGCCCCGATGATTCATAACCACTCCGCGCTGGTGTGGGATGATCTCCGATAGTCTTTTAGGTTTTATATGAGTTGCCGTCAAGACCCTGAAGCTAGGAATTTGGCTTTTGCTTCGTTTGCTGGCATTGCGTCTGCTGTATCGGGACGAATGTCGCGGTTGTCACTAGGTTGCTGGTGAACCGTCGAGGTTTGAAACTAGGGATTTTGCCGTGGTTCCGTTGTTTGATTGTCGCGTCTGAACCCTGCTGGAGGAAGAACGCTGGGGTGACATCTCGTCTGCTGTATCAAGACGAACATCGAGGTGGTGACCACTCCGCGCTGATGTGGGATGATCTCCGATAGTCTTTCAGGTTTTATATGAGTTGTCGTCAAAACCCTGAAGCTAGGAATTTGGCCTTTGCTTCGTTTGCTGGCATTGCGTCTGTTGTATCGAGACGAATGTCGCGGTTGTCTCTAGGTTGTTGGTGAACCGTCGAGGCTTGGAACTGGGGATTTTGCCGTGGCTCTATTGTTTGATTGTCGCGTCTGAACCCTGCTGGAGGAATAATGCTGGGTGACATCTCGTCTGCTGTATCGAGACGAACGTCGAGGTGGTGACCACTCCGCGCTAGTGTGGGATGATCTCCGATAGTCTTTCAGGTTTTATATAAGTTACCGTCAAGACCCTGAAGCTAGGAATTTGGCCTTTGCTTCGTTTGCTTTGGCGCGTCCAAATCCTGTTGGAGGAAGGACGCTGTAGTGACATCTCGTCTGCTGTATCGAGACAAACGTCGAGGTGGTGACCACTCCGTGCTGATGTGGGATGATCCCCGATAGTCTTTCAGGTTTCATATGAGTTACCGTCAAGACCCTGAAGCTAGGAATTTGGCATTTGCTTCGTTTGCTTTGGCGCGTCCGAATCCTGTTGGAGGAAGGGCGCTGTAGTGACATCTCATCTGCTGTATCGAGACGAACGTCGAGGTGGTGACCACTCCACGCTGATGTGGGATGATCCCCGATAGTCTTTCAGGTTTCATATAAGTTGCCGTTAAGACCCTGAAGCTAGGAATTTGGCCTTTGCTTCGTTTGCTGGCATTGCGTCTGCTGTATCGAGACGAATGTCGTGGTTGTCTCTAGGTTGCGTGTGAACCATCGAGGCTTGGAACTGGGGATTTTGCCATAGCTCCGTTGTTTGATTGTCGCGTCTGAGTCCTGTTAGAGGAAGAACGCTGGGGTGACATCTCGTCTGCTGTATCGAGACGAACGTTGAGGTGGAGCTGGGATTTTGCCATCACTCCGCTTTGTTTCGACCGTGAGGTCTTTCGTTGACGTTGGATCTGCGTCCTGCTCGACTGCGAAGGAACGCCGTTGTTGACATTGCGTCTGCTGTAACGAGACAAATGCTGAGGTGGAGCTGGGATTTTGCCATCACTCCGATTTGTTTTGATCGTGAGGTCTTTTGTTGACGTTGGATCTGCGTCCTGCTGGACTGCGAAGGAACGCCGTTGTTTACATTGCGTCTGCTGTAACGAGACGAATGCTGAGGTGGGGCTGGGATTTTGTCGTCGCTCCACTTTGTTTCGACCGTGAGGTCTTTTGTTGACGTTGCGTCTGCATCCTGCTAGACTGCGAAGGAACGTCATTGTTGACATTGCGTCTGCTGTAACGAGAAGAATGCTGAGATGGAGCTGGGATTTTGCCATCACTCCGGTTTGTTTTGACCGTGAGGTCTTTTGTTGACGTTGCGTCTGCATCCTGCTGGACTGCGAAGGAATGCCGTTGTTGACATTACGTCTGCTGTAACGAGACGAATGCTGAGGTGGAGTTGGAATTTTTCCATCACTCCGCTTTGTTTTGACCGTGAGGTCTTTTGTTGACGTTGCGTCTGCGTCCTGCTGGACTGCGAAGGAACGCCGTTGTTGACATTACGTCTGCTGTAACGAGACGAATGCTGAGGTGGAGTTGGGATTTTGCCATCACTCCGCTTTGTTTTGACCGTGAGGTCTTTTGTTGACGTTGCGTCTGCGTCCTGCTGGACTGCGAAGGAACGCCGTTGTTGCCATTGCGTCTGCTGTAATGAGACGAATGCTGAGGTGGAGCTAGTATTTTGCCATCACTCCGATTTGTTTTGACCGTGAGGCCTTTCGTTGACGTTGGATCTGCGTCCTGCTGGACTGCGAAGGAACGTCGTTGTCGACATTGCGTCTGCTGTAACGAGACGAATGTCGAGGTGGTCTCTGGGTTATCTGTGAACCGTCAAGATTTGGAACTAGGGACTATGTCGTGGCTCCGTTTGGTGATGTTGCGTCCTAGTCGTGTTGGAATGAGAAGGATCACCGTTGCTGATTTTTTTAAGCTGTAGATATTGCCATTAAGATTTGGAACTAGGGACTATGTCGTGGCTCCGTTTCGTTGTATCGCTTTCGTGCCTTGCTGGTATAAGGAGGAATGTTAATGCTATTGTTGGTCTTCTGGGATGCAGATGTGACCGTCGAAACTTGGCTTTCTTTCTGATGGAGCCTGGTGGGATGATATGGTTCCCTCTTTGTTTGCGCCCCTGGATTGTATACAGGGATCGATGTGATTTCACCTGTAGGGCATAAATTTCAAATTTCATTTTTTTTATTTCTTTCCGCGATGCTCTATCATTTCAGCTTTTATATCGTGAAGGTCGCGATTGCCCAATTATTTCGGATATTTTTCACGGTGCCCAATCATTTCGGCTATTTATTTTATTTTTACTCGCTGCTTTTTATTGCGAGTTGCCCAATCATTTCGGCTATTTTGCATGCATACATTTTTACTTGCCGATTTTGTTTGCAAGTTGCCCCATCATTTCGGCTATTTCGTATGCATGTTTTGCTTGTTAACTTTTTGTCACGAGTATAGAACTTGGAATCTGGTGCCAATCTTAGCATCAGCATCGCTGCGACTGGAATGTTGCCAGGAGCGAATCATCATTTTTCATGAAAGGACTTGGAATTTGATACCGATTTAGGCATCAGCATCGCTACAACTGGGATATTTCCAGGAGCGAATCATCATTTGCCATCGTCGATGTCGAACAAAGGTGGCTTAGCAAACAGGGTTAAGATCTTGTCGACTAAGGTTTTTGACTTCATGAGCCGTAAGGGTCTCACAAAGGTATTTCTCCTTACAAGTCGTGAGGATCTCGTAAGTGCGTTTTCTCCTTAAGAATCGTGAGGATTCTTAAGTGTACGGTCTCTTGTAAGTCGTAAGGATCTTACAAGAGTGTTTTCTCCTTATAAGTCGAGAGGACTTACAAGAGCTGTTCACTGTGCAAACATATCCCTAGTCACGGATGAGACTTTTTTAGGGAAATGTTTATTCGTTCCCGTGGATTGTATACAAGGGTCAATATTGAACCGCTTGTAGGGCAGCATTGGAGGTTGTGGTGGCCGCTTAAGAACAGGTTCAGATCCCTGTAGCTTAAGACTTTTGAATCTTATGAGCCGTGAAGGTCCCATAAGAGGATTCTCCTTACGAGTCGTGAGGATCTCGCAAGTGTAATTTCTCCTTAGGAGTCGTGGGGACCCCTAAGTGTGTTGCTCCCTTGTGAGTCGTAAGGATCTCAAGCAGGTGGTTTCTCCTCCCAAGGTCGAGAGGACCTTGCAAGTGTCTTTTAACGAGATTGCGCCCTTTCGGTTTTTCACAAAACTCGCCGGTAGCCTTGCTGTTTTTTACTCACGGAGCCCTTTCGGGTTTTCATCCGTGCCCATTTCGCTTATGGACATACCGTTTTCTTTTTCTTTTTTTTATGAGTCTGCGCCCTTTCGGGTTTTCACAAACATCGCTGGTAGCCCTGCTGTTTTTACTCACGGGGCCCTTTCGGGTTTTCATCCGTGTCCATTTCGCTTATGGACATACCGTTTTTTTTTACCACGTCTACCTGAGGATGCCGCGGGTTGGCAGTAGTTTAACGACGTTTCGGTCTTACGCCAGTTTTAGGACATAGTGGTCCTTCATTAGTTTAACGATGTTTCGGTCTACCGTTGCCATATTTGAGGCGAGTTTCTAGTTTACGGACTTTTCGGTCCATGGGGCTTTCTCTATGAAAGAGCACGATGCCCCCGGCATGTCCATCTTTTTCGGAGCATGTGATCGTGGCGGGTTCACCTTCCATTTTTCGGACAGCGCAAACTTTCCCTGTTGATACTGGTCTTCAACCCAGTTTTTGAAGATGTAGCAATCTTCGATCAGATGGCTTACCGCTTGATGGTAAGGGCAATAATTAAGATTGTTGACATCGTTCAGTTGTAGTGGGTGTCTCGACTCCGGTAGAGTGATGAGCCCGTTGCGCACTGCCAGTTCGAACGGTCTCCTTGTTTTATCCCGGGGAAACGAGTAAGGACGTCTCAATTTCTCCTGGAGGGATGGGCGTGGACGCACGCTGTTTTGGCAAACAACCGGCTTTAAGTTGCTCGGCTGTTGTTGAGTATTGGCGACGAAAGTTGCTTTCCCTTTGCCCTTTTCATTCCAAGGCTCCGTCTTTGAAGGGGAAGGCCTATGGCCCATCTGGTCCATTTGGGCCAGCTTGTCGATCAAGGCCTGGAAGGTGGTCGGCCTGAAGAACATCATGAACTGGGAGATGGTTGCCTGCGGATCAAGAGTGCCTACGAACATGCCCACCGCAGGTGCTTCCTCAATGCGTTGCTCACATTTTGACCTTAAATTTTGCCACCGTATTGCATATTGCACCCATGTTTCGCCTGGCTTTACCCTGGCGTTAATCAGTGCAGTAATCGGAGTACGCTCGCTGGCGCTTGAGCAAGCATCTCCTGCAGCTTTTCACGTTGCAGTTGAAATTTGTTTAAGGACCGAGTTTGAGGTCGGTGACTAGTAGAAGCTCAAACTTTGTCTTTGGAATTCACCACACAGACTATGTGAACTACCATGCCCGCAGGCTTGGGGCGTTTGGAGTTTTGGCCTTTGGAGTTTGCTTCGGGCACTTGAGCTTTTTCGGGCCTCTCTTTTTTATGAAAAGCCGCTTTGGTTTTGGGAGGAACCGCTGTATCGGGATCCGTCTTGGGATGAGTCCCCTTATATTTGAAAGAGGATTTGTCAGAGTTTGGCTGACGTTTAGGGGAAGAGCCGCGGTTGACGACAGAGACCTTCACTCGCTTCCGTACTTTATATATATATGAGAAAAGTTGCTTCAGGGAGCAAACTGGTTTCTGCTCTCGTGGGATCTCCATGGGCTGCAGAGATTTCTCAAATATTGCGGTAGGAAAATTTTATCTGACCCTTCACACCAATTTGAAGCTGTTCCTGGTTGGAACAACATTCACCACTGAGGTTGGAACAGAACCATACGGAGAACTGCCCCCAGCTCATTTTGTATGATGCCAATATCGACATCGACCATTTCTTACGGCCGAGATTTGATTAGCTTCAGGATTTTGCTGAGCCTGCCCCCTGTTTCCTTTAAGAGCTTGAATATTCTACTCCCTGCGTCGACATTGGTCCTTGGCATGTGCCAATTGTTTGAGGACTGATTCCGTCGGCAAAGCTGCTGCTTGGGGAGCCCGTCTGTGGACGACAGACATCCTCTGGGCTTCCTCCATCGGCGTTGAGGCACCGAAGGTGGGAGGTGGGAGCATCGACCCAAAGAGAAGCCCGTTGATTTCTTAAAGAGCCGGATTGTAGAGATTTGAGCCTTCAAGTGGCACGTACTTGACTCCACCACATATGACAGAGCATGTGTTGCTAAGGTGGGAACAAACGCCATTCTTCATAAAGACGAAGCGCCGACTTCATATCCACTACCCTAAGGGCAACCAAAAACACATATACCGCGATTATTTGATCGCGGAAAAACACGACACATGAAGTGTGGAGTGGAAAGAGGAAAAGGTCCCATCGAGCGTGCCAGAATCTGTTCCCCGCCGAAAGACGCGACCGGGACATTGGGACGTCGGGGCCTGGATTTCGGGGCAGATGCTAATTGGTGCTATCCGTCCACCTCTCCGAAGATTCCAAGTTGATTTTTGGCACCATGTATCGAAGGTTTAAACGGATGCGGCCGATGTAGCGGACTTCGTCAGATTCCCCCTCGTTGAGGGGTTTTGATTGTGGGGACGCTCGTCCCTGCAGGCGCAAGCCCCTGCAGTTAATTACGCTACCGCCTCGCGGTAGCCACTTTCTCCTTCTCCAGATGGTCACTTCGTGTCATGTGTGTTTGTTTTGTTTTTGGTTTCCCGTGGATTGTATATGGAGACTAATTTATGTTGTCGCCCGTAGGGCGTGGATTAGTCCAAATCCGTATTTTCTTAGATTTAGGTTTGGGGGTTGGGTTTAAGGATACGTTAGTTTCATTTGAGACTAAGATCGACTTAAACGTTTGTTAAGGATACGTTAGTCTAATTTCAGACTAAGATCAACTTAGCGGGATCGTTTAGATTCAACAAGAGAGCATTTGGGCTCTATCGTTTAGTTTAGGGACATTGCAGTCGATTACCAGTTTAAGGACATGGTGGTCCATCATTAGTTTAAGGACATTACGGTCCATTGTTAGTTTAAGGACATTACGGTCCAAGGTTAAGGACATCATAGTCCGTGAGTTTAAAGACCTCACAGTCAAGGTTAAGGACATCATAGTCCGTGAAATGTGTGGTTGTTGGGACCCGTCACCTCTCTGAAGACGTTGAAGAATTACAACGACAAATATCAAAGGAGTGAAGAGATGTACCCTTGAACCAAAGTTGATTGGAGATCTATAGTCCAATTTGGGACTAAGATCTGTTGAATATTTATGAGCGGATGGGCTCAATTAAATATAAGTTGAGGACTTATGGCCAATCTTGGGCTAAGTCCAATAAATGTTTAACATTTTGTTTATTCTGGCTATTGAGCCTTTATTGGGGCTTGGCCCTTTTAATAATGTTGAGCATTAGATCTTGGCAAAAGGAATCTTTTCTTTTGTCTTGTATTGAATGCAAAGCATTCAGCAGAGCTCTGGCTCATTAAAGAACAATTTGTGTTCTGTCAGCGCGACATGCGGCGCACCAGACGCTTTGCACCAGTTAAAGAGCGCGGTGCGCTTCTGCTGAGTAGCGTACACGTGAGTGACACATGACGCGCTTGGCGCTGAGCGCCAGATGATGAGCGCATTGCGTTTCTGCTGAGTAGCGCACACGTGAGTGACACGTGGCGCACTTGGCGTTAAGTGCCAGATGATGAGTGCATTACGCTTCTGCTGAGTAGCGCACACGTAAGTGACACGTGGCGTGCTTGGCACCGAGCGCCAGATGATGAGCGCAGAGCGCTGGTTCATGAGCGCATTGCGCTTCTAGTTTAGTGGCGCACATATGAGTGACAAGTGGCGCGCTTGGCGCTTTGCGCCAGCCTATGAGCGCAATGCGCTGTTTCAGAAGCGCAAAGCGCAAGTTGTATACGTGGTTGACACGTGGCGCATTTTGGCGTAGAGCACCAGTCCAGAGAGCGCAGAAGCGTTGTTCAAGAGTGCAAGGCACAATTTAATAGCGCAAAGCGCTTTTGATCAAATTTATGTTCTTTTTAAAGGAGGCTTTGCTTCAAGATTCAAGAACAACAGTTCTTATTTTTGAAAGGGCTTTGCCTTTGTAGATCAATGATCTGTGAATGAAGTAAATACTTCTTTTGTTTTTATGATGAGATCTTTTAATCTCTTTTATGAAAGACCTTGGTCTTTGTAGATCTATGATCTTTTAAGAAGATAATTCTTCTTTTTATGAGATGATTTCATCTCTGTGTTCATCGTTCATGATCTCTACCTTGAAGAAATAATCTTCTTTTGCTGAGAGCTTGCCCTTCTTTCTTTGAATTTCTCAAAGTTTATAGGGGGTTTCTCTATATGCTTCTCTTTTTGTATTTCTTCTTTTTTTTATTTTGGAAAGGAGGATCATTGGTCGTTGGGACCCACCACCTCTCCGACGACAATGAGAGATTACAGTACCATATATCGAAGGTGTGGAAGGATGTACCCTTTGAACCATGTTCCACTCATCAGGGGGGAGAACATGCTGGTGCTTAAGCTTCTTGCTGCTGAAAAAATGCTTCTTTGTGTTCGCGCACGTGCGTCGCACGTGTTGGACGCACGTGCGTTACACGTGTTGGGCGCACATATTTGCACGTAGCGTACATGGAGTTTGCGCGTATGCGCATTATGGGGAGGAGTAAGCTCCTATAGAGAACGGATCTCCTTTTAATATTATTGAATATTCTCATGGTGCGCACGTGCGTTGCACGTGGTGCGCGCATGGCGGGCACACGTGCGTTGCACGTAGTGCACATGGCGCTTGCGCATATGCGCATTATGAGGAGGAGCAGGCTCCTATGGAGAACGAATCTCCTTTTAATATTATTAAATATTCTCATGTGGTGCGCGCGTACGTTGCACGTGGTGCGCGCATGGCTGGCATACGTGCGTTGCACGTGGTGCATATGGCGTTTGCGCATATGCGCATTATGGAAAGGAGCGGGCATTTATGGAGAACGAATCTCCTTTTAATATTATTGAATATTCTCATGTGGTGCGCACGTGCGTTGCACGTGGTGCGCGCATGGCGGGCACACGTGCGTTGCACGTAGCGCACATGGCGCTTGCGCATATGCGCATTATGGGGAGGAACGGGCTCCTATCTTGAAGAACTAAGCTCCTATGGAGAACTAAGCTCCTTTGAAAATTGAATCCTTTAAGGATTGAACTCTACCTTTTCTAAGCGGTATCCCTTCTTATTTATATGGGAGTGGTAGAGAAGAGATCTCTCATTTTCCCGATGTGGGACTAAAAATGCATTCCCCATGTAGTAGAGCATTACTTTAGATTACACGTGCATAGAACATTTGCTCATAATTTTCTAAGGGGTATCCCCTCTTATTTATATGGGAGTGGTAGAGAAGAAATCTCTTTTTTTTCCGATGTGGGACTAAAAATGCATTCCCCATGTAGTAGAGCATTACTTTAGATTACACGTGCATAGAACATTTGCTCATAATTTTTGATCCCGGATGAATTATAAGGCCCATAATATATCAAATCGAAGGATTGTTTGAGACACTTTCGATACCATTAGAATTTAACTGTTTCTCATTCAGGAGTTTGTCAAAATACAGCTCGGAAAATACTGGTTCGCATCTTCTTCCTTAGATCACATGTGCATAGCACATTTGCTCATAACTTTTGATCCCGGATGAATTATGAGGCCCATAATATATCAAATCGAAGGTTTTTTCGAGATGCTTTCAATACCATCAGAATTTATCTGTTTCTCATTCGGAAGTTTGTCAAAATACAGCCCAAAAAATACTGGTTCACATTTTCTTAAACGTATCGCTGCCATTTGATGCCTTGGGCTCTTTTGCGCAGAAATTTTTGGCGGGAACACCCGGCTTATGGCGCAACAAAAGCTGGAGGCTTACAAAGCAAGAATGACGCGCTCGTACGAAAGACTGACTAGGCCGAGAACATTCCGCCAAGGCGAACTGGTGCTAGTCGTAAAAAGACCTATGATCCCTAATCGTGCTAAACGGGGGAAATTCGAGCCGAACTATGAAGGCCCGTACATCATAGAAAAATTCTACCAGGGTGGGGCTTACTTGCTCATGGATATGCATGGCGAAAGACCGTTCAGACCAATAAACGGCCATTTCTTGAAGAGATACTACGCCTGACCGAAACGTCGTTAAACTACTACGACCCCGCGGTGTCCCCAGGTTGACGTGGTAAAAAAAATGGTACGTCCACAAGCAAAATGGGCACGGATGAAAACCCGAAAGGGCTCCGTGAGTAAAAACAGCAGGTCTACCGGCGAGTTTGTGAAAACCCGAAAGGGCGCAATCTCGTTAAAAAGACACTTGCAAGGTCCTCTCGACCCTGTAAGGAGAAAATACCTGCGTGAGATCCGTACGACTCACAAGGGAGAAACACACTTAGGAATCCTCACGATTCCTAAGGAGAAATTACACTTACGAGATCCTCACGATTCGTAAGGAGAACCCTCTTATGAGACCCTCACGGCTCATAAGATTCAAAAGCCTTAAGCTACAGGGATCTGAACTTGTTCTTAAGCCATCACAATCCCCAGATCGCCCTACAAGCGTTTCAATACTGACCCTTGTATACAATCCACGGGCACGAATAAACATTTCCCTAATAAAGTCCCACTGGCGACTAGGGATATGCTCACACGGTGAACGACCCTTGTGAGTCCTCTCGACTTATAAGGAGAAAACACTCTTGTAAGATCTTTACAACTTATAAGAGAACATACACTTAAGAATCCTCACGATTTTTAAGGAGAAAACGCACTTACGAGATCCTCACGACTCGTAGGGAGAAACACCTTTATGAGACCCTTACGGCTCATGAAGTTAAAAGCCTTGGTCGACAGGATCCTAACCCTGTTTGCTAAGCCACCTTTGTTCGACATCGACAGAGGCAAATGATGATTCGCTCCTGGCAATGTCCCAGTGGTAGCGATGGTGATGCCTAAAATGGTATCAAATTCCAAGTCTTTTCACGGCAAATGATGATTCGCTCCTGGCAATATTCCAGTCGCAGCGATGCTGATGCTAAGATTGGCATTAGGTTCCAAGTTCCATACTTGCGACAAAATCAGCAAGTAAAAGAAATGCATATGAAGTAGCCGAAATGATGGGGCAACTTGCAACAAAGTCAGCAAGTAAAAGATATGCATACAAAAATAGCCGAAATGATTGGGCACCACAAAAAAAAGCCGAAATGATTGGGCAATCGCTACTTTTGCGATACAAAAAGCTGAAATGATGGAGCGTCGCGGAAAGAAAACAAAAAATACATATGAAATGAAACTTTTGCCCTACAGGTGAGATCACATCGATCCCTGTATACAATCCAGGGGCACAAACAAAGAGGGAATCATATCATCCCACCAGGCTCCATCAGAAAGAGAGCCAAGTCTCGATGGCAGCATCTATAGCCCAGAGACCTACAACAAGCGTTCCTCCTCATTCCAGCAGGGTTCGGACGCGACAATCAAACAACGAAGCCATGGCAAAGTCCCTAGTTCCAGGTCCTGACGGTTCACCAACAACTTAGAGACCACCTCGACATTCGTCTCGATACAGCAGACGCGATGTCACCCTAGCGCTCTTCCCCCAGTGGGATGCAGACGTGACACCAACAATGGAGTCATGGGAAAGTCCCTAGTTCCAAGCCTCGATGGTTCACCAACAACCTAGGGTCAACCAATGACCTCCCCGCCGGATCAACGCTCCGTCTCGGAAACAAGTCAACCAACTCCGAGGAAATCAGTGTCCTTGGCAAAAACCTCGATTCAGGGAAATCAACATCCTTGACGAGAGCATCTCGATTCGCGTCGACCCGCAGAGAAATCAGTGTCTCTGCAGGAATATACGACGTCAGCAAGACGGAGCCATGGCAGAGTCCCTAGTTCTAAATCTCGACGGTTCATAGACAACCTAGAGACCACCTCGACATTCGTCTCTTTACAGTAGACGCAACATCAGCGAAGCGGAGCCGCGGAAAAGTTCCCAGTTCCATAATTCGGCAGTGCACAGACAACCGAGAGTCAATCCTGACCCCATATAGCTAAAGTCAATACTGACCACGTATGGCTAAAGTCAACTCCTGACCCCATATGGCTAAAGTCAATCCTGACCCCGTATGGCTAAAGTCAACTCATGACCCCGTATAGCTAAAGTCAATCCTGACCCCATATGGCTAAAGTCAATCCTGCTTCGTATGGCCAAAGTCAATCCTGACCCCATATGGCTAAAGTCAACCCCTGACCCCCTATGGCTAAAGTCAACCCCTGACCCCCTATGGCTAAAGTCAACCCTGACCCCATATAGCTAAAGTCAATCCTGACCCGTATGGCCAAAGTAAATACTGACCCCATATGGCTAAAGTTAACCCCTGGCCCCGTATGGCCAAAATCAATCCTGACCCCATATGGCTAAAGTCAACCCCTTACCCCGTATGGCTAAAGTCAATCCTGATCCATATGGCTAAAGTCAACCCCTGACCCCATATGGCTAAAGTCAACCCCTGACCCCGTGGAGCACGGCTAAAGTCAATCCTAACCCCGTGGAAAACGGCCAAAGTCAACCCTCGACCTCCCCGTCAAAGCAATGCTCTGACTCAGGAGCAGGTCAACTCATCAATCACTTACGAGTTCTCTCGACTTGTAAGGGAGAAAATTCTCTTGTGAGATCCTTACGGCTCTTAAGAGAAAACACACTTAGGAATACTCACGATTCCTAAGGAGAAAATACACCTACGAGATTCTCTCGACTCGTAGGGAGAAAAATCTTTATGAGACCCTCACGGCTCATAAAGTTGAAAAGTCTTAGGTGGCAGTTCCTAACCCTGTCTCTTAAGCCATCGCTACCCTACAAGGAGGCTAAGATGAAATGTTCTCTATTATCTACAGGCCACACTTGCCAGAGTAACATACCAACAACACAGCAAAGAGAAGAAAGTGACAGTGGGAGATAAGAAAAATGTGTCTTTATTGATGAGTTCAATTGAGTACAAGATACATCATATAAAAGAATAAAAAATGAATAAAGGCATGTTATTCAAAGATCGCAAATGTTCAATCTATACAAAAACAGCTACTGAGAAGGAGGCATTTTCAATAAATCAGCTAGCTGCTCGCGCACTCCTCTCAACTCCTTCTCATGATCGGCCGCCGCGGCCAGCTCCGCTTCAATTCGAGTCCGTTGTTGTAAGCAGGAGGAAATCTTTTCATCGATTTCCTATTGAGCGGCTTCCTGACTCTGCGTAACCTGCTCAGTGAAGTCAAGCTTTTTCCTCAGCACCAGCCCGTCAGAAATACATCATTGAAGGTTTTCAAAGATGGAGTTCAGCTGCGCAGCATTCGCTTTGACCAGGGCATGCAATTGGACAGACTCAGCAGAAGTCGCCTCACGTTCCTTTCGCTTGAGGATCGCCTCTTGTTCGAAATGGCGAAGGAACCGGGCACATTGCTCAACCTACGCAGCCCGCTGGGAGTTCAAAGCCAGAATCTCAGGAGCAGGACGCCTAAGCTCAAGCTCATGTAGGCAGGCCTCAATCTTCCTGCAGTGGTAAACCCAAGACTCAACGACGCCTTCGTTATGAAAGTTCACAAGCGTCGCCAACATTGGATTAACCTCGGCAGCAAAATCTGCAGCGAACGTAGGGGCCTCCGCGTCAATCTCCTCGATGTATTCGCTCAACATACACAGGCTGGTTACATTGCCTTTGGAAGATGGACGTCTAGAAAAGGGCCCTGCCGGCATTGGAATTCGAGACTCGAAGGGAGCTGGAGTCGGTGCAACTGCTGCAAAAAAAATCATAGTCAGATGTCGGCTGTTCCCCTCCGAACGGCAGCCACGATGTTAGGACGTCTTGCCTGAGATTCGGGGCAGATGCTATATGGTTTTATCCATCTACCTCTCCGAAGATGCCAAGTTGATTTATGGCACCGTGTATCGGAGGTTTAGACGGATGCGGCCGATGTAGCAGACTTCGTCAGATTCCCCCTCGCTTGAGGGGGTTTTGATTGTGGGGACGCTTTTCCATGCAGGCGCAAGCCCCTGCAGTTAATTACGCTACTGCGTCGCGGTAACAACTTTCTCCTTCTCCAGAATTTCACTTCGTGTCATGTGTGTTTGTTTTGTTTGTGGATGCCCATGGATTGTATACGGAGACTAAGTTATGCCGTCGTCCGTAGGACGTGGATTAGTCCAAATCCGTATTTACTTAGATTTGGGTTTTGGGTTTTGGTTTAAGGATACGTTAGCCATTTTTTAGGCTAAAATCAACTTAAACGTTTGTTAAGGATACGTTAGTCTAATTTCCAGACTAAGATCAACTTAACGGGATCTTCTAGATCCATTTCCAGTTTAGGGACAAGGTGATCCATTGTATGTATGGCCGTCGGGACCCATTACCTCTCTGACGACGTTGAAGGATTACAACGACAGATGTCAGAGGAGTTCAGAGATGTACCCTTGAACCAAAGTTGATTGGGGGATCTATAGTCCAATTTGGGACTAAAGTCTGTTTGAAGGTTTAAGGATACGTTAGCCATATTTGAGGCTAAGATCAACTTAAACGGGATCGTTTAGATCCGACAAAAGAGCATTTGGAGGCTCTATTGTTCCAGTTTAGGGACGTAGGGTCCATTGTATGCATGGCCATCGGGACCCGTCACCTCTCTGACGTCGTTGAAGGATTACAACGATAGGCGGCAGAGGAGTTCGGAGATGTACCCTCGAACCGGATGTAAATTGATTTAAGAGAGCGGTTGCGCTCAGTCAATTTAATTTGAGGACTTACGGCCATGATTGGGCTAAGTCCAGTTTATTTCTCATTTTTGGCCTATTAGACCTGTGCTAGGGCTTTGCCCATGTTTAATAATACATAGCATTATTCTTGGTCTCTGTTGGACCTTTATATGGGCTCTGCCCCTTTTAAATGATGCATAGCATCTATTCTGGTCTGACAGACCCTTTTTTGTTTGGACTCTGCCCTTTTAGAAATGATGCAGAGCATCAATTTTGTTTGGGCTCTGCCCTTTTTTTTAAAATAATGCATGGCATTTTATTAGGCCTGTTAGGCCTTTTTAATTGGGCTGAGCCCTTCTTTTTAATGATGTAGTGCATCAATTATCTGACAAGGGCCATGTGGCCTGTCAGGCGCTTTGCGCCAATAAATGAGCGCAAGCGCTTGTGGGGGCGACACGTGTCACGCAAGCGCAGTGCGCTGCACCAGTGCGCTGCGCTTGCGCTGCCGACACGTGGCGCGTTCTGGTGAGTTGCGCCAATTTCAGAGAGCAAAGCTCTATCTTAAAAGCGCACAGCGCAAGTGATTCAGATGCTGATACGTGGCGCTCTATGGTGGTTTGCGCCAACCCAGGAGCGCAACAGTACGGCAAGGCACTATTTCAATAATTTTGAGAATCTTTAAGATTCCAGAACCAATGGTTCATAAAAAGTGCAAAGCACTGTTTGATTTCTTGATCTAATTTAGATCAAAGAGAACAAGTATTTTTTGTTTTTTCTTGATCTCAGAGAACCAATGGTTCATAAGTGCAAAGCACTATTTTTATTTGTTTTTTATTGAAGATCATTGATCTTGTTCTTAGATCAATGATCTATTAGAAGAAATTCTTCTATCTTAAAGGTTTTTCCCTTTTTCTTCTTGAAATTTCTTCAGAGTTCTCTCTGTTTGAAGTTTTTGATTTCTTACAATGTTGATGTTGTTGATCGGGGTCTAGGGGCCTTTATATAGTGCACATAAATTTGTTAAGTTTGTTAAAAAGATCCTTCTCTGAGTGATTTGGGGAATTTTCCCCACCGTTAGATCTTTAATCCAAGGGCTTCTGTTTTATAGAAGACAATTTTCTTGTTTTGACAAGAACAGAAGGTTCTTTCTAAAATTTAATTCTGTTTGGCGCAAACGCCCCAGCGCGTGACATGTATCACGCAGCGCACAGCGCAGCGCAACTGCGCTCGCGTAACTGTGCTGACACGTGTCGCGCAGCGCACAGCGCAGCGCCACTGCGCTCGCGCAACTGCGCTGACACGTGTCGCACACTGACACGTGTCGCGCAGCGCACAGCACAGCGCAACTGCGCTGACACGTGTCGCGCAGCGCACAGCGCAGCGCTACTGCGTTTGCGCTGACACGTGTCGCGCAGCGCTGACACGTGTCGCGCAGCGCTGCGCTCGCGCAACTGCACTGACACGTGTCGCGCAGCACAGCGCTTGCGCAACTGAAGCGTTGCTTCCTTTAATTTTTGTTTTAAATAGAGCCTTGCTCTGATTGGGCGCGCTGCCTTGGGCGCTGAGCTCTCTGCGCTGGCGTGCCTGATTTTGACACGTGGCGCTCTGCGCGCAGCACAGGGGATCTGAAGCGTTGCTTCATTTATTAAAGTTTAAATTTTCAAAGTAGAGCTTTGTTCTGATTGGGGGGAATCAGAAGCGTTTCTTCATTTCCCGCCTTGGAATTTGAACAGAGCTTTGCTCTGATTGGGGTAAACAAATGCCCCAACACCGTTGCGCTTACGTGGCCCCAAACGTGAGCGCAGCGGTGGCGGAATCCCAACCGTTGGGAAGTTGAAACGGCACTCATTGCCTATAAATAGGACCTTTGGTCCCTCACAGATGATCATCATCTCCAAAAATTTTATTTTCAGAATCTCAGAGCCCTGCTCCTTTGTTTAAACACTTTTAAAAGTTCAAACTTTAAAGAATTTTAGGTAAAAAAATTAATTTGGATTAAATTAAATCAATTTTAAGAGCCTTGCTCTCAATAGATCCCTGATCTAGAGAAGACCCATTTAGGGTTTCATTTAGCAGAGCTTTGCTCTAAAGGGGTCTAAAGAGGACTAAGGAGAACCCTATTAGGGTTCCATTAATAGAGCTCTGCTCTCTAAAAGATTTTCTTTGGATTTTCTTAATCCATCAATGGAGCTTTGATCCTTCCAAATCATATAGAAGAACTCTTAAGAGTTTTTCATTGCCCTTGGAAGTTAAAGATGGAATTTTATTTTTTCATAAATTATGTCATCTTTTTAGAGCAAAGCTCACAATGTTTTTAAGGGATTTTCTTCAAATTCTCCTCATTACTGATTTTGACAGGTGTCAATCCTGTCTGTAGAGCATTGCTTTCAAGGAGTTTAACTCCCTGTCTTTTTCTCATTGCTAATCCTCCAATGATATTTCCTTTCAGGCATTATGGTTGTTCATCTATACAGTCTACACGAATTCATCACTTACGAGGATATCCGTATACAGGGCCATCAACAGGACCAGGAGTTTACCGATGCCCAGTGTGCGGAGGTTATGGGTCGTCTGAATGCACGCGTTGGCTGGCTGCTCCCCCGCCGTTCTGCTCTCTTAAAAGTCGTGCTTGGAGCAATTTGGAGAGCACTCCCGGGGTTCCACGATACCATGCCGCTCAATGCGCTGGATGATGCCGAAGATAAGGTGCATTCAGTGTACCTATCGGGGCTGATCTCGAAGAAACGGCGGGATAGCCTCATCGACATCCTGCATCAAATTTTCCAGCAGACGACGATAGTCGCTGCTTATCGAAGGCTGGGGGGGCCTCGCTGAGGATCTTGACACACAGGAGCGCGAGAGGTTGCGCACGAGAATAATCCGAAAGGCCAGAAGAACTCTGAATGGCCTTACTTTTGAATTCCTCAATCCGTGCCCTGGATCTGAGGTTATTCCATTGTAATAATGTTTCTCGTTTATTGTTTTTATGATTGTAAGAACTTTTGGCAATATTAATGGAAAAATTTTATCCCAGCTTGTCTTTATTTTTCGTTCCGAGTCTTTTGCTTATGTATGAATGAGTGTGTCTCGAACGCTTGATCAAATGTAAATAGGATGCTCTTTCTGTCGCTTTCTTCCTTCTTTTATTCTCAGCATGCTGTCTTAATAAACAGGGTCGACAGATAATAGAGTAAACATTTAGATTTCTCCAAGAGATAGCGATGACTTAGGCCGTAGGTTCAAATCTGCTGCCTAAGACTTTTCAACTCTATGAGCCGTGAGGGTCTCATAGAGACTTTTCTCCCTACGGATCGAGAGGATCCCGTAGGCGCATTTTCTCCTTAGGAATCGTGAGGATTCCTAAGTGTGTTTTCTCTTATAAGTCGTAAGGATCCTATAAGAGAATTTTTCCCTCTTACGAGTCGAGAGGACCCGTAAGCGGTTGTTTCCCTCCTTATCGAGATTCGACTTTGGAGAGTGAGACCCGTGGATAGTATGCAAGAAACCGTTTTGGGCCAACTTGCAGGGTCCCAGTGCTTAGGAAACAGGCTTCTTTTATGCCCACTGCCTAAGGCTTTATCTTACGAGTCGAGCCGCATCGAGAATTTCTCGAAAAGACATCAATTTCTTCACAAGTCGAGACGAATCGAGCATTTCTCGCAAGAACATCCTAACGTCGCAGTTAACCTCTGCTCTTTACGACAGAAGTCCGTTAGGGTCTGTGGTACTTAGGGTTTTGGCCGTCGTACCGTCGCATAAGCTGATATATTCCTCGATAGGCAATCGTGCTGTTCGAGTAGCCATGTGGCTGCCGTGTCTCTGATCCCTTCGGGGGCTGGACAAGACGTCTTCAAGCAATCTTTCTGGGCAATTTGACCGTCGGAAGAGCAAGCGTTAGGAATTTGCCGTGCCGCTTTTTACTTGAGGTTAGGCTCACTTTGGAGAGCCCCGATGAGTCATAACCACTCCGCGCTGGTGTGGGATGATCTCCGATAGTCTTTCAGGTTTTATGTGAGTTGTCGTCAAGACCCTGAAGCTAGGAATTTGGCCTTTGCTTCGTTTGCTGGCATTGCATCGGCTGTATCGAGACGAATGTCGCGGTAGGAACTAGGGATTTTGCCGTGGCTCCGTTTGTTTGATTGTCGCGTTTGAACCCTGCTGAAGGAAGAACGCTGGGGTGACATCTCGTCTGCTGTATCGAGACGAACGTCGCGGTTGTCTCTAGGTTGCTGGTGAACCGTCGAGGTTTGGAACTAGGGATTTTGCCGTGGCTCCATTTGTTTGATGATGTTGCGTCTGCTGTGTCGAGACGAACGTCGAAGTGGTGACCGTTCCGCACTGGTGTGAGACGATCTCCAGTTGTCTTTCAGGCTTTATATGACTTGTCGTTAAGACCTTGAAGCTAGGAATTTGGCCTTCGCTTCGTTTGCTTTGTCACGTCCGAATCCTGTTGGAGGAAGAACGATGTCGTGACATCTCGTCTGCTGTGTCGAGATGAATGCCGAGGTGGAGCTGGGATTTTGCCGTTACTCTGCTTGTTTGACCATGGGGTCTTTCGTTGGCGTTGTATCTGCATCTTGATGGACTGTGAAGGAACGCCGTTGTTAACATCTCGTCTGCTGTATCGAGACAATTCTTGAGATGAAGCTGGGATTTTGCCGTCGCTTCGCTTTGTTTCGACCGTGAGGTCTTTTGTTGGCGTTGTATCTGCATCTTGATGGACTGCGAAGGAACGCCTTTTGTTGATTCTTAGGCCGTAGATATTGCCGTTAAGATTTGGCTCCGTTTTCTGATGGAGCATTGGGAGGGAAAGGGTGCTTCCTTCTTTGTTTGTGCCCCTGGATTGTATACAGGGATTGTTGTGCTATCGCCTGTAGGGCAAAAGTTTCATTCATTTTTTTTTTATTATTTTATTTCCGCGATGCTCTATCATTTCAGCTTTATATCGCGAAGGTCGTGATTGCCCAATCATTTCGGCTATTTTTCGTGGTGCCCAATCATTTCGGCTGTTTTCTTTTACTCGCTGCTTTTTATTGCGAGTTGCCCAATCATTTCGGCATTTAATTTATTTTCACTCGCTGTTTTTTATTGCGAGTTGCCCAATCATTTCGGCTATTTTGCATGCATACATCTTTACTTGCTACTTTTTATTGCAAGTTGCTGTAGGTTAGTGTTGCATGCTACCACAACTCTTGTGGCGCGGCGGAAGCGATGAACAAAAATTTTCTTTGCATACAACACGCACTTAACCGAAGATCTTGTCTAAACCACAACTAGTAAACCCCAACTAGAGATCTTATCTACTATGTTAGGGATTTTACCTTGATGATACGGTCCTTCGGGTCTTCTCTTTTATGCAACTCCTTTGCTCCTTTCTCCTCTTTTGCGGACTCCTCGGCTCCTTTCTTCTCTTTTGTGGACTCCTCGGCTCGTTAGATGTTGCCGACGTTTTCGATCTCCGGCCACCGAAGACAAAGATGATCCACCCGAGAGTTTTCGTTCAAGCTTGAAACTCTTTTCAAGAATTTAACCGAGAGACCAATTTTGCTAGAAGAGGTCACTAGGATGATGTAGAGATAATTGTATTGGATTAACTTGAAATCCTAAGCTTTTGATTCACATCTCATGTGAGGGTTAAAGCTAGGAAGAATGATCACCATCATTTTTCTTTCTCTCTTCTTATGAACTTGTTATGATACACTTATCATAATTTTGTTAAGGAATTGAATGCCTTGATTTCACATCTCATGTGAAGGTATTTATAAGAAGAAATGGAGGAGAGAATAATTTCATTTATAATTAAAAAGTTTAAGCATGATAGAAAAAGAAAGAAAAGAATTTAGCACTAAGTAAAGCATGCATTATGAAAGAAGTATCATGCTTAAATAGTACATCCACTTCAACAAACATGTTATCATGCTTATACCTTTTAATTTACACCTCACTTATTTATTTTCACAAAATAAATGATGTCATAATTATGTCATTATGAGGTGGCATCTTCTAGAAGGTATATTGTAACAATTACAAAAATACCCCTCCTCTGTATACCGTATACCGTATACTGTATACCCGTATCCGAATTCCGAAAAATACGAATACTATTAATCCAATAATATAATACCGGTATCCGTCCAGTATTATTCTTCCGATTAATATTCCTGTAACAATTACCGAACATAATCGAAAACCTGCCGCAACACTTTTACGGCTACCGTAACAACTTACGGTTTCTACATCTTTTGCCTGAACGAGGGAACCCTCTGTGTGGGACTCTAAAGACTCGTCAGTACGCTGGCAATGGGTTTAACCACAAGCACGTCAGCGGCACTAGCTGTGCGTAACGGCTACCCAGGTACATGACGAAAAGGTGGCCGACGAACGAACTCATCACAACCCTTACGAGCCTGTAAGCAACACTTATCGTACAGTCCGGTCTCTTCGTCTGATACATCGCATATGAAGTCTAGGGGTGGTAAATGTCAGACCCCAGTAACTTTATAAGTCATGTTGATTTATGGCTCATAACAGGTCGAGGAACTACTGATAACACTTATCAGTAAACCTCGAGAACCCTGGCCAGGGATTTAGGTGTTATAGCCGATCAAACATAGCGCGACATCAACCCCCTATACCGGGAGAGACGAAACCCCTCCTATCGCTCACTGTCTCCATATGATTCGGGACTGTACCCAAAATCCACCTGTTTGCACAACTCAGTAGAGCCGTGGTAGGGAGGAAATCAAAGTACAGTGGGAACCACACAAGACTCTATGACGATCTCGGGTCTACAGACTAACCTGTACAAGTGTCACCAGAGAACTGCTATCTGACAATAGGTATATATACCATCTAGGAGTTCTCGGCGAGTCCGTTCAGTGTACCCAGTCTCCACTGAGCACCCGTACACCATCCTTGATGTCAAACACCGATGGATATGGGATCATCCATCGCCCATCATATGGGTCAAGATGCGTATACGCTAGTCTACTCTGGTGTATCGATGCCCTGTCTCGACACACCCTCGACTAGGAACAGTTGTAGGATGTACTCATAGACTACTGTGGCCCCACTAGTATGATCTCATCATAGTCCCAGTAGTCGAGTACAAATCCTAAGGGCTTTATCAACATGTAACAAAAGAGACAATCAGAGTACATGTTAAGATAAAGTACAACCAGATAGCGTACTATCATGTCGAGCAAGAAAGTCCTCCCTATATATGTCCAAGCATCCACTACAATATACATCGTATGTACAGTAATGGCCTCTAGGGCATACATATAACTAACAATCTCCCACTTGCACTAGGGCCATCTGTTGTGGTATCACATACCAAACAATCAGTTGCGGTTGAAGTATCTCATACTCAACCATCCCATAAAAGTCTATACTGGGAAAAAAGCCGTAGTGAGTGGATCCGCTCTGTTGTCCTCTGTATCTACTCTCCTAACCTCGATATCCCTGGAGATCAACCATTTCTATGATCAGGTGATGCTGCCTAAGAATTATATCTGGATTTATGATGGGACGGTAGTTCCTTGGCTAAAGCCACAACCCCATTGTCACATAATGGTAGGAACGAAGTTCATCTTATGAACTCATATATATATATATATCCAGATTTTATCTTTGGTAGCATCCTTAGTAATGACGTATCTTGCCTTTCTTGTATGTCACGGTATCTAGCTTGGAACTCTTCCAACATACCGTCTCTCTACTAAGGGTAAAGACAATCCCTGCGACTGACATTCAGTCGTCTTTAATCACCCTGGAACCTTTCCAGTGATTCTCCCCAAGATCGATTGATATTATCTCACTACAACTAGTGAGTATCCTAACATCCATTTAGATCTATCTCATAGATCCAAAACTCAGGATTTAGGAGGTATCACTTTAATCTTATATGAAGAATCTTATGTGATAAGCGGAGATTGACCGAGTGTATCATAGGAAACTACTTCCCTATCAAGAGTATGTCATCCACGTACTCTACGAGGATCACCACTATACTCCATACCACGAGGTTCAACCATTTTGATGAAGTCAAACTCTTTGACTACCACATCAAAACAAATGTTCCAACTCCGCTGTGATTCTTCCCAGGATCGATTGATACTATCTCACTACAACTAGTGAGTATCCTAATATCCATTTAGATCTATCTCATAGATCCAAAACTCCGGATTTAGGAGGTATCACCTTTGATCCTTTATGGAGAATCTTTATAATAAGAGGAAATTAACTGAGCGTAGCATAGGAAACTCCTTTCCTATCAAGAGTATGTCATCCGCGTACTCTACGAGGATCACCACCATACTCCCTACTACCTTTTATGTATATACAAGGTTCATCTTATTATTTTGATGAAGTCAAACTCTTTGACTACCACATCAAAACAGATGTTCCAACTCCGCGATGCCTGTTTTATCACATAAAACATCTTGCACACTTTTCCGCTGCTCCCACTGTCTACGAAGCCCTCTGGCTGTGTACTTATAGACGCTCTCTTTTCTAAAACTTCTTTTAGAAAAGCAGTCATGACACCCAACCACCAGATATCGCAGTCAAGGTATGTAGCAGTGGCAAGTAGGATCTGGATGGACTTAAGCATAGCTTTGAAAGTCTCAACTTTTCCATGTACACCAAGTAATCTTCTCAAGATATACTTGCCTCTGATGGGGTTTTAACCCTTCAGATAAAGCAACCAAAGTCCATACTTTGTTGGTGTATAAGGATTCCATCTCAGATCGCTAATCATCCAGCCATTCTTACAGAGTCCCACTCCTGATGGCCTGCTCGAAACTAGTTAGGTCATACCACTTTGGTCAGTAAGCAACCCCATCCCATGGGATTGCCGTGGCGCCAACGGGTCCCTCAGCAGCTACTTTCTACGCATGCCCCCTCGCGAGGACTACAACCCGCCGGAACACCTTCCGGTCTCGGGAAACGCTGGGGTAATATGAAATCCTCTCTCCCACTGTCATAGAGAAACCAAAATATCTCTTAGGTGGGTGAGGAACCCTACTAGATCGGCGGAGAGGCTGAGGTTCGTTAGTGTCTATTGAATCTTTTGGTTTTACCAAATCATTTGCTGTAGCTGGAACTCTTTCCAGTTCTTTTTCATGACCACTAATTTCTTCACAAGAAATTCCCTTTCATAAAGGTGGCATGCTGAGGAACAAAACAACTTTTGTTCTTCGGTCAGGTCATCTGTTGTAGTTTGTATAGCTGGAACGCCTTCCAGTTCTACCTTATAACCACTAATTTCTTCACAAGAAATTCCCTTTCACAAAGGTGGTATGCTGAGAAACAACCTTTGTTCCTCTGTTAGGTAGAAGACATTCCCTTGCTAATGCTTGGGATATCCAACAAACTTCCACAGTTTTGACTTTGCCTCGAGCTTGTCCGGATTTAGGTTTTTAGACATAGGCCGGACAACCCCAAATCTTAACATCTTTAAGATATGGGCTCTTCCCATACCATATCACATATGGAGTAGTAGGCGTCTGATTTGATTTGAACCCTATTCAATAGGTATGCAGCTTCACAAGTGCATAACTCCCAAAAGGAAAATAGGAAACTCAGTAGTACTCATCATGGAGCACACCATATCTCATAGGGTGCAATTGCTCCGCCCCGTTATACCATCGTGCTATGGTGTATACGGAGGAGTAATACTGAGAGAGAATCTCATTCTCTTTTAGAATAGTCCAAGATTTCCATGCTTAAGTATTCTCCTCCTTGATCTCATCAAAAGACATAATACTTATACCCGTTTTTGGTTCTCTACTTCTATTTTATATTCTGTGAATATCTCAAAAGCTTTGGACCTATGTTTCAACAGGAACATTTGTCTGAATCTTGAGAGATCATCAAAGAAAATAATGAAGTACAAGGAACCGGTCATGGCATATGTAGACAGGGGGCCTTTCATACATCATCATGTATCAATCCCAAGAGTTCACTAACTCTTTCTCTGTTTCCAATAAACAGAGCTATGGTCATTCAATCTTTGTGACATGACTGGCAAGTTTCACAAGATGTAAATTCAAACTGGTTTAAATATGCATCTAAAATGTAACTTCAGCCAGCCGGGTCGCATTGATCTGACCTAGTCTACAATGCCTCAAGAAGGATTCATTCATTTCTGAACTTATCCTCTTATGTGTGTTTGGTATATTGAGAACTGTAGTTTGATTTAGAACGTCTATGCTTTTAGATAACGTGCCTGAACCGATCAACACTTGATATAGGAAATGTTCAAGACATTATCCATCAATACAAAATTTTATCATTTCTTTACTAATAAAGAGATTGATATGATTTTGTATATCAGGTTCGGTATCTAATAGCATTTGTTCAGAATCAATGTATTGGTAATACAGGGTGACAGTGACCAACAGACTTGGCTGCAACACTTGCCCCGTTTTCTGTCTCATGAAACATATCACCCGTTCTCAGTTTTTCTACCCTTTTGTAGCCCTATGTAACAGATTACATAACTGGGATCATGATCCAGTATCAAATACCCAGGATGCAGAGGATACTGAGAAACAGTTCTTTGTAATGAACACACCCGAAGGAGATGCATCATATGCACTTTCTTCGTTTGGGCGGCATAGGAATTCTTGTAATTCCCTATTTTCTGCTCTGTCTTATAACAATTATAAGTTGGAGTGGGACCAACGTTCCCCAGCTCAATATAACAAGCGGGTTCAGTCAATATATCCGTATTTATTATCTTGATTAAGGCATGATATGGTCACTATCTGGAGAGAGATAGAAGAAAACATTTTAGCGTATGCTCTTGCAAGATTTAGATTGGTTATTTATCTAATCCAGATGTCTCCCACTGTTTTTATCAAATCCTCCTTCAAACCCTAAAAGGTAAGATTAGCCGGGAATAATTACACCCTATAATTTCATCAAATTGTCTTGTGTAAAACTTTCCCAGAAGTAACTCTTACTTGCAGCGGGTATCGGGATCCAACTATCTCATAGGAGGTATGCAATCTCATTGCAAATTTCAACACTTGAAATTCCCGATAATATTTTGCCCCTAACGTGCTATGACCTTGACGAATGCCAACAAACCATAGTCCGCTAGTCAAGTTCAATCCGTACATTTCTTGATTGAATTAAACCCAGCCGTACGTCCCTTGACGAAAGCCAACAAAGACGCACGACTACCCTAACCCAATCTCATCATATGTTACAGATAAGCAATAGTTACCTACCGCACACTACGCCTTGACGAATGCCAACAAACGCAGCACGAATACTAAGTATTACCTATCTGAAATGTCGGAGGGCTACGCAGATTTTTAAGAAAACCATGAGCGTAATGAACTTGATATCGTTGTAGAATCAAGTGGGAAGGAGTGGTTTAAGCTCCAGTTTTAAAAATCGAATGGTTTTGTAGTATCTTTCTAATTTTGCTAAAGAGGTCACTCCCGGTGAAGGGATCTCGGCTCTTTCCTTATCGAATAAGGTGCTGGATATGTAAATACCACGATGCAAAGCAAAGTTAGATCAACTATAAAATCAATTCGAGTTCTTTGTAACATTTTCCAGTTTCGCTAAAGGGGTCACTCCCGGTGAAGGGATCTCGGCCCTTTCCTCATCGAATGAGGTGCAGGATATTCAACAATACCACTATGCAAAACAAAAACCAGAGTTACCCTTTTTCAAAAAGTTTGATTCTACAACATCTTTAGGTTTCTTTTCTTTTAACATTAATCACATTAATGTGGTCCCATCATTTACGTTTCCTATCTTTTACGTTTCCTAAACATCACAGAAAAGAAACGCAAATAGAACGTACACTTATGCCATCCGCATTTGCCACTGGGCCCCGTCATGCACCGTTAGGTTACTTAACTATCGGCAGAGCGGGGGCTGGACTAGCGCGGGTGCAAAACATAAGCAACGTTTATTATATATATCTCATATATAAATATAGCCATTTCAGATCACAGATGAATGCATTGGATATACTAGGAATTCCGTATTTCATTTAAGCCCTTAATGAAAAAAAAACGGGTTCCACGGTCGTGATGAATAGCCAAAACCACACCAAGACCCCTACGGGTGCGGCAAACTACCCGCCAAATTCCTGAAGTGTAGCAACCTCCCTCAACAATTGAGTAGGCCACTCGGCACTTGGAGAATGTCGGATTGCAAGTTACAGTCGTTTCATTTTAAGTGTTTGCTGCTGGAATTTCAGTTTCTGAACTGATTGTCCAGTTTGCAACACAGTTTTCACCCTGTTGTGTTCAGAATTAGGCGGCGCTACAGTTGAACAAAATTTAGGTTTATCAGTTAGGTTTCCAACGCATCCTACAGATCAATAATATCCATTGGGTACTGGAAGTTATACACTGAAAACCACAGGGGTATACGTTCTGTCCCTGTTAGGGACTGCAATACGTTCTGTTGATTTAAAATACATTTTAAATAGTAAACGACATTAGAAACGAATGAAACCACTTTCATTGGTTAGCTAACATATTTATCTTCACTATGATATATAGTTCCGCATAATATCATTTTCATACAGAAGATTGAAAGCATTTCAAAACGAGAATTGACAGCCAGAACTGTTCTGGACAGCCGCACTCCGAACCAGTTTTTGTCATCTAATTGTGGTTTAGTTAGGCTCTGATACCACTTTAGGTTAGTGTTGCATGCTACCACAACTCTTGTGGCGCGGCGGAAGCGATGAACAAAAATTTTCTTTGCATACAACATGCACTTAACCGAAGATCTTGTCTAAACCACAACTAGTAAACCCCAACTAGAGATCTTATCTACTATGTTAGGGATTTTACCTTGATGATACGGTCCTTCGGGTCTTCTCTTTTATGCAACTCCTTTGCTCCTTTCTCCTCTTTTGCGGACTCCTCGGCTCCTTTCTTCTCTTTTGTGGACTCCTCGGCTCGTTAGATGTTGCCGACGTTTTCGATCTCCGGCCACCGAAGACAAAGATGATCCACCCGAGAGTTTTCGTTCAAGCTTGAAACTCTTTTCAAGAATTTAACCGAGAGACCAATTTTGCTAGAAGAGGTCACTAGGATGATGTAGAGATAATTGTATTGGATTAACTTGAAATCCTAAGCTTTTGATTCACATCTCATGTGAGGGTTAAAGCTAGGAAGAATGATCACCATCATTTTTCTTTCTCTCTTCTTATGAACTTGTTATGATACACTTATCATAATTTTGTTAAGGAATTGAATGCCTTGATTTCACATCTCATGTGAAGGTATTTATAAGAAGAAATGGAGGAGAGAATAATTTCATTTATAATTAAAAAGTTTAAGCATGATAGAAAAAGAAAGAAAAGAATTTAGCACTAAATAAAGCATGCATTATGAAAGAAGTATCATGCTTAAATAGTACATCCACTTCAACAAACATGTTATCATGCTTATACCTTTTAATTTACACCTCACTTATTTATTTTCACAAAATAAATGATGTCATAATTATGTCATTATGAGGTGGCATCTTCTAGAAGGTATATTGTAACAATTACAAAAATACCCCTCCTCTGTATACCGTATACCGTATACTGTATACCCGTATCCGAATTCCGAAAAATACGAATACTATTAATCCAATAATATAATACCGGTATCCGTCCAGTATTATTCTTCCGATTAATATTCCTGTAACAATTACCGAACATAATCGAAAACCTGCCGCAACACTTTTACGGCTACCGTAACAACTTACGGTTTCTACATCTTTTGCCTGAACGAGGGAACCCTCTGTGTGGGACTCTAAAGACTCGTCAGTACGCTGGCAATGGGTTTAACCACAAGCACGTCAGCGGCACTAGCTGTGCGTAACGGCTACCCAGGTACATGACGAAAAGGTGGCCGACGAACGAACTCATCACAACCCTTACGAGCCTGTAAGCAACACTTATCGTACAGTCCGGTCTCTTCGTCTGATACATCGCATATGAAGTCTAGGGGTGGTAAATGTCAGACCCCAGTAACTTTATAAGTCATGTTGATTTATGGCTCATAACAGGTCGAGGAACTACTGATAACACTTATCAGTAAACCTCGAGAACCCTGGCCAGGGATTTAGGTGTTATAGCCGATCAAACATAGCGCGACATCAACCCCCTATACCGGGAGAGACGAAACCCCTCCTATCGCTCACTGTCTCCATATGATTCGGGACTGTACCCAAAATCCACCTGTTTGCACAACTCAGTAGAGCCGTGGTAGGGAGGAAATCAAAGTACAGTGGGAACCACACAAGACTCTATGACGATCTCGGGTCTACAGACTAACCTGTACAAGTGTCACCAGAGAACTGCTATCTGACAATAGGTATATATACCATCTAGGAGTTCTCGGCGAGTCCGTTCAGTGTACCCAGTCTCCACTGAGCACCCGTACACCATCCTTGATGTCAAACACCGATGGATATGGGATCATCCATCGCCCATCATATGGGTCAAGATGCGTATACGCTAGTCTACTCTGGTGTATCGATGCCCTGTCTCGACACACCCTCGACTAGGAACAGTTGTAGGATGTACTCATAGACTACTGTGGCCCCACTAGTATGATCTCATCATAGTCCCAGTAGTCGAGTATAAATCCTAAGGGCTTTATCAACATGTAACAAAAGAGACAATCAGAGTACATGTTAAGATAAAGTACAACCAGATAGCGTACTATCATGTCGAGCAAGAAAGTCCTCCCTATATATGTCCAAGCATCCACTACAATATACATCGTATGTACAGTAATGGCCTCTAGGGCATACATATAACTAACAGTTGCCCCATTATTTCGGCTATTTCGTATGCATGTGTGGCTCGCAGATTTCTTATCGCGAGTTTAGAACATGGAATCTTGACGCCAATCCTAGCATCAGCATCACTACAACTGGAATACTGCCAGAAGCGAATCATCATTTGCCATGAAAGGCCTTAGAATTTAATAACGGTTTAGGCATCAGCATCACTACACAGGGATATTGCCAGGAGCGAATCATCATTTGCCTCTGTCGATGTCAAACAAAGGTGGCTTAGCGAACAGGGTTAAGGTCCTGTCGACTAAGGCTTTTGACTTCATGAGCCGTAAGGGTCCCACAAAGGTATTTCTCCTTACAAGTCGTGAGGATCTTGTAGGTGTATTTTCTCCTTAAGAATCGTGAGGATTCCTAAGTGTATGTTCCTCTGTAAGTCGTAAGGATCCTACAAGAGGGTTTTCTCCTTGTAAGTCGAGAGGACTTATAAGGGTTGTTCATCATGAGTACATATCCCCAGTCATGGATGTGACTTGGTTAGGGAAATGTTTATTCGCGCCCGTAGATTGTATACAAGGGTCAGTATTGGACCACTTGTAGGGCAAAATCGAAGGTTGTGGAGGTTGCTTAAGCACAGGTTTAGGTCTCTGTAACTTAAGACTTTTAAATCTTATGAGCCGTGAGGGTCCCATAAGAGAGTTCTCCTTACGAGTCGTGAGGATCTCGCAAATGTAATTTCTCCTTAGGAATCGTGAGGATTCCTAAGTGTGTTGCTTCCCTGTGAGTCGTAAGGTTCTCACGCGGGTGGTTTCTCCTTACAAGGTCGAGAGGACCTTGCAAGTGTCTTTTAACGAGGTTGCGCCCTTTCGGGTTTTCACAAACACTCGCCGGTAGTCCTGCTGTTTTTACTCACGGAGCCCTTTCAGGTTTTCATCCGTTCCTATTTTGCTTATGGACATACCCTTTTTTTATTCTTTTTTTTTAACGAGGTCGCGCCCTTTCGGGTTTTCACGAACACTCGCCGGTAGCCCTGCTGTTTTTACTCACGGAGCCCTTTCGGGTTTTCATCCGTGCCCATTCCGCTTATGGACATACCGTTTTTTTATTATTATTTTTTTATTTATTCTTTATATTTTTTTATCTTGTCAGCCTGAGGATGCTGCGGTAGTAGTTTAAAGACGTTTCGGTCGTCAGCTAGTTTTAGGACGTAGTGGTCCGTCGTTAGTTTAAGAACGTTTCGGTCCGTCGTTAGTTTAAGGATGTTTCGATCCGCGGGGCTTTCTCTATGACTGAGCCTGATGCCCCCGGCGTATCTATCTTTCTCGGAGCGTGCGGTTGTGGCGGGCTCACCTTCCAGTTTTCGGAGATGACGAACCTGCCCTGTTGGTATTGGTCTTCAACCCAGTTTTTGAAGACGTAACAGTTTTCGATCGAATGGCCCAATACTTGGTGATAAGGGCAATAATTAGAACTGTTGGCATCGCCTGGCCGCAAAGGACGTTTTGGACTCGGCAGATTGATGAGTCTGTCGCGCACTGCCAGCTCGAACAGTCTCCTTGTTTTATCTTAAGGAAACGAGTAAGGACGTTTCAACTTTTCATGGAAGGGTTGTCGCTTGTTGTTTCGGCAAACAACCGGTCTAGGGCCACTCGATTGTTGTTGAGTGTTGGCTACGAGGGCTGTTTTTCCCTTCCCTTTATCCTTTCTGCTCGATCATTTGTTTGCGGGGCCGAGATTTTTTCCGAGTAGCGTGCGATTGCACGGCTAAACGTTCTCGCAACTCCTCAATTCTTTCATTTTTGAAATGGATTCCTTGAGGAGATGGTTGAGGGCAGCTTCTTCGTCAGAGTCGCTTCCAAAGGTGATAATTTGCGATCCCTTAGAGTCGGCTATGTGACAGTCGTCGGCGGCTCTTTTGCGCTCATCTATCGCATTTTTCTGATGTCTACGAGCTTCACGCTTTGTCCTGTTGAAGTGTTGCTTTTGAGTGACATACCCTTGCCACCAACACTTAAAGGAGTCGCAGTCTTCGGTAGGATGTATGATCTTCTGATGATACAAGCAGTAGTTAGGATGTATCTCTACTCCGTCGAGAGTGTTTCCTTCAGAGGGTGGTAGCTCCATTCCCATTGATATGGCCTTAGCAAACATTTTCCTCGTCTTAAATTTGTTTTTATCGGCAGTGGATGTCTTTTGATTTGACGGGAGTGCCTCGACTCTTTCGTCTAGTCGGCGGTGTTTGGTTCCTTCCAGCATGGCCATCTCACGCTCTTGATTGGCTTTAACTTTCAGACGGATCTCATTCAGGAAGGCATCGATCATCTCGTTTGACGGCCGCAGAATTTCTGGTTCAGGGTCCGCCCTCGGTTTCTCAGCGCAAGGAGCCTCTTCATCATCTATCAATGAGTGAGAGATCACATGACAAGTTGCCCCCGGTGCGTCCGTCTTCTTTGGAGTGTGCGGCTGTGGTGGGTTTATCTTCCACTTTTCAGACAGCGCAAACTTGCCTTGCAGGTACTGATCCTCGATCCATCCCTTGAAGATGAAACAATCCTCGATCGGGTGACTTACCATTTGGTGATAAGGGCAGTAATCGGGATTATTGAGATCGCCTGGCTGCAACGGACGTTTTGGATTCGGCAGATTGATGAGTCTATTGCGTACTGCCAGTTCAAACAGTCTTCTCGTTTTATTCTGAAGAAACGAGTAAGGACGTCCTAGTCTCTCCTCGAGGGACGGGCGTGGATGCGCGTTATTTTGGCGAACGACCGGCTTTGAGTTGCTCGGCTGTTGTTGAGCATTGGCAACGACAGTTGCTTTCCCTTTTCCTTTCTCATTTCGAGAGTCTGGTTTTGGAGGAGACGGTCTGTAACAACCCTAATTTTCTTATACACTTTTTCCTATACAAATTTTTTTAAATATTTTTTTAAAATCCATAAAGGTGTATTTTAGCCTGAGCACAAGATTCAGGTAATTATTTTTGTTTTTAATTACAAGCTACAAGAATGAAATAACTCCATTTTTAGTGTACAAGAAATCACTTTAAAATTTAATGTATACTTGGAGTATTTACTCTTGCTGCTATCATTTTAAGTAATTAAATAACACAATAAAGTTTCTCACATGAAATGATAGCTTTCTTGTAAAACCGTATTCTTTTCATAAAAATACCATAAAGTTTATTTTTCTTGTTCTGATTAAATCCCTCACTCCTAAATATGTTTATCTTGATCACTAAACTTGTAGAAAACAAATTGAATGAAATTTCACACATGAAATGATAACGTTTTCAAATACCGTATTCTTGCGCTTTAATACCTTCAACTTTAACATATCATATTTTACCTCTAAACGTCATCAAAACTTAAAACAAGTCACAAGGTAATGACCTACCTCTACACACACACAAATATAACCCTAACTGATAAATGTCAAAACATAGAATACGACATTACAGGACTTTTCACTAAAATACCATATTCTTTATAACCTTTACTTGAAAGCTTTAAGTTGTATAAAATTTTAAATAAAATGAAAGCACGATAGGTCATGGACATCGATCGTTTATCTAAACTGTCTTTTGGTGTCTAGGCAAGTGTGTCTAGGCTAGTGGTTTTTAATTAGGCCCACGACTGTGGTTCCTTCCCACTTACCTGGCACTTACCTGGCCGCAATTGACGGTGAAGAGGCGATTTGAGGCTTCTAATGACTTATCGTTTAGACCTTAGAAATAGGCTAGTTGGCTTAGGAAACCCTAGAAAATAAAATACGGAAATCTATACCCTTTTACAAATAAATATCTTATATTTATAAAACCGTTTTTCCTAAATGAATAGTATTTGTTAAACCTAAGCAAAGCGCCGCTACAACTCATCTTTGGGGAACCCGTTAGGGATAGTACGGTTCATCGTGCACCCGCGGGCTAGTAGTGCGAGATTCAGACCTCCGCAAGGAGCATTCGGTCTCGAAAAGTTTAAAATACGACATTTAAAAAAAATGTGATTTTTGGAAAATAAAATATTTATTTAAAATTATTCTTATATTAATATATATTTAATTATCATTTAAACATCTATTTTATCATAATATAAAGATTCCACTTTTTCCTAAAAATCGAAGGTTAAAAGTTACATTAAAATACCATGAAATTCTAATAAAACAATTAATACTTTTATTAGGATATATTCACTAGAATAACACAAATAAAATTCACATTCATTATAATTATAAAGACGAATAATAAATACTTGAGGTGTATTTTGAAAACTGTACAAAAGTATTTTTACATAAAACCCCCTCAAGTTTTACAAATTACAATAAGGCTCCTAACTAATATTGAACTTCAAATTACCTTTCTTTTAGTCTGACTCGGGTTAGAGTCTGACTATTTCTGACTTGAATATGATTCAAGTCAATCTATATTCTTTTATATTCCAACACAATTTGAATACAAGAATCGCTGAATCCAGTTAACAATATATTCATTTTGACTGAATCAAACCATGGATATTCATCCATTATCCTGATATTCCATTTACCTGATTATACAGTTACAACATGTTTACTGATATCATGGTTTTGGTCAGTCACCCAACTTACATATTCCAATACTACAATACTGTTAAAACATTTCGGGGTTTAAGGGGTAGATTGGTACGGAAGGTGTTAAAGGTGACACGAGGTGGTCAGATTAAGACACCTAACCTGAATCCTATTGCTGTTGTACCGTGGCATAACGGTTCCTTGTACTTTCCTTTTGCTCTGATCTCTAGCATATAGAGATCCCCCTCGTATACACTGGCATCTTTCTAATATACAACCATATAATACTTTAGAAAATACTTTTACACTGTCTTTCTAATTCCTCCTTATCTTTGGGACTTACCGAGCGACATGTTCGCTGACGACATTCTATTTCTTTTTTCTTTGAATGTCGTCAGGTGCGTTGGACCAAGCTGAGATCGAGCCCACCGGTGAAGATTTGGAGCAATTCCAGGAAGATCCCGAGCTCTAAATATTATACCTTGTTCTTTCCAGTATTTTTCATTTTCTGTTATGCCACTGTTTAGGCATCGCTTTTCATTTCAGTTGTATTTTCTTTTCATGCATTGTACAAAGAATGTTATTAATAAAAGTTGCTGTTATTTCTATATTATTCGTCTCTTGTGATTTATTTTATATTGCTTAGCTACGCTCAGCGTATGTACTTCTGAGTACATACGTAGCGGGCCTTGTCGCGTCCTCTTCGCCGTACTCTGGGAAGCGGGGCGTGACACGGTCCGTGGCCCATCTGGTCTATTTGGGCTAATTTGTCGATCAATGCTTGGAAGGTGGTCGGCCTGAAGAACATCATGAATTACGAGATGGTCGCCTGCGGATCAAGAGTGCCCACGAACATGCCTACCGCAGGTGCCTCTTCTATGCGTTGTTCGCATTTCGACCATAGGTTCCGCCATCGTGTTGCGTATTGAACCCACGTTTCGCCTGGCCTTATCCTGGCATTTATCAGTGCTGTTATCGGGGTGCGTTCACTAGCACTCGCGAATCTTTGTGTAAACAGTAGCTCCATCTCCGCAAATGTTTTGACATAGTCATTAGGTAGCTCCAAATACCATTCAAAGGCTGTTTCTGCTAAGCTGCCGACGAATTGGTGAAGCAACAATTTGTCATCGCCTCCAGTATTGCCGCATAAGGCCCTGAACTGAGCGACGTGCTGATGTGGATTCCCTGTCCCTTTATATACATGGAACTTAGGGATCGTATATCCCGGCGGGTAACTGATTTGGTCATACCAGCCCGGATAGGGTCGTCTAGTTCTAACAATTTGCCCAGCCACTTCACTAGCTTGATGAGCTCGTATTTGCTGAGCTATATAGTCATCCAGTGCGGCCTTGGAAATGGTTTCTTCCTTAGCTGCTGAAAGAGCCGGAGGAGGATTAGATGTCTCCCCTCTGTCGTTTCCAACAATGATCGGAGGGTCTTCAGCTGGAGGGTCCAGGTGTAACATCATCCCTACTATATCTTGGAAGAGGAGCGCCATTTGTTTTATGTTGGCAGCTTGTTCTGCTGCCTCTTTGTCCTTCTTTTCGAGGAATCTGCGTAGATAGTCAGCGTCAGTTTCTTGTTCATGACGCTGCTCTGATGATACTTCCGAACTTTCTTTCGGTTCGGTAAGTGCAGCCATCACAGTCATCATTTCCCGTCGAAGCGCGGCTTCTGCTGCCTCTTCTGTTGCTGCTCCTGGGCTTTTATCAAGGATCGGGTGAGCGGTCAGTGACCCGTCGAAGCGCGGCTTTCCTCCTTTCCGGAAGCCACATAAACAGTGTGCAGTACCATGCTCCCAGACTTGGGGTGTCTGTGTTCAGCGCTTTTACGGTTCGCCAGATTCACAGGGTTTTTTGCGGCCTCCTTTTCTTCTGAGTGATTGACGTTGAGGGAGCCGTTGCAAGGGGCACCCATCCAGCTGTTGCTTTCCTCGACTTGACAGAGTAGCCCTTCTCATGCTGAACCTTCATCTTTTTCTGTCGGCGGAGGTAGTCTTGATCGATCACCGACTCTTGGACTTGTCGCCAGACCTTGTAGATTTTAGAGGACAACCGTTGAGGGGGCTGCTCTAGCTTTTTCTCTGGAGCATTCTCCGCAGGTGAAGGAGTTCGTTTCAACACCGCAGTAGGAGAGTTTCTGCGCACCGTATTCAGCAATTCAAAGCTGTTCCCGGTTGAAACAGCAGCATCGATCCCCACCGTTGGAGCTGGCGGAGTTATCCCAGACGGGGAGTTACCCCCTGCCTTCCTTACTCGTCGCCAATGGCGACGTCGAGCATGACGAGCCGTTGGGATTGGCTCGGTGATAGAGACAGCTTCTTTTTGCCCCCTGTCTGAATGAGGTGCTGCCGGTGCCAGCCTCTTAAAGACTGACGTTGTCTTTTGAGTGGCAATATTCAATCTGTCAAAGACAGATCCCCGAGCAGGGGCAGAAGCCGGAATAGACAGCCTTGAAAAGACTGACTCTTTGACGGGAGAAGCCGCCTTAATGACTTCTGGAGCAGCGGTTGTTGCCTTCCTTGGGACAGCCACTTTGGGGCTCATAGGCTTCTTGGCGGTCCCCTCAGAGTTCTGATCCAGCCTGGCAAAGACAGAGGCTGTTGGTCTGATAGTGGACGACCCGTTGAAAGGGGTCATTGTAGCAGTGAGTCGGTCGAAGACCGACTTCTTGTTTGCTTCTGGTGCGGGCATCGGCATGGTGAAGCTTGCAGGCGGGATCATGGTCCCGAAAAACAGGCCGGTGATGGCCTGGGTCACCTGTTCTATCGGCAGGGCAAGGATGGAGGCCGCTTGAGGCCCATATGCTACACCTCCAGGTGAGGTGGAGCGTCGGCTGTATTGGCACTTCGAGTAATTCGAGCAGTTAGAGGTCATTGATGCTTGATTTCTGCGCCAGGCAAAAGACCAAATCTTAGTAACTTGAAAATCCAAAGGCAACCATTAACAAACCGCGATTCGTTCTCGAATATGACACACGAAGTGTGGAGTGGAAAGATGAAAAGGTCCCACCGGGCATGCCAGAATCTGTTCCCCTCCGAACGGCGGCCGCGACGTTAGGACGTCTTGCCTGAGATTCGGGGCAGATGCTATATGGTTTTATCCGTCTACCTCTCCGAAGATGCCAAGTTGATTTATGGCACCATGTATCGAAGGTTTAGACGGATGCGGCCGATGTAGCAGACTTCGTCAGATTCCCCCTCGCTTGAGGGGTTTTTGATTGTGGGGACGCTTTTCCCTGCAGGCGCAAGCCCCTGCAGTTAATTACGCTACCGCGTCGCGGTAACAACTTTCTCCTTCTCCAGAATTTCACTTCGTGTCGTGTGTGTTTGTTTTGTTTGTGGATGCCCATGGATTGTATACGGAGACTAAGTTATGCCGTCGTCCGTAGGACGTGGATTAGTCCAAATCCGTATTTACTTAGATTTGGGTTTTGGGTTTTGGTTTAAGGATACGTTAGCTATTTTTGAGGCTAAGATCAACTTAAACATTTGTTAAGGATACGTTAGTCTAATTTCCAGACTAAGATCAACTTAACGGGATCGTCTAGATCCATTTCCAGTTTAGGGACATGGTGGTCCATTGCATGTATGGCCGTCGGGACCCATCACCTCTCTGACGACGTTGAAGGATTACAACAACAGATGTCAGAGGAGTTCAGAGATGTACCCTTGAACCAAAGTTGATTGGGGGATCTATAGTCCAATTTGGGACTAAAGTCTGTTTGAAGGTTTAAGGATACGTTAGCCATATTTGAGGCTAAGATCAACTTAAACGGGATCGTTTAGATCCGACAAAAGAGCATTTGGAGGCTCTATTGTTCCAGTTTAGGGACGTAGTGGTCCATTGTATGCATGGCCATCGGGACCCGTCACCTCTCTGACGTCGTTGAAGGATTACAACGATAGGTGTCAGAGGAGTTCGGAGATGTACCCTCGAACCGGATGTAAATTGATTTAAGAGAGCGACTGTGCTCAGTCAATTTAATTTGAGGACTTACGGCCATGATTGGGCTAAGTCCAGTTTATTTCTCATTTTTGGCCTGTTAAACCTGTGCTAAGGCTTTGCCCATGTTTAATAATGCATAGCATTATTCTTGGTCTCTGTTGGACCTTTATATGGGCTCTGCCCCTTTTAAATGATGCATAGCATCTATTCTGGTCTGACAGACCCTTTTTTGTTTGGGCTCTGCCCTTTTAGAAATGATGCAGAGCATCAATTTTGTTTGGGCTCTGCCCTTTTTTTTAAAATAATGCATGGCATTTTATTAGGCCTGTTAGGCCTTTTTAATTGGGCGGGGCCCTTCTTTTTAATGATGCATTGCATCAATTATCTGACAAAGGCCATGTGGCATGTCAGGCGCTTTGCGCCAATAAATGAGCGCAAGTGCTTGTGGGGGTGACACGTGTCATGCAAGCGCAGTACTGCGCTTGCGCTGCCGACACGTGGCGCGTTCTGGTGAGTTGCGCCAATTTCAGAGAGCAAAGCTCTATCTTAAAAGCGCACAGCGCAAGTGAGTCAGATGCTGACACGTGGCGCTCTCTGGTGGCTTGCGCCAACCCAGGAGCGCAACAGTGCAGTTTTTTGCAAGTGCAAGGCACTATTTCAATAATTTTGAGAATCTTTAAGATTCCAGAACCAATGGTTCATAAAAAGTGCAAAGCACTGTTTGATTTCTTGATCTAATTTAGATCAAAGAGAACAAGTATTTCTTATTTTTTCTTGATCTCAGAGAACCAATGGTTCATAAGTGCAAAGCACTATTTTTATTTGTTTTTTATTGAAGATCATTGATCTTGTTCTTAGATCAATGATCTATTAGAAGAAATTCTTCTATCTTAAAGGTTTTTACCTTTTTCTTCTTGAAATTTCTTCAGAGTTCTCTCTGTTTGAAGTTCTTGATTTCTCACAATATTGATGTTGTTGATCGGGGTCTAGGGGCCTTTATATAGTGCACATAGATTTTTTAAGTTTGCTAAAGAGATCCTTCTCTGAGTGATTTGGGGAATTTTCCCCACCGATGGATCTTTGATCTAAGGGCTTCTGTTTTACAGAAGACAATCTTCTTGTTTTGACAAGAACAGAAGAATCTTTCTAGAATTTAATTATGTTTGGCGCAAACGCCCCAGCGCGTGACACGTGTCACGCAGCGCACAACGCAGCGCAACTGCGCTGACACGTGTCGCACAGCGTAGCGCCACTGCGCTCGCGCAACTACGCTGACACGTGTCGCACAGCGCAGCGCCACTGCGCTGACACGTGTCGCGCAGCGCAGCGTTCTCACACAACTGCGCTCGCGCAACTGCGCTGACACGTGTCGCGCAGCGCTTGCGCAACTGAAGCATTGCTTCCTTTAATTTTTGTTTTAAATAGAGCCTTGCTCTGATTGGGCGCTGCGCTCTCTGCGCTGGCGTGCCTGATTTTGACACGTGGCGCTCTGCGCGCAGCGCAGGGGATCTGAAGCGTTGCTTCATTTATTAAAGTTTAAATTTTCTAAGTAGAGCTTTGCTCTGATTGGGGTGAATCAGAAGCGTTGCTTCATTTCCCGCCTTGGAATTTGAACAGAGCTTTGCTCTGATTGGGGTAAACATCGGCTCAAGAGATAAAGAAATTGCACGAACAATAGAGTCTACCTTACCGGCTACGACAGGGGGCAGAGTTGGGAGTACTGGTGGCGCGACGATTCCCTCGTCCCCTCCTTCAATTTATAGTGCTGCAATCAATTTGAAATTAACAATGGCCGGGTCGCCCGTAGAAGAAAGGAAAAGACGTCGTTTTAAAAAAAAAGGACTATACTCACCCGCACCGGTAGGCAAAACGACTTCCGACTGGAAGGAGAAGTGCGGGTTTAGCACTTGATACAGATGATCAAAGAGAACTCCTGCAAGATTACGATGATACATGGTCAGTACACGAAAGATGTTGTCCCCGATTTAAATTAATCGCAAACCCATACCTTCCAGCATTTGAGAAGATATAAGAGGAGACGAAGGGGCAGCGACCGTCAGAGCGGCAGGTGTGGTGCTTCTTCAGGTGGCACAACCTCAGCGCTCACCACACCTACATTTGAAAGGAACAAAATGTCATCAGAAGGGATTGCAAAACGAAAAGAATGCAGCGACCCGAGACCTACCAGACAAGTCATCAGCCAAAACTGTGACGGAAGCATCACCAAGCATCATGACTTCTTCGATTTCATTCAGGGGGATGGTTTCGCCGCCCGTGGTTTCGTCCCCTGATTCCACGATAGCCGTCGTGACACTCGCAATGCCAGGCGATGGCAGGGAACCACAAGTGGAAAGAGCGGCAATAGGAGCAGTCCCGGACTCCTGAGAAAGAGTAGCCGCTTTGGGCTCGGTAGTTGCCGTCATCTCACCTGCCACCTCCTCACCAGGACTTGGCCCTGCAGGGTAGGATATATGAGAATCTGAAAATCAAACTCTGACAAAAGGACCCAGCGTTACGTTACCTTGGGACGGCTTTTCAACTGCTTCTCGAGCCGCGCGTACCGCCTGTCTATGAGCGGTAGACAGGGCGGCCGGAGCACCCTCTGAAGAAGCAGGGACAGGGGAAGCAGCGCTCGAGCCAGCACCTACAGCCAAGGCGGCGTTACGTTCTCTTGCTGCACGCCTCCTACGCTTCCTTTCTGTCTGGGACGTGAGAGCTGATCTTCTTAAGACCTCCGTCAAGGAGACGTCATCGTCCGAGCCAGGAGCTACCTCTAGAGCCGTTATGGCGTCCGTCATCGATTGCTTAAGTGAAGCCTTTATTGGCAATACTGGGGAAGCTGGGACTTCGGTAGCCGGCCTTGGAAGCATCTCCGCATCACCCTGCGAAATCGGCGCTGCACTCAGGATAACTTGGGTCGAAGTAGTCCCTGCGATAAGATGAAAAAGGAGTCAGAATACCCATGAAGAAAAAGGGAATGATGGCACAATGAGACGAAATATTTCAAGGCCCAACGAAGCGCGAAGCCTCTCTTCCTCCTCAAAAGTCTTGAGGGAAGCTGCGAGGGCCTCTTCAACATAGATACCTATCGAAGAAGAAAAGCGTCAGTTAAAAGCATAATAATTAAAGTAGCCATGAAAGAAAATATGACCGAAGTCTACCTGACTGCGCGATAGTGATCAGTGCTGCTTCATCGCGAGCCAGTCGCTCGGAAGCCACCAGGGCAGCTTCAAGATCGGTATCATCCGGTGCCATGAATAGACCCTCATTGGTCCTATATTCACTCAAGCCCTCGCTATAGGGAGCATGGGGCTCCTGGCCAAGAACGACGTCAGCAGAGAAGAGCGACTTCTTCTTTTTCTGCGAACGAGTACCAGCAGCCGACAACACAAGCTTGCGCTTGGCGGGCAACTTTGGGCGACGAGTCCCAATTTCCGTACCCACCCCCGACTCAGGAGACGCCGCGGCTACCACTTTTATAGGAGCACAGGGTTGGGGCAGCTCAGGCATATCACATGGCACCACAGCCGCAGCAGCTTCCCTCAAGGGAGGACGGACAATGGTCCATCGTTTCGAGGGAACGACGGGGTTACCAGCCGAAGCGGTGCCCTTGCGATCAAGCAGCAATCGCTTTTCCTCCCTAATAACGGAGCCCATCGAATGCTGATACCATGCCACATATACGTTCAGGGCTTTCGAAACACAACTCGGTTCACTAATGAAGAAGTTGGACCCTGTGTTTAGTCGCATGAAGTGGTGCAAAGTGCTCTGGATACCCTCTTCGGTAGCAGTCGGTTCTGCCAAGAAGGCCTCAAGCGGGACGTCCTGATTATAGCTTAACTGCTGGGCGAAATGATGCGGGTTGTATCTCATGAACAACGCCGAATCATTCTGCCTAAACACGAGAAAGCCCAGCCTGATGGAGTATAAATGAAGAATCTCCCGAGCTTTCAAGATAGAGGCCCCGTCTTTAAAGATGTCCTGCAATGGCTGCACCGTTTTTGCGAATTCCTGGCCGACGGTCAGAATCTTATCGGTGAAGGTCATGCCATCTCCAACCGTGTGCGGACGAAGGAGCAAACCCCTAGCTTTCCGCAGTATCAGATTTACAATGGATGCGTCAACTAGCCGCATGATCTGAGGGAACTTGCACTTGTCATAGAAGCAATGCCTTTTATGGATACCGAAAATGCCAAGTACATGTAGCTCGATCCATGACATAAAATAATGCATCGAGAAGTTTATGTGTTGCACCCCTGGTTTAGTGGTGTCTGCTGCCAAGTTGAGGCCGTGATACAAATGGGCTAACCCAGCGATCCCGACGGCCACTTGCATCCCAGCAACCATTCGGTGAGCTGGATAAAAAACGGACGGTCTCATATGGCGAGGGAGCATCGGAAGCGCGAACCAGCTTAGCCATAGCCCGAGGAACCCCAAAAAGAACGTTTCTTTGTTAATCCCAGGAGCTGCAAGTTCTGTGAAAGAGACGACCGGGGTGTTGGGGGGAAAGAAATTTCTCTGATCCACCTCTGCTGCCGGCTGGTTGTCCAAACCGAAACCAAAAGGATCGTCGAGTTTGGCAAATTTCGCGACTTCCTTCGACAGGACTTCTGAGCGGAGAAAACGGGCGATGAAATCTGTGAAATTAACCCCACGACCTCCGGATTCGAGAAAAAGGCTCTCATAGATATTCAACACCTTTATCAAACTCGGGAATTGGTGTTGGATAGCGTTCTCTGGGGTAAGACCCATTACCAATGGTTTGGTGGCATAGATGTACTCGTCCGGAGGAAGCAGCTCCTCGTAATGTTCTCCCCTAACCGGTAAGCCAAAGACCTCTGCAAATTCCTCTAAAGAAATGGAGACTTCTCGGTCCAACGGAAGGAATGTGTGGGTCGGAATATTCCATTGCTCCAGAAATGCCTTGACCCACCATGCAGGAGGTATGGAATACTGGAACAAAGAAGAATAGATCGCAGGATACAATCCGAGCCTTAGCAGTTGTGACTTCTTTGCCGATAAGATGTATCGGGCCCACTGCAGATATCCGGCTGGGTGACGGGGAATTAATCCTATATTGTATGGTTATCCCCAAAGGCGCGACTCGCCCTGACATATGCGCCGCCCTAGAATATACAAAGCCGCCGGCGGCTGTACGGGTATTGCGGCCATAGAAAGCCGAAGGAGACCCTCTAAAGTCCAAGTCACCTTCTCCACAGCATAGTTTATCGGGGGTCTATCTGCCGGCGCTTCGGGGTGCCACGCAAGAAAAACTCCGACGACCTTTGATGATTTGGTTGTACCATGTTCCCCATAAATTGAGATTCTTCCGCTCTGGGTCGTGATCCTTGATCAGTGCAAAAACTACTCGGTCTACTGGCGCTTCGGAGAATCCGCCTTCCGAACGGACAAAGGGAAATGAAGTATCGAAAGACATGGTACCTGCGCAAAAGAGAACAAAGTTAGCCGTCAATGCTACAAGTCAAGTTCGGTACTTGGTACTTTAAATCCATACCACACTGCAATGCAGTAAAAAGGGGCCAAAGGGGACCCACTCAATCAAGATGACAGTTCATCATTAATAAAACAGTTTCATCATTTGATAAGACTGTCTTTAAATGAGAAAATCCTCAAAGGATTCTCATTTAATGAGGGCCCCTCGGGCCAAGGAGTAAATCTCCCATTGAGAGCAGTGCTCTGCAACAGACAGACATCTGTCATAATTAATCACGAGGGTAATAAAATTCCCCCCAAAATTTCTAAAAGAGCAATGCTCTGTAAGGAAGATGAAACAATCCATCAAGAAACCCTAAAAAAGTAAAGCTTCTACAGAGTAAAAACTACAAGATCTTCAAGATCCGTGAATAAACCCTTACGTTCTTCATGAACAATATTCCAGTTCATGGGTTAAAATCACCCTAAAAAGATTATATCTTGGAGATGAGCATAGCTCTGTTAATGGGTAAAACCCTAAAAATATATTTTTAGATCTATGATCTAAGGAGAGCAAAGCTCTGCTAATAGGTGAAACACTATATTATAAAATAATATCTTCAAAAGATTTGATCTTTTACCTAAAAATTTAAGAGAGTTCTGCCTCTAAGAGAGTTCTTAAAACGGAGAGCTATGCTCTAACAGAGAATTAATTCTCAGAAAAAAAAAACAAGGAACGAGATGAACAGAGGTCATCTCAAGGGCCAAGGGCTCTATTTATAGGCACTGAGATGCCGTTTGTAATCCTTCAACGTCTTCAGAGAGGTGATGGGTTCCGACAACCAGACATTTCACAGACTGTGGGGTCCTTAAACTCATGGACTATTACGTCCTTAAACTTTACGGACTGTGGGGTCCTTAAACTCATGGACTATGATGTCTTTAAACTTCCCAGACTATGATGTCTCTAAACAAGACTATGATGTCTTTAAACTCCATGGACTATGATGTCCTTAAACTTCTGGACCACAAAGTCCCTAAACTAAAACAGTAGAGCCCAAACGCTCTTTTGTTGGATCTAAATAATCCTGTTAAGTAGATCTTAGTCTAAAATTAGACTAACATATCTAACAAATGGTTAAGTTGATCTTAGTCTAAAATTAGACTAACGTGTCCTTAACAAACGTTTAAATTGATCTTAGTCTCAAATGAGATTAACAATCCTTAAACCCAAACCAAAACCCATATCTAAGAAAATACCGATTTGGATTAATCTACACCTTACGGGTGACAATACAAATTAGTCTCCGTATACAATCCACGGGCGACCAAAAATAAAACAAACATACACGACACGAAGTGACCATCTGGAGAAGGAGAAAGTGGTTACCGCGATGCAATAGCATAATTAACTGCAGGGGCTTACGCCTGCAGGGAAGAGAGTCCCCACAATAAAAAAAACCCTCAACGATGGGGAATCTGACGAAGTCTGCTCCATCGGCCGCATCCGTTTAAACCTTCGATACATGGTGTCATAAATCAACTTGGTATCTTCGGAGAGGTGGACGGATAGCACCAAATAGCATCTGCCCCCAAATTCAGGCAAGACGTCAGTCTTTCCCGGCTTTCGGCGGAGAACACTAGTCTTGTCGCATTGATATGACCTAGTCTACAATGCCACAAGAAGGCTTCGTTCATTTCTGAACTTTTCCTCTTGTGTGTGTTCTGTATGTTTAGAACTGTAGTTTGATTTAGAATGTATATACTGTTACACAACGTACCAAACCCAATCAACACTTGATTTAGAAAAATGTTCATAACATTTTCCTCCAACACAAAGTTACATCCTTCTTTATGTAATAAAGAAACTGATATAATATTGCACATCATTTTTGGTACGTAATAACAGTCGTTCAGAATCAATATATTACGATTTGGTAATACCAGGTGATATTCGCCAACTGCTTTGGCTGCAACAATTGCACCATTCCCTACTACCAGAGACTTATCACCCTTTTCCAGTTCTCTACTTCTTTTTAACCCATGTAACAAATTACAAACGTGGGATCCTGATCCGGTATCCAATACCCAGGACGTAGAGCATACTAAGAAACAGTTCTCAGTAACGAACACACCCGAAGAAGATGCATCATCATGCTCTTTCATCGTTCGGGTTGCGTGGGAATCCTGATATTCCCCTATTCCTTGCTCAGACTTATGACAGTCATAAGATAGAGCGGAACCAACGTTCCCCAGCTCAGTATAATAAGTGGGTTTGGTCAGTACATCCATATTATTATCTTGATTAAGGCGTTTCATGGTCGCTACCAGAAGAGAGGGAGAGGGAGGAAAACACTTTTGCGTGCGCTCTTTGCAAGATTAGATTGGTTATTATCTTATCTAATCAGGATGGCTCCCACTGTTTTTATCAAATCTTTCTTCAAACCCTAAAAGGTAAGATTAGCCAGGATTAATTACACCCTACAAGTTCGCCAATCGGTTAGCCATACAGGTATTGGTACTCCGAGGGAGTCTCCCCGTGGTTTCGCATGGAACTAATTAAATAACCTCGTTTCCGCAGGGGCATAACCCCGTTAACACTTTTCTTAGACACCTACCGGATCAGCTAATTGTAAAGTGGAAAACTCTCCCATGAGTAACTCTTACTCGCAGTGGGTATCGGGATCCAACTATCTCATAAAAGGTATGCAATCTCATTGCAAATTTCAACACTTGAAATTCCCGATAACTGTTTTTACCCCTAGCGGCTTATGATCTTGGCTATGGTCAACAAATCATAAGCGCTACCCAAGTTCGACCTGTTCATTTCGTGATTGAATTAAACCCACCCGCACGACCCTTGACAATGTCAACAAGGCCGTACGACTACCCTAATCCAATCTCATCACATGCATAAGATAAGCACTAATCAGCTACCGTACACTGCGCCTTGGCTATGGTCAACAAACGCAGCACGAATACTAAATAGCACTTATCTGAAATGACGGAGGGCTACGACTGGTTTTGAAGAAAACCTTTATCGTAATGAACTTGATATCGTTGTAGAATCTAGTGATTTGAAAAGGAGTGGTTTAAGCTCCACTTTTAAAATCGATTAGTTTTCAAAACAAACCACCTGGGTTGTAGCATTTGCTAGTTTTGCTAAAGAGCTCACTCCCGGTGAAGGGATCTAGGCTCTTTCCTCATCGAATGAGGTGCTGGATATTCATAATGGAATACCACTATGCAAAGCAAGATCTAGAGCTACCTTTTTGAAACAAACTGAGTGGATTGTAGCATTTGCTAGTCTTTGCTAAAGAGGTCACTCCCGGTGAAGGGATCTCGGCTCTTTCCTCATCGAATGAGGTGCTGGATATTCATCAAGGAATACCACTATGCAAAGCAAGAACTAGAGCTACCTTTTTGAAAAATTTGATTCTACAACATCTTTTAGGTTTCTTATCTTTTCATTAATCTCATTAATGACGTACCATCATTTATGTTTCCTAAACATCACAGAAGAAATGAAAATAGAACATACTCTATGCCATCCGCATTCGCCACGGGGCCCCATCATGCACCGTTAGGTTACTTAGCTAACGGTAGAGCGGGGGCTGGGCTAACGCGGGTGCAAAACATAAGCAACGTTTATTATATATATCATATATATATATATATATATATAACATTCGTCTTACGCAGTTATATGATCACATCACAGAACTCAAGCAGCAGAAGTGAACATATGAAATATTGGATATTCTAGGAGGTCCGTGTTTTAAATTAAGCCAGTAATGAAAAACACGGATTCCACGGTCGTAATGAATAGCCAAACCCACATCCCTAGACCCTTATGAGAGCGGCAAGCAATCCTGCCAATTCTAAAGTTAGGAGACCCGGTCTCGACTCCTCGCGATGGCCTCCCACTGGACTCTAGAACCCAGTTACTTGTGCTCTCCGCCTTGGGTCTATTCTAATGCGGAAAAGTAAATAATATACATCAATGGTGACATCATCCTCAACCCGGAAGTGTCCCAATAGAAGAATATTACATACATCTTTTATATGAATGAAAATTGAAAAACTCCCATCTCACGCAAAAACCTCGGCTATTCAATCACGACGATCCAATATAACATATCACAGCAACACATAATATCACATGTCATCAACGTAAGTAAATATGCGTATCCCGAATTCTATTGACATATAGCAACGAGATCGGGGATACCCCCCATATTACACTTACGGTCGCAGAAAAGAAATGAAAACTACAATAATTAGAATCTGCATTAACCTTAGACGTCATAAACCCGGAATATCTCATATTTCGAATTTCATGCCTAACCTATAAACCTTGCATTTTAGTAGGGAACGGAGCACAAGTTGATGTTGCTGCCGTCGGTGAATATCACCTAGTATTGCCAAGCGACAATACTATGATTTTGAACAACTGCTACTATGTACCTTCCATGCTTTGCAACATCATATCAGTTTCTTTACTCGATAAAGATGGATACAACTTTGTTCTAGATAGAAATATCATGAACATTTACCTTAATCAGGTATTGGTTGTAGAAGGTACACTGTGTAATGGTATCTATGTTCTAAATCAAAACACGGTTTTCAATATACAAAACGCATGCAAGAGGAAGAGTTCAGATACGAACGAAACCTATTTGTGGTATTGTAGACTTGGTCATATCAATGAGAAAAGACTGTCTAAGTTGCATAGGGATGGATATCTGAATCCGTTCGAATTTTCATCCTATGAAACTTGTTAGTCTTGTCTCAAAGGAAAGATGACCAAATCTCCATTCACCGGACACGGAGAAGAGCAACAGAACTCTCGGGACTCATACACAGTGATTTATGTGGTCCAATGTCCATACATGCAAGGGGTGAGTTCTCATACTTCATAACATTCACTGACTATCTCTAAGTTCGGATATGTGTATCTTTTGAAACACAAATCTGAAACTTTTGAGAAATTCAAAGAATATAGAAACGAAGTAGAGGACCAGACTGGCAAAAGTATCAAGATCCTCCGATCTGATAGAGGAGGGGAGTACTTAAGCACGGAATTCTTAGAATATCTAAAAGAGAACGGTATTCTCTCGCAGCTTACTCTTCCATATACACCACAGCACAACGGTGTATCGGAATGAAGGAACCATACCCTATTAGATATGGTTCGCTCTATGATGAGTAATGTTGATCTGCCTCTTTCATTTTGGGGACATGCATTTCAGACAGCAGCATATCTTTTGAATCAAGTTTCATCTAAATCCGTGCCTAAAATTGAAAGTGTTTCCTAGCACCACCACAAGGTTTATACCGGCATCAAGCATGCAATTTAAAAATTTTTGGGGTTCTAAGCTACACTAACCTAGAATCTAACTAGAGTATTATGGTTTAAGTGATGATATAACAAGAACTATTCTAAGTGATGGAGACTACAACTTTTGTAGACCAAGTCCTTCTCTTCTAAAGCTCCGAGTAGTAGTCCCTACGACTGCTCTTGGCTCCACTTGAAGAAATGAACGAGCTTGCTTCGCGATCTTCCAAACCAAAGATGATCCACCCGAAACTTCTCTAGGTCAAGCTACCTCTTCACTAATCATGCATTAGTAAAGGAAACACCCTAATCCAAATGGCTAATCTAGAGCAGGATGATGAAGTAGGTGTTTTAGTTCACTTGGAATTTTCTCAAGCCCTAGGGTTCACAACTCATGTGAAGGTTAGGGCTTGGAGGAAGATGAAGAAGAGAAATGAGGAGAGCAAGAGAAATGGGCTAGCCCCCAAGAAAGGAATGAAGAATGGCTCACTTATGGCTCCTCACTTACTGAAGCATGAATAAATCCCAATAGAAATATACAACCATGATTCAATAGTGTAGCCAAATGAATAAACAAATAATTTGTGCCATGCTTCACCCATTCCTCAAACATCTCTCCAATTTCCACCACATTTTTCTATTTTCTCAAAATAGAAAATCCAAATATATATATATATATATATATATATATATATATATATATATATATATATATATCACATATATAAATATAAATATATATTAAGTGAATATAAACTTTAAGTGAGCTTAATATCAGTTAATATATAATTATATCAAATATAAATATATATATATCAAATTATTAAATCAACACTTGATTTAATAATCCGGTTATATCATATATAACCGACTAATATCATTTATCTGTATATCACATTATCAAATCAACACTTGATTCAATAATCTGGTTATATCACATATAACCTAACTGATATCAAATGTCGTCATTTTAGAATACGGTATCACGCACTCGTATTCAATCCGTCTCCCGCATATATCAGCATATGTGCCCAACTTCGTTTCGCTTGAACTAGGAAACCTCTGTGTGGGACTCTAAAAACTCGTCAATACGCCAGCAGCAGGTAATGATCACATCAGTTACCCACAAGCCGTCAGCAGTACTAGCTGGACGTAACGGCTACCCAGGTATTGAGCGATTAGAAGATAAACAAGCAAGTTTTTCCAAACTCCCATGAAGCATATAAGTAACACTTACCGTACAGTCCGGTCTCTTCGTATGATATGTCGCATATCGAGTCTAGGGGTGGAATCGTCAGACCCTAGTAACTTGATAAGTCGTGCCGATGTATGGCTCATAACGGTTTGAGAAACTACTGATAACTCTTACCAGTAAATCTCATCAGCTCTGGCCAGGGACTTACTGTTATAGCCAATCGATCATAGCGCAACATCAACTCCCAATACCGGGAGAGACGAAAACCCTCCTATTGCTCACTGCCTCCATGTGTCTCGGGACTGTACCTAAAATCCACCTATTTGCACGACTCCTTTGAGCCGTGGTAGGGAGGAAATTAAAGCACAGTGGGAACCACACAAGACACTATGACGATCTCGGGTCTACAGACTAACCTGTACCAGTGTCACCAGAGAACTGCTATCTGATGATAGGTATAATACCATTTAGGAGTTCTCGGTGAGTCTTGTTCGGTGTACCCATTCTCTAATGAGCACCTGTGTACAATCTTTGATGCAAACACCAGTGGTTATAGGATCAACCATCGCCCCTACAGGGTCAAGAAACGTACACACCAATCTACTCTGGAATATCGATGCCCTGTCTCGATACTCCCTCGACTAGGAACAGTTAAAGGATGTACTTGTGGACTACACAAGTCCAAGTAGTATGATCCGCATCATAGTACTGGTAGTCAAGAAAACATCCTAAGGGCTTTATCATCATGTATCAGAGAGACAGTATAATAATACAAGTGTACATGTTAAGATAAAGAGTAACCAGATAGCATACTATCATGTCGAGCAAGAAAGTCCTCTATATATATATCCAAGCATCCACTATATCATACAATAATGGCCTCTAGGGCATATATATTCCTAACAAAAACTCCATATAAAATATGGAGTGGTAAAAGTTTGTATCTTAAACGTGTTAAGATATGGGGTTGCCCTGCCTATGTCAAAAAGCAGCACCCAGATAAACTCGAGGCACGGTCAGTTTTGTGTAAGTTTGTGGGATATCCTAAGAATTCTAAGGGATATCTATTCTACCACGCAAAGGAACAAGGGATTATTGTTTCTCGTAACGCCACATTTTTGGAAGAAGAATTTCTTGCAAAAAATATTAGTGAGAGCGTGGTAGAACTGGATGAAGTTCCAGAAACACAAACTATAACTGAAGATTTGATGGAACCGCTAGATTCAGTAGTACCCGACGAACCTCAACCACTCCGTAGATCTAGTAGGATTTCTTATCCGCCCGAGAGATACTACGGTTTTCTCATAGACGAGAATCGAGAGAATTGCATCTTGGAAGAAAATGATCCTACTAGTTTCATGCAGGCCATTACCAGTAGGGACTCTGTTAAACGGCTGGATGCTATGCGATCCGAAATGGAGTTCATGTATACCAATAAAGTTTGGACCTTGGAAATTGCTCCTCCTGGGGTAAAACCCGTTGGATGCAAATGGATCTTCAAAAAAAAATTGGTGTAAATGGACATGTGGAAACCTATAAGGCTAGACTTGTTGCAAAAGGTTTTCGTCAAAGACCAGGTGTAGACTATGACGAAACCTTTTCACCAGTGGCTATACTCAAATCCATTCGGATCCTACTTGCCATTGCTGCCTTTCATGACCATGAAATCTGGCAGATGGATGGAAAAACCGCTTTTCTAAATGGAAGTTTGGAAGAGTGCGTTTATATGGATCCTCCGGAGGGATTCTTAGACAGTGGAAGCAGAGGGAAGGTGTGTAAGTTGCTTAAATCCATTTATGGATTAAAGCAGGCATCACGGAGCTGGAACATCTGTTTTGATGAAACAGTCAAGGAATTTGACTTCATCAAAAACGAGGATGAGCCTTGTATATATAAGAAGATTGTAGGACGAACTGTCGTATTCCTAGTCTTGTACGTGGACGACATTCTTTTGATAGGAAATGATATTCCTATGCTACAATCGGTCAAGCTGTTTTTGTCACAAAGGTTCTCTATGAAATACCTGGGTGATGCCTCCTACATTATGGGGATTAAGATCTACAAAGATAGATCTAAGAGATTATTAGGACTTTCACAGTCCAGATACATAGAGTCCGTACTAAAGAGATTTAGTATGGAAGATTCCAAGCGCGGTAATATACCCGCATTGCACAGAATCACCCTCTCCAAAGAGATGTCTCCCAAGACTGATGAGGAGAGGGTTCGCATGAGCATTATACTGGTAAGTGTTATCAGTAGTTTCTCGACCCGTTATGAGCCTCAAATCGGCACGACTTATCTAGTTACTGGGGTCTGACGTTTACCACCCCTAGACGAGATATGCGATATATCAGATGAAGAGACCGGACTGTACGGTTTGTGTTACTGATTGGATTCGCAGGAGTATGAGCAGGCTTGCTTGTTGATCTTCTGATCGCTCAATACCCGGGTGGCCGTTACGTTTAGCAGACCGCTTACGGCTTGTGGGTGTTTGATATGATCATCACCTACTGCCGGCGTATTGACGAGTCTTTAGAGTCCTACACAGAGGTTTCCTGGCTCAAGCGAAACAGAGTAGGAGCACATATGTGATATGTGCAGGACCGAGATCGATACGAGTATGTGATACTGTATTGTGTTCTCACGATATGTGATACCGGATGGGTATATGTGGTATAGCCGGGCTATCGAATCAAGTGTTGATTCGGTAAATTGATATTATTGATATTAGTCAGTTGTATGAGATATAGCCGGATTATTAAATCAAGAGTTGATTTGATAATCTAATGTATAATTATATATATTTGATATATTACATTACATTAACTAGTATTAGCGCACTTATGATTTCTTTTCTCATCACTTTGTGCATAAGTGCATATGTGATATATATTTGTGTACATAATTATGTGTCATGCTTGATGATACATGCAACAAAGGTGTATGTATGACATACACCATGCTTGGTTTAATTGCTAGGGTTTTATTCATTTTTGTAATTACAAAATAGTGGTATTTTGTCATGGATGAAAGCTTGTAGAAGCTTGTGGTTATCATTGACCAAGTCCACTCTTTTGTTTTGCCTAAGATATTTGTTAACCCAACCAATTAAACCTAGCCATGGTTAACTCTCTACAAAGATTAGTATATGATACTAACTCACCTAGGGTTGCCATTATCCTTTGGATAATTATAAAGAGAGCTTTCTTCTTCTTCTTCTTCTTCCTCACAAAAGCTTTCTAGCTTCAATGGAGTTGATGGAAAAAGTGTGAGAAAATCAAATCTAAAGTGAGCCCACTTCCTACTTCATCATCCTCTACTACTTGCCATTTAGTATAGGGTGTTTGTTTCACTAATTTCACAATTAGTGAAGAGATAGCTTGGGTTAGTGTCTCCTCGACGTAGATCATCTTCGGCCTCGAAGACTTCGATACAAGCATGTTCATTTGTTCATGGGAGCCTCTCTAGAGTCCGGGACTTCATGATCGCAGCGAAGGGACGACTACACGGAGCTAATGAAGTGAAGGACCGGTCTACAAAGGTTGTATTCGTTGTTCTCTTTTAGTTGCAAAGTGTTTGCATTTCATTCCGTCGGATTTCTAGTATACGATTCTAGGGTTAGGGTTAGCTAGAACGGCAAATTTTTGAATTTAGTATGGACGATGCCTCCCGAAACCTTGCTACCGTCCTAGGGAACCCTGCATGGTTTAACTGGGATTGCATGAGTCCGGACGAACCGTTGCGACATAAAGCAGTGTGATGACCGAGTGTCGAAGAGCGCTAGAGCAGGTACGGAGGCTACTAAGACTGTACCTAAGTCGTATGGGATAGGTTTAGGTATAACATATATGAAATGACTATGAATTGAATGGACTTGAAAGAGAATAGGGTAGGGATTTACCGGTAATAACCTGACCCGTAGCTTCGGCCTCTTCAACCGACATGGTGAATGCTTGGCGTCGCGGCACTTTCCTCTGTGCTTGGTTAAACACTCAGCGTTGGGGTTGAGTGAGGGAGCTGGAGCTGGTAGAGCTAACCAGGTAGGAGGAGTTTGGATCACCGGTCTAGCTGGAGGGTTGTTGGGTCCTCGGTTCTGTGGGCATACTCCAATGGCGTGAGTAGAAGACCCACAAATGAGGCATAAGTTGTTCGCCCTGCGATAGTTCTTCGAAAGATGCCCTGTTCTTTTGTAGTAGATGCAAAAGTCTGGCCTGCTGTTGACGAACGAACCTACTGGACTCCGAGATGGTCTGTTAAAAGCTGGCATGGAAGAGACCCCTTATGTGATCTGGTGCACAGGGCGTTTCACACCGGCAGTTTGTGGCCTGACCTTCTTCTTCACAACTGCCTCATAGCGTCGGGAAACCTTCAAAGCAAGTTCATGGGTTGGAAAATCCCTTGTAATGAGTGCAGCTTGGATTTCAGGATCTAACCTTTGCTGAAATTGTTGTGTCTGGATCTCAGCGGTGGGAATAAGATGTGCAGCGAACCTATTATGACCTTGTGTTAACAGTGTAGTGAATGAGATCAGAAAATTGAATTTGAGACAATATATTACCGGCTAAGCATGGTAAACTCAGCATCATATTCATCCACCGACTTGACCTACATCGAGCCCTACTGTAGATAAATGAACTGCTACTCTATGTCAAAGCGGGCAGTCTTCGGGAAGTACTTGGCATCGAAGAGCTCCCGGAATGTTCTCCATTCTATCTGCTGCGCAAGACGACTCTCCTCAGCCTTCCACCATACCCTGGCGTTATCGGTCAGTTGCAACTTAGCAAGTCTCACCCAGACAATATCTGGCACTTGAGCTGCTACCAGATCATCTTCGATCGTGAGCCCATTCTTCTGCTTCAAGTGGGCTCGCTTTTCCCGAGAAGTTCTTTGGGTGTAGTGCCCGAAACTGCTTAACTCCGGGTGTCTCGGCTTTGGGGCGATGCATGAGGATAGCAGTCTACTGCTGCTGACCCTCCAATAGGCTCTTGATAGCCTCAAGTAGTACCATTTTCTCATTGATAGGAGTTGCAACGGTAGGTGGTGGTTGTTCCAGCCAATTTTTTTGGCTATGAGCTACTTGTTCCCTTATAAAAAAGGAGATAAGAAAGACGAAAAGAACCCTCATAGTTTGGAATCACGTGTTAAACACGTAGGCGCTTATATGCAAAATATATAAGCGCTAAAAACAAATAACTAAAGGCCAAACTGGCCTCACGTGTTAAACACGTGGGCGCTCATATGCAAAGCATATGAGCATTGAATAAAATAAACCTAAATGCTAAACTAGTATCACATGTTAAACACGTGAGCGCTCATATGCAAAGCATATGAGCGCTGAATACAAATAAGTAAGGGTCAAACTAGCCTTACGTGTTAAACACGTGAGCGCTTATATGCAAAGCATATAAGTGCTGAAAGTAAATAACAAAAAGGCCAAACTAGCCTCACGTGTTAAACACGTGAGCGTTCATATGCAAATTATGTGAGTGCTGAACATAAATAACCAAAGGCTAAAGAGGTCTCACGTGTTAAATACGTGAGCGCTCATATGCAAAGCATATGAGCGCTGAAAGTAAACATACTAAAATCCACATTAGGGGTCACGTGTTAAACACGTGAGTTCTCTTGCCGCATTCTTTGGCAGCGCTTGCATGCAAAGCACGTGAGCGCCCCAATTTAAAATGCTCTCATCTGATAGAATTAAATTCTATGTGATAGAATTAAATTCTATTTGGGAAATATTTTCCCTGATCTTTCTAATATGAAAAGATCTTTCTCTAACAGAGAATCTTGGATTTAAAATCCAATGATGATTAAATATCACAAATTAAACCATTTGATAGAATTAAATTCTATGTGGGAAATATTTCCCTGATCTTCTTCAAATTAGAAAGATCTTCTCTGTTAAATAGAGGACCCTTGGATCAAATATCCAACGGTGATTATAAAATCATCCATCGATCATTTGATAAAATAAAATTCTATTTTAGGAAAATATTTTCCTAATCTTGTTAAACTAACAAGATATTCATATAATAGAATTAAATTCTATGTTAGGAAAATATATTCCTAATCTTGTTAAACTAACAAGATATTCATATAATAGAATAAAATTCTAATCTTGTATTCATATAATAGAATAAAATTCTAATCTTATTAAACTAAAAAGATATTCATATGATAGAATAAAATTCTAATCTTGTTAAACCAACAAGATATTCATATGATAGAATAAAATTCTATCTTAGGAAAATATTTCCTAATCTTATTAAACAAACAAGAAATCTTCTCTGTTAAATAGAGAGCCTTTGGATTAAAAATCCAACGGTGAATAAAATTCACCGATTGATCTAAAAGATAATTTTGATTGATCATGAAATCAATCATGATCTCTCAATGAGATATTTTTCAACAAATTGATTTTTCTCTTCTCCTATAAATAGGAGCAAAGAGATTAATCAGAAGGAGGAGGGAAGAGGAGGAAAAAAGGAAAGGAGACCCCCCATAAGCTTCTGTAAAAATACAGAAAGCTCTCCAAACAACAGAGAATTTAATTCTCTCAAAGAAGAAGATTTCCCTCCTAAAAACCCTAGGTAAAGAAAAAAGAAAAGATCAAAATATCTCCTTTACCTAACATACCATATCTGAGGGTTTAACCCTTCTCAAAGAACTTACTTTTTCTCTGGATCTGATATCCACAAGACAAGTTTCCTACAAGTTGAGAATTTAATTCTCATCGGGAAGATCTTGTTCTTGAGAATCAAAGATTTAGGGAAGAACAAGGTTGAACGTGAAGAACATGGAGTCCATATTACTCCAGGAACTTAGTTCCTTCACATGAGCGCCTGAAAAAGTTAGTGCTTAGCACTAGTGCAGCGCCTCACGTGAAACACACGTGGGCGCCACAAAAAAACTAGTGCTTAGCACTATTTCAGCGCCTCACGTGAAATACACGTGAGTGTTGTATAACTGAGTGCTTAGCACTGCTGGGTAGTACAGAAACCCAGTCTTAGCCCAAATTGGCTAAGTTTCCTGAGGTTAAACCTCTTTGATTCTTCAAGCGCGCCCATATGCTCGTGATTTCCAAACTGATCTTAGTCTCAAACATGACTAATGATCTTTTATTGATGATATCCAAAATGATATTCATCACATATCTCCTAAGATAATCTTAGTCTCAAATAAGGCTAATGATTCTTAGATGATCCACCATAATCTTTTCCCTCAAATACGGGATTTGGTTTAAGGGTGCATCTCTCCACACCTCTGATATATATCGTTGTAATTCCTCAATATCTTCAGAGAGGTGGCGGGTCCCGACAACCAACAACTCCTTCCATCCCATATTGATGCACTTCCAAATTGACGTGCACACCTCAAATCGGATCGCGTCCCAAATTGGGCGCATTCCATGTCACCATCGTTCACTCCGCCACGTAACAAATACACATGTGCACAAAATGGACATTAGACCGAAATGTCCTTAAACTAACATTCGCCCCCAAAAATGGAAATGTTGGACCAAAATGTCCTTAAACTAATATTCGTCCCCAAACATGGCGATAATAGACCGAAATATCCCTAAACTAACATTCGTCCCAAACAGGAAATGTTGGACCGCGACGTCCTTAGACTAATATGTTTTGCCTTGCGGACTGTCTCCATAATGACTATCGTATACTATTCATGGGCTGTTCATATATGATCTAATGATCGGTTGAGCTCATATGCTCACTGCTCATAAATCGATCTTAGTCTCAAATATAGCTAATGATCCTTAGATTAAACCTAAATATCCCCTGAACCGATAGACCTCACAAATGTGAGATCTGCGTCCTAAGTTCATTCCCGTTGGCAAACCAAGCTACCAACGTGGGCCCCGTCAAGCAAATCCTTGACCCAAACCCAAATCTCAATTATACGGATTTGGACTAATCCGCGCCCTACGGGCGACGACATGAACAAGTCTCCGTATACCATTCGTGGGCAACCTAAACAAACAAAAACACACACGGCATGAAGTGAACTACCGGAGCAGGAGAAAGTGGTTATCATAATGCGGTAACGTAATTAACTGTAGGGGCTTGCGCCTGCAGGGAAGAGCGTCCCCACAATCAAAAAACCCTCACAAATGAGGGGGAATCTGATGAAGTCCGCTACAACGGCCGCATCCATCCAAACCTCCGATATACGGTGCCATAAATCAACTTGGTATCTTCGGAGAGGTGGACGGATAAATCCAAATAGTATCTGCCCCCATATTCAGGCAAGACGATCCATCCCGGTTCGTCCCTGTCTCCGGCGGAGAACGGTGGTGGTTGAGTAGGCGGTGGAGTATTGTCATTGACTGTCACGCCCTGCTTCCCGGTATACGGGCAGAATACGCGACGAGGCCGCCACGTATTTACTCTGAAGTAAATAAGCTAAGCGTATCTAAGCAATATAAATGTAAATGCACAAGAAACAAGATATAATTGAACAGTAACTTTATTTATTCACATTCTTTTTACAATACATGGAAAAGTAAATACATAGGATACATGAGATGTCTAAACGGTGGCATAACAGAAATGAAAAGTACTGAAATAAAATGTGTACAATGAAGCTAGAGCTCTGGGTCGTAAGCAAGCTGATCCAAGTTCTCGCTGGTAGGCTCAATCTCTGGAAGGTCCGAAACACCTGACAACATTCAAAGAAGAAGAAAGAGAATGTCGTCAGCGAACAAATCGCTCGGTAAGTCCCAGGGAAAAGTAGAATAGACAGAGAAAGAAAATAGCTTTTAAAGTTTTATTATATAGTTAACGTTGTTGTTTGTAGTTTGGTACAGAAGGATGCCAGTGTATACGAGAGGAGTCTCTATATGCTAGAGACTAGGGCAAATGGAAGTACAAGAATCCGTTAGAAAGCCCGGAACAACGGCGTGGATGTAATTACGTCTTATGGTTGCTGTCTCGTGCCATTTCTAACACCTTCTGTACCAATCTACCCCTTAAACCCCGTGATGTCTTGTTTGTATAGTTGTATTGTATTGCAACTTGAATTGTCTTGTAATATAGATTGTATAACTGGATGACTTGCCGAAACCATGATATCAGTAAATGGATGTAACTGGAGAATCATGGATGTAACTAGAGATCCATGTAAATGGAAGTATATCCATGGTTCGGTTTAGTCAATACAGATTGAATAGTTTGAACAGATTGAATATATGGATTCATGTTGAATTGTAATATTGTAGATTGTACTTGAATCATATTCAAATCAGATTATTATAATGAGACTCATTCTGAGTCAGAACAATTAGAAAAAAGAAATTGAATTCCTGATGGTTTTGGTGTTATCGGTAACCGCTGCACATGGGCGGCATGATTTGTGTCTTTTTCAAAGACGATTACCGTGTTGATAACACTGTTTGTTAAGTTGTCTATCTTAAATAGGCAAGCATCCACTTCTTCGGCTCCCTGATGCTCAAGAGATTATCCCCGTTTAAACTTATATTTACTAGGGTCCTTATGGTAATTTATAGAACTTGAGGGGGTTTTATGTAAAAATACTTTTGTATAATTTTCAAAATACACCCCAAGTATTTATTTATCGTCTTTAGAGTTGTAATAAGTGTAGATTTTATACATGTAACATTTCTAGTGAGAATAACCTAATTTTATTAATATATGGTGTTAAATTGTAATATTGAACTTGTATGGAATTCATGGTATTTTAATGTAAAGTGATTCTTTGTTTTGGAATATTTAAAAAGTTGGAATATTTATATTATCACAAAATAGATATTTTTATGATACATATATATATTTATATAAAAATAATTTTACTATATATTATATTTCTAGAAATCTCATTTTCTTAAGATTTTCGTATTTTAAATCTCTCGAGACCGTATGCTCCTTGCGGAGGTCTGCATTTCGCACTACTAAGCCCAAGGATGTGCGGTAATCCGCACCATCCCAGTCGGGTTCCCCAAATTGGGTTGTAGCGGCGCTTTGCAAAGATTTGTGTAAATACATATTTCTTGTAGAAAAAGGTTTTATTAGTAAATGGTATTTATATGTAAAATCTTGTTTTCCCGTATTCTATGTTCCCGAAAGGTATTGTGCTATATTGCATATGAGTGTGTAAGGAGGTAGGTCATTACCTCATGATCTACTTAAAGGTATAGCAAGATTTTGATGTTTTAAATGTCGGAATTAAACTACATGGTATTTAAGTGAAAAAGTACGATAACAATTGAAATAGAAATATTTTGATATGGAACTTGTTCAATACGACTTTTTAATGATTAATAGTCAATATTTAATGGTTTAGTATGATTGTATTTAAGAAAAGGTTGAGTTTTTTTTTGGAAGAACCGAATCGGATATCGGATTAACTCTGATTCCGTCGGGTTTTATTAAAAGATGTTTTGAGACTAGAGAATAGAAGAGGGAGGTGGGAATTACGGGTTTTCAGATTAGAGGAGAGGAAGAGGGAACAGTAGGAGGCGCTGGTGCGTCGTTTCGTCACCGGGAGCTCCTAAGGTCGTCGTCGGAAGATCGCCGAAGTTTCGTCCCTTCGCTAACTCCACTTGTACACAAAAGTTCTAGAGATTTTCTTGAGAGTTTGGACAGAATTGTGAGTGAGGTGTGTGTGTCTAGGGATGGTATTTATAGGGTAAAGCTAGGGTTAGGGTTAGGTGAAGGGGTGTAATGAAAATTGTATTAAAATGTATTAAAAAATGAAGTAAATAGGGGTTTTAAAGAGCTCTGTTAGTGTGCAGAGGAAATAAAGTATACAGGGGTACAGGGAAGACCAAAAGGCAGAATTTTTGTGTTGGAACCTCGGCGATCTGGCTCAACTCGGCCGGCGGCGGCGGGCCGAGTCGACCGAGTCGCCTGCCCGAGTCGGCCGAGTCGGGTCGGGGCTCGCTGCCACGTGTCCTATATCGCTTGATGTAGCCCCTGAGTCAGTTTGTTTTACATGTGTAGTGGGGTTTTTGTGAGTTATGCACGTGTAAACCCTTGGACTTCTAAAAATTCAAAATAAAACAATATTAAAAATAATGTGGGGTGTGGGATTTGAACTCTGGTGGCTTGGTTCAGCAGTGCAAAGTCTTACCAATGAGCTACAAGCTCTTGCTTGCTATTAAAAAGCAAAACAAACTTATATCTTGTGTTCAGGCAAAAATACCCCTTTCTGTAATTTTGAAAAAAATTGTACAGAAAGTTGTACCAAAAGTTTGGGGTTGTTACATTGACGTTTGTGCTGGTATTGTTCGGAGACTCCATCACCTTGATATAAAAGATGGGTTAGGATAGATTTAAGGAATTTGAAATATAAGGAACGTAAATGTTTGTTGAACTCATTAATTCTTGTGGTGTATTATTTACGATTTCATGAAGAACTGACTTGTATGGGCCACCAATAAAACCTGTCACACCCCGCTTCCCAATAGACGGAAACGGTGACGTGGCAAGCCTGTGGTATATTTATCCAGAGAAGGTCATTCCCTAAATAAATATACTAAGCGTGTTGCAACAATAATACACAATGCAAGAAAAAATTGAGACCGTAAAATTTTTCAACATATATCTTTATTTACATTCAACTTTAAATATGTACAAGTACAAGAGTTTATGCTGGAAAGTAAATACAATAAGGAAAATGCCTAAACAAGTAACATACATAAACTGAAGAAAAAGAAGCTAGGCTAGCCCTGAGTAGCTATCTGGTCATAGTCCTCTTCTGTGGCTTCGACTTCCTCCGTCCGAATCTGCTTTGTCTACGAACAAGGAAGCTATAAGTATCTCTGCTGTTACGCGCCTGGATTCTGGGAGATCAAGGTTTCGCTAAGTCCGTAGTTGTTCGAACACAAAAGGTGGCTCGACAGTATCCGACGAACATTCCAAGAGAAGAAAAGTAGGTGGAATACCCGTCAGCGAACCAGCGCTCGGTAAGTCCCAAAGATGGGTAAGAGTAAAGAAAATGATAAGTGTAGAATATATATATATATATATATATACCGAGTAAGAGTATATGTTCATGGGTAAGTATATACTATAGGTCTCTAGATGGTCACTATGTTAATATTAAGTTCCAAGTGTGAATGTCAACGCAGCCGTAGAACTATTCACGAGCTTAAGAGTGAGGCCTCAGGAGCAAGGAAACATGGGCCTATTTAATGTTTTAGTATCGGGGCTCTAGACTGTGGATGAGTCAACCCGACTGATATTCGAGTAAAATAAAAAGAAGAGGTTAATACGGGACTCCTGAAGCTCCGTTGGAGTCACACAAGAAACTATCCCAAGCACCCCAAGTATAATATACTATAACTGGTTAATATACTTGATTAGTTTGATTTATTGATTAACATGTCTTGATCGAAACCCTAGATTTCAAAAAGTATGGATTGTATTCGAGTGAGTCGAGTAATGTGCGAGTCATGACAATTGCAATCTTCGTTTGAGTCAAGTTGGTTCGAGTAGATTGGGTTCGAGTTTGTATACGAGTCCGAGTTCAAATTTAGATTTGAGTTTGGATTTGAGTTCATGTCTCAGAGTGAGGGGCCTAAAACAGTTGAAGCCTATTGGAAAAAATGGAGTTCATGTCTCGGAGTGAATTGATGTAAATTGTTAAACTCTTATGTTCGGGAGCAACCGACAACTGCTGCACATGGACGGCAGAATTTATGTCATTTTCCAAGACAATTGTCATTGATAACTCCGTTAAGTTGTCTAACCTGAATAGGCAAGCACTCACTTTCTCCGGCTTCCTGGGACTCAAGAGAATTGATCCCGCTTAAACCTATATTAATATAGAGTCCTTAAATATTGTTTGTATATCTCGAGGGGGTTTTATGAAAAATATATATTAATATTATTTTAAAAAATAAACCTCAAGGGTGATTTATAACATTTAAGGTTTTCATGATCATGTATTTTAATTATTGTGTTGTTTTGGTGATAAAACCTAAATTTTTGAAAGTTTGTGGTATTTTTATGAAAACTACCACTTTTAGAAACTTGGTGGTATTTTATTAACAATTTTATTCTTTCTTTTAAAAAAATATAGTTTCTTAATATGCTTTTATTGAAAATACGGATTTATGATTTTTATATAATTTTCCCAAAAATTAGTTTTTTTAATAGAAAAGGTCGCGTTTCATAAAAACCGTATTTTTATTCCTTTCGAGACCGAATACTTTGTGAGGAGTTCTGTATCTCGCTCTACTGTCCCAAGAATGTGCGATAATCCGCACCATCCATTAGCGGGTCCCCTAACGAGGGTTGTAGAGACGTATTTGCCAAGGATTCGAAATACCAATTTAAAGAAGCTCGTTTTGAAACGGTGTGGTATTTTAATGAAAAGCTTATTTCCTTAACTTAGCCATATATCTAGAATACCATGCTATGGAACCATGGTGTGCGTGTGGATGGGGTAGGTCATTACCCCGTGAAGATTCTAGGTATTTAAACTAATTATCAATGAGAGGGTGATACTAAAGTTCATGGTATTTTGCTGAAAAAGTTTGTTATACGTTCGTTTCATACTAAAATTTTGTTAAATTAAAAACTAAAAGATGTGAAATAAGGTCAGGATTATTGTAGCATGCTAATTTGATCTCGTTTGCTTATCACATGGCATACAAAAGTTAAAAAGAAAGCGATATCAGAGATAACTTCTCTTTTGTTGGTTTGTTTTAAAAGTGGTTTTGAGATGGAAGAAAGGAGAGAAGAGAGACTTACCATTTTTATATGATTAAGAAGAGGTTGAAGAAGCTCTCGGGGGTCGTGGTTTCGTCGAAGATGCTCCGGTCATCGAGTTTGACTCGCTACTCCACTTGAGAGGCTTAACTCCACTTGGCACTTAGAAAGTTTTGAGAGAATTTTTGCTAGAACTTCAAAATGGTGAAGAGCTATGGCATGGGGTGGTATTTACAGTGAAGAATTAGGATTTAGGAATTAAAATTTTGGATTAAAATGCATTAAAAAGGTGTTAAATGGTGAAATGAAGGGTCTCTGTTTGATTGCAGAGAAATCAAATAGTGCAGGGGAGTTAAGGGGAGTCGAAGGAATAAGTGTGTAAATCACAGAGCAATTTGGACCGTCGGGGCCGGCCAAAACCAAGAAACGGGAGGGCGGATTTGAATGTCCTGCCTCGAGATTCGTGCTACGTGTGTTTTTTGGGGTGTACAACTCATTGCGTCTGTTTAATTTTTTTGAAACTTTTCATTTCTCCATGTATTGCACGTGCAACTCTTGGGCTTCCAAAAATTACAAAGAAAAAAATCAGAAAAAAAATAATTGTGTCTGATGGAAATCGAATACACAGGCTATGTCACAGCAATGTAGAGCATTTACCAGTGAGCTACAAGTTGCTTCTTGCTTTTATTTAACAAAATTAATTTTTAACTCTTACACATGCGGTAATACCCTTTTCTGTACAATAACAAAAAATTTCTGTGCAGTGATTTTAGAGTCATTACATTCTACCCTCCTTATAAAAATTTCATCCTCGAAATTTATAATTACATGGGGACTAATTTTCAAATAGGTAAGGGTATCGTGTACGCATATCCTCTTCTCTTTCCCAAGTTGATTCTCCTGGCGAATCCTTTCTCCACATAACTCGGACCAAGTTTACTTCCTTGTTCCGCAATATTTTCACCTTTCAGTCCAGTATCTCAACTGGTTGTTGCTCGCAGATTAGGTCAGTCTGTACTGTGAGCTCTGAGTGATCAAGTATGTGGCTGGGGTCGCTCACATATCGTCGTAGTTGGGATATGTGGAACACATTGTGCACTCCTTCCAATGAGGATGGTAGTGCTAAACAGTATGCCACTTCTCCAACTCGTTCGAGTATGTCGAACGGTCCTATGTATCTTGGACTTAGCTTACCCGTCTTGGTAAAACGGATCACTCCTTTGTTTGGAGATATCTTCAGGAATACATGGTCTTCATGTTGGAACTCCTGATGTCGGCGCTTTGCATCTGCCCAATACTTCTGTCGGTCTTGGGCTATTCGCATCCTTTCCCTGATCGTGCGAACTACGTCTACAGTTGCCACGATCATCTCTCATCCAAGGAGTTCACGATCTCTAACGTCGTCCTAACTTAGCGGTGAATGATACTTCCGTCCGTATAGCGCTGCGAATGGTGCCATTCCAATACTTACCTGATAGTTGTTGTATGAAAACTCTACAAGGTGCAGGTGATCTTCCGCGAACCTCCGAAATCTAACATACAGGCTCTGAGCATGTCTTCCAGAATCTGAATTGTTTTCTTGGACTGTCTGTTCATTTGTGCATGATACGCCGTGCTGAAATTCAGACACGTTCCCAGGCTATCTTGCAGACTCTGCCAAAACTGTGATGGGAATCTTGTATCACGATCGGAGATGATGCAAATAGGTACTCCATGTAATCTCACGATCTCCTGCATGAGTTTATGGGTATCAAATATGGTACATCTTGAAGGGTTAAATCTTACTTTAGATTTATGCTTACCTCCACGTACTTCTTTGCTAACATCTCGGTTGACTGACCAATTCAAAATGGAATAAAATAAGCCGACTTGGTGAGTCGATTCACAATAACCGAAATTGCGTCATTGCCCTACGTCCTATGAGGGAGGGCAGTCATGAAGTCCATGGTGATATGCTACCATTTCCATTCTGGGATTGGTAACGACTGAAGTAGACCAGCAGTTCTGTGATATTCAGCTCTCACTTGCTGACACACCACATACACACACTTTATACGTTGAGTATTTGCTGGGATATTCTGACATCCCTGAGATTTGCCATCTCAGGTTTAGAGACGGACTTTCAGGCTAAGAAAGATCGGAGCGGATATCAGGACTTTGCCGAAGATTAGTAGCCCGAAGGTTTATTTTTTTCAGTTAGTATTTAGCATGTGCGCCCTTGTGGGACATTAGGACATATGTATCTCTTTTCGAATTTTGTTTTTATTTCGAACCTATTGTATTGGATTTTTATTTGCATCGATTATCTAATGGACCTATTTTTAGTATTCCTTGTGGTTTCGTTGCAGCATGATTATCAGTGTTATCTCTCCTGTTATTGGATATTATCTTTGATAGGTTAGCTAGAAAGCCTTTATGTGACTATGGAAGAATCTTTTCTTACCGTAAGTAGCGCGGCTGGCCTTCGTTGCTCTCCGTATTCCGTATTTTGGGAAGCGGGGCGTGACACACCTCCATCTTCATCTTTGAAGCACCGAACCCATCTCTTCCCTCAACCTCGACTCCACCGCCAACACCTCCTCCTTCCTCCACCAAGATCACCATCAACTTTCTTCGCCATCATCGCCGCAACCCCCTGGTCCAACTCCTGCCCTCGACCCCGATCGCCTGGAACCCGAGCAGCACCCTCATCACCTTCATCTTTTGTCGTCAAACCACCGAGACCAAAACCATCGCCACCTTAACTTCTCCGGCTTCAAAACCCAACTACGGTCGTCGCCAGACTCGTCAGCAACCCTCTCTTCGATCGCCAGCACCCACTATTGCCGAGACTACCATCGACAGTAGTTCAATTCGTCGTCGACTTCATCTCCGAGCTTAGCAAGTTTGGAGGTTGTTTTGTGTTGCCGTTGTTCCGTGTCCGTATTGCTCCGTTTGTATTCGTATTCGCATTCGTCAAGACCGAGGCAAGTTTATAACTTTCTGCATGCTGTAATCTACGTAAATTTATATCTATATATATTGTCGTAATATTATTTATTATTAGTATACTGTTTTATATATATAATCCGTATATCAATAATTAGTTAACAATAACAAGTTTTATAATTGCAATTTATAATATTTATGCAAATTATATCTATAACTAGTGATTATAACAAACTATTCTAGTTTGGTCAGTCGATAAATCGAAGTGTAGGAATTAATGTGGTTATTTTTCATTGCATTATTTATCGCACCTAGATAACGATTACAACCGTATTTCATCACGACCTGTTTGCACGATGTTATTACAGATTAACACTTTATTTGATTTAATATACTATCTTTAATATGCTTATAACCCGTCACATTGTTACTGATATTACTATATTGCTTGTACCTACTTACCTGTAATACTTAACGATACCAAAAAATCCTGATTTGTTGTCCTGATGGACGTGACATGTTGTCTAGATAGACATAACATGTACCTGCATGTTCCTGTGTTGCTATTAGGTAGATATTATTCATACCTGACTTGGAAAACGAAAGCTGAGGAAATGGGGAAATCAAAAGTGTAACTGAAGTGTAATTTAAAAGGATATTACATGTTTTCGTGGTTCCGAAGGGGGGGTAACGGAACGGAATCATTCTTGATTCATACATCTTGCATCCGTGATCCCAGGGATAACAGGATATATCTTGTGTCTGTGGTCCCGGGGGTAACGGGATATATAATTTTGAGTTACATGGAGAAGTACATTCATTGGTTTCAAATATCTGTAGGATAGTTAACCTATAAATACAGACCTTAGAATACACGTGACATATTTGACCACCTATAGCCTGCTGTTACAACACCTATGTTTGATTTTGTTTATACTGAGATCTCACTCTTGCACGTGACATCCTATATAGCACAATGTTCAGTTTATTATTACTATTATGATATTTATGATGCACTGACGTGTGGGTTTTGCAAGGCCCAGTTCCTTTAACCTTATCGCAGGAAGATCAAGAATACTTTGACAGGCAAGCTGAGCAGTGAAGAGCTTTCTGCTGATTTAGTTTAGTAATACTTTGGATTTATTTTCTAGTTACAGTTTTGTCGTTGTGATCTCATAAGGGACGAGGCTAGAATATTATTTCTTGTTGGATTTTTATTTGTTTCCGCTATCTTTCTCGTTATTATTTATTGTGGCAGTTTGGACATGTGATAAGTAGATATTTATTTACTGTTCTTGATATCTGATTGAAAACCATAATTTGATCGTGTAACGACTTTGAATTTACTGTACAAAATTTTTTAATTTAATGCACATAAAGGAGTTTACAAGTCTGAGTACAATTTATAAGTTAATTTTGTTTGAGAACAGTAAGAAACAACTTGTAGCTCACTGGTAAAGCCTTGCACTGCTGCGACGACAATGTAACGACTTTGAATTTACTGTACGAAATTTTTTAATTTAATGTACAGAAAGGAGTTTACAAGCCTGAGTATAATTTATAAGTTAATTTTGTTTTAGAACAGCAAGAAATAACTTGTAGCTCACCGGTACACATTATATTTTTCTGATTTTTCTTATAAACTTTTTTGAAGTCTAAAAGTTTACACGTGCACTGCACATAAAAATGAAAAGCCAGAGAAAACAAACATGTGCACATTAGAGTTAACTGAGGATTGAACACATGGCACAAATCCACCGGTTCCCCTTCACCAAACGACCGGCGAGATCGCATATTGGGTTGGCACCGACGGTCCAACCGTAGGCAATAAGCCCCGGGCTTTGC